>CP136057.1:67489470-68816466 GCA_032464435.1 Aegilops umbellulata
GCCCCCAGGTCTATTTTTCATCATATTAATCTCCCGACAACAAGCTATTTCTGTCGCCGTTTTTATTTTACTTTCTTTACTTTGCATCTTTATCATAAAAATACCAAAAATATTATCCTATCATATCTATCAGATCTCACTCTCGTAAGTGACCGTGCAGGGATTGACAACCCCTTATCGTGTTGGTTGCGAGGATTTATTTGTTTGTGTATGTGCGAGGGACTCGTGCGTGGCCTCCTACTGGATTGATACCTTGGTTCTCAAAAACTGAGGGAAATACTTACGCTACTTTGCTGCATCACCCTTTCCTCTTCAAGGGAAAACCAACGCAGTGCTCAAGAGGTAGCAAGAAGGATTTCTGGCGCCGTTGCCAGGGAGTCTACGCAAAAATCAACATACCAAGTACCCATCACAAACCCTTATCTCCCGCATTACATTATTTGCCATTTGCCTCTCGTTTTCCTCTCCCCCACTTCACCCTTGCCATTTTATTCGCCCTCTCTTTTCCATTCGCCTCCTTTGCTTGTTTGCTTGTGTTACCATGTGCCTTCTATTTGCTTGCATCTTTGCTTGCTAAAAATCTATTGTTATGGATCCACTTAAAGTGTTCTACTTGGATCATCTTCGATCCTTATGCGCTCATGCTGAAACCCCAACTAGCCTAGTTTGATGGGAAATCTTTAGATGAGCATGCTCATTTTGTGCGTCACCGTTTGTCTGAAAAAGGGAGACTCTTATGGAATCAAATAAACAAATTGATGTGTTATGCTTGGAATCTTTGTGAAATTTATGATTTTACTTGTTTCTCTAAGAACCCTAAAAAACACCTTGCCTACCTATGTGAGTTTAATGATAATGAAATATTATCCTCTTATGCAAAGGGTGTTTATAGTTACTACGATATCGAACAAATTGAAGAATTTGTTGCTTTTAAGGGTGCTTATGAAGTTGCTTATTTGATTGAAAAGTATGATATTACTCTCTACGAATCTGAAAATTTTGACATACTTAAATATTGCTATGAAAACTATGCTCATAATGTCTATGTCAAAGAATTTATTGAGAGAATGACCGTTGCTTTGGAAGAAAATAATGATATGCATGAATCTATAGATAATTATGATTCTGATGATTTGATTGAAATATCCCTTGATGAACATGATGATTGCTATTCTTGTGGCCATGATGCCAATATTTATGAAGATGAATTTGCTATAGTTCCTTATGTTAAACATGAGATAGTTGCTATTGCACCCATACTTGATAGTTCCTTTGATGAAAAGCTTGATTGCAATGATGTTATTATAAATTCTCTTGATGTCAATTGTGTTAATGATATGCATAACCTCAAGCTTGGGGATGCTAGTTTTGCTATGTCTACTACTTGTTGCAATGATCATGATTGGG
This sequence comes from Aegilops umbellulata, assembly GCA_032464435.1. Classification (NCBI taxonomy): domain Eukaryota; kingdom Viridiplantae; phylum Streptophyta; class Magnoliopsida; order Poales; family Poaceae; genus Aegilops; species Aegilops umbellulata. Next base: position 67,490,878 of record CP136057.1, read on the forward strand.
GTGATAGTTCTTCTTATGATCTTGAAAATTTATTTAAGCCCCATGATGAATATGAGATTGATAATAGTGTTTGCAATATTATTGAAAGTGGGTTTGGAAGAGTGTCAACTTTAGATCCCACATATTTGGATAATGTTCGATCTTATGAATTTTTTGATAAAAGTGGGTTTGGAGAGGTCATGACTTTAGTTAATGTTAATCCCACTATTTTGGAAGAGTGTCAACTTTGCATACAGGTGGATCGTGTTAAGCATATGTTTTGTGATGGCTATATTGTTGAATTTGCTTATGATCCTACATGTAATTATTATGAGAGAGGAAAATATGGTTGTAGAAATTTTCATGTTACTAAACTATCTCTCATTATGTTGAGATTGCTATTGTTTCTTTCTGCTTCCTTGCATATGCTAGTTTTTGCTTGCCTTGATAATTTGTTTGCCTATAAGATGCCTATGCATAGGAAGTATGTTCGACTTACATGTGATTTTCACATGTTTTATTATGCTCTCTTTGTGTTCAATTACTATCTTTTATGTGAGCATCATCGAAATCTCAATGCCTAGCTAGGGGCGTTAAACGATAGCGCTTGTTGGGAGGCAACCCAATTTTATTTTTAGTTTTTTTTGCTTTTTGCTTCTTTTTAGGAATAAATCTTTGATCGAGCCTCTGGTTATATTTTTTTCTTATGTTTTAATTAGTGTTTGTGCCAAGTTAAACCTATAGGATCTTCTTGGATGATAGTTATTTGATCTTGCTGAAAATTCCAGAAACTTTCTGTTCACGAAAATAATTCTCAAAAATCACCAGAATGTGATAAAATATTGATTCCAATTGCTGCTGATCAATAAACAAATTGTCTAGGTCTTGCTATTTTGGCTGAATTTTTGTAGTTCCAGAAGTTTGTGTTAGTTACAGATTACTACAGACTGTTCTGTTTTTGATAGATTCTGTTTTTTGTGTGTTGTTTGCTTATTTTGATGAATCTATGGCTAGTAAAATAGTTTATAAACCATAGAGAAGTTGGAATAAAGTAGGTTTAACACCAATATAAATAAAGAATGAGTTCATTGCAGTACCTTGAAGTGGTGTTTTGTTTTCTTTCGCTAACGGAGCTCATGAGATTTTCTGTTGAATTTTGTGTTGTGAAGTTTTCAAGTTTTGGGTGAAAGATTTGATGGATTATGGAACAAGGAGTGGAAAGAGCCTAAGCTTGTGGATTCCCATGGCACCCCAAGATAATCTAAGGACACGTAAAATCCAAAGCTTGGGGATGCCCCGGAAGGCATCCCCTCTTTCGTCTACTTCCATCGGTAACTTTACTTGGAGCTATATTTTTATTCACCACATGATATGTGTTTTGCTTGGAGCGTCTTGTATGATTTGAGTCTTTGCATTTTAGTTTACCACAATCATCGTTTCTGTACACACCTTTTGAGAGAGACACACATGATTCGGAAATTATTAGAATACTCTATGTGCTTCACTTATATCTTTTGAGTTATATAGTTTTTGCTCTAGTACTTCACTTATATCTTTTAAAGCACGGTGGTAACTTTTGTTTTATAGAAAATATTGATCTCTCATGCTTCACTTAGATTATTTTGAGAGTCTTAAATAGCCTGGTAATTTTCTTAAATGATCCTAACATGCTAGGTATTCAAGTCTAGTAAAAACTTTCTTATGAGTGTGTTGAATACTAAGAGAAGTTTGATGCTTGATGATTGTTTTGATACATGGAGGTAGTGATATCAAAGTTGTGCTAGTTCAGTAGTTGTGAATTTGAGAAATACTTGTGTTGGAGTTTGCAAGTCACGTAGCATGCACGTATGGTAAACGTTATGTAACAAATTTGAAACATGAGGTGTTCTTTGAGTGTCCTCCTTATGAGTGGCGGTCGGGGACGAGCGATGGTCTTTTCCTACCAATCTATCCCCCTAGGAGCATGCCCGTAGTGCTTGGTTTTTGATGACTTGTAGATTTTTGCAATAATTATGTGAGTTCTTTATGACTAATGTTGAGTCCATGGATTATACGCACTCTCACCCTTCCATCATTGCTAGCCTCTTCGGTACCGTGCATTGCCCTTTCTCACATTGAGAGTTGGTGCAAACTTCGCCGGTGCATCCAAACCCCGTGATATGATACGCTCTTTCACACACAAACCTCCCTATATCTTCCTCAAAACAGCCACCATACCTACCTATTATGGCATTTCCATAGCCATTCCGAGACATATTGCCATGCAACTTTCCACCGTTCCGTTTATCATGACATGTTCATCATTGTCATAATGCTTAGCATGACCATGTAGTTGACATAGTATTTGTGGCAAAGCCACCGTTCATAATTCTTTCATACATGTCACTCTTGGTTCATTGCATATCCCGGTACACCGCCGGAGGCATTCATATAGAGTCATACTTTGTTCTAGTATCGAGTTGTAATCATTGAGTTGTAGATAAATAGAAGTGTGATGATCATCATTTTCTAGAGCATTGTCCCAAGTGAGGAATATATAAAAAAAAGAAGGAGAGAAAGTCCATAAAAAAAGAGAAGGCCCAAAAAATTGAGAGAGAAAGAGAGAAGGGACAGTGTTACTATCCTTTTTCTACACTTGTGCTTCAAAGTAGCACCATAATCTTCATGATAGAGAGTCACTTGTTTTGTCACTTTCATATACTAGTGGGAACTTTTCATTATAGAACTTGGCGTGTATGTTCCAACAATGGGCCTCCTCAAGTGCCCTAGGTCTTCGTGAGCAAGCAAGTTGGATGCACACCCACTTAGTTTCTTTTGTTGAGCTTTCATATACTTATAGCTCTAGTGCATCCGTTGCATGGCAATCCCTACTCCTTGCATTAACATCAATCGATGGGCATCTCCATAGCTCATTGATTAGCCTCGTTGATGTGAGACTTTCTCCTTTTTTGTCTTCTCCACATAACCCCCATCATTATATTCTATTCCACCCATAGTGCTATATCCATGGCTCACGCTCATGTATTGCGTGAAGGTTGAAAAAGTTTGAGATTACTAAAGTATGAAACAATTGCTTGGCTTGTCATCGGGGTTGTGCATGATGAGATCATTCTTGTCTGACGAAAATGGAGTATGACTAAACTATATGATTTTGTAGGGATGAACTTTCTTTGGCCATGTTATTTTGAGAGGACATAATTGCTTAGTTAGTATGCTTGAAGTATTATTATTTTTATGTCAATATTGAACTTTTATCTTGAATCTTTCGGATCTGAATATTCATACCACAATTAAGAAGAATTACATTGAAATTATGCCTAGTAGCATTCCACATCAAAAATTCTATTTTTATCATTTACCTACTCGAGGACGAGCAGGAATTAAGCTTGGGGATGTTTGATACGTCTCCAACGTATCTATAATTTTTTATTGTTCCATGCTATATTATATTCTGTTTTGGACATTATCGGGCTTTATTATACACTTTTATATTATTTTTTGGACTAACCTATTAACCGGAGGCCCAGCCCAGAATTGTTGTTTTTTGCCTATTTCAGAGTTTCGCAGAAAAAGAATATCAAACAGAGTCCAAACGGAATGAAACCTTCAGGAACGTGATTTTCGGAACAAACGTGATCCAGAGGACTTGGACCCTACGTCAAGACTTCAACCAGGAATCCACAAGGTAGGGGGCGCGCCTACCCCCCCCCCCCAGGCGCGCCCTCCACCCTTGTGGGCCCCACGTTGCTCCACCGATGTACTCCTTCCTCCTATATATACCTACGTACCCCCAAACTACCAGATACGGAGCCAAAAACCTAATTCCACCGCCGCAACCTTCTGTACCCGTGAGATCCCATCTTGGGGCCTATTCCGGAGCTCCGCCAGAGGGGGCATCGATCACGGAGGGCTTCTACATCAACACCATAGCCTCTCCGATGAAGTGTGAGTAGTTTACCTCAGACCTTCGGGTCCATAGTTATTCGCTAGGTGGCTTCTTCTCTCTTTTTGAATCTCAATACAATGTTCTCCCCCTCCCTCGTGGAGATCTATTCGATGTAATCTTCTTTTGCGGTGTGTTTGTTGAGACCGATGAATTGTAGGTTTATGATCAAGTTTATCCATGAACAATATTTGAATCTTCTGAATTATTTTATGTATGATTGGTTATCTTTGCAAGTCTCTTCGAATTATCATTTTGGTTTGGCCTACTAGATTGATCTTTCTTGCAATGTGAGAAGTGCTTAGCTTTGGGTTCAATCTTGCGATGTCATTTCCCAGTGACAGTAGGGGCAGCAAGGCACGTATAGTATTGTTGCCATCGAGGATAACAAGATGGGGCTTATATCATATTGCATGAGTTTATCCCTCTACATCATGTCATCTTGCTTAAAGCGTTACTCTGTTCTTATGAACTTAATACTCTACATGCATGCTGGATAGCGGTCGATGTGTGGAGTAATAGTAGTAGATGCAGGCAAGAGTCGGTCTACTTGTCTCGGACGTGATGCCTATATACATGATCATACCTAGATATTCTCATAACTATGCTCAATTCTGTCAATTGCTCAACAGTAATTTGTTCACCCACCGTAAATACTTATGATCTTGAGAGAAGCCACTAGGGGAACCTATGGCCCCCAGGTCTATTTTTCATCATATTAATCTCCCGACAACAAGCTATTTCTGTCGCCGTTTTTATTTTACTTTCTTTACTTTGCATCTTTATCATAAAAATACCAAAAATATTATCCTATCATATCTATCAAATCTCACTCTCGTAAGTGACCGTGTAAGGATTGACAACCCGTTATCGCGTTGGTTGCGAGGATTTATTTGTTTGTATAGGTGCGAGGGACTCATGTGTGGCCTCCTACTGGATTGATACCTTGGTTCTTAAAAACTAAGGGAAATACTTACACTACTTTGCTGCATCACCCTTTCCTCTTCAAGGGAAAACCAACGCAGTGCTCAAGAGGTAGCAAGTATCCCCACTTTTAAGTTTTAAAACACAGCTAACTGAGAAGTCTGAAAGAGACCAAGAAATTATATCAAAAAGATCTACATCTATTCCCATGAGGATGCCACCAGCAAAGCCTTTAGATGGGGGTGGTTCCAAGAAAAGTTCTTACTCCCCACCAGGGATTCTAAGTACGAATCAGAAAAACTCTCTTTCTTTGTTTCTTGAAAGCCTATGATGGAAGGATGGGTCTTATTGATAGTATCTACAATGAGTGTTTTCCTCCCAGGGGCAGAGATCCCTCTGGCATTCCATAAAATGGCATTTATGAGATTCTCTTAGCCCTAGGGTGCTTGCCCCATTTATTCTTACAGACTAAGTACCATAAGTCTCCAGAATTAATCCTAGTTTCACCGTCATTATCCATCCTAGGGGGTGGTGAGGACTGACTCACAACCAACAGTTCTGCCAGAGCTCTGGGCATTCTCCAGGGGAGAGCTGCCCACATCAGTGTTTTTAAAGTCTACATCTACACCTATTTTTGAAGCTACCGAAATAAAATCAGGATTGTTGAACAAAGAGAATGGGGAGGGGGTATCATACCTTGGTTCTTCTGAACATTCATATCCTGAGCTTCCTTAAGCTGTTGAGATTTTTGTAGAATAGTCCTTGTATCTCCAGCAAGCCTGGTGCATGCCCTAGGGGCTTGGATGGGCCCCCAATTCTGCTTATTGGCACCCTTTTTCTGGAGGAGTGGGAAATCAGCTTCATATTGCTCTTCAGATATGTTGTGCTCTCCAACAAACTCAGGCATTTTGGTATGCATGTCCCTTTGGATCCCATCCAATCTTCTTCAGTATTAACATCATCCTCATCCCAATTCTCCATCTCCCTCAGCAACCCAAACCCATCATCATCATTGATGTCTTTACACATCCAGGAGTCCAAAACATTCTTTCTGACCTACTGCAAATTCTCTGGTGCTTGGTTTTTCAGGAGAGGTGTAGGGGTGGGAAGTTCCATAGCTTCATTGTTAAGGCCCTGGGCAGATTTTTTGCTGATTCCTCCACCAGAGCCAGAGCCAGTATTAGATACTTTATCAGAACCATTTTTAGAGCCTTTCTGTGATCCAGCATCTTTTGGTGGCCCATTGTCTCTTTTTCCATGGTTCTAGGGACCTATGTATTGGTGGATTGTGGGTTTTGCACCACCACCACCTCATCAACCTATGGTGGTTCAACTTCTACCAGGATCCTATAAAGCTTTCCCTGAATGCCAAACACTCTTTCCTGAGGAATTCTGTTGTACTCCTTGCAGGAAATCTTGAACCTAATAGTCTCATAAAAGCTATGAAAGTTGTGCTACTAGTCTACATCTAGCAGCACCCCAAAAAGTTGAGGTAATCTGATCTAGCAGAGTCCACTCACACCATTTTGGATTAATCTTCCTTAGTTTTAGCCATACTTCTTGCAGATCATCTTCAGCTGACACATCTCCCAGCCAAGTTTCCACTTTGACTATGGTGTTTTCCTTGGACAGCCCAAAACAGGGGTAGCCAGCTACTTGGTCCACATCAATCTCTGGTGGGAACTTAACCAGAAAAGTCCATTCATCAAGAGTGTTAATTGGCCAAGGCGAGTTGGTCTTGTAGATACTTGCAAATTCTTTAGCCAACTCCTCCTTTGAGACCTCTCCTGACTCAACAAACACTATCCCTACATTCTTCAACCATCCCAAGTGTTGGGCATTCACATCGGGAACATCTAGATAGTAGAACCCTAATCCCTGAGCAACACTCCCCACAAACTTTGCAGAGGAGTGTGATTTCCTTCTGACTGGACAATCACAAACCTTGTGATTGACCATCTTACAGATGAAGCAACACTGTGGATTAGTGCACTTATCTCTGTGGTGTCCTGATTCCCCACAGTTAAAGCAGGTCACCTAGGCATATGACATCAAGCCAGGGTTCACCTGAGGCATCTGTTGTTGGGGAACGTAGCAGAAATTCAAAATTTTCCTACGTATCACCAAGATCCATCTATGGAGAAACTAGCAACGAGGGGAAGAAGAGTGCATCTACATACCCTTGTAGATCGCTAAGCGGAAGCGTTCAAGTGAATGGGGTTGATGGAGTCGTACTCGTCGTGATCCAAATCACCGATGACCAAGTGCCGAACGGACGGCACCTCCGCGTTCAACACACGTACAGCCCGGTGACGTCTCCCATGCCTTGATCCAGCAAGGAGAGAGGGAGAGGTTGAGGAAGACTCCATCCAGCAGCAGCACAACAGCGTGGTGGTGGTGGAGGAGCGTGGCAATCCTGCAGGGCTTCGCCAAGCACCGCGGGAGAGGAGGAGGGAGAGAAGCAGGGCTGCGCCATGTTGAGATCGGAACTCTTGTGTTGGCAGCCCCAAAACCCTCAAGTATATATAGGGGAGAGGGAAGGGGGTGCGCCCCCTTTAGGGTTTCCACCCCAAGGGGTGCGGCTGCCCCAAACCCATCTAGGGTGGCGGCCAAGGGGGTGGAGAGGGAAACTTGCCCCCCAAGCTAAGTGGGGCGCCCCCTCCCCAAACCCTAGGCGCCTTGGGCCCTTGTGGGGGGGCGCACCAGACCACCTGGGGCTGGTACCCTCCCACATGTGGCTCATGCAGCCCTCCGGTGCTGGTGGTCCCACTTGGTGGACCCCCGGGACCCTCCTGGTGGTCCCGGTACGTTACCGATAAAACCTGAAACCCTTTCGGTGACCAAAACAGGACTTCTCATATATAAATCTTTACCTCCGGACCATTCCGGAACTCCTCGTGACGTCCGGGGTCTCATCCGGGACTCCGAACAACATTCAATAACCACATACGAACTTCCTTAATAACCCTAGCGTCATCGAACCTTAAGTGTGTAGACCCTACGGGTTCGGGAGACATGCAGACATGACCGAGACGTTCTCCGGTCAATAACCAACAGCGGAATCTGGATACCCATGTTGGCTCCCACATGTTCCACGATGATCTCATCGGATGAACCACGATGTCAAGGACTTAATCAATCCCGTATACAATTCCCTTTGTCTATCGGTACGATACTTGCCCGAGATTCGATCGTCAGTATCCCGATACCTTGTTCAATCTTGTTACCGGCAAGTCTCTTTTACTCGTTCCGCAACACATCATCCCGTGATCAACTCCTTGATCACATTGTGCACATTATGATGATGTCCTACCGAGTGGGCCCAGAGATACCTCTCCGTCACACGGAGTGACAAATCCCAGTCTCGATTCGTGCCAACCCAACAGACACTTTCGGAGATACCTGTAGTGTACCTTTATAGCCACCCAGTTACGTTGTGACGTTTGGCACACCCAAAGCACTCCTACGGTATCCGGGAGTTGCACAATCTCATGGTCTAAGGAAACGATACTTGACATTAGAAAAGCTTTAGCACACGAACTACATGATCTTGTGCTAGGCTTAGGATTGGGTCTTGTCCATCACATCATTCTCCTAATGATGTGATCCCGTTATCAATGACATCCAATGTCCATGGTCAGGAAACTGTAACCATCTATTGATCAACGAGCTAGTCAACTAGAGGCTTACTAGGGACATGGTGTTGTCTATGTATCCACACATGTATCTGAGTTTCCTATCAATACAATTCTAGCATGGATAATAAACGATTATCATGAACAAGGAAATACAATAATAATCAATTTATTATTGCCTCTAGGGCATATTTCCAACAGTCTCCCACTTGCACTAGAGTCAATAATCTAGTTCACATCGATATGTGATTAACACTCAAGGTCACATCCCTATGTGACTAACACCAAAGAGTTCTGGGTTTGATCATGTTATGCTTGTGGGAGAGGTTATAGTCAACGGGTCTGAATCTTTCAGATTCGTGTGTGCTTTACAAATATCTATGTCATATCCTAGATGCAGCTACCACGCTCTATTTGGAGCTATTCCAAATAACTGTTCTACTATACGAATCCAGTTTACTACTCAGAATAATCTGGATTAGTGTCAAAGCTTGCATCGGCGTAACCCTTTACGACGAACTCTTTTACCACCTCCATAATCGAGAAAATTCCTTAGTCCACTAGTTACTAAGGATAACTTTGACCGTTGTCCTGTGATCCATTTCTAGATCACACTTGTACCCCTTGACTGACTCATGGTTTGGCACACTTCAGGTGCGGTACATAACATAGCATACTTTAGAGCCTACGACTAAAGCATAGGGGACGACCTTTGTCCTTTCTCTCTATTCTGCCGTGGTCATGTCTTGAGTCTTGCTCAATACTCACACCTTGTAACACAGCCGAGAAGTCCTTCTTTGCTGATCTATTTTGAACTCCTTCAAAATCTTGTCATGGTATGTGTTCGTTTGAAAGTACTATTAAGCAATTTTGATCTATCCTTATAGATCTTGATGCTCAATGTTCAAGTAGCTTAATCCAGGTTTTCCATTGAAAAACACTTTTCAAATAACCCTATATGCTTTCCAGAAATTCTACATCATTTCTGATCAACAATATGTCAACAACATATACTCATCAGAAATTCTATAGTGCTCCCACTCACTTCTTTGGAAATACAAGTTTCTCATAAACTTTGTATAAACCTAAAATCTTTGATCATCTCATCAAAGCGTACATTCCAATTCCGAGATGCTTACTCCAGTCCTTATAAGGATTGCTGGAGCTTTGCATACTTGTTAGCATCTTTCAGGATTGACAAACCCTTCTGGTTGTATCACATACAACCTTTCCTCAAGAAAATCGTCGAGGAAACAATGTTTTGACATCCTATCTGCAAGATTTCATAAATAATGCAGTAACTGCTAACATAATTCCAACAGACTCTTAGCATCGCTACGAGTGAGAAAATCTCATCGTAGTCAACTCCTTGAACTTGTCGGGAAACATATTAACGACAAGTCGAGCTTTCTTAATGGTGACATTTACCATCATTGTCCGTCTTCCTTTTAAAATCCATCTGTACTCAACAGCCTCATGACCATCGACCCGTTCTGCCAAAGTCTACACTTTGTTTTCATACATGGATCCTTTCTCGGATTTTATGGCCTCGAGCCATTCATCGGAATCCGGGCCCACCATCGCTTCTCCATAGCTCGTAGGTTCATTGTTGTCTAGCAACATGACGTCCAAGACAGGATTACGTACCACTCTGAAGTAGTACGCATCCTTGTCATCCTACGAGGTTTGGGAGTGACTTGATCCGAAGTCTCATGATCACTATCATAAGATTCCACTTCAATTGGTGTAGGTGCCATAGGAACAACTCCTGTGCCCTGCTACACACTAGTTGAAGTGATGGTTCAATAACCTCATCAAGTCTCCACCATCCTCCCACTCAATTCTTTTGAGAGAAACTTTTCCTCGAGAAAGGACCCGATTCTGGAAACAATCCCTATTGCTTTCGGGTCTGAGACAGGAGGTATACCCAACTGTTTTGGGTGTCCTATGAAGATCAATTTATCCGCTTTGGGTTCGAGCTTATCAGCCTGAAACTTTTTCACATAAGCGTCGTGACCCCAAACTTTTAAGAAACAACAGCTTAGGTTTCTCTAAACCACAGTTCATACGGTGTTGTCTCGACGGATTTGCGTGGTGCCCTATTTAAAGTGAGTGCGGTTGTCTCTAATGCCTAACCCATGAACGATAGTGGTAATTCGATAAGAGACATCATGGTTTGCATCATATCCAATAGGGTGCAGTTATGATGTTCGGACACACCATCACACTATGGTGTTCCAGGCGGTACTAGTCGTGAAACAATTTCCACAATGTCTCAATTGTGTACCAAACTCGCAACTCAGATATTCATCTCTATGATCATATCATAGATATTTTATCCTCTTGTCACGACGATATTCAACTTCATGCTGAAATTACTTGAACCATTCAATAATTCAGTCTTGTGTTTCATCAAGTAAATATGCTCAGTATCTACTCAAATCATCTGTGAAGTAAGAGCATAACGATATCCACTACGTGCCTCGGCACTCATTAGACTGCACACATCAAAATGTGTTACTTCCAACAAGTTGCTTTCTTGTTCCATTTTACTGAAACCGAAGCTTTCAATCATCTTGCCCATGTGGTATGATCTGCATGTCTCAAGCGATTCAAAATCAAGTGAGTCCAAAAGGTCCATCTGCATGGAGTTTCTTCATGCGTATATACCAATAGACATGGTTCACATGTCTCAATCCTTTTCAAAATGAGTGAGTCCAAATATCCATCAACATGGAGCTTCTTCATGCGTTTTATACCAATATGACTTACATGGCAGTGCCACAAGTAGGTGGTACTATCATTACTATCTTATATCTTTTGGCATGAACATGTGTATCACTATGATCGAGATTCAATAAACCATTCATTTTAGGTGCAAGACCATTGAAGGTATTATTCAAATAAATAGAGTAACCATTATTCTCCTTAAATGAATAACCGTATTGCGATAGACATAATCCAATCATGTCTATGCTCAACGCAAACACCAAATAACAATTATTTAGGTTTAACACCAATCTCGATGGTAGAAGGAGCGTGCGATGCTTGATCACATCAACCTTGGAAACCCTTCCAACACATCTCGTCAGCTCACCTTTAGCTAGTCTCCGTTTATTCCGTAGCTTTTATTTCGAGTTACTAACACTTAGTAACCGAACCGGTATCTAATACCCTGATGCTACTAGGAGTACTATTAAAGTACACATTCACATAATGTATATCCAATATACTTCTATCGACAGCCTTCTCATCTACCAAGTATCTAGGGTAATTCTGCTCCAGTGGTTGTTCCCCTTATTACAGAAGCACTCAGTCTCGGGTTTGGGTTCAACCTTGGGTTTCTCCACTAGAGCAGCAGTTGATTTGCCGTTTCATGAAGTATCCCTTCTTGCCCTTGCCCTTCTTGAAACTAGTGGTTTCACTAACCATCAACACTTGATGCTCCTTCTTGATTTCTACTTTCGCGGTGTCAAACATCGCAAATATTTCAGGGATCATCATATCTATCCCTGATATGTTATAGTTCATTACGAAGCTCTAGCAGCTTGGTGGCAATGACTTTGGAGAAACATCACTATCTTATCTGGAAGATCAACTCCCACTCGATTCAAGTGATTGTTGTACTTAGACAATCTGAGCACAAGCTCAATGATTGAGCTTTTCTCCCTTAGTTTGCAGGCCAAGAAAATCGCCGGAGGTCTTATACCTCCTGACGTGGGCACGAGCCTGAAATCCCAATTTCAGCCCTCGAAACATCTCATATGTTCCGCGACATTTCAAAATGTCTTCGGTGCCTCAATTCTAAACCATTTATCATTACCGAACTATCATGTAGTCATCAAAACGTGTATGTCAGATGTTCGCAACATCCACAGACCACGTTCGAGGTCCAGCACACCGAGCGGTGCATTAATGACATAAGCCTTCTATTGTCCGCATAATTGCTACTATCAACTTTCAACTATATTTTCTCTAGGAACATATTTAAAACAGTAGAACTAAAGCGCGAGCTACGGCATAATTTGCAAAGATCTTTTGACTATGTTCAGGATAATTAAGTTCATCTTATGAACTCCCACTCAGATAGACATCCCTCTCGTCATCTAAGTGATTACATGATCCGAGTCAACTAGGCCGTGTCCGATCATCACGTGAGACGGACTAGTCATCATCGGTGAACATCTTCATGTTGATCGTATCTACCATACGACTCATGCTCGACCTTTCGGTCTTCTGTGTTCCGAGGCCATGTCTGTACATGCTAGGCTCATCAAGTCAACCTAAGTGTTTGCATGTGTTCCGAGGCCATGTCTGTACATGCTAGGCTCGTCAACACCCATTGTATTCGAACGTAAGAATCTATCACACCCGATCATCATGTGGTGCTTCGAAACGACGAACTTTCGCAACGGTGCACAGTTAGGGGGAACACTTTTTTGAAATTTTAATGAGGGATCATCTTATTTACTACCGTTGTTCTAAGCAAATAAGATGCAAAAAAATGATAAACATCACATGCAATCAAATAGTGACATGATATGGCCATCATCACTTTGCTCCTTTTGATCTCCATCTTCGGGGCTCCATGATCATCGTCGTCACCGGCATGACACCATGATCTCCATCATCATGATCTCCATCATCGTGTCTTCATGAAGTTGTCTCGCCAACTATTACTTCTACTACTATGGCTAACGGTTGGCAATAAAGTAAAGTAATTACATGACGTTTATGTTGACACGCAGGTCATAAATAAATTAAAGACAACTCCTATGGCTCCTGCCGGTTGTCATACTCATCGACATGCAAGTTGTGATTCCTATTACAAGAACATGATCAATCTCATACATCACATATATCATTCATCACATCCTTTTGGCCATATCACATCACATGGCATACCCTGCAAAAACAAGTTAGACGTCCTCTAATTGTTGTTTGCATGTTTTACGTGGCTGCTATGGGTTTCTAGCAAGAACGTTTCTTACCTACTCAAAACCACAACGTGATATGTCAATTGCTATTTACCCTTCATAAGGACCCTTTTCATCGAATCCGATCCGACTAAAGTGGGAGAGATTGGCACCCGCTAGCCACCTTATGCAACTAGTGCATGTCAGTCGGTGGAACCTGTCTCACGTAAGTGTACGTGTAAGGTCGGTCCGGGCCGCTTCATCCCACAATGCCGCCGAATCAAGATTGACTAGTAACGGTAAGCATATTGAACAAAATCAACGCCCACAACTACTTTGTGTTCTACTCGTGCAAAGAATCTACGCAATAGACCTAGCTCATGATGCCACTGTTGGGGAACGTAGCAGAAATTCAAAATTTTCTTACGTATCACCAAGATCCATCTATGGAGAAACTAGCAACGAGGGGAAGAAGAGTGCATCTACATACCCTTGTAGATCACTAAGCGGAAGCGTTCAAGTGAACGGGGTTGATGGAGTCGTACTCGTCGTGATCCAAATCACCGATGACCAAGTGCCGAACGGACGGCACCTCCGCGTTCAACACACGTACAGCCCGGTGACGTCTCCCATGCCTTGATCCAGCAAGGAGAGAGGGAGAGGTTGAGGAAGACTCCATCCAGCAGCAGCACAACAGCGTGGTGGTGGTGGAGGAGCGTGGCAATCCTGCAGGGCTTCGCCAAGCACCGCGGGAGAGGAGGAGGGAGAGAAGCAGGGCTGCGCCATGGAGAGATCGGAACTCTTGTGTTGGCAGCCCCAAAACCCTCAAGTATATATAGGGGAGAGGGAAGGGGGTGCGCCCCCTTTAGGGTTTCCACCCCAAGGGGTGCGGCTGCCCCAAACCCATCTAGGGTGGCGGCCAAGGGGGTGGAGAGGGGAAACTTGCCCCCCAAGCTAAGTGGGGCGCCCCCTCCCCAAACCCTAGGCGCCTTGGGCCCTTGTGGGGGGGCGCACCAGCCCACCTGGGGCTGGTCCCCTCCCACATGTGGCCCATGCAGCCCTCCGGTGCCGGTGGTCCCACTTGGTGGACCCCCGGGACCCTCCTGGTGGTCCCGGTACGTTACCGATAAAACCCGAAACCCTTTCGGTGACCAAAACAGGACTTCTCATATATAAATCTTTACCTCCGGACCATTCCGGAACTCCTCGTGACGTCCGGGATCTCATCCGGGACTCCGAACAACATTCGGTAACCACATACGAACTTCCTTAATAACCCTAACGTCATCGAACCTTAAGTGTGTAGACCCTACGGGTTCGGGAGACATGCAGACATGACCGAGACGTTCTCCGGTCAATAACCAACAGCGGGATCTGGATACCCATGTTGGCTCCCACATGTTCCACGATGATCTCATCGGATGAACCACGATGTCAAGGACTTAATCAATCCCGTATACAATTCCCTTTGTCTATCGGTACGATACTTGCCCGAGATTCGATCGTCAGTATCCCGATACCTTGTTCAATCTCGTTACCGGCAAGTCTCTTTTACTCGTTCCGCAACACATCATCCCGTGATCAACTCCTTGATCACATTTTGCACATTATGATGATTTCCTACCGAGTGGGCCCAGAGATACCTCTCCGTCACACGGAGTGATAAATCCCAGTCTCGATTCGTGCCAACCCAACAGACACTTTCAGAGATACCTGTAGTGTACCTTTATAGCCACCCAGTTACGTTGTGACGTTTGGCACACCCAAAGCACTCCTACGGTATCCGGGAGTTGCACAATCTCATGGTCTAAGGAAACGATACTTGACATTAGAAAAGCTTTAGCATACGAACTACATGATCTTGTGCTAGGCTTAGGATTGGGTCTTGTCCATCACATCATTCTCCTAATGATGTGATCCCGTTATCAACGACATCCAATGTCCATGGTCAGGAAACTGTAACCATCTATTGATCAACGAGCTAGTCAACTAGAGGCTTACTAGGGACATGGTGTTGTCTATGTATCCACACATGTATCTGAGTTTCCTATCAATACAATTCTAGCATGGATAATAAACGATTATCATAAACAAGGAAATACAATGATAATCAATTTATTATTGCCTCTAGGGCATATTTCCAACATCTGTGTCGCCTCATGCTTTTTCTTCTGCTGACTTCTCCCTTGGAACTTGGTTTGCTGCTGGAACCCACCTTGGCCTTCCCCTGTTTCTACACTTTGCCTCCAGCTTGCCCCTGCTGCGCGCGGGGGGGGGGGGGGGGGGGGGGGGGGACCACTGCTGCTGCCCACCACCACTCCACTGTTGGGGAAAATTGCCAGGGAATTGGCCGGGGAAAGGCCATGGCGGCGGCGGACCTTGAAAACCGTATCCAAAGAACGGCGATTGTTGTGGCGGGCCCATCCCTGGGTCATCTGCATCTGCTCCGGTGGCCAGTTGCTCGAGCTCTTCCCCTTCCTCCTTTGTTCCTGCTGCGTCCTCGCCCTCGCCCTCCGTCTGCCAGATCGGGAGCGTCCGCAGTTGGGTTGGAGTGGTTGGAGGCGGAAGGGGGAACACTAGTTTCTCCCCCTCCCGGGGTGATTTATACCCACCCACAGCTGACTGTACCTGCCCTCGGCCTCGTCACCTTGATCATCTAGCAAACTTTTTGGCAAGCTGGCTGTCTTGTCATCACCATTGCCACACTGGAGCCTAAAAGATCTTTCTCTCTGCATAAATCTGAAACCACCCGAGAGCTCCCAGATCAGCAAAGCTCCTCCATCTTTGTCCATCAGCTCCCCTGGTTGTATCACGTGACCTCTGACACCGATCTCAGCATCAACGCTCGGCTTTCCGATGCTTGCAGTCTCCAGAACGCTTCCCAGCGCGTTCTTATGTCCAGGATCGGTGACTCCCTTGTCGCCAAAGCCCAGGCAATCACCTCTCGCGACTGGGTTGTGCGATTCGGGGCAATCAGGGTCACCTCGGGCTCTGATGCACATACCATAATTCGCGCCGCCATCTTCTGAAGGGAATTCGTGCCCCTCTTTGGGATTCGTATCTTCATCGACAGCTCCCGGACTTGTTCTCTGATCAACAACCCCTCTCTGTCTCTGCTCCAATCCTCTTGCTCCGTGATCACATTCATGGTGGAGATGGTAGGCTGAGAGAGGACCTGGGGGGTTTACCATACTACTCTCCTCCCATTCCCAGCTCAACCCATCCCAATATATGTAATCCAACACTTCCCCGTTCTACTGTTGTCGCATCCTGAACCTGTGACACCATGGCTTCAGATCGACACTGTTGCAATTTTTGTCTTCATTGCTCAATCCGACGCAGGTGTTGGGGATAGGTATGGCCATGGATCCACCTCCTCTGAATCTTCCACGACGCTTGCAGGCAGACGCCCTATTACGAACTCCCATCTCGCGCATCGCCTTGGATCCCCACATCTGGCCTCCTGCCTCGCCCAATTGACGAACGCATCTGGTGGTGCCGTCGGGTGCGGCATCCGCCTCTTCTCCTCCCAAGTGCCCTCGAAGTAGATCCTGCGAGCCAGGTTGAGGAGTTCTAGATCTGCTCTGACCTGGTAGGAATGGACTCTCTGCAATTGGAACTCCTTCGATGACGGATCTGACTCTGCCGCAGCAATCCGATCCATCTCCTTCAGCTCCCGCACACACATGATCCAAGAGGTCGCATCGTCGCGGATCCGCATCGACCTCTCCATCCACTGTCGAGCCCTTGTTGCTCGCAGCGTCTCCGACAACGCTGAGGCAATCGGCCGAAGCATCTCTGGGAACGACAGGTAGATGGAAGGAAGGAGCATCCGCGGCACCGTCGAGCCTGGGGGAGCCGGCGAGCAGGTGGATCTGGTGGTGCGAGGCATGGGGAAGGGCGCGCTCTATGGCGGCAGCGGCAGCGGGCGGCGGTGGCGCGGTGAAGGCTAGCGGTGGTAGGTGGGGGTCGGCCGCAGGAGCGGTCATTCGAACCCCCCATGTTGAAAGAATTGAGATAGTGGGGATCAACTATTTAGGTATATAGGATTTGGGATAGGGGATACATTTTAACATTATAGGCTAGGGGACTAGAGATGTTCTTGTATCACAGCAGTAAATGACTTCCAAATTCAGCAGCATCAAGATCTTTTGGAGTACGTAGGAGAGCTGCTAAGATTCCAGAAGCTGATAGTTGAAACTGTTCGGTTTATTGAAGGAAAACCGGGTGAAAACATGTACACACACCTAGCTAAACTATCTCTCCCGTCCTTGAGCATGGGAAAATATAACTTGAGCTCAGCAGGCCCGACCAGGGGTTGCTAGGTCATGAGCCAAGAACAACTTTCTAACCCTTTCAATTGAGCATGGGAAGCGCTGGCAATGCCTTCAAGGAAACACCGAAGAGGTTGCTGAGGCAATCCCCACACTAGCGAGCTGGTCATCGTTCAGTCTTTCCAGAAGTCTTGCGATAGCATCCATAATCTAAAAGGCTAGCAGACAATACCAAGAGCAGATAATGGCTAGCGGAGCGTATCACAAATAGGCAAGTTAGTGACATTGCTGCAACAACCACCTTGTTGCCTTTGATAAGACCAAGAGAACGGGGAAATATAACATTTGCAATGTAGCTACAAGTGCAAGTGTAATCGATAGCTGAGACTTAGGACACAGGCAAACAATAATTTCCACCTCATGATTTTGCGAACAGAAGCGATTATGCAGGCCGAATCACTAGCTTCAATAAGAAGCCAGCCAGCAGCAGTTAAACTGAATTGCAGGAAGAAAAGAAAAAAGGAAGACAAAACAAATAAGGAACGAATTCCCCTGACATGACATCTCTATACAGGTTCGTTTTGCAACAAAAACTGCCAGCAACACCCAAGGGTTTGTTCACCGATGTTTATTTCTCCTCGATATCTCATCGTGTTAGAAGAGTACTCGTCTTCATCTTCAGGTTGGTGACCTATGGGAGTGTTGCTCTCAACTCCTTTCTGTCTGCGCCAAATGACTGCAACATCAAGTAGTGCGTGTTAGTGCAGCCATGGTTCGACCAATATATAATCTACTATAACACATACTCCCTCTGTATCAAAATGTAAGACGTTTTTTGGAAGTCATAGTGTCAAAAAACGTCTTATATTAAGTTGCAGAGGTAGTACAGAAGAAAACATATTTTCAAGAGGCAATGAAATTGTCGGTTCTGACCAAAATCATAAAATTTTAGTATTCCATCTCGTTACTGTGCAACAGCAGTTATGATTCAATTCTTTGCAACTTACTACTAGCACAAAATGAGCACAAACAAGACATTAGACTAAAATGCCAGTTCACAAGATTAAAAGCTGTGACCATCAGTTTGACAAGTCCAGAATCGCTTCAAGATAAAAATGGTGAATTCACTTCGGAGTAGCCTACATAAATTAGATCAGACATTAACTGACCTCAACGCCGAAACCCTTAACGTAGACATTTGTAAAGAGCTCAGAAGCATCAGGCATAGGACTTTCCTGGAGATATCAATACATGTATATGTAAGTGATAAGCACAACTAATTTAGAGTGCACAAAAGGAGTATATCCAAATGCAATGGTAACCTTGGCTTTAGCAATGGCAGCGTCGACTTCTTTCCTAATTTCTTTCTCCATGTCCTGAGATGAAAACATATTCATAGTAAGAATTAGAACTTTCCTCTTATTTAAATGGTAATTCTGTATCTATGATTCTCACTTGCTATTTATACAATAAACATAACTGACAATTTTCAATACAAGCTCATACATACCTTGAGCTCAGCAGGGGTTGCTAGGTCATGAGCCAAGAGCAACTTCCTAACCCTTTCAATTGGATCACGCTCCTGTTGATACCACAAAACAAATAATAGTCAGAAATAGAAATATTTGGTACAAAACAACGTTCAAACTAAAAGGTCACAACATTCCAACCTGTCTTACACCCGAGATCTCATCCCTGGTGCGGTAAGTGCTTCCTGGATCGGACATAGAGTGGCCGTGGTACCTATACGTGTCCATTTCAAGAACCTAAATAATGGGAAAATATTAGTAACTATCATGCACTACTAACAAAATAACTCCAATTTACAAAACTATCCCAAAAACATATTATTCACAACAGGTGGGACTAATATGGAAATAATCACGGCCATATATAAGACGACTGTAACTGCCTGTTAAATTAAGTAGCAAAAAGAATCAGCAGCAGCCAACATTACATTAAAGTTAGCATCGGGTCAATCAGTGTTCAAAGCTGTCATCAGGCCATAAGCTAGTGCATAGCATTTCCATACTTCATGAGTTAACGGGTGTTTTAGCGGTTAGCCGAAATTGACATGGCAAAACAATGTGATATTTGGGGTTCTGGAAACAGAACAATCAAGTGTTTCGATGGGAAACAATGGAAGGCAGAAGATGGAATCAGTGTTAGATGGATTGATCATCAAAGTATACAGCCATTTCAGATCCAAGTCTCCAATCCATAGATCACCTATATGGAACTATTGCAAACATATAATTCAAGCCACCTACTGTAGACAGCCATCAAGTGATAGACTAACAAGCAAGGCCAAATTCTTGGAGACAGATCCAGCAAATTATTAATGTCAGGCAAATCTGACACCTGAGCTAGGCATAGCAGATGGTTTTTTTCAGGAGAAAATGGAGTGCAGGTAAATTAAGTTATTACAGTCTTAGGCATTAATCCTTGCTAAGAACCTAAGCAAGAAAAATAAAAGAACGGCTAGCAGTGCACAGAACTAGGACAGCCCCTAACAAATTATCAAGCACTACACTGATATGCATACTTAAATTATAGAAGAAACAAAAATTGTTGGGCACTCACAATTGGGCCATTTGCAATGGCGTGCTCCTTCGCAAATTTGCATGCCTGCTTCACAGCAAGAACATCCATTCCGTCGACCTACACCAAACATAATTTGAGGATGTTAATAGGACATAAACATGTAATGCAAGCTTATGTTATCACCTCGCATTCAAAGGAGAAATTGGCTCACGAATGCAGGTTAAAACAAAGACATAGTGTAACCCAACTCATCATGGACAATAAGCTAGGGACGATGGAGTTCTACTCCTAAGTAAACATGTAGCTCCTATAAAAACATAGTAACTAACCACAAATTAAAGTTGCCCTCAGGTAAACATAGTAACGAATAAATTATTGAAGAAACTACTTCCTGTACATGTTGGAACAGCTAGGCATGCGTTAAAATAGCGTAGTGAACCAATTATACATCCTTCGACCAAGGAAGGCCTCTTCTGTAACTGAAAAGACATATATACGTAGAATCTATGAGGTCAACCCTCCATTTAAAACACACCAAAAGCAATCAGACATACCACTCATAGTAATAAAATTCCCGATGCTAATCAACCCTCATCAATCCATGCACAATGATGAGCAAAATCAACCAAGAGGGATTTGAAATTACCTTCAATCCAGGCACATAGTCACCACGCTTGTAGTAGGAGGGGCTCTTGGCCGCCCTCCACTCAGCCGTTCCCATCCCGTCTGCATAACGGAAATATCCAGCAGATCGCGTCACGTCAGATGAAAAAAGAAAAAACAGGCATCCAGATGCAATCGCAATTTCCTAGGACCGGCGGACGAACTTACAATGGTTGTTCTCGCAGACCAGTATGGCGGGCAGCTTCCAGAGGGCCGATATGTTGAGCGCCTCAAAGAGCTGGCCCTGGTTGGCGGCGCCATCGCCGTAGAGGGAGAAGGAGACGGTATCCTCCTTCCTGTACTTCTGCGCGAAGGCGAGGCCGCAGCCGAGGGGCACCTGGGCGCCGACGATCCCGTGGCCGCCGTAGAAGTTGGCGTCCTTCTTGTAAAAATGCATGGATCCGCCCTTGCCGCGGGAGCAGCCGACCTGGCGGCCCATGAGCTCGGCGAAGGCGGTGACGAGGTCGCCGCCGCGGGAGAGGAAGATGCAGTGGTCGCGGTAGGCGGTGATGATGGAGTCCTTGCGGGTGATGGCGGCCTCCATGCCGGCGCAGACGGCCTCCTGGCCGTCGTAGAGGTGGCAGAAGCCGCGGATGAGCTTGGCCTTGTAGAGCGAGTCGGCGGCGATCTCCATGCGGCGCATGAGGGACATGTCGTGGAAGAAGGCGACGAGCTCGGCGGGGGTGGTGGCGACGTCGCGGGAGGGCGGGTCCACGATGTGGGCCGTGAAGGGCATCGAGGTCTCGATGGTGAGCGGCGCCGTGGAGTCGGAGATCGCGCGCGTCGCCGCCATGAGCGGGGGCCGCGCGGCCGGGAGGCGGCGGAGGAGCATGGCCGCGGCCATGGCTGGCGGGCTGGCTGGCTAGGGTTCCGGGGGGAGGAGGGGCGGAGGCGGGCCGGGGCAGGGGGTGGGTGGGATGTGGGAGAGATAAAAGGAAGGAGGAGATTTTTCCTGCTGGCCCTCCTTATTAAGGGGAGATGGTTGCAGGGGAGAAGGAGATGGGAGAGGTTGGTGCCGTGCCTCGGCTTGCCTGGTGGGCCTTGGCGGGCCGGCGGCGCAGCGCTCGTGCGACGCAATCTTATTGGTTAGGGCCAGTTTGACTGCCACATAGGTTAATGATAAATCTTCCTCTCAAAAAAAAAGGTTAATGATAAATCTTGCAACATTGATTAACCTCCTCTTAAAAATTGACAAGACGACATTTGCGTCAGGATTTTTTGTAGGAAAAGATTCTTGTATATGTCTATTTATTTATTTTTGCAGGGGGGTTCTTGTATATATAGTTTAAGCGCAGCTCTTTCAGATCGATCGCGTATTAAATCTGATCTTCCTCCTAGTTTATTGGGGTGGTTGCCACTTGGGCAGTATAATATTTGGTGGTCTCTAATAATTTCCGGCGTAAGTACATTTTTCGTATGAACATACTACCTCCGTTTCAGTTTACAAGTCCTGCGCGTATACCTAGGTTGCCAATGTTATCACCCTAATATAAACTATACTATAACACAAAAATTATACCTTTTGAAAGTAGAAACTCCGTAGTTTATGTTGGTATATTTTTTGTAATATATGACTTGTATTAGGTTGGTCAAATTGACGACCTAGGAGTACGTGCACGCCCTGTAAACTGAGAGAGGTAGTAATAGAACTATGAAAAAAAATAGATGTTAATGATTGATGATACGACTAGCATCCCAATTTTCATGTATCGATTGGCTGTCGGAATTCGGAAAATATGCACTGCCCAGCAGCCAGCAGAATTGTTTTATTGTGCATTCAACCAAAAGAGCTGGTTATTAAATGTAGTGCCGCTGTCATGACGTTGGGAATATTTGATGTTAGTTAGTTATTAGGAAGACAAAGCTAAGCCAACCAATCCTCTTCATCATAAACAAAGTGAAACAGCCCTGGCAATGGCCAGGGGCCACTTGGCTCAATCAACCATCCCTTTCATACACCGTTCCCTAATCTAGACCAACCAAAAGACGACTTCCAAGTTCCAACTTCTCACAACAAACCTTTTTTATTTACTAAAGAAAACAGGTGAAAACAAGTGCAGGCTTCATTGGTGTCAAAAAAAGAAAAGTGCAGGCTTTCTTCTAAAGGCGAAAACATGCGAAGGTTTCTAGTAAGTCATATGCAAACGTCCTAGCACCCTGCAAATATTATGATTCCTACTGTAATAGTCCCCTTGAATTGGAAAAATACCAGCCTGGAAGGACGGACCTCGAGTCTTTGACTGCTTAACTTGACGAGTGTTTTGCCTTGCTTTCATATCAATTGTACAGCTAAAATGAGATCATCCAGGTTGCATCATAAAAAGGATACAACTCTGGTGAACAATAGTGTTTTAATGTCAGTTGATTGTCGCCAAAAGATATGCGCAAAATAGAAGCTTTAGAATGCAGAGGTAGGCACACTTGTAGGTGCAAGAATGAACGGTAGACAAGTTACACATTGACAGTGAGAAAATGTTCCCACTCTTTTTGGACTAGGAAAGCCTACAGATTCCTGCATTGAGTAAATACAATGAACCCTAGGCCGAGCAAATCTATCTGTTTCCCCTCTTCTTCTATTTTGACAAATTGTACAGGTCAAATCCCAAGCATGCAGGACTACTGTGCTTGGGTTTTGTAGTTTGCCTACAAGAATCGTTTATTATTAACAGAACTGCCCAGGTGTTGCTGCGTGATGCTGCTACCCTGCGAAAATTCAGAGTACCACGACTTCCACGCATCCACGTAATGAGCAAAAAGGTCACCGAGTGCTGCATTCAGAAAAAAAATGGGGGAAAAACTGTCAGTTTTTTGACATTATAACGGATAAGATTGAATGTCTCATACTGATCCAATGCTTGGAAGTTCAAGCAACAGGACCACATGAAAATGTCAACTGCAAGCCTTTTTTCCTTGAGAAATTCTCAAAGAGGTCAGAGCGCTGCAATTGATGGAAAATAATAGAATTGGCCGGTAAATACTATAGTCGAAAAAACATTGAACTTGCTTCCAGAGAGTCAGAGAGCAGCTCCCATGCTATTTCTATGAATCTAGCATGATTTCCAAAATCACATAGATATGCATATTCATATATGTATGGAGCTATGTGCAACTTCTTTTGTGCTAGAAATTATTCAGGGAACTACCACTTGCATAGACCGAGTCTACTAACTAACACCAACTAAAATATTACAGATACCAAATTATGAGTAGCCGTGAAATCTAGTATGAGTAGCAACTGTAATAGTATTTCTTACATATTTCAAATAAGCATCTCATACTACGAATACAGCATGATTAGTTTCATTTGGAAGGTTGATTCTGAATAACATGATTCACTTTATATGGCATATTTCTGCTCCTCAAGTATGCATGACAAATAAGAAGCATAGCAACCAAAGGCGTGTCAGGGAAAATTCAGTAGGCCTCATGCTGTAACTTCAGCTAGATTGCTAGTCATACTGTAATTCCTATTTCCAGCACAATCAAACAACAAGTATTTTCCTACCAGAAATTAACTTCTGCAGTGACAAAGTGATTTGACTTCTCACCATCGAAAAAAGTAAGCAACTTTCTAGTAAGGAACAAAACCAGACCAAAGAAGTGCTGATAAATACCAACCTGGGTTCTGGTACTGTGGTCGAAATGAATCGGCAAGGCTCTCCCAATCATGGGCAACCGCCCTTTGTCCAGCATTATTACATTCCTCAGGCTCCTGTTTTCTTGCACAAGAAGGGTGGAAAGGCCCATAAACAAAACCACTCTTGTTAACCTGCCCGGGCTGCTTCTGTGCGGCCACGTTGTAGCTCTTCAAGATATCAGCACCGCCCTGTGCCAGCTTCGCTTTCTTCTGGACTGTTGGTTCCATCTGGCTTCTGTTTATACCAATGTTAGTGAGTTCAGTTCCAAAGACTCTCTTGTTTGACAGAGTCTTCCTTGCTGGGGATGCAACAATTGTGACACCATTTTCTGCTTTTGGTTTCCCCGCCATGCCCAACCACCGGAATGCAGGCTTCCTTGTGTCCACTTGTGTCTGGGTGAAAAGATTCAAGAACTGATTCAGGAACCTCGTTTATCATTTAGGTGCAAATAACATTTTCAAGACCATGCAGGAGGGCTGCATGTATATATACTGAGTGCAGCTGACAGACTTATCAGGTATTTATTTTGTAACAGCATACATACCTTCTCAATGAGCTTCAGTGAAGACAGCACATTAGCAATGTCGTATAATCTCCGGACTTTAGCTGTAGCATAAACATAAGACATACTATTAGCTTTTGTTTCGATTGGTATTCATACTAATACAGCTGAAGAATTAGGCCGAGGAAATAGTTCAAATACTAACTTCTCATATTGGACTCCTCATGGCCTTCCCCAAGGAGGAACTTTGCAGCTTCATCAAGTGAGATCGTGCTAACCTGCTGGGTGTACAGATTTCATACCAATCAACAACAGTTCCACAAACCATAAATCTTCAAAACAGAAACAAGGAAATGCAGAATTTCCCACCTCCATGGTGAGGAACAGCTTCACAAAATTCTGAGTGAGCAACCCAAGAGACTTCTCCTTCCTATGATCTGAAAATGTGGCAACCAAAATTCTAAGCCTGGCACGACAAAATGAGACTAAAACCATGCAGCAAGCCAGCATTAGAGCAGATAATGCAGCCATACCAGATCTCAGCCGGCAGGGAGGTGCATCAGGCATGTCAGAAGGATTGTCAACAGTCTGGCTCGGCTTGTCACCCTCTGTTTCGGCCTCCGGATCACCCAGCTTATCATCGTCTTCGTCATCGGACATCTTCACAACATGAAATGGAACAAGGAACAACATAGTCAGGAACTACATTGTTCACCAGTACCACATGGATAGATGCAAAGGAAAGATGCAGACAAGAAAGATACATTGGCAGCGGATAGCTCCTCCACCGGCAGAGGAGCCAGGCCAGACTTCTCTCTCAATGCCCTCTCCTGATGAGCAAATTAAAGCAGACAAAAGTCCGGAATTGAGACGGATCACACTGACGGTTCTCGGCTGAAAAGATCGCATGGAAATGCAGATGCAAACCTTGAGTTCTCGCAGAGCCATCGGGACCCCTCCGAAGCCTATCCAGGAGTAGCGGTTCTTGGCCTTCCTCGCAAGGATCTACACGCGGGGGATTGATTCAAAGCAGAATTCAGAACCCCATGAATGAAGATATACTAGGAAGAAGTCTATCCGGTAACAGGCAAAAGAAGAGGAGGAAGAGGAAGAAAGTGTTCACCCCGACGCTCTCGAGCACGTTGACGATGTCGTAGATCCGGCGCCTCTCGACGCCGAGGCGCCTGGACGCGTCGTCCAGCCCGATGGACTCCACGCCGTCCCGGTCGTACAGGGTCACGAAGCTGCAGCAAAGGCACGCGACATGGAATTGGGTAAGGGAAACGCAGATCCCCGGACGCGCCAGGCCGAGCAGGGATTCGATAAGGCCGGCGAAGGAAAGACGGGTGGCAGGGCACTCACTTGGAGCAGAGCAGGCCGAGCGACTTCTGCTTGCGGCTGTAGGCGTGGTGGCGCAGCCTCGCGCCCCCGCCGCGCTCGGCGAACAGCGGCAGCGGCAGCGGGTTCGGAATCGGAAGCCGCGGGAGGGGCGCCGGCGCCACCGCCGTCGTCTCCGCGGCTGTCGAAGAGGGGGGCGCTGCGGACATCGTCGCCGCCGCTGCCGATCCGCGTGCGGGCAGAGGCAGGATCTGTGTCGCGTGGCGTGGCGTGGTGGGCGGTATCGGATCGGAGGAGGGAATTGCAATTGTCGCGGTGTTATTATAGACGGATATGAGACGGATAGATCTGCGGGCGGGCGGGCGGGCGGGCGCGGGGTGGGGGAGGGAGAGGGGGCGGGGGCGCCGGCCGTTGAAAGGAATCCGGCGTGTGCTCGAACGAATTGGCGCGGCGGTGGCGGCCTCCCCCCGCTTTTGAAATTTTCTCTTTCCGATGCGCTCGCTGTGCGGTGCGGCTCGTGGGGTGGGTTGGGTAGAGAGGGCGGCTGGCTCGCGTCGGGTGAGGTCCGGCCGACGGCACGCGCCCCGGTTTGAAATTTAAGCGGCCGTCGCGCGCCCCAGGGGCGAGGGGGTGGGGTTCTCTCCGCGTCCCGTGGCCGTCCGATCTGGGTCTCAGCTTTTTTCGCGGTGCGCTTGCTTTTGGCTGGCCGTGATTCGGCGGCTCACGTCACGACACGTGCGACGGGAGGGAGAGGGAGCGGGCGCGGCGCGTGATCGGCGCGCTGGCTGGACGCGCCTTTCCCTCCCGGCGGCCCCGGTGCGTGCCGCGGGATCATGTGATGGCACCGCACCGCCGCGGTGGAATCGTGTTGCGAACGGGCCCATGCGACGCGAGCCTCGCTGCTGGCTCTGCCTCGCGCTCTGCCATGGCTTTTCTTTCGAGCTTCGACTCTTCAGAGGCGCGAAGACGTCACACACGCGGCGCGCATTCTCGTTTTGTAGATGGAAGAGACGGACTGATGGAAGTCCAGAACATCTCTGCTACAAACGAAAGCTCTCATACGGCCGTCCCCGCTAACACATGATCTGAAGTTCCGACTAAACGAAAGACCTGATTGATTTGCGGTGCAAGATTAGACGACAGACATGATACATGAGCAAAATCCAGTTCGTGGCTGTGCCCGAGGAAGCGCGAGGCTTCGTCTTCACATAATGCATAAAAATCGAAACTATGACTCTGAGTAGTTTAGTTCGGTCTCACCGAGTAAATGTGACCAAACTTGTGTACTCTTCTGCATTCCACACGGTCTCACCGAGTGCATCGGGTGTCCCGTGACAAATTTTCTGACATCCACTCGATCTGTCCGAAGTGACCCTGCAACTTCTGCCCCTAACCTTGTTTTGGCACTACAGGTTGCATACGACGTCGGATGAAGACGATTTTTATATCAAAATCAACCGTTTCGACGAGACGAAGATTTTTCATGTTGACAACTTTTTCATTTGAGGCCATCTTAATTATGTTTTGTGCCCCTGACACTTTTCGGCCAACGGGAAGCCGAAGAGTGCTCTTCGGCCAACGGGAAGCCGAAGATACTATCTACGGCCTAGCTGGCCACTCTTTGCCCAGCAGGAGGCTGAAGAGCCCACTTCGGCCAACGGTAGGCCGAAAAGTCCCTCTTCGGCCAACAGAAGGCCGGCGGGGTCATAGTTTCGTTTTTTATGCATCATTAGGGTGTATAGTTTCCGAATTTGCTATAAAAATCATCATAGTTTCAAAAAGAATCTGAAGCAACTAGACCTTAACTGACATCAAGGCTACAAAGTTCCCAGTCAAGATCTTACAAAGTTCCCAGTCAAGATCTTGATGATCAGCCTCTTGTGCCATCCCAACTTGGTGAGCTTATCAGGATACTGAGCAGATGATCAAAGGCTACTGGTGTATCATTTACAATACGAGTACAAGAAATTATAAGTTGAACTGGCGTCATTGTAGATAACAATTCTGATCAAATACCACTCAGTTGCATATCAGGATGAAGATAGCCCACATAACTGCTAGGGGGATCGAACACCGCCATGAGAAAATGAACTAGCCGGTCATCTACCGAGGTTTCAAGTCCCCCAACATCCTTGATGAGAAATACAACCATAAACTCCCAGGCTTTGGGCTCACAAAGCTCGGCCTGGTTTGGGAGAAGAGAAGACATAGTACATCTCAACTCCACTGATGGACACATGTGGGCCCTGCGCTCCAAAAATATACTCCCCTATAAAGAATGTTTTGTTAGATTTTATTTGAAAATATGCCTGGACAATATTTCTTTCCGACTGCTAAGCTAAATTCATATTTGATCAACAGAAAAAGCCCATGACCAGGAATAGGAGGAGGTACCATGAATTAGTAGGCCCTCTTCTTAGACATGAATACCCAGAGGGAGATTCGAGACGGGCTATGGCGTGCAGTAATGTGCCTAAAGGACGAAGCCTCTATTCCGTCATACATGAATGATGTCGTTGTCCCATTGGGATTCCTTGCAGAGGTGCCTGCTGGCTGTGAAGAGAAACCTAGTGCTGCAGAGGGTCAACAAGGTGTAGTCGAGGCCATCGCCAGCAGAAATGGGCAAAGCCATCAAGACTAATATCCATCAGCAGGAAGAAGAGAAGCTCAAGTTCAAGGGAAGACAACTCGCTCTCAGTGCATTATAGCCCCATCTGAAGAAAAAAAATCAATGTAGAAAAAGGCAACTATTCACAAAGGTTATTAGGTTCCCCAACTTCCCAATTTTGTGTTGCATTAGAGCTGAATTGTCATATAGAAACAAGAAACTGCAAATCACATTCCTGTCTCGTAAAGGTGGTAAGGGATATTATAGCCTGTGCTGAATCCAAAAGATTGTAAAAACCAGTATGGCCGATGCTTATATACGGTGCACAAAGATGTTACTATGCCAGGGATCTACGCTGCTTGCAAAAAATATGGTAGGAGTACTAATTTTTTTTGCATAAAAACTGAATAGTGAATCAAATGAGATTATGTGTTGATGTTTATTTGCAAGTGTGTTGGATATATACAAAAGAACAAGGCTTGGATAGGATATCGTCAAACAATGAAACCCAGAGACATTTTGGTAATGTTTTAGATCTGACTCGGTACTCACCTCCTCTAGTTAGAAAAATGCAACCGACACCTGACTGCCAAAAGAATAGTTTCAGTCCTCTTTGAAGAACTAATTATCATTCTTCTTATCTCACTACAGTGCCAGCTCCAACCTCAAACAGTTTGCATCTTTCAGGAAAAGACCAGTTGGGTACTTCTTTATGTATCCATTGCCACAACGACAATGGGTTGCCTGCCATAAGGGAAGGTTTAAGATTAATTAGTGGACAAAAAAAGAAGTTAATACATACTGCAACTCACTATGTC
Organism: Aegilops umbellulata; assembly: GCA_032464435.1. NCBI lineage: Eukaryota > Viridiplantae > Streptophyta > Magnoliopsida > Poales > Poaceae > Aegilops > Aegilops umbellulata. The sequence continues at coordinate 67,520,660 of CP136057.1, forward strand.
TAAAGAAGTTACAAATAGTAAATCATTTTAGACTGCTTGGATGACACAAGTGCATAATGTAGCAAGAACTTTTCCCAAGGAAGATAAAATGAGAGTGCTTGGATGACACAAGAGCATAATGTAACAAGAACTTTGCCCAAGGAAGATAAAATAAGAGTGCTTGGATGACACAAATGCAAAATTTGAGAAGTCAACTGTTATGTGTCCAAAATATGAGCGACATTCTACGGTACTTGATCTAATTCCAAATAAATATAATTAACAAAAAGGAACAAGACACGCGACAAATTCATATGGAATGAACTGAAGGTCTTTATATCAAGTGTAACTTGAGTTCTGCTATCAGCAGAGAAGAAAATGTGAAATCCGCTGGCCACATTGCTCCCTCTAGCGAACATAAGGAAAAACAACATCAAGGCATGCCTGCAAGAGATCTTTCCAGATTAAGATCATACGTCATAGTCATAACATAAATATCTGCACCAAGAAAATGTATCAAAAATGTTTAATATTGGTATCATGTTCAGGAACTCAATTTTTAACTGGGGGTTCAGTAAGTCCTTCAGGGTGATATATGACGGTATCTAATTCAGGAGCTCATACAGTTTTTCTGCTGTATGACACATGCATCTAACTATAAACATGAAGACCTCAAAACAGCAGCAGGAGAATAAAAAAGAAAAGGCCCTGGGATACTAACACCCCTGGCATCGAACATATAAAGGACGCTACGCTACCCGCACGTCTGGAGGCATCGCATCGCGCGGTGGTTCGGGCTCGCACGATTTACCTCGCTGGCAATTTTACTCGGCGCTGTCAAACATCCAGCCACTCATCTCTTCCCACGTTGCTTTTTGGTGTTATAGTCAATGACGGGTGGGGCTCTTTTCCTTCCAAGCCCAGCTATGCAGTGTGCCTGGGCATATCCTACGTGAGAAAAGAGGCTCTGCAGCTAGCGTGGGGTTCCCACTGTGAAACCTAGCCCCCGCGTCCACTCCACCGCTGCGCCGCGCCTCCTCCTCCCCTCAACTTCTCTCCTCCTCTGTCCCAGCACGTGGTCGCCGCCGCTCATCTCTTTCTTCCAGCCCACTCTCCTCCGCGGATCCTCTCCCGCGTCCGTCCCGGCGGGGCCGACGACCTGCAGCCAAAGGGTGACGAGGGTGACGGCGGCGGCGCTCGATTCCCTGTAGGAGAGAGACAAGATGAGAGGGAGAGAGAAGAGGAAGGAGAGGAGGGAGAGAGAGAGAGGAAAGAGGAGATGTAGGTGTGTTGGCTGGCGGGAGAGGGTCATTGGCCGCCGGTGAGGTCAGGCGGGGCCTGGCAGTTGGTTCCAGATCCAAGTAGGGGAGGACGGGTCTTCGAGGTTGGTGGATGAGCAGGGGAGGCTGGCAGATTGGGGGAGGACCGGAGGCGTAGCGAACCGGGAGCCATGGAGAGGCCAGCATCGGGGAAAGATGTTGTGGGGCCAGCGGTTCCGTCATGGTGGTTTGGAGGGAGAGGGAGGAGGTCATCAACGAGAGAAGCAGTCCGACCCTGCTTCATCATGGAGGACGTTGTCCAGCGGCGCAGCTGCTCGTCCTCCTCCGCCTCTTCTTCCCTAGACCATGGATTTGTGGCGTGTTGTGTTGTTTCACTTTGTCACTAGACAACGGCTCTTGCTCCATCCAATTCCTTCATCTTCTATGCCTGCACTACTCTAGCAACGAGCTGCATACGGGAAGGCATAGCGAGAGATGTGGGAGGGAGGCATGTGCGAGGATGCAGCGATTCTCCAAGGTGATATTCGTTTATGCGCTCCCACACATGTCTTCATATATCCTCTTTTTTCCGTCCTGGCGATATGACAGTCTTGCCTTTGTCCGCCGTAGCTGCCGCCGTTGCATGGCTATCTCGGCATTGATGAGATTGCTGGCGACGAACAAACCAGCCTGTGACGCGTTACTCGATGATCAATGCTCCGTTGGTTCGCCGCCATCCATCCACCCCCTTCTGAAATCTGAATTTCAGAATGATGGATACATTCTGAAATCTGAATTTCGAATGATGGATAGATTCTGAATTTGTCATGGTGCACATATTGGCCTACGTTTCTTCTTTTCTCCTTTCAGAGAAGCAATTCGTTTTGCTATATCCAGGAGGCATGCACGGGGAAGGTAAGAATTTGGTATAGAGATCATAATATATCTTTGTATACAGTAAAAACATCTCGAAGGTGACGTAGTTGTTTACACGGAGAGGAATACAAGCTATTTCGGTCTGAGTAGTCTGAATTTCTGCAGATGGCATCATGGTTTGGAGCAACAATAATACCATTTGGATTGGTTGGAGAAGACGATATATGTGATGCAATTGCAACCTCAAAAGATATGTTATCTTACTATGTTATCCCCTTGATTATCTAATGTCTAGAAACAATGTTTTTCACCTCAAATGTTGTTAGACTACAATGATCTTATGGAGCTCCAGTTTTATGATATCCATGACAACAAGCTAAATGAAGAGGGCCTAAAGCTAAGGTATGTTTTGATTGCATTTTAGAAGCAAAATAATAATAGTTTTGTAATCTCCCAAATACTTTGTCCATGAGAATCAATGATCTTTATTTACCTTATTGTTTCACAGGACTGATTTTATGGGAGAGATAAAGGATAAAGATATGCATCATGTAGTGCTTACGCCAAAACTGTCAGCAAGATTTTACTTCATCTTTGGGGAGCCTATTGAAACAAAAGGTAACCAGCTGCACTAGCAAATAGTAATCTAAAAAGATATCTACATGTTCTCGTGGCAAGTCAACATACGCTGCCCTATTATCCTTTTTAGATAATCGAAAAACGAGTCAGATGCAGGCGTATTTTGCAGAGCCCATGTCTGATTAGGTTTGCTTCTTGTGTTTTCGATTGGTTTACTTGTTTGCATAGGGAGGGAGAAGGAGTCAAGAGATAAAGAGAAGGTCCAGCACCTCTATTTGCATGTCAAATCTGAAGTGGAGAGTTGTATCAAGTATCTGAAGAGGAGGATCCCTACAGGAGTACACTGTCCAGTCTTCTATATCAGGCAGCTCATGGTTCTGATGCAGAAATACCCACATTGGAACCCCGAGTCTGAGATGATCACTTTTCTCATTGGCTGGGATCCAAACCAATTGTTTATATTGTTCATGTTAATCTTTTATATACATAGTTTTTTATTTACCTCAAATTAATTAAGGTTCATTCAAATTAGAAGGGTTGATCAATATTTAAAACTAAGTTCAGAACTGTAAATTTCTATGTGAAGTACATTAGTGGATTTACTAAGCTAGGCAGGGGCTCTCATTCCACTAAATGTTCTTTTGTTAATTTCTACCAGTATATTGTGCAAAAGGTCAATCAAAGAAACTAAGCACACATTTTATTTAAACTTTCTATGTGAAGATTGATTTTTGAAGGCATGTTATATTCAGATTTAACTTAAATCTATTTTTTCTTTGGCATTCAATGAAGCTCTTATTTTATTTCCCTTTGGGTAAGCCAAGGACGCCTGCTACAACTCGAAGAAATTTCAACAAATAAAAATTTATGTATTACCAAAGAAAACACGAACACACATGAAACCAGCCTCCAATTGAAAGCAGATCAACTTGCATCAGGCACACACTACTGCCCACAGAGTTAAAACTCCCCAAAACATAGCCTGCACTGAATAGGAATTGAGCAAAGGAAAAAGCTACTCACTGATGCGCCGTGTGCGGTCGGGGATGACGAGCAAAACAAGTCTTGAGCTCCATGAGGAAGATGTTCAGCCGGAAGGTCGCCGTTCATCGGGCGCGGGGCGTCTGCGTGACAGAGGCCTCCCGCGTGATCCTCTTGGTCGATGCTGTGGCGCGAGAAGAACAAGACACCGGGTGCACGGGAGCAGACCGTGTTCATCTCCCTGTCCACCTCCAGCTCCAAAATCCCCTGCTCCCCCGCAAGCACCGCCGCATCGACTACCGCACCTAGGCGCAGATCCGGCAAAGGTCGTGCTGGTGCGCTCCGCAAATCCCATAACCTCCGCATCCGCCGCCGAGCGGGCGGGCTAGCGCAGGCTCTGTTGCTGCCTCCTTCCGCACGAGCCACGATCTTGTCGAGATCGCACGCGATGCACGCAGTCTTGGCTTCGGTCTCTGGGAGAGCTCAGTTTCTGGCGTCCGAGAGAACAAACGAGGAGGAGGGCGCCGGCTGCCGGCGGGACTCCGGCAGGTCGGGTCGCAGGCGAGCGGCTGCAGCGGCAAGCACGAGCACGCGCAAGAGAGAGGAGTGGGTGATGCGGTCAGTCACTAGAGAAATGATTTGGGGAAGATGCGCTGGATCCCTATCGTCCACTCTCTCTCTCTCTCTCTCCGTCTCTCTCTCTCTCTTCCCTTGCGACGTGTTCAGCCTCATGCAACGTGGCGATGTACCATGCACCAAGATTCGCACGCGTCCATCCAACGGCAACAACAACGTTCTCTTGGAAGTGGCAAAAATCAGGTACGTTACCAGGGACCGCTGCCGTCACCGTCGACGGAATCACGGCTGTGCTGGAAGGTTCTGCCTTGCTGCTTGCAGTTTATGCCTGCTTATCTTATTTATGATCCTTTATGTGAAGAAGCAGCAACAACTTCATTTGTTTTCTTGTGTAATAGTCATGAGAGTTCACACTTTGATTTTGTTGAACCATGGATACAAAATTTGATGAAGCCATACAACTGGTAGATGCTTCAGCAAAGCATATATTTGTAATGTTGCTCAGGAACGCAAATAGTGTGGTCCTTTTGTATTCAATAAAATTAGTGTTATATTTGGCTGGTATAAGAAAGATAGTGCAATTTCCACATATAGTGTTATATTTGCCTGGTATTAATTTAAAGGTGTTGTCGAAAGTAGGCCGATGAGAGTACAAATGCACGGATTAGCCGATTTCTCGCTCCAATAATAGGAGAAAGGACGGAAAATGGGAGGGAGATGGTGAGATGGGCATTGGGCATTCGTCTGCAAGTGCCTGTCAATCTGTATTGGTCGGATTAGGCCCAAGTTGCGTAGCTAATCAATTGTTTTTGGCAGCATGAAGCAATTGATACATCCAAATGGATCAAAATTAATTAACCATGTTAATGAATACATCTTTATATTCACTGTTTTAGTGAATACGTGTTGTTGAAACTTTTCAAAAAAAATCTGATTTTTCTAATGAATGTGAAATGTAGCCCAAGTAATATTTGAGAGGTAAATCAATATTCGCTCATAGAAATTGATATGTACTGCTATTTTTTCTTACTATGTGTTCATGCCTTCCGGTCCAAATAGACAACTTCATAACAATTGTTTTTGCTCTTTAGTTCTTAGTCTGTAATTTCCTTTACAAATATGATGAAAGTTAAATTGAAAAGATTGCATGAACAAAGACACGTGGTGCTCATCGACGGCGACGAAAGCATGGTCACCAGCTTCAGCAAAATCGAATCCCAAGTAGGACAAACTTCACATATATACACTTCACATCCATCCGGACTCTGCTACCCGTCAATCGTTTAATGCTACACTTCTACTAACACCTTGGTCCAAATTCAGTTTGGCCTGACGAGCACGTCTCTGGACATGCCCGGCATGGACGACTACCTGCAGCTGCAGCAGGACTTTGTTGCCTGCGCAGTCCGCACCAAGCTTGGCTGCGCCACTCACCCGCGAAGCATCGTTGAGAGGGTTAGTTAGTTTCCTGCTACATTTTTGGTGTTTGTCTTGGTGCCACATGTTTGTACAAATATTTCTTTGCTTATGATGTTTAGGAAAGAAGAACAAGGATTAGCAAGAGGCTAAGGAGGCTGCAAGACCTTGTGCCCAACATGGTCAAGGTAACTAAATCAGTTGAACTGATGCACGCTATCAATTCTGTCACCACATAGAGATGAAATTTTCACCATGAATTACAGAAGCTCATACTCTCTAAAGTACTAAAACTGATGACTACAAGCTTGCGTATTTAGTGATATAAACTAAATGCTAAAGTACTAAAACTGTCGATTCTAATCGAAACTGGAATTGTTGCGCACCGAAATTCAGAACCTTGGTAGTTGTCGAAGACTATGACCTTAGTTATTTCAGATTTCAGGATTGCATTTGTGCAGAAATTCTCTTGGAGAAGTCATGCAATACAGGCATATTAATAAGATTCTTCTTGAATATGCAGCAAACAAATACTTCAGGCACAATGGATATTGATGTAGACTACATCAAAGTGTTGCAGGACCAAATTGAGGTATGCTCCACACAGACACAACAGTTAATGATAAGATGTGGCATTTATTATGTTAAAATATTTTATGCGCTTATTATCCAAGGTCTGGTTTATGCTTATTGGGTATGCAATGTGCTTGTGTTTCATAATCGTCCACTACACCATTGGATAATAGCTAAGGTAATAAGGAATTTTACTTTGATCCAAGATCCGATAGATGTCATATATGTGATCTCGGAAGTTTGATAGGTGTTTGTTGACAAACATGCAAGATATATCTTCTGTGTTTCCAACCCACGTGTTTTTGGCCACATTGGCTTGATCAGAGATGTGAGGAATATATCAATCATTTCTCGTGGTATTTTCCATTTTTTTTGTTTCATACATCTCCAGTTCGTTACTTTTTAGTTCCCAGTATGCTACTTAAATGGAGATTGTATATGCATCCTCTGTAGAATAACACATACATGTAGTGTGTTGATTTTTTAGAAATTGAAGATTAATACAAATTATATGGTTTTATTTTTTGGTTAAAAGTTTGATTTATGCAGTACATCTATTGTTTCTTGATACATTTCGCTTATTCAGCTTTTGCCCTTTTGTCCTATAGATGTTAGGTTTCACAATGTGCCAGTTTAATGTCTGCCGTTGGGCCTCTGTTGCACATGATTGAGCTTTTTCCCTTTTGTCTTCACTGCATGAGTGATGATTGCCATAGTGGAATTTTGTAGGTAAAATCCAAGATGTCTCCTGTTGTGTGATTTGTGTGATGAATTTATGTGGTAGATAGATAGATTTCTTTTTGAAAGTCTGACTTGCCTACAACTGTTGGGAAATGAACTTGTTAGCTCTGTTTAATTTAATGGCATATTAAACCTGATGCATCTTGTAGCTGGTGATGTTTCTTTAGTAACTATAAATGTTTACTTCGATGCCATGTTATTCATATGAATTATTTGAGAGCTGCAAATGATGTTTTCATCTTGCAACACTATTGAAAAGGGAGCGCCTTGTGTGTTTTAGGTATGACAGCGACGAGCTTTGAGGGCCCCCGGTTTGGTGGCGGCATGAGCTTCGTGGAGTGTTTTTGTTTCCCCACTTAGACTACTGTTTTCATTCTGAAGTGTGGAGATGGATGTGACTTACCATGGAGGAAGTGGGTACAGTATCCATTTGAAAGATGCAGCAGGCTCAAAATAAGTTTCCGGTAAGCTTTCATATTTCCCTGTTTCATCCCTCTCTCTAACTATGACTACACAAGCATTGGTTAATTACACCCCTCTAAATCGGGTGTTCCTGTCGTTTTTCTCATGTGGTATGCTCTTGTCCTCTCCTTGACCACCACTCATATTTAGGTGCAAGTGGAGTTGCAAGCCAGATTGGTTGATACAGCAATGGAGTGATTTGTACCTAGCAAAGTTCCTCTTTTGGTTCACTGACACGATCAACCTATGTGCACGTAGATGATGTTTTGTTTCCCTCCCCAGAATCTCTGTTCTGTATTGGTGTTGATGTTTTCTTCACTTGCAGATGCAAAAACAGCCCGAGACAGAGCTCAGGCCGAGGATTCTCCCTCGCTCGAGGATTCGAGTAACTATGAGTTCTAGGCGAAGATGTACGTTTCCTACAGACATTTTCAGTTTGACGAGAGGTACTTTACAACTTACAAGTATTGCAGCTTATTCGGTTGAAATTTTCAGAAAACAACCGGGGAGGCTACAAATTATCAGCTTGCCCCTGTCTTTGCTGTATAAATAAAAACTACATTCTGTCATCTTCAGTTCGCGGAGCCTGTCTATTTTTTTCTTTCTTTGTTTTTCTTAGGAGTAGATTATGACCTGCTTTTGTTTATTATAATGTAAATCGGAGGGCTACCTCTTTTTCAATAAAACAGAACTACTGTTGAAGCGAAGAGGGTAAAAGACAGCTGGGGTTTAGTTCTATATGATTCATTACTTCACTGCATGGTCTCGGTCATGAACCCGCAGTGTGTCTACCAGCAAACCATATAGAAGCAACTAAGTTGCTTGATTTTCATGTTTAGCTTTTAATTTTAGACATGACTAAACTGAAGGAATTGTGGACGAGCAATTAATTATGTATTTGGACATGTCAAGAAATGTGCAAAGTATATGTTTATTACTTTTTCCCTTTCCCCATTCCCTCAAAATGTTGATAATTTCCTTTTAGGTAGATAGATGATGTTGTTTTGTGTTAGTTATATTTTCCACGAGTAATCCAAGATATTTCTGAATTTATGTTGTCATTTTGCAGCTTTGCCATTCAGCTTGAAAAAGCATGTTCCGTTCTGTCTAGGACAGAGAACCATGATTATCACCACTGTTGGAGGAAAAAGCTAGAGCAATTGTGTTTCTACTTTCATGCATTATGGTTTTCTATTCTTGGAAGGATAGAGTAAGTTTCCCTTTTATACAAAAGCACTATTCAGGATGTCAATAAGCTCAGGATTCTCAGGCCATGGTCTTTGCTCTTTCAGGTTTACATATTTCGTATGCCTAAATAGTGTAGGTACTTTATTTTCATTTAACTCTTTTTCACTTTGCTCTGTAGCTAAAGCGTTAGTGAGACTGTTTAGGCTGAACTTTGATTTTGTAGCACTTATTCCATGTGAGGCAGATAGCATATTGATGTCATCCGGAAATAATAGTGTCATCTCAACTTCTGTAGAAGAATCAAGCAGACGTGGCTACTGGTTTATGATGTCACCATAAATAATAGTGACATTTGTTTTGTATCCTGCTTGTAGTGAGTTGCTATCGATTTATTAGTTGTAGAGACAAAAGAAATTTGAAAGGGTGAATTTTATCAAATCCATGTTGTGCTTCCAACTCTGAAGACTGGAGAAAATGCAATTCTCTTTGACCTCTCTTTCACTAATCCTTTAAGAAATATTCGGAATACTTCTTCCATATTCAGATGGAATGTATATAGTCAGTGACATGCTTTTGAATTCACATAGACAGTTCATCATAGAAAATACAGTGCACTATATTTTGCGTTATATATGGATTTAGAATACATCATTACTATTTTATCAATCATTCTTACTGGTTTCTAATCATGATATTTGGCATACCATTACTTTTCCTCTACAGAAGATGACTACCTGATAGTAATTCCTTATGCCCACATATTTGACCTTATGCTAAAAGCTTTAAAGTTGTCCCCTGCAAGTTACTATCACAAGATATGTTCGGGCGGCAAGAATCGTGTGACGGTTACTTTCGATTCTTCCTTGCAATTGCCTGATGGTTTGCTTGTTCTGACCTCCATATCGGGTGCAATTTTAGATGGCTATGAAGATGCAGAAGACAGTGCTGCTATCGAAGCTATTAGGTACATGGAAAATGCATATGGCAGAGAAATGAGAGACTACCACTACACCCATGTCAAGAGGCTAGAAAATCAAGTCAAGCACCTGGTCAGATAGTTAGTAGCAGTGAATGAGACAATCAAGAAGCTACACAAAGGGTGGTACTACACCGTCAGATATATGAGTTCGTATTCTACTCAAATACAAAACACAACGACTGCTCGACACTTCAGAGGGCAGGATAACACCAAAGGGGTTATGAAAGCAGCACTTGCAAGCATTGAAAAATTGACACAGAGGCTACGCTATATTGGTATGAAGTCTGAACAACGCCTAAAGACTACAAGAGATAGCTTTTGGTAAACTTCGGTCAATATGCGCTCATCCGCACGCTTCTAAGGTTACTAGAAGGGCTACCTTTTGTTTCATATCAAGCAGCATGGTATATTTGTTATTTTGGAGCACTCTAAGTAAGATATGTATAGCCTGTAGCCTTCCATTGCTGCCTCTTTGGTGAAAAGCAGTGTTGACAAAAGGGCCACCATCACTAGAGGCTGGAACTACTTCTTCCATCAGGCGCACATGGAGGAAGGTCAAGCATATACTTTCGCCTTCAAATGCACTTCCAAGGGACTGTGCCTGATCGTCCACTCAATATAATCAAGTTGCAAGAGCCCCTTATTATATAACTTAGCATTAGTAGACATGTGTACCAAGACTTCTATGTTTATCATGCTTTTGAATCTTCTGTAATCACCTAAGACCATCATGTGCGTTTAACTGTCGGTCATTTGCTGCTTAGACTGTTGTCTGGTGCGCTTCTGAACCAATATATGCATTTGCCTTCAAGTGCACGTCCGAGGGCCTTTGCATAATTGTCTACCAGTATCACTTGCTTGCTGCATGCAGTATCATGAGTTGTGCTTTGGCAGCAACAATACTTTAAAAAAACCTTCCTTTGTCTACTGCATGTTCTCTGCTCATTGCAACTATGCAAGCTCTACTTTTTAAAATTCTTAGTGTAAAGATGCCTTATCAAGAATATTTTCTCAAATAAGTCCAGATGTATGCCAACTGAAAAGGCTCTTATATATGTTTCAATCTGTATCTACATATTTCAATGCACACTCCTCCAATACCTTCCTTGCACTCGGCCTTTGCGCCATGGGCGCAACGGGTCATCTAGTATTCTTAAGAGGAAGAGAGGATGCGAACCTTGAGCATGGAAATGGCATGCAGATTAGGGGCGATGTCCATAGGATGCACGCCCAGCAGCCGCATGCATTGGGCCAAAACGCTGGGGTGGCACCAACACACAGCTCAATCTTGTGAGCGCATGTTAGAGAACTCATGTCGATATCATTGAGAGGGAGCTCCAAACCATGCCAAATTGCCAATGTTTATCTGCCTAGTCCAGTGCATCAACTGACTCCATTGAAAAATTGGTAATTTACAGGGAGCAAACTGATTTGTTCCCGATATTTCCCTTTACTTGAAAAGAGACACATCAACAACGAAGTAGTTGAAGCTTCAAGTGAGATGCTCTTGCCATCAACTTTAGACATATAATTTCCAGCCTTGACAATGTCACCGTTTTCCAATAATATTCTGATGATATTATTTATAAGACGAGAGTCTGGAGCACAACCACTCTTCTCCATTAATGAGAACATATTTTCAGCTTCTTCCACTGATCCTTCTTTTAGAAGATTTCCTATCATTACGCTGTAGGTAGAAGCATTAGGTACCATCCCACTGGCTGATATTGCAGCAAACAAACCGTTAGCTTCTTCTCTTCTCCGAACCTTGAACATGGCATTGATCATGGTATTGAGTATTTTAATATCAAACTTCACATTCATTGCTCCTAATTTCTGAAATAGGGTGATCGCTTCGTCAGAGCAATTATTCCTACAAAGTCCTCCAAGTATTATACTGTATGTGGAAATGCTCACTGTTATTCCCGTTTCGATCATCTCAACGAACATTTTCTTTGCAGCAAATGTTCTCCCAGCACGAAATAACCCATCCAGTATGATGTTATATGTGATTGTGGTGGGTTTAGGTTTGTTTTGCAACATTTCTCTGAATAGAATCAACCCATCATCAATCCTTCCACATCTACAATAGCCATAAGCAAGTGTACTATATGTAAAAACATCAGCCTGAATGCCAGCTGATACCATGGAATCAAGTACTCCAAATGCTTTCTCCATCTCACCGACTAAGCAATGTCCATCAATCAGCGTATTAAACGTAATGATGTTAGGTTTCAGACCTATGTCTGTAACCAAGTGGAAGATATCATGTGCATCCATAACCCTTCCTTCTTTGCATAGACTGTCCATTATAGAACTGAAGAATGCAATGTTTGGACAAGGAATACCTTTGTTCGTCATTTCATAAACCAACTCCTTTGCTTTCCTCAAATCACCATGTGTAGAGAAACCCTGAATTAGGGAGTGATAAACAACTGTGTTCGGTTGTACTCCCTTACCAATCATCTGACTGAAGTTATCCATGGCATCAGCCAGCCTACCCATTCTGCAAAGTGCAGATATTAGAGTTGAATAGGTCCATACATTTGGACACACTCCTTGTCCCTGCATTCCAGTAAATATGTGCATAGCTTCATCCATCATTCCATGTTTAGCATGTGCATCAATTAAAATGTTGAAAACCTGACGATCGGGTACAATACCTTTGGTTGCCATTGAATTAAAGAGGTTAATCATATCAGCAAAGCATCCTTCGGTTGCATATCCATGGAGCAGAACATGATACATGACCAAATCAGGCTTGTGGCCCTTGGCAGTCATGGAATCAAAGAATTCGGCAGCTTCTTTGGTTCTTCCATGCTTACAGAGAGAGGCCATGAACGAGGTCCAAGTAACAATATCTGGTATGAGACCCTGTCTTGTCATTTCTCTGAACATTTTACCCGCTTCCTTCCACTGTCCCAGAGTGCAATATCCATGGATCATGACATTATATGTCACATTGTTCGGTCGAACACCTTTATCAATCATCTGCCGGAGGAACAACTGTGCTTTGTCCATAGCTCTGGCCTTGCACAGCGCGTCAATGGTCAAGCTATATGTCACCACATTAGGCACAACCCCTTTCTGCTCCATTTCATGGAATAGACTGCATGCCTTGCTTACTTCACCTTCCTTGAAGAAGCCGTGGATGACCGTGTTATACGTCACTACGTTGGGGGAGCAGACACCTCGTTCTTTCTCCCACATGTGGAGCAGGTCGAGTGCCCGCTGGCTCCTGCTATCATCGCATAAGCTCTTCAGAACAATGTTGTATGAGAAGGCGTCAGGCACGCACCCGAGCTCGGACATCCGATGTAGCAGGATGTCCACAGCCTCATCCGTCCGTTTGGCGCCGCAGAGGCACTGGAGGACCGTGGTGGCGACGACCACGTTTGTCTTCAGGCCCATCCTGAGGACGCGCCCGAAGAAGGCAAGCCCAAGCTCCGGACGGCGCGTGCGGCAGCAGCAGTTCATGAGGATGCCGTAGGTGAAGATAGTGGACGACGCCACCCGGAAGCCGGCCGCTTCTTGGCGGGTGCGGTTGAAGAGGGCGAGGGCGAGGGCGGGACCGTCTCTGCAGGCGCCGGTGTCCGGCGCACGGGAGAGGGCCGTGAGGAAGCCGTTCAGGGAGCGCGCGGGGACCGGAGTGGCCTGCCGTAGCAATTCGTCGAACAGGCGGTGTGCGTCTTCCGGGCTGAGCGTCCCAGCGATGACGCGCTCTGTGGCCGCGGCAAAGGCGGTGACGGGAGACCATGAGCGCGAGGGCGGAGAGGTGGGGATGGAGGAGGAGCGGCAGCGGAGGAGGCGGAGGTGGGGCATCGGCACGGTGGAGGTGGAGTGGCGGAGGCGGGACATCGGCGCGGTGGAGGTGGAGGATGCAAGTGTTCAATTCAGCAAGACAGTGACGGTTCATTCATCAGTTAATCAACGGCAAGGTCGCTCCTCAACTCCTCGTCGCTCGACGGCCCGTAGCTTTATTACCGTGGCTTGCAACGGGTGAAAAAAATAACACACACTCTTAACCGAATAACCATAATATGTTCATGCCCTTTATTTTAGCGAGGCATCATTTTTGTGTTGCCGCTTATCCTCCTTCTCAACCTCAGTGGCCTCAGTGTTCACACAAACCAAAGTGTGTTTGAATGTTGTTTTCCCCTGCCAGTTTTTTCAGAGGTGCTCATGTGTGGTTATTGTTTTTTTTCTTTCGTCTCTTTATGATTTTAGTGGTTGTTTATTTGCAATCCAGATCGTCGCGGTACGAAAGAAAAACGGACGTGCCCTATAGGTTATAAGTTTGCTTTTAAATAATTTTTTAAAATATTTAATAGTTAATTCAAATTCTACATATTTTTCTATTCAAATTTCATATATAACATGTTAAAATCGGAGTTACGGTTTAATAGATATGGATAATTAAGAAAAATATTTGTTTGACTTAAATATATCTTCCAAAAAAATATTTAACAAACAAAATAACATCATATTCAGATTTTACACATTTTTCTAATCAATTTTTATATATAACATGTTAAAATCGTAGTTACGGTTTAAAAGACATGGATAATTTAGAAAAACATTTGTTTGACTTATATATGATCGGCGGGCGAATTATCTAATACGTCAGGGGGGTTTCCATAAAAATGTAAAATAACGGTTCGGTTATGATTTAAGTGTGTACTGCGTGTTAATTCATAAAAAAATGCAGGGGGTTTTCTGCAAAAGTGCGTGACGGACGGCCGAAATCCAATTTGCTTTATTATTAGGTAGAGAAAAGGAAAAAAACCTTTCAACCTATTCATCAAGACGGTACAAAGAATATCAAAGGTAGTGTCAAACGCTTTTATATTATGAGACGGAGGGAGTACAAATTACATCCAGTAGGCAACCTAGCAACGACTAAAGCACTGGAACGAGCCGAAGTTGCGCCGCCGTTATCACCCCTCTCTCACCGGGTACGAGTAAACCTTGTTGTAGTAGATAATAAAAAAGACGTGTGGTAAGGCCCTAGAGGACCATACCTTTACCTTAATTAATCTGGCCTATAAACAGATGTTGTGCTAAAACCTCATACACTCATACCTATACGCTTCATATTCGAAAGATGCACATCTCAGAGGGGTGAATTCCTGTGTATCCCTCACAATTTTGTGTGATATTAGCAATGTTCACGAAATCGGTAACCAGTAACTGCTCAATCAAGTTTTAGGTAGGGATTAATTGGCAAGTTGCTTTATTAACTGGATTTATCGGTAAACCATCGTTAACATGGGTCATATCTATATACCCTATGCTACATATCAACATATGCAATGTACGAAATGTTTAAATATTCTAATAGAAAAGGAAAAGTGTTACATATCTATATGTCCTAGGCCATCCCACATCAGCTGAATTTCTTTTCAAAGATTGAAGCAGTAGAATCCTACACAGAAGAGGGGGCAGAGCAGCAATGCTGATATAGCCAACCAGTAGCACCTATATAGATATGCATCTTCCATGGCATGTTGCGTGCACTACCCCTACCTAGCTATAACGTAAATCGGCAGCAGCAGGCACGCACAGGCCTGCCGCCGCGCCCCCAGGCGGCAGGGCACAGTGCTGCCACCTCCCCCACTAGCGGCAGGTCCCACCACCGGCCTTCATTCCGTTCTACCTCGCTGCTCGCAGTAACTTGAAGGCTGCCGCCTCGCCGGCTGGCGGCAGGCAGTGCCGCCTGGCATCGTGGCGGTAGGTGCCACGTGTCGCGTGGCGCGTCTACCGCCACGGCCGAGGGGGTCATTTTTGTCAATTTCATCTGAAGGGGGTCTTTTGAAAGAACATGCGGTGCTCTCATGTTTGGTTTTGATATCATCATGATTTTGATCTATCGAGAATCTTATACACTTGAGAAAAGTTACATCTCTAGTTGATATCCTTATTCTTTCACGTCCACCTTTTTCCTTGGTGGTTTCGTGAAAAGGATTTATCTTGAGTGCGGGCCATTTCTCGTTGCATCTTGTTGCACTCTTGTGTGGTGAAGATTATTTCCCTCTTGCTTGTTATGATGAGGCTTTTGCCAATTTAATTGGTATCCCTCCTCTTAACGTAGCTTCCTTTTATATCTTCACCAGGGTTGTCACAAGCACATGTTCTCTGTTTGCTTTTTAGTGAGCTTGTGAACCTCTTTTTGCTAGTTGTGTGTGGGAATGATAGGCATTGCACCGTGTGCCTCATTCTTTCAAGACTTTATTGATGCTTAATGCTCATCCGTACATTAGTCTTCTCAAGTGCATTGCCTTGACTCACACACATCATTTTGGTTGAGCCCATTCTTAAGTTGCCTCTTTTACTTGTTGCTCAACCTTGTGTTTGTTGCAAGTACTAGGCTTAGTTTTCTATATGCTCACTTGCACTTGTTGTATGTTTCTATTGATTTTGGGGGAGCTATGATCCTATTTTGTGCACTTTATATCCAAATACAAAAATTCTTGATGTGCACAAATCATGGGGAGCTTCTCTAGTTTCTTTAGAACACTCCTATGCTCATATCATAATATCTTTATTCATGTGGCACGTAGGATCATTGGTCTAGTTGGTTCAATTGGTATCTTTTGATAGCTTGCTTCAATTGGTATCTTTTGATTGCTTGATTGCTTGATTGCTTGTTTCTCTCTTTGTTATGTCTTTGTGGCATATCATTCTTTTGCTATCTTGGTGCCTCAATATAGTTGGTCTTCCTCCAAGTATTACCTTTGGATATGTGTATGGCATTCCACTCTCTTGTTGTGAAATACACAACTTTTGGAGGAACACCTTTTATATTGGTCTTCTTTGTTTTTCGCCCATTTTGGCAATCGATGCCAATGGGGGAGAAGTTTCTGAGAGTTTTGTGGAGAAGTCTTTAGAGTTTTCTCCTTGATTTGGTTTTGTTCCTAAGCATTTGCATCTCATACGCATGCATTATTGGTTGTTGCTTTGCATGGTGATGCATAATTCCTTGTATAAACTCTCTTGAAAGTGATTGTCATCAATTACCAAAATGGGGGAGATTGAAAGAACATGCGGTGCCCCCATGTTTGGTTTTGGTAATTGATGACAATCTCTATGGACTAATGGTTGCCTTGAGTTATATTTGAAGGTGTTGTCCATAGGCTTTTCTTGGAATACATGTGTTGGTTTCAAGGACAGTTTGTGTCGACCAAGGTGCTATTCAAGGAATTACCTAAAGATTGGTCTTGTGAGAGGTTGATCAAGACTAAGTCAAAGAGTGAATCAAGTTGATCAACACACAAAGCATAGAAGATGTACCGAGAGGGATCAAGCGATCCCATGGTATGGTAAGCATTGTCAATTATGCTTTTG
Source organism: Aegilops umbellulata (assembly GCA_032464435.1). Classification (NCBI taxonomy): domain Eukaryota; kingdom Viridiplantae; phylum Streptophyta; class Magnoliopsida; order Poales; family Poaceae; genus Aegilops; species Aegilops umbellulata. The sequence goes on from CP136057.1 coordinate 67,537,613, forward strand.
TGTACTAACCCATGGTCTTCGTGAGAGTTATTTGTGGGGTTAGGTTGCGGTGTGCAAGTTCAAGTGAAGCACTTGTGAGAGGTTGATCAAGACTAAGTCAAAGAGTGAATCAAGTTGATCAACACACAAAGCATAGAAGATGTATCGAAAGGGATCAAGCGATCCCATGGTATGGTAAGCATTGTCAATTATGCTTTTGTGTAATAACCCATGGTCTTCATGAGAGTTCTTTGTGGGGTTAGGTTGCGGTGTGCAAGTTCAAGTGAAGCATCATGATGAGATCAAATGCTTGAATCTTGCCGTCCATTGTGGTGACAATGGACTTGTGAAGATGTGCGGAAGGGTGGCTCATCCATAGTGGAGTATGGGGGAGCAATCAACTAGTCTTCATCGAGCCAACGTAATCAAGAAAGGTGGTTCAACTTGAGGGAGTCAAGATCGTCATCATCTAGCTCAAGTGGACCATGTACAAGGCAAAAGTTTGCCCTTGATAGGTTTTCTATTTTACCGGTCTCATGGTGGTAGTTGGGAGACCGGGTTATAGGATCGATTGCCGTACTATCAAGGGGGGCTCTCGATGAGTAGCTTGATCGTGTTGTTCGTAGAGAGCTCAAACCATTGCATCCTTGCATCATCTTTCTTGGTTCTTGTTTGGTTCTCTTTGTGAGATTTGGAGCTTATGGTCATCTTGATGATAAGCTCGAGTTCATCGAAAACGGAGTTCACATGCATCTTCTATGATGTTTTCGATGTTGGAGGCTCTACCGGTTCTTCTCTATTGGAGGTTTATCTCCTCTTTTTGTTAGGCATACCTCCCCTGCCTCTTCTTACTATAACCAACAAGCTTGAGTTTGCTCAATTCGGAGCTCATTTGCAGAAGTTATGGCAGTTCTGGTTTTATTGGATCCGTTTGTTGTCTTTAGCTGCGTTTTGGAGGCATCCAAGTGCTAAAGCCTCTGCGGCGTGCGGTAGTACTGCTCAAGGGAGCGGTAGTACCGCAGTGGCCAGCAGTAGTACCGCTCCTGGTGAGCGCTAGTACCGCTGCCTCTAGCCCAGAACGCTGGCGCGCACGGTAGTAGGTGCGGAAGTAATTTTTTACTTCCGCGCCCTATGCGGTAGTACCGCTCCTGGTGAGCGGTAGTGCCGTTGCCTCGTGTCCTGGTGTTGTTGCGTGCGGTAGTAGGCGCGGATGTAATTTTTTACATCCGCCCTTACGCGGTAGTACCGCTCCCTGTGAGCGGTAGTACCGTGCCGACCTTTTCTCGTACCTAGCTCCAGCGGTTGTAGGTGCGGCAGTTATTTTCTACATCCGTGGTCGCGCGATAGTTCCGCAAGGGCAGGCGGTAGTACCGCTCCTGCAGTAGTACCGCCCTGTTGCCCCTTTGCAGTGTTGTTTCATTGGTCTTCTGCCACCCCAGCGGTAGTACCGCTCGTAGGAGCGGTAGTACCGCTCTGTGCGGGCTATGAGCATAACTGTTGGATTTCCCCCTCCTATAAAAGGGGGTCTTCTTCCCCAATGAACCTTATATTTTTAGCTCGTGTTCTTCCTCCATTGTTGACCTTCTTCGAGCTTGCTAACTCTCAATCCCTCCATGGATTCTTGCTAGTTTTTGAGGGAAAAGGGAGAGGAGATCTAGATCCACATTTCCACCAATCACTTCCTCCTCTATGTGAGGGGAACCCCTTGGATCTAGATCTTGGAGTTCTTGGTGTTCTCCTTCTTGTTATTCCTCTCATTTTCCTCCCTAGCATTAGTTGCTTCGATGGGATTTGAGAGAGAAGGACTTGGGCACTCCGTGTGCCCTTGCCATTGCATTTGGTGCATCGGTTTGAGTTCTCCATGGTGATACGTGGAAGTTACAAGTTGAGAAGCTTATTACTCTTGGGTGCTTGGTACCCTTGAGCTTGTTCCTCTTGGGTGCTTGGGCGCCCTAGACGGTTGGTGGTGTTCGGAGCTCAATCATTGTGGTGTAAAGCTCCGGGCAAGCGTCGGGGTCTCCAATTAGGTTCTGGAGATCGCCCCGAGCAATTTTATGGGTATCAGTGACCGTCCCAAGGGTTGCCAAAGTGTACGGGTTCGGTGACCGCCCCCAAGGGTTGCCATTTGTATGGGTTCGGTGACCGCCCTCAAGGGTCCCTTAGTGGAATCACGGCATCTTGCATTGTGCGTGGGCGTGAGGAGATTACGGTGGCCCTAGTGGCTTCTTGGGGAGCATTGTGCCTCCACACCGCTCCAAACGGAGATTAGCATCCACGAGGGTGTGAACTTCGGGATACATGGTCGTCTCTGCGTGCCTCGGTTATCTCTTACCCGAGCCCTTTACTTATGCACTTTACTTTGTGATAGCCATATTGTTTCTTATCATATATCTTGCTATCACTTAGTTGTTTATCTTGCTTAGCATAAGTTGTTGGTGCACATAGGTGAGCCTAGTTGTTGTAGGTTTTGTGCTTGACAAATTAACCGTTAGGTTTATTCTGCATTTGTTCAAGCCTAAACCGTAATTATTTTAAAAGCACCTATTCACCCCCCTCTAGGCGACATCCTCGATCTTTTAATTGGTATCAGAGCCTCGTCTCTCTTTGTTAGGCTTAGCCGCCTAGAGAGTAAAGATGTCGACTAGGGAATTAGGATTCTCTGACACTCTTAGTTTCGATGGCACAAATTTTGATGTTTGGGTAATTCGCATGCTTAATCTCTTTAGGGTCATGGACCCAAATTTAGAGCGAATTGTAGATATGGGCTTATTGTTGATAATCCTTCATCACTTTCTTATTGCAATGCTTCATCTTTGGACTTTAGCACTTCGAGCACTCCAAATGTTTCACATGCTTGTTTTGATAGTCCTTGCATATCATGTAGAAATTGCTTGACTAAATCTCATGATGATATGCTTGCTATATCTTGTTGCCATGATAAAAAATGCATGTGCAGACGTTGACGCAGGTCGGGACTCCGTCCGAGTTATCAATGAAGCTGTTGAGAGTCGTGAGGGGAAGTACTCCATAGGCGCCGCCGCCGCCACCGCCCACGGCCCCGCCCCGCTCCGCCGCGACCGCCGCCTTCGGCCCCGCCCCGCCGCGGTCGCCGCCCCCGGCCATGGCCCCGCCCTACCGTGGCCGCCGCCCTCGGCCCCGCCCCACCGTGGCCGCCGCCCTTGGCCCCGGCCCCGCCCCACCGCCGCCGCCGGACCTAGGTCCCATGGTGGCTGGCGATGTTGCCATGCGCGCCGCACTGGCGTGCTATGGCCCTGTTGCGGCCTCGTCCGCCCTCACACTGCGGGAACCTCGTGTCCCCGTCGGTCCCGTTGGAGATCAGATCGGGAAGGAAACCATGTGCTGCTCCAAGTACAAACGACGGCAGGAATCCGACAAGGGTTGCGATGGGAAGACGTGCGCTTGTGTAAGGAACCCTTGGGCGATCAAAGAGCCTAAGCCCAAGGCATGCGATCCTCCTGACCGGCCTCGTGCACCAGTTCAGCGATTTGTGAACACGAACAGAGCGGTGGCACTGGCCCCCCTTGTGCTACCCGTGGGGATCGTGTCCGGGGCCTCTGCGACCCTGAGGGCTAGTGGGGGCGATTATGGGGCTCCCTTTGAGGACGCTGCCTGCCCGAAGCTGACCGACGGGGAACATGTGGATCCTGCGACGGAGAACCCAGATGCACTTGTTGTCGATATAACTGAGCAGTGGACGGTCGAGGCAATACAGACTGCACATGATGAGGTGCCGGCGTTGCCGAGCCAGGAAGAGTTTGAGCCTGAATGTAGCCTTGAGCAACAAAGCAGAGTCTTCGTTCAGAAGAAGGATGGAAACAACGCCAAACCAGAAAGATTTCAAAATTGTGCCACACCCTTTTGGGGAGCAGATACATAGATGATAGCTGATTTGTAGCCGGACTATGGTGTTGTAAGGCTAGTGGTTGAGGAGGTCAACAGGGTGTGTGAGGTGGATATGGAGGCAACCGGCCTAGGGGCCGCCGGTAAACTGACGGGGCCGTATGTGGCGCCCCGTCAGGAGCAATGAATTGCCTAAGCTGGAACTGTCGGGGGGGCGGCCAACAAACCGACAGTTCGTGAGTTAGTTGGCATGGTTAAATCATCTCAAGCTAAGATAGTCTTTTTATGTGAAACTAGGCAGAGTTCTGAAAAAGTGAAGCGCTTGTGTGGTAGGTTAGGTCTAAGAGGTTTCTCTGGTGTTAGCTCTAATGGCCTTAGTGGAGGTCTAGCTCTTTTTTGGTGTGATAGTCTGCATGTAAAAGTTCAGTCATCTAATGAAAGATATATTGATGCGTATGTGAGGCTTTCTGATCATGATCCTTTGTGGCGGTTGACGTGTGTCTATGGCGAACCACGAACAGAAAATCGTCACAACATGTGGACACTTATGCAAAATCTGAAACAACAGTCTGACCTTTCGTGGTGTGTCATTGGGGATTTTAACGAGGCACTGTGGTCTTTTGAACACTTTTCCGCGACACCACGTAATGAAGCTCAGATGTTGGCTTTCCGGGATACCCTCGAGGTATGTGGTTTAATTGATCTTGGTTTTTCTGGCTTACCATTTACATATGACAATAAGCAGAAGGGATGCAAGAATGTACGGGTACGGCTGGATAGAGCAGTTGCCGACAACCGGTGGCGGGATATTTTCTCTGAAGCTCGTGTGGTACACAAGGTTTCTCCATGCTCTGATCATAGTCCACTTATGTTGAAGTGCATAAAGGAGGAACAAAACAACATCCGTACTAACTTTCGGCGATATGAAACCTATTGGGAAAGAGATGAGAGCTTACCTGAACGGGTTGCTGCGGCATGGGAAAAGGCTGGACATAAATTCAGTCTAGAGGACATCCGGTCTGGCCTTGCAAAAATTATGCGTGGGGTAAGGAAAAATTTGGGAATATTACTAAGGAACTTGAGCAGTCCAGAACACGTTTGGAGGAACTTATGAGGATGAATGCTGATAGAAATGAGATAAGGAAGGTTAGCGATCATATGCATGAGCTGCTGTACCGCGAGGAGATGTTATGGATGCAACGGAGTCGGGTTGATTGGCTGCGCGAGGGAGACCGAAATACCAAATTTTTTCAGAGCCGCGCGGTGTGGCGAGCGCGCAAGAACAAAGTGAAACGATTAATTGATGATGAGGGCTGTAGCCATGGCGATCATAAGGTAATGAGCAGCATGGTCACGTCCTATTTCAAACTTTGTTTACTTGTGATACCAGTCTTGAGCAGCAGTCACTACTGGACCTATACGAGGAGAAGGTCACACCCGGTATGAATGAACAATTATGTGCAGAGTTTAGTGAGAAGGAGATATCTGATAGTCTCTTTCAAATGGGGCCTCTAAAAGCACCGGGGGGAAGGATGGATTTCCAGCAAGGTTCTTCCAAAGAAATTGGCTAGTTATGAAGGCTGAAATTGTGAAGGCGGTACAGGAGTTTTTTCGGACTGGTTGCATGCCTGAGGGGGTGAATGAGACGGTAATTGTGCTTATCCCTAAGGTGGATGACCCGGTCCGCCTCACTGATTTCAGACCTATAAGTCTCTGTAACGTCATTTACAAAATTGTGGCCAAATGTTTGGTGAATAGACTCCGTCCCATACTGGATGATATTATCTCTCCGCACCAGAGTGCGTTTGTCCCAGGGTGTTTGATCACTGATAATGCCCTGCTAGCTTTTGAGTGTCTACATTTTCTTCAGCATGAGAAAAATCCCGAGAACAATTTTTGTGCATACAAGCTTGATCTATCAAAGGCATATGACAGGGTGGATTGGGGGTTCTTGAAGCAGGCGATGGAAAAGTTGGGCTTCTCTCATCAGTGGGTTCAGTGGATAATGACATGTGTAACCTCGGTGAGATATTTAGTTAAATTCAATGGAGTCATTTTGGATTCGTTTGCACCGATGCGTGGGCTTCGGCAAGGTGATCCCCTATCCCCTTTCTTGTTCCTCTTTGTTGCTGATGGACAGTCTGCACTGTTGCGACAGGGAGTGGAGTCACAGGAGTTCCAACCTCTCAAAATATGCAACCGAGCACCGGGAATTTCACACCTTTTATTCGCAGATGATACGCTTCTGTTCTTTAAGGCAAATACTACTCAGGCTACCTATGTCAAGAGCATCATCCAGAGATACACACGGGCTACTGGCAGCTCATCAACCCGCAGAAATGTTCCATACAATTCGGTGATAACTGTCCTGTGGACACACAAAAGGAGATCAGGCAAGTGCTACAGGTACAAAAAATGGAGTTTGAAGGGAAGCACCTTGGATTGCCAACACCAGATGGTCGCATGCATAAAGGAAAATTTCAGATGCTGCAGGCGAGTTTGACCAAGCGCATAATGGCATGGGGTGACACCCTATCTCAAGCTGGTAAGGAGACGTTGATCAAATCTGTCTTGCAGGCAATACCCACGTATATCATGGGGGTGTTTAAACTCCCTGCTTCAGTGTGCGATGATCTCACACGCCTGGTGAGGAACTTTTGGTGGGGCTCAAAACAGGGGCAACGGAAAACGCATTGGCGAGCCTGGGAGAAAATTATCAAACCCAAGGGGAAGGGAGGACTTGGCTTTCGTGACTTCCGCATCTTCAACCAAGCCTTGCTTGCTCGCCCGGCTTGGCGTTTGCTTACCCGGCCGGCCTCCCTATGCTCTCAGGTATTGAAGGCAAGGTATTATCCTAATGGGTCCCTAGAGGACACTGTATTTTCAGGAAACGCTTCTCCCACGTGGCATGCTATTCAGCATGGCCTTGAGCTTCTCAAGCAAGGACTAATCTGGCGGGTGGGCAATGGTGAAAGCATCCGCATTTGGCGGGACCCGTGGTTACCACGACCGATGACCTACAGGCCTATCACGCCACGTGGCACATGCCGGCTACGGCGAGTGTCCGAGCTCCTGGACGGAAACGACCGGTGGCGGGTGGATCTTATACAGCAACACTTCACCATCTCGGACGTTGAGTGCATATTGACGATCAAGGGCAGCCCACGGGGTTTGGAGGACGTCCTAGCTTGGGCGCTAGACAACCACGACATCTTCAGTGTACGTAGTGCGTACAAAACCGCCCTGGAGGGGCAAACAAGCACTTCCATGTGCGCCACGAGTAGGGCACCGGACGGCACGCGTGCCGTCTGGAAGGCAGTGTGGGGGTGCCTTGCTCCCCCAAAGGTACGAGTATTTGCATGGCATGTGGCCACAAATTCTTTGGCTACTCTTGATAATAAGCATAAGCGGAAGCTCGAGATTTCTGACATGTGTGCTTTATGTGGTATGGAACGAGAGGACACATTCCATGCCTTATGCAGATGCCCTCTTGCTCGGCTATTGTGGAAGGAGATGACCAAGTTTTGGACCATGCCCAAGTTGGAAACCGTCGTCAACACTGGAACCGAGTGGATTATCCATCTCCTTGACCGATGTACCCATGATGAGCGCCTCCATGTGTTGATGACACTATGGCGAAGTTGGTACGTACGGAATGAGGTGTACCATGCAAAGTCGGCACCTCCAGTTGAGGCACCTAGCAGATTCTTATGCGGCTACATCAATACGTTGCTTAATATTCAACAACACCCCACGGCGGACGTCGCCAAAGGGAAAACGATTATATCCTACGGAGGGAGACGAGGAAGCAGTCCACATGAACTGGCAGCCTCGCGAGGGCGCCCTCCGGAGCGATGGAGCAAACCATCGGTGGGATGGGTCAAGCTGAACATCGACGGGTCATGGAGTGGTGAGGATGGCACAGGAGGTGCCGGAATGGTGCTCCGGGATCACACTGGATCCATTATCTTCACGTCCTGCAGGTTTATCCAAAGGTGTGCTAATGCCCTAGAGGCTGAAGCTGGAGCTCTCATGGAGGGGGTTGACCTCGCTCTTGCACGCAGTTCAGAGAACCTTGTTGTGGAGTCGGACTGCGCTATGCTAGTTCGCATGTTCAAGGAACCTGAGGCGAACAGATCGCAGATAGCAGCAATGCTTGCGAGTACTAAGAAGCAGCTGGCCTCACGCCAGCATGAAATAAAAATCGTCACACGCGACCAAAATAAAGTCAGCCATTCTCTTGCGCTGATGGGTAGAACATTGCCCAAAACTGCTGTGTGGTTACGTTCTGCCGTTGACGATGTTGACGTGTTGTGTCAACAGGATTGTAATAACTTTGGTTGATTAATATATTCGTTTCATTAGCAAAAAAAGATAAAAAATGCATGTATTTCCTCGAGTTGTTGTGCTAACAATGTAGAGGAAACCCAACACTCTATGGAACAATATGTGGTCTTGAATGGTGCTTCAAGGGATCCTACATCATCATCTATTGCTTTTTGCCTTATGGCCAAGGCTTCAAAGGTATCTCCCACTTTGAATCCCAATATATCTTGTGATGATATTGATGATGGCAAAAGTGATGATGATGTCGATTATGATGAAGAGAATGATGATGTTGCCTCCTTAAAAATTAAGGGGGAAATGATTTTTAAAGCTCTTCTTAAGAATAAAATTGCTCGTTCCAACTTCATGGAAATCATGTCTATTGCTATTGAGAGCAAGAAATATATTGATAAGTTGGAATCTCGTCTTGTGGAGCATGAGGTCACCATTGATAAAATGGAAGGTCATGAGCATGATTACGCTAATGAGATTGCGGACCTCTCTCAAGCTCTTGAACTTGAACAAACCACCAAGGAATCTCTTGAGGAGACTTTTGCTCTAGAATTATCTAGAGTGAAGGAATCTCATGATAGAGCTCTTGAGGTGGCCAATTTTTTTGAAACTAAAAATGCTAAGCTTGAAGTTGCTCATCCTAGACTCCTTGAGGATTTTGAGCACCTCAAAAATGGCTCAAGGGTCATCAAGGGTGAGCTCATCAAACTCGCCGAGTCTCATGCTCAACTTGAAGCTTCTTATTTAAAAGAGCTTGCCAATTTGCCTTCTCCTCTTGTTGTTAATGATGATGCTTGTGCTACTAACTCTATTTCTTATGAAGCATCCATTTTAAAGGAGAATGTTGAGCTAAGGGCTCAACTTGAGTTTCTATCTAGCAAGTATGGGAAATTGGAACAAAGTCATGAAAAGCTTTCTAGCTCTCATGATGATCTTCTTGTATCCCATAATGTGCTAAAAATAGCTCATGAGGCTATGATTGCTAAGGTAACATCTAGTGAGCCTCATGTGGACATCAGCACTACTTTTAGTCAAAATGCTATATTGCCTTGTGCTAGTCCTCGTAATTCGTCTATGCATAACATTGGTACATCTTGTGATGAATTGCTTTCCTCGCCTTGTTGCTCTAATGATGAAGCTTATACTTCCTCTAGTACTTGTGTTGAGACTAACAATGTAGAGGAAATCAAGGAGCTCAAGGCCCAAGTCACTTCTTTGAAGAAAGTGTTGGGGAACGTAGTAATTTCAAAAAAATTCCTACACACACGCAAGATCATGGTGATGCATAGCAATAAGAGGGGAGAGTGTTGTCCATGTACCCTCGTAGACCGAAAGCGGAAGCGTTAGCACAACGCGGTTGATGTAGTCGTACGTCTTCACGATCCGACCGATCAAGTACCGAACGTACGACACCTCCGAGTTCAGCACACGTTCAGCCCGATGACGTCCCTCGAACTCCGATCCAGCCGAGTGTTGAGGGAGAGTTTCGTCAGGACGATGGTGTGGTGACGATGTTTATGTTCTACCAACGCAGGGCTTCGCCTAAGCACCGCTACACTATTATCGAGGTGGACTATGGTGGAGGGGGGCACCGCACACGGCTAAGAGATCAATGATCAATTGTTGTGTCTCTAGGGTGCCCCCTACCCCCGTATATAAAGGATCAAGGGGGAGGCCGGCCGGCCCTCTATGGCGCGCCCCCAAGAGGGGAATCCTACTAGGACTCCAAGTCCTAGTAGGTTTCCACCAAAAGGGAGCGAGGGGGAAGGAAGGAGAGGGAGAGGGAGAAGGAAAGGGGGGCGCCCCCCTTCCTTGTCCAATTCAGACTCAAGGGAGAGGGGGCGCGCAGCCTGCCCTGGCTGCCCCTCTCTCTCTCCACTAAGGCCCATCGAGGCCCATTAGTTCCCCCGGGAGTTCCGATAACCCTCCAGCACTCCGGTTTTATCCGAAACTTTTCCGGAACACTTCCGGTGTCCGAATATAGTCGTCCAATATATCAATATTTATGTCTCGACAATTTCGAGACTCCTCGTCATGTCTGTGACCACATCCGGGACTCCGAACAACCTTCAGTACGTCAAAACACATAAACTCATAATAAAACTGTCATCGTAACGTTAAGCGTGCGGACCCTACGGATTCGAGGACTATGTAGACATGACCGAGACACGTCTCCGGTCAATAACCAATAGCGGAACCTGGATGCTCATATTGGCTCCCACATATTCTACGAAGATCTTTATCGGTCAGACCGCATAACAACATACGTTGTTCCCTTTGTCATCGGTATGTTACCTGCCCGAGATTCGATCGTCGGTATCTCAATACCTAGTTAAATCTCGTTACCGGCAAGTCTCTTTACTCGTTCCGTAATACATCATCCCGCAACTAACTCATTAGTTGCAATGCTTGCAAGGCTTAAGTGATGTGCATTACCGAGAGGGCTCAGAGATACCTCTCCGACAATCGAAGTGACAAATCCTAATCTCGAAATATGCCAACCCAACAAGTACATTTGGAGACACCTGTAGAGCACCTTTATAATCACCCAGTTACGTTGTGACGTTTGGTAGCACACAAAGTGTTCCTCTGGTAAATGGGAGTTGCATAATCTCATAGTTATAGGAACATATATAAGTCATGAAGAAAGCAATATCAACATACTAAACGATCGTGTGCTAAGCTAACGGAATGGGTCATGTCAATCACATCATTCTCCTAATGATGTGATCCCATTAATCAAATGACAACCCATGTCAATGGCTAGGAAACTTAACCATCTTTGATCAACGAGCTAGTCAAGTAGAGGCATACTAGTGACACTCTGTTTGTCTATGTATTCACACATGTATTATGTTTCCGGTTAATACAATTCTAGCATGAATAATAAACATTTATCATGATATAAGGAAATAAATAATTACTTTATTATTGCCTCTAGGGAATATTTCCTTTAGTCTCCCACTTGCACTAGAGTCAATAATCTAGATTACACTGTAATGATTCTAACACCCATGGAGCCTTGGTGCTGATCATGTTCTGCTCGTGGAAGAGGCTTAGTCAACGGGTCTGCAACATTCAGATCCGTTTGTATCTTGCAAATTTCTATGTCTCCCATCTGGACTAGATCCCGGATGGAATTGAAGCGTCTCTTGATGTGCTTGGTTCTCTTGTGAAATCTGGATTCCTTCGCTAAGGAAATTGCTCCAGTATTGTCACAAAAGATTTTCATTGGACCCGATGCACTAGGTATGACACCTAGATCAGATATGAACTCCTTCATACAGACTCCTTCATTTGCTGCTTCCGAAGCAGCTATGTACTCCGCTTCACACGTAGATCCCGCCATGACGCTTTGTTTAGAACTGCACCAACTGACAGCTCCACCATTCAATGTAAACACGTATCCGGTTTGCGATTTAGAATTATCCGGATCAGTGTCAAAGCTTGCATCAACATAACCATTCACGATGAGCTCTTTGTCACCTCCATAAACGAGAAACATATCCTTAGTCCTTTTCAGGTACTTCAGGATGTTCTTGACCGCTGCCAGTGATCCACTCCTGGATTACTTTGGTACCTCCCTACTAGACTTATAGCAAAGCACACATCAGGTCTGGTACACAACATTGCATACATGATAGAGCCTATGGCTGAAGCATAGGGAACATCTTTCATTTTCTCTCTATCTTCTGCAGTGGTCGGGTATTGAGTCTTACTCAACTTCACACCTTGTAACATAGGCAAGAACCCTTTCTTTGCTTGATCCATTTTGAACTTCTTTAAAACTTTGTCAAGGTATGTGCTTTGTGAAAGTCCAATTAAGCGTCTTGATCTATCTCTATAGATCTTAATGCCCAATATGTAAGCAGCTTCACCGAGGTCTTTCATTGAAAAACTCTTATTCAAGTATCCCTTTATGCTATCCAGAAATTCTATATCATTTCCAATCAGTAATATGTCATCCACATATAATATCAGAAATGCTACAGAGCTCCACTAACTTTCTTGTAAATACAGGCTTCTCCAAAAGTCTGTATAAAACCAAATGCTTTGATCACACTATCAAAGCGTTTATTCCAACTCCGAGAGGCTTGCACCAGTCCATAAATGGATCGCTGGAGCTTGCACACTTTGTTAGCTCCCTTTGGATTGACAAAACCTTCCGATTGCATCATATACAACTCTTCTTCCAGAAATCCATTCAGGAATGCAGTTTTTACATCCATTTGCCAAATTTCATAATCATAAAATGCGGCAATCGCTAACATGATTCGGACAGACTTAAGCATCGCTATGGGTGAGAAGGTCTCATCGTAGTCAATCCCTTGAACTTGTCGAAAACCTTTCGCAACAAGTCGAGCTTTGTAGATAGTAACATTACCGTCAGCGTCAGTCTTCTTCTTGAAGATCCATTTATTCTCAATTGCTTGCCGATCATAGGGCAAGTCAACCAAAGTCCATACTTTGTTCTCATACATGGATCCCATCTCAGATTTCATGGCCTCAAGCCATTTTGCGGAATCTGGGCTCACCATCGCTTCTTCGTAGTTCGTAGGTTCATCATGATCTAGTAGCATGACTTCCAGAACAGGATTACCGTACCACTCTGTGCGGATCTTACTCTGGTTGATCTACGAGGTTCAGTAACAACTTGATCTGAAGTTTCATGATCATCATCATTAACTTCCTCACTAATTGGTGTAGGTGTCACAGAAACTGGTTTCTGAGATGAACTACTTTCCAATAAGGGAGCAGGTACAGTTACCTCATCAAGTTCTACTTTCCTCCCACTCACTTCTTTCGAGAGAAACTCCTTCTATAGAAAGGATCCATTCTTAGCAACGAATGTCTTGCCTTCGGATCTGTGATAGAAGGTGTACCCAACAGTCTCCTTTGGGTATCCTATGAAGACACATTTCTCTGATTTGGGTTCGAGCTTATCAGGTTGAAGCTTTTTCACATAAGCATCGCAACCCCAAACTTTCAGAAACGACAACTTTGGTATCTTGCCAAACAACTGTTCATAAGGTGTCGTCTCAACGGATTTCGATGGTGCCCTATTTAACGTGAATGTGGCCGTCTCTAAAGCATAACCCCAAAATGATAGCGGTAAATCAGTAAGAGACATGATAGATCGCACCATATCTAGTAAAGTACGATTACGACGTTCGGACACACCATTACGCTGTGGTGTTTCGGGTGGCGTGAGTTGCGAAACTATTCCGCATTGTTTCAAATGTAGACCAAACTCATAACTCAAATATTCTCCTCCATGATCAGATTGTAGAAACTTTATTTTCTTGTTACGATGATTTTCAACTTCACTCTGAAATTCTTTGAACTTTTCAAATGTTTCGGACTTATGCTTCATTAAGTAGATATACCCATATCTGCTTAAATCATCTGTGAAGGTGAGAAAATAACGATATCCGCCACGAGCCTCAACATTCATCGGACCACATACATCTGTATGTATGATTTCCAACAAATCTGTTGCTCTGTCCATAGTACTGGGGAACGGCGTTTTAGTCATCTTGCCCATGAGGCACGGTTCGCAAGTACCAAGTGATTCATAATCAAGTGGTTCCAAAAGTCCACCAGTATGGAGTTTCTTCATGCGCTTTACACCGATATGACCTAAACGACAGTGCCACAAATAAGTTGCACTATCATTATCAACTCTACATCTTTTGGCTTCAACATTATGAATATGTGTATCACTACTACCGAGATTCATAAAAAATAGACCACTCTTCAAGGGTGCATGACCATAAAAGATATTACTCATATAAATAGAACAACCATTATTCTCTGATTTAAATGAATAACCGTCTCGCATCAAACAAGATCCAGATATAATGTTCATGCTCAACGCTGGCACCAAATAACAATTATTTAGGTCTAAAACTAATCCCGTGTTGGAAATATGCCCTAGAGGCAATAATAAAAGCGTTATTATTATATTTCCTTATTCATGATAATTGTCTTTATTCGTGCTATAATTGTGTTATCCGGAAATCGTAATACATGTGTGAATAACAGACAACAATATGTCCCTAGTGAGCCTCTAGTTGACTAGCTCGTTGATCGACAGATAGTCATGGTTTCCTGACTATGGACATTGGATGTCATCGATAACGAGATCACATCATTAGGAGAATGATGTGATGGACAAGACCCAATCCTAAACATAGCATAAGATCGCATAATTCGTTTGCTAGAGTTTTCCAATGTCAAGTATCCTTTCCTTAGACCATGAGATCGTGTAACTCCCGGATACCGTAGGAGTGCTTTGGGTGTGCCAAACGTCACAACGTAACTGGGTGACTATAAAGGTATACTACGGGTATCTCTGAAAGTGTCCGTTGGGTTGACATGGATCGAGACTGGGATTTGTCACTCCGCTTGACGGAGAGGTATCACCGGGCCCTCTCGGTAATGCATCATCATAATGAGCTCAATGTGATCAAAGTGTTTGATCACAGGATCATGCATTACGGTACGAGAAAAGTGACTTGCCGGTAACGAGATTGAACGAGGTATTGGGATACCAACGATCGAATCTCGGGCAAGTAAAATACCGATTGACAAAGGGAATCGTATACGGGATTAATTGAATCCTTGACATCGTGGTTCATCCGATGAGATCATCGTGGAGCATGTGGGAGCCAACATGGGTATCCAGATCCCGCTGTTGGTTATTGCCCGAGAGCCGTCTCGGTCATGTCTGCATGTCTCCCGAACCCGTAGGGTCTACACACTTAAGGTTCGGTGACGCTAGGGTTGTAGGGATATGTATGTGCAGTAACCCGAATGTTGTTCGGAGTCCCGGATGAGATCCCGGACGTCACGAGGAGTTTCGAAATGGTCCGGAGGTAAAGATTTATATATGGAAAGTCATCATACGGACATCGGGACAAGTTTCGGGGTTATCGGTATTGTACCGGGACCACCGGAGGGTCCCGGGGGGTCCACCGGGTGGGGCCACCTATCCCGGAGGGCCCCATGGGCTGTATGAGGGAAGGAACCAGACCATAGTGGGCTGGTGCGCCTCCCCCCAAGGGCCCATGCGCCTAGGGTTGGGGGGGGGGGGGAACCCTAAAGGGGGCGCCCCCCTTGCTTGGGGGGCAAGCCCCCCTTCCCTGGCCGCCGCCCCCCTAGGAGATTCCATCTCCTAGGGCCGGCGCCCCCCTAGGGGTTATATAAAGGGGGGAGGGGAGGGGGGGCTGACCACCCATTGCCCTGGCGCCTCCCTCTCCCTCTCCAACACCTCCTCCTCCTCCATTGAGCACGGCGAAGCCCTGCCGGAGTACTGCAGTTCCACCATCACCACGCCGTCGTGCTGCTGTTGGAGCCTTCTTCCCCAACCTCTCCTTTGCCTTGCTGGATCAAGAAGGAGGAGACGTCACGCTTTCCGTACGTGTGTTGAACGCGGAGGTGCCGTCCGTTCGGCACTAGATCATCGGTGAATTGGATCACGGCGAGTACGACTACCTCATCCACGTTCACTCGAACGCTTCCGTTGCGATCTACAAAGTGGTATGTAGATGCTATCTAATCTGAATACTCGTTGCTAGATGAACTCATAGATGGATCTTGGTGAAACCGTAGGAAAATTTTTAATTTTCTGCAACGTTCCCCAACAGTGGCATCATGAGCTAGGTCTATGCGTAGTTCTTCTTGCGCGAGTAGAACACAATTTGTTGTGGGCGTAGATGTTGTCAACTCTTCTTGCCACTACTAGTCTTATCTTGCTTCAGCGGTATTGTGGGATGAAGCGGCCCGGACCAACCTTACACGTACGCTTACGTGAGACCGGTTCCACCGACTAACATGCACTAGTTGCATAAGGTGGCTGGCGGGTGTCTGTCTCTCCTACTTTAGTTGGAGCGGATTCGATGAAAAGGGTCCTTATGAAGGGTAAATAGAAGTTGACAAATCACGTTGTGGCTTTTACGTAGGTAAGAAAACGTTCTTGCTAGAACCCTAATTCAGCCACGTAAAAACTTGCAACAACAATTAGAGGACGTCTAACTTGTTTTTGCAGCAAGTGCTTTGTGATATGATATGGCCAAAGTTGTGATGAATGATGAATGATCTATATGTGATGTATGAGATGTTCATGCTATTGTAATAGGAATCACGACTTGCATGTCGATGAGTATGACAACCGGCAGGAGCCATAGGAGTTGTCTTTATTTTTTGTATGACCTGCGTGTCATTGAGAATCGCCATGTAAATTACTTTACTTTATTGCTAACGCGTTAGCCATAGTAGTAGAAGTAATAGTTGGCGAGCAACTTCATGGATACACGATGATGAAGATCATGATGATGAAGATCATGGTGTCAAGCCGGTGACAAGATGATCATGGAGCCCCAAGATGGAGATCGAAGGAGCTATGTGATATTGGCCATATCATGTCACGTTTATTATTTGATTGCATGTGATGTTTATCATGTTTTGCATCTTGTTTACTTAGAACGACGGTAGTAAATAAGATGATCCCTCATAATAATTTCAAGAAAGTGTTCACCCTAACTGTGCACCGTTGCGACAGTTCATTGTTTCGAAGCACCACATGATGATCGGGTGTGATAGATTCTAACGTTCACATACAACGGGTGTAAGACAGATTTACACACGCAAAACACTTAGGTTGACTTGACGAGCCTAGCATGTACAGACATGGCCTCGGAACACAGAAGACCGAAAGGTCGAGCATGAGTCGTATAGAAGATACGATCAACATGAAGATGTTCACCGATGTTGACTAGTCCGTCTCACGTGATGATCGGACACGGCCTAGTTGACTCGGATCATGTAATACTTAGATGACTGGAAGAGGGATGTCTATCTAAGTGGGAGTTCATTAAATAATTTGATTAAATGAACTTTATTATCATGAACTTAGTCTAAATCTTTACAATATGTCTTGTAGATCAAATGGCCAACGTAGTCCTCAACTTCAACGCGTTCCTAGAGAAAACCAAGCTGAAATACGATGGTAGCAACTATACGGACTGGGTCCGGAACCTGAGGATCATCCTCATAGCTGCCAAGAAAGATTATGTCCTACGAGCACCGCTGGGTGACGCACCTATTCTCCCTGCACAACAAGACGTTATGAACGCTTGGCAGTCGCGATGCGATGATTACTCCCTCGTTCAGTGCGGCATGCTTTATAGCTTAGAGCCGGGGCTCCAAAAACGTTTTGAGAGACATGGAGCATATGAGATGTTCGAAGAGCTGAAAATGGTTTTCCAAGCTCATGCCCGGGTCGAGAGATATGAGATCTCCAACAAATTCTTTAGCTGTAAGATGGAGGAAAATAGTTCTGTCAGTGAGCACATACTCAGAATGTCTGGGTTGCACAACCGCTTGACTCAACTGGAAGTTAATCTCCCGGAAGAAGTGGTCATTGACAGAATCCTCCAGTCGCTTCCACCTAGCTACAAGAGCTTTGTGATGAACTACAATATGCAGGGGATGGTAAAGACCATTCCTGAGGTATATGCTATGCTGAAATCAGCAGAGGTAGAAATCAAGAAGGAGCATCAAGTGTTGATGGTGAATAAAACCACTAAGTTCAAGAAGGGCAAGGGTAAAAAGAACTTCAAGAAGGACGGCAAGGAAGTTGCCGCGCCCGGTAAGCAAGTTGCCGGGAAGAAGCCAAAGAATGGACCCAAGCCCGAGACTGAGTGTTTTTATTGCAAGGGAAGTGGTCACTGGAAGCGGAACTGCCCCAAATACTTAGCGGACAAGAAGGCCGGCAAAACCAAAGGTATATGTGATATACATGTAATTGATGTGTACCTTACCAGTACTCGTAGTAGCTCTTGGGTATTTGATACCGGTGCAGTTGCTCACATTTGTAACTCAAAGCAGGAGCTGCGGAATAAACGGAGACTGGCGAAGGACGAGGTGACGATGCGCGTCGGGAATGGTTCCAAGGTCGATGTGATCGCCGTCGGCACGCTGCCTCTACATTTACCTACGGGATTAGTTTTAAACCTCAATAATTGTTATTTAGTGCCAAGTTTGAGCATGAACATTGTATTTGGATCTCGCTTAATTCGAGATGGCTACTCATTTAAATCTGAGAATAATGGTTGTTCTATTTATATGAGAGATATGTTTTATGGTCATGCTCCGATGGTTAATGGTTTATTCTTGATGAATCTCGTACGTGATGATACACATATTCATAGTGTGAGTACCAAAAGAGTTAAAGTTGATAACAATAGTCCCACATATTTGTGGCACTGCCGCCTTGGTCACATAGGTGTCAAACGCATGAAGAAGCTCCATGCAGATGGACTTTTAGAGTCTCTTGATTATGAATCATTTGACACGTGCGAACCATGCCTCATGGGTAAAATGACCAAGACTCCGTTCTCAGGAACAATGGAGCGAACAACCAACTTATTGGAAATCATACATACCGATGTGTGCGGTCCAATGAGTGTTGAGGCCCGCGGTGGCTATCGTTATGTTCTCACCCTCACTGATGACTTGAGTAGATATGGGTATGTCTACTTAATGAAACACAAGTCTGAGACCTTTGAAAAGTTCAAGGAATTTCAGAGTGAGGTTGAAAATCAACGTGATAAAAGGATCAAGTTTCTACGATCAGATCGTGGAGGAGAGTACTTGAGTCACGAATTTGGCACACACTTAAGAAAATGTGGAATAGTTTCACAACTCACGCCGCCTGGAACACCTCAGCGTAATGGTGTGTCCTAACGTCGTAATCGCACTCTATTAGATATGGTGTGATCTATGATGTCTCTTACCGACTTACCGCTATCTTTTTGGGGCTATGCTTTGGAGACTGCCGCATTCACTTTAAATAGGGCTCCGTCAAAATCCGTTGAGACGACACCGTATGAATTATGGTTTGGGAAGAAACCTAAGCTGTCGTTTCTAAAAGTTTGGGGATGCGAAGCTTATGTCAAGAAACTTCAACCTGAAAAGCTCGAACCCAAGTCGGAAAAATGCGTCTTCATAGGATACCCTAAAGGAACTGTTGGGTATACCTTCTACCTCAGATCCGAAGGCAAGATATTTGTTGCCAAGAATGGATCCTTTCTGGAGAAAGAGTTTCTCTCGAAAGAAGTAAGTGGGAGGAAAGTAGAACTTGATGAAGTGTTGCCTCTTGAACCGGAAAACGGCGAAACTCAAGAAAACGTTTCTGAGGTGCCTGCACCGACTAGAGAGGAAATTAATGATGATGATCAAGATACTTCTAATCAAGCTCCTACTGAAATTCGAAGGTCCACAAGGACACGTTCCGCACCAGAGTGGTACGGCAACCCTGTCTTGGAAATCATGTTGTTAGACAACGGTGAACCTTCGAACTATGAGGAAGCAATGGCGGGCCCGGATTCCGACAAATGGCTGGAAGCCATGAAATCCGAGATAGGATCCATGTATGAAAACGAAGTATGGACTTTGACTGACTTGCCCGTTGAACGGCGAGCCATAGAAAATAAATGGATCTTTAAGAAGAAGACAGACGCGGATGGTAATGTGACCATCTATAAAGCTCGGCTTGTCGGTAAGGGTTATCGACAAGTTCAAGGGGTTGACTACGATGAGACTTTCTCACCGGTAGCGAAGCTGAAGTCTGTCCGAATCATGTTAGCAATTGCCGCATACTATGATTATGAGATATGGCAAATGGACGTCAAAACGGCATTCCTTAATGGTTTCCTTAAGGAAGAATTGTATATGATGCAGCCGGAAGGTTTTGTCGATCCTAAGAATGCTGACAAGGTGTGCAAGCTCCAACGCTCGATTTATGGGCTGGTGCAAGCATCTCGGAGTTGGAACATTCGCTTTGATGAGATGATCAAAGCGTTTGGGTTTACACAGACTTATGGAGAAGCCTGTGTTTACAAGAAAGTGAGTGGGAGCTCTGTAGCATTTCTCATATTATATGTAGACGACATACTTTTGATGGGAAATGATATAGAACTCTTGGACATCATTAAGGCCTACTTGAATAAAAGTTTTTCAATGAAGGACCTTGGAGAAGCTGCTTATATATTAGGCATCAAGATCTATAGAGATAGATCGAGACGCCTCATAGGTCTTTCACAAAGCACATACCTTGATAAAATATTGAAGAAGTTCAATATGGATCAATC
The DNA here is from genome assembly GCA_032464435.1 of Aegilops umbellulata. Classification (NCBI taxonomy): domain Eukaryota; kingdom Viridiplantae; phylum Streptophyta; class Magnoliopsida; order Poales; family Poaceae; genus Aegilops; species Aegilops umbellulata. The sequence continues at coordinate 67,557,946 of CP136057.1, forward strand.
TAAGAAAGGGTTCTTACCTGTGTTACAAGGTGTGAAATTGAGCTCAGCTCAATGTCCGACCACGGCAGAAGATATAGAAGAGATGAGCGTCATCCCCTATGCCTCAGCCATAGGTTCTATTATGTATGCCATGTTGTGTACCAGACCTGATGTAAACCTTGCCGTAAGTTTGGTAGGAAGGTACCATAGTAATCCCGGCAAGGAACACTGGACAGTGGTCAAGAACATCCTGAAGTACCTGAAAAGGACCAAGGAAATGTTTCTCGTTTATGGAGGTGACGAAGAGCTCGTCGTAAAAGGTTACGTCGACGCTAGCTTCGACACAGATCTGGATGACTCTAAGTCACAAACCGGATACGTGTATATTTTGAATGGTGGGGCAGTAAGCTGGTGCAGTTGCAAGCAAAGCGTCGTGGCGGGATCTACATGTGAAGCGGAGTACATGGCAGCCTCGGAGGAGCACATGAAGCAATTTGGGTGAAGGAGTTCATCACCGACCTCGGAGTCATACCCAATGCGTCGGGGCCAATCAAGCTCTTCTGTGACAACACTGGAGCTATTGCACTTGCAAAGGAGCCCAGGTTTCACAAGAAGACCAGGCACATTAAGCGTCGCTTCAACTCCATTCGTGAAAATGTTCAAGATGGAGACATAGAAATTTGTAAAGTGCACACGGATCTGAATGTCGCAGATCCGTTGACTAAACCTCTCCCTAAGGCAAAACATGATCAGCACCAGAACTCTATGGGTGTTTGATTCATCACAATGTAACTAGATTATTGACTCTAGTGCAAGTGGGAGACTGTTGGAAATATGCCCTAGAGGCAATAATAAAAGCGTTATTATTATATTTCCTTATTCATGATAATTGTCTTTATTCGTGCTATAATTGTGTTATCCGGAAATCGTAATACATGTGTGAATAACAGACAACAATATGTCCCTAGTGAGCCTCTAGTTGACTAGCTCGTTGATCGACAGATAGTCATGGTTTCCTGACTATGGACATTGGATGTCATCGATAACAAGATCACATCATTAGGAGAATGATGTGATGGACAAGACCCAATCCTAAACATAGCATAAGATCGCATAATTCGTTTGCTAGAGTTTTCCAATGTCAAGTATCCTTTCCTTAGACCATGAGATCGTGTAACTCCCGGATACCGTAGGAGTGCTTTGGGTGTGCCAAACGTCACAACGTAACTGGGTGACTATAAAGGTATACTACGGGTATCTCTGAAAGTGTCCGTTGGGTTGACATGGATCGAGACTGGGATTTGTCACTCCGCTTGACGGAGAGGTATCACCGGGCCCTCTCGGTAATGCATCATCATAATGAGATCAATGTGATCAAAGTGTTTGATCACAGGATCATGCATTACGGTACGAGAAAAGTGACTTTCCGGTAACGAGATTGAACGAGGTATTGGGATACCGACGATCGAATCTCGGGCAAGTAAAATACCGATTGACAAAGGGAATCGTATACGGGATTAATTGAATCCTTAACATCGTGGTTCATCCGATGAGATCATCGTGGAGCATGTGGGAGCCAACATGGGTATCCAGATCCCGCTGTTGGTTATTGCCCGAGAGCCGTCTCGGTCATGTCCGCATGTCTCCCGAACCCGTAGGGTCTACACACTTAAGGTTCGGTGACGCTAGGGTTGTAGGGATATGTATGTGCAGTAACCCGAATGTTGTTCGGAGTCCCGGATGAGATCCCGGACGTCACGAGGAGTTTCGGAATGGTCCGGAGGTAAAGATTTATATATGGAAAGTCATCATACGGACATCGGGACAAGTTTCGGGGTTATCGGTATTGTACCGGGACCACCGGAGGGTCCCGGGGGGTCCACCGGGTGGGGCCACCTATCCCGGAGGGCCCCATGGGCTGTATGAGGGAAGGAACCAGCCCATAGTGGGCTGGTGCGCCTCCCCCCCAAGGGCCCATGCGCCTAGGGTTGGGGGGGGGGGGAACCCTAAAGGGGGCGCCCCCCTTGCTTGGGGGGCAAGCCCCCCTTCCTTGGCTGCCGCCCCCCCTAGGAGATTCCATCTCCTAGGGCCGCCCCCCCTAGGGGTTATATAAAGGGGGGAGGGGAGGGGGGGCTGACCACCCATTGCCCTGGCGCCTCCCTCTCCCTCTCCAACACCTCCTCCTCCTCCATTGAGCACGACGAAGCCCTGCCGGAGTACTGCAGTTCCACCATCACCACGCCGTCGTGCTGCTGTTGGAGCCTTCTTCCCCAACCTCTCCTTTGCCTTGCTGGATCAAGAAGGAGGAGACGTCACGCTTTCCGTACGTGTGTTGAACGCGGAGGTGCCGTCCGTTCGGCACTAGATCATCGGTGAATTGGATCACGGCGAGTACGACTACCTCATCCACGTTCACTCGAACACTTCCATTGCGATCTACAAAGTGGTATGTAGATGCTATCTAATCTGAATACTCGTTGCTAGATGAACTCATAGATGGATCTTGGTGAAACCGTAGGAAAAATTTTAATTTTCTGCAACGTTCCCCAACATCCCGAAGGTAGATGTAGAGGTAGCGTGCCGACCGCGATCACATCGACTTTGGAACCATTTCCCACGCGCAGCGTCACCTCGTCCTTTGCCAGTGTTCGCTTAATACATAGTCCCTGTTTCGGGTTGCAAATATTAGCAACAGAACCAGTATCAAATACCCAGGTGCTACTGCGAGCTCTAGTGAGGTACACATCAATAACATGTATATCACATATACCTTTGCTCACCTTGCCATCCTTCTTATCCGCCAAATACTTGGGGCAGTTCTGCTTCCAGTGACCAGTCTGCTTGTAGTAGAAGCACTCAGTTTCAGGCTTAGGTCCATACTTGGGTTTCTTCTCCTGAGCAGCAACTTGCTTGCTGTTCTTCTTGAAGTTCCCCTTCTTCTTCCCTTTGCCCTTCTTCTTGAAACTGGTGGTCTTATTGACCATCAACACTTGATGCTCCTTCTTGATTTCTACCTCCGCAGCCTTTAGCATTGCGAAGAGCTCAGGAATTGTCTTATCCATCCCTTGCATATTATAGTTCATCAAGAAGCTCTTGTAGCTTGGTGGAAGTGATTGGAGAATTCTGTCAATGACGCTATCATCCGAAAGATTAACTCCCAGTTGAATCAAGTGATTATTATACCCAGACATCTTGAGTATATGCTCACTGACAGAACTATTCTCCTCCATCTTGCAGCTGTAGAACTTATTGGAGACTTCATATCTCTCAATCCGGGCATTTGCTTGAAATATTAACTTCAACTCCTGGAACATCTCATATGCTCCATGACGTTCAAAACGTTGTTGAAGTCCCGGTTCTAAGCCGTAAAGCATGGCACACTAAACTATTGAGTAGTCATCAGCTTTGCTCTGCCAGACGTTCATAACATCTGGAGTTGCTCCTGCAGCAGGCTTGGCACCCAGCGGTGCTTCCAGGACGTAATTCTTCTGTGCAGCAATGAGGATAATCCTTAAGTTACGGACCCAGTCCGTGTAATTGCTACCATCATCTTTCAACTTTGCTTTCTCAAGGAACGCATTAAAATTCAACGGAACAACAACATGGGCCATCTATCTACAATCAAACATAGACAAGCAAGATACTATCAGGTACTAAGTTCATGATAAATTTAAGTTCAATTAATCATATTACTTAAGAACTCCCACTTAGAAAGACTTCCCTCTAATCCTCTAAGTGATCACGTGATCCAAATCAACTAAACCATAAAAACGATCATCACGTGAAATGGAGTAGATTTCAATGGTGAACATCACTATGTTGATCATATCTACTATATGATTCACGCTCGACCTTTCGGTCTCAGTGTTCCGAGGCCATATCTGCATATGCTAGGCTCGTCAAGTTTAACCGGAGTATTCTGCGTGTGCAAAACTGGCTTGCACCCGTTGTAGATGGACGTAGAGCTTATCACACCCGATCATCACGTGGTGTCTGGGCAAGACGAACTTTGGCAACGGTGCATACTCAGGAAGAACTATTTTATCTTGAAATTTAGTGAGCGATCATCTTATAATGCTACCGTCAATCAAAGCAAGATAAGATGCATAAAATATAAAAATCACATGCAATCAATATAAGTGATATGATATGGCCATCATCTTCTTGTGCTTGTGATCTCCATCTCTGAAGCACCTCCATGATCGCTATCGTCACCGGTGCGACACCTTGATCTCCATCATAGCATCGTTGTCGTCTCGCCAATCTTATGCTTCTACGACTATCGCTACCGCTTAGTGATAAAGTAAAGCATTACAGGGCGATTGCATTGCATACAATAAAGCGACACCATATGGCTCCTGCCAGTTGCCGATAACTCGGTTACAAAACATGATCATCTCATACAATAAAATTTAGCATCATGTCTTGACCATATCACATCACAACATGCCCTGCAAAGACAAGTTAGACGTCCTCTACTTTGTTGTTGCAAGTTTTACGTGGCTGCTACGGGCTTAGCAAGAACCGTTCTTACCTACGCATCAAAACCACAACGATAGTTTGTCAAGTTGGTGCTGTTTTAACCTTCGCAAGGACCGGTCGTAGCCACACTCGGTTTAACTAAAGTTGGAGAAACTGACACCCGCTAGCCACCTGTGTGCAAAGCACGTCGGTAGAACCAGTCTCGCGTAAGCGTACGCGTAATGTCGGTCCGGGCCGCTTCATCCAACAATACCGCCGAACGAAAGTATGACATGCTGGTAAGCAGTATGACTTATATCGCCCACAACTCACTTGTGTTCTACTCGTGCATATAACATCAACGCATAAAACCTGGCTCAAATGCCACTGTTGGGGAACGTAGTAATTTCAAAAAAAATCCTATGCACACGCAAGATAATGGTGATGCATAGCAACGAGAGGGGAGAGTGTTGTCCAGGTACCCTCGTAGACCGAAAGCGGAAGCGTTAGCACAACGCGGTTGATGTAGTCGTATGTCTTCACGATCCGACCGATCAAGTACCGAACGTATGGCACCTCCGAGTTCAGCACACGTTTAGTCTGATGACATCCCTCGAACTCCGATCCAGCCGAGTGTTGAGGGAGAGTTTTGTCAGCACGACGGCGTGGTGACGATTTGATGTTCTACCGACGCAGGGCTTCGCCTAAGCACCGCTATAGTATTATCGAGGTGGACTATGGTGGAGGGGGGCACCGCACACGGCTAAGAGATTAATGGTCAATTGTTGTGTCTCTAGGGTGCCCCCTGCCCCCGTATATAAAGGAGCAAGGGGGAGGCCGGCCGACCCTCTATGGCGCGCCCCCAAGAGGGAAATCCTACTAGGACTCCAAGTCATAGTAGGTTTCCACCAAAAGGGAGAGAGGGGGAAGGAAGGAGAGGGAGAGGGAGAAGGAAAGGGGGCGCCGCCCCCCCTTCCTTGTCCAATTCGGACTCAAGGGAGAGGGGGTGCACGGCCTGCCCTAGCCGCCCCTCTCTCTCTCCACTAAGGCCCATCGAGGCCCATTAGTTCCCCTGGGGGTTCCGATAACCCTCCGGCACTCCGGTTTTATCCAAAACTTCTCCGGAACACTTCCGCTGTCCGAATATAGTCGTCCAATATATCAATCTTTATGTCTCGACCATTTTGAGACTCCTCGTCATGTCCGTGATCACATCCGGGACTCTGAACAACCTTCGGTACATCAAAACACATAAACTCATAATAAAACTGTCATCGTAATGTTAAGCGTGCGAACCCTACGGGTTCGAGAACTATGTAGACATGACCGAGACACGTCTCCAGTCAACAACCAATAGCGGAACCTGGATGCTCATATTGGCTCCCACATATTCTACGAAGATCTTTATTGGCCAGACCGCATAACAACATACGTTGTTCCCTTTGTCATCAGTATGTTACTTGCCTGAGATTCGATCGTCGGTATGTCAATACCTAGTTCAATCTCGTTACCGGCAAGTCTCTTTACTCGTTCCGTAATACATCATCCCGCAACTAACTCATTAGTTGCAATGCTTGCAAGGCTTAAGTGATGTGCATTACCAAGAGGGCCCAGAGATACCTCTCCGACAATCGGAGTGACAAATCCTAATCTCGAAATACGCCAACCCAACAAGTACCTTCGGAGACACCTGTAGAGCACCTTTATAATCACCTAGTTACGTTGTGACGTTTGGTAGCACACAAAGTGTTCCTCTGGTAAACAGGAGTTGCATAATCTCATAGTTATAGGAACATGTATAAGTCAAAGCAATAGCAACATACTAAACGATCGTGTGCTAAGCTAAAGGAATGGGTCATGTCAATCACATCATTCTCCTAATGATGTGATCCCGTTAATCAAATGACAACCCATGTCAATGGCTAGGAAACTTAATCATCTTTGATCAACGAGCTAGTCAAGTAGAGGCATACTAGTGACACTCTGTTTGTCTATGTATTCACACATGTATTATATTTCTGGTTAATACAATTCTAGCATGAATAATAAACATTTATCATGATACAAGGAAATAAATAATAACTTTATTATTGCCTCTTGGGTATATTTCCGTCAGAAAGACTTGGAAAAGAGTCATGAAGGGAAATCCACACTCAACAATATCTTGAGTGTGCAAAAATCCCCCAATGACAAAGGTGGACTTGGATTAAACTCCAACAAGAATAAGAAGTCCAAGATGAACAAGAAGAAGGGCCAAAAACAAGTCAAGAATTCGGCCAAGATCATTTGCTTCAAGTGCAAAATTGAAGGGCATCATGTTAGATCTTGCCCTTTGAAGAAGAAGGCCATTAGTGACAAGCAACAAGGGAAGCGGCTACAAGTTCACTCTCATTCTCAACCTCAAGTTGAAGAAAGGCCTCTTCCCAAGAAAACTCAAGCTAATGCTTCTCAAGTTGAGAAATCAAGTGAGAAGAAAGTAAAGAGTAGACGTTGCTACCTATGTCGTGAAAAAGGACACGTCACTTCTTCATGCACGAATGGTACCTTATCCAACCCTATTCTAATTGATGATATCTATTCTCTTGGGAAGGATAAGGTTGGCAATGTGTTTGCCAAATTTGTTGGTACTCAAAGTGGTGTCAATAAAATAACCATTTGGGTCCAAGTCTATTGTGACTAACCTCTTAGGACCCAACTTGGTTGGGGACCAACTAGCTCATACTTGATCAATAGGTGGTGTTGGAGGTCATTGGAGACTTGGCTACATGATGAAGAATTAAGGGGACTTCATCATTCTTATTGTCTCAATCCAAGTCATCCGGATCATCAAGTTTCTATCTTCTATCCAATGTTCCTCCTTGCGGTAACTCATGCTTAAAGTGTTTACACTGATTGTTACTTGCCCCTTTGCATGTTTGGTTTCATTCCTTGCATGTGTTTGTATATGTTGTGCTTCCAACTTGATTATCTTGAGCAATCAAGTATGTGTGTGTCGGTTTGCACATCATGTACGCGTGTGTCTTGCGTTGAGCCTTTTGCATCTTGTTTATATCTTAGTTGGCTCTTGTGAGAGATTAATGGAATATCCCATTATGGGGGAGTGATGTGCTTTGTGCACCTCACAATCCTATAAATGTGTGTACATGAGTAATACCATCTATTATTGATATTTAAAGATTATCTAGTCGCTATGTGGTATGTCTTCTCATGAGAAATTAAAATTCTAAATAGTCCATTAATTATCTCTTGTTGGATCCTTTTAATTGCCTCTTGTTTTTCCTTATTTGGTATCACATTATGGGGGAGTAATATGCTATGTGTATATTACTAGCCTAGAAAATGTGTACATTTGAGATATTGTCACCTAGAGTTGATATTGTAAATTATCTTGTTCCTAGGTGGCATGTTAGCTCTACAAGTTGCAATTTGCTTTTTGTTTGGTGTGAAGATGATGTCAGATATCCTTGCTATCTGCCACTAGGAATTATTTCCAAATACTTCTTGTCTTTTGACAATTGGTACTCACTTATGTGTGGTAGAAATTATTGATCATCTCCACGTTGGTATTTGCTTCTTTTTTCCTTTTCTCTTGCCAAGGAATGTATCAACTCCCTTTGTCTTCCATACCACTTGTGGATCTTGTCAATTTCTTGACCTTGTCTAGTGTTTTCTAGATATAGTGAAAGTGGTGATCCCACCTTGTGCATTTTGTATTCAAATGCAAATTCTCTATAATGCACTAGTCTTGGGGGAGCTATCCTATTTTCTATAAAACACTCATCTTGTGATCCTTATCAAGTGTGTGTTGGTGGAAGGCAAGTCATTTCTTTTTGGTACTTTGTGCCATCATGAAACTTTGTAGAGAGCTTGGTTTGTTTGGAACCATCCTCTCTTTTGGGAGTTTGATATCTTTTATTTAGTGGGTATCAATGGATATATCATTCCTTGATGTATCTCTTATGGATATTCTCCAAGTGACGTTTAATTCATTTGGTATCTTTTCTTCACTTGGTTTTTCTTTGTCTTTTGGTATCGGTTCTTGAAAGTCTTGAGCATGCATATTAACTTCATGTAGTTTCCTTGGCATGCTTTCTTTCTTTGACCCAATATATAGGGGAAACTCCACCAAGTCTCAAATTGGATGAGATGTGCATGAATTTATTTTCCATATCTATATGCACATATCTATGAGGAGTTTGTCCTATGTATTGTTGGATTTTCTAACTCTTGGTCCCAATGAGTTTGGGTACCATTTTGTTTGTGTTGTTGTTCTAGGAACAATTGGAGATGCATTGGAAGCTCGGCTTACTCACAAGGAAGGTGGTGTCACCATGTGCTTATTGGAGTCAAGCTAGGATGCTCATTGAACTACTACCTATCACCTTCAATTTGTTTCTTCTACATCCTTACAATGATATCTCGGTAACAAGTATCTATTCGTGCATTCTTTTCTTGCATTCAACCTTGTGTAGGTTGCATCTTGGCATGATATTCATTCCATCTTCTGATACTTGTTTCCTTTGTCAAAGCATCTCAACGATGATCTCATGTTGCTAGTTGTGATGTCTTTGATGGTTGTGTGGACTTCATTTATATACAATAAGACCATATCTAGCCAAGTGCTATGCTTTCAAGCAAATATCTTATTGGTATATTTATGACTTCCGTGTGGATATCTTGTTCTCCCTTGTTGTAACTATTTCGTGTGTACATCCTTCTTTGTGGATTTATATCATCATGATTTTGATCTACCGAGAATCTTATACACTTGAGAAAAGTTACATCTCTAGTTGATATCCTTATTCTTTTGCGTCCACCTTTTTCCTTGGTGGTTTCGTGAAAAGGATTTATCTTGAGTGCGGGCCATTTCTCGTTGCATCTTGTTGCACTCTTGCGTGGTGAAGATTATTTCCCTCTTGCTTGTTATGATTGATACGTCTCCGTCGTATCTATAATTTTTTATTATTCCATGTCAATATTCTACAACTTACATATACTTTTGGCAACTTTTTATACTATATTTGGGACTAACATATTGATCCAGTGCCCAGTGCCAGTTCCTGTTTGTTGCATGTTTTTTGTTTCGTAAAATCCATATCAAACGGTGTCGGTGTACAAAAGTAGGGGCTCTCCTTTTGACCCCTTTACTTGTGCACGAGCAGTCAGAGCCACGTGCCACGGCCACACTTAGCAGGGCAGAGGAGGGAAGCCGGAGAGAAGCCAAAGCACAAGACAACCAAGGCAACGCCAAGACCAGAAACACAAAGAGCAAGAGGGAGAGGTAGAATCCCTCGGCAAGATCCTTGCCTAGGCAGCCTCCGCAGCCCCGACAAGAGCCTTGTCGGGGCAGCCTGCCCAATGCCAGCGGAGCAAGCCACCCTTGAGCCCATGGGTTCCAACCCAACCAACTACATTGGAACCAAGGCTCGGGAGGCGCCTCTGTGGTGGCATGCAGATCTTTGTCAAGATCATAAACATGTGAAATTAGATGAGGACCAGAAGACGGCGACCCTTGGCAAGATCCTGGCTGAGGAAATCCACAAGACCCCCGGCAAGTGCCTTGCCGGGGACGACTGCAATGCCACGGCAAGACCCTTGCCGGGCCCCCGGAAAGACCCTTGCCGGGCCCCCGGCAAGACCCTTGCCGAGGGCATCTACCGGGCCACTGCCGGGCCCACACCAACCAAGACTCTGCTGCCGTCCCCAAGCAGCTGCTAGCTCAACCAGCTGGGCAGGCACCTGTGTGGCGACGGGCGGCCTCTACACCGACTCAGAAAGCACCTGCGTGGTGACATGCAGATCTTCGTGAAGGCCCTGCCACCGCGCCACCTCAGCTGCCTGCCTGCTACATGGCACCGCACGCATCGCTAGCCCGGGCGCGTGTCGAAGCGAGGCGAAGCAGCGACGGACGGGACGGGCCTTGATGTCTACTACGCAACCTTCTTCTTGTAGACGTTGTTGGGCCTCCAAGTGTAGAGGTTTCTAGGACAGTAGCAGATTTCCCTCAAGTGGATTGAAAGGATCGATATGGTTGACTAGAGGGGGGGTGAATAGGCAACTAACAAATTTTAGTTTTTCTTTACCAATTTAAACTTTGCATCAAAGTAGGTTGTCTAGATATGCAACTAAGTGAGCAACCTATATGATGCAACAACAACAAGCACACAAGCAAGCTAAGGATCTAACATAAAAGGCTTGCACAAGTAAAGGGATGAGATAACCAAGAGTGGATCCGGTGGAGATGAGGATGTGTTACCGAAGTTCCTTCCTTTTAAAGGGAAGTACGTCTCCGTTAGAGCGGTGTGGAGGCACAATGCTCCCCAAGAAGCCACTAGGGCCACCGTATTCTCCTCACGCCCTCACACAATGCGAGATGCCGTGATTCCACTATTGGTGCCCTTGGAGGTGGCAACCGGACCTTTACAAACCAGGTTGGGGCAATCTCCACAACTTAATTGGAGGCTCCCAACGACACCACGAAGCTTCACCACAATGGACTATGGCTTTACGGTGACCTCAACCGTCTAGGGTGCTCAAACACCCAAGAGTAACAAGATCCGCTAGGGATTAGTGGGGGGAATCAAATTTCTCTTGGTGGAAGTGTAGATCGGGGCCTTCTCAACCAATCCCAAGCAAATCAACAAGTTTGATTGGCTAGGGAGAGAGATTGGGCGAAAATGGAGCTTGGAGCAACAATGGAGTTCTTGGGGGAAGAGGTAGTCAACAAAGGGGAAGAAGACACCTTTATATAGTGGGGGGAACAATCAAACCGTTACCCCCCACTTAGCCCCGCAGAGAGCGGTACTACCGCTTGAGTAGGCGGTACTACCACTGAGTCAGCGGTACTGCCGTTCCACCACAGCGGTACTACCGCGCAAGGGAGAGGAGCCAAGGGCAAAGACCCAGACCGGTACTATCGTGGAGGAAGGGCGGTACTACCGCTGGAAGCGGTACTACCACCACTACTTCCGCAGCAAGTATTGCAAAACCCGACACGAGAAAAACCTCCTCGAATCGACATAGCAGGGGCCTGGTAAGCCAGCGGTAGTACTGCTGAGGGGCCACCGGCGGTACTACCGCTGCGGAGCGGTACTACCGCTTATGACCCTCAAGCGGTACTACCGCTGGTACCGCGGTACTGCTGCTGGGTGCCAGAAAGAGCCCACAGGGAGGGAGAAAAAAATCTCCAAAGAACCGGAAGGGCTTGGAGGGTGAAAAGAGGATGTGTACGTGCTGATTCCACCCAAGCAATACCAAAGCGGACCCCCTCTTGATAGTACGGTGCCCTCTACGCAACTAGTCCACCGAAAAAGAAACGACGAGCTACACCGTCTTGAATGACACTCCGAGGGGAAGTAATCGTCTTGTGCCAAGGATGAATCTCTGCAAAGCTCAAAGCACATGATTAGTCCGCAAACACGTTGTCATCAATCACCAAAACCACATCGAGAGAGATATGCCTCAACAATCTCCCCCTTTTTGGTGGATTGATGACAACCAGGGATTTGCACAAGGATAAGATATGAAGGAAAGGATACTTAGTACTACAACATATAGACGGGCTCCCCCTGAAAGTGTGCACAGGATCAACACTCCCCCTATATGTTATAGTCCAACAAACTAAGCATATGAGAGCATGGAATGTATAACAAGGTACACAAGCAACTCATAAGATACCAGAGTACTAGCTAGACATAGATAAGATAATAAGGTAGCATATGTCTCACACCATATGACTAGGACTTAGGTCTCATAGGCATAAAACCAAACAAAGCAAAGCGGATGGCGAACACAAACACACAAAACACGACACACAAAGCACAACAGCGACAAATCCACAAATCCCTAAACCTCTCTCCCCCTTTCGCATCGAGACACCAAAAGGGCAAAGAGCTAGGCGATGGCCCAAGGTGAGAGAAAGCTGAGGATCACGAGCATCACATCCTTGCGTTATCGTCTGCACCTCCGTCATCAGTCGGGAACTGCTTGGCGTCTGAATCTGTCCACGGGCAATGCTGCTGGATCCATTCTTCTTCCTCAGTGATCTGATCCTCCGAACCACTGGCCATGGTCGCACCCAACTGACGCATGAGTTCCTTGTGACGCTTCTTGGCCTTCTTCTCCGCCACATGAGTCATGTACTGGCCACGTGACTCCATGCAGAAGAGCTTCTTCATCTTAAGCTTGAGCTTCTTTGCCCAAGAGGGCTCTGTCCCAGACGGCTCATAGTCCTCATCATCATCAGCCTCAGCCTCGGCCTCAGTCCCCGTGGCAGCTGTAGTGGATGGACCCCCAGCTTTGGGAGCGGGGGCGCCCCAAGCGTCCTTCTTCCTCAGACTCTTGATCTCGTGAGACACCAAATCTCCAGTTTCCAAACCAACCTTGGGATAGACATGTGCCCAAGCCTTCTCAATGAGTAGCATGATGAACGGGACATAGATCGGGCACTTGCGCTCAGAAATGGTAGAAAGAAGCTCAGACCACATAACATGAGAGATTTCTAAGGACTCGCCAGTGTTCGCTTCCTTCTCACGCTGGCAGAAGAGTAGCATATCCACAAGATAGGAGTGGACCATATCCAGATTCCCGATGCGAGGGAAAAGAGTCTCTCGGAAGACACGATGAAGGATGTCGAGATAGGGAGGCAGCTCATAGGTTTCCTTCTCAGTCACAGGGTTGACCTTCAAAGTGCAGTAGGGCCACAGAGCTTGCTTGTGAGTCGATTTGGCATTGCGGTGAGGACGGAAACCAACTGGAGTCTCAAGCCCTTGATCTTCCACATGAAGTAACTCCATAAAGGCCTTCCACTTGACAAAAAGCAGCTTGCCATTAGTCACCCAGGTCAGAGTCCTCTCTGCATCAGTCCCAAGATGGACAGTGGCATAAAATTGAGCCACCAAATCAGCATCGAAATCCTTGTTGAACTGCATGATCCTGAGGATGTTCAGCTGGGTACACATCTGAAGCGCTTCACCAAAGTACTCTGGATCCTTTTCCATGGCATCAGTGTTGATGGAGCGAACATTAACAAAGAGGTTCTTCTTGGCCTTGATCACATCAAAGAAGATGGCATACTGAAAGCGGTTCCAGAACGGGCGGTAGACCAAATTGGGTTCCTGGGCATCCTCATAGGGGTTACGGCGACGCTTAGCCCAAAACTCCTTGGTAGTCATCACAGTCACAGTCTTGCCTTGTGGCTTCGGCCTGTTGGCAGGCTTCTTCTGGAGTTGAGGCGGAGGAGCCGCACTTGAGGAAGCACCCGCAGGCGGTGGTGGAGCACTAGAGGAACCAATTGCTGACTCAGAAGTGCGATAGCGCTTCGACGTGCCATGATTGGGGTTGATACGGCGAGCAGGAGCCTTAGGATGTTCATCACCTAGAACCAAACACAAGAACACGCAGAACAACCAGAAAGAACGAGCATAAGCCAACAAACACAACAAAAGGATCAAAGTATGGTAGGGATATGATGGAACTTGGCAGGCAACGGTAGTACCGCGACCTATAAGCGGTAGTACCGCCCACATGGTAGTTTCGCTCGAGATGGAGCGGTAGTACCGCTTGAGGCGGGGAAACAACAGTTCCCTACTACTGTGGTTAGATCCGGCACTACCGGCCTGTCAAATTCAAAAATATACCGACCAAACTCTAATCTAGAGAGTCTAGTTGCCTTCTCCAACCTACTCAAGCCTAGATTTAGCCAAAAATCTAGAGATGCAACTACTATTGCCCCTAGAACTCAAGATCTGAAAAAGAGACAAAAGGAGAGAAGGAACGGGGGCAATACCGGCATCCATGGCAAGAAAACGAGGTGGGGATCGACTCCACTGAAGGAAATGGAGAGGGATGCCCCGGAGAAGAAGATCCGCCGGAGCCCTCCCGCGACGGTGCGTTGCTGGAGAGAGGAAGAGGAACGAGGGGGCGAAGCGAATGGGTATGGGGGAGAAGAAACCTCCCCCTGCCCCGACATAACCCCCTGGTCCCGCCCCACAGCGGTAGTACCGTGCTGGGGGCGGTAGTACCGCTTAGGCGGTACGGTAGTACCGCACACCACCAGTGGTAGTACCGCCCAGCACGCCATGGCAACTAAACGACACGAATAAGCTAAAAAATAAAGCAAAAAACGGAAATGAGACCAAAACACACACTCAAAGAGAACAAGAAAAACACACACCTCTCTAAGAGAGGGCGGTGGCCGAGGCCACCTATGTTAGAGTCAATTGGTACGGCACCGCGAAGAATTATCCTTTGGGCCCATGACCAAACCTCGTATTTGAAGCACAAGTACCATCAACAATGGCTAATGTGAAAGACTTGATCAATTTATGCATAATGGGGGGAGAGAGAGTTTATTGAGAAAACAACACTCCCCCTATGTCCATGCTTACACCTAAACAAGACAAAAAGTTGAGTATGGTGAGGTGTGCACGGGTTCAAGCAACATTGCTCGAATCAATGATATTTAGCTCATGCCTTAACTCGCGAAATCTTGCATCATCCAAGGGCTTCGTGAAGATATCTGCAAGGTTATCATGAGTGTTGACGTAGTTGAGCTCGATCTCCCCTCGCCTAATGTGATCCCGGATGAAGTGATATCGAATCTCAATATGCTTCGTCTTGAAGTGTTGCACTGGGTTGAGGGAAATCTTGATAGCACTTTCATTATCACACCAAAGAGGCACTTTGTCACAAATGACACCGTAATCCTTTAAAGTTTGCCTCATCCATAAGAGTTGTGCACAACAACTACTGGCCGCTACATACTCCGCTTCAGTGGACGAGAGAGACACACAACTTTGCTTTTTGGAAGACCAACTTACCAAAGAGCAACCAAGGAATTGGCACCCTCCAGAAGTGGACTTCCTATCCACTTTGTCTCCCGCCCAATCGGAATCCGAATAACCTACAAGCTTGAAGTTTGCTCCTCTTGGGTACCATAAGCCAAAGTTTGGGGGTATGAGCCAAATATCAAAAGATTCGCTTGACCGCCACAAAGTGGCTTTCCTTAGGTGCGGCTTGAAACCGTGCACAAATTCCCACACTCAACATGATATCCGGTCTAGATGCACAAAGGTAAAGTAAGGATCCAATCATGGAGCGATATACCTTTTGATCCACCGCTTTACCATTGGGATCAATGTCAAGTTGGCACTTGGTAGGCATTGGAGTGGAAGCCGGCTTGACATCGCTTAGCTTGAATCTCTTGAGCATGTCTTGAGTGTATTTGGCTTGGTTGATGAAGGTACCTTCTTTTCTTTGCTTCACTTCGAAACCTAGAAAGAACTTCAACTCTCCCATGGAAGACATCTTAAACTTTGAGGTCATTAGTGCGGCAAATTCATCATTGAAAGCTTTGTTAGGGGAACCAAAGATAATGTCATCAACATATAGTTGGCACACAAACAACTCCCCTTTGACCTTCTTAGTAAAAAGAGTGGGGTCAATTAGCCCAACTTCAAACCCGCGATCTTGTAGCAACTCGGTAAGGTGGTCATACCACGCACGTGGGGCTTGTTTAAGGCCATAAAGTGCCTTATCGAGTTGATACACATGATCAGGAAAGTAGGGATCCTCGAACCCGGGGGGTTGTTTGACGTAAACCAACTCACTAATGGGACCATTAAGAAAAGCACTCTTCACATCCATTTGTTGCAACTTAAAGTTGTGATGAGAAGCATAAGCAATCAACAAACGAATGGATTCAAGACGAGCAACGGGAGCAAAGGTTTCACCGTAGTCGATACCCTCGACTTGGGAGTAGCCTTGTGCCACCAATCTTGCCTTGTTGCGAATGATGATCCCATGAGCATCTTGCTTGTTCTTGAAAATCCACTTGGTCCCAATGACATTGTGGTTCCCCGTTGGCCTTGGCACCAACCTCCACACTTTGTTGTACTCGAAGTTGTTGAGTTCTTCATGCATGGCATTAAGCCAATCCGGATCTTCGAGTGCTTCATATACCTTTTGGGGTTCAACACAAGAGACAAACGCGTGATGTTCACAATAGTTTGCCAATTGTCTATGAGTGCTTACCCCCTTTTGAATGCTTCCAAGTACATTTTTCATGAGATGACCCTTGGTGGAGAGTTTGGAAGCAATCTTGGCGGCACGACGCTCTAATTCCTCCTCGGTGGTGAGTTGAGAAGCGGTCACTTGATCATCTTGAGCGCCGTCTTGAGCTTGTTCTTGGCCTTGAACTTCCTCGGGGGAGAGAACTTGACCTTGGGCATCACTTGGTGTGTCAACACCTTCTTGAGCTTGATCTTGACCTTGGTCTTGCTCATGAGGTTGAGGGTCTTAATTTTGTTCTCCGGAAGCATGTGGGTTTTGGGTTGGTGATGGCTCCACTTGAGTGGAGCATTGTCCTTCTCCTTCGGCCACAAGGGGTTCCTAAATGGGTAGGATAAAGCCAACACCCATTCTTCGTATGGCTTGAGGAGGAATTTCATCACCTACATCACAAGTGCCACTTTGCTCCACTTGGGAGCCGTTATTCTCATCAAACTCCACGTTACACATCTCCTCAATAAGTCCCGTGGATTTATTGAGGACATGGTAAGCATGAGAGTTTGTAGCATAACCAACAAATATGCCCTCATAAGCTCTAGCCTCAAATTTAGACAACCGAACACCCTTTTTGAGAATGAAACACTTACACCCAAACACCCGAAAGTACTTGAGGTTGGGCTTGTTACCGGTGAGTATCTCATATGGAGTCTTGTTCAAGCCCTTGCGGAGGTAGAGCCGATTGGATGCATGACATGCGGTGTTGATGGCTTCGGCCCAAAAGTTGTATGGAGACTTGAACTCCGCCATCATGGTCCTTGCCGCATCCATCAACGTCCGGTTCTTCCTCTCCGCAACACCATTTTTTTGAGGGGTGTATGGTGCGGAATATTGATGTTTGATCCCCTCATCACTAAGAAACTCATCCAAGGTGTAGTTCTTGAACTCGGTGCCGTTGTCACTTCTTATTGTCAAGATCTTTGCATTGTGTTGACATTGGGCTTCATTTGCAAAGTCAATGACGGTTTGTTGGGTCTCGCTTTTCCTTTTGAAAAAATACACCCACGTGTATCTTGAATAGTCATCCACAATCACCAAGCAATAATTTCTACCCCCAAGACTATCAAAGGATGTAGGCCCAAAGAGATCCAAGTGAAGGAGCTCCAAAGGCCTCTTCGAGTAAATGAAAGTCGTGGGAGGGTGAGCCTTCTCATGAAGCTTTCCTTCGATACAAGCACTGCAAGCACGATCTTTAGCAAAACTAACATTCGTTAGTCCACGGACATGGTACCCCTTGAGAAGACTTTGCAAAGATCTCATATTGACATGGGCTAAATGGCGATGCGAAAGCCATCCCACGTCAACTTTAGCCATTAGGCATGTCGCGGTCTTAGTGGGTCGCTCCGAAAAGTTAATCACATATAGACCATTCTCGACATGCCCAACAAAGGCTACCTTAAGAGTCTTGCTCCACAAGAGGGCCACGGTATCAATATCAAAGAAAGTGGCAAAACCCATGATTGCAAGTTGATGAACGGAAAGTAAATTGTATGCAAGGGACTCTACAAGCATGACCTTCTCGATCGTGAGATCATGAGAAATGACAACCTTTCCGAGTCCCAATACCTTAGAGGACGAGGCATCACCCCACTCGACATTGGTGGGCATAGATGGAATCTTGTGCACGTCCACCACCAAGCCCTTGCTTCCGGTCATATGATTTGTAGCTCCACTATCGAGCAACCATGATCCCCCACCAGAAGCAAACACCTACAAGAGATCAATGCTTGGTTTTAGGTACCCATTTTGTAATGGGTCCTTTGATGTTAGTAACAAGGGTCTTAGGAACCCAAATAGACCATTCAATGTATTCATGAGGAGAACCAACAAATTTGGCATAAACATGCCCATCACTAGCACGGCATAACACATAAGAGGGATTAAAGTCACCGGCTTTGTTGGGAGGGGTGGTATTGCCCTTCTTGACATCGCCACCCTTCGCATTGTTCTTCTTCTCCTTGGAAGCACCCTCTCCCTACTTCACAAAGGTTTGCTTGAGAGGAGGAGGTCGTTTGGTCTTGTCATTCTTCTTCTTGTTCTTGGGGTTGGGTACGAACCCAATCCCCTTCTTGGCCACAACTTCCTTTTGATTGCTCAAAAGGTCATTGAGGTTCTTCTCACCTTGTATGCAAGTAACACGGCCTTTCTCAAGTTGCTCCTTCAACTTAGCATTTTCCTCAACAAGATGCACATGCTCACAACAAGGGTTAGTAGCATTTGCATTATCAATCAACACCATATGAGGAAAAGTGGCTTTATCCTTGGTTAGCTTTACTTGGAGTTGATCATGAGACTCTTTGAGGCTAGCATGAACACCCTTCAAGACTTTGTGAGCCTTGTCGAGAATGTCAAACTCCTCTTTGAGTCTAGCAAGATCAACCCCAAGCTTTGCCTTCTCGGAGCTTAGCACACGAGACACAACAAGAGCATGATCAAGATCTTTCTTTAATTTAGCATGATCATCGTTGTATGACTCCTCAAGAGCCAAATGAAGACCACGCTCTTCCTCAAGAGCATTGGAAAGATCCGAAATCTCATCGGCATAGTCACGACTATGCCCCTCCATCTTAGAGATGGTATCTTCATGAGCCTCGATCATGTCATTGGCTTCACCAAGTTGTTCCAAGAGAGCAACAAAGTGCCTCTTGGATTTACCCTTGAGTTTACCCATAAAGGTCTCAAACTCATTCTCCTCCGCATTAGTTCCCTCATGTTCATCAATGCTACCCGTTGGAGAAGGATGATTAATGATGGTAGTTTTGATGTTGGGGGTTACCTTGTTGGTGGCTTTAGCCATGAGGCACTTGGCGGTGATGCTTTCATTGGGTGAGTCGAAGAGAGACACCTGTGGAGTCGTCACAATGACAATGGAGGCCATGGCAACCGACTCACCATCTTCATCATCATCGTCATCCTCATTGTACTCTTCTTGTACCACCAATGCCTTGTGAGGAGTCTTCTTGGTGAAGTTGCTCTTGTTGGGGAAAGACTTGGCCTTGTCCTTACGGATGAGCTTGCCACCATTATCTTCCCTCTTCTCATAAGGGCACTCCGCAACAAAGTGACTCACATTGCCACAATTGAAGCAAGTCCTCACTCGTTGCTTGCCCTTTGCGCCACTTGAATTGCTCTTGTTGAAGTTGGGCCTTGAGTTCTTCTTGCTCCAAAATTGCCTTGAAGCAAGGGCCATGTGTTCATGATAGGCATACTTCGTATCTTCAAGGTTGCTCTCCTCTTCTTCCTCCTCCTCTTCTTCTTCGACACAAACCTTGGCCTTCAATGCAAGGTTGGGCTTCTTTGCTCTTTGGGAACGAAGCACCGCATTGTCGGCGGTCTTGTCCAATATGCTCATAGCCACAAACTCATCCAACACATCACTTGAGGACAAGGTGTGGAAGTCCGGCCTTTGACGGATGACGGAGGACATGGCTTTGTGGTAGGGCATCATTGCCTTGAGGAATTTGCGCTTGATCCAATTGTCATCCGTGTTCTTACTTCCGTGATCCCGGAGAGAGACTGCGAGCTTGGTAACTCTCCAATAGAGCTCACGAGGTTCTTCATCTTCTTTCATGGCAAACTCATCGGCTTCATCTTGTACCACTTCATAATTAGAACGTTGAATGCTTGCGCTTCCCCGATATAGGGAAACCACTATGTGCCAAGCATCTTTGGCCAATGAGTAGGGTCGGAGATGCGGAAGGTCTTCGGGAAGGATTGCTTCTTGGATGATGAAGAGAGCATTCTCATTGAATTGATTCTCCACTTCTTCTCTAGGAGTGAAGTTGCTTCGGTCATGCGGATAAAAACCTTCTTCAATGATTCTCCAAAGGTTAGTGTTCACATGATTTAAATGACGCTTAAAACGATAGACCCAAGAATCAAAATCCTCCTTTTTGTCAACCTTCGGGGGAGGACCGGCATGATTCAAGTGAGTAGAAGGAATCGGTCCACCATAGACGAGTGGAGGTTGCACATGGGCAAAGATGCCGGTGCCATTCTTACCACTAGATGATGGGGCTTTCTCACTAGTAGCTTCCCCCTTGTCGGGGTTAGCATCCGTCACCGTGTTGGCGGGATCACCCACTTTCATGGGTGCGGTGGAAAGTTTAAGCCCTTCTAAGAATTCCTTAAACATGTCCTTGACATCGGTCGTCATGGAGGTTTTCAATGTGTCTAACGCCACATTGAACTCCTCACGTGAGATTGAGTTACCCCCATCTCCCGTAGACGATATTGGATTCGCACCGGAGTGCTCCGCCACATCGTCCTCGACGTCAACCATACTCTTCGGACGGTAAAGTCCTTAAAAAGAGACGAGGCTCTGATACCAATTGAAAGGATCGATATGGTTGACTAGAGGGGGGGGGGTGAATAGGCAACTAACAAATTTTAGCTTTTCTTTACCAATTTAAACTTTGCATCAAAGTAGGTTATCTAGATATGTAACTAAGTGAGCAACCTATATGATGCAACAACAACAAGCACACAAGAAAGCTAAGGATCTAACACAAAAGGCTTGCACAAGTAAAGGGATGAGATAACCAAGAGTGGAGCCAGTGGAGACAAGGATGTGTTACCGAAGTTCCTTCCTTTTAAAGGGAAGTACGTCTCCGTTAGAGCGGTGTGGAGGCACAATGCTCCCCAAGAAGCCACTAGGGCCACCGTATTCTCCTCACGCCCTCACACAATGCGAGATGCCATGATTCCACTATTGGTGCCCTTGGAGGCGGCAACCGGACCTTTACAAACCAGGTTGGGGCAATCTCCACAACTTAATTGGAGGCTCCCAACGACACCACGAAGCTTCACCACAATGGACTATGGCTTCACGGTGACCTCAACCATCTAGGGTGCTCAAACACCCAAGAGTAACAAGATCCGCTAGGTATTAGTGGGGGGAATCAAATTTCTCTTGGTTGAAGTGTAGATCGGGGCCTTCTCAACCAATCCCGAGCAAATCAACAAGTTGGCTAGGGAGAGAGATCGGGCGAAAATGGAGCTTGGAGCAACAATGGAGTTCTTGGGGGAAGAGGTAGTCAACAAAGGGGAAGAAGACACCTTTATATAGTGGGGGGAACAATCCAACCATTGCCCCCCACTCAGCCCCGCAGAGAGCGGTACTACCGCTTGAGTAGGCGGTACTACCGCTGAGCTAGCGGTACTACCGTTCCACCACAGCGGTACTACCGCGCAAGGGAGAGGAGCCAAGGGCAAAGACCCAGACCAGTACTACCATGGAGGAAGGGCGGTACTACCGCTGGAAGTGGTACTACCGCCACTACTTCCGCAGCAAGTACCGCAAAACCCGACACGAGAAAAACCTCCTCGAATCGACGCGGCAGGGGCCTGGTAAGCCAGCGGTAGTATGCTGAGGGGCCACCGGCGGTACTACCGCTGCGGAGCGGTACTACCGCTGCGGAGCGGTACTACCGCTTATGACCCTCAAGCGGTACTACCGCTGGTACCGCGGTACTGCCGCTGGGTGCCAGAAAGAGCCTACAGGGAGGGAGAAAAACTCTCCAAAGAAGCAGAAGGGCTCGGAGGGTGAAAAGCGGATGTGTACGTGCTGATTACACCCAAGCAATACCAAAGCGGAACCCCTCTTGATAGTACGGTGCCCTCTACGCAACTAGTCCACCGAAAAAGAAACGATGAGCTACACCGTCTTGAATGACACTCCAAGGGGAAGAAATCATCTCGTGCCAAGGATGAATCTCTGCAAATCTCAAAGCACATGATTAGTCCACAAACACGTTGTCATCAATCACCAAAACCACATCGAGAGAGATATGCCTCAACAATGATGACCTAAGGTTTATCAATCCGTGGGAGGCGTAGGTTGAAGATGGTCTCTCTCAAACAACCCTGCAACCTAATAACAAAGAACCTCTTGTGTCCCCAACACACCCAATACAATGGTAAATTGTATATGTGCACTAGTTCGGCGAAGAGATGGTGATACAAGTGCAATATGGATGATAGATATGAGTATTTTTAATCTGAAAATATAAAAATAGCATGGTAACAAGTGGTAAAAGTGAGCGTAAACGGTATTGCAATGCGTTGAAACAAGGCCTAGGGTTCATACTTTCACTAGTGCAAGTTCTCTCAACAATAATAACATAATTGGATCATATAACTATCCCTCAACATGCAACAAAGAGTCACTCCAAATTCACTAATAGCGGAGAACAAACGAAGAGATTATGGTAGGGTACGAAACCACCTCAAAGTTATTCTTTCCGATCAATCCATTGGGCTATTCCTATAAGTGTCACAAACAGCCCTAGAGTTCATAGTAAAATAACAGCTTAAGAAACACATCAACCAAAACCCTAATGTCACCTAGATACTCCAATGTCACCTCAAGTATCTGTGGGTATGATTATACGACATGCATCACACAATCTCAGATTCATCTATTCAACCAACACATAGAACCTCAAAGAGTGCCCCAAAGTTTCTACCGAAGAGTCAAGACGAAAACGTGTGCCAACCCCTATGCATAGGTTCATGGGTGGAACCCGCAAGTTGATCACCAAAACATACATCAAGTGAATCACGTGATATCCCATTGTCACCACAGATACGCACGACAAGACATACATCAAGTGTTCTCAAATCATTAAAGACTCAATCCGATAAGATTACTTCGAAGGGAAAACTCAATCCATTACAAGAGAGTAGAGGGGGAGAAGCCACATAAGATCCAACTATAATAGCAAAGCTCGCTATACATCAAGATCGTGCCAAATCAAGAACACGAGAGAGAGAGAGAGAGAGAGAGAGAGAGAGAGAGAGAGAGATCAAACACATAGCTACTGGTACATACCCTCAGCCCCGAGGGTGAACTACTCCCTCCTCGTCATGGAGATCGCCGGGATGATGAAGATGGCCACCGGTGAGGGTTCCCCCCTCCGGCAGGGTGCCGGAACAGGGTCTCGATTGGTTTTCGGTGGCTACAGAGGCTTGCGGCGGCGGAACTCCCGATCTATTATGTTCCCCGAAGTTTTTAGGTATATGGAGATATATAGGCGGAAGAAGTACGTCAGGGGGGCCATGAGGGGCCCACAAGGGTGGAGGGCGTGCCCTAGGGGGGTGGGTGCACCCCCTACCTCGTGGCTCCCTCGTTTCTTTCCTGACGTGCACTCCAAGTTTATCCGGTAGCTTTTCTTCCAAAAAATAATTTCTCCAGTTGGTTTAATTCCGTTTCGACTCCGTTTGATATTCCTTTTCTTCGAAACACTGAAACAAGGGAAAAACAGGAACTGGCACTGGGCTCTGGATCAATAGGTTAGTCCCAAAAGTAATATAAAAGTGTAGAATAAATCCCATAAACATCCAAAACACATAATATAATAGCATGGAACAATAAAAAATTATAGATACGTTGGAGACGTATCAACATCCCCAAGCTTAATTCCTGCTCGTCCTCGAGTAGGTAAATGATAAAAAAGATAATTTTTGATGTGGAGTGCTACTTGGCATAATTTCAACGTAATTCTTCTTAATTGTGGTTTGAATATTCAGATCCGAAAGATTCATGACAAAAGTTCATATTGACATAAAAATAATAATACTTCAAGCATACTAACAAAGCAATTATGTCTTCTCAAAATAACATGGCCAAAGAAAGTTATCCCTACAAAATCATATAGTCTGGCTATGCTCTATCTTCACCACACAAAGTATTTAAATCATGCACAACCCCGATGACAAGCCAAGCAATTGTTTCATACTTTTGACATTCTCAAACTTTCTCAATCTTCACACAATACATGAGCGTGAGACATGGATATAGCACTATGTGTGGAATAGAATGGTGGTTGTGGAGAAGACAAAAAGGGAGAAGATAGTCTCACATCAACTAGGCGTATCGACGGGCTATGGAGATGCCCATCAATAGATATCAATGTGAGTGAGTAGGGATTGCCATGCAACGGATGCACTAGAGCTATAAGCATATGAAAGCTCAACAAAAGAAACTAAGTGGGTGTGCATCCAACTCGCTTGCTCACGAAGACCTCGGGAATTTTGAGGAAGCCCATCATTGGAATATACAAGCCAAGTTCTATAATGAAAAATTCCCACTAGTATATGGAAGTGACAAAATGAGAGACCCTCTATCATGAAGATCATAGTGCTACTTTGAAGCACAAGTGTGGTAAAAGGATAGTAACATTGTCCCTTCTCTCTTTTTCTCTCATTTTTTTATTTGTGCCTTTTTTATGGCCTCTTTTGTTTTCCTTTTTTTATTTTTCGTCCGGAGTCTCATCCCGACTTGTGGGGGAATCATAGTCTCCATCATCCTTTCCTCACTGGGACAATGCTCTAATAATGACGATCATCACACTTTTATTTTCTTACAACTCAACAATTACAACTCGATAATTAGAACAAGAGATGACTCTATATGAATGCCTCCGGCGGTGTACTGGGATGTGCAATGACTCATGAGTGACATGTATGAAAGAATCATGAACGGTGGCTTTGCCACAAATACGATGTCAACTACATGATCATGCAAAGCAATATGACAATGATGGAGTGTGTCATAATATACGGAACGGTGGATAGTTGCATGGCAATATATCTCGGAATGGCTATGGAAATGCCATGATAGGTAGGTATGGTGGCTGTTTTGAGGAAGGTATATGGTGGGTGTATGATACCGGCGAAAGGTGCGCGGTATTTGGAGAGGCTAGAAATGGTGGAAGGGTGAGAGTGCGTATAATCCATGGACTCAACATTAGTCATAAAGAACTCATATACTTATTGCAAAAATCTACAAGTTATCAAAGCAAAGTATTACGCACATGCTCCTACGGGGATAGATTGGTAGGAAAAGACCATCGCTCGTCCCCGACCGCCACTCATAAGGAAGACAATCAATAAATAAATTATGCTCCGACTTCATCACATAATGGTTCACCATACGTGCATGCTACATGAATCACAAACTTTAACACAAGTATTTCTCAAATTCACAACTACTCAACTAGCATGACTCTAATATCACCATCTTTATATCTCAAAATAATTATCAAGCATCAAACTTTTCTTAGTATTCAACACACTCAAAAGAAACTTTTACTAATCTTGAATACCAAGCATATTAGGATTGTTTAAGCAAATTACCATGCTATTTAAGACTCTCAAAATAATCTAAGTGAAGCATGAGAGATCAAAAGTTTCTATAAAACAAATCCACCACCGTGCTCTAAAAGATATAAGTGAAGCACTAGAGCAAACAACAAACTACTCCAAAAGATATAAGTGAAGATCAATGCGTAGTTGTATAATTATGTAACTATGTGAAGACTCTCTAACATTTAAGAATTTCATATCTTGGTATGTTTTTCAAACAGCAAACAAAGCTAAAGAAAATAAAATGACGCTCCAAGCAAAACACATATCATGTGGTGAATAAAACTATAGCTCCAAGTAAAGTTACCGATGAACGAAGACGAAAGAGGGGACGCCATCCGTGGCATCCCCAAGCTGAGGCTCTTGGTTATCCTTGAATATTACCTTGGGGTGCCTTGGGCATCCCCAAGCTTAGGCTCTTGCCACTCCTTATTCCATAGTCCATCGAATCTTTACCCAAAACTTGAAAACTTCACAACACAAAACTTAACAGAAAATCTCGTGAGCTCTGTTAGCGAAAGAAAACAAAACACCACTTCATGCTACTGTAATGAACTCATTCTTTATTTATATTGGTGTTAAACCTACTGTATTCCAACTTATCTATGGTTTATAAACTATTTTACTAGCCATAGATTCATCAAAATAAGCAAACAACACACGAAAAACAGAATCTGTCAAAAACAGAACAGTATGTAGTAATCTGTAACTAACACAAACTTCTGGAACTCCAAAAATTCTAAAATAAATTGGTGGACCTGAGGAATTTGTCTCGTAATCATCTGCAAAAAGAATCAACCAAATAGCACTCTCCAGTAATTTTTTTTATCTAATCTCGTGAGCGCTAAAGTTTCTGTTTTTTACAGCATGATCATAAAGACTTCACCCAAGTCTTGCCAAAGGTTCTACTTGGCACAAACACTAATTAAAACATAAAAACACATCTAAACAGAAGATAGATGGATTATTTATTCCTAAACAGAACCAAAAAGCAAGAAACTAAAATAAAATTGGGTTGCCTCCCAACAAGTGCTAACGTTTAACAAACCTAGCTAGGCATGATGATTTCAATGATGCTCACATAAAATATAAGAATTGAAACATAAAGAGAGCATCGTGAAGAATATGACTAGCACATTTAAGTCTAACCCACTTCCCATGCATAGGGATTTTGTGAGCAAACAACTTATGGGAACAATAATCAACTAGCATAGGAAGGCAAAACAAGCATAACTTCAAAACTTTAAGCACATAGAGAGGAAACTTGATATTATTGCAATTCCTACAAGCATATATTCCTCCCTTATAATAATTTTCAGTAGCATCATGAATGAATTCAACAATATAACCAGCACCTAAAGCATTCTTTTCATGATCTACAAGCATAGAAAATCTACTACTCTCCACATAAGCAAAATTCTTCTCATTCGGGATAGTGGGAGTATCATAAAAGACTTGAATACTATAAATTGTTTCCACATTAAAAAAGTAATGTTCAGAGAAAGGTACTCATACTCATGACAAGTTTAATAAATATAGTCATCAATACTCTTTATAGCATAAGTTTCATCACAATAATCATCATAAGTAGCAACTTTGTTCTCATCATAATCAATTGAAACCTCTTCCAAGATAGTGAAATTATTACTAAATAAAGTCATGACCTCTCCAAATCCACTTTTGTAATTATCACAATAAGATTCAACGTCCTCCAATATTATGGTATCACTACTTCCTAAAGTTGACACTCTTCCAAACTCACTTTCATCAATATAATCATCATAAGTAGGAGGCATGCTATCATTCTTATAAATTTGCATATCAAAACTTGGGTGGCTAAAAATATCATCTTCATTAAACATAGCATCCCCAAGCTTGGGCCTTTTCATTTCATAAGCATAATCACTCTCATCATCAATAGTATGGATAGCACCAATAGTATAGCAAACATTATTATCATATTCTTCCAAGCAAGTGCCAAAAAGATTTTCAAGATCATAAGAAGTATCATTATCTTCCCAATCATAATCATCACAATAAGCAATAGGCATAATGAGATCATCATCAAGTGCATCATCTTCATTTTCATGAGGCACAACAATAATGGGAGCAACATTATTTAGGGGAGATACCTTTTTACCTCTCTTCCTTTTTCTTTTCTGATTCTTCACCACATCATGTGTGGTTTCAATCCTCTTTTTGGAGCTCCTTATTGATGAGATTGGTTGAATAGAAGGCTCCTCCTCGTTACCTGATTCATCATAAGAAACAATAGGAGAATATTGGGAAGTCTCTTCCCTTTCGTTAGTATTCTCTTCATCTTCTTTTTGTTTTCTTTTCTTTATGTAATTGGCAGTATTAGGATTTTCAATGCAATTCACCGTGCAATACATATAAATCTCTTCTAGATAAATATCGAGGAATTTCTCAAGGTTATATTCTTGAATATGCTTAGTTTCACATTTCATTTCTTCATAACCCAAAAGAAAACTAAGTTCATTATGATGTGCAAGGGAAATCAAGTCATCACAATTTTTGGACACGATTCGATCATGAAACAATTTGCAATTGATATTTAAATGACCATGTTCATTGCAAAGTTCACAAGTATGGTAAAGATATTTTAAATTTTCAGCACTCACACTTAGCCTTTCTTGCAACCATTTAGTTTCTAAATGCTTATGCCTCTTGCAATATCTATCTTCCCTATTTGGTATGTACTTGCCAACCCAATGCACTCCACAAAAATTGACATGTTTATAGGAGACATTTTCATCATAACTAGTGCAATTTGACTGTACACAGTAGGGCAAAACCCCACTGCAATTTTTATATTAATAAAAAAAGAGAGTTCAAACATACAAGGCTTGAGATAAGCCCCAAAGAAGGAAAACTAACCTAAAAAACAGCCAACAACTAGGCAAAAGAAAAGAAACTAAAAAAACTACAAAAGATTACAGAACAAGGTTGTCTAGCCAGGAACAGAAAGTAGCTGAAAATTTGTCCTTAATTCTAAATTTGAGCAGGTGTAGTTCTGAGAGGAAGATGAATTTCCATCTGTCAATGCTGGTTGGAATGCTATTGAAAATCTTATCATTCCTGACTATCCAAATGGCCCAAGCTGCAATGATAATGATCTCCATGGAAAAAGGTTGATGTATGTTGCTTCTTAAGTCTGGAATGGCTTCCATGATGGAGAGGTTTCTTTGTTTGTTAGGGCAGAGAATATCCCAACAAGCAGAAGCAAAAGGGCAGGTCCAAAAGAGGTGTTGAAGTGTTTCTTCCTGCTGGCAGTTGAGAGTAGCACAATTATAATTGTCAAGATGAAAAGTTTTCCTTCGTAGTAGATTCCTGGTATTGAGTCTATCATGAAGCAGTCTCCAAAAGAAGACCTTGTGTTTTGGCTGGGCAGAGCTTTTCCATATCCAGTTGAACTGTGCTGGTACAATTTTTACACCTATCAGAATTTTGTATGCTTTGGCCACTGAGAAAATATGATTACCCCACATATAACTCCAAGTATCGAAGTGCTCATTGGGTGCAGAAGTTCTGAGGGTATCACAGATGTCTTCCATCAGCTCAAATTCCAGAAAAGCCTCCTGAGTCAGTGGCAGGTGAAATAAATCTTCCAAATATTCAAACATAAGCACATTTTGCACTGAAAGATTCTGATCTCTGACAAAGGAGTAAAGATGAGGGAATAATTGGTTCAGGCAAGTTGTGTGCCAGAGGTCAGACCAAAAAAGAGCAGATTTCCCATCACCTATTGTGCATCTTGCCATGGATTTGTAACTATCAATGAGCCTCAGGTTGCATTTCCACCAGAAAGACCCTTCCCACTTTTGTCCTGGTAAGGTGCCATTGGCATAATAGGCCTCCCAAATGAGATTGACCCATGGGATGTTTTCTCTATTGTAGAATTTGTGGAGGTTTTTTAGCAGAAGGGCTTGGTTTTGAACAAAGATATTCATAACTCCAAGGCCACCCTGATTTTTGGGCCTACAAACAGTGGACCAAGCTACTAAAGCTGGTCTATGATCCTCCAGATCTGGTCCCCTCCAAAGACAATGTCTCAAGTATTTGTTAACCTGGTTTTTGATGGTTATAGGAACATCCAGACATCCCATGAAGTATATGAGAAGTGAATTTAGCACTGACTTGACCAGCAGTAATCTTCCAGCAAGAGTCATAAAAGAAGATAATCCCACCAGTTTTTTTGCAATTCGGCTCACTAAAGGCAAACATTGTTCCACTGTTGGTTTTTGAAGCCCTAAAGGCATGCCCAGGTAAGTGAAGGGGAATGATCCTTTCAAACAGTTCAATGTACCAGTCAAAATTTCCATTTTTACATCACTCACATTGATTGGTATCAGGTTTGATTTGCTATAATTGACCTTTAATCCAGTGGCATCTGCAAATGTGTGTAGTAGGGCTTTAAGACAATGGAGTTGTGGGGCATCAGCTTGCATGAGAATCAGGGTATCATCTGCATATTGAACTATGGGAAAATCTGGACATGATTGTACTTGCAAAGGTGGGGTGAGAAGACCCAGGTTCATTGCTCTGTTCATGATTGACTGAAGGAGGTCTGCAGCCAACACAAAAATAAGGGGAGAGAGGGGATCCCCTTGTCTTACACCTCTCAGGCAATAAAACTTTTTCCCACGAATGCCATTGAGTATCACTTGTGAAGAAGCATAAGTAAATAGCATTTTAATCCATCCAATCCATCTTTCTCCAAAACCCTTTGCTCTGAGGATATCAAGGATTGTAGAATGTTCAATGAGATCAAATGCCTTTTCAAAATCAAGTTTCAGCACAACAATTTCCTCCTTTGTCTTGTGGCACTGATGAAGGTACTCATAAGCCCAACCAAGACAGTCATGAATAGCTCTTTCTTTAAGGAATCCATACTGATTTTTATGAACCATTTTGAGGATTACCTTCTGTAGCCTGTCTGCAAGCAATTTGGTGATGAGTTTGAGGCAGCAATTGAGTAAGGATATAGGTCTGAAATCATTGGCAGTACTGGGAGAAGGCCCCTTGGGAACTAGAGTTATGAAAGAAGTGTTGATGCTCTCTAGAGAAATTTGCCTTGCATAGAACTCATGTATCAATCTAGTGACATCAGGTTTTATAATATCCCAGCAGCTCTTGAAAAACTCATTGTTAAATCCATCAGGTCCAGGAGACTTGTCTCGAGGCAATTGCTTGACAACCTCATTGATTTCTTCCTCAGTGAAAGGAATTTCCAGCTGTTCAAAATCTGAAGGAGTAGCTTGGTGTTGCAGCAGAGAAGGTAAATCAAAGTGCATGGTTGTTTGCTGTGACCTTCCTAATCTGCTCTTGAAAGCATTCCACAGCAGGGCAACTTTCCGTGCATGATCTGTTATTTCCACTTGGTCCTCATTTTTTAGCATAGCAATGTGATTGTGCCTGTGATTTATAGAGGCTTTTGTATGAACTTTTTTTGTGTTTTCATCACCAAGCTTAACACCCTTGATCTTACCTCTCTGCTTCCAATAAATTTTTTGGTTCCTTAATAAAATGAGCAAGTGTTCTTTCAGGATCACCCTGCAATTCCACTCAAAATCTCCCAAGTCTCTGAATTCTTCAAACAAGTCAAACAAGAAGATAGCCTCATTAATTGCAGCAATTTTTGATTTCAGACATGACAGGTTTTTGGCCCACAGTTTAAGAGCCCTTCTGAGGTTTTTGAACTTGGCATTTAGGCTTTTTGCTGCATCAATATTTCCCACACGAATATTCCAGGCTGCAGAGACAACCTCTTTAAAGTCTGAGTGCTTTAACCAGTAGTTTTCAAATCTGAATACCCTGGTTTTAGGAATATAAGTCCCAATTTTGATTACACATGGAAGATGATCTGAGATAGGCCTGGAAAGAGGCATAGCAACTGTATCATTAGTATCATGGACATTCAAAGAATTCATACTAACAACATTGCAATCATGCTCATCATTCACATATTTTATGCCAAGCATTCTATGTAATTCTTCTTCTAGTACTTGAGCACAATTTTCCTTACCATCATACTCACGAAAGATATTAAAAAGATGAAGCGTATGAGGCAAACTCAATTCCATTTTTTTGTAGTTTTCTTTTATAAACTAAACTAGTGATAAAACAAGAAACAAAAAGATCCGATTGCAAGATCTAAAGATATACCTTCAAGCACTAACCTCCCCGGCAACGGCGCTAGAAAATAGCTTGATGTCTACTACGCAACCTTCTTCTTCTAGACGTTGTTGGGCCTCCAAGTGCAGAGGTTTGTAGGACAGTAGCAAATTTCCCTCAAGTGGATGACCTAAGGTTTATATATCCGTGGGAGGCATAGGTTGAAGATGGTCTCTCTCAAACAACCCTGCAACCAAATAACAAAGAGTCTCTTGTGTCCCCAACACACCCAATACAATGGTAAATTGTATATGTGCACTAGTTCGGAGAAGAGATGGTGATACAAGTGCAATATGGATGATAGATATGAGTATTTGTAATCTGAAAATATAAAAACAGCAAGGTAACAAGTGGTAAAAGTGAGCGTAAACGGTATTGAAATGCTAGGAAAAAAGGCCTAGGGTTCATACTTTCACTAGTGCAAGTTCTCTCAACAATAATAACATAATTGGATCATATAACTATCCCTCAACATGCAACAAAGAGTCACTCCAAAGTCACTAATAGCGGAGAACAAACGAAGAGATTATGGTAGGGTACGAAACCACCTCAAAGTTATTCTTTCCGATCAATCCATTGGGCTATTCCTATAAGTTCCACAAACAACCCTAGAGTTCGTAGTAAAATAACACCTTAAGACACACATCAACCAAAACCCTTATGTCACCTAGATACTCCAATGTCACCTCAAGTATCCGTGGGTATGATTATACGATATGCATCACAGAATCTCAGATTCATCTATTCAACCAACACATAGAACCTCAAAGAGTGCCCCAAAGTTTCTACCGGAGAGTCAAGACGAAAACGTGTGCCAACCCCTATGCATAGATTAATGGGTGGAACCCGCAAGTTGATCACCAAAACATACATCAAGTGAATCACGTGATATCCCATTTTCACCACAGATACGCACGACAAGACATACATCAAGTGTTCTCAAATCATTAAAGAATCAATCCGATAAGATTATTTCAAAGGAAAACTCAATCCATTACAAGAGAGTAGAGGGGGAGAAGCAACATAAGATCCAACTATAATAGCAAAGCTCGCGATACATCAAGATCGTGCCAAATCAAGAACACGAGAGAGAGAGAGAGATCAAACACATAGCTACTGGTACATACCCTCAGCACCGACGGTGAACTACTCCCTCCTCGTCATGGAGATTGCCGAGATGATGAAGATGGCCATCGGTGAGGGTCCCCCCTCCGGCAGGGTGCCGGAACAGGGTCCCGATTGGTGTTCGGTGGCTACAGAGGCTTGCGGCGGCGGAACTCCCGATCTATTCTATTCCCCGAAATTTTTAGGGTATATGGAGATATATAGGCGGAAGAAGTACGTCAGGGGGGCCACGAGGGGCCCACGAGGGTAGAGGGTGCGCCCCCTACCTCATGGCTCCCTCGTTTCTTTCCTGACGTGCACTCCAAGTTTATCCGGTAACTTTCCTTCCAAAAATAACTTCTCCAGTTGGTTTCATTCCGTTTCGACTCCGTTTGATATTCCTTTTCTTCGAAACATTGAAACAAGGGAAAAAACAGGAACTGGCACTGGGCTCTAGGTCAATAGGTTAGTCCCAAAAGTAATATAAAAGTGTAAAATAAAGCCCATAAACATCCAAAACACATAATATAATAGCATGGAACAATCAAAAATTATAGATACGTTGGAGACGTATCAGGCCTCGTTCCCCTCCTCGATAAAGCTAATGGACACCTAAGTAGCGCATTTAATGTGCTTTGTCCCGTAATGCCGGGCGATAAGCTCGCGCACTATACACCTTTCCACCTCCTGTGTGCCACTATGGCATCCCCTTTTCGACTATAAAAGGAGGCCCGAGGCATACTGGAGAGGGATTCGGCTCTTTGGAACTATGCAGCCACCGTAGCTAGTTTGAGAGCTCAAGAACACTCTGAAATACACACCAAAGCAGGACTAGGGTATTACGCATCATCGCGGCCCGAACCTGGGTAATCTGTCTTTGTGCTAGCTCCTAAACCTGCTCTTCTCGCAACCCTGCGCCCGCCAACCGTAGAAGGGATTCCAGTGATCCCATAGGTGTCGTTCCCACTGACATCACTACAAAAAAAGACACATCCGTGACATTTTTGGCCGAACGATTTTTTTCTGTCATACATATGACACTTCTATGACGATAATTGTGACAAAACCCGGTATCATCATAGATGTGGTGGGTTCCTACTTCTATGACAAAAAATCATGACAGAAAATGGGCTTTTCGTCCTGGGCGGGCCGGAGACGCAGCTGCATTCTTTGGGCCGTCCATGACGGAAAAAACCGTGGTAGAAGCGAGAGGGAGGAAAATTTCGGGGAGTTCCCGGTTACGGTGGGAGGTCGGGGGCCGAGCTATGCGCGTTTCTCTCATACACGTACGCGCGTGTGTGCGAGGCGTTGGGTCTAACTGAACCCGAGCGAGGCGTTGGGCTCTGAACCCGAGCGATTGCACTGCAGGCTACACGTTACTGAACCCAAGCGATCGATCGATGGCTGTTAACTAAACCCGATCGAGCGATTCCTTCGCTACTGCTTCTAACTGAAGCCAATCGATGGGATGAACAGTGAGCGTTCCGGGGGGGGGGGGGGTTGGATGAACAGTGAGCGGTGGCGTTGCCTCTGGATAAACAAGACCCCGTGGTGTGGTGGAGGGCTGGATGAACAGTAGATGGTGGAGGGGTGGATGAACAGGACCCCGTGGTGTGGAGGGCTGGATGAACAGTAGACGGTGGAGGGGTGCCCGTGGAGGGGTGGTTGAACAGGACCCCGTGGTGCGGATGGCTGGATGAACAGTAGACAGTGGAGGGGTGGTTGAACAGTAGCCGGTGGAGTAGCGCGCGGTGGAGGCTGGATGAACAGGAGCCCGTGGAGGCTGGAGGAGGTCGACGGTGGAGATGAACAGTATCCCGCGCCACACCCCTCCCGATGAACAGGACCCTCATTTCGACCGTAGCGCTCCAACACAAGTCCGTTTCGTCTGTTTTGCGGTACGCCACACCCCTCCTGATCAACAGGACCCCTGTTTCGACCATAGGAGGTCCGTTTCCTCCATTTTGCGGTACGCCAGACCCCTCCCGATCAACAGGACCCCGTTCCGAACGTAGGAGGTCCGTTTCCTCCGTTGTGCGATACCCCAGGCCTCTTTTCCATTGTCTGTTCCGTCCAAGCCCTCCCGATGAACACGACCACGCATTCTGTTCCGACCCAGCCGGTTGGCTCCCATGCGTTCCGTTGCCTCCCGATGAACACGACACATTCCGTTTCCTCCCCATGAACACGACGCATTCCGTTGCCTCCCCATGAACACGACGACGACGCTATTTCTCCGTTCGACCCAACCATGTCAACGAGCCCTAGCCATACGTATGCGCGAGTAGGCGTTCGAGACCCCGCCCGTACGTACACATACGTGGCCGTATTTTCTTTCTTGCACCCTGGCCGTTGTACGCACGTGTACATGATACGTGCGCGCCTCTACATCCACCACTATATATGTACGTACAGGTTCGCGACCAGAATGACAACGCTACGTACGCTTAGACCAGGTGGGTCCCGACTATCAGGCACTTCTTTGCATGCGAAGATGTAGCTGGTGGGTCCCAGCAGTCAGGGGGGCGAATCGTTTTTTTTTGCCCGGATGCATTTCCTTACGTGCGAAGATGTAGCTGGTTGGTCCCAGCAGTCAGGGGCAAACGTTTTTTTGCAAAATACGGTGGCCCGTCTGGTGGGTCCCCGCTGTCAGGTGGAGGAATAATTATTTTGCACGTAATAAGGAGGCACTTCCTTGCTGCGGCCGTGGACCCAGCTGTCAGCCTCTCCACGTACAGTCCACGTCCGATGGAAGTCATTCCTTGAGCACGTTGACCACGCCGCGTCGAGAGCACCGGGGCGGTGGATGACGGCGAGGCCTAGGAAGGGGACGACGGGGAGCCGGGGAAGACGCGGCAGTGGAAGCCCGCGCGGAGAGGAGTACGAGGGTTCACTGGTTCGGCTGCGGTTTGAGGCTGCCGTTGCCGCAGGGCCTGGCGAGCGGTGGGAATAGTAGGGGGCGGTGAGGCCTCCGCGGCAGCACAGCCGGCCACGGGAGGCAGGAGCATGCGGCACGACCGGCGCTGCTTTGGGCGGCTGGAGCAAGAAGACCAGAGGTTGAAGAAGCACTACGGCCGTTAGATGGACATCGTACGATCACTGGAGCTAGAATCGTTCATATTGACTAAAGTTGACAAAGGCCCCCGTCCTAGTCAACTTAGTAGGCCCACAAGTCAGCCTCCCACCATGGTGGGTCCCAGCTAGCAGGGGGAGTATTCATTTTTTTATGCGTAATAAGGAGGCACTTCCGATGGGTCCGAGCTGACAGCGGGGGGAACGTTTTTTTTTTCGCAAAATACGCTGGCCCGTCCGATGGGTCCCTACTGTCAGGTGGAGGAATAATTATTTTGCGCGTAATAAGGAGGCACTTCCTTGCGGCCGCCTGGACCCAGCTGTCAGCCTCTCCACGTACAGTACTCTTCCAATGGGAGTCGGTCGTTGACCACGTTGACCACGCCACACCGAGAGCACCGGGGCGGTGGTCTGGACAATGGCGAGGCCTAGAAAGGGGACGACGCTGTCGGGACCCCGATCCTAAGTCACACCGATCTAGCATGTAACACATCATATCACTTTGCGGCCTCACGCACGGTATTCCCACGGGTGCCACCTTACCTGGCCTGGGACCGTTTGCGCCTTTTGGCTCACGTATATGATAGTGTCACTAGCATCCATATGACAAAGAACCCGGGCCAACATGGCTAGTCGTGAATCCAAAGCGGCACTAACCCATGAGGACAGGCATACATGAATCACATCGAGCATGTCAGTCATCAACGTGTGAATCCGGGCTGTAGCACTGGGCTAACAGGACTCCGGTAACCCGGGCTGTAGCAAGCTAGGCAGGACTCCGGATGTCACCGCGTGACATTTCCCCGAAGGGACAGACATAGGAACAAAGTGAAACACATGCCGGCCAGTCAAGTGTTCCGAGCAGTAGTGCTAGGCTAGCAGGACTCCGGTGAACCGGGCTGTAGCGGACTACTATTGCTCAAAAAGCACTAGACTACATTTCCCCATATGATAGGCTGCCAAGGATAAACAACTAGATTGTCGGATCCCACACATAGCAATACACGTTACACATACGCATAACATGCAAGTATGTGCTGTACAACATGGCATCACAACATAACGCAAAGTCATATAGATAAAGGCTCAGAAGAGCCACATAGCATTAAATACAAGCAAGGGTCACATGACCCATCATTCAGAGCATACAAGCAACAAGCGGAAGCATTACATGTCTGAGTACAGACAACTACAAATGAAAAAGGCTGAAGAGCCCGACTATCTACAACATCCGATCAAGATCGTAGCTGAGGTACAAGCTACTCGTCGAAGTCCAAGCGGAACTACTAGTAAGACCGAAGTCTCCGCTGCAAAACATAAATAAGGCAAACGTGAGTACAAAGGTACTCAGCAAGACTTACATCAGATCCTATCATACATGCATTTGTATCAAGAAGGTAATGTGGGGTTTAGTTGCAGCAAGCCAGCTTTGACTCAGTGGCTAACCTGTTCTATGACTACGAGAAACTTATTTGAGGTGAAGCAGCGCACACGAGTCCACTAATCACCACATCAATACACTACTATGGATTCATTCCCGTCTCACTACGAGAAGGCCATCCATAGCACTCACACTTGTCTTGAGCATTTTAGAGTATAGACTTCAAGTTGTCTATGTACCACGTAAGCATCCAAGAAGTCCATAACCGAGGACACGGCTATTTGAATAGATCATGATAACCCTGTAGGGGTGTACTTCTTCACACATGCTCTCGCCACTTACCGCCATGTACACGTCATGTATCTCGGCAACCTTCAAGCGGAAGCCTGGCGAGGGAGTCGGCCACGACCTAACTAACCACACAAGACTCTAGTCCAGGTTTATCGCCTATTCGGGTTCCATCTGCAAGGAGATCCGGCCGGGGTGTCGCTCACGGCCCCAAACGATGTGTGCAGGGTTCCCAAGCCCACCTCGCCGGATGGATCTACGCTTGGTACACCGTGCCACCTGTGCCTAGTCTGTCCCAAGCCCACCTGGCCGGGTGCCACTTGGTAGACTACTAACACTACCTACAAACACCAGAAACTATTTGCAACTCCTGGACAGAGATCAAGTTGGTTAATAAGTCGAGAGAGCTTGGAGCGCCCGAAGCCCATTGTGTGGTAGTAGCTAGTCATTGGACAACATACACAGAACTCAGTGCTTAAGGACGGTTCCAGTGAGACAACCCACCATGTACTCCTACATGGCCTCTCACCACTACCTTTACCAAATCGTGTTCACACACTTAACTCTCAGCACCAGAACATATCGTAACACTCCAATTCATTCCCAATGAATCAGACCTGACACAACTCTAAGCAATAGCAGGCATGGCATGGTAGGAACACAACATGGCTCAATCAACTCCTACACATGCTAGTTGGTTTCAACTATTTACTGTGGCAATGACAGGTCATGCAGAGGAATGGGTTCAACTACCGCAACATAAAGTAGCAGTTGAATCGTTTTTGTCCTAATGCAATAAAAGAGAGCAGGAGCGAGAGAGTGGGATCATATCGGAATGAACAAGGGGGTTTGCTTGCCTGGTAGATCAACAGGGGGGCACTGCTCCTCTGACAGGTACTCTGGATCGGTCTCCGGAGCAGGACCTATCGAGAAGGAACGGTGTCGGCAATCAATACACAATCATATGCAACAATATGATGCATGAAGATGGCATGAAGATGTGATGATATTTGAGCTAATGCAACTAGCATTCATTTGCATGAAGTCCATTTGAACCAAGATTCAAATGCATCTCCAAAATAAGCTCTTTATATAAGCCATTTTAGTGTTTCACTTATACAGCAGATATAACTTGGTTTTTCATGCATCAAACTGGCACAGATGGATAGATTGCATTTTTCTGATGATTTTTCATATATAAATTATTTCAATCTGAGCTACGTTTGAATTTATATGAATTTTTGAAGTTCTGAACATTTTCTGGAATTTCCTGTTTTAAAATAATTCCAGAAAATAAATAATTGGGTCAGCATGACGTCATCACTACGTCAGCGAGTCATCGGCGCTGACCAGGTCAAACCTGACGCGTGGGGTCCACACGTCAGTGACCGGTTAGTTAACAGGGGGTTATATTATCCTAATTGTAGGATTAGTGGCGTTGGGGCCCACTGGTCAGTGTCAGGGGTTAATTAAGCGGTGAGGTTAGCAGCTAATCACGCGCCATGTCAGTCGCCGGAGTTTCGCCGGCGACGACCTCGAGCCACGGCAGAAGTTCGCCGGAACGAGCTGGAGGCCACGGTTTGGCACACGGAGGCCACTGGCGGGTAGCCCGTGCATGGGCGCATCCAGCCACGCTCAGGGGAGGCCATGGGAACGACGGAGCTCGCCGGAGCAGAGCTCGCGGCGGCGGCCGGAGTCGGGCGCGAGCGGGGATGCGGCTGCGGTGTGCGAGGGCGAGAACGGAGAGGGGGAGGAGGAGCAGCAGCTCACAGCGATCTCGATGGGCTTGATGGCGAGCTCGGGGACGCGCTGTGGTCGATGGGGCGGCGATGGGGATCCACGGCGGCCGGCGGTGAAGACTCGACGAACAACGATGGAGGCCATCCGGAGGTGCGTGGCTCGACGAGGAGGTAGAGGGGGTCGCGGTGGAGCTGGGGAGCGGGTTGGGGAGGTGCGGCAGTGGCCGAGGCCGCGGTGGCTGTGGACGGCGGCGACGGCGATGTCGGCCGCAAGAGAGGGGGTGAGGGGGAAGAGGGAATGGCACCGGAGAGAGCGAGAGAGGCTTGGGGGGGGGGTGCGTGGCGACGCGCGGGCGATCCAGGCGACGAGAGGGAGAAGCAGGAGGTGGCGGAAGACGTGGCCACGGCTGGCTGCGGTGCGGCCACGCAGCTGCTCCTACTGGCAGGAGCTTGAAGAAGCTCCTGGCAGTTAGGCTGGGCCGGCCTGCTGGGCCGCTGGGCCAGGCCAGGCTGCACAGGGGCTGCAGGTAAGCGCCAGGTAAGCTTTTTCTATTTTTGTTTCTGTTTTCTATTTTTCTGACATTTGTTTTGATTTAATAAAATACTAAATCATTTATTTTCTTATGCCAATTTTTGCAGGAGCTAGTGGTATTAATCTAGAGCTCCTCAACAACTAACATAATTTTTGGACATATTATATATATAACAAATATATATCCAAAGCAAATAATTACTGGATTAATTCCAAATGGCCAAAATAAATATTTATGAGCTCCTGAAAATATTTGTTAGAATTTTAACTCTGACCAATATTTTCAGAGAGCAACATGAACATTTTCTTGGACCCTTTTGGAGCAATTTTTATCTGGGTTATTTCCAGAAATAATTTCTGAGGGTCTCACAAATCCCCAATTCAAATTTAAATGAAAATTTAAACATGATGCACACATGGAGGCTAGCCTAGGTCATACCAGAACTAGGGATGTGACAGACGCGGAGCCGGGGAAGACGCAATAGTGGAAGCCCGCGCAGAGAGGAGTACGAGGGTTCACTGGTTCGGCTGCGGTGTGAGGCTGTCGTCGCCGCAGAATAACAGGGGGTGTGGGTGAGTGGAGGGATGGTCTGGCCAGCGGTGGGAGTAGTATGGGGGCGGTGAGGCTTCGGCGGCAGCACAACCGACCACGGGAGGCAGGAGCAGGCGGCACGACCGGCGCTGCTTTGGGCGGCTGGACCAAGAAGACCAGAGGTTGAAGAAGCACTACGGCCGTTGGATGGACATCGCACGGTCACTGAAGCTAGAATCGTTTATATTGACTAAGTTGACAAAGCCCTTGGTACGCTCCAACTTAGTAGGCCCACATGTCAGCCTTCGAACGGTGCGCCCCAGATGTCAGGGGGAGGAATCATTTTTGGGCGGCCGAAGCTAAGAATATCCGAGATTGGAGAAGAAGCACGACACCCGTTGGATAGAGATCCAACGGCCACTGCTGCTAGAACCGTGTGTTGACTATAATAAGTTGGCAAAGCCTTGCATACGCGTCAACTTATTTTTTCAGGGACGCGTCACTTAGTAGGCCCACAAGTGTGTGGCAGAGAACTTATAGCTCATATGCGTTTTGTAAGAATGTACAACCCATTTTTGAATTCTAATGGAATTTACAACAACCCATTTACAGTTTGTTGAAAGTACAACCCATTTTCTAGCTAGGACAATGATTAATAATTTCAACCAACCGTTGAAGACAGAATTCAATAAAATTTCCCACATTTTGATGGGCTCCGAAATATTTTTATCCCGAAATTTCTAGTCAGATTAAATATAAATTTGTATTACGTAAAAAACCAACGAAACATTGCGCGCGCAACAATGAAAATTTAAGATTTTCAAAATCCATAAATAATATTTTATAAACTAATTTCATGTTTGGTGCATTTTTTATAGTTACTGCCCAGTTTTTATAATTACGCCCCTTTTATTATTTTTTAAAGCCCACTTTCCTGTTAAGCCTAATGCATCCCTCCTAGGAAAGATTTGCAGCCCAGCGGGGCGGAGAATAACAAGTTG
This sequence comes from Aegilops umbellulata, assembly GCA_032464435.1. NCBI lineage: Eukaryota > Viridiplantae > Streptophyta > Magnoliopsida > Poales > Poaceae > Aegilops > Aegilops umbellulata. The sequence goes on from CP136057.1 coordinate 67,599,443, forward strand.
ACCTTGCCTGGGTATTCCTCAAAAAGACGTATAGCTGGGCTAGCCATTTTCATCTTGAAAATATTAGTATCTGGGCTGGATATCTGGCCTGGGCTAGACGGGCCACAGCCCGCCCAGTTAATACCCTGCTCTCCTCTGAACAACAACGAAATCATCGCCAAGAAAAACTCTGCAGTGCTCACGCCTCAAAAACACAAATACTGCTCGAGCTGCTTGGTCCCAGCTGTCGGCCGCACCTTGTGCAACTCTCTCGTTTATATTGACTACATAGGTTAACAATGGTGTGGGACCATGATGTCAGGAAACCAGGAAAAAACAAAAAAATATAGTTGTACATAATAAGGAGGCACTTGCATACGTACGGCTATGGCCCTAGTGGGTTCCTAGTGTCATCCAGTCAAAATAAATTCATCTACTGAATCCTCATGTTCGTTGACGATGTTAACAATGCTCGGCGCCACGGCGAGCGCAACAACTCGAAGGACAACGGAGAGGGCCTCGCGGGCCCTACAGATGGTCTGATGCAGCGCCCGCTGCTCATTCAAGAAGCCAGGATCATCGGACACCTATGAGCACCTTCGAGAAACTGAGACGGCATGAAACGGTAAGGCCGCGCTTGGGAGCTCTGGTTTATTTCAAACCTGTATTAACATACAAGTGTAATTTACTCGTCATCGGAAACAACACATAAAATACAGGCGTAATGAAACCGAGGGCCCGAGGTCTATAAGTAAAACTGGCGGGTTACGCGTGTAATTTGGGAGACCAGTGTACATTTTACGAGCACTGCTATATGGACGACATTACCAGACGATACATGCACGACGTGCGTATCATGCCATCCATGGGCAAGGCTGAAACAGCAGCTAACGGCTGGATTAGCAATCGTTCGAGTGTCGTTCAGCATTTTTATCGTGTGTGAAGTACTTCCGATATTTTACTAGTCGAAATCGACCAACCAAGCGCCTTCGCCCGAGACCATATGCTTTAATTTACAAGCGTCAATTTTATAAGCGGTTTTGGTTGGAAAACGACGACCCAATCATGGCCTAATATCATGAGTTGGTCGGAAGATCATATGGTTTCACGTCTAACCTACCTGACTTGTCGTATAGGCTATGAATGAAACATCAGATGATGAACTTCTTAAGCACGGAAACAACAGAAGAGGATGATCTTCTTAACAAGGAAATCACTGGCATTAGATCGACATGCAAAACAATACGAAGCATTATTCTCAGGAGGCACGGTGAACAGCTCGTGATGCCGCATGCCACAACATTCCAAGCTCAACTTTGCAATCAAACACAAGGCCTGGCATTACATAGACAATATTCAGAACAAACTCTTAACACATGAATATCTCAACAGAGTAACTATTTACTTCTAAACTGAACACAGGAATAGGAAAAAACACTCGACGCTGCTCACAGCAAGGGCGTCCCACTCAAAAATATCAAATGCATGCCTTCTGGCTAACATCAATGAGCAAATTTTGACAAGGTTTTCCAATTCCAATATATTAAACTAACGTCTTCTTGCTAACATCAATGATTAAACTTTGACAAGCTTTTCCCATTCAAAATATGTAATGCCTATGATCGTGGAGTCATGTCGCTTTTTGTACTTGTTTGGGCACTTTTTGCCCAGGGCACTCCACGTTTTGTTAAATTGCCAATGGTCTCTGCAGACTAGTCATGTCACTGGTGTCTAATATTTATGGCACCGGCTGAAGCAATGGAGGGATTCGGTGCCAAACTAAGAAAAGGTGAAATTGGCACCTCTTTTGGCCTACATAGTGGAAGGCCTAATACTCTGTAAAGCTTCTCGGTCATTCCTTCTGTAATGTAGCGCAAACGGTGACTGCTTCTTTATGCAAAGTGGAACGACCAACTGGACCCAGTAATGCAGCAGTTTGCCTTGGACACATTGGCTCCTTTTGTGTAGTTCAACTAAAATCGAAGTGGGAATAAAACCGAGCCTTAATTTTGATATCCCTGTAAGCAACAATAGGTATAAGGGAAACAATTACTGAGAAATAACGGTTGATGACTTGTACTCCCAGAAGAAAAGCATCTACTGATCTACTTTATCTTAATGGGAAACAAAGCAGGAGAGTAGCAATTCTCCATCAGTGTGATTCATTCATATTGACTGACACATTATCTTAACAATGCCTTGTTTCAACATGTATAAAGAATGACAAAGCAGAAAGAACTACAAAGTAGGATAGTACCATTCCTAACAATGCAACTAATTCATTTTAATAGAGACATTATCTTAACAATACCTTGGTTAAACATGTAGAAAGAACTACAAAGTAGGATAGTACCATTCCTAACAGGTGTTGCAGTTTTGAACTAAGATTCAGTAGTTAATTAATTCTAAGAGTGGCATTGCTTAATTTTACCAGCGGCATTTGATTAACGAAAATCATAAACAGTTCCAGGGGAGAGTGGGTGCAACAACAGTATGTGCTTCCATCTACTTATAAAGGGGGTGATGCAGAGTTTGTTGTAACAAAGCAACAAGCATCATGTCTGGGTTGGTCCCATTTTTGTTCACTAATTAATGAGAAAAGACAGCAATACAATAGCTTCAATTCAACATTTATTTAAAACAGTACCAATACAAGTAGCACAACATCTCAAAGCACACTGCACAATCATGTGGGTGAACGCCTGTACTGACCTTTCATGAGACGGACAAGATAAAATACGAATCTGCCAACACGAATAGGAATCCAATCTCATTTTGTGCAGTTGCACTGAAATCAAGCAAAGTGTTTCACGTAGTGAAGCAAAATGTCGCAATAGCAACAAGTTGAATAGATTTCCCTGTTTAAACAGAGGGAAAAAAGGAATCAATTACTGGCTAATAAAGGAGGATGAAACATGCGGCCACAAAAATGGTAATCCCGCCAATCCCTAACAAGTGTTGCAGTTTTGAAATAAGATTCAGTAGTTAATTCTGAGAGTGGCATCAATTACTGGCTTATAAAGGGGGTGATGCAAAGTTTGTTGTAACAAAGCAACAAGCATCATGTCTGGGTTGGTCCCATTTTTGTTCACTACTTAATGGGAAAAGACAGCAATACAATAGCTTCAATTCAACATTTATTTAAAATAGTACCAAAACAAGTAGCACAACATCTCAAAGCACACTGCACATCATGTGGTTGAGACCAAGATTTGAAACAACTTGCCATGAAGATTAGAAACAAATCTCGATCTCCTTTTGTGCAGTTCCACCAAAATTAAGCAAAGTCACCGGTGTGACATTCAAGTTGAACTGCACAAAACACTCATAAAACATAAGTGTTTCGAGTAGCAAAGCAAAATTTCGCAATAGCAACAAGTTGAATCGATACCCCTGTTTTAACAGAGGCAAAAAAGGAAACAATTACTTGCCGATAAAGGAGGATGAAACAAACGGTGACAGAAAGAAGCATCTAACTTATCTTGGATGGAAAACAAAGTAGGACAGTAGCATTGATTCATATTAACAGAGACATTCTCTTGAAACAACATTCGTTAAAAAATGTAATTTACTTTTATCAGCGGCATTGCTTCAATTTTCCGACGGCATTCTTAGATTAACAACAGCAAAATAGCTGTATGGGACATGCTAGCACCATGTGCGTCCACACGTATAAATGGGTGATGCAGAGTATGTAGCCAAGCAGCATATATGCGCTAGTCCCAAATTTGTTCTCTTTGAACCTTCTTCCTATGTGAGGGCAGCAAATCTAGTCCTGCACAAACTACCCGACTCCCCAGTTTCTTTCCCTTTAAACAAAGAGAACGGTTCCTTACAGATGTGTGTACTGGGTTACCCCCTTTTTCCCTTTTCGACCTACAAAGCGGCTAGATAGCCAGTCTATACTACTTTCCTCCCCTCCTTTCCTCATTGAACCATGTCCTAGATTCTTGCTCCAGCCCACCGCACCCTTCTTTCCTCTTTGAACCAAGACCTAGATTCGACTACAGATTGAAAAAGATCCACATGCAGCTAGAGCAACGATGGTTTCAAAGAAACTTATACCTTAGGGTCATCGGGATGTGGCAAGGCGTACAGCGGGAGGACGGATCTGCTCACACTATGTACGGTAGCGAGGAAGAAGGGGTCGGTGGACCTCCCGCACAGGCGCTGGGTGAAAGAGAACAACGCAGCCGACAGTGGATTTCCTCCCTCGCCGAAGGCGATAGAGTGAACGCTGCACCTCCTCCCCTTCCCAGTGCGACGGGATACGGGTGCCTCCTTCACCAGCTGTGAGGGGGGAGAGAGAGACAAGAGGCCAATGGAGTCTTGTTTAGATCTGGTGAAGAGAGGTGAGAGACTGTGAATATATCAAACCCTAGCAAATGAACACTGAGCCTCTAGCGTGTAACATATATGTAGTGCGGCGAGCGCGTGGAGAGTGTAAACCCTAGCGAACAAGCGCTGAGGCTCCCGCTTATATATATACTACTGTAGTACAAACTGAGCTCCGGTGCCTTCACTGCACCTGCTTTTGGCTGTATGACAGGTGAGCCGGCCACATTTTGGGCCCACCTGTCATAAATCCAAAGGCAGGTGCACTAACTCAATGAAGCTGCGTCCATATAGTACTCTCGTGTATACGACTAATATATAGTGGAGTGGTTTTCCTATTCTCTCCATAACAATCATTTTAAATTGTGTAAGTACGAAAGGAAACTCTTTATTTAATTCACAGTGAAGAAAACTAGTACTACTTCCGATGAACTAACGATCCACGCCCATGCGTCCTGGTCACACTTCCTGTCCTTCACGTGTGGTACACTACCCTCCCTTAAGTGAACAACCACACATGCGCCAAATTATCGGAAACGTGTGAGAGTGTGTACAAATAAAGAAATTTAATTTCAATTATCAGAAAGGTTTGAGAGTATTACAAAGTTTGACTTCAGTCAAATCTAATATGCGGAGTAAATAAAAATGGAGGGCTACTACGTCCATCCGGGTTTTTAGTCCACACCATTTTTTAAATCAAAGTTAATAGCTGGACAAATAAAATTACAGGGGAGCTGGAGACAAAGCTGTGAGAAGGCCTAGAAATCAATACAAAACTTATGCTCTTAGTACCAACGTCGATCCTTCTTCGAGGAAACATTTGGTTCATAGCCAATTGTGTGATAAAATTGCACCAACGTGAAAGACGACTGCGTCTCCAACGCAACCAAGGTGAACTGACGAAGGATAGCATCTTTGTGCGTAACAAGCAAAGAGCGCTGATGGAAGACAACTTGTTTTTCGTCAAAAATCGATCAGCTTCACCAGCCAACGCAACCATGAGACGCAACCATGAGCATCGATAGGTCATCGTGGTGATGCATCATCCATTTGGCATCAAGTTTGGGTGAGGCACCTATGAAGTTCGACAAATCCTCACTGTGGTCTGTTTCTTCTTAGTAATCAAGCTCGAGGAAGGATGAACCACGTGGAAGAGGACAATGAGGCGGAACAACAATGGCCATCCAATTTTGTGCAGTTCCACTAAAATTGAGGAAGACATGCCCGGGTATGGAGACACGCATCGCTGTTTCCAAAAATATAAAAAAGGGTTAGCAACGACATCTCAATTGTCAATAAGAATTAATGAAAAGTACACCAACAAACAGAAGCATCATAATTATCTTGATGGGAACTAAACCAGGATACCCGATAAAAAAGAATTTCTTCATTTAACCAGTGATAGTACTACCACCATATGGACAATGACCGCACAACCACCATGTACTTTTTGTTGAAACAACATGTATACCTCCACCGAGGCATAAATCAGGACAACTTTTTGAAGGTGATGTTGGACCAGCCGACGAACCCTAGCTACTACGCATGGGGAGCTAGGGAGTAGTCGCATAGAAGAAAACCCGCATGCAACGACCTGGGGAGCTGGACCAGTACCTCAGGTGGGCGAGATGTCGTTTAGGCGGGCGGGCGGGATCTGCCCACACGACGACAGCGAACAAGGGCGCAGAGGATCTTCGTCCGCGCCAGCGCCGACTCCGAGAGGACGGTGCACATCGGCTTCCTTCGTCGCCGACAGCGACAACGTCAACGCTGCACCTCCTCACCTCCCCCGACCACAGGTGAGGAGAGAGATAGAGTGGACACTGTCATCTTGTTTTGATATGGAGAGGGTGAGAGAGCGAGATGCGAGAAACTCTATCAAATAAGAGGCTATAATGGAGTAAAAAATCTCTCCATAGCAGTGGTTTTAAATAGAATACGCGCGTTCCCGGAAAAAAGAAACAAAAACTGGCGGACAATTTTTTAAGCGTCTGTCTAGGACACATCTAGATGCGATATAGTTATGCCACATCTAACTTGATGCGAGAGATTAGATGTGATATCCTTAAATAACATCTAGATGTGAATTCGACGAACTGATTTCCTAACGTACCAAGAAAGAAAACTCGATCAAAAACACGCCCCCGCTTCCATCTCCATCTCCAATCATATTTGTCCGAGAGGACGGTGCACATCGGCTTCCTTCGTCGCGCACACACACATAGACATAGACATGCATATCCGTGTTTACGTAAAATTGCATTTCCATCTCCATCTCCAATCATATTTGTCCAACTGGCACATTATTTACGTTGTTAATTATATACGCAGCAATATTAACGTACAACATCTCTTGTTTGCGCACGTCCGGACCGCTGCCACGGCCGGTCCTGACCAACCCGAACCCTCTTCATCACCCGTGCGTGCTTCTCGCCCAAAATGGTCAGTGCCACATTCATGCCCGGCTAGAGCGAACGCGACCTCTCACTGGCGCCGGCATTGAAGCGGCGCGCTGGCCGAGAGAGCGTCGCCGGCGCCGCTTCCGGGTGCACGCGGCTGCTCCGTGTTCAAAGGTTGCAATAGCCGGCTACAACATGCATGTAAAAAGTTCTTGGGAGTTCATGCTACAACTAGCTGTCCTCCCCCAACTCGTCAATCTCTTCCAGTAGTGCTAGTACTCCATGGCGCGATCCATCGACAAGCAGGCGGGAAAGTTATCGTATACTCGGTTTGCGGTGAGTGGCATGCCGAGCGACCGTGTGGGGTCGAGCCATGGAGGAGGGTGAGACACGAACACGACAGACGTGATTTAAACATTGGTTTTGCTCGATGGCGCGGTCCAACGAAACGAAACGTTGGTTTCTCTCCGTTTCCATTTTTTCTCCAGAAAACGATAACTTTTCCCCTCCATTTTCATTCCTATTCCAAGGTTGCCCCGTTACAACATTCCATCAAATAAAAAGGAAAACTAACACGCATGCTGATGCATCTCAATGATTCACAGATCATAGCCAATATTTACTTCACAACTAAAGAAAAAAGTTGTGAGAGCGTGTACGAAAGAAAAAATACTGATGGGGTCACTAAGACTTAAACCCTAAACCCTAAACATGATTTAATTTCCTAGCCAGGTAGAACCTGTCGAAGGAAAGACGGCTGGCACCCGCGGATCATACGATGCTTCTGTGCAGTTCCACTAAAATCGACCTGAGCATCCCTGATGGCAAAGATATTGAAGAAGTGTGATTAGAATAATAGTACTGGCACTAGTTCATGAGACATAAACTCATCACAAGTAGAAGCCGGTAGAAGTAGAGAAAGATCGACATGGAGATGGAGCTACGGCAGTGGAGCAAGCCGGCTCCAAAAGGAAGATGGACTACCTGGGACATCGGGCTGTAGCTAGAAGGGCGGTTGGGACGCGACATCGGCCCATACCGCGGTGACCCCCGATTGGGACGCACCGACTGTGGGTTTTCTCCCTCGCCGATGTCGACCGCGGCTACGCAGAACATTGTTCCCTTCCCCCAGCTGCGGGATCAGTGTGACACCCCAGAAATTTTACCTTGTTTTATTAAGTAAAATTTTGCCAGGTAATTTAAACTTATATTTTCTGGACTTTTCTGTTGATTTCAGAGCCATTCTTTTCCTTATTATTATGGAGTTTTTACCTCAAGTGAAAAAACTTCCCACTTATATTATTGGACTTGTTTGCCCTTTCAAGAAAAATATTTCTATTATCAGTAGAATTTATTTGCACAATTGTTTCTCTCTGAGCTTTATTCCTTAAAAAGATTTTTCATTAGTTTTGGAGCTCTTTTTGAACTACAACCACTTGATAAATTTATTTAAAATTTTCACCAAAATTTGGGGATGTCATGTGATGTTTTTAGAACACTTTTATGCAAAAACATCTTTTATTCATGGGATATTTTGAGCTCTACACCAAGGTTTCAAAACTGGTCCAGATGGTAGTTTTGCACTACAACCCATTTAAATATTTCTTTCTAGCTCCCACCAAAAATTATGGGATGTTCATAGGAGTATATTATTCAACTTTATGCAAAAACCCTTTTATGTTCTTTGAAAAAATTGAGTGGATCAACCTCTTTTTCATTCTGGTCCAGCATGGTGATTTGTACAACAACCATATTTTAACTTGCCCTTTTAGCTATGATTCCTTGTCCTACTTATAACCCATCTTACAAAACCTTTAAGTCCAGGAGAGTGGACTCATTGGAGGATTTTTAGTGCATGCAAAGATGCCCTTGACTTTCTGTCCAGAATTGGTTTTCCTATAAACTTGCACTAATAAGTTTTTGCTTTTGACAAACTAACCTCACCACCCTCTGTATCATCTAAAGAGACCCCAATCTGGAAATTTGGGCCACCCAAGAGTTGCCTAGATGCCATTGGCATTCTGGCAAACACCTTGAGTGCATGAACAGATTTGGCATGAATTTTGGTTTGTATTGTGAACTTGATCCACTGACCTAGCAACCTTGTCCACTAAGCTACTAGCTACTCCTAACCTAGGTCTGCTAATTTCCAGCCTCACCCAAGCTCTGTGGCATGCATTGGCATTTCGTCGAGCAGCTAGCGTGCGTGCTTTGGGCGCGCCCAAAGCGCACGTTTTGCACGCGCATGCACCGAGCTGCCGTGTCTCATTGCCGCCACCCCCGTGCCCGTTCTAGCCCTTCCCCTCTCCTAGTCGACGCACCCGACCCCTCCCGGGTCGCAAAGCTGCCCCTGGAGCTCCACAGCGCCGCCGTCAGGTCGGCCACGGCGGCTAGCGGGCGGCCACAACAGCCTCTGCCGTGGACGGTGCCGCCCGAGCCACTAGCGCTCGCCAGCTGCCCCCTGGAGCAGCTCAAGCTCATTCGCAAGCCCGTCCTCTAGCACACGTCGCCGCCACGTCGCCCTAGCTATAGAACGGCGGTCGCCGACGATCTTATCCACGGCCACCGTCGGAACTGACCCCGATCGCCTATTTAAGGAGGTCCCGAGCCTCTCCGAAACCTCAAGCAACCTCATGCCACCTCTCTCACTCCCTCACTGATCCCCCGGTAGCAGAGATGGTCGTCTTCTTCTTCTCCGGCAACCACAGCCGCCGCCACTGTCCCGACCATTCCGGCGCCACCAGGACCTCCCCCTCTCCACTCTCTTCACCAAAAGCCCTCTCTTCATCTCGTGAGTCCACCCCCATGCTCAATTTTGCTCAAGAGCCACCAGAGGCAAGAGCCCCACCCTGCCCGACGGCCACCGTCCGCTGCGGAGCTCGCCACCGGCGACTCCGTCCACCCCAGGGACCTTAGTGACCACCGAAGGGACTGCCTCGACCCCCTGAACCCGTGGATGGCCTTGGTTTCTTGAATGGTGCCGCCGTTCGCTGGCGAGCATCGTCGGAGCCCCACCTCTGTTCGTCCAGAGGAGGAAGGAGGCAGGGGCGACTGGTCAAACCTGACCAGTGGGCCCCCTGGACCCACTGTCAGTGACCCAGCCCAGCCCGCGTGGTTTTAAGTGGAAGCTTAAAACCCCCAAGTACGTCTCCCCTGCTTTGAAAGCGTATTCTTATTTGAAACGTTTTCTTTTCTATTTTATTTTAAAAACAGAATTTGACCAAAACTTTGAATGGCTATAACTTTTTAAATAAAAATCCAAATGACTTGATTCTTTTTCTGTTGTTTCCCAAATATTGTCTAGTTTATTTTCATATTTATTTAAAAAATTTCCAAACAAGTTTTTTGTACTGTTTTTAAAGTGTGTGTTAATTCAAATATTTTCAAAAATAGGAGTTTGAAGAAGGAGAAAACTTTCAAAAGTTTTGGAATGCATCCTGCCTCTCCACAACTTGAAGGCAAGCATTTTTGAACTCTGGCATAATATTATCGTGTGTTGTCTGATACAGTTACAACACCACCGTGACACGGAGTATCCGTTATTTGTTTGTGAGGATATGATCATACTTGCATACTGATGATCTCATGCTATTGGAGCTTGATATGTTTGCGATAGTAATCATTTTCACATGCCTTTTATGCCTACCGAGAGGAAGCCGAGAAAGTCTCTGTCTTGGGTAGACACGATGCTTATCTCTGGTTCCCCGTCGAGACGGTTGTGTCCGGTATGGCAAGATGAGGTATGGTGAGTAGTGATACTGTCTGTTGGATTGAAACATATTTGTTATACTAATCATGCAGGAAATACTTAAGCCTCCTGAGTCGGCCATAGATCGAGTCTTGTTCCAGTAACCCCCATACTTGTTTTCGTGCTGCCACTTGTCTCTGCCGTAGGTAGGGTACGGTTCAGTAAGTTGTCAACCCATGTCTTAGCACACACCGTACAGAGAGGCCATGGTGGAAGATACCGGCTGCATCCGGTAGGCATGCCACCTGGTCCGGGGGCATGGGTGTTTCCGGTTGGGACCGAGAAGGGGGCACCCCTTAGAGCGCGCGATAGAAATTTGATCCCATGCTACGCAAGGTTGTAGCCTCCCCACTTAGAGTTTTTCTTAACAGGTGTCGTGGGTGATTCCAGACACGAGTAAAGTTAAGCTGGTGTGTGCAAGTCAGGCGTGTTTTCGACTAAAAGACCGTAGACGGAATTAGTTCCGATGGACTAAAGAAATCCGTTATTCATGGGTAAAGAGTACACCCTCTGCAGAGATATTATATCTATTCGAATAGCCGTGTCCATGGTTCAGGACTACAGTTTGGGATGGGTTAAGTGTCGGTCTTAGTGTCGGTCTTCGGAGGAAAAACTACTAAACCAGAACATGGATCATGACTTGTGACGTATGATGATTATGATTATTATTATCATGGACTAACCATTTATGTTATTTGAATTATTGAGTATCCCTGGGACGGTTCTACCTCCTGGATATTCACTGCGATTATTCTTATATAAGCCCTTTATGTGGTGTCGCTCAGACCCCGACTGTGGCATGCTTGTCATTTCATTTACTTCTAAGCCCTTTATGTGGTGTCGCTCAGACGCCTGACTGTGGCATGCTTGTCATTTCATTTACTTATAAGCCCTTTATGTGGTGTTGCTTAGACGCCCGACTGAGGCATACTTTATATTGTTATCCTTTCGAGGCGTCGCTTCAGACACCCGATCGGTGCATTCCATTTCTACTCGCTGATTGCATATTCATATTTGACATAATTAACCTGCTGCATGCATCATAAGTTCCATTTATGACTGACGAAGTGATCATAGAATTTTTTTCAAAACATGATTATCAGTGGCTATATTATACCTGTGTTCTTAAATGTTTGCGAGTAAATTCAAAGTACTCACTGGCTTATCCCTGGCTATTGTCTTGGCCATATTTCTTGCGTGGAGAGGAGCGTTGCGATGACAACCCCGGAACCCACGCGAATGGAGATGGCAGCCTCGCGAAGATAGGAGTTATCCAGGTCAGCTGTTCCTGTGGGAATTGGAGTCCCATAGACGCTGATGAATCCACAAACCGCTTTCGCCATCAACCATTAGAGACCAATTGTTGTACTCATAGGCCAGAATGGTCTTGTACTACATATCATGTACTTTGCTTGGAATTTCTGTATCAAGTTGGTGCCTCATCAGCTAACAGTAATCCTGGGGCTGATGAGCATAAGGGCCATTTTCTGGGAAATTATATCCCGAAAATCCGGTCCCGACAATCAGGCCCGTCGTTCTATGCTTGTGAAGAGAGCAACCTAAGCAAGCAGGCTTGTATCTTAGGCTCCTGCTGGTGTATATATAGTGGTTTTCTTTTTCTCTCCATATCAACCATTTTATATTGCGTACGTGTCATTCAAGAGTGAAATGATGGTTGCTTCTTCCGACTAACTTTACTGTGTGATTTGACTGCTCCTTAGTGGCCCCTACACGTACTCCCCCTACGTGTATGCAACAGTCACATGTACACATGGACGCAAAAATGCGCGCGACGCCCTAATGCATGCATATCTGAGCACACAATGGAACACACACGGTCACGCTCAAGTGCTCAACCTACACGTGCATGCACACACATACTCAGTCAGGGTGAGCTAGTGACCGTATGAACACCAGAAAATATATATATTGAGTGCAATGAGCGTATTATGAAGTCCACTGAGCGTACTAGGAACCAGATGGAGGAGCGTCTGCACTCTTATTATAATTTTAAAATGTGATAAAGCAATCTTCAACACATTTGGTTCTCTTCGAGGGTTCTCGCATGTGATAATGGAAGTTGATTGCATGGAACACTCGCCACAATTCTCGCTTAATTCTGGCTCATATCCTGTTAAAAATAGTAGTGCTCGGTAATATTTCCTCTTTTTTGTTATTCAGCATGTAAAAAGGTCAGCAAACCTTGCGTCGCATCTTCGTGCGAACTGTGCTTGCTGCACTTTGAATGTGGCTGAGAGCTGGCTTGACGAAACACCTCGCTTCCTACATCTTTTTTGCAGGGTACCTCACTTCCTAGTGACCAGTGTCTTGGCTGATCGTCCTAAGAATGCTTATATATGAATAAAGCTCTCTCATTTACCCGCAAAAAAGATTAAGCCATATTAACCGGAAAGGAGGGAGTATGGACTAGCACTACTTTTTGATGTGTCCCATCAACTCGCAGAACGAGGAGAAGCTTGCAGGACAAGGTGAAGCTCGCTTATGCCTTTTGACTAATGCAACCTACCCTCGGTGGACATGCATCAGTCCATTCGGTGTCAGATTGTCAGAGGCATACACTGTAGTACCCAACATGGGAGTACCATGATTGTTCAACTTCACGAAGAGGCGAAGAGCCAAGCGCAGTACTTCCTCCGTCTAGGTGTGTAAGTCACCTTACGAGAACCAAATAATTCCAAAACACTTAGGCACGGTACATTAACTCCCTCCTCGTTTCTTGTTTTGTGACATATTAACCAATAAGAGATGTGTGCCATGCATAATTTCAATGACTTGAGAAGTACCAAACATGACATGCAATGGTTAGTTCATTGCATGCAATGCTATTAATTAGCGAAAAGAAATTAAGTTTTCTCGTTTTCCTCTCCACCTTGGTCGCGGTGCACAACGTAAGATGACTTACACACCTAGACGGAGGGAGTAGTACGAGTAGTACTACTACTAGAACCGCATGGTGGAGCATCTGTACTCTTATTTTTTATCTGTGATAAAGTACACGTTTATTCGGGAGAAGGGCGGAAAATGGCAGCCCAACATGTAATGAATGATATCGATCAAGCAACCATGCTCGAATATATCTTGGCCTCCGTGCGAGCCCGTCTGTGTGTTCTTGCTCCTTGTCTCTCTCAAGGAACGGCGGGTTGGCTCTTTGCCATCAATTGAGATCAGTTTGATCACACTCCCGTCCCACATGTCAGTGATATGCCAAGAGGAGGTGCATTGACCGACTGGCCATACGCGTACTTGGTTTTGCACCTTCATACTACTCCTCCCTCCGTCACAGTTTACATGGCGTGCTTCATTATGGTGCATTTCTCTCAATGCATTTCCACCACCAGAGAGACTTTAGACACGTTTGGTTTAATGCTCAATTAATTAGGGCGTGGTAACCGCAATCAAGTCCACAATTTTCTCTCCATGTATTGTACTACTACGGTGTGGAGTAAGTTCATGCATGTGTGTACCCGGGGTGGAAGCACTGCATGCATGTGTGTACACATTATTCCCTCTAGTAATAGACGCCGTGCTATAACTACCAATGCTATTTTTCAGGCCGATCTCTAGTCGCCTTGGTCCCACAGATATTTTTTCTTTTTTCTGAAGCGCGTTGTATAAACAGTGACGGATCGAGTAGTATGAGTGGATTCAAAGAAGAGCGTATTGATGGTTGCTTCTTCAGAGCAACTTACAGTGGGAAAGGCGGGGCTTATGATTTGACTGCTCATTACTCACTATTAATGCAGCGCAACGACCAGGCTGAGTCTCCCATGCGGTTGTGCACTACCCCCTCGGTTCTTAAATATACTCCGGAGTATTTGTCTTTCTAGAGATTTCAACAAGTGACTACTCAAATATTTGTCTTTTCAGAGATTTCAAATGGACTGGCACATACGGATGTATATAGACATATTTTAGAGTGTAGATTCACTCATTTGCTCCGTATGTAGTCACTTGTTGAAATCTCTAGAAAGACGAATAGAATATTTAGGAACGGAGGGAGTACACATATGAAGCAAAATGAGTGAATCTACACTCTAAAATATGCCCGTTTGAAATTTGTAAAAAGACAAATATTTAGGAACGAAGGAGTATAATTTTGTGCATGGCACATGGACCCGGATGATGAAGAGGCTTCTGGCAATGCTATCAAGCTTCCATCATTTGTTTACATAATTGATGTACTATACAAATTGTACAATGGTGTGAGCTTTCAGCTTTTGTTTCGCGTGTCTTGCCATCAATGCTCTTTCGGAAACAATAAAAAACTAACTTCCTTGCTAATGCATGTCAATTATTAGCAGACCAGAGCTAATAATTACATCACAACTGAAGACAGAGTTGTGAGAAGGTGTTAAATTAAAATTGATCCATGCTTTCATTGGCATCAACGTCCCCCCAGCTCTCTCTAAATCAACAGGGCATGTTGGGAAAAAAGTAGCTGTCTGGAGCATGCAACATTCCGATCATTTTGTGCAGTTCCACTAGAATAGAGCTGAGCGTCCTTGTTCCAAAGATATTAAGTGTGATTACGATAATAGAGGACTGCTGATGAAACAATAAACACACAAATAGAAGCCGGTCACCTTTGCAGTCTCTCTTAAGACTAACTAGTTGGAGAAGATTAGGCTCGGAGTTGGATGAGGAGGATAGAGCAAAACCAATCTCCCTTTGTGCAGTCGCACTGAAATGTAGAGACGTTGCCCGTGTGACATTTTAGTACAACTCCACAAAACGCTCTTAAGAAAAAAGTGATTTGTGCAGTTCACCAAAAGGTCACAATAGCAACAAGGTGAAATGGATAGCCCTGTTTGCAAAAAAGAGGTAGAAAGGAAACAATTACTGGCCAATAACAGTTGATGACACATGGGACGACAAAAAAGAAGCATATTCCTTGTCCTAAGGGAAGATAAGAACGCAGTTGTGTTTGTCTAAAACGGTGTGAGGACGAGAATGCAATATGGAAAGTATGCCAGACGAGCTGCGTTTTGGGCAAAGAACTATGGAAGATCCACATGCAGTGACGTGGGAAGACGGGAAGTGGAGCAAGGCCGGAGGGGATACCTGGAGGTCGTCGGGATGTAACTAGGTGAGCGGCGGCAGGCGGAATCTGCGAGCAGGTGGCGTAGGCCCTGCCGTGCCGGAACTTGGTCAGAGAGAACGACATGTACCGCAGATCGGGACGTGCTGCGTCGGCGCCATCAAACGGAGAAACGATGCACTTCCTCCCTTTCCCCCGGTGGACGGCCGGATCAGTGACCAACGATGAGAGAGAGAGAGGCCACCACACTCCCTTTCCCTCGGCTGACCGGATGCGGCCGGATCAATGACCAACGGTGAGAGAGAGAGAGGCACCGCAGCCTTGTGTGAGATACTCTGAAGAGCGACAAACCAGGCAGGCAGGCTCCATTCTATATAGTGAGCGGACTACTTTTCTCCATAAAAATCATTTTATATTATGTGTACGTACCATTTAGTGCTATAACTTTATTTAAAAATAACGCGGCAACGCGTCAAGTCAAACTTTGTTTCATGCACGCGTGGTACACGACCTCCCTTGGTAAACAACCGCTACAGGCGTCCAAATTAGCACGTGGGCTGCCATTTCGTAAAGAAATGAGCTCCACCGTGTACCCGCGCGGGTGTGGCTGGGCACGAAGCGTGAGTACGTGCATGGTGTACCTATTCTCTTCTTGTATACGTACACCACCTACGTTGGGTTGTGTGAGAGAGATACAAACCTAGAGAGATATAGTGTGTGGGTTCTTGAGAGTTTTTTGGGGGCGGGGGGTCAATCAAAAAATGTAACATATGCAATGTGTGTGAAATAGAGTCCTGGATATAACATATATATAGAGGGGGCGATCCACGAGAAGAGAGTGGTGGTATCATCGGCTTGAGGTGTCCATAGAATCGAAGAGAGGGATGATGTGTGTGTGTGTGTGTGCACGCGCGATCGATAAAGAGTGCCATCGAATTTGTGTGTGCCCACGTCAAAGATATAGAGTGGCTGGCCTACTGGAACGTGAGATGGGACATGTGCAGTTTGTCTCTGTGGCATGGATACCTACCTGCAGCACTCGACTATCAGTGTGTGGTGGGGGAAGAGGGAGGCCCAATTAACTATAGAGGTACAATGGCTGGTATATGTGTGGAGGAGGAGAGAGGCCTACCTCATGTATTAAGGAGATCGATCTGCCTCATGTATTAAGGGAGATCGATCGGCATCCATGCATATGTGCAGGAGAGGAATAAGGTTGGGAGAGAGACAGAGCTACAGTGTTGGAGGGGGTGGTAGTGGAGTTGCTTCTAACAAATGGTGGGATAGGCTTGCTAGACAAACGGAGGGCACACCCGCAATATCAATAAGAGAGGAGATGGCTGCTTGTTGTCTGTGCACGTGCGTGTGAGAGACGGGTCATGAGGCATGCACGAATGATGAGGGGGGACAATGTGGCTGTGGTAAGAAGACGTAACTACATAGGAAGATCAACCGCCCTTTGTAAGAGAAAGGAGAGACATAACTTGTGAGGTACGTCGATCAATGGGGGGGTAGTTAAAGTCGATCTATGTATATGTTGGGAGATCGATCAGTATACATGCATGTGTGTGTTAGAAGCAAATGAGGCACGAGGAGAAGGATAGAGAGAGAGGAATGCATGTAGGAGGTGGTACGAGAGGCATACTATATCGAGGGGGGAGGAGTGTGCGAGTACGAGAACGATGAAAAGAGTGGTCGGAGTGAGGCATGGACGATGACAAGAGAAGAGGGGAACCTTGTGTTTGTGCTAGGCACAGTTGGTTAGAGAGGCATTGTCGGCGTTCTGGGAACGGGGGTCCCCAGACTTGCCTGCCTGCGGCCTGCGGCGTGGCTCGAGTGGGGGCCCAACGTGGCCCATCTTCATCAACACAAGGCTCAAGACCCTCGCGAGGGACCAAGCCTCGCGAGGCGTACGACACGGCGCTTCCTGCAGCACGACCTCCTTAGGTTGGCTCGCGAGGAGGCGGAGAGATCAAGGTGGGGTACCTCACGAGGTGCCCATGACGCAAGCCATGACGACCAAGGGTGCCAGGCGGGCGCCAGCCCACGCAGAGTCCTCCCTTTCCTCTTCGGTGCAAAGGGGGCAAGCGTAGGCGAGAGGTTCAAGCAAAGGCACCCATTTCGGTGCAACGAGACCAAGACCAGCTCCACAACAAGGAGGAAGTCACTGTGGAGCCCTAGCCGGCGTCATCACCGGAACCTTTGGCAGGGGAAGACCAACTTTAGTCAGGATAAGTGTACCCGATGTTCCCCTTCAAATTGGCCAATTGTTGGCGCCCTTCCCGCTCAACATTTGGGAAGAGGCCCAGGGCCTTCGCCTATAAATAGGGCTAGCCACCCCCAGGGTAGAGGCAGATGGTTCGGTATCCGGAGCAAGTAGGGAGAGAGAGAGAAAGAGAAGGGCGATTGAATTCTCCCTGGCAGTTCATCCCCTAACCAAGAACTAACCCTCGCGAGGTCGTTCTTCCTTGTACTGTTCTTCCTCGTCAGCCCAAGAGGCAATCCACCCACCACAAACTAGAGTAGGGTATTACACCACAACGGTGGCCCGAACTAGTATAAATCTTGTGTCTCTTGTGTTGTTCTTGCAGTAGTTTAGACCCTTACGAGACGGAAAGGTAGAGGGCACGATCTCCTCGCGCACCCCAGAGTTCGAACCTTAAGGGTCTGCCGGAACCCGTGATCCGACACTTGGCGCGCTAGGTAGGGGTGCGCCGGAATCTGCCTTCCGCCGCTCCGCTCCCCTCCGACCGTCGCATCCATGTGCGGCGCACGTCGAGCTCGCGCCACGCTAGCGGCCCTCGCTAGCGGACGTCCTCGCCATTCCCCGCCGCTCGCCGCCAACACCGCCACCGGCCCGGCGAAAGGCGAGCGACAAGCACCACCCCGGCGCCTGCCTATGCGACCGGGCTGCCGCTCAGCAACGTCGACGCTCCCGGTCGTCGCGGCCCTCCTGGGCAGCTCGCAGGCGCCACCAACGAGCCGCCACGTCAAGCCGTTTGCCCGCCAGATCGGCGTCGTTTCCGCACGGCAGGGGGCTCCCATGGACCGGGCAGCGCGCGAGGTTGGCCTGACCTTCAGCTCGGAAGACCACCCAGCTAACTTGGCCGGCTCGGGCGTGCTCCCCCTGTTGTGCACCCCCACCATCTGCCAGGTGGCCGTCACCAGAACCCTCGTCGATGGCGGCGCGGGCCTCAGCGTGCTTTCGGTCGAGACCTAAAACCTCCTCCGCATACCCCGGGAGCGGCTGCAGCCCAGCCGATCCTTCTCAGGTGTCGGGGGCGGGTCGTCCGACTCCTTGGGACAGATCCGGCTCCCGGTGACCTTCAGCACCTACGACAACTTCCGCATGGAGATGGTCGATTTCGACATCGCCCCCATCGGTCTCCCTTACAACGCCATCCTCGGCTACCCGGCACTGGCTCAGTTCATGGCCGCCACGCACTCGGCTTACAACCTCATGAAGATGCCCAGGAGCAACGGTACTCTTAGCGTGCATGGAGACACCGTGGACGCCCTGCGAGTACTCAAGCTCGCCTTCAAGACGGTGGCATTGGCGCAGCCCGCCGACGCGGGGACCCCTGAGCCCAAGGGAGCTGCGCCTACCAAGAAGAAGCAGTTGTTCACCCAGGACAAGGCAGAAACCAAGCAGACACCCGTTGACGAGGACGGGTCCTCCAGCGCCACTTTCACCATTGGCGCCAACCTGGGGCCTGAGCAGGAGGGGGCCCTGGTCAAGTTCCTGCGCGCAAACAAGAAAGTGTTTGCTTGGGAGCCCGATCAGTTGGCAGGGATCCCCAGGGACGTCATCGAACACCACCTCAATGTATGCCCAAATGTGCGCCCCGTGAAGCAGAAGGCCAGGCGGCAGTCCGCAGAGAAGCAGGCCTTCATCGTCCAAGAGACCCGCAAGTTGGAAGCCGCTGGAGTTATTCGCGAGGTCCGGTACCCAGATTGGTTGGCCAACCCAGTCGTTGTACCCAAGAAAGGGGGGAAGGAACGCATGTGTGTCGACTTCACCAACCTCAACAAAGCATGCCCGCAAGATCCGTTTCCGCTCCCTCGCATTGACCAGATCGTCGATTCCACCGCCGAATGCGACCTGCTATGCTTTTTGGATGCCTTCTCAGGATATCACCAGATCAAGATGGCGATAGAAGACGTTGAGAAGACCGCCTTCTTGACCCCGTGCGGGGTATACTGCTATACATGCATGCCGTTTGGACTACGCAACGCAGGGGCAACCTTTCAGCGGCTGATGCACATCACCTTGGGCCCGCAGCTCGGGAAGAATGTTGAAGCATACGTCGATGACATTGTGGTGAAATCTCGAGAGGCCAGGACCCTGATACAAGACCTGAAGGAGACCTTCGCGAGCCTCGACGCAGTGAACCTGTGGCTCAACCCGGAGAAATGCGTGTTTGGCGTTCCCTCGGGCAAGCTTTTGGGATTCCTTGTGTCTCACCGTGGCATCGAGGCCAACCCCGAGAAGGTAAAGGTGGTCGAGGACATGAGTCCGCCAAAGACCCTCAGAGAAATGCAGAAGCTCACTGGGCGTGTGACCGCGCTAGGGCGCTTCATCTCCAAGTTGGGGGAACGAGCGCTGCCTTTCTTTCAGCTTATGAAGAAAAAGGGGCCCTTTGAATGGACTGAAGAGGCAGATAAGGCGTTTCAAGATCTCAAGAGGTACCTAACCAGTCCCCCAGTTATGGTGGCTCCGCGCCCTCAGGAGCCTCTGCTGCTTTACCTTGCCGCCACTTCCTACTCTGCCAGCGCAGCACTGGTGGCGGTTAGGGAGGAGCGCCAGTCCAAGACCACAGCGGCAGCCCGAGGTCGGACAAGACGGGAACAGGGAAAGCTCGAGAAAGCCGAAGCTACAGATGAAGAGAGTCATCCGCCGAGGGACGCACAAGAGACAGGAGAGGCAGCATGCCCGGATGGTCCACCTCCCGAGGCCACAACATCTCGCGAGGTGCCCTCACCTCCCGAGGGCGCCACGACCCAAGCTGCCCACAGCCTTGTTGAGCACCCGGTCTACTTCGTTAGCACGGTGCTGCGGGACGCGAGGGCCCGATATACGATGCCCCAGAAGCTCCTCCTCGCGCTGCTGGTGGCCTCGCGCAAGCTGCGGCATTACTTTCAAGCTCACCCGATCAAGGTCGTCTCATCGTACCCCCTGGAGAGGGTGCTCAGGAGCCCTAACTCAGCCGGAAGGGTCGCTGAGTGGAACATAGAGTTGCAAGCGTTTCAGCTCGAGTTCAGCACAACTAGGGTCATCAAAGGAGCCGCGTTAGTGGATTTCGTGGCGGAATGGACAGAGGTGCCGGGCCTCAAGGATGACGAGGATCGCTCCCTCTCCCCAGGGAGCGCGGCACCAGAAGGCTGGGTCATGTACTTCGACGGGGCATTCTCCAGGCACGGCGCAGGGGCTGGTGCTGTACTGATATCACCCACTCAGGATAAGCTTTGCTATGCAGTACAACTCTGTTTCCAGCAAGGAGAAAAGGTCTCCAACAACATAGCAGAATATGAGGGATTGATAGCAGGGTTGAAGGCCGCAGCGGCCCTGAGAGTGAAGCGCCTCACCGTCAAAGGCGACTCGCAGCTCCTAGTCAACTTCTCCAACAAGGTGTACGAGCCGAAGGACGAGCATATGGAGGCCTACCTAGCAGAGGTCCGCAACGAGACCAAGACCAGCTCCACGACAAGGAGGAAGTCACAGTGGAGCCCTAGCCGGCGTCATCACCGGAACCTTTGGCAGGGGAAGACCAACTTTAGTCAGGATAAGTGTACCCGATGTTCCCCTTCAAATTGGCCAATTGTTGGCGCCCTTCCCGCTCAACGTTTGGGAAGAGGCCCAGGGCCTTCACCTATAAATAGGGCTAGCCACCCCCAGGGTAGAGGCAGATGGTTCAGTATCCAGAGCAAGTAGGGAGAGAGAGAGAAAGAGAAGGGCGATTGAATTCTCCCTGGCAGTTCATCCCCTAACCAAGAACTGACCCTCGCGAGGTCGTTCTTCCTTGTACTGTTCTTCCTCGTCAGCCCAAGAGGCAATCCACCCACCACAAACTAGAGTAGGGTATTACACCACAACGGTGGCCCGAACTAGTATAAATCTTGTGTCTCTTGTGTTGTTCTTGCAGTAGTTTAGACCCTTACGAGACGGAAAGGTAGAGGGCACGATCTCCGCGCGCACCCCAAAGTTTGAACCTTAAGGGTCTGCCGGAACCCGTGATCCGACAGCCATATCGATCGATGTGTGCCGTAAAGAAGGAGCTGCGGGGCCTACACACACCATGGGTGAACGACCTAAAGTGAAAAGACGAATTTGTGCGATGGAGCTAGAGAATGCTGAGGGAGGGTGAGAGGGATGCGGGCATGCACAAGAGAAAGTTAGCGCTAGCTACAAAGATAAGAGGGTTGTGTGGGTGTAAAAGACGAATAGAGATCATATATACTTCATTATAAAAAGTGAATTAGGATATTTGAAGAATTTATCATAGTGTTTCAAACCGACGCATGTGTGAATATATATAACGGTGATACACATGGTGTGGTTATGAACATGTTATACTACATTTAATATATTTTATCTCTACTCTTATAAAAAAAACAGAGTTGTTGATGATGGTGTGCCTGCCATCCTGCATTATAGGCCGTCCGATTTATATCTGGCGGATAGCAAGGAAACTATGATGGTTGATGTTGGCAATACTCATGATTGTAGATTCTTATTGAAATAGAGAAACGTATTCAAATTTAGTTCAAATTGCAGCGGTAGTATAGACATTTGGAATGCACTAAAATGTTGGTTTGAGTAGGTTACATGCATTATACAGCAAGCGAAAAAATTTAATCGGACATAACATGGATTCATACTCCCTCCTTCCATCTATATAGGGCGTAATGAGATTTTTAAGACCGCCTTTGACTATTGACAAGAATAATAGTACATGACATGCACAATGTGAAAATTACATCATTGAAAGAACCTTTCACAGACGAATTTAACGGTGTGCTTTGTGTAAGTTGCATCACATATATAATTGCTCTAATATTTGGTCAAAGTTAGCATCGAAAAAAGCATTAGGCCCTATATAGATGGAAGGAGGGAGTAGCTTTGAATAGCATTTGTATAATAAAACGGGGCAAGACTCTCTCTTTGTGTGGTGTGAATAGTTTTATTTTTTTTGTTTTCTTTTTGGTTGAGGGAAGTGCGAATTGATTTGGTACATACAAGTACAATATTACTACACGTTAGGATTGTCCCTAAAATTCAACCCGCGTCTTGTTATATCTCGAAAATTCAGATATCGTGCTCCTAAAACTGGCGCCTTCACAACCCGCGCCTTGCTATCCCGAAATTACAACGCGCGCGAAAAATCCCTCCAGTTGCCAAATCCCGACACGCGAAATCCCCCTTCTAACCCTGAGCCGAAAGGGCCGCTAGTTCAAATTGGTGGGGGGTACTTTTGTAACACACCCTACATTTTGGACAAGCGCGTTCCTAAGTCGTGCTTCACCCCCTCCCATCCCACCCTTTTCGTCATTCGAAATCCCAGGCCGCCATAACCTCTGCGCTCCAGCCGCGAAACCCAACCCTCCTCCGTCCGCCACATCACTGCTGCCCAGCCAGAGCCTCTTCCCCAACAACGTCGTCCACCGCAACAGCTCGACGTCCCTCGTCCACCTCCTCGGATGAGGATCCGTCGTCCATCTCGCCGTCTCGCCGGTTTAGCCGCCCCGTCCTCCACCTCCAAGGAGCTGCTCCGACGATCGCCTCATCTATCGCGGCTGCTCCATCCCCACAGCGCCGCCTTAACCTGCTCCATGGAACCGCGTCATCCTCACCGACTCCTCAGACGAAGCCGAGGCCTACTCGGCGCCACCAAAGAGGTTGTACACTCATCGCATCGCACCTTCTCCTTAACTCGACCTCCCGGTGCCGACAGTGCTCCATCCCGCACCCCCATGGAGCGGCTACCATGAAGCTGGCACCGCGGGCGACATCTCCATGGTAGCTCTCCCCCAGTGCGAGGCCCCTTTGGCGGTGGCGTCCATACCAGCCGGATTTGTTGCTGCTGCTCCGGCTCTCGCTCGCTCGCTCTCTTGCGCTGCTGCTGCTGCTCCGGCTCCCGCTCGATCGCTCGCTCACCTAGCTACTGCTGCTGCTCTTCCCCTCGCTCGTGTTGCTGCTCTGCTCCGATTAAGCCACACTTCAGTCGACCGAACCGACTTTTGGGTCAGTCGATTTTCAGGGGTTGGGGGGCTCGCCGAAGTTAAGGAAGAACCACCCGCAGCGGGGACGGGGGCTCACCGGAGAGGTACCCCACTATCTATCTTAGGGTTCAGGGTGGGGGGCGGGGGGCCTAGAGGGCTGGCCGGGGCAGCGGTGGCGAGTTGTTTCGGGGCGGCGAGGCGGCGCTGGGGCCGGCGGTTCGGCCGGTGGTGGCTGGCGGCTCACGGGGGTGCAGGTTGAAGATGAACTGCATGCCCTCCCTAAACTACATGTCAAGTGCCTCTCTGCTACCATGGCGTTCAGTTTCGACAGTAGCATTCAGATTCCATAGTAAATTTCAGTTTCGACAGTTAAGTTCAGAGTCAACAGTTTTTACCTAATTTGTTGTAGTCAGGTGGTTTTTGGTGATGTTAATTTTACATCCATTTTACATCATCTATTGGAGATGCTATTAGAATCCCACTTGAGATTGACAATGTCTGTCTTGTGCTGCTTCAGCCTTGACGTCTTACGGCTCACCGGAGCTGCTCCAACGACAGAACGATCCATCACAACAGAGCAGTGCCCTGGACGATGTCTATAGATTCCTCATATCTTTCTCCACACCTCCGACAGCCACCTCTGCCTCAACTGCTTCAGCGACCAACCCAATGATGCTGAGGTCGACACGGCTACGGCAAAGAGGTTGTACACTTATTGCATCACTTACTACTATACATTCACGTCGATCCATTAGGGCTATTTTGGTTCAACGGAAAAACGTCGATCCACTGGTTGTTACCATCACTCTAAATTTCTGCATGCTCTCCTTACATAATCTCACCATATTTTTTTCGTATGCATGTCAGATATTGTACACAGTCATGC
Source organism: Aegilops umbellulata (assembly GCA_032464435.1). Taxonomy (NCBI): domain Eukaryota; kingdom Viridiplantae; phylum Streptophyta; class Magnoliopsida; order Poales; family Poaceae; genus Aegilops; species Aegilops umbellulata. The sequence continues at coordinate 67,624,069 of CP136057.1, forward strand.
TGAACATGTAGATAAAAAGGGAAGAGTTTTGCACGGCAATACAATGTCATGCAGACATCGCTCCATGGTGGGTTCAATGGCAAACCCTCCCCACCCCTCTCCAGATTGTAATCCAGAGGAAGATATCTGTTCTGAGGCGGATTCAGACGCCGCTGACCACTCCTATTTACCCCCCAAGGTGTTTTCTCTACCTTGGCATGATGATGTTAGTCATATCATGCATATGTTGCCTTGCAGTGCCTACTTTTGACATCATATATGTCATCTGCTTAGTTTAGACATGTTCTGTAATGCCACCTGTTTAGTTTCTATATCATATATGGGAATTATGCAGTCTCATGTCTTTTAGCCAGCCATAATATATGTAAAATGTGCAATGCCATCCTGTTTAACCAGGCATCATATATTTGAATGATATCTTGCCCATCCTTTTCTTCATTACATTTCCATTTGTCGACAATGTTTGTACATTAAACTACTCTTCCTGTGAATCAGCCATTTGGATGGGAGATGGAAAAATCTGGAGTGAAGACAAGGCCTTCAGAGCAAACAGTGCTACCTGTCGAAGCAGATCTCTTGTTGGGTCCCGATAGCTCCTCGGAGATGGATTCAGAGACAGATGACCAGTTCTATTCCCCCACTGAGGTGTATGCTCTAACTTGGCATGGTTATACTACTCATATCATGCATACAGTGTCTTGCATTGCATAGTTTAGACATCATATACACAATATTCAACACCATGTTCTTAGTTCAGACATCATATCGAATGCCCTTTGTTTAGCATATAAATCACATATGTGAATTAAATGAGGCGATCCTGATTACTTAGATAACATGTAGGTGAATTATGCCATGCGATCCTGTTTAGTTATTCATCATATCTTTGAATTATGTTATGCTATGCTATCCAGTTTAGATAGACATCATATATGTGAAATTATGTCATGCTATCCATTTTAGTTAAACAATATACATGTCAACTATTTCATGCCCTCTTTTTACCACACTATCTATTGCATCTGTCTCTCATACAATGTCTGTACATTCAACTATGTTTCCTGTTTATCAGCCATTTGAATTGGAGCGGGTGATGCCAGTATCTAGCGGACTAAAAACACGGTCTTTAAATAAAACCGTGCTACCTCTTGGTGGAGATAGCACCCCGGTTGTACATGCACAAGAACCAGCCCTACCACACATAACCCAAACTCTCGCAGATTGTACCCCTACTGCGATGGACAGAGAACCAGCTTCACCCAATCTAACCCCAACCCCAACCGGTAGTAACCCAGTTCCTATTGACACAACACCATCTCCACCACAGAGCTCCCAAACAAGAGCAGTTAGTAAGGCAGCTCCAGTGCCCAAAGGGCCAGTATTATCATGGCGAACCCCAACTCCACCAGTTAGTAAGCCTATTCCTGTGGAGGAAGCACAACCAGCTAGTCGTAGTTTAGCATTTATCGCATTTGATGTTGTTAAATCGTATGCTTGTATCTTCCCATCTTGGAAATATTATACTGAAGATGAAGGAAAATGCCAGTTGCATGTGTTTGTCCAGGTGTTATGTGTAAGTAATGTTATTAACATGGCAATTACTTTGCTTCGTCCCATACATCCTACCTCCATGATGGTTATAATACAACAAATTTTCCCATTTTTCTCTATAGAGAACTACCGATTTGGAAACTCAGGATGAGGTAACCTCTGCTAATACCTCTGCTATCTTCAAGAATGGTTGGTGGCAGTATCAGAATTACCTGAAGAAAACGTACTTCACCAGCAAAGAAACTCATCAAATTCCCTTACGTTCTCCTGAGACACATTTACTGGACGATGACTGGGAATGCCTTGTTCTGTACTGGTCCCGAACCAAGAATGTGGTAAGGTCTATGAGCTCATTTTCTATCTTTAGGTATTATATTCTTACGTCTTACTGTACTCTGTTCATGTAGAACAAGTGCCTAAACCTGAAGAACAACTGTTCTAATTTAAGATTCCATTGCTACCATAGGACATAGATATATGTTTGTTTGATGATTTTATTATGTACTAGTACTTGGCAATAGAAGACTTGGTAGTTTAATCCTGTCCACCTTACTAATGAACTGGTTCACCGAAATGAGTTTCATATACTAGTACATGCTAAACTTGTTATGTGTTTGCTTGTTTCTTCTTTTAGAATGCTGATAGAATATTGGGGAAGAGTGCCTTATTAAGCAATGGTAAAGGAAGTAATGCAGATAAGGTTCAGGATAGTGACACATCCTGTCCTGGTTTAGTGTTCGAGTTACTGGCCACTACCGCTTGCACAAGCTATTCAAACTCACTGTCTGAATCAGTTCGGTTTCTTGAGTCTCAACTACAAGCTGAAAGACATCGATCAGCTGTGCTGCGACAAGAAGCGGAAGGACTGCGGAAGTCCCTGGAGCATTCAGATGCATACTTTCTGGCGCAACAGCAAGCGTTGGAGGATTTTAGCGCCAAACAGGACAAAGCTAATCAGCTTGCTAAGCTTATTGCCAGCATGGTGGATACCCAGGATAACGTTTCTTGAGCTCTTCTGAAGTTGTTTCAGTTATGCTCTTGTTTTGTGATAATCCCCAAGTGCAAGGAATCACCGTAGCACTTTGCAAAGGTGGAAGTGATAAGTATGGAGTGTCGAACCCACAAGGAGCTAAATGTAAGATCAATATTTCTCTCAAGCCCTATCTGCCACTGATACGACTCTACGTACACTAAACGTTTGCTTCCAACTAGCAACGAGAAATAAAACTACGTTGTGGGTATGAAGTGGATAACCTTGCATGATATCGGAGAGCTAAAATATAAAAGTAGGTGCTGTTATCATAAAGTTAGAATATATTACTTAGTATTATAAATAGCGAGTGTGGAATAATGGTGGATCGGTGTGCGGAATTGTCCTAGGCAATTGTTAACAAAACCGGTTATCACTATTGCAGTTTCATATGAGGGAGAGGCATAAGCTAACAACTTTCTCTACTTGGATCATATGCACTTATGATTGGAACTATAGCAAGCATCCGCAACTACTAAAGATCATTAAGGTAAAACCCAACCATAGCATTAAAGCATCAAGTCCTCTTTATTACCATACGCAACAATCCCTCTTACTCGGGTTTAAGCTTCTGTCACTCTAGCAACCCACTATAAGCGAATCATGAACGTATTGCAGCACCCTACAGCGGGAATCCCTCACGCTTGCGCGACACGGAGGGCACCATAGGACAGAACCAAAGTAAAACATACAACTCATACCAATCTAGATCATCAATCAACCCAAAGACAAAAGATATCTACTCAAAACATCATAGGATGGCAACACATCATTGGATCATAATATGTGGCATAAAGCACCATGTTCAAGTAGGGATTACAACGGTGTGCGGGAGAGTGGACCGCGTAAAAGAGATGAGAATGGTGATGATGATGGTGATGTTGATGAAGACGATCACCGTGGCGATGATTCCCCTCCCGATGGCACTCCGGCGCCACCAGAAGAGAGGAGGAGAGGTTCTCCCCCTTGTGCTTCCTCCTCCATGGCCTCCACCCTCTAGGCCTTGGCCTTCATGGTGATCATGGCCCCTCCGGGATACTCCTCCATGGCACCGGTGATGATGGCCCCCTCCGGCAGGGTGCCCGAGAGGGCCTAGATTGACTTCTCGTGGCTACAGAGGCTTGCGGCGGCGGAACTTCCGATCTAATCTCTGTTCTGGAAGTTTTAGGGTACGAGAGTATATATGGGTGCAGGGAGTACGTCGGTGGAGCTTCGGCGGCCCCACGAGGCAGGGGGCGCGCCCTAGGGGGGCGCCCCCCACCCTCATGAGCACCTCCCTTATCTCCTGACGTAGGGTCCAAGTCCATCCGGTAGCTTTCCTTCCAAAAATAACTTCTGCAGTTGATTTCGCTCCTTTTCGACTCCGTTTGATATTCCTTTTCTTCGAAACACTAAAATAGGCAAAAAAAACAACAATTCTGGGCTGGGCCTCCGGTTAATAGGTTAGTCCCAAAAATAATATAAAAGTGGAAAATAAAGCCCATTATTGCCCGAAATAGTAGATAATATAGCATGGAGCAATCAAAAATTATAGATACGTTGGAGACGTATCATTTTGCTGCCGCGTTTATTTGCACTGGTGGCCAATTTTGACGGCCAGTGTATATGATATGCTGCTTTGTTCCCTATATTTGCACTGGTGGCGAACTTTGATGCCCAGTGGATGTAATATGTGTAATAGACGTGATAGCCTAGCGTTAGTTGCTTGCTTATTTATTTCCTTGTTGTCTTGTTTATTTGTTTGCTTGTAGTCATTGCAGTTCTTTTTCTGCGGTTAGCTAGTGGCTGCAATAACCTATTTTTTAAAACTAGGCCACAATAACCATGGGCTAATACTTATTGTAGTGACACTGGGCCTCCTACTGGCCATAGAAACAGTGGGCCTTCTATGGGCCGTAGAAACAATGGGCCTTCTACGGGCTGTAGAAACAATGGGCCTTCTGCGGGTCGTATCATCAATGGGCCTTATACGGGCCGTATGATCGATTGGCCAAACATGGGCCAAACAGACCGCATTATGGCCATAAACAGGCTAGAGTTGGAATCATCCGTTCATGGGCCGACCATAACGGGCCATCGTTAACAGGCCGTATTTGATGACGCTACGAAAACGGCCCAACGTATTAACGGACCACAAACGGGCCGACTGTAACCACGGGCTGAATTTGGCCCACAAGCAGAAAATGACAGTAATGGGCCGTAAGTAAACGAATGCTGGAAATGAGCCCAAGAATAAATGGGCTCTGAGAAGGCCGAAAGATAACATGGGCTGGAAACGGCCCAACGGAATAACGGGCCGTTAATGGGTATAAAGTGATACACTGTTCTTTACGGACCAGTTTCACCACGGGCCGTTAATGGGTGTAAAGTGATACATTGTTCATTACGATCCAATTTCACCACAGGCCGTTAATAGGACAAGAGTTACATAGGGCCTCATATGGGCCGAAAGACGTCATGGGCCATACATGGGCCAGAAGTGAAAACGGGCTGGAATCATATTGGATGGCCCAGATGGCGCTACTGGGCCTAATTAGAATAGGGCGTAACGGGCCTTGGGTTAACGGGTTGTAAATGGGCTATGTGCGAACATGCCGTTAATAGGCTTTCCATGGGCCGGCCCGCCACCTTTTGACCAAGTCAAATGGGCCAGCCTTTTCACAGGAATGGGCCTCTGTGTTGGAAATATGCCCTAGAGGCAATAATAAAAGCATTATTATTATATTTCCTTGTTCATGATAATTGTCTTTATTCATGCTATAATTGTGTTATCCGGAAATCGTAATACATGTGTGAATGATAGACACCAACATGTCCCTAGTGAGCCTCTAGTTGACTAGCTCATTGATCAACAGATAGTCATGGTTTCCTGACTATGGACATTGGATGTCATTGATAACGAGATCACATCATTAGGAGAATGATGTGATGGACAAGACCCAATCCTAAACATAGCACAAGATCGTATAGTTCGTTTGCTAGAGTTTACCAATGTCAAGTATCCTTTCCTTAGACCATGAGATCGTGTAACTCCCGGATACCGTAGGAGTGCTTTGGGTGTGCCAAACGTCACAACGTAACTGGGTGACTATAAAGGTATACTACGGGTATCTCCGAAAGTGTCTGTTGGGTTGACATGGATCGAGACTGGGATTTGTCACTCCGCTTGACGGAGAGGTATCACCGGGCCCACTCGGTAATGCATCATCATAATGAGCTCAATGTGATCAAAGTATTTGATCACGGGATCATGCATTACGGTATGAGTAAAGTGACTTGCCGGTAACGAGATTGAACGAGGTATTGGGATACCGACGATCGAATCTCGGGCAAGTAAAATACTGATTGACAAAGGGAATTGAATATGGGATTAATTGAATCCGCGACATCGTGGTTCATCCGATGAGATCATCAAGGAGTATGTGGGAGCCAACATGGGTATCCAGATCCCGCTGTTGGTTATTGCCCGAGAGCCGTCTCGGTCATGTCTGCATGTCTCCCGAACACGTAGGGTCTACACACTTAAGGTTCGGTGACGCTAGGGTTGTAGGGATATGTATATGCAGTAACCCGAATGTTGTTCGGAATCCCGGATGAGATCCCGGACGTCACGAGGAGTTTCGGAATGGTCTGGAGGTAAAGAATTATATATAGGAAGTGTTGTTTTGGCCATCGGGACAAGTTTCGGGGTCACCGGTATTGTACCGGGACCACCAGAAGGGTCCCGGGGGTCCACCGGGTGGGGCCACCTATCCCAGAGGGCCCCATGGGCCAAAGTGTGGAGGGGAACCAGCCCATAGTGGGCTGGTGCGCCCCCCTAGGCCCACCCCATGCGCCTAGGGTTGAAACCCTAGGGGTGGGGGGGCGCCCCACCTTGGCTTGGGGGCCACTGCAGCCCTTGGCCGCCGCCCCCCTTGGGAGATCCAATCTCCCAGGGCCGGCGCCCCCCCAGGGGCCTATATAAAGGGGGGAGGGAAGGGGGCAGACGCACCCTTTGCCTTGGCGCCTCCCTCTCCCTCTCGAACACCTCCTCCTCCTCCATAGAGCTCGGCGAAGCCCTGCCAGAGTACTGCAGCTCCATCACCACCACGCCGTCGTGCTGCTGCTGGAGCCATCTTCCTCAACCTCTCCTCTCCCCTTGCTGGATCAAGAAGGAGGAGAAGTTACGCTGACCGTACGTGTGTTGAACGCGGAGGTGTCGTCCGTTCGGTGCTAGGATCTCCGGTGATTTGGATCACGTCGTGTACGACTACTTCATCCCCGTTCTTTTGAACGCTTCCGCTCGCGATCTACAAAGGTATGTAGATGCATCCGATCACTCGTTTCTAGATGAACTCATAGATGGATCTTGGTGAAACCGTAGGAAAATTTTTGTTTTCTGCAACGTTCACCAACACTCTGTTGGGCCGTGCCACATGTCGACGTATCATAGGTGCCTATCTGACCCACTGACGAGCTGACACGTGTGTTGTCCGGCCAATAAGAATTTTACACGTGGAAATTTCCCATTGGTCGGGGTTGTTAACGGGTTATCGGATCCAAAACCCGACCCGATAGCTTAACGACGTTCCATTACGGTGGATGCCACGTGTCGGTCACCCTTGACGAAAGCACTTCTGTGACGCGCGATTTATCGTCATGGAAGTGGACACTTCCATGATGATAATTTTGGTAATGTCATGGAACACTTCTACGACAACACAGGTATGACTATCTTGATTCTGTCATAAATTTTTCATGGATGTACATGCATGACAAAAAACGTGACCTACTGTGACAAACACGTATCATCACGGAAGTGTATTTTTTTGTAGTGCATCTTTGGCGCGCCAGGTAGGGGGCGCAGTTGTGAGAATCTGGTCTAGCAGTTAGCCTAGCAGTTCTTCATCACCATGGCTCCCAAGAAGAAGACGATCATGGCGATCTGCTCATCGGGAGCCGAACGGCCCGTGCCAATGCGAGCGAGCAGCGGGCCGGTCGTGGACAGAACCCGAGCCGCGGCCCGCGAGCACCAGCATCGCTCTGGCAATCAGAGCCCGGAGAGCGGCGTTGTTCGTGTGCCAGACGACGGGCCGCACACCGCCAAATCCAAAGACGGGGTAGGGCCCCCCGCAGGCGGCGCGGGGCCCTCCAGGGGTGTCGCTATGCCACCTACGGGCGGTGCAACAACCTCCAAGACGCCTACGTCGGCGCCCACAGCGCGCTCTTCCCAGGATGTGTGCGATGAGCAGCGCCACCACGCTGGAGACCCCGGATGCCGTCGTGGGAAGAGTCATGTGCATCATCTGCGGGATGAAGGAGGCCAGCATGCCCGCCGAAGTGCTGGCGAAAATGGCACGCAGCCGTTGGGCCGTGATAGAGCTCCTTCTAACGTGGTTAGAAGTCGAAGCGCACCATGGTCCACGCAGCTCTCGCCGCTACCCACGCCAGTAGAAGCTTTGGTGCGCACGCAGCTACTCCTCGACTTCCCTCCTGCTGCGGAAAAGCTTGATGAGTGGAGGGCCACCATCCGGAGCCTCGTCGCCGTCGCCAACAAAGATGATCCATGACCAGTGGGGCCTTCGGGCCGATGCTCCATTGAGCCACCACATGCCAGCGGTGGAAGGACCGGGGGATCTGCAGCCACGGTGCACTCTCCTCCCCCGTGCCAGTTGCCGCCGGTGCCGGTCCGTCGTGACGACGCTTGTGATAACATTTCCATAGCGTCGTCTGACCCATGGACCCACCGCGACCAGTGCCAAGTTCTTCGAGCATGAGCCCATGAAGACGCTCGAACCACCATCGAGCACCTACACGATACACGCCACCAGTCGGATAAGCGGGCAGGACCTGCTATGGACCACCCAGCACCGGGGGGCTCCGGCGGCCTACCTTACGAGGTGGGTTTCCCAGCCTTTACCCGTGAGCTGCGGCAGTTCCAGTGGCCGTCCCACCGCACGTTCAAGCCCGACATCGGTGAGAAGTACAACGGCAAGACCCATTCGTTAGAATTCCTCAGCATCTACAAGGTGCTTGCCAATTACTTCCCGTTGGCACTGAAGCCCAACGTCATGTCTTGGTTGATGCACTTGCCGGCGGATTCCATTTCTTCTTGGTCGGATCTGTGCCATGAGAATGTTGGTGCCTTCACCGGAGGCCACCAAACTCATGGCCAGGCTAGTGATTTGCATATCATTCCTCAGAAGGAAGGGGAAACCCTGCACAAGTACATACATAGGTTCAGCCGGATGCAGTACAACATCCCCGATGTTCATCCTGCCGCCGTGATCAGCGTGTTCCATCAGAATGTGCGCAACCGCAAGATGCGTGAAGAGCTGGCGATGAACAAGGTCAAGGATGTGGCCGAACTCTATGTTCTGGCCGATAGATGCGCTCGGGCTGAAGAGGGGAGGAAGTACCCCGGCAAGGACGCCGGCGTGGAAACCGACTCTACCGACGAAGACACCACCGCTCCGACGAAGAAGGGTTGGCATCACAACAGGAAACACAAGGGTATGGTCATGCTTGCCCTCGAGGGATCCGAAGACACCGGCGCTGCCAAGAAGGCCAAGGCAGACGAGCCCGGCAAGGATATTGCTGGGTGCGCCGCTTGTCGGGCCTTGGCGGCTACCGACAAGCCAGGAGGCTCCGACAAGCAATACTTCAAGATCCACCACACCAAGGGCCACGACCTCCAGAACTGCCGACAAGTCGAGCTACTTGCTGAGAAGCAAAAGGCCGAGTATGAGAGGCGGGACAAGGAGAAGGGTCAGGATGGTGCCGAAGGATCCGGCAAGAAGCATGGCGGCCAAGGAGGCTGCCGTGGCAAGGATAACCAACAAGAGAGGCCCGCTCAGGGCCGCGACAAGAAGCAGGAAGACGACGATCATGACGAGGACGACGAGTCCGGCGAGCAAGAGTTTCAGAAGGCTACGGAGGCCATGTGTGTCGATGGTGGCACCTCGCTGCACACTTCTCACCGCCAGCTCAAGCAGTGGGCGCGTGAGATCACAACAGCGGAGCCATCGTTCGCCGCTGAAGTGGTCTAGCACGCCCATCATTTTTGACAGCGAGGATCACCCTGATCGCACAACTGCGGTCGAGTGTTTGCCGTTGTTGGTTTCACCAACGATACGCAACCTCAAGGTGAACAAGATCCTGGTTGACGACGGGGCCGGTCTGAACTTGATCTCACCCGGTGCGATCAAAAGGCTGCAAATTCCTGACGGAGACCTCAAGGAGACGGGCACGTTTCAAGGGGTCAACCCGGGAAGGATCCAGCCGAAGGGGAAGGTCATGTTGCCTGTGACGTTTGGAGGTGAGTTGAACTACAGGACGGAGAGGATTGTCTTCGATGTAGACGAGATCCCTTTACCCTACAATGGGATCCTCGGCCGCCCGGCACTAGCCAAGTTTATGGCGGCATCGCATTACACCTACAACACGCTGAAGATGCCTGGGCCGATGACCATCATCACCGTTCCCTGGGACAAGAAGGATGCGTTGATCTGCGCCGACCTACTCTACTGGGAAGCAGTTGCAGCAGCTGCCACCAAGGCACTTGCTCCTGCCGCTGAAGCCCCGGGAGGGAAGAAGAAGACCGGCAAGACCTCTCGCGCCCACTCCGGCAAGCGCACCTCTTCAGAGTGTTATGCTACCGTCGAGGACGTGCCAGAGAGATCCACCAGCAAGAGCAAGAAATCCAGAGCTGCGCCACCAAAGACCAAGAAGGTGTCCGTCAAGGAGGATGGCTCGGGAGGGGCTTTCACCATAAGATCCACCCTTGACAGCAAATAGAAAAGCGCTCTCGTCACTTTCCTGCGGGCGAATGTCAATGTGTTTGCATGGCAAGCATCCGACATCCCCGGTGTTGGTGTCAAAACCGGCGGATCTCAGGTAGGGGGTCCCGAACTATGCGTCTAGGCCGGATGGTAACAGGAGACAAGGGACACGAAGTGTACCCAGGTTCGGGCCCTCTCGATGGAGGTAAAACCCTACTCCTGCTTGATTAATATTGATGATATGGGTAGTACAAGAGTGGATCTACCATGAGATCAAGGAGGCTAAACCCTAGAAGCTAGCCTACGGTATGATTGTTGTATGATGAAGTTGTCCTACGGACTAGAACCCTCCGGTTTATATAGACACCGGATAGGGTTAGGGTTACACAAAGTCAGTTACAATGGTAGGAGATCTTGAATATCCGCATCGCCAAGCTTACCTTCTACGCCAAGGAAAGTCCCTTCCGGACACGGGACGAAGTCTTCAATCTTGTATCTTCATAGTCCTGGAGTCCGGATGAAGGTATAGTCCGGCTATCCGAACACCCCCTAATCCAGGACTCCCTCAGTAGCCCCTGAACCAGGCTTCAATGACGACGAGTCCGGCGCACAAATTGTCTTCGGCATTGCAAGGCGGGTTCCCCCTCCAAGTTCTTCATAAACACCAAGAATAGTGTCCGGCTCTGCAAAATAAGTTTCCACATATTGCCATAGAGAGAATAATATTAACACAAATCTAATCTGCTGACGTATTCCGTAGAGTGACATCACACTACGGCCAAGTCCTTTTCTCGAATCATTTTTACTCTTCCACCTCAGCGTGTTTTGCGAGGCGGTTTCCTTGGCACGTCTTGTCAAAGCAGAGATCGTGTCCCCCATTTATGGGATTCTCATCAATACGGATGTGGGTAACCCAACCGCGCCATTTATCACGGCGCTTGGGAGGCAAGCGAGTTTTACCAGGCTGGTGGGGACGCATAGCCGCATCCGCCCATATAAGGGGATAAGGATCCACCTTTTTACCTACGCCTTCTTCCTCCTTTGCCTATCCATCTTCTGCGCACCCGAGCTCCAGCGCCCAAGCCCGCACTTCCCACCTCAACCTTCTCCAGCAATGTCCGGAGCGGGAGGCAAGTGGATGGTCTCCTCCGTCACGGAGGGCCATGTCAAGAAGCTAAGGAAGGCCGGATACTTGTCCAAGGACATCGCGCACCGGATTCCCGAGGAGGGGCAGCTTCTCCCCAACCCAAGGCCCCATGAGAGGGTAGTTTTCCTTCCCCACTTCCTCCGCGGACTGGGTTTTCCACTCCACCCATTCGTCCAGGGGCTCATGTTCTACTACGGCATGGATTTCCACGATCTGGCCCCAAACTTCGTCCTCAACATCTCGGCATTTATCGTCGTGTGCGAGGCTTTCCTCTGCGTCCGCCCCCATTTCGGCCTCTGGCTCAAGACCTTCAACGTCAAGCCCAAGGTGGTGCGCGACAGCCAGGCGGAGTGCTGAGGCGCCATGGCGGGCAAGGTAGCCAACGTCCTATGGCTCGAGGGCTCCTTCGTGGAGACCCTAAAGGGGTGGCAATCCGGGTGGTTTTACATCACCGAGCCACGCGATCCAAAATGGGTCGCAGCCCCTGAGTTCCGATCCGGACCCCCCACGCGGCTTATGTCCTGGAAAGAGACAGGCCTGTCGTGGGGTGACGAAAAAGAGGTGACCGGACTTCAAACATGCATCTAGTCCCTAGTGAACAAGCCGATCAAGCTTGTCAATGTGGTCCAGGTTATGCTCGTCCGCCGGATCCTCCCGTTTCAACAACAGGACTTTACTCTGTGGGAGTTCAACCCGGTGCAGCACCAAACCCTCAACAGGCTCTTCGACACGACGTATGAAGACGTCTGGAAGGTGCTAACCAAAGGCGCCGAGGCTCCCACATCCGCCTCCGAGGACCGCGGATACAGCTCGCAGCGTCACGCTAGCGAGGTAAGCTATTTTCACCTTTCACAGGATGTTTAAGTTCTTTTTCATAGTTTGACTCTATGCGGGATCTAAACTCCCTTACCTTTGACACGCTTGGCAGGTGATATCCGAACCGATTAACTGTCCGGCTCCCTTGCCCGAAGACCCAGCCCCTGCTCTCCTAGTGAAGTTGCTGGCTCCGGCGCCTTATGTGGTGCCGGAGAAAAAGGCCAAGAAGAAGAAGGCCACGGGGACTCGAAAGAGCGCCCGTAACGTGGTGGTGTCGGACTCGTCATCTGACGAGTCCGAGATGCCCTCCTCTCGCAAAAATGAGGAGGAGGAAGAAGAAACCTCTCCCCCTCCAGCGGGGGGAGGAAAGAAAAGGAAGGCCGCCCCAACGGGGGAGGCCGAAGGGTCCAAGAAGAGAAAGACCCCTCCGCCGGACTACTCCCCCAACGCCAACGAGGACGACGAGGAGTGGCCGGACAGGGCCAACCGCCCGGCGAAATCTTAAGTATTCGGATACCAGAGTGACTCATGATATTCCTTTGTCGTTCAGCTTTCCCTAATGCCGAACATAATTGTGCAGCCCGCCCCAGGCCGAACTCGACGAGTTGTCGAGCGGCTCCCTGGATTCGTCGGACGTGAACTCAGTTCCGCCCGCTGTCTCCCCCGCACTGCAGATGACGCCGAAGTGGCGTCGCAATGAGCTTCAGGGTAGGAGGAGGTGGTCCTGGAGGAGCCGCAAGGCGACCTCCCGGACTCCAGGAGTAAAGGGGACAAAACCCCCAAGGGCTCCAAGTCCGACTTTGAGCCGGACACCGCGCCGGAATCCTCAACGGTTCCGGACCGCGGTAGGCGAACTCCTGTCAAGAGGAGCAAGCCTTCTGAGCCGGCGGCCTCCGTCCAACCGGAGGTGCCGGACAGTCTGCTGGAGGTGCTTGACGGCGCCTCCATCGACGAGGAGCACCGTATTATTATGAGTACGGTGATCCGGAAGGTTCAGTCTGCCAAGAGCGGACTGAATGAAGCTTGCGCTAGCCTTCTAACAGGCTTCGAGGTAAGTAAAAAATATGTAAGAATATAACCGCATAGACAGTAGCCCCTGATGCTCTGTTTGGCGTTCGGCAAGAAAAGCCGAATTGAGGATCTATTAAATTTCGCAGGAGTCTAACAAAAAATAGTCGAATATGCGTATGCAGGCTTCGCTGCTAGCCACTGCCGCGCTGACTGCGGAGGTGGATGCCCTGAAATAGGGCCTCGAGCAGACCAAGCAAGAGGTCGGTCTTGCCAAGCAGCAGCTCGAGGAGAAAGAAGGTAATAAATACCTTACAGAAAAAATGCCTATGAAAAGACGTGATTACAAAAAATAACAGGATTGTACTGCCTATTGTAGGGGCCACGACTGAGGTGGCGACCCTTAAGCAGGCGTTTTCCGAGGCCGAAAAGAAAGCGGCCGCGGAGCGCACCGAGCGAGAGAAACTTGAGGCCCAGGTCGACAAGGTGTGGCAAGACCTTCAGACTCTTATGAAAAAACATGAGAGTTTGGAGCTTGAGTCAAAAACGCAAGCGTCCGAGCTCGCGACGGCCTCTGAGACTGCCACGTCCGCCAAGGCCGAAGCCCAAAAGGCCCTCCAAGAGTTGGCGGAGATGAAAAAGATAGCAGCGGGTAAGGCATTCTTTATGCAAAGCAGAAATATAAAAGTAAACTACTTGTTACTTACCCGAATCCGGAGCTCTCCAGGGGCATTCGCAGATCTTCCCCGCAGCGAATCCGCCGCCGCCGCATTCTACCGAGCTGAAGAGGGCAGCTCGGCGGAGAAGGTGTTCTGGTCTCCATATGCTGAGGCCGGACACCCTGTGCCCTTGAGCGACTAGCTGAAACAGCTGGTCGAGCTCCACAAGGCGGCCGAACAAGCCATGATGGGCTTCATAGTTCGGATGTGGTCCGGAGAGGCCCTGCCTGGGAGCTACTTCGGGCTGGTGCGGCGGCTGGTGGAGGCCTATCCAAGGCTCGATGTCATCAAGCACTCCGTCTGCATCGAAGGTGCCCGTAGGGCCCTTGCCCGTGCAAAGGTGCACTGGGGTAAGCTAGACGGTGAGAAGCTTGTGAGGGACGGGCCGCCGCCGGGGAAGGAGCATTGCAAGCCCGAGAACTACTATAAGGATGTTCTTGCGGGTGCCCGCCTTGTGGCGGATGAATGTACCAAGGATGTAATTTTTGAATGAACTCGCTCGTGTTTATCCTGTGCGCTGAAAAATTGTCCATATGTGCTAAGCAATGCTTGTTGAATTTAAAATATTATTTTCTGTGCGGCCGTTTATCAAAAAATTGAGAGATGGCGAGTCGTCGGCTTCCGCCCCCATGCCACTAGTGCTGGGGTGTTCGGGATAAACCTGAGCGCTCTTTTTCCCATATTTGGGTCCTTCGAGGGAGGCGCTCAGCACAACGAACCAGGCAATCGGACTATAATGCTTGAACACTCTCACTTAGCCACAGAACTTTATAATTTTAAATTTCGGCGAAGCCCCTAGTTCGGAAGACCGAGTTCGGGGCGCTATCCACGCCTTGGCCGGACAAAGCTGGCTCCTCGCTCGAAGCGGCATAAGTCTTTAGGGACTCGAAAAACCTCTCGAACAGCGACCGGTCTCTCGCCTCATCATGACAGTCAGTTTCAGCTTTCTCCACTGAGGTGCTTAACCCAGCTCAACCGGGGCACAATCGCAGTGGTTCTCCTAGTGCTACCTTAGCCGATATAGAGGAACGTAAGGCACCAAAACATAGGAGACGGGCAAACCCAACTATTGACCCAAGTCATGATTCGGAGCCGATGCATATAGTGCTATAAGTTCGGGGTGCCGCACTTATGAAGTGTTCGGACTTCTTACACCATGCTAAGGGGTACTGAAGCCCCTGGCGTATTTGCGGTACCACAGTGTACGGGTGCCACATGTCATTAATGAACATATATATATATATATATATATATATATATATATATATATATAAAGGGGGATAATGCAAAAAACAGACAAAAAGCTATGCACTATTTATAAAGAGGCTGCTATCAAAGCAGAACGACACAAATAGTGCGATAAGCAAAAGATATTGGACTATTTAACATGTCCTTGCCAGGGGCAGGCCGCGGAATTGTATTCAAAAACAGGTATATTGCTCGTAACAGAGACCACCTTGGGGTTCCATAGTGCGGCATGGCTTGTCTGCTTCCCTGGGTCTTGCATCGTTTGTGCGGCGGTTGAATTGCCGAACAGGTCATCCGAAGTATGGAGTCCTGAAAGTAAGAGAAAAGAAAAAAAATTTGGCAGCCCCTAGTACGTTTTAGGCCGTATTTTGGGTTTGCCATTATTGTGCCCCTTCCCCTTCGCCCATGGTATTTCAAGAGCGTAATTATGTACGCGAAGCACTGGTTTCGCTATGTCGCGAGGGCTGGGGTTGGGGTCGCACTGCTATGCCTGCTCAAAAAGTGCCAGGCGGCCTTGTTGTAGGTTATTCCGGGCGCGCTTGGCGGTGTCTGGCTTTTTAACGGCCGGACTGGAGAATTGCCTAAGAAGGCTGCTTTGTACTTCTGCTGTGAGGGCCGCCGTGTGTTCCTCCATTCGGAGGGAGCGCTCGGTGTTTCCATTGACCGTAATTATTCCTCGAGGGCCTGGCATCTTGAGCTTGAGATATGCGTAGTGCGGCACCGCATTGAACTTTGCAAATGCGGTTCGCCCGAGCAGGGCGTGGTAGCCGCTGCGAAACGGGACTATATCGAAGATTAACTCTTCGCTTCGGAAATTGTCCGGAGATCCGAAGACCACTTCAAGTGTTACTGAGCCTGTGCAGCTGGCCACTTCGTTTTTGTGGGCTTGATCCTCGAGGGATCGATGCCCATTTTCCGCACTGTATCCTGGTAAAGCAGGTTCAGGCTGCTGCCGCCGTCCATGAGGACTCTTGTGAGATGAAATCCATTGATAATTGGGCCAAGAACCAATGCGACAAACCCGCCATGACGGATGCTAGTGGGATGGTCCCTTCGATCAAAGGTGATCGGGCAGGAGGACCATGGGTTGAACTTTGGAGCGACTGGCTCCAGCACGTATACGTCTCGTAGCGCACGCTTCCGCTCCCTCTTGGGAATGTGGGTTGCGTATATCATGTTCACCGTCCGCACTTGTGGGGGAAAACCCTTCTGTCCACTGCTGTTCGGCGGCCTGGGCTCCTCCTCGTCCTCGCTGTGCAACCCCTTGTCTCTGTTTTCGGCTCTTAACTTGCCTGCCTGCTTGAACACCCAACAATCCCTGTTGGTGTGATTTGCTGGCCTTTCGAGGGTGCCATGTATCTGGCACAAGCGGTCGAGTATTCGGTCCAAACTGGACGGGCCCTGAGTATTCTTTTTGAATGGCTTTTTCCGCTGACCGGATTTATAGCCTCTGAATCCGGCATTTACTGCCGTATCCTCGTTGTTGTCGCTGTTAACACGACGCTTTTGCTTGTTCCGGCATGTCCTGCCACTTTTGTCCTTGGTATCCGAATTACCAGGGTTCATTGCTAAGTTGTTACTGCGAACTAGCCAGCTGTCTTCTCCCGCACAAAAGCGGGTCATGAGTGTCGTGA
This sequence comes from Aegilops umbellulata, assembly GCA_032464435.1. Classification (NCBI taxonomy): domain Eukaryota; kingdom Viridiplantae; phylum Streptophyta; class Magnoliopsida; order Poales; family Poaceae; genus Aegilops; species Aegilops umbellulata. The sequence continues at coordinate 67,640,982 of CP136057.1, forward strand.
GGGCTGCCATAGATTTCGGCTTTTCCTGTCCCAGGTGCCGGGCAAGCCATTCGTCGTGGATATTATGCTTGAAGGCTGCTAGGGCCTCATCGTCCGGACAGTCGACTATCTGGTTTTTCTTTGTTAGGAACCGTGTCCAGAATTGCCTGGCCGATTCCTCTGGCTGCTGGATTATGTGGCTTAGGTCATCGGCATCCGGTGGTCGCACATAAGTGCCCTGGAAGTTGTCGAGGAATGCGGCTGCCAGGTCCTCCCAAGAACCGATTGAGTCTGCTGGCAAGCTGTTGAGCCAATGTCGGGCCGGTCCCTTGAGTTTGAGTGGGAGGTATTTGATGGCGTGTAGATCATCAGCACGGGCTATGTGGATATGAAGGAGATAATCCTCGATCCAGACCGCGGGATCTGTTGTGCCATCGTATGATTCGATGTTTACGGGTTTAAAGCCCTCAGGGATTTTATGATCCATTACTTCATCTATGAAGCATAGTGGGTGTGTGGCGCCTCTATACTGGGCTATATCACAGCGTAGCTCGGAGGAGCTTTGTCCATTGTGTTCGGCCCGGCCGGATTTATCATATCCGGAGTGACGATCACCGTTACGTGTCGTGGGGCGCCCGCGCGATCCGTAGATCGACCTTGTTTGCCTTGCCTTGTCCTCCAGTATATCTCGCAGGTCCGACGCGTTTTCCCGTGCCTTAGCATGTTTTGAGCGGCGTCAGGGCATGGCTTGAGTGGAGGGCTTAGAGGCCTCTCTGTCGTGGCCACGAGGTGGCATGTCTACCATGTCATGCACTGGTGATGTAGGTGCCTCCTCCTCTAATCGGGGTGGCAGCCTGCGCTTTGGGTAATGCTTGGAGGGGCGTTCAAGTTCATACTCTTCGGCCGCAAGGACTTCAGTCCATCTGTCAGCTTGCAGATCTTGATCAGCTCTAAGCTGTTGTTGCTTTTTCTTGAGGTTGCTTGCCATGGCTAAAAGCCTGCGCTTGAAACGCTCTTGTTCGGCGGGGTCTGATGGTACGATGAATTCATCATCGTCAAGGCTTGCCTCGTCTTCAGAGGGAGGCATGTAGTTATCATCCTCAACCTCTCGGTCTGCCGCCCTCTCACGAGGGCTGGCTTCTCCATCTTCCTGTGCCGAATCTTGCTGGAGGGGGTGTTCTTCGGCGCTATCCGAGCTAGTATTATCTCCCGTGCCGGAATCACCATTTTTGCTTTGGCGGGATTTAGAGCGGCGCCGCTGACGCCGGCGCTTCGGCTGTTTCTTGGAGGTATCATCCTCCGTTGTTCCATCGCCATCTCCATCTTTTGGAGTATCCACCATATATATATACATATATATATATATATATATATATATATATATATATATATATATATATATATATATATATATATATATATATATATATATATATATCATATGACGAGGTGGCCTTCCAGCGCCCTACAGGTGCTGGTTCCTGTTCGTCTCCTGCATCGTCGTTCATACCGTCGATGTCTTCGGAGTCGAAGTCAAGCATGTCGGTTAAATCATCGACAGGGGCTACAAAGTGGGTGGTGGGTGGGGTTTGAATTTCTTCATCGTCCGTATCCCATCCTTGCTGGCCATAGTCCGGCCACGGCTCTCCCGATAAAGAGAGAGACTTTAGTGAGTTCAGGATGTCGCCAAAGGGCGAGTGCTGAAAGATGTCCGCGGCGGTGAACTCCATGAGCGGCGCCCAATCAGATTCGATTGGCAGGGGCGCGGGTGGTTCGGAGTCCGGAGGGGAATCCGGATCCTCGGAGTCACGGGTCATGCAGAGTGCGGGGCTGGCATTCGGCTCGATCGCTTTTGAGATCGCAGCCCCCGGGGTGACGTCCAACCGCTCACCCTTGATCAGCGCCGCAGGTTCCGAATTAAGGGTCGGAACCGACGCGCGTGCGGGCTCCAGGGCACTGTTCGGCGGCAGAGCTAGATCATGCCCATCGAGACAGTGCGGCGCGTTTGGCTGTGGCTCGAATCCGTCGAAGATCAAGTCCCCGTGGATGTCAGCCGTGTAGTTCAAACTTCCAAACCTGACCTGATGGTCAGGGGCGTAGCTTTCGATCTGCTCCAGGCGGCCAAACGAATTGGCCCGCAGTGCAAAGCCGCCGAAGACGAAGATCTATCCGGGGAGAAAAGTCTCAACCTGGACTGCATCGTCGTTGATGATCAAAGGAGCCATCGGGCCTAAAAGCGACGACACAGAGAACTCTCAATGAAAGCACCAATATCGGTGTCAAAACCGGCGGATCTCGGGTAGGGGGTCCTGAACTGTGCGTCTAGGCCAGATGGTAACAGGAGACAAGGGACACGAAGTTTACCCAGGTTCGGGCCCTCTCGATGGAGGTAAAACTCTACTCCTGCTTGATTAATATTGATGATATGGGTAGTACAAGAGTGGATCTACCACGAGATCAAGGAGGCTAAACCCTAGAAGCTAGCCTATGGTATGATTGTTGTATGATGAAGTTGTCCTACGGACTAGAACCCTCCAGTTTATATAGACACCGGATAGGGTTAGGGTTACACAAAGTCGGTTACAATGGTAGGAGATCTTGAATATCCGCATCGCCAAGCTTGCCTTCTACGCCAAGGAAAGTCCCTTCCGGACACGGGACGAGGTCTTCAATCTTGTATCTTCATAGTCCTGGAGTCCGGCTGAAGGTATAGTCCGGCTATCCAAACACCCCCTAATCTAGGACTCCCTCACCCGGCGTTCCCAGGGAAGTGATTGAGCACCATCTTGTTGTATGCCCCCATGCACGACCCGTCAAGCAAAAGGTCAGGATGCAAGCTTTGGAACGGCAGGAGTTCATCACAGAGGAGATCAGGAAGTTGGAAGCAGCAGGCTTGGTGAGGGGAGTGCTCCATCCAACGTGGTTGGCCAATCCGGTGGTGGTGCGCAAGGCAAACGGGAAGTGGAGGCTGTGTATTGACTACATAGATATCAATAAGGCTTGTCCTAAGGACCCCTTCCCATTGCCGCGCATCGACCAGATTGTTGACTCCACGGCCGGGTGTGATCTGTTATCATTCCTCGATGCCTACTCGGGCTACCACCAGATCTTCATGGCAAGAGAAGACGAAGAGAAGACAACATTCATCACCCCATGTGGTACGCGTTGCTTTTTACGGATGCCTTTCGGGTTGAAGAGTGGTGGCTTGACATTCGCGAGGGCGGTCCAAATTGGTTTTGTTCCCCAGCTACATAGAAATATGGAAGCTTACATGGATGACATAGTGGTCAAAACCAAGGACAAGGCAACTCTCATACAAGACTTAGAAGAGACGTTTGCCAACCTGCGCAAGATCAACCTCAAGCTGAACCCTGAGAAGTGTGTCTTCGGCGCTCCGTCCGGCAAACTTCTCGGGTTCTTTGTGTCGCAGCATGGGATCGAGGCAAACCCAGACAAGATCAAGGCTATCGAGCAGATTGAGGCGCCCAAGCGAATCAAGGATGTGCGTCGGCTCACTGGCTGTGTTGCCGCCATGAGCCGATTCATCTCCAAGTCCGTCGAGCGCGCCCTTCCCTTTTTCAAGATTTTGAAAAAGGCAGGCCCAATGGAGTGGACCCCGGAGGCCGAAGCAGCACTGCAGGTGTCGGTATCAAAATCGGCGGATCTCGGGTAGGGGGTCCTAAACTGTGCGTCTAGGGTCGATGGTTACAGGAGATAGGGGACACGATGTTTACCCAGGTTCGGGCCCTCTTTATGGAGGTAATACCCTACTTCCTGCTTGATTGATCTTGATGAATAGGAGTATTACAATAGTTGATCTACCACGAGATCGTAATGGCTAAACCCTGGAAGCCTAGCCTGTATGACTATGGTAATGAGTGTATCCTTTCCGAACTACGCCCTCCGGTTTATATAGATACTGGGGGGATCTAGGGTTACATAAAGTCGGTTACATAGGAAGGAATCTTCATAGTCGATCGCCAAGCTTGCCTCCCATGCCAAGGAGAGTCCAACCCGAACACGGGTACAGTCTTCGGCCTTCGTGTCTTCACAGCCCATCAGTCCAGCCCATGGATAACAGGCCGGACTCCCGAGGAATCCTTAGTCCAGGACTCCCTCAGTAGCCCCAGAACCTGGCTTCAATGACGAGGAGTCTGGCGGGTAGATTTTCTTCGGCATTACAAGGCGGGTTCCCCTTTCCGAACTCCAAGATAGTCTTCAGATGTAATGATTGTATCCGGACCTGTATACACAACTGCAGAGGATATAATATTTCACGAGTCCAATCTGTTGACAACTTTTTGGTAATATGACATCACACCTGCTCGGCCATTATTTTCGAACCGTTAGCTAGCTCGTCGCCCCACGTCTCAAGACGTGGCTTTATAGGCATGTCTTATCCAAGTGGAGATCGTGTCTCCCCTTTTTTAAGGGATTCTTATCGACTCAGACGTGGGTAACCCAACCGTCGCTTGGGTACAACTCCTTGGGAATAGGCAAGTTTTGAGGCCCATGAGGAGACGTTCGATGTTCGCGGCCTTTATATAGGGGTACAGACCCGTCTTTTTCTTTCATGCTTGCTTCTTCCTCAACCCTTTCTACCCTGAGTTCCAACACCCGGGTTTCAGTCACCACAAGCTCCAATCATGTCCGGATCCAGCCGTCAAGGCCGGTGGGTGGCTTCTTCTGTCACGGAGGGAGATATTGCAAAGCTTCGGGCGGCGAGGTATCTGACCGCAAAAATCATTCATCGGCTTCCTGCTGAGGGGCAGGTTATTCCCACCCCCAGATCCGGCGAGAGGGTCGTGTTCGTGTCCCACTTCCTCCGTGGGTTTGGGTTTGCACTTAATCCCTTCGTCCGAGGGCTCATGTTCTATTATGGGCTAGATTTTCACGATCTGGCCCTGGACTCTATTCTTCTTATCTCGGCGTTTGATAACCCACAAGTGTAGGGGATAATTGTAGCCTCTTTCGATAAGTAAGAGTGTCGAACCCAACGAAGAGATAAAGGTAGAACAAATATTCTCTCAAGTCCTATCTGCCACTGATACGACTCTACGCACGCTTAACATTCGCTTTACCTAGAACAAGTATGAAACTAGAAGTACTTTTTAGGTGTTTTTGGATAAGTTTGCAAGATAATAAAGAGCACGTAAAAAAAAAGTAGGGGCTGTTTAGATAAATACACAATAAAGTAAATATAGCCAGTGTGGAAAAGTGGTGGTAGGAGTTGTGAAATTGTCCCTAAGCAATTGACTACTTTACTAGACCGATAGCAAGTTTCATGTGGGAGAGGCCACTGCTAGCATGTCATCCCTTACTTGGAATTCTATGCACTTATGATTGGAACTATTAGCAAGCATCCGCAACTACTAACGTTCATTAAGGTAAAACCCAACCATAGCATTAGGATATATTGGTCCCCCTTCAATCCCGTATGCATCAATTTCTATGCTAGGTTGAAGCTTCTGTCACTCTTGCCCTCCAATACATAGTCCTATCAACATACAACTAACCCTATGGTGTGATCCACGCGCGCGCTCATATGATGGGCACCAAAGGACAGCCACATAACCACAAGCAAATTAAATCAATCATAGCAATTCATCAACCACCGATAGGACAACGAAAATCTACTCAGACATCATAGGATGGCAACACATCATTGGATAATAATATGAAGCATAAAGCACCATGTTCAAGTAGAGGGTACAGCGGGTTGCGGGAGAGTGGACCGCTGTAGATAGAGGGGGGAAGGTGATGGAGATGTTGGTGAAGATGGCGGAGGTGTTGGTGAAGATCGTGGTGATAATGATGGTGGCCACGGCAGCATTCCGGCGCCACCGGAAGAGAAGGGGAGAGGGGGGGCCCTTCGTCTTCTTCTTCCTTGACCTCCTCCCTAGATGGGAGAAGGGTTTCCTCTCTGGTCCTTGGCCTCCATGGCGTGCGAGGGGCGAGAGCCCCTCCAAGATTGGGTCTGTCTCTCGGTTTCTGCGTTCCTCCCTGCTGCCCTTTCACCGTTTCGTGTATATATGGAGATCCGTAACTCCGATTGGACTGAAACCTTTGCCGTGATTTTTTTACCAAAAATTAGGTTTGTTGCGGCCAACGAAGGGCATCAACCACCTTATGGGTGGCCCACGAGGGTCAGGGGCGCGCCCAGGGGGCAGGCGCGCCCCCTGCCTCGTGGCCACCTCGGGCACCGTTTCGCGTTGATCTTTCTCCCAGATTTTCCAAATATTCCAAAAATAAGCTCCGTCCATCTTTATCCCGTTTGGATTCCATTTGATATGGATATTCTGCGAAACCAAAAACATGCAATGAACAGGAACTGGCATCGGGCACTGGATTAATATGTTAGTCCCAAAAATAGTATAAAAAGTTGCCAAAAAGTATATGAAAGTTGCATAATATTGGCATGGAACAATCAAAAATTATAGATATGACGGAGACGTATCAGCATCCTCAAGCTTAATTCCTGCTCGTCCTCAAGTAGGTAAATGATAAAAAAGATAATTTTTGATGTGGAATGCTACCTAGCATAATCTTGATCATGTATCTAATCATGGCATGAATATTAAGACACGAGTGATTCAAAGCAATAGTCTATCATTTTACTTAAAAACAATAATACTTCAAGCCTACTAATAATGCAATCATGTCTTTTCAAAATAACAAGGCCAAAGAAGGTTATCCCTACAAAATCATATAGTCTGGCTATGCTTCATCTTCACCACACAAAATATTCACATCATGCACAAACCCGATGACAAGCCAAGCAATTGTTTCATACTTTTGACGTTCTCAAACCTTTTCAACTTTCACGTAATACATGAGCGTGAGCCATGGACATAGCACTATAGGTGGAATAGAATATGATGGTGGAGGTTGTGTGGAGAAGACAAAAAAAGGAGAGAGTCTCACATCGACGCGGCTAATCAATGGGCTATGGAGATGCCCATCAATTGATGTCAATGGGAGGAGTAGGGATTACCATGCAACGGATGCACTAGAGCTATAAGTATATGAAATCTCAAACTGAAACTAAGTGGGTGTGCATCCAACTTGCTTGCTCATGAAGACCTAGGGCATTTGAGGAAGCCCATCGTTGGAATATACAAGGCAAGTTCTATAATGAAAATTCCCACTAGTATATGAAAGTGATAACTCAAGAGACTCTCTATATGAAGAACATGGTGCTACTTTGAAGCACAAGTGCGGAAAATGGATAGTAACATTGCCCCTTCTCTCTTTTTCTCTCATTTTTTTCCATTTCTTTTCTTTTTTGGATGTAGGCTTCTTTGGCCTCTCTCTCTCTTCTTTTTTTGGGCGGGGGGCTTCTTTGGCCACTTTTATTTTGATAACCTCACATGGGACAATGTTCTAATAATGATGATCATCACACTTTTATTTACTTACAACTCAATATTACAACTCGATCTAGAACAAATATATGACTCTATATGAATGCCTCCGGCGGTGACTCGAGATGTGCAACGATCTAGCATAGCAATGACATCAAAAAACAGACAAGCCAGGAAAACATCATGCTAGCTATCTTACGATCATGCAAAGCAATATGACGATAAATGCTCAAGTCATGTGTATGATGATGATGGAAGTTGCATGGCAATATACTCTAAATGGCTATGGAAATGCCATAATAGGTAGGTATGGTGGCTGTTTTGAGGAAGATATAAGGAGGTTTATGTGTGATAGAGCGTATCGTATCACGGGGTTTGGATGCACCTGCGAAGTTTGCACCAACTCTCGAGGTGAGAAAGGGCAATGCACGGTACCGAAGAGGCTAGCAATGATGGAAGGGTGAGAGTGCGTATAATCCATGGACTTAACATTAGTCATACACAACTCCCATACTTATTGCAAAAATCTATTAGTCATCGAAACAAAGTACTACGCGCATGCTCCTAGGGGGATAGATTGGTAGGAAAAGACCATCGCTCGTCCCCGACCGCCACTCATAAGGAAGACAATCAATAAATAAATCATGCTCCAACTTCGTTACATAACGGTTCACCATACGTGCATGCTACGGGAATCACAAACCTCAACACAAGTATTTCTATGATCCACAACCACCCACTAGCATGACTCTAATATCACCATCTTTATATCGCAAAACTATTGCAAGGAATCAAACATATCATATTCAGTGATCTACAAGTTTTATGTAGGATTTTATGACTAACCATGTGAATGACTAGTTCCTGTCATCTCTCTAAATAGATATAAGTGAAGCAAGAGAGTTTAATTCTTTCTACAAAAGATATTCCCATGCTCTAAAAATTATAAGTGAAGCAAAATAGCATTCCACAAATGGCGGTTGTCTATGTAAAGGGAAACAGGCAATCCAAACTTCAAATGATATAAGTGAAGCACATGAAGCATTCTATAAAGCCATACTCAAAAGATATAAGTGAAGTGCAAAGAGCATTCTATAAATCAACCAAGGACTATCTCATACCAGCATGGTGCATAAAATAAAAATGAAAACTAAATGCAAAAGACGCTTCAACATTTGCACATATCGCATGAACGAAACGAATCCGAAAACATACCGATACTTGTTGAAGAAAGAGGGGATGCCTTCCAGGGCATCCCCAAGCTTAGACGCTTGAGTCTCATTGAATATTTACTTGGGGTGCCTCGGGCATCCCCAAGCTTGAGCTCTTGCCTCTCTTCCTTCTTCTCACATCAAAATCTTCTCGATCATCGAACACTTCATCCACACAAAACTTCAACAGAAAACTCGGTAAGATCCGTTAGTATAATAAAGCAAATCACTACTCTAAGTACTGTTGCAAGCCAATTCATATTTTATTTTTGCATTGTGTCTACTGTAATGTAACTTTTTCATGGCTTAATCCACTGATATAAATTGATAGTTTCATCAAAACAAGCAAGCTATGCATCAAAAACAGAATCTGTCAAAAACAGAACAGACTGTAACAATGTAAACATTCACCATACTTCTGATACTTGCAAAATTCTGCAAAAATTAGGAAAAATAAAAAATTTGTATAGAAAGACATTGCAAAAATAATCAAAACCATTTGACGTTCTAGTAAAAAATTAAAATTTACGCAGTACAGCCAAAGTTTCTGTCCTGCACCACACAAAACAACAAGCATTGTAAACATCCTAAAGGCAAACCTTGGCACATTATTTTTATAATACAATGGAATTGTACAAGGGATAATTATTTTTTTAAAAAGTTTATGTAATCAAGATTCACAAAGTTTCCGTGAGCATGAACAAAGTTCAAGGAGTTCTCCCACTTCAACAATGCTTGTCTTTCTCACTTTCACTTTCCTTTTTGAAAAAGTTATGGGTTCCCCTCTTTATTTTTGTTGTTTTTTAAACTATATGAAAGCACTCAACAGAAATAAATGACTCTCTAAAACTTCCGGGTTGTCTCCCTGGCAGCGCTTTCTTTAAAGCCATTAAGCTAGGCGTTTAGTGCTCAAGTAATGGATCCACCCGGATCCCAAGGTATATCAAAGCCAATTTTAATTAACAATGATTTGTCATTTAGTAATGATCACAAGGCAACATCTATCATGCAACAACGAAGTCTAACTCTCTTCCTATGCATCGGCATGTCATAAAAGAACAATTCATGCACACATAGTAAAGGCCAATGCATAGTATAAGCAATTTCTTGCAATTTTATCGTGTTGGAAACATAGAGAGGTGGAGATATAGTTCCTCTCTCATAATAATTGCAAGTAGGAGCAGCAAGCACATGCATATTATATTCATCAAAATCATCATATGCAACGGTAAAAGGCGACACATCAATATAATCCTTACTAAAAGCAAACTTCTCCGATATAGTGTAGTTTGGAGAATTCCAAAAGATAATAGGACTATCATGTGTGGGTACAATAGCAACAATTTCATGTTTAACATAAGGGACTATAGCGACTTCATCTCCATAAGCATAATTCATATTGGCATTTTGGCCACAAGCATAGCAAGCATCATCAAAAAGGTATATTTCAAGAGATTCAATGGGATCATAACAATCATCATAGCAATCATCCTTTGGTAAGCACGAAGGGAAATTAAACAATGTATGAGTTGAAGAGTTACTCTCATTAGAAGGTGGGCACGGGTAGCTAATCCTCCCTTCCTCCTTTTGTTCTTCGCTCTCCTCCTCGTCTTTTTCATCCAATGAGCTCACAGTTTCATCAATTTCTTCTTCCATAGACTCCTGCAAAATATTAGTCTCTTCTTGGACAGCGGGGTAATCCTCAATATATGGCTCAACATAGGCATTAGAAGCATAATTATCATAGCAATATTTAAGTATGGCAAAAATTTCAGACTTGTAAATAGTAGCATCATATGTTTCAATCAAAGAAGCAATTTCATAAGCACCCTTAAAAGCAACAAATTCTTCAATTTGTTGAATATCATAGTAAATATAAACACCTTTTGCAAACGAAGATAAGATTCCATTATCAATAAGCTCACATTGGTAGGGAAGGTGTTTCTTAGGGTTTTCAGAACAACAAGTAACATCATAAATATAGCATAAATTCCAAGCATATCATTGCAAACGATGAATTTGGCCCAGCAAAAGTTTCCCTTTTTCAGATATACGGTGTCGCACATAACAGGCATGCTCATCTAAAGATTTTCCCTCAACTAAGCTAGATGGGGTTTCAGCACGAGCACATAGGGATCGAAGATGATCCAAGTAATAAGCTTCAGGAGTGTGATAGATTTTGAGTGGTTCTTCAACCATTTGTTCAGTAGGTACAACTAATTTTTTTGGTATTTTGCGTTTCCTACCCATAACTAAAGATAGAAAACAACTAAGAACAGCAAATAAAAATTACTTAGTGATAAAGCAAACAAGCACACATGAGAATATTCACCCCACGCTATTGCTCCCCGGCAACGGCGCCAGAAAAAGGTCTTGATAACCCACAAGTGTAGGGGATAATTGTAGCCTCTTTTGATAAGTAAGAGTGTCGAACCCAACGAGGAGCTAAAGGTAGAACAAATATTCTCTCAAGTCCTATCTGCCACTAATACGACTCCACGCACGCTTAACGTTCGCTTTACCTAGAACAAGTATGAAACTAGAAGTACTTTTTAGGTGTTTTTGGATAAGTTTGCAAGATAATAAAGAGCACGTAAATAAAAAGTAGGGGCTGTTTAGATAAATACACAATAAAGTAAATATAGCGAGTGTGGAAAAGTGGTGGTAGGAGTTGTGAAATTGTCCCTAAGCAATTGACTACTTTACTAGACCGATAGCAAGTTTCATGTGGGAGAGGCCACTGCTAGCATGTCATCCCTTACTTGGAATTCTATGCACTTATGATTGGAACTATTAGCAAGCATCCGCAACTACTAACGTTCATTAAGGTAAAACCCAACCATAGCATTAGGATATATTGGTCCCCGTTCAATCCCGTATGCATCAATTTCTATGCTAGGTTGAAGCTTCTGTCACTCTTGCCCTCCAATACATAGTCCTATCAACATACAACTAACCCTATGGTGTGATCCACGCGCGCGCTCATATGATGGGCACCAAAGTACAGCAACATAACCACAAGCAAATTAAATCAATCATAGCAATTCATCAACCACCGATAGGACAACGAAAATCTACTTAGACATCATAGGAAGGCAACACATCATTGGATAATAATATGAAGCATAAAGCACCATGTTCAAGTAGAGGGTACAGCAGGTTGCGGGAGAGTGGACCGCTGTAGATAGAGGGGGGAAGGTGATGGAGATGTTGGTGAAGATGGCGGAGGTGTTGGTGAAGATCGCAGTGATGATGATGGTGGCCACGGCAGCGTTCCGGCGCCACCGGAAGAGACGGGGAGAGGGGGCCCCTCCATATTCTTCTTCCTTGACCTCCTCCCTAGATGGGAGAAGGTTTTCCCCTCTGGTCATTGGCCTCCATGGTGTGGGAGGGGAGAGAGCCCCTCCGAGATTGGGTCTATCTCTCTGTTTCTGCGTTCCTCCCTGTTGCCCTTTCACCGTTTCGTATATATATGGAGATCCATAACTCCGATTGGACTAAAACCTTTGCCGTGATTTTTTTACCAAAAATTAGCTTTCTTGCGGCCGAAGAAGGGCATCAACCGCCTTACGGGTGGCCCACGAGGGTCAGGGGTGCGCCCAGGGGGGCAGGCGGGGCCCCTGCCTCGTGGCTACCTCGGGCACCGTTTCCCGTTGATCTTTCTCCTAGATTTTCCAAATATTCCAAAATAAGCTCCGTCCGTTTTTATCCCGTTTGGATTCCATTTGATATGGATATTTTGCGAAACCAAAAACATGCAACGAACAGGAACTGGCATTGGGCACTGGATCAATATGTTAGTCCCAAAAATAGTATAAAAAGTTGCCAAAAAGTATATGAAAGTTGCATAATGTTGGCATGAACAATAAAAAATTATAGATACGATGAAGACGTGTCAACGTTTATCGTCATGTGCGAAGCCTTCCTCCGGACTCCTCCGCACTTCGGCTTGTGGCTCAAGACCTTCGATGTGAAGGCGCAAGTGATAGAGGGGGAGCAGGCAGTGTGCGGTGGTGCCATAGTGAGCAAGCTTGCTAGCGCTGTTTGGCTGAAAGGATCCCTTGCCAAATCTTGCAATTTATGGCAGCAGGGGTGGTTCTATATCACCGAGCCCCGTGTCTCCAAGTGGGCAGCTACGCCCGCATTTTGATCCAGCCCCGCAATTCAGCTTGCATCATGGATTAATAAGGGGTTGGGCTGGGGATCAACGGACGAGGTGCGGGACTTACAAAGTCGCATCCGAAGCGTCATTGAGAGGGACATCAATATCGTCAACGTTGTTCAAGTAATGCTAGTCCGTCGGACCTTGCCGTGCCAGCGACGACCTCTCCGCATGTGGGAGTTCAACCCAGAAGGGCCGCGGACTCTTCAGCACTTCTTAGGCACTACACACGAAGGAATGTGGAGATTATTTTTCGGGAAACGAAAGCAATGGTCGGACACCACCAAAGATATCGGCCTAGACTGTAACCATCCGGACACCCCGATAAGTACCCGTTTGAAGAACACCTCATAATCAGATACCCAGTAGTAAGACACTGATCGAATCATCCTTTTTCAGGGCTGGATAAAGAAAGTGGAATGGATTAGGTGTCCGGCTCCCCTTCCCGAAGACTCAGCTAATCCTGTGTTAACAAGGATGCTGTCCTCGGCACCATACCAGGTGCCGGCAAGGGAGGGTAAAGAGGAGCGTGAGAAGACCCGAGATGACCCTTGTTCCAGAGGTAAGTCAGATCTGTGTCCGGAGAAATCGACATTTCCTCGCCTGAAGACAGAGGCGAAAGAGGACCCAATATCCCTTCTCCGAGCAGGACGAAAAGGGCCACCTCCGAAGGTTGGGAGGGGCGGTCTCCCAAGAGGGGCAAGATGCCACCGTTGAGCGGCTTGGGTTTGGAAAGCGACACCGTCGTACAGCTCCAACAAGGGGACAAGCCCTCGGCCAAACCGTAAGTGAATCCGGAGTACTTTGATAGCGTCCCGCTCCCTTGCCGTTACCGAAGATATAAGTAACGCGTCCGTGCATTTTTACAGGTCGACATAGAGTTTTTCTGGGCAATCCTCTTCTTCGGGAGGTCTCCTCCCAGAGATGATGGAGAGCGAGACGCCTCCCCCAGCCTCCTCGCCCAATAAGGCAGATGACACTGAAGTGTCATCGCGGAGGGTTCTTCTTGATCAACAAGCTACGCAGGGGATAAAAGAGGCAGTACCCGAAGGTGGTTCTCCGACCGTCCGGGATTCTGGGGCTGATAATAAAGGCTCCGGACTATGTGGCTCGTAGCCGACGGTGATTCTGGAGACGGGTGAACAGATTCCTTCAAAGGATGGTTCTGCTCCTAGAGCGGCTTCCAGAGACCCGGAGGCTCCGGATATATTGTGGGACATGTTGCAAAAAGCATCTGTCTCGGGGGAATAGCGTACCTTGATGGGTACAGTGGTTGAGAAGATCTTGTCCGCGAAGACGGATTGAATGAAGCCTTCATGAGCCTGCTAAATGGCTTTGAGGTTTGTGATATAATGTTTTCAGCTATGTTTTATTTGCAAAGATGCACCTGTGTATAGGTAGTAGCCCCTGAGACTCGGGTTGGCTTCCACTAGGAAGCGAACGGAGGATCAAAAAGGATTACTCAAGGACTGATCTGATGAACTTGAACGTAGGCCGTTTCCCCCTTAGCTACTTCCCAGGCTATGGGTATTGCCGAGCTGCGGCGGAAGCTTGATGTAGCAGGGGATGACCTTGCATTAATCAATATGCATCTTGACGAGTCGCAAGGTATGTATTCGGTGCAATCCCCATACATTTTTTGTGGTATAAGCATGATGCTAAAGTCTATATGCTGGAATATGCATGGCTGCAGATGGTGCTACCGCCGTTGAAGTTCTTCGAGCGGAGCAGGCCCGGGCCAAGGAGCAGGCCCGGTGTAGCAATGCGGCTGCCGAAAAGGCATCGGCTGAGTTAAAAGTTGAACAAGTTGCACAGCGCCAAGACGAGGAGAAGATATCCACGATGGTGCTCGAACTGAAAAATGCTACTGGCCGCTGTGAACTTCTAGAGAAGGAGAATGAGGCCAAAACGGCTGAACTGGACAAGGCCTTACAAGAGGCGAGGGAAGCGCGGTCGGAATCCAGAGTAGCCCACGAGGAGATCCGGCAAGCTAAGGAGATTGCGGCTGGTAAGCCCTTTCTGCTACAGACTAAGTTCGGGGATCCGAACTATGCTCAGCTTGACCGAGTGTGGAGTTCTCCGGACGAGTTTTTGGACTTGCCGAAGAGTTCTTCCGATGCGGCACAGTATTACCAAGCGCGAGAGGGGTACGCAACGGAGAAGCTTTTCTGGTCACAGTTTGGCGCATCGAAGCGCCCTCTGTTGCTGAATGAACAGATGTCCCAATTGGCCGAACTTCATAGGATATCCGGCGTTGCCATAAAGAACGTCATAATCCGGTTGTGGCCAACTGAGCCTATTCCGGATAGCTACTTTGGTTTGGTGCAAAGACTTGTTGACGCGGTGCCGCGTATCGATGTTGTGAAGTGGTCAGCGTGCATTGAAGGTGCACGGATGGCTTTTGCCCGAGTCAAGACATTCTGGGGAAAGATGAAGGCCATCGATGTCGCGGCAAAGAGTCCACCCAATGGCAAGGACCGTCCTGAACCGGAGCATTATTTTGAAGACGTCATAGAGGCCGCCCGCTTAATAGAGGGTCAATGCTCGAAAGACATAATGTTCGAGTGAGGTGTATGATAATTGTAAAAGACAATCTTACAGTTAATCTATTTTTATGTTTTGCTCGAAAGCTTGTATTCCTCCTGTGTGGTCGTTTTAATACAATCTGAAAGTTTTCCAGTCGTCGGCTTCAGCCCCCTCGTAGGAAGTACGGGGGTGTTTGGAAAAGCATTTGATCACTCTTTATCCAATGTCTTGGTCCATGAAGGAGGTGATAATGCGGCGAACTAGGCAATCGGACTATAGGGCGTTAACACTTTCACTTAGCCATAGGAGTTTTATGGTGGGACTACGACATAGCCCCTGGTATGTATGCGGCGTATTATAATATGGTGCCTTACATATTTGATCTGAAAAATATCCCTTGTCTGACACGGATAATCACTAAAGATTCCAATAAGTCGTCAAGTGGTTGACCGGCTCTCGCCGCATCATGACAGTCAGTTTTCGGCTTTCTCTACTGAGGTACTTGACCGGATGATTCGGAAGCACAATCGTAGTAGTTCTCCCTTTACTACCCTAGCCGATGGAGCGGAACGTAGGGTAGCAACCACAGGAGCCGGGCAACCCAACTATTGACCCAAGACAATGATTCGGAGCTGATGCATATAAGGCCAAACTTGCGACGTCGAAGTATGCTATAGAGTTGTTCGGACTTTTACTGGCAACTCATATGTTCCCATACCGAGCCCCTGGCGGGTTATGCCAAGGTATATCTGTGAAACAACCATGGGGGCCATATTCATTGGCGAAACAACATGGATGATTAATTCGGATACTTTTTACTGGGACCTGAGTGATATTCCAATGATTACTTTATATATATATATATATATATATATATATATATATATATATATATATAAAGACCACAACCCCGGCTATTTGACATGCTCGGGGTCGAAGGCGGAGGAAGAGGCATAGTACAGGCTCGAAATAAAGAGTGCGGTCTACAAAAAGTTATTTTGGACCTCCAGTCGCACGTCTGTGCCGCCTGTCCTCGGCGAGGGGAATCCTTGATGGAAGTAGCCCCTTAGGTGAGTGTACGGATCCGAACTCCGATAGAGTCAGTTTTAGATGTTTGTCATGTTCGTCACCTGTTTTTAAGAGATAGTGAAATAAGAAATAAAAATAAAATAGATAAAGAATGTTACGGGAATGCTTGCAGGCTCCTCCGTAGTGTGCTTCCGCCAATGCCCATGGTATCTTGAGTGCATAGTGATGTATGCGTGGTACAAGTTTTGCAGGCGTACGAGGTGAGTGGCGGAAGCCGGACTGCTATTTCCGCTCCGGGAGTAGTCAATCTTCGGGTGGAAATTGCTTTTGACCCCGGTATTTTTTTTGGTGAACCTCTCCGTCGTCCCTGTCGCCTGGCAGCCTCCTCCCCTTGTGTTCGGCGTTGAGCTTGCCGGCTTGCTTAAAGACCCAGCAGTTTCTGTTGGTATGATTAGTGGGTTTATCGGGGTGGCCGTGAATCTTGCAGGGTCGGTCCAATATCCTGTCTAGGTTGGATGGTTCATCTCGGTTCGCCTTCAATGGCTTCTTCCGTTGACCGGGCTTGGGATTGCTGAATCTGATGTTGACCGCTGTGTCGCGTGATCTTTCGCTATCATTGCGATTGTTGTGTTTGCTTCGTCGTGGCTTGCCGTTGTCATCTCGGGTTTCTGAAGTGCCCGGGTCGCTGGCGCTGTTGCTTCTACGAGCGAGCCAGTTGTCTTCTCCCGTGCAAAAGCGGGTCATTAGAGCAGTAAGGGATGTCATGGATTTAGGTCCTTCTTGGTCGAGGTGGTGTGCAAGCCATTCGTCCCGGACGCTGTGTCTGAAGACCGCAAGGGCTTCCGCGTCCGGACAGTCGGTGATTTGGTTCTTTTTGACTAAGAACCGAGTCCAGAGCTTCCTGGCCGACTCTCCGGGCTGCTGGACAATATGACTTAGGTCATCGGCATCCGGTGGCCGGACATATGTTCCTTGGAAGTTGTCAAGGAAGGCTTCTTCCAAGTCTTCCTAGCTGCCTATGGAATTTTCAGGCAGGTTGTTTAACCAGTGCCGAGCTGGCTCTTTTAGCTTTAGTGGGAGGTATTTAATGGTGTGGAGGTTGTCTCCACGAGCCATATGGATGTGGAGGATAAAATCTTCTATCCATACCGCGGGATCGGTTGTTCCGTTGTATGATTCAATATTGACGGGTTTGAATCCTTCGGGGAATTCATGATCCATTACTTCATCAGTGAAGCAAAGAGGGTGTGCGGCGCCTCTATGTTGGGTCACACTGCAACGTAACTCCGAAGGAGTCCATTTGCGGTTTTCGGCTCGGGCGTGGCTGGGTTTGTCACGTCCGAATAGGTAGCCATCGTCGCATGTCGAGGCATGCCCTCGCGATCCGTAGTTTGATCTTGCGTGTCCTGCTCCACTTTTCAAGTCCTGCTGAAGGTCGTTTGGACAACCGTGAGCTGCATTATTCTTGCATTTATGGCGAGGTGGGGCGGTCTGGTGTTCGGCTTGAGTTTCCTATTTATCCTTACAGAGTTGTCAACGACCTGCCGCATTGTGTGATGATGGTACGGGCTCCAACGCCCCGTCATCGAACTGATGTAGCAATCTATGCTTCGGGTAGCTTTTGGCTAGGCCACTAAGGCCGTATTCTTCGGCGGCCAGGACTTCGTTCCATCTATCGTAGAGTAGGTCTTGGTCAACTTGAAGTTGTTGCTGCTTCTTTTTCAGGCTCCTTGTAGTAGTTATTAGCTTGCACTTGAAGCGCTCCTACTCGAGGGGCTCTTCGGGTATGATGAAGTCTTCGTCGCCAAGGCTTACCTCATCTTCGGAGAGCGGAAGGTAATTGTCGTCCTCCGGATTGTCGCTGGGCAGGGCCTGTTCATCGGGGCTGGCTTGCCTGTTTTCCTGTTCCTCCTGTTCGGATCTTGATCCAACAGGGTCTTTATTGTTTTCGGCGTCATCTGGAGTACTATTTTCTCCGGTGCCAGCGTTGCTGCGATGTGACTTAGAGCAGCTTTTAGGCGCCGGTACTTAGACTGTGTCTCAGGAGGTTTATTCTCAATTGGATCTTCTTTGTCATCATCGCTAGCTTTTTTAGGTGTATCAACCATATACACATTGTACGAAGAGGTGGCCATTCCACGTCCCGTGAATGGCGGGTCTGTTGGAAATATGCCCTAGAGGCAATAATAAAAGTATTATTATTATATTTCCTTGTTCATGGTAATTGTCTTTATTCATGCTATAATTGTGTTATCTGGAAATCGTGATACATGTGTGAATACTAGACACCAATATGTCCCTAGTAAGCCTCTAGTTGACTAGCTCGTTGATCAATAGATAGTCATGGTTTCCTGACTATGGACATGGGGATGTCATTGATAACAAGATCACATCATTAGGAGAATGATGTGATGGACAAGACCCAATCCTAAGCATAGCACAAGGTCGTGTAGTTCGTTTTGCTAGAGCTTTCCAATGTCGAGTATTTTTTCCTTAGACCATGAGATCGTGTAACTCCCGGATACTGTAGGAGTGCTTTGGGTGTACCAAACATCACAACGTAACTGGGTGACTATAAAGGTGCACTACAGGTATCTCCGAAAGTATCTGTTGGGTTGACACGGATCAAGACTGGGATTTGTCACTCCGTATGACGGAGAGGTATCACCGGGCCCACTCGGTAATGCATCATCATAATGAGCTCAAAGTGACCAAGTGTTTGGCCACGGGATCATGCATTACGGTACGAGTAAAGTGACTTGCCGGTAACGGGACTAAACGAGGTATTGGGATACCGACGATCGAGTCTCGGGCAAGTAACCTACCGATTGACAAAGGGAATAGTTTACGGGGTTGCTTGAACCCTCGACATCGTGGTTCATCTGATGACATCATCGAGGAACATGTGGGAACCAACATGGGTATCCAGATCCCGCTGTTGGTTATTGCCTGAGAGTCGTCTCGGTCATGTCTGCATGTCTCCCGAACCCGTAGGGTCTACACACTTAAGGTTCGGTGACGCTAGGGTTATTAGGAAGACTTGGACGTGATTACCGAATCTTGTTCGGAGTCCCGGATGAGATCCCGGACGTCACGAGGAGTTCCGGAATGGTCCGGAGGTAAAGATTTATATATGGGAAGCTGTCATTCTGACACCGGAACAGTTCGGGGGCATATCGGTATTGTACCGGGGCCACCGGAGGGGCCTCGGGGGTCCACCGGGAGGGGCCACCTCTCCCGGAAGGGCTCATGGGCTGTAAGGGGGAAGGGAACCAGCCCAAAGTGGGCTGGTGCGCCTCCCCCCAAGGGCCCATGCGCCCTAGGGTTTGGGGGAACCCTAAAGGGGGCGCCCCCCTTGCTTGGGGGGCAAGCCCCATCCTCCTTGGCCGCCGCCCCCCCCCCCCCCTCTAGATCCATCTAGAGGGGGCCGGGCCCCCTTGCCCCTTCCCCTATAAATAGAGGAGTGAGGGGAGGGCTGCAGAGACAAGTCAAGGCGCAGCCCCTCCCCTCCCCAACACCTCTCCTCCTCCGTACGTGCTTGGCGAAGCCCTGTCGGAGTTCTGCTGCACCAACAACACCACGCCGTCGTGCTGCCGTTGGAGTCTTCTTCCTCAACCTCTCCTTCCCCTTGCTGGATCAAGAAGGAGGAGACGTCGATCGTCCCGTACGTGTGTTGAACGCGGAGGTGCTGTGCGTTCAGCACTTGGTCATCGGTGATTCGAATCACGACGAGTACGACTACGTCATCACCATCCCCTTGAACGCTTCCGCACGCAATCTGCAAGTGGTATGTAGATGCAATCTCTCTCCTATGGCTCGTTGCTTAGATGAACTCATAGATGGATCTTGGTGAAATCGTAGGAAAATTTTAATTTTCTGCAACGTTCCCCAACAGTGGCATCATGAGCTAGGTCTATGCGTAGTTCTCTATTGCACGAGTAGAACACAAAGTAGTTGTGGGCGTCGAATTGTCAATTCTTCTTGCCGTTACTAGTCCTATCTTGGTTCAGCGGTATTGTGGGATGAAGCGGCCCAGACCAACCTTACACGTACGCTTACGTGAGACCGGTTCCACCGACTAACATGCACTAGTTGCATAAGGTGGCTGGAGGGTGTCTGTCTCTCCCACTTTAGTTGGATCGGATTCGATGAACAGGGTCCTTATGAAGGGTAAATAGAGATTGACAAATTCACGTTGTGGTTTTAACGTAGGTAAGAAACGTTCTTGCTAGCCACCTATAACAGCCACGTAAAAACTTGCAACAACATTAGAGGACGTCTAACTTGTTTTTGCAGCAAGTGCTTTGTGATGTGATATGGCCAGAAGTTGTGATGAATCATGTGATGTATGAGATGATCTTGTTATTGTAATAGGAATCACGACTTGCATGTCGATGAGTATGACAACCGGCAGGAGCCATAGGAGTTGTCATTATTCTTTTATGACCTGCGTGTCACCATGTAAATTACTTTACTTTATTGCTAAACGTGTTAGCCATAGTAGTAGTAGTAATGGTTGGCGAGCAACTCCATGGAGACACGATGATGGAGATCATGATGATGGAGATCATGGTGTCGTGCCGGTGACAAGATGATCATGGAGCCCCAAGATGGAGATCGAAGGAGCTATATGATGATGGCCATATCATGTCACTTCTATATAATTGCATGTGATGTTTATTATGTTTATACATCTTGTTTACTTAGAACGACGGTAGTAAATAAGATGATCCCTTACAAAATTTCAAGAAGTGTTCTCCCCTAACTGTGCACCGTTGCTAAAGTTTGTCGTTTCGAAGCACCACGTGATGATCGGGTGTGATAGATCCATACGTTCACATACAACGGGTGTAAGACAGTTTTACACATGCAAAACACTTAGGGTTAACTTGACGAGCCTAGCATGTGCAGACATGGCCTCGGAACACGGAGACCGAAAGGTCGAACATGAGTCGTATAGAAGATACGATCAACATGGAGATGTTCACCGATGATGACTAGTCCGTCTCACGTGATGATCGGACACGGCCTAGTCGACTCGGATCATGTAACACTTAGATGACTAGAGGGATGTCTAATCTGAGTGGGAGTTCATTCATTAATTTGATTAGATGAACTTAATTATCATGAACTTAGTCTAAATCTTTGCAATATGTCTTGTAGATCAAATGGCCCACGGTAATGTCAGCCTCAACTTCAACGCGTTCCTAGAGAAAACTAAGCTGAAAGATGATGGCAGCAACTACTCGGACTGGGTCCGGAACTTGAGGATCATCCTCATAGCAGCCAAGAAAGATTATGTCCTAGATGCACCGCTAGGTGATGCACCATTCCCAGAAAACCAGGACGTTATGAACGCCCATCAGTCACGCACTGATGATTACTCCATCGTTCAGTGCGGCATGCTTTACAGCATAGAACCGGGGCTCCAAAAGCGTTTTGAGAAGCACGGAGCATATGAGATGTTCGAGGAGCTGAAATTGATTTTCCAAGCTCATGCCCGGGTCGAGAGATATGAAGTCTCCGACAAGTTCTTTAGCTGCAAATGGAGGAAAATAGCTCTGTCAGTGAACACATACTCAAGATGTCTGGGTTGCACAACCGCTTGACTCAGCTGGAAGTTAATCTTCCGGATGAGGCGGTCATTGACAGAATCCTTCAGTCGCTCCCACCTAGCTACAAAAGCTTCGTGATGAACTACAACATGCAGGGGATGGAAAAGACCATTCCCGAGTTGTATTCAATGCTGAAATCCGCGGAGGTGGAGATCAAAAAGGAACATCAAGTGTTGATGGTGAATAAAACCACTAAGTTCAAGAAAGGCAAGGGTAAGAAGAACTTCAAGAAAGACGGCAAGGAGGTTGCCGCGCCTGGTAAATCAGTTGCCAGGAAGAAGTCAAAGAATGGACCCAAACCTGAAACTGAGTGCTTTTATTGCAAGGGAAATGGTCACTGGAAACGAAATTGCCCCAAGTACTTAGCGGATAAGAAGGCCGGCAACACTAAAGGTATATGTGATATACATGTAATTGATGTGTACCTTACCAGTGCTCGTAGTAGCTCCTGGGTATTTGATACCGGTGTTGTTGCTCATATTTGTAACTCACAGCAGGAGCTGCGGAATAAGAGAAGACTGGCAAAGGACGAGGTGACGATGCGCGTCGGGAATGGTTCCAAGGTCGATGTGATCGCCGTCGGCACGCTACATCTACATTTACCCACGGGATTAGTTTTAAACCTCAATAATTGTTATTTAGTGCCAAGTTTGAGCATGAACATTGTATCTGGATCTCGTTTAATACGAGATGGCTACTCATTTAAATCCGAGAATAATGGTTGTTCTATTTATATGAGTGATATGTTTTATGGTCATGCTCCGATGGTTAATGGTTTATTCTTAATGAATCTCGTGCGTGATAATACACATATTCATAGTGTGAATGCCAAAAGGTGTAAAGTTGATAACGATAGTCCCACATACTTGTGGCACTGCCGCCTTGGTCACATTGGTGTCAAGCGCATGAAGAAGCTCCATGCTGATGGACTTTTAGAGTCTCTCGATTATGAATCGTTTGACACATGCGAACCATGCCTTATGGGCAAAATGACCAAGACTCCGTTCTCCGGAACAATGGAGCGAGCAACCAACTTATTGGAAATTATACATACTGATGTGTGCGGTCCAATGAGCGTTGAGGCTCGCGGAGGATATCGTTATGTTCTCACACTCACTGATGATTTGAGTAGATATGGCTATGTCTACTTAATGAAACACAAGTCTGAGACCTTTGAAAAGTTCAAGGAGTTTCAGAGTGAGGTTGAGAATCAACGTGACAGAAAGATCAAGTTTCTACGATCAGATCGTGGAGGAGAGTACTTAAGTCACGAATTTGGCACACACTTAAGAAAATGTGGAATAGTTTCACAACTCACGCCACCTGGAACACCTCAGCGTAATGGTGTGTCCGAACGTCGTAATCGCACTTTATTGGATATGGTGCGATCTATGATGTCTCTTACTGATTTACCGCTATCATTTTGGGGATACGCTCTAGAGACAGCCACATTCACTTTAAATAGGGCACCGTCTAAATCCGTTGAGACGACACCGTATGAATTATGGTTTGGAAAGAAACCTAAGCTGTCGTTTCTAAAAGTTTGGGGATGCGAGGCTTATGTCAAGAAACTTCAACCTGAAAAGCTCGAACCCAAATCGGAAAAATGCGTCTTCATAGGATACCCTAAGGAAACCATAGGGTATACCTTCTACTTAAGATTCGAGGGCAAGATCTTTGTTGCCAATAACGGAACCTTTCTGGAGAAAGAGTTTCTCTCGAAAGAAGTAAGTGGGAGGAAAGTGGAGCTTGATGAAGTACTGCCTCTTGAAACAGAGAATAGCGCAGCGCAGGAAAATGTTCCTGTGGTGCCTGCTCCAATTAGAGAGGAGGTTAATGATAATGATCAAGATACTTCGGACCAAGCTCCCACTGAACTTCGTAGGTCCACAAGGACACGTTCCGCACCAGAGTGGTACGGCAACCCTGTCCTGGAAATCATGTTGTTGGACAACGATGAACCTTCGAACTATGAAGAAGCGATGGCGGGCCCGGATTCCAACAAAGTTAGAAGCCATGAAATCCGAGATAAGATCCATGTATGAAAACAAAGTATGGACTTTGACAGACTTGCCCGATGATCGGCGAGCGATAGAAAATAAATGGATCTTCAAGAAGAAGACAGACGCGGATGGTAATGTCACCATCTATAAAGCTCGACTTGTCGCTAAGGGTTATCGGCAAGTTCAAGGGATTGACTACGACGAGACTTTCTCTCCCGTAGCGAAGCTGAAGTGCGTCCGAATCATGTTAGCAATTGCCGCATACTATGATTATGAGATATGGCAAATGGACGTCAAAACGGCATTCCTTAACGGCTATCTTAAGGAAGAACTGTATATGATGCAGCCGGAAGGTTTTGTCGATCCCAAGAATGCTAACAAGGTGTGCAAGCTCCAGCGATCCATTTATGGGCTGGTGCAAGCATCTCGGAGTTGGAACATTCGCTTTGATGAGATGATCAAAGCGTTTGGGTTTATGCAGACTTATGGAGAAGCCTGCGTTTACAAGAAAGTGAGTGGGAGCTCCGTAGCATTTCTCATATTATATGTGGATGACATACTATTGATGGGAAATGATATAGAATTCTTGGAAAGCATAAAGGCCTATTTGAACAAGTGTTTTTCAATGAAGGACCTTGGAGAAGCTGCTTATATATTAGGCATCAAAATCTATAGAGATAGATCAAGACGCCTCATAGGTCTTTCGCAAAGCACGTACCTTGATAAGATTTTGAAGAAGTTCAAAATGGATCAGTCCAAGAAAGGGTTCTTGCCTGTATTGCAAGGTGTGAAATTGAGCTCGGCTCAATGCCCGACCACGGCAAAGGATAAACAAGAGATGAGCGTCATCCCCTATGCTTCAGCCATAGGATCCATTATGTATGCCATGCTGTGTACCAGACCTGATGTAAACCTTGCCGTAAGTTTGGTAGGTAGGTACCAAAGTAACCCCGGCAAGGAACACTGGACAGTGGTCAAGAATATCCTTAAGTACCTGAAAAGGACTAAGGACATGTTTCTCGTTTATGGAGGTGACGAAGAGCTCGTCGTAAAGGGTTACGTCGATGCTAGCTTCGACACAGATCTGGATGACTCTAAGTCACAAACCGGATACGTGTATATGTTGAATGGTGGAGCAGTGAGCTGGTGCAGCTGCAAGCAGAGCGTCGTGGCGGGATCTACATGTGAAGCGGAATACATGGCAGCCTCGGAGGCAGCGCATGAGGCAATTTGGGTGAAGGAGTTCATCACCGACCTAGGAGTCATACCCAATGCGTCGGGGCCGATCAAACTCTTCTGTGACAACACTGGAGCTATTGCACTTGCCAAGGAGCCCAGGTTTCACAAGAAGACCAGGCACATCAAGCGTCGCTTCAACTCCATCCGTGAAAATGTTCAAGATGGAGACATAGAAATTTGTAAAGTGCACACGGATCTGAATGTCGCAGATCCGTTGACTAAACCTCTCCCTAGGGCAAAACATGATCAGCACCAGAACTCTATGGGTGTTCGATTCATCACAATGTAACTAGATTATTGACTCTAGTGCAAGTGGGAGACTGTTGGAAATATGCCCTAGAGGCAATAATAAAAGTATTATTATTATATTTCCTTGTTCATGGTAATTGTCTTTATTCATGCTATAATTGTGTTATCTGGAAATCGTGATACATGTGTGAATACTAGACACCAATATGTCCCTAGTAAGCCTCTAGTTGACTAGCTCGTTGATCAATAGATAGTCATGGTTTCCTGACTATGGACATGGGGATGTCATTGATAACAAGATCACATCATTAGGAGAATGATGTGATGGACAAGACCCAATCCTAAGCATAGCACAAGGTCGTGTAGTTCGTTTTGCTAGAGCTTTCCAATGTCGAGTATTTTTTCCTTAGACCATGAGATCGTGTAACTCCCGGATACTGTAGGAGTGCTTTGGGTGTACCAAACGTCACAACGTAACTGGGTGACTATAAAGGTGCACTACAGGTATCTCCGAAAGTATCTGTTGGGTTGACACGGATCAAGACTGGGATTTGTCACTCCGTATGACGGAGAGGTATCACCGGGCCCACTCGGTAATGCATCATCATAATGAGCTCAAAGTGACCAAGTGTTTGGCCACGGGATCATGCATTACGGTACGAGTAAAGTGACTTGCCGGTAACGGGACTAAACGAGGTATTGGGATACCGACGATCGAGTCTCGGGCAAGTAACCTACCGATTGACAAAGGGAATAGTTTACGGGGTTGCTTGAACCCTCGACATCGTGGTTCATCCGATGACATCATCGAGGAACATGTGGGAACCAACATGGGTATCCAGATCCCGCTGTTGGTTATTGCCTGAGAGTCGTCTCGGTCATGTCTGCATGTCTCCCGAACCCGTAGGGTCTACACACTTAAGGTTCGGTGACGCTAGGGTTATTAGGAAGACTTGGACGTGATTACCGAATCTTGTTCGGAGTCCCGGATGAGATCCCGGACATCACGAGGAGTTCCGGAATGGTCCGGAGGTAAAGATTTATATATGGGAAGTTGTCATTCTGACACCGGAACAGTTCGGGGGCATATCGGTATTGTACCGGGGCCACCGGAGGGGCCTCGGGGGTCCACCGGGAGGGGCCACCTCTCCCGGAAGGGCTCATGGGCTGTAAGGGGGAAGGGAACCAGCCCAAAGTGGGCTGGTGCGCCTCCCCCCAAGGGCCCATGCGCCCTAGGGTTTGGGGGAACCCTAAAGGGGGCGCCCCCCTTGCTTGGGGGGCAAGCCCCCTCCTCCTTGGCCGCCGCCCCCCCCCCTCTAGATCCATCTAGAGGGGGCCGGCCCCCCTTGCCCCTTCCCCTATAAATAGAGGGGTGAGGGGAGGGCTGCAGATACAAGTCAAGGCGCAGCCCCTCCCCTCCCCAACACCTCTCCTCCTCCGTACGTGCTTGGCGAAGCCCTGTCGGAGTTCTGCTGCACCAACAACACCACGCCGTCGTGCTGCCGTTGGAGTCTTCTTCCTCAACCTCTCCTTCCCCTTGCTGGATCAAGAAGGAGGAGACGTCGATCGTCCCGTACGTGTGTTGAACGCGGAGGTGTTGTGCGTTCAGCACTTGGTCATCAGTGATTCGAATCACGACGAGTACGACTGCGTCATCACCATCCCCTTGAACGCTTCCGCACGCAATCTGCAAGTGGTATGTAGATGCAATCTCTCTCCTATGACTCGTTGCTTAGATGAACTCATAGATGGATCTTGGTGAAATCGTAGGAAAAATTTAATTTTCTGCAACGTTCCCCAACAGGGTCTTGGCCTTGCTCCTTATCGGCATCGTCGTCTATACTATCGATGTCTTCTGAGCCATAATCAAGCATGTCGGTTAAGTCCTCGACAGTGGCCATGAAGTGGGTGGCGGGTGGGAAGCGTAATTCTCCATTATCAGCCTCTAGCTCGAACCGAACATAGTTCGGCTGTGAGTCCCCCGCCAAGGATAGTTTTTTTAATGAATTTAGAACATCGCCCAAGGGCGAGTGTAGGAAGATATCTGCGGCGTTGAACTCGAAGATCGATAACCGATCCAGCTCTGCGCCCGCAGGCGTGCGTGGTTCGGAACTTATACCCGGAGAAGAGTCTGGAATTCCATTGACGCAGACATTGCAAGGTGCTGAGTCCGTGTGCGACTCCAACACTGCGGATTCTGCGATTTCGGATGGCGCAATCTGCTCCGGATCTAAGGTCGTAGCAGTTATAGGAACCATCTCCTGAATATGGTCTGATGACAGATTTAAGTCGTGTTCGTCGGAGCAATGGGGCGATCGCCGTGGTCTCGAATCCGTTGAAGATCAGGTCTCCACGGATATCCGCGACGTAGTTCAAGCTTCCAAATCTGACCTGGTGGCCAGGGGCATAGCTATCGATCTGCTCCAGATGGCCAAGCGAGTTGGCCTGCAGTACGAAGCCGCCGAATACAAAAATCTGTCCTAGGAGAAAGGTTTCTCCTTGAACAGCGTCACTATAGACGATCGAAGGGGCCATCGAACCTTTCATCGACGGCACAGTGGAACTCTCAATGAAAGCACCAATGTCGGTCCCGAACTGTGCGCCTAGGGTCGATGGTTACAGGAGACAGAGGACATGATGTTTACCCAGGTTCGGGCCCTCTCTATGGAGGTAATACCCTACTTTCTACTTGATTGATCTTGATGAATATGAGTATTACAAGAGTTGATCTACCATGAGATCGTAATGGCTAAACCCTAGAAGCCTAGCCTGTATGACTATGGTAATGAGTGTATCCTTTCCGGGCTACGCCCTCCGGTTTATATAGACACCGGGGGGATCTAGGGTTACATAGAGTCGGTTACATAGGAAGGAATCTTCATAGTTGGTTGCCAAGCTTGCCTACCACGCCAAGGAGAGTCCAATCCGGACACGGGTATAGTCTTCGGCCTTCGTGTCTTCACAGCCCATCAGTCCGGCCCATGGATAACAGGTCGGACGCCCGAGGACCCCTTAGTCCAGGACTCCCTCAGCAGGATCTGAAGAAATACCTCTCTTCTACACCAGTACTGGTGGCACCTAAACCGCAAGAGCCATTGCCGCTGTATCTGGCAACGACAAATCAAGTGGTCAGCGCCGCGCTGGTGGCGCAGAGGGAGGTCGACGAAGAGGCAATGGCAACGGCAGGACCGGCGGATGGCAAGTCAGAGATTCCCCCAGTAGGGCCTGGTGCCAGCAAGGCAAGGCCCCCGGCGGAGTCTGACGCCGTCGGGACAGGGCTCACGCAGCCAAATGAAGTGGTGCAGAAGAAGAAGATGATGCATCACCCGGTTTACTTTGTCAGCTCCCTCTTGCAGGGGGCTAGGTCAAGGTACTCCGGTGTGCATAAATTGCTCTTCGGCCTCCTTATGGCCTCGAGGATGCCGCGTCATTACTTCCAAGCCCATGAGATCATTGTCGTCACCCGCCTCCCATTGCAATGGATACTGCACAACCCAGTCGCAACCGGAAGGATTGTGGAGTGGGCCTTGGAGTTATCAAGCTTTGGGTTGAAGTTTGAAAGTACCTGGACAATCCAGAGCAGAGTCTTGGCGGAGTTCATTGCAGAATGGACCTCAACACCTGACGAGGAAATCCAGGAGACCACTCTCCCCGGCAAGGAAGCAAGTCACAATTGGATCATGTACTTTGACGGGGCTTTCTCGCTGCAAGGCGCCGGTGCTGGTGTGCTGCTCGTCGCACCCACCGGAGAGCACCTCAAGTATGTAATCCAGATGCACTTTCCCAGGGAGATGTCCACCAACAACACTACTGAGTACGAGGGGTTGCTTTCCGGTCTCAGGATCGCGGCAGACCTCGGGGATAAGAAGCTCATCGTCAGGGGTGATTCGCAGCTTGTCGTCAGACAAGTCAACAAAGATTATCAGAGCCCGTTGATGGAGGCCTACATAGATGAGGTGAGGAAGCTGGAGGAGCGCTTTGATGGTACACAAGCGGAGCACATTCCCCGAGCGGAGGACGACATCGCCGATTACCTGTCAAAACGCGTTGCATTCAAGTTACCTGTGGAACCAGGTACTTTTTTGCTTCGGTTAACTCAACCATCCGTCGAACCATGAACGGAGCAGAACAAATGGAGGAAATCAGGCCCCGGCAAGTACTTTCCCGCTGAGCCCCGGGGGGCCGCCGGCAAGGGTACTACCGTGGATTCTGAGCCTGCCGAGGAGCGGCTGACTCTAGCAGTCCGTCAAGCCCTGGCCGTAGAGACGGCCGCTCCCATGGCAGAAGAAATGCCTTTGGTACTTGCCGTCGAGCCCCAGGCTCCGGCATGGGCACAACATATCGTCTGATTCCTCCAAATAGGGGAGCTTCCTGAGGAGCAGGAAGAAGTGGAGAAAGTAGCCCGTCGGTCTGCTATGTATCAGTTCGTCGATGACGTTCTGCACAAGAAGAGACCAAACGGTGTGAAATTGAAGTGCATTCCCCGGGAGGAAGGACTGAAGCTGTTGGCGGAGATACACGGAGGCATATGTGGCTCCCACATAGGGTCGAAGGCCCTTGCCGGCAAGGCGTTCCGGCAGGGTTTCTTCTGGCCCACTGCCCTCCAGGATGCAACTGCACTAGTAACCAAGTGTGAAGCGTGTCAGTTCCATTCGAAGAAGCTTCATCAACCAGCTCAAGCCCTTCAAACAATTCCTCTTTCCTGGCCATTCCCGGTCTGGGGGCTCGACATCCTGGGCCCTTTCCCCCGCGTTGTCGGGGGCTTTGAGTACTTGTACGTTGTGATCGACAAGTTCACAAAGTGGCCGGAGGTGGAAGCGGTGAGGAAGGTGACAACACAGTGATGTCTACTACGCAACCTTCTTATTGTAGACGTTGTTGGGCCTCCAAGTGCAGAGGTTTGTAGGACAGTAGAAAATTTCCCTCAAGTGGATGACCTAAGGTTTATCAGTCTGTGGGAGGCGTAGGATGAAGATGGTCTCTCTCAAGCAATCCTGCAACCAAATAACAAAGAGTCTCTTGTGTCCCCAACACACCCAATACAATGGTAAATTGTATAGGTGCACTAGTTCGGCGAAGAGATGGTGATACAAGTGCAATATGGATGCTAGATATAGGTTTTTGTAATCTTAAAATATAAAAACAGCAAGGTAACAAGTGGTAAAAGTGAACGTAAACGGTATTGCAATGCTAGGAAACAAGGCCTAGGGTTCATACTTTCACTAGTGCAAGTTCTCTCAACAATAATAACATAATTGGATCATATAACTATACCTCAGTATGCAACAAAGAGTCACTCCAAAGTCACTAATAGCGGAGAACAAACGAAGATATTATGGTAGGGTATGAAACCACCTCAAAGTTATTCCTTCCAATCAATCCGTTGGGCTATTCCTATAAGTGTCACAAACAGCCCTAGAGTTCGTACTAGAATAACACCTTAAGACACAAATCAACCAAAACCCTAATGTCACCTAGATACTCCAATGTCACCTCAAGTATCCGTGGGTATGATTATATGATATGCATCACACAATCTCAGATTCATCTATTCAACCAACACATAGAACCTCAAAGAGTGCCCCAAAGTTTCTACCGGAGAATAAAGACGAAAACGTGTGCCAACACCTATGCATAAGTTCATGGGCGGAACCCGCAAGTTGATCACCAAAACATACATCAAGTGAATCACGTGATATCCCATTGTCACCACAGATACGCACGACAACACATACATCAAGTGTTCTCAAATAATTAAAGACCCAATCCGATAAGATTACTTCAAAGGGAAAACTCAATCCATTACAAGAGAGTAGAGGGGAAGAAGCAACATAAGATCCAACTATAATAGCAAAGCTCGCGATACATCAAGATCGTGCCAAATCAAGAACACGAGAGAGAGAGAGAGAGAGAGAGAGATCAAACACATAGCTACTGGTACATACCCTCAGCCCCGAGGGTGAACTACTCCCTCCTCGTCATGGAGAGCACCGGGATGATGAAGATGGCCACCGGTGAGGGTTCCCCCCTCTGGAAGGGTGCCGGAACAGGGTCCCGATTGGTTTTTGGTGGCTACAGAGGCTTGCGGCGGCGGAACTCCCGATCTATTCTCGTCTTCGGAAGTTTTAGGGTATGTGGGTATATATGGGTGAAAGAAGTACGTCGGTGGACCTCCAGGGGGCCCACGAGGCAGGGGGGCGCGCCCTAGGGGGGCGCCCCCCACCCTCGTGGCCACCTCCCTTCTTTCCTCACGTTCACTCCAAGCTCTTCCGGTAGCTTTCCTTCCAAAAATAACTTCTCGAGTTGATTTCATTCCGTTTCGACTTCGTTTGATATTCCTTTTCTTCGAAACACTAAAATAGGCAAAAAATAGCAATTCTGGGATGGGCCTCCGGTTAATAGGTTAGTCACAAAAATAATATATAAGTGGATAATAAAGCCCAATATTGCCCAAAACAGTAGATAATATAGCATGGAGCAATCAAAAATTATCCAACGTATCAAGCATTGCCAAGCTTAATTCCTGCTCGTCCTCGAGTAGGTAAATGATAAAAAAAAATTATGTGGAATGCTAGTTGGCATAATTTCAATGTAATTCTTCTTAATTGTGGTATGAATATTCACATCCAAAAGATTCAAGATAAAAGTTCATACTGACATAAAAATAATAATGCTTCAAGCATGCTAACTAAGCAATTATGTCTTCTCAAAATAACATGGCCAAAGAAAGTTCATCCCTACAAAATCATATAGTTTAGTCATGCTCCATTTTCGTCACACAAGAATGCTCTCATCATGCACAACCCCGATGACAAGCCAACCAATTGTTTCATACTTTAGTAATCTCAAACTTTATAAACCTTCACGCAATACATGAGCGTGAGCCATGGATATAGCACTATGGGTGGAATAGAATATGATGGGGTTATGTGGAGAAGACAAAAAAGGAGAAAGTCTCACATCAACGAGGCTAATCAATGGGCTATGGAGATGACCATCAATTGATGTTAATGCAAGTAGTAGGGATTGCAATGCAACGGATGCACTAGAGCTATAAATGTATGAAAGCTCAACAAAAGAAACTAAGTGGGTGTGCATCCAACTTGCTTGTTCACGAAGACCTAGGGCACTTGAGGAGGCCCATTGTTGGAATATACAAGCCAAGTTCTATAATGAAAAAAATTCCACTAGTATATAAAAATGACAAAACAAGAGACTCTCTATCATGAAGATTATGGTGCTAATTTGAAGCACAAGTGTGGAAAAAAGGATAGTAGCATTGCCCATTTTTATATATATATTTTTGGCCTTCTCTTTTTTTGGCCTTTCTCTTTTTTTGGGACAATTCTCTATTAAATGATGATCATCACACTTCTATTTATTTACAACTCAATGATTACAACTCGATACTAGAACAAAGTATGACTCTATATGAATGACTCCGGCGGTGTATCGGTATATGCGATGAATCAAGAGTGACATGTATGAAAGAATTATGAACGGTGGCTTTGCCACAAATACTATGTTAACTACATGATCATGCTAAGCAATATGACAATGATGAATGAGTCATGAAGAACGTTATGGTGGAAAGTTGCATGGCAATATATCTCAGAATGGCTATGGAAATGCCATAATAGGTAGGTATGGTGGCTGTTTTGAGGAAGATATAAGGAGGTTTATGTGTGAAAGAGCGTATCATATTACGGGGTTTGGATGCACCGGCGAAGTTTGCGCCAACTCTCAATGTGAGAAAGGGCAATGCACGGTACCAAAGAGGCTAGCAATGATGGAAGGGTGAGAGTGCGTATAATCCATGGACTGAACATTAGTCATAAAGAACTCATATAATTCTTGCAAAAATCTACAAGTCATAAAAAACCAAGCATTGTGCGCATGCTCCTAGGGGGATAGATTCGTAGGAAAAGACCATCGCTCGTCCCCGACCGCCACTCATAAGGAAGACAATCAAAGAACACCTCATGTTTAGAATTTGTTACATAACGTTTACCATACGTGCATGCTACGGGACTTGCAAACTTCAACACAAGCATTTCTCATATTCACAACTACTCAACTAGCACAACTTTAATATCACTACCTCCACATCTCAAAACAATCATCAAGCATCAAACTTCTCATAGTATTCAACACACTCATAAGAATTGTTACAAATCTTTTATGCTTAGCATATTAGGATTATTTAAGCAAATTACCATGCTCTTTAAGACTCTCAAAATAATCTAAGTGAAGAATTAGAGTTCATCTATTTCTTCCAAATAAAACCACCATGATGCTCTAAAAGATATAAGTGAAGCACTAGAGCAAACGACAAACTACTCCAAAAGATATAAGTGAAGATCAATGAGTAGTTGAATAATTATTTAGCTATGTGAAGACTCTCTAACATTTAAGAATTTAAGATATTGGTATTTTATTCAAACAGCAAGCAAAACAAAATAAAATAAAATGACGCTCCAAGCAAAACACATATCATGTGGTGAATAAAAATATAGCTCCAAGTAAAGTTACCGATGAACGAAGACGAAAGAGGGGATGCCATCCGGGGAATCCCCAAGCTTAGACGCTGGTTTATCCTTGAATATTACCTTGGGGTGCCTTGTGCATCCCCAATCTTAGGCTCTTGCCACTCCTTATTGCATAGTTCATCGAATCTTTACCCAAAACTGGAAAACTTCACAACACAAAACTTAACAAAAAACTTGTGAGCTCCGTTAGCGAAAGAAAAGAAACACCACTTCAAGGTACTGTAATGAACTCATTATTTATTTATATTGGTGTTAAACCTACTGTATTCCAACTTCTCTATGGTTTATAAACTATTTTACTAGCCATAGAGTCATCAAAATAAGCAAACAGCACACGAAAAACAGAATCTGTCAAAAAACAGAACAGTCTATAGTAATCTGTAACTAACGCAAACTTATGGAACTCCAAAAATTCTAAAATAAATTGTTGGACCTGAGGAATTTGTCTAGTAATCATCTGCAAAAAGAATCAACTAAATAGCACTCTCCAATAAAAATTTCTAGCTAATCTCGTGACGCTAAGGTTTCTGTTTTTTACAGCATGATCATAAAGACTTCACCCAAGTCTTCCCAAAGGTTCTACTTGGCACAAACACTAATTAAAACATAAAACCACATCTAAACAGAAGCTAGATGGATTATTTATTCCTAAACAGAACGAAAAAGCAAGAAACTAAAATAAAGTTGGGTTGCCTCCCAACAAGCGCTAACGTTTAACGCCCCTAGCTAGGCATGATGATTTCAATGATGCTCACATAAAAGATAAGAATTGAAACATAAAGAGAGCATCATGAAGAATATGACTAGAACATTTAAGTCTAACCCACTTCCTATGCATATGGATCTTGTGATCAAAACAACTTATGGTAACAAGAATCAACTTGCATAGGAAGGTAAAACAAGCATAACTTTAAAACTTTAAGCACATAGAGAGGAGACTTGATATTATTGCAATTCCTACAAGCATACATTCCTCCCTCATAATAACTTTCAGTAGCATCATGAATGAATTCAACAATATAGCATCTAAAGCATTCTTTTCATGATCTACTTGCATAGAAATTTTACTACTCTCCACATAAGCAAAATTCTTCTCGTTCGAAATAGTGGGAGTATCATAAGAGACTTGAATACTATAAATTGTTTCCACATTAAAAGAGTAATGTTCAGAAAAAGGGTACTCATAATCATGACAATTTTTATAAATATAATCATCACTACTTTTTATAGCATAAGTTTCATCACAATAATCATCATAAGTAGCAACTTTGTTCTCATCATAATCGATTGAAACCTCTTCCAAGATAGTGGATTCATCACTAAATAAAGTCATGACCTCTCCAAATCCACTTTAATAATTATCACAATAAGATTCAACATCCTCCAATATTGTGGGATCACTACTTCCTAAAGTTGACACTCTTCCAAACCCACTTTCATCAATATAATCATCATAAATAGAAGGCATGCTATCATCATAAAAAATTTGCATATCAAAACTTGGGAGACTAAAAATATCATCTTCATTAAACATAGCATCCCCAAGCTTGGGACAAACATTAATTGCAGCAAATGTATTCTCAAATATGTCATGCTCATCAAACATAGCTTCCCAAAGCTTGGGCCTCTTCATATCATAAGCATAATCACTCTCATCATTAATAGTATGGATAGCACCAATAGTATAGCAATTATCATATTCTTCCAGGCAAGTGCCAAAAAGATTTTCAAGATCATAAGAAGTATCATTATCATCCCAATCATAATCATCACAACAAGCAATAGGCATAACGAGATCATCATCAAGTGCATCATATTCCACAATTATTTTTGATTCATTTTCATGAGGCACAACAATAATAGGAGCAACATTATTTGGGAGAGATACCTTTTTACCTCTCTTCCTTTTTCTTTTCTTCTTCTTCACCACATCATGTGTGAGTTCAATCTTGTTTTTGGAGCTCCTTATTAATGAGATTGGTTGAATAGAAGGCTCCTCCTCGTTACCTGATTCATCATAAGAAATAATAGGGGGATATTGGGAGGTCTCTTCCCTTTCGTTAGTATTCTCTTCATCCTCTATTTGTTTCCTTTTCTTTATGTAATTGGCAATATAAGGATTTTCAATGCAATTCACCGCACAATACATATAAATTTCTTCTAGATCAATATCGAGGAATTTCTTGAGGTTATATTCTGGAATATGCTTAGTTTGACGTTTCAATTCTTCATAACCCAAGAGCAAACTAAGTTCATTATGATGCGCAAGGGAAATCAAGTCATCACAATTTTTGGACACGATTCCATCATGAAACAATTTGCAATTGATATTTAAATGACCATGTTCATTGCAAAGTTCACAAGTACAGCTAAGATATCTTAAATTTTCAGCACTAACTTCTAGCATTTCTTGCAACCATTAAGTTTCTAAGTACTTATGCCTATTGCAATATCTATCTTCCCTATTTGGTGTGTACTTGCAAACCCAATGCACTCCACAAAAATTGACATGTTTATAGGAGGCATTTTAATCATAACTAGTGCAATCATCATTAGTACTATGGATATTCAAGGAGTTCACACTAACAACATTGCAATCATGCTCATCATTCAGAGATTTAGTGCCAAACATTTTAATGCATTCTTCTTCTAACACTTTGGCACAATTTTCCTTTCCATCATACTCACGAAAAATATTAAAAAGACGAAGCGTATGAGACAAACTCAATTCCATTTTTTTTAGTTTTCTTTTATAAACTAAACTAGTGCTAAAACATGAAACAAAAAGATTCGATTGCAAGATCTAAAGATATACCTTCAAGAAATCACCTCCCCGGCAACGGCGCCAGAAAAGAGCTTGATGTCTACTGCGCAACCTTCTTCTTGTAGACGTTGTTGGGCCTCCAAGTGCAGAGGTTTGTAGGACAGTAGCAAATTTCCCTCAAGTGGATGATCTAAGGTTTATCAATTCGTGGGAGGCGTAGGATGAAGATGGTCTCTCTCAAGCAATCCTGCAACCAAATAACAAAGAGTCTCTTGTGTCCCCAACACACCCAATACAATGGTAAATTGTATAGGTGCACTAGTTCGGCGAAGAGATGGTGATACAAGTGCAATATGGATGGTAGATATAGGTTTTTGTAATTAGAAAATATAAAAACAGCAAGGTGACAAGTGGTAAAAGTGAACGTAAACGGTATTGCAATGCTAGGAAACAAGGCCTAGGGTTCATACTTTCACTAGTGCAAGTTCTCTCAACAATAATAACATAATTGGATCATATAACTATCCCTCAATATGCAACAAAGAGTCACTCCAAAGTCACTAATAGCGGAGAACAAACGAAGAGATTATGGTAGGGTACGAAACCACCTCAAAGTTATTCCTTCCAATCAATCCGTTGGGCTATTCCTATAAGTGTCCCAAACAGCCCTAGAGTTTTTACTAGAATAACACCTTAAGACACAAATCAACCAAAACCGTAATGTCACCTAGATACTCCAATGTCACCTCAAGTATCCGTGGGTATGATTATACGATATGCATCACACAATCTCAGATTCATCTATTCAATCAACACATAGAACCTCAAAGAGTGCCCCAAAGTTTCTACCGGAGAATCAAGACAAAAACGTGTGCCAACCCCTATGCATAAGTTCATGGGCGGAACCCGCAAGTTGATCACCAAAACATACATCAAGTGAATCACGTGATATCCCATTGTCACCACAGATACGCATGGCAACACATACATAAAGTGTTCTCGAATCATTAAAGACTCAATCCGATAAGATTACTTCAAAGGGAAAACTCAATCCATTACAAGAGAGTAGAGGGGGAGAAGTAACATAAGATCCAACTATAATAGCAAAGCTCGCGATACATCAAGATCGTCCCAAATCAAGAACACGAGAGAGAGAGAGAGATCAAACACATAGCTACTGGTACATACCCTAAGCCCCGAGGGTGAACTACTCCTTCCTCGTCATGGAGAGCGCCGGGATGATGAAGATGGCCACCGGTG
The DNA here is from genome assembly GCA_032464435.1 of Aegilops umbellulata. Taxonomy (NCBI): domain Eukaryota; kingdom Viridiplantae; phylum Streptophyta; class Magnoliopsida; order Poales; family Poaceae; genus Aegilops; species Aegilops umbellulata. Next base: position 67,678,932 of record CP136057.1, read on the forward strand.
AGGGTTCCCCCCTCCGGCAGGGTGCCGGAACAGGGTCTCGATTGGTTTTTGGTGGCTACAAAGGCTTGCGACGGCGGAACTCCCGATCTATTCTCATCTTCGGAAGTTTTAGGGTACGTGGGTATATATGGGTGAAAGAAGTACGTCAGTGGACCTCCGGGGGGCCCATGAGGCAGGGGTCGCGCCCTAGGGGGGGCGCGCCCCCACCCTCGTGGCCACATCCCTTCTTTACTGACGTGCACTCCAAGCTTTTCCGGTAGCTTTCCTTCCAAAAATAACTTCTCCAGTTGATTTCATTCCGTTTCGACTTTGTTTGATATTCCTTTTCTTCAAAACACTGAAATAGGAAAAAAAACAGCAATTCTGGGCTGGGCCTCCGGTTAATAGGTTAGTCCCAAAAATAATATAAAAGTGGATAATAAAGCCCAATGTTGCCCAAAACAGTAGATAATATAGCATGGAGCAATCAAAAATTATAGATACGTTGGAGACGTATCACACAGTCAGCCGTCAAGTTCTACAAGGGGCTAGTTTGCCGTTTTGGTGTGCCAAACAGAGTCATCACCGACAACGGCACATAGTTCACAAGCCACACCTTCATGCAATACATCCAAGACCTCGGCAACAAGGTCTGTTTCGCTTCCATGGCACTGATAACCCACAAGTATAGGGGATCGCAACAGTTTTCGAGGGTAGAGTATTTCACCCAAATTTATTGATTCGACACAAGGGGAGCCAAAGAATATTCTCAAGTATTAGCAGCTGAGTTGTCAATTCAACCACACCTGGGAACTTAGTATCTGCAGCAAAGTATTTAGTAGCAAAGTAATATGATAGTGGTGGTAACGGCAACAAAAGTAAAGACAATAAAAGTAATGTTTTTGGTATTTTGTAGTGATTGTAACAGTAGCAGCGGGAAAGCAAATAAGCGTAAACCAGTATATGGAAAACTCGTAGGCACCGGATCAGTGATGGATAATTATGCTGGATGCGGTTCATCAGGTAACAGTCATAACATAGGGTGACACAGAACTAGCTCCAATTCATCAATGTAATGTAGGCATGTATTCCGTATTTAGTCATACGTGCTTATGGAAAAGAACTTGCATGACATCTTTTGTCCTACCCTCCCATGGCAGCGGGGTCCTATTGGAAACTAAGGGATATTAAGGCCTCCTTTTAATAGAGAACCGGAACAAAGCATTAGCACATAGTGAATACATGAACTCCTCAAACTATGGTCATCACCGGGAGTGGTCCCGATTATTGTCACTTCGGGGTTGCCGGATCATAACACATAGTAGGTGACTATAGACTTGCAAGATAGGATCAAGAACACACATATATTCATGAAAACATAATAGGTTCAGATCTGAAATCATGGCACTCGGGCCCTAGTGACGAGCATTAAGCATAGCAAAGTCATAGCAACATCAATCTCAGAACATAGTGGAACCCTAACAAAACTAACTCGATTATATGATAAATCTCATCCAACCAATCACCGTCCAGCAAGCCTACGATGGAATTACTCACACACGGTGGTGAGCATCATGAAATTGGTGATGGAGGATGGTTGATGATGACGACGGCGACGAATCCCCCTCTCCGGAGCCCCGAACGGACTCCAGATCAGCCCTCCCGAGAGAGATTAGGGCTTGGCGGCGGCTCCGTATCGTAAAACGCGATGATTTCTTCTCTCTGATTTTTTTCTCCCTGAAAGCCAATATATAGAGTTGGAGTTGGCGTCGGAGGGTGTCCAGGGGGCCCACGAGGTAGGGGGCGCGCCCTAGAGGGGGGGCGCGCCCCCCACCCTCGTGGACAGGGTGTGGCCCCCCTGGTCTTCATCTTTGGCGAGGATTTTTTATTATTTTTCTAAGGTGTTCCCTGGAGTTTCAGGACTTTCCGAGAATATTTTCTTTCTGCACATAAAACAACACCATCGCAATTCTGCTGAAAACATCGTCAGTCCGGGTTAGTTCCATTCAAATCATACAAGTTAGAGTCCAAAACAAGGGCAAAAGTGTTTGGAAAAGTAGATACGACGGGAACGTATCAACTCCCCCAAGCTTAAATCCTTGCTTGTCCTCAAGCAATTCAGTTGACAAACTGAAAGAAAGAAAGAAAAACCTTTACAAACTCTGTTTGCTCTTGTTGTTGTAACTATGTCAAGCCGGCATTCAAGTTTTCAGCATATATCATAACTAACCATATTTGCAATAATTCTCAGGTCTCATAATTACTCATATCAATAGCATAATAAACTAGCAAGCCATAATAATAAACCTCGGATGACAACATTTTCTCAAAACAATCATAATATGATATAACAAGATGGTATCTCGCTAGCCCTTTCTGAGACTGAAAAACATAAATGCAGAGCACCTTTAAAGATCAAGGACTGACTAGACATTGTAATTCATGGTAAAAGAGATCCAATCATAGTCACAACCAACATAGATTAATAGTGATGAATGCAAATGACAGTTGTGCTCTCCAGCTAGTGATTTTTAATAAGAGGGTGATGACTCAACATAAAAGTAAATGGTTAGGCCCTTCGCAGAGGGAAGCAGGGATTTGTAGAGGTGCCAGAGCTCGGTTTTGAAATAGAGATAAATTGCATTTTGAGCGGTATACTTTCATTGTCAACGTAACAACTAAGAGATGGCGATATCTTCCATGCTAAACAAATTATAGGCGGTTCCCAAATAGAATGGTAAAGTTTATACTCCCCCTCCACCAACAAGCATCAATCCATGACTTGCTCGAAACAACGAGTGTCTCCAACATACATCAGGTCCAAGGGGGAGTTTTGTTTGAAATTAATTTTGATTTAGTTTGCATAAAGCATGGGACTGGGCATCCCGGTGACCAGCCATGTTCTCGTGAGTGAGGACCGGAGTCCACTCCTCTTGAGAATAACCCGCCTAACACGGAAGATAAGGACAGCCTTGGTTGATACATGAGCTATTCGAGCATACAAAACAGAATGTTTATTTGAAGGTCTAGAGTTTGGCACATACAAATTTACTTGGAACGGCAGGTAGATACCGCATATAGGAAGGTATAGTGGACTCATCTGGAATAACTTTGGGGTTTAAAGGGATTGGATGCACAAGCAGTATTCCCGCTTAGTACAAGTGAAGGCTAGCAAAAGATGGGGAAGCGACCAACTAGAGAGCGACAAAAGCCATGTACATGCATTAAAATTAATAAACATTGGATGCAAGCATGAGTAGGATATAATCCACCATGAACATAAATATCATGAAGGTAATGTTGATTTTGTTTCAACTACATGCGTGAACATGTGCCAAGTCAAGTCACTCAAATCATTCAAAGGAGGATACCACCCCATCATACCACATCATAATCATCTCAATAGCATGTTGGCACGCAAGGTAAACCATTATAACTCATAGCTAATCAAGCATGGCACAAGCAACTATGATCTCTAATTGTCATTGCAAACATGTTTATTCATAATAAGCTGAATCAAGAACGACGGACTCATCATATTTACAAAAACAAAAGAGGTCAAGTTCAACCAGCTTTTCTCATCTCAGTCAGTCCATCATATATCATCATAATTGTCTTTCACTTGCACGACCGAATGGTGTGAATAATAATAAGAGTGCACGTGCATTGGACTAAGCTAGAATTTGCGAGCATTCAAGAAAAAGGAGAAGACAAGGCAATATGGGCTCTTGGTTAAATCAACATTAATGCATATAAAAGCCGCTACCAATAATTTAATCATGGTCTTTTCCTACCGACCCCCAAAGAAAATAAAAATAAATAAAAACTATTTACACGGGAAAGCTCCCAACAAGCAAAAGGAGAACGAGAAATATTTTTGGGTTTTCTTTTTAATTACTACTACAGCAGGAAAGTAAATTACTACTAATTTTTTTTGGTTTTCTTAAAGTTTATCAAACACACAAGAAGAAAGCAAGAAAAAGAAAATAAACTATCATGGATATTACAGTGAAAGAGTATGAGCACCGACATCTAGCAATGAGTGTGTGTGAACATAAATGTAATGTCGGTGAGAAATACGTACTCCCCCAAGCTTAGGCTTTTGGCCTAAGTTGGTTTATGGCCAGGGATGGCCTGGCGGATATCCGTAGGTGTAGCTGGGGTCGTACTGCGACGAGGAATAGTTGGGATCATACTGTGATGAGGAAGATTCTGACTGCCACTGAATGACAGCCATCTCTGGATCCCAAGAATAAACAGATTGTCGTGGAGGCTCATCTTGTGGTTCCGGTTCTGGGACTGGTGCAGGATTTTTATAGGCGTGGACAGCAGCCCACGTAACAATATAGGGACCTGCAAAATTAAACAAAGAAGGAGCAGGCAACGTAATAGTTTCAGGATAATGTTTATCAAACTATAACTTGTATTTGAGCTCTCTATTCCTGTCCTTAACAAGAAAATCATGGGCTATCATGCTCTTGTAGTCTAGATAAGCATTAGGCAGCAATTTTTCTTCATTCTCATAATGCCTAATAGCTATGTTAAAGTGTGCAGCAAGGCGAGAAGCATAAATGCCTCCAAAGATGGGGCCTTTAGTATGGTTAAGACTCAACCGCCTAGCAATAATTCCGCCCATAATAACGGTGTTGTCGTGGTATAAACCATGGAACAAAATGATAATATCAGGAACGCTAAAGTTCCCACAGTTCGCACGACCTATCAAGCATCGACTAGCAAATAAAGCAAAATAGCGTAACACGAGAAAATGTATACTAGTGATCCTTGCATCAGAAACCTTCCTGGTTTCTCCCACAGAGATAAGTTTAATAAATGGTTCCAACACCTTACTAGGTGGTTCCTCTAAAGTACCCTCAGGGGGTATGTTGCAGACTGTGCAAAATTCAGACAATGGCATTTTCTTCACAATGTCATATAAATGAAACTCTACTGATGGAGGTGATTCCTTAGGGTAAAAGTAGAAGTTTTGCACAAAAGTATTTGTGAGTAAGAGATACTGTGGACGTTGGTCGCGGACGAAATCGGTGAGGCCAGCATTTTCAATCAATGAATAGAAATCCTCATAAATCCCGGCCTCTCTCAAGAAATTATCAGAAGGCCATTCACATGGCCGGATTTCAGCGGTACGAGGCAAATTATATTTGGGCCTCTGAGCTTCTTCATCTTGTTTATCCTTTGAGCTTCGGCTCGATGAGCCCCTCAAAATTCTCTTCATCATTTTTCTGAAATAATCTGAAATTTTTAGTAACTTCAAACAAAAGTGAACCAACTTCAATAAAACTGATAGCAACTACTCCTACAAGTGCCTAGAGCCTATATCAAGCATTAGAACTACTTGGAACCATATAAATTTGACATGCAAGCTCAAGAACATGGTCACCTATGCAGCACAAATTTGCAATGAATAAAGCACTAGAACAAAAACTAATTGGACAAATGGAGAATTCACATACCAAGGAACAATCTCCCCAAGCAGTTTTGCGAGAGGTGCTTTGAGCAAGGAGATCGAAAATCACAGCAAAAGTGGCTGGAACTCGTGCTTGAGTTGGTTTTTCGGGTTTGTGTGAGACAGAGGAAGAAGATGGGTGTTGGGATAAGTGGAGGAGGGCCACCGTGGGCCCACGAGGCAGGGGGGCGCGTCCACCACCCTCGTGGCCAGGTGGCAGCTCCTCCCGTGGTAATTTTTGCACAATAAATCCTCAAATATTTCCAAAAAATCATATTAAATTGGCATGTCATTCCGAGGACTTCTATTTTCGGGATATTTTTATATTGCACGGATAAGCCAGGAAACAGACAGAGAGATACTATTTTTACTTTATTTCTACTAATTAACAGAAAATTTAAAGAGGGTACAGAAGGTTGTGCTTCTAGTTTCATCCATCTCATGCTCATCAAAAAGAATCCACTAACAAGGTTGATCAAGTCTTGTTAACAAACCCATTCCGATAATCATGAAACCGGAGAAATTTCGAATAACACTAAGTTACCTTAACGGGGATATGCACATCCCCTATAATAAGTATATCATATTTCCTTTTGACGGTAGGAAGAGGAAATTCAAAACCTCCAAATTTAATCGATGGAATTTTTCCAATGGAGTTGATACTATGGACTTAAGGTTGTTTCCTCAGAAAGTGTATCGTATGCTCATTACCATTAACATGAAAAGTGACATTGCCTTTGTTGCAATCAATAATAGCCCCTGCAGTATTAAGAAAAGGTCTTCCAAGAATAATAGACATACTATCATCCTCGAGAATATCAAGAATAACAAAGTCCGTTAAAATAGTAACATTTGCAACCACAACAGGCACGTCCTCACAAATACCAACAGGTATAGCAGTTGATTTGTCAGCCATTTGCAAAGATATTTTAGTAGGTGTCAACTTATTCAAGTCAAGTCTACGATATAAAGAGAGAGGCATAACACTAACACCGGCTCCAAGATCACATAAAGTAGTTTTAATATAATTTCTTTTAATGGAGCAAGGTATAGTAGGTACTCCAGGGTCTCCAAGTTTCTTTGGTATTCCACCCTTAAAAGTATAATTAGCAAGCATGGTGGAAATTTCAACTTCCGGTATCTTTCTTTTATTAGTGATGATATCTTTCATATATTTAGCATAAGGATTTGTTTTGAGCACATCAGTCAATCGCATACGTAAAAAGATAGGACTAATCATTACAGCAAAGCGCTCAAAATCCTCATAATCCTTTTTCTTGGATGGTTTTGGAGGAAAAGGCATGGGTTTCTGAACCCAAGGTTCTCTTTCTTTACCATGTTTCCTAGCAACAAAGTCTCTTTTATCATAATGTTGATTCTTTGATTGTGGGTTATCAATATCAACAACAGGTTCAATTTCTACATCATTATCATTACTAGGTTGAGCATCAGCATGAACATCATCATTGGTATTTCCATTAGGTTCATGTTCATTACCAGATTATGTTTCAGCATCAGACATAGAGATATCATTTGGATTATCAGGTGGTTCAGCAATACGTTCATTAGAAGCTTGCACAGTTCTATCATTTTTCTTTTTCTTCTTCTTAGAAGAACTAGGTGCATCAATATTATTTCTCTGAGAATCCTGCTCGATTCTCTTAGGGTGGCCTTCAGGATACAGAGGTTCCTGAGTCATTCTAGCAGTTCTAGTAGCCACTCTAACAGCATAATCATTTTTCTTACTATTCATTTCATGGAGCAATTCTTTTTGAGCCTTAAGTACTTGTTCTACTTGAGTGGTAACCATAGAAGCATGTTTGCTAACAAGTTTAAGTTCACCTCTAATATTAGCCATATAATCACCCAAGCGTCTAAGCTTATAAGCATTTTATTTTAATTGTCTACCAAAATAAGTGTTGAAGTCGTCTTGTTTAAACATAAAGTTATCAAACTCATCCAAGCACTGACTAGCAATTTTAGTAGGAGGAACTTCAGCTTTATCATATCTATAGAGAGAATTTACCTTTACTACCTGTGTCGGGATATCGGGATCAGGAGGTTCTTCAGTAAATAAGTGATCAAGTTCATATGTTTCTTCGACAGGCGGTAGATTAAGACCATGTATTTCTTCAATAGGAGGTAAATTCTTAACATCTTCGGCTTCAATACCTTTTTATTTCATAGATTTCTTTGCCTCTTGCATATCTTCGGGACTGAGAAATAGAACACCTCTCTTCTTCGGAGTTGGTTTAGGAATAGGCTCAGTAATTGGAGCGGGAACTGGCTCAGGAGGTGGCTCAGGAGGTGCCCAATTATTTTCATTTGTCAACATATTATTCAATAGAATTTCAGCTTCATCCGGTGTTCTTTCCCTGAAAAGAGAACCAGCACAACTATCTAGGTAATCTCTGGAAGCATCGGTTAGTCCATTATAAAAGATATCAAGTATTTCAGGTTTCTTAAGAGGATGATCAGGCAAAGCATTAAGTAACTTGAGAAGCCTCCCCCAAGCTTGTGGGAGACTCTCTTCTTTAATTTGCACAAAGTTGTATATTTCCCTTAAAGCAGCTTGTTTCTTATGAGCAGGGAAATATTTAGCACAGAAGTAATAAATCATATCCTAGGGACTACGCACACAACCAGGATCAAGAGAATTAAACCATATCTTAGCATCACCCTTTAATGAGAATGGAAATATTTTGAGTATATAGAAGTAACACGATCTCTCATCATTAGTGAACATGGCAGCTATATCATTTAGCTTAGTAAGATGTGCCACAACAGTTTCAGATTCATAGCCATAGAAAGGATCAGATTCAACCAAAGTAATTATATCTGGATCAATAGAGAATTCATAATCCTTATCAGGAAAAAAGATAGGTGAAGTTGCAAAAGCAGGATCAGGTTTCATTTTATCTCTAAGTGATTCTTTGTTCCATTTAATCAATAACCTCTTAAGCTCGTATCTATCTCTGCAGGCTAAAATAGCTAAAGAAGAATCTTTATCAAAAAGATAACCCTGAGGAATAACGGGCATATTTTCATCATCACTTTCATCATCGTATTCAGATTCATCAATTTCTCTTTCTCTAGCCCTAGCAATTTGTTCTTCAAGAAATTCACTAAGGGGCATAGTAGTATCAGGCATAGAAGCAGTTTCATCATAAGTATCATGCATAGCAGAAGTGGCATCATCAATAACATGCGACATATCGGGACGAATAGCAGAAGCAGGTTTAGGTGTCGCTAACTTACTCATAACAGAAGGTGAATCAAGTGCAGAGCTAGATGGCAGTTCCTTACCTCCCCTCGTAGTTGAGGGATAAATTGTTGTCTTGATGTCTTTTAAGTTCTTCATAGTGTCCAGCAGATATAAATCCCAAGTGACTCAAAGAATAGAGCTATGCTCCCCGGCAACGGCGCCAGAAAAAGGTCTTGATAACCCACAAGTATAGGGGATCGCAACAGTTTTTGAGGGTAGAGTATTTAACCCAAATTATTGATTCGACACAAGGGGAGCCAAATAATATTCTCAAGTATTAGCAGCTGAGTTGTCAATTCAACCACACCTGGAAACTTAGCATCTGCAGCAAAGTATTTAGTAGCAAAGTAATATGATAGTGGTGGTAACGGCAACAAAAGTAAAGACAGTAAAAGTAATGTTTTTGGTATTTTGTAGTGATTGTAACAGTAGCAGCGGGAAAGTAAATAAGCGTAAACCAGTATATGGAAAACTCGTAGGCACCGGATCAGTGATGGATAATTATGCCGGATGCGGTTCATCATGTAACAGTCATAACATAGGGTGACACAGAACTAGCTCCAATTCATCAATGTAATGTAGGCATGTATACCATATTTAGTCATACGTGCTTATGGAAAAGAACTTGCATGACATCTTTTGTCCTACCCTCCCGTGGCAGCGGGATCCTATTGGAAACTAAGGGAGGCCTCCTTTTAATAGAGAACCGGAACAAAGCATTAGCACATAGTGAATACATGAACTCCTCAAACTATGGTCATCATCGGGAGTGGTCCCGATTATTGTCACTTCGGGGTTGCCAGATCATAACACATAGTAGGTGACCATAGACTTGCAAGATAGGATCAAGAACACACATATATTCATGAAAACATAATAGGTTCAGATCTGAAATCATGGCACTCGGTCCCTAGTGACAAGCATTAAGCATAGCAAAGTCATAGCAACATCAATCTCAGAACATAGTGGATACTAGAGATCAAACCCTAACAAAACTAACTCAATTACATGATAAATCTCATCCAACCCATCACCGTCCAGCAAGCCTACGATGGAATTACTCACGCACGGCAGTGAGCATCATGAAATTGGTGATGGAGGATGGTTGATGATGACGACAGCGACGAATCCCCCTCTCCGGAGCCCCGAACGGACTCCAGATCAGCCCTCCCGAGAGAGATTAGGGCTAGGCGGCGGCTCCGTATCGTAAAATGCGATGATTTCTTCTCTCTAATTTTTTTCTCCCCGAAAGCCAATATATAGAGTTGGAGTTGGCGTTGGAGGGTGTCCAGGGGGCCCACGAGGTAGGGGGCGCGCCCCCCACCCTCGTGGACAGGGTGTGGGCCCCCTGATCTTCATCTTTGGCGAGCATTTTTTTTATTTTTTCTAAGGTGTTCCGTGGAGTTTCAGGACTTTCTGAGAATATTTTCTTTCTGCACATAAAACAACACCATGGCAATTCTGCTGAAAACAGCGTCAGTCCGGGTTAGTTCCATTCAAATCATACAAGTTAGAGTCCAAAACAAGGGCAAAAGTGTTTGGAAAAGTAGATACGACGGAGACGTATCAGGCACACCCACGAAGTAACGACCAGGCGGAGAGGGCAAATGCTGAAGTGTTGCGAGGCCTGAGGACAAAGACTTTTGACAGGCTGCACAAGAGCGGAAGGTGCTGGATTGATGAGTTGTCAGCGGTCCTTTGGTCGATTAGGACGACGCCAAATCGAGCCATCGGCCAGACACCCTTTGCCCTGGTATATGGGGCAGAAGCAGTTCTCCCCACGGAACTCATATACGGGTCACCTCGAGTGCTCTCTTATGACGAGCTTGAGCAAGAGCAACTGCGGCAAGATGACGCAATGCTTCTTGAGGAAGATCGTCTTCGGGCGGTTGTGAGAGCAGCACGTTACCAGCAAGCCTTGCGCCGCTACCATAGCCGCAAGGTTCATGCCTGAAGCTTTGAGGAAGGCGACCTTGTTCTTCGGCGCATTCAATCGGCCAAGAATTACAACAAGTTGACACCGAAGTGGGAAGGCCCTTATCGGGTAATACGAGTCACCAGGCCCAGCGCAGTCCGCCTGGAGACCGAAGATGCTATTCCAGTGAGTAACTCCTGGAACATTGAACATCTTCGCAAGTTTTACCCATAAGGCGCGGTTGCCGGCCCCCCGGCAAACCACCTTTTGTACAAGCCTTGCCAACAAGGCATGTAACCCTCTATACAAAGCCAGGCGCAGACCCTGAGCATAAATAAATGAAGCGCTGGCGCCCTAAGTTATAGCATGCATGCTAGGTTAAGTCTTTCCCTCGGTTAGGGTTGATAGTGCTTAGCGGCAACTAACCCCTAGCCTAGAGGTCGAGTGCGCGTCTTTCTGTCCTCTTTGGTTCGTAGGGCATGTGGACACTTCTGCTGAACCACTTGGAAGAAAGAGAACGAACCGGCGCTCCGGCCCCGGCAAGCCAAGACTATCGGGGGCTGAAGACACAAGGACCCAACCACGGCAAGCCAAGGTTGCCGGGGGCTGCAGATTCAGATAAGTCTTTCATCCCCCGTTATGCATTTCCGTATGCAACTGGGACATGTGAAACCTCGTTTAAATTCTTAAACCACCATGCTCCCCTTTTCCTGTACCCAAGAGCTATCCCCTGGGTCGGAACTTGGTCGTAGTCGCGGTGGCGACGAAAATGAACAAGGGGCCCAACTCTACTTCGCCCCTGCCTCTGCCAAGAGTGTGAGAATGGTCGACTGAAGTGGGGGGACAGCAAGGCATGTGCGGGGCGACAATGTTTATCTTAAAAATAACAAGGATTTGTTCCTTGGCATGGGCCTCGCTCACGCACAAAGAACCCGACAAGCACTCTTTTTCACTAAAAACGTCCCATACAGGTATAGTTCATACGGGGTGAAAAACATGAGCAAGGGGATTACAAATTTTAAAATTAACAAGTGCCCGCAGGCTTACAAAGTAAAAAGAGATAAGGTGCCCGTAATCCCTTTCTTGTCCCTCTCCTCAGAAGCTGGAACAAGACAGCGGGAGGGCAAAAAGAGCACCTAGGCAAGGTACGAGGAGCATAAGGCACCAAGAGAACATCTTGGTGCCGGGAAAGGAGCTGGAAGATGAGGCAGCGGGCCGGCAATACGCGACGAAGGCGTCGGTGCCCGCGTACTACGACAGGGATCACCCCGATGGAGAGCTTGGCGAGGAAGGCCCTTGGCAGGGCGCGTGGCCGAGGGAGGGGCGGCGCGGTCAGTCGGAGTCGGGGTCGGCATCCCGCCGCTCGACTCCCTCGTTGTCGTTGTCGCTGTCCTCCTCATCACTCGCGATTGAGGAGGAATCTTCATCGTCGGAGGAGCTCTCCATGCAGCACTTTAGGCGAGTTCCAAGATCTCCAAAGACCTTGACGAAGAGCAGGCCGCCCTCCATTAACTTGAAGTAGAGGACGAGCCCCGCCATCAGGCTATGGACACGAGCAAATGTCTTCCATCCGCGACGGAGGTACATGGCGTGAGGAGCGAGGAAGTCGATGTCGACCTGCGTGCCACCGTTCCCACAGCCACTCATGTGAAGCCCGAGGGTCTGGGACGGATCGAGTTCCATCTCCCGAGAAAATGGGGTGGGGAGGCGGAGACGCAGCCCGCGGTGGCCGGCGCAGCCTGATGAAGAACTCGCGGGGTTGGTCCTCGACGTGGCCCTCCATCGCGGGGGGCATCGATGGCGGAGGTAAGGCCATTGCGCCGCCTCGTCCCCCTCTTACTCGAGCGCCACGGCGACCTCGGCCTCGCCCCCTCCCCCTTCCTCTCGTAGCCGGCTCCGCTACCGCAGGCTCTTGAGAAGGGGGAACGCGCTGTCGAGCGGCGACCCTCGCCGCCACCATCGAAGGCCCAGCACCCCCTCTCGCCATGTCGGGTGGAAGAAAGGAGCGAAAGTGGAAGAGGATGGATGTTGAGAGAATGTGGGATGACATCCCCTCCCCCTCCTTATAAAGGGGCGGGGTCGAGGCTCGGCCGCCCCACTCAGCCAATCCAGTCATCGGAGGCGCAGGGAATCAGGACCGACCCGCTGCCCCAATCAGCAACGGCCCGATTTCCCGCCTCCACCGCCTGCCACCTGCATGGGGGACGCGTGGCGAGCGAGCAGGATCGAGAGGATGGGTGAAGCGACCGTTCCCCGCCACATGATAGTGGGGCGTGGGCGCCTTGAAGACCGCGACCCGAGTCCACTCAGTAAATGAGTCGCGCCTCCGCGCCTCCCTCTTTTTATGGGGAAGGCGTGAGCCGCCGCTTTACCACGATGTGACGCATGCATGTGGGAACCGCCCCCATGCATGACCCCCACGTCACACACAACCCTCCACGTCACGCATTCAACGCGGGTCGTGGGGAAGCGCAGCGGACAAAACAGGTACTACGGTGAAAATCCACCCCACCTGCCCGCGCACCGTTCTGGGCCTGGCCCAACAACGCGTCGCGCTTAAGTGTGGCCCAGACCCGGGGGCTCCTGTCGGTGTACAAAAGTAGGGGCTCTCCTTTTGACCCCTATACTTGTGCACGGGCAGTTAGAGGCACGTGCAACGGCCACACTTAGCAGGGCAGAGGAGGGAAGCCAGAGAGAAGCCAAAGCACAAGACAACCAAGGCAACGCCCAGACCAGAAACACAAAGAGCAAGAGGGTGAGGTAGACTCCCTCGGCAAGATCCTTGCCGAGGCAGCCTCCGCGGCCCCGACAAGAGCCTTGCCGGGGCAGCCTGCCAAATGCTAGCGGAGCAAGCCACCCTTGAGCCCACGGGTTCCAACCCAACCAACTACATTGGAACCAAGGCTTGGGAGGCGCCTCTGTGGTGGCATGCAGATCTTCGTCAAGATCATAAACATGTGAAATCAGATGAGGACTAGAAGACGGCAACCCTCGGCAAGATCCTGGCCGAGGAAATCCATAAGACCCCCAGCAAGCGCCTTGCCGGGGACGACTGCAACACCATGGCAAGACCCTTGTCGGCCCCCGGCAAGACCCTTGCCGAGGGCATCAGTGGGGCCACTGCCGGGCCCTCACCAGCCAAGACTCCACCGCCGTCCCTAAGCAGCTGCTAGCTCAACCAGCTGGGCAGGCACCTGTGTGGCGACGGGCGGCCTCTACACTGACTCAGCAAGCACCTGCGTGGTGGCATGCAGATCTTCATGAAGGCCCTGCCACCGCGCCACCTCAGCTGCCTGCCTGCCTACATGGCACCGCAAGCATCGCTGGCCCGAGCGTGTGTCGAAGCGAGGCGGAGCGGCGACGGACGGGACGGGCCTCGTTCCCGTCCCCGATAAAGATAATGGACACCTAAGTAGCGCATTTAATGTGCTTTGTCCCGTAATGCCGGGCGATAAGCTCGCGCACTGTACAACTTTCCACCTCCTGTGTGCCACTATGGCAACCCATTTTCGACTATAAAAGGAGGCCCGAGGCATACTGGAGAGGGATTCGGCTCTTTGGAACTACGCAGCCACCATAGCTAGTTCGAGAGCTCAAGAACACTCTGAAATACACACCAAAACATGACTAGGGTATTACGCATCCTCGCGGCCCGAACCTGGGTAAACGATCTTTGTGCTAGCTCCTAAACCTGCTCTTCTCGCAACCCCGCGCCCGCCAACCGTAGAAGGGATTCCAGTGATCCCATAGTTGTGTTCCAACCGACAAACGGAGTCCAAATGGGATAAAAACTGACGGAGATTATTTTTGGAATATTTATGATTTTTGGGAAGAAGAATCAATGCGAGACGATGCCCGAGGGGGCCACGAGGCAGGGGCGCGCCCTGGGCCCTCGTGGCCACCCCGTAAGGCGGTTGGTGCCCTTCTTCATCACAAGAAAGCTAATATCTGGATAGAGATCGTGTCCAAAATTCAGCCCAATCGAAGTTACGGATCTCCGGGAATTTAAGAAATGGTGAAAGGGCAGAATCAGGGAGCGCAGAAACAGAGAGAGACAAAGAGACAGATCTAATCTCGGAGGGGCTCTCGCCCCTCCCACGCCATGGAGACCATGGACCAGAGGGGAAACCCTTCTCCCATCTAGGGAGAAGGTCAATGAAGAAGAAGAAGAAGGAGGGGGCTCTCTCCCCCTCGCTTCCGGTGGCACGGGAGTGCCACCGAGGCCACCATCGTCACCGCAATCTACACCAACAACTTCACCGCCGTCATCACCAACTCTTCCCCCCTCTATGCAGCGGTGTAACCCCTCTTTTACCCGATGTAATCTCTACTTGAACATGGTGCTCAACGCTATATATTATTTCCCAATGATGTATGGCTATCCTATGATGTTTGAGTAGATCCGTTTTGTCCTATGGGTTAATTGATGATCATGATTGGTTTGAGTTGCATGTTTTATTATTGGTGTTGTCCTATGGTGCTCTCCATGTTGCGCAAGCGTGAGGGATCCCCGCTATATGTTTTGCAATATATTCATGGTTTGCTTATTGTCTGCATTGCGTGAGTGACTGAAACACAAACACGGATAAGTGGGTCATGGTGTATGGGAATAAAGAGGACTCGATACTTTAATGCTATGGTTGGGTTTTACCTTAATGATCTTTAGTAGTTGTGGATGCTTGCTAGAGTTCCAATCATAAGTGCATATGATCCAAGAAGAGAAAGTATGTTAGCTTATGCCTCTCCCTCAAATAAAATTGCAATAGTGATTACCGGTCTAGTTATCGATTGCCTAGGGACAAATAACTTTCTCGTGACAAAAAGCTCTCTACTAAAACTAACTTAGTTGTGTCTTTATCTAAACATCCCATAGCTTTTATTTACATGCTCTTTATTATCTTGCAAACCTATCCAACAACACTTCTACTTTCATACTTGTTCTAGGTAAAGCGAACGTTAAGCATGCGTAGAGTTGTATCGGTGGTCGATAGAACTTGAGGGAATATTTGTTCTACCTTTAGCTCCTCATTGGGTTCGACACTCTTACTTATCGAAAGAGGCTACAATTGATCCCCTATACTTGTGGGTTATCAAGACCTTTTTCTCGCGCCGTTGCCGGGGAGCAATAGCGTGGGGTGAATATTCTCGTGTGTGCTTGTTTGCTTTATCACTAAGTAGTTTTTATTTGTTGTTCCAAGTTGTTCTCTATCTTTAGTTATGGATATGGAACACGAAATACCAAAAAAATAGGTGTACTTGCTACTCATGGAGATGGGGAACCTCCTAAAACCCTCGATGCTAGTTATGTGAAAAATATTATGTACTACTTTGATAATCCTGAGAAAACCCCATTCAACTTTGTAATGGGAGACACGTTGGATCAACGTGAATACTTTAGGGATTATCGCTTGACTCAAAAAGGGAAACTATTATGGGATCAAATTCATATGTTGCATTGGTATGCTCGGGAACTATGCTTGAGATATGATTATACTTGTTGCTATAGGATAAAGGCTCCACACCTTCCCTTTTCATCCAAATTTAATGATAACGAAACCTTGGCTTCTTATGCTAGAAGTATATATGATTACTATGATGTGGAATAAATAGAAGAGTTAGTTGCTTTTATGGGTGCTTATGAAATTGAATCTTTGTTTAAAGAGTTTGAAGATTTTGATGATTCAGTTTATAGACCTGAAATTTTTGCTATACTTAAATATTGCTATGAGAATTACGAATTCAATTCCGATATTGATGATGTTATTAAGAGGGTCTCCGCTGTCCAAGAAGAGACTAATATTTTGCAGGAGTCTATGGAAGAAGAAATTGATGAAACTGTGAGCTCATTGGATGAAAAAGATGAGGAGGAGAGCGAAGAACAAAAGAAGAAAGAGCGGATTAGCTACCCGTGCCCACCTTCTAATGAGAGTACATTGTTTAATTTCCCTTTGTGCTTACCGAAGGATGATTGCTATAATAATTGCTATGATCCCGTTGATTCATTTGAAATATCCCATATTGATGATGCTTGCTATGCTTGTGGCCAAGATGCCAATATGAATTATGCTCGTGGAGATGAACTTGCTATAGTTCCTTATGTTAAACATGAAATTGTTGCTATTGCACCCATGAATGATAGTCCTTTTATCTTTTTGAATTCTCCAAACTACACTATATCGGAGAAGTTTGCCCTTATTAAGGATTATATTGATGGGTTGCGTTTTACTACTACACATGATGATTTTGATAGATATAATATGCATGTTCTTGTTGCTCCTACTTGCAATTATTATGAGAGAGGAACTACATCTCCGCCTCTCGATGTTTCCAACACGATAAAATTGCAAGAAACTGTTTATACTATGCATTGGCCTTTACTATGTGTGCATGAATTGTTCCTTTATGACATGCCGATGCATAGGAAGAGAGTTAGACTTCTTCATTGCTTGATATATGTTGCTTTTTGCTCAGTACTAAATTCTAAATCATTGTTAATTAAAATTGGCTTTGATATACCTTGGGATCCGGGTGGATCCATTACTTGAGCACTATATGCCTAGCTTAATGGCTTAAAGCGCTGTCAGGGAGACAACCCGGAAGTTTTAGAGAGTCATTTATTTCTGTTGAGTGCTTTTATATAGTTTAAAATAAAAAAATAAAGGGGGAACCTAAAACTTATTCAAAAAGAAAAGCGAAAGTGAGAAAGACGAGCATTGTTAAAGTGGGAGCTAGCCTTGAACTTTGTTCATGCTCACGAAAACTTTGCGAATCTTGATTACAGAAACTTTTCAACAAAAATAATTATCCCCTTGTACAATTCCATTGTATTATAAAAATAATGTGCCAAGGTTTGCCTTTAGGATGTTTAGATTGCTTGTTGGTTGTGCGGTGCAGAAATAGAAACTGTAGTGTGCGATTTTATATTTTTTACTGGAATGTCAAACGGTTCTGAAACCTTTTGCAATTCCTTTCTATACAAAAATTTTATTTTTCCTAATTTTTGCAGAATTTTTGGAGTAACATAACTATGGTGAATGTTCAGATTACTATAGACTATCCTGTTTAAGACAGATTCTGTTTTTGATGCATAGTTTGCTTGTTTTTATGAAACTATCAATTTCTATCAGTGGATTAAGCCATGGAAAAGTTATATTACAGTAGCTACAATGCAAAAAAAATATGAATTGGTTTGTAACAGTACTTAGAGTAGTGATTTGCTTTATTATACTAACGGATCTTACCGAGTTTTCTGTTGAGTTTTGTGTGGATGAAGTGTTCGAAGATTAAGGAGGTCTCGATGTGAGGAGAAGGAGGAGAGGCAAGAGCTCAAGCTTGGGGATGCCCATGGCACCCCAAGTAAATATTCAAGGAGACTCAAGCATCTAAGCTTGGGTATGCCCCCTAAGGCATCCCATCTTTCTTCAACAAATATCGGTATGTTTTCGGATTCGTTTCGTTCATGCGATATGTGCAAATCTTGGAGCGTTTTTTGCATTTAGTTTTCAATTTTCTTTTATGCACCATGCTGGTATGTGATAGTCCTTGGTTGATTTATAGAATGCTCATTGCACTTCTCTTATATTTTTTGAGTATGGCTTTATGGAATGCTTCATGTGCTTCACTTATATCATTTGAAGTTTGGATTGCCTGTTTCTCTTCACATAGAAAACTGCCATTTGTAGAATGCTCTTTTGCTTCACTTATATTCGTTAGAGTGTGGGCATATCTTTTGTAGAAATAATTACACTCTCTTGGTTCACTTATATCTATTTAGAGAGATGACAGGAATTGGTCATTCACATGGTGTCGGCGTTCTGGGAACGGGGGTCCCCAGACTTGCCTGCCTGCGGCCTGCGGCGTGGCTCGAGTGGGGGCCCAACGTGGCCCATCTTCATCAACACAAGGCTCAAGACCCTCGCGAGGGGCCAAGCCTCGCGAGGCGGACGACACGGCGCTTCCTCCAGCACGGCCTCCTTAGGCTGGCTCGTGAGGAGGCGGAGAGATCAAGGTGGGGTACCTCACGAGGTGCCCATGATGCAAGCCATGACGACCAAGGGTGCCAGGCGGGCGCCAGCCTGCGCAGTGTCCTCCCTTTCCTCTTTGGTGCAAAGGGGGAAAGCGCAGGCGAGAGGATCAAGCAAAGGCACCCATTTCGGTGCAACGAGACCAAGACCAGCTCCGCGACAAGGAGGAAGTCACTGTGGAGCCCAAGCCGGCGTCATCACCAGATCCTTTGGCAGGCGAAGACCAACTTTAGTCAGGATAAGTGTACCAGATGTTCCCCTTCAAATTGGCCAATTGTTGGCGCCCTTCCCGCTCAATATTTGGGAAGAGGCCCAGGGCCTTTGCCTATAAATAGGACTAGCCACCCCCAGAGTAGAGGCATCTGGATAGGAAGAAGCTAGGATCGAACCGAGCATCTAGAGAGAGAGAAGGGCGATCGAACTCCCCCTAGTAGTTCATCCCCTAGCCAAGAACAGACCCTCGCGAGGTTGTTCTTCCCTGTACTGTTCTTCCTCATCAGCCCAAGAGGCAATCCACCACACCACACTGGAGTAGGGTATTACACCACAATGGTGGCCCGAACCAGTATAAACCCTGTGTCTCTTGTGTTGTTCCTGCAGTAGTTTAGATCCTTACGAGACGGAGAGGTAGAGGGCACGATCTCCGCGCGCACCCCAGAGTTCGAACCTTAAGGGTCTGCCGGAACCCGTGATCCGACATTTGGCACGCCAGGTAGGGGTGCGCCGGAATCAGTCTTCCACCGCTTCACTCTCCTCCGACCACCGCATCCATGTCTGACGCTCGTTGGGTCCGCGCCGAGCGCCGGGCCGCCATCGCTTCCCGCGCCGTCCAGACGGCCCCTGTCGGTGGGCGTCCTCGTCGTTCCCCGTCGCCCGCCGTCAACGCCGCCACCGGCCCGGCGGAAAACGAGCAGCAAGCGTCCTCCCAGCACCCGTCCGTGCGGCGGGATGGCCGCACCGCCACTCCGTCGCTCACCCTAGCCGGTTCTTCGTCGCACGCGCTGCGCACGCCCTTGGAGGCTCGAGCTGCGCTCATCGCAGCGAACGAGCTCCTGCGCTACCGCCCCGTCGACGACGTCTACGAGGAGTGGCTCGACCGCGTCGCCGAGCTCGTCCGCGCCGCAGGGGGCTCTCCCGCGCCTTCCGCACCACTACGCCGCACTCCGCCCCGCGTGGGCAATGAAGCCCCGGGGGCGTTCCAGCCGCCACCTTTCCAAGAAGATGCCATGGCCCCAAGGCGCGCAGCTCCTGGGCGGAACCCGCTCCGTCATGCGCCGGCCCAGCAGGAACGGAGCTGCCAAGAAGTCCCGCGACCGCAGGAGGCCGCCCGGGCGCTCCCGGCCCCGGCTCACCGAGACCCTGCTCCAGCTCCGGCACATCAAGACCCCGCGCTGCTCCCAGCTGCAACGCAAGGGGACCCACAAGGCCAAGCTCTCCCTCAACCAAAACCTCCCGCGGCCACCGCTGGCTGCCGAGCCTACACCCCCGAGCTGCGTAGCGTCGCGTGGCCCGGCAAGTTCAAGCCGGACCTGCCTCCTCGCTACGACGGCACAACTGATCCCACGGAGTTCCTCCAGCTCTACGAGCTGGGAATCGAAGCTGCCAGCGGGGACGAGAAGGTCATGGCGAACTGGTTCCCCATGGCGCTGAAGGAAGGTGCTCGCACTTGGCTCCTAAACCTGGCCCCAGGCACGATGTCCTCCTGGGACCAGATGCGTACTCGCTTCATCGCCAACTTCCAAGGTACCCGCGACCGGCCTCCCGCCGTGAGCGACATGCGCCGCATCAAGCAGCAACCTGGAGAGACCCTGCATAAGTACATCCAGCACTTTAACAGTGTGCGCCTCAAGATCCCCAGGGTGTCTGAAGAAGCCATCATTTCGGCCTTCTCCGATGGCGTGCGCGACGTCAAGATGAAGGAGGAGTTGGCGATGCATGAAGACCTCTGCACCTCCCTGGACCTGTTCAACCTGGCGACCAAGTGCGCCAGAGCTGAGGAGGGACGCCTCTTCCTCCTCGAGCTGCGTGCCGCAGACCCAGAAGAGAAGAAGCCCAAGGCCAAGGACGTGAAGCGCAAGGGGGCTGCCGTGCTCACGGCAGAACCGGACACCAAGCGGGGCAAGGATCTGCCTGAATCCTCCAGGGGCAGCCGGTACTGTGTGTACCACGACCTCCACACCCACAACACCAATGAATGCCAAGAACTCCGCGTCGTGCGAGAAGGAAGAGTCGGTCGACGCCCTGACCGTGCTGACCGGGGCTACGGCCGAGGAGGAGGAAGGAACCCGGGACGCTGGGAAGACCGCGGCCCACGTCCAGGCTGGCGTGACCAACCTCGCGAGGACCGCTGGCGCGACCCGCCTCGCGAGGGGAACTGGAGGGATCAGCCTCGTGAGGATCGCCCTCATGGCAACCTAGGCCTGCCGCCGTTGCCGCCTCAGCCGAGAAGGAACGAAGACCGCCACCAAGACGAGGGGGCTGGGGGCTTCCAGGAGCCTCGCGCCATCGCCTGCATCCTGGGCGGAGCTCAAGCCCCGGCCTCTCAACGTATCTTCAAGCAGTTTGCTCGCGAAGTGAATGCAGTCCTCCCCAAGCTTGAAGCAACGCGTCCCCTCAGGTGGTCGGCCTGCACCATCGCGTTCAGCTCAGCAGACCAGCTCAAGTGCGCAGCCACAACCGGAGTCCTCCCAATGCTTTGTTCCCCAGTCATCAGCAACGTTCTGGTCACCAGGACCCTCATCGACGGAGGGGCAGGGCTCAATGTCTTGTCCGTGGAAACGTTCAACAGCCTCCAAGTGCCCTATGACCAGCTTCAGCCAACCAAGCCCTTCTCCGGAGTCACTGACGGTTCCACAGTCCCGATCGGGCAGGTCCGCCTCTCGGTCACCTTTGGCACCTACGACAACTACCGCACCGAGCTCATCGACTTTGACGTCGCCCACATCCGCCTGCCGTACAACGCCATCCTCGGGTACCCGGTGCTGGCCAAGTTCATGGTCGTGACTCATCATGGCTACAACGTCCTCAAGATGCCAGGAAGCGGCGGCGTCATCACGGTGCCATGTCAAGAGAAGGATGCAGTGTGTGCCCTGGAGCGAGCCTTCCAGGCCGCGTCACTAGAAGACCCAGATCGCGGAAGTAGGAGGCTTCCTGAGACCACCCCCAAGAATAAGAAGACAACGTCAGGCTCAGACCCTCAGGAGGCAGGCCCTTCAAGGCCCGCATCTGCCCAGGGGGACCCTCCGTCAATCGCATAGGGAAGCGCGCCCGCGCCCTCCTCAGGCAGGGCTCGGGGGCTCTCACCTGGAGGGCCACCGACCTCGCCAAGGTCACGAGGGAGGCGCTGGGGCACCATGTGGAGGCGTGTTTCGAAGCACGCTTCCCTCGGAAGGAAGCCAAGGGAGGAAGGTCAGACCAGCAGGAGTTTGTTAGCAAGGCCATTCAAGAACTACAGGAGTCGAGGATCATGAGAGGTTGCCGTCGCCCACCAGCTGTGGCTCCCCATCCAGGCGAGGATGGTGGGCTGCGCATCTGCGTCGACGTACCAGGGCTCAATCAGATCGCCACGACGGAGCACCTCTGGCCTTCACAAGTGGGGCGCTGCGGAGGACCACCCCACAACTATGTTCACATGCCTTATGGCCTGCCGAGCGTGGCTGCGGCATACCAGCGCGTCATGAGAAGCATCTTGGAGGCACAAGAAGGCAGGCGTTCCGCAGCCCTGGCGGAGATGGAGGCTGCTCACGAGGAGCCACCAGTGCCTCCGGAGCCTCCCGAGGCCCCCGGGCCTAGGGGCTCGTGAGGATCAGCTTCCGCGGCCCACCGAGTCTGCTACACCAACGCCACTGCACCGTCGACGCCTTCAGGTGACATCTTTCAAGTTTCATTCTCAGCTGGGAGCGCCCTCCTAGGGTTGCGTCATTCCCAGGCCGCGTGGGTCTGTCCCTGCGGCATGTATCCCTTTTTATCTTCTCGGTCGCTAGCTTGCTTTGCTGGGGGCGCCCCTCGGGCTGCATCATCCCCAGCCCACTCGGGCTAGGCCCAGCGGCATGCATCCCTTCCACGCTTATTTCCAATTATGCATCATTACTCGAGGCCGTCCGCGGCACCTCTTCTTCCTCATGTCGACCACTTGCGCGTTAAAGGGGGGGTGCCTGAGCATCGTGACTCAGGGCTCTTACTGGCTCTCCAGCCCTCACCCTCTGGCCTTGCCCACGGCATCGCGACCTGGCATACCAGCGACGTCTGAGACAAGCTCGAGGGCCGGGACCCGAGGATGTAGAGTGCCGGCATCTAACCAGATTTTGCAGGGACACATCTCAAGATACGGCCCAGTGCCAGGCGCAACCCGCCTAGAGGTAGGGCCTCGTGAGTCCCGCGCTGGCTCACGGGTGCCCAGACACACCTCACCCGCTCCAACCAGCGAGCTCCTGAGCAACTAACGGTCAACTAATCGCTGTTATGGCAGCCCTGTCTTCTTTGTTCATGGTGAATCTGCAAGATCCTTAGAGGAAGCCGTGCTAGCCAAGGCCCTCGCGGCGTCTCCTTCACCCTCGCCCGCGCAAACCGCTTGCACATTAAAGGGGGGTGCCTGAGCATCGCGACTCAGGGCTCTTACTGGCTCTCCAGCCCTCACCCTCTGGCCTTGTCCATGGCATCGCGACCTGGCATACCAGCGACGGCTGAGACCAGCTCGAGGGCCGGGACCCGAGGACGTAGAGCAGAAAGGGGAGCAGAGGTGAGGGAGAAGGGGCACGCGAGGACCTCGGCCAGTGACTCCACTCAAGCTACCCCCCGGGCCCGGCGGCACGCTGAGGGCAATCTCCGATCCTCAAGATAAGTCACCATCCAAAGCGTTGGCTACCGTGGCACTACCCCCGCACCTAGAGCGACTCCGTACTAGCGAGGTTGCTTCCCTTTCTCACCTAGCGACGGCTGCTTGGGCGCCAAAGGGGACCTCCTGAGCATCGCGACTCAGGGGCTCTTACCGGACCCCGGGTCGCTCACCTCCTGGCCTTGACCACGGCATCGCGACCTGGCATACCAGCGACAGCTGACGCCGCCTTGGGACTGGGACCTGTCGACGCAGAGCACCAAGCCCTCGCGAGGTGCGAAAGGGGGAACCAAACTATGACGGAATTCGCGATTCGCACAAATCCATAGCACGGGTTACATATTAACAACAAGGATCACAGCCACCTTACAAGCCCCTACGGGGCACAATGTGATTCCTCGCAAGGAACGAATCCTAAAAGGTGCTAATTACACGCGCCCCTGCAAAAGATGCCATCATCAACAGTGGGCCGGCAGGCGCCGGCGCCAGCCCCATCCAGATCAGGATCGACGGCGACCGAGCGAGCCTGCCCTGCTCCGGGAGCGGCGTCGGCTCGCGGGCTCGTAGCTGTCGTCGCTCGTCTCCGGCGTCGCGAAGACCTCACTGGGATCGCTGGATCCTCCGGCGCTCCCGTCGCTTGCGGAGCTGTCCAGGGGGCGATTGGCGGGCCCAGCCATCGCCGTGGCAGGGTCCTGGCCGCCTCCCCCGGGGCAGCACTCCAGCCGGCGACCGTTCGCGTCGAAGACCTTGAAGAACAACACCGAAGCGTCGTCGTACTCCAGGTGGATCGTGAGGGTGCCCTTCATTCTGCAGCACCGAGCGATTTCACCCCAGCCACGAGTCATGAAGACCTCGCCCGGGGCGGTGATCGCAACCTCTGCCCCGGTCGCAGGAGTGCTGCAGTCGGCGTGCTGCAGCCACAGCTCCAGGAGTCTCACCTGCAGGAAGGCGGAGGCGAAGAAGGGAGGAAGGCGGATCCAAGTCCGCGAAGGCATGGCGGCATGGAGCATGAGCTCGCGGGAGGAGCCCTCTGTGTGGACTCCAGGAGGAACAACCAACACCTTCGTGACCCTCCGGCGCCGCCGACGGCGCTGGCCGAGGGGATCGGCGTCTCCTCTTCCAGAGCCCTCGGCGTGGGCATACAAGGGAAGCGGGAACCCCGGCGGAGGCCGCTCGTACCAAGGCCTCAGCACCACTAGGCGGTTCTCCTCGTCTCGGCCGCGCAAGGCAGGCCGTTTCTTCGGCGGGAGCGGGTCAGGTACCTCTTGAGGAGCCTTTCCCTTCTCTGCCGCGGAGAACCGGCGAATCGGAGCCATCACACCAAGACGGAGCAAGAACTGAGGCGGGGGAGGAAGCAAGAAGAGATGGACTGGAAGGGCACGCGCGGTGCCATACTTATGGCCGGCGGAGGCCAACCGCCGGCCTCCACGATCACAGGTAATCATGACATGGTTTGCATGCAGGGACTTGTCCAATCCGCGCGATCGTCGAGGCATCGTGGGGAAGTGGAGACACCCACGTCCAATCAACCGCCACGCGGCGCCCGAGGCCGCAGGCTGTTAGGGCCCGCGGCGCTTCGCCCTTGCCCTTTCGCCTCTCGGCACGGCCAAGTCCATGCGCGCCTTGGGCCCGGGGGCTACTGTCGGTGTTCTGGGAACGGGGGTCCCCAGACTTGCCTGCCTGTGGCCTGCGGCGTGGCTCGAGTGGGGGCCCAACATGGCCCATCTTCATCAACACAAGGCTCAAGACCCTCGCGAGGGGCCAAGCCTCGCGAGGCGGACGACACGGTGCTTCCTCCAGCATGGCCTCCTTAGGCTGGCTCGCGAGGAGGCGGAGAGATCAAGGTGGGGTACCTCACGAGGTGCCCATGACGCAAGCCATGACGACCAAGGGTGCCAGGCGGGCGCTAGCCCACGCAGTGTCCTCCCTTTCCTCTTTGGTGCAAAGGGGGCAAGCGCAGGCGAGAGGATCAAGCAAAGGCACCCATTTCGGTGCAACGAGACCAAGACCAGCTCCGCGACAAGGAGGAAGTCACTGTGGAGCCCAAGCCGGCGTCATCACCAGAGCCTTTGGCAGGCAAAGACCAACTTTAGTCAGGATAAGTGTATCAGATGTTCCCCTTCAAATTGGCCAATTGTTGGCGCCCTTCCCGCTCGATATTTGGGAAGAGGCCCAGGGCCTTTGCCTATAAATAGGACTAGCCACCCCCAGAGTAGAGGCATCTGGATAGGAAGAAGCTAGGATCAAACCGAGCATCTAGAGAGAGAGAAGGGCGATCGAACTCCCCCTAGCAGTTCATCCCCTAGCCAAGAACAGACCCTCGCGAGGTCGTTCTTCCCTGTACTGTTCTTCCTCATCAGCCCAAGAGGCAATCCACCACACCACACTGGAGTAGGGTATTACACCACAATGGTGGCCCGAACCAGTATAAACCTTGTGTCTCTTGTGTTGTTCCTGCAGTAGTTTAGATCCTTACGAGACGGAGAGGTAGAGGGCACGATCTCCGCGCGCACCCCAGAGTTCGAACCTTAAGGGTCTGCCGGAACCCATGATCCGACACATGGTTAGTCATAAAATCCTACATAAAACTTGTAGATCACTGAATATGATATGTTTGATTCCTTGCAATAGTTTTGCGATATAAAGATGGTAATATTAGAGTCATGCTAGTGGGTAGTTGTGGATTGTAGAAATACTTGTGTTGAAGTTTGTGATTCCCGTAGCATGCACGTATGGTGAACCGTTATATGATGAAGTCGGAGCATGATTTATTTATTGATTGTCTTCCTTATGAGTGGCGGTCGGGGACGAGCGATGGTCTTTTCCTACCAATCTATCCCCCTAGGAGCATGTGTGTAGTACTTTGTTTCGATGACTAATAGATTTTTGCGATAAGTATATGAGTTCTTTATGACTAATGTTGAGTCTATGGATTATACGCACTCTCACCCTTCCATCATTGCTAGCCTCTTCGGTACCGTGCATTGCCCTTTCTCACCTCAAGAGTTGGTGCAAACTTCGCCGGTTCATCCAAACCCCGTGATACGATACGCTCTATCACACATAAGCCTCATTATATCTTCCTCAAAACAGCCACCATACCTACCTATCATGGCATTTCATAGCCATTCCGAAATATATTGCCATGCAACTTCCATCATCATCATATACATGACTTGAGCATTTATCGTCATATTGCTTTGCATGATCGTAAGATAGCTAGCATGATGTTTTCATGGCTTGTCCGTTTTTTTATATCTTTGCTACGCTAGATCATTGCACATCCGGTACACCGCCAGAGGCATTCGTATAGAGTCATATCTTTGTTCTAGACATCGAGTTGTAATATTGAGTTGTAAGTAAATAAAATTGTGATGATCATCATTATTACAGCATTGCCCTAGTGAGGAAAGGATGATGGAGACTATGATTCCCCCACAAGTCGGGATGAGACTCCGGACTTTTAAAAAAAGAGGCCAAAGAAGCCCAAATAAAAAAAGAGGCCAAAGAAGCCCACCAAAACAAAAAAAATGAGAGAAAAAGAGAGAAGGGGCAATGTTACTATCCTTTTACCACACTTGTGCTTCAGAGTAGCACCATGTTCTTCATATAGAGTGTCTCTTGAGTTATCACTTTCATATACTAGTGGGAATTTTCATTATAGAACTTGGCTTGTATATTCCGATGATGGGCTTCCTCAAATGCCCGAGTTCTTCATGAGCAAGCAAGTTGGATGCACACCCACTTAGTTTCCAGTTTGAGTTTTCATGCACTTATAGCTCTTAGTGCATCTGTTGCATGGCAATCCCTACTCCTCGCATTGACATCAATTGATGGCATCTCCATAGCCCATTGATTAGCCGCGTCGATGTGAAACTTTCTCCCTTTTTGTCTTCCACACAACCTCCACCATCATATTCTATTCCACCTATAGTGCTATGTCCATGGCTCACGCTCATGTATTGCGTGAAAGTTGAAAAGATTTGAGACCATCAAAAGTATGAAACAATTGCTTGGCTTGTCATCGGGGTTGTGCATGATTTGAATATTTTGTGTGGTGAAGATGGAGCATAGCCAGACCATATGATTTTGTAGGGATAACTTTCTTTGGCCAGGTTATTTTGAAAAGACATGATTGCTTTATTAGTATGCTTGAAGTATTATTGTCTTAATGTCAAAAGATAGACTATTGCTTTGAATCACTCGTGTCTTAATATTCATGCCATGATTAGATTACATGATCAAGATTATGCTAGGTAGCATTCCACATCAAAAATTATCTTTTTTATCATTTACCTACTCAAGGACGAGAAGGAATAATGCTTGGAGATGTTGATAGGTCTCCGTCATATCTATAATTTTTGATTGTTCCATGCCAATAT
The DNA here is from genome assembly GCA_032464435.1 of Aegilops umbellulata. Taxonomy (NCBI): domain Eukaryota; kingdom Viridiplantae; phylum Streptophyta; class Magnoliopsida; order Poales; family Poaceae; genus Aegilops; species Aegilops umbellulata. The sequence goes on from CP136057.1 coordinate 67,706,795, forward strand.
TCTACAACTTTCATATACTTTTGGTAACTTTTTATACTATTTTTGGGACTAACATATTGATCCAATGCCTAGTGCAAGTTCCTATTTGTTGCATTTTTTTTGTTTCGCAGAAAATCCATATCAAAAGGAGTCCAAACGGGATAAAAACTGACGGAGATTTTTTTGGAATATTTATGATTTGGGGGAAGAAGAATCAACGCGAGACGATGCCCGAGGGGGCCACGAGGCAGGGGGGCACGCCCCAGGGGGTCAAGCGCGCCCTGGCCCCTCATGGCCACCCCGTAAGGTGGTTGGTGCCTTTCTTTCGTCGCAAGAAAGCTAATATCTGGATAGAGATCGTGTCCAAAATTCAGCCCAATCGGAGTTACGGATCTTCGGGAATTTAAGAAACGGTGAAAGGGCAGAATGAGGGAGCGCAGAAACAGAGAGAGACAGAGACAGATCCAATCTCGGAGGGGCTCTCGCCCCTCCCACGCCATGGAGACCATGGACCAGAGGGGAAACCCTTCTCCCATCTACGGAGAAGGTCAAGGAAGAAGAAGAAGGAGGGGGGCTCTCTCCCCCTTGCTTTCGGTCGCACGTGAGTGCCGTCGGGGCCATCATCGTCACCGCAATCTACACCAACAACTTCACCGCTGTCATCACCAACTCTTCCCCCCTCTATGCAGCGGTGTAACCCCTCTTTTACCCGATGTAATCTCTACTTAAACATGGTGCTCAACGCTATATATTATTTCCCAATGATGTATGGCTATCCTATGATGTTTGAGTAGATCTGTTTTGTCCTATGGGTTAATTGATGATCGTGATTGGTTTGAGTTGCATGTTTTATTATTGGTGCTGTCCTACGGTGCCCTCCGTGTGGCGCAAGCGTGTGGGATCCCCACTGTAGGGTTTGTGATATATTCATGGTTTGCTTATTGTCAGTGTTGCGTGAGTGACTGAAACACAAACACGAATAAGTGGGTCATGGTGTATGGGAATAAAGAGGACTTGGTACTTTAATGCTATGTGTCGGTGTCCAAACTGGCGGATCTCGGGTAGGGGGTCCCGATCTGTGCGTCAAGGCCGGATGGTAACAAGAGACAAGGGACACGATGTTTTTACCCAGGTTCGGGCCCTCTCGATGGAGGTAATACCCTACTCCTGCTTGATTAATATTGATGATATGGGTAGTACAAGAGTAGATCTACCACGAGATCAAGGAGGCTAAACCCTAGAAGCTAGCCTATGGTATGATTGTGTATGAAGATGATTGTCCTACGGACTACAACCCTCTGGTTTATATAGACACCGGATAGGGTTAGGGTTACACAGAGTCGGTTACAATGGTAGGAGATCTTGAATAGCCGCATCGCCAAGCTTGCCTTCCACGCCAAGAAAAGTCCCATCTGGACACGGGACGAAGTCTTCAATCTTGTATCTTCATAGTCCAGGAGTCCGACGAAGGTATAGTCCGGCTACCCGGACACCCCCTAATCCAGGACTCCCTTAGTAGCCCCTGAACCAGGCTTCAATGACGACGAGTCCGGCGCGCAGATTGTCTTCGGCATTGCAAGGCGGGTTCCTCCTCCAAGTCCTTCATAGAAGATTGTAAACACCAAGAATAGTGTCCGGCTCTGCAAAATAAGTTTCCACATAGTGCCATAGAGAGAATAATATTAACACAAATCAAATCTGCTGACGTATTCCGCAGTGCATCATCGCACTACGGCCAAGTTCTTTACATGAATCTTTTTACTTTTCCACCTCAGCACGTTTAGCGAGGCGGTTTCCTTGGCACGTCTTGTCAAAGCAGAGATCGTGTGCCCTTTTTACGGGATTCTCATCAATACGGACGTGGGTAACCCAACCGCGCCATTTACCACGGCGCTTGGGAGGCAAGCGAGTTTTATTAGGCAGGTGGGGACGCATAACCGCATCCGCCCATATAAGGGGATAAGGATCCACCTTTTTACCTACGCCTTCTTCCTCCTTTGCCAATCCATCTCTTGCGCACTCGAGCTCCAGCGCCCAAGCCCGCCCTTCCCACCTCAACCTTCTCCAGCAATGTCCAGAGCGGGAGGCAAGTGGATGGTCTCCTCCGTTACGGAGGTTCAGGTGAAAAAGCTGAGGAAGGCCGGATACCTGTCCATGGACATCCCGCACCGGCTTCCCGAGAAGGGGCAGCTTCTCCCCACCCCAAGGTCCCATGAGAGGGTAGTTTTCCTTCCCCACTTCCTCCGCGGACTGGGTTTTCCACTTCACCCATTCGTCCGGGGGCTCATGTTCTACTACGGCCTGGATTTCCATGATCTGGCCCCAAACTTCATCCTCAACATCTCGGCGTTTATCGTCGTGTGTGAGGCCTTTCTCCGCGTCCGCCCCCATTTCGGCCTCTGGCTCAAGACCTTCAACATCAAGCCCAAGGTGGTGCGCGGCAGCCAGGCGGAGTGCGGAGGCGCCATGGCGGGCAAGATGGCCAATGTCCTATGGTTCGAGGGCTCCTTCGTGGAGACCCTAAAGGGGTGGCAAGCCGGGTGGTTTTACATCACCGAGCCACGCGATCCGAAATGGATCGCAGCCCCCGAGTTCCGATCCGGACTCCCCACGCGGCTTATGTCCTGGAAAGAGACGGGCCTGTCGTGGGGTAACGAAGAAGAGGTGACCGGACTGAAGACATGCATCCAGTCCCTGGTAAACAAGCCAATCAGGCTTGTCAATGTAGTCTAGGTCATGCTCGTTCACCGAATCCTCCCGTGTCAACAACGGGACTTTACTCTGTGGGAGTTCGACCCGGCGCAGCACCGAGCCCTTAACAGGCTCTTCGACACGACGTATGAAGACGTCTGGAAGGTGCTAATCAAGGGCGCCGAGGCTCCCGCATCCGCCTCCGAGGACCGCGGATACAGCTCGCAGCGTCACGCTAGCAAGGTAAGCTATCTTCGCCTTTTACAGGATACTAAGCTCTTTTTCCTTTCACAGTTTTGACTCTGTGCGGGATCTAAACTCCCTTACCTTTGACAGGCTTGGCAGGCGATATCTGGACCAATTAACTGTCCGGCTCCCTTGCCCGAGGACCCAGCCCCTGCGCTCCTAATGAAGTTGCTTCTTCCGGCACCTTATGTGGTGCCGGAGAAGAAAGTCAAGAAGAAGAAGACCACGGGGACTCGAAAGAGTGCCCGTAATGTGGTGGTGTCGGACTCGTCGTCTGACGAGTCCGAGACGCCCTCCTCCCGTGAAAACGAGGAGGAGGAAGAAGAAAGCTCCCCCCCCCCAGCGGAGGGAGGAGAGAAGAAGAAGGCCGCCCCAGCAGGGGAGGCCGAGGAGTCTAGGAAAAGGAAGACCCCTCCGCCGGACTACTCCCATGACGCCGAAGAGAGCGAAGAGGAGTGGACGAACAGGGCCAAGCGTCCGGCGACATCGTAAGTTCGGATATCAGAGTAACTCATGATGTTCCATTGTTGCACAGCTTTCCTTAATGTCGAATGTAATTATGCAGCCCGCCCCAGGCCAAATACAACAAATCGTCGGGCGGCTCCCTGGACTCATCGGACGTGAACTCCGTTCCGCCCGCTGTCTCTCCCCCCCCCCCCCCCCGCGCACTGCGGATGACGCCAAAGTGGCATCGCGACAAGCTCCGGGGCAGGAGGAGGTGGTCCCGGAGGAGCCGCAAGGCAACCTCCCGGACTCCAGGAGTGAAGGGGACAAGACCCCCCAGGGCTCCAAGTCCGGCTTTGAGCCGGACACCGTGCCGGAATCTTCAACAGTTCCGAGCCGCGGTAGGCGAACTCCTTCCAAAAGGAGCAAGCCTTCTAAGCCAGCGACTTCCGTCCAACCGGAGTCGCTGGACCATCTGTTGGAGGTGCTTGACGGCGCCTCCATCGACAAGGGGCACCGTACTATCATGAGTACGGTGATCCAGAGGGTTCAGTCCGCCAATAGCGGACTGACTGAAGCTTGCGCTAGCCTTCTGACAGGCTTCGAGGTAAGTAAAAATATGTCAAAATATTACCACATAGACAGTAGCCCCTGATGCTCTGTTTGGCGTTCGGAAAGAAAAGCCGAATAGAGGATCTATTAAATTTTCGCAGGAGTCTAACAATAAAGAGTCAATATGCGTATGCAGGCTTCGCTGCTATCCACCGCCTCACTAACTGCGCAGGTGGATGTCCTGAAACAGGACCTCGGGCGGACCGAGCAAGATCTCGGCCTTGCCAAACGGCAGCTCGAGGAAAAGGAAGGTAAGAAATACCCTACGAAAAAAGGTGCCTATAGAGAGGCGTGATTGCAAAAAATAACAGGATCATACTGCTTATTATAGGGGCCACAACTGAGGTGGCGACCCTCAAGCAGGCGCTATCTAAGGCCGAAAAGAAAACGGCCGAGGAGTGCACCGAGCGAGAGAGACTTGGGGATCAGGTCGGCGAGGTGCAGCAAGAGCTGCAGGCTCTCATGAAAAAACATGAGAGCTTGGAGCTTGAGTCAAAGGCGCAAGCATCCGAGCTCGCGTCGGCCCTTGAGACCGCCAAGGGTGCCAAGGCCGAAGCCCAAAAGGCCCTCCAAGAGTTGGAGGAGATGAAAAAGATAGCAGCGGGTAAGGCATTCTTAATGCAAAGCAGAAATATAAAAGTAAACTACTTGTCACTTACCCGAATCCGGAGCTCTCCAGGGGCATTCGCAGATCTTCCCCGCAGCGTATCCGACGCAGCCGCATTCTACCGAGCTGAAGAGGGCAGCTCGACGGAGAGTGTGTTCTGGTCTCAGTATTCTGAGGCCGGACACCCTGTACCCCTGAGCGACCAGTTGAAACAGCTGGTCGAGCTCCACAAGGCGGCCGAACAGGCCATGAAGGGCTTCATAGTTCGGCTGTGGCCTGGAGAGGCCCTGCCTGGGAGCTATTTCGGGCTGGTGCGGCGGCTGGTGGAAGCCTGTCCAAGGCTCGAGGTCATCAAGCGCTCTGTCTGCATCGAAGGTGCCCGTCGGGCCCTTGCCCGTGCAAAGGTGCACTAGGGTAAGCTGGACGGAGAGAAGCTTGTGAAGGACGGGCCGCCGTCGGGGAAGGAGCATCGCAAGCCCGAGAACTACTACAAGGATGTTCTTGCAGGTGCTCGCCTTGTGGCGGATGAATGTACGAAGGATGTAATTTTTGAATGAACTCGCTCGTGTTTATCCTGTGCGCTGAAAACTTGTTCATATGCGCTAAGCAATGCTTACTGAATTAAAAATATTATTTTCTGTGCGGCCGTTTGAAAGTGCAACTATCCCTAGGTGGTTTTGGTAATTCATAACAACATATAGCTCATTGAGTTAATGCTATTCCAAGATGATTATTTCAGGAAAGCTCAATGATTGGCATGGCATGGATGGTGAAAGTGGAACCCTCAAAATGCTGAGGACAAAGGATTGGCTCAAGCTCAAAAGCTCAAGACTCTTCATTTTACATTTTAGTGATCCAAGATCACATTGAGTCCATAGGAAAAGCCAATACTATCAAGGAGGGATGAGGTGTTGCTTAATGAGCCCTTTGCTTCATGTGCTTAATGATATGCTCCAAAATCCTCAGCTACTTTCTCATATCCACTCTTGACCTAAACCCAAAGCCAAACTCGGTCCTACCTATTCTTTCTATCCGGCGCCACCGAGTTTCACATGTCATAAGCCACTGCCAAACCCTAGCAAATCGGTTCTACCGATAGGGATCTCGGTCTCACCGAGATGGGATTGCAATTTCTCTGTTTCCTTTTCATAACTTTTCGGTCTCACCGAAAGAGCGGATCGGTCCCATCGAGATTGCAATGCAAACTCTCTGTTTTCTTTTTGTAACTTTTCGGTCTCACCGAAAGAGCAAATCGGTCCCACCGAGTTTGCCTGACCAACTCTCTGGTTAGCTTATTACCAAATCGGTCTCACCAAGTTTGTGTAATCGGGCTCACCGAGATTACGTTATGCCCTAACCCTAACCATATCGGTCCTACCGAGTTGCATGTCAGTCCCACCGAAAATCTCTAACGGTCACTAGGTTTACTATTTCGGTCCGACCGAGTTTGTTGATTCGATCCCACCGAGATTGGTAAATTGTGTGTAACGGTTGGATTTTGTGTGGAGGCTATATATACCCCTCCACCTCCTCTTCACTCGTGGAGAGAGCCATCAGAACACATCTACACTTCCAACTCATATGTTCTGAGAGAGAACCACCTACCCTTGTGTTGAGGCCAAGATATTCCATTCCTACCATATGAATCTTGATCTCTAGCCTTCCCCAAGTTGCTTTCCACTCAAATCTTCTTTCCACCAAATCCAAATCCTATGAGAGAGAGTTGAGTGTTGGGGAGACTATCATTTGAAGCACAAGAGCAAGGAGTTCATTATCAACACACCATTTGTTACTTCTTGGAGAGTGGTGTCTCCTAGATTGGCTAGGTGTCACTTGGGAGCCTCCGACAAGATTGTGGAGTTGAACCAAAGAGTTTGTAAGGGCAAGGAGATCGCCTACTTCGTGAAGATCTACCGCTAGTGAGGCAAGTCCTTCGTGGGCGATGGCCATGATGGGATAAACAAGGTTGCTTCTTCGTGGACCCTTCGTGGGTGGAGCCCTCCGTGGACTCGCGCAACCGTTACCCTCCGTGGGTTGAAGTCTCCATCAACGTGGATGTAGGATAGCACCACCTATCCGAACCACGACAAAAACATCCTTGTCTCCAATTGCGTTTGAATTTTCCAAACCCTTCCCTTTACATTCTTGCAAGTTGCATGCTTTACTTTCCGCTGCCTATATACTCTTTGCATGCTTGCTTGAATTGTATGATGATTGCTTGACTTGTCCTAAAGTAGCTAAAATCTGCCAAGAACTAAAATTGGGAAAAGGTTAAGTTTTTATTTGGTCAAGTAGTCTAATCACCCCCCTCTAGACATACTTCCGATCCTACAAGTGGTATCAGAGCTTTCGTCTCCAATTTGCTTTGATTTTCATAGCTTTTGGTGGTCATAGCCTTGGTTTCACAACCTAGAAGAGTATGGCGTCTAGCGAGGGAAATTATCACCGTAGAGGTCCTTATTTTGATGGTACTAATTTTGCTAGTTGGAAGCATAAAATGAAAATGCATATTCTCGGACATAAGCCCGCCGTTTGGGCTATTGTGTGTGTTGGTTTGCAAGGTGACTTCTTCGATGGGAAAGAACCAAACCGTGAAGCTACCGCGGATGAGTTGAAAATGTTGCAATACAACGCTCAAGCTTGTGATATTCTCTTCAACAGATTGTGCCCCGAAGAATTCAACAAAATCAGCCGTCTTGAGAATGCAAAGGAAATTTGGGATACTTTGATCGATATGCACGAAGGTACCGACTCCGTCAAGGAATCCAAATTGGATGTGCTTCAAAGTCAACTTGACAAGTTCAAAATGAAGGATGGTGAAGGTGTCGCTGAAATGTACTCTAGGCTTGCTCTCATCACAAACGAGATTGCCGGCTTAGGGAGTGAAGAGATGACCGATAGATTCATCATCAAGAAGATCCTAAGAGCCTTGGATGGAAAATATGATACCGTGTGCACATTGATCCAAATGATGCCCAATTACAAAGATCTCAAGCCAACGGAGGTCATTGGAAGAATTGTTGCTCATGAGATGTCACTCAAGGATAAAGAGGAACTTCACAACAAATCAAGTGGTGCCTACAAAGCCTCATGTGAAGCCCCCACATCATCAAGTGAGAAACAAAACTTCAATGAAGAATTGAGCTTAATGGTGAAAAACTTCAACAAGTTCTACAAGAGTAGAAGCAAAGATAGAAGCTCCAAGTCAAGGTCCTACAATGACAATAGATCTTCTAGTCGAGAGCGAAACTGCTACAATTGTGGAAGACCCGGACACTATTCCAATGAGTGTACGGCTCCCTACAAAAGAAGAGAAGATTCCCCAAAAAGAAGAAGCAAAAGAGAAGAATCACCTCCAAGAGAGAGAAGGAGTAGAAATGATCGTTATGAACGAAGATACTCACGGAGAAGCAAGGATTCGGAAAGACAAGAAAAATCATCAAGGAGCTACACAAAACGAAGACATCAAGCTCATGTTGGTGAATGGGTATCTGGCTCCGACTCCGACAACCACTCCGAGAGAAGTTATCACTCTGATTCCGAATATACTCAAGATGAAGGTGTTGCCGGTCTAGCACTTGTGTCAACCAACTCCTACGACATATTTGACTCGCCAAATGAAGGAATTGGAAGATGCTTCATGGCCAAAGGTCCTAAGGTAACACACCCGGAGTATGTTGATTTTAATAGTGATGAAGATGACTTGTTAGGTGATGATGATTTACTTGTTGACAACTCTAGTGATGAATACTATGATGAAACGTCAATAAATCATGCTAATCAAGATAAAACGAATGACAATGATAGGAAGAAAATTGAGGCTCTAACTAAAGAACTAAACACTCTTAAGTTAGCTCATGAAACTATCTTCGAAGATCATCGAGAACTTTTAAGAGCTCATGAGAAGTTACGCTTTGAAAAGCTCAATCTTGAGCAAGAGCATGAGTTTTTAAAGGCAATCAATGATGATCTCCGCAAGAAAAGTTCTTCTTACATTGCCAAGCGTTTACTCCTCCGGTTTTGCGCTTCTGCTTCTGACTGGAATTCCCTCCTCCGGTTTCTTGGGCGACTGTTTTGTGCTTGCCACTCCGGAGTCGATCCTCCTCTTCATTAGCATACTTGGTGGCAATCTCCATCATCCGACTCACATACATATCCCCGGTCCGACCGAACTTCAGGTTCAATTCTCGATACTTGACACCTTCCTTAAAGGCACAGACTGCTTGGTGATCTAACACATTCTCCACTGTGTGGTGCAGCGTGATCCATCTTTGGATATAATCCCTCAAAGTTTCATTCGGTTTCTACACACGGGATTGCAAATCTGTTAAGCCTGTTGGTCGTTTACATGTTCCTTCAAAGGTTCTAACAAACACTCAGGCAAGTTCCTCCCAACTATATATGCTGCCAGGTGCTAGCTGATTCAACCATGCTCTGGTTGAGCCTTCCAACATCAGAGGAAGGTGTTTCATGGCCACTTCATCATTGCCACCACTGATCTGCACAGCCACTCGGTAGTCCTCAAGCTAAGTGTCAGGCTTGGACTCACCAGTGAACTTGCTGACTCCAGTCGCCAACCTGAAGTTGGGAGGAATCACCGCTGCTCTGATGGCTCTGCTGAAACACTCGGGTCCCGAAACATGTACTCTGCTGCCAGCCGGATAATCTCTATCATGGCCCTCCCTGTGTGCTCTGTTCCTGTCAACCAGACCTTGGACGAGAATAGATCTCGCATCAAAGCCCGGCTCTCTGGGGTCGACTAGAGTTCTTCGCCCACCAATGTGAGGGCGTCTGTCATCATGCTGTCGAGGCACGTATGACCCACTCCTCGAGGGAGGAGTGGGCACTCGACAACGATCATCATGGTCGAGTCGGCGATCATACTGCTCACGGTTTCTATACTGATCTCGCCGGTCTCCACGTCCCTCACGCCTCAGAAGCGATCTTGGGCTGTGAGCCGACTGAACTGTGTCTGCTATCACGGATCTGCTGTGGATCCTGTTCCGCGACTGAGACACTGTTGTGTTCTGCTCTCCTGCTGCCCGGAGTAAAGCCCGGATCTGCATCAAACGTCTGCCAGCTTCTGACTGGGAAGGTTGAATCGACTCTGCTATTCGGGCTGCAGCTGTGAGATTCTGAATCGGAGTTCGGTATACCTGAGTTGGAGGCGGAAAAAGTTGTCGTCGACTGGACTCAGGAATCTGCTGACGAGCACGCTCGTCGAGTGCGTGCTGGAGGTTCTCCAGTCGAGTGCGCTCAACCAAGTTGGCCAGGCGCGCATCCTCCAAGGCCCGGGCCTCGGGGGTTTCTCCGACGATAGGAGTGTGAAGTGCATCCATGTTACGGCGGCGAAGCTCTTCCCTCTGCTGCAAAGAAAGAGGCTCGGGGCAGTACTCTTCGTGAACATGCGACGGATCGCCACCACCATCGCCACCGTCGTCGCTGGGGAAGCCAGGAGGACTACGTGGTCCATTGACCATCAAAACTTCCGCCACGGGGTCACTGTTGTCGCACTCGGATGCGGTCTCGACGGAGCCAGTCAAACAGGCCGTAGAGAGTTTCGTCGGGCTCGATTGCCGCAACTTGTGGGGTGGCCGACTAGTGGGCCACAGCGTGCCTCACCCACCGCTGAAGCCGCGACCGACCGGAACGCTTGCGCCGGCGAACAGCGGGGAGCGAGGATGCCATAGGAGCCAACCGATACTAAGTCGACGGCTACTGAAGAAGGACGCCGCGGACGCATGCGCGAAAGTGTGTTGCCCGCGGACAGGGAGCGCCTCGACGTCGAGTGGATCCTCTTGGAGCCAAGCGGAGTCATCGGCGACGAACACGAGCACGCCGAGACGGATCTCGCGGCCCTCGGCCAATCCTCCGCCAGAAACCATGATGATGGGGATCGAAAAAATTGCAACTTCTCCAATAAGTCGCTAAGACACCTGCCCCACGATGGCCGCCAACTGTCGTGGTACTAAGACTGACAGTAGAATAGGGGGGTAAGTATGGAGAGGCAAGATCCTAGCTATGGCGAAGTTGTACACACGAGTTTTACGAGTTCAGGCCCTTCTCGGAAGAAGTAACATCCCTACGTCTCGGAGCCCAGAGGCGGTCGACTGGATTATGTATGTGTGTGTTTACAGGGATGCGGACCCTTGTCTCAGAAGAGGGGGGTGGCTTATATAGAGTGCGCCAGGACCCCGGCCATCCCCCGTTGCCAAGGGTTCAATGTACATAAAGAAGGAGAGTTACAGGTAACGTCCGCAATAAAGTGTTATAAATGATCATTGAGTCTATGAATAAACGTCAGACCGTTGTTGTGCTGAGCGACTTTAGATCTTCGGTATGTCGAGTGGTTTCTTATACGGTCGAATGCTTGAGTGGTCGAGTGGCCTAAAGAAGGAGGGGTCTCCGAGTGAATGATAGGTCGAGTGGATTGCACTCGACTCCTTTGTTGGGCCCTCCCTATTGCCTCTTGAACTTCTTTGTTTCTAAGACAGTGACCTTGGGTAAGACGCATAGGTCAAGCCTATTACCCTACCCCAGGTCTATGTCCTCATCACACTCCTCTGCTCATATCATAATATCTTTATTCATGTGGCACGTAGGATCATTGGTCTAGTTGGTTCAATTGGTATCTTTTGATTGCTTGTTTCTCTCTTTGTTATGTATTTGTGGCATATCATTCTTTTGCTATCTTGGTGCCTCAATATAGTTGGTCTTCCTCCAAGTATTACCTTTGGATATGTGTATGGCATTCCACTCTCTTGTTGTGAAATACACAACTTTTGGAGGAACACCTTTTATATTGGTCTTCTTTGCTTTTTGCCCATTTTGGCAATCGATGCCAATGGGGGAGAAGTTTCTGAGAGTTTTGTGGAGAAGTCTTCAGAGTTTTCTCCTTGATTTGGTTTTGTTCCTAAGCATTTGCATCTCATACGCATGCATTATCGGTTGTTGCTTTGCATGGTGATGCATAATTCCTTGTATAAACTCTCTTGAAAGTGATTGTCATCAATTACCAAAATGGGGGAGATTGAAAGAACATGCGGTGCCCCCATGTTTGGTTTTGGTAATTGATGACAATCTCTATGGACTAATGGTTGCCTTGAGTTATATTTGAAGGTGTTGTCCATAGGCTTTTCTTGGAATACATGTGTTGGTTTCAAGGAGAGTTTGTGTCGACCAAGGTGCTATTCAAGGAATTACCTAAAGATTGGTCTTGTGAGAGGTTGATCAAGACTAAGTCAAAGAGTGAATCAAGTTGATCAACACACAAAGCATAGAAGATGTACCGAGAGGGATCAAGCGATCCCATGGTATGGTAAGCATTGTCAATTATGCTTTTGTGTACTAACCCATGATCTTCGTGAGAGTTCTTTGAGGGGTTAGGTTGCGGTGTGCAAGTTCAAGTGAAGCACTTGTGAGAGGTTGATCAAGACTAAGTCAAAGAGTGAATCAAGTTGATCAACACACAAAGCATAGAAGATGTATCGAGAGGGATCAAGCGATCCCATGGTATGGTAAGCATTGTCAATTATGCTTTTGTGTACTAACCCATGGTATTCGTGAAAGTTCTTTGTGGGGTTAGGTTGCAGTGTGCAAGTTCAAGTGAAGCATCACGACGAGATCAAATGCTTGAAGCTTGCCGTCCATTGTGGTGACAATGGACTTGTGAAGATGTGCGGAAGGGTGGGCTCACCCATAGTGGAGTATGGGGAGCAATCAACTAGTCTTCATCGAGCCAACATAATCAAGAAAGGTGGTTCAACTTGAGGGAGTCAAGATCGTCATCATCTAGCTCAAGTGGACCATGTGCAAGGCAAAGGTTTGCCCTTGATAGGTTTTCTATTTTACCGGTCTCATGGTGGTAGTTGGGAGACTGGGTTATAGGATTGATTGTCGTACTATCAAGGGGGGCTCTCGATGAGTAGCTTCATCGTATTGTTTGTAGAGAGCTCAAATCATTGCATCCTTGCATCATCTTTCTTGGTTCTTGTTTGGTTCTCTTTGTGAGATTTGGAGCTTATGGTCATCTTGATGACAAGCTCGAGTTCATCGAAAACGGAGTTCACATGCATCTTCTATGATGTTTTGGATGTTGGAGTCTCTGCCGGTTCTTCTCTGTTGGAGGTTTCTCTCCTCTTTTTGTTAGGCATACCTCCCCTGCCTCTTCTTACTATAACCAACAAGCTTGAGTTTTCCCAATTCGGATCTCATTTGCAGAAGTTATGGCAGTTCTGGTTTTATTAGATCCATCTGTTGTCTTTAGTTGCGTTTTGGAGGCATCCAAGTGCTAAAGCCTCTGCGGCGTGTGGTAGTACTGCTCAAGGGAGCGGTAGTACCGCAGGGGCCAGCGGTAGTACCGCTCCTGGTGAGCGGTAGTACCGCTGCCTCTAGCCCAGAACACTGTCGCGCATGGAAGTAGGCGCGGAAGTAATTTTTTACTTGCGTGCCCTACACGGTAGTACCGCTCCTGGTGAGCGGTAGTACCGCTGCCTCGTGTCCTGGCGCTGTTGCGTGCGGTAGTAGGTGTGGATGTAATTTTTTACATCCGCCCTTATGCGGTAGTACCGCTCCCTGTGAGCGGTAGTACCGTACCGACCTTTTCTCGTAGCTAGCTCTAGCGGTTTTAGGCGCGGTAGTTATTTTTTACATCCGTGGTCGCGCGTAGTTCCGCAAGGGCAGGCGGTAGTACCGCTCCTGTAGTAGTACCGCCCTGTTGCCCCTTTGTAGTGTTGTTTCATTGGGCTTCTGCCGCCCTAGCGGTAGTACCGCTCGTAGGAGCGGTAGTACCGCTCTGTGCGGGCTGTGAGCATAACGGTTGGATTTTCCCCTCCTATAAAAGGGGGTCTTCTTCCCCAATGAACCTTATATTTTTAGCTCGTGTTCTTCCCCCATTATTGACCTTCTTCGAGCTTGCTAACTCTCAATCCCTCCATGGATTCTTGCTTGTTTTTTAGGGAGAAGGGAGAGGAGATCTAGATCCACATTTCCACCAATCACTTGCTCCTCTATGTGAGGGGAACCCCTTGGATCTAGATCTTGGAGTTCTTGGTGTTCTCCTTCTTGTTCTTCCTCTCATTTTCCTCCCTAGCATTAGTTGCTTCGGTGGGATTTGAGAGAGAAGGACTTGGGCACTCCGTGTGCCCTTGCCATTGCATTTGGTGCATCGGTTTAAGTTCTCCACGGTGATACGTGGAAGTTACAAGTTGAGAAGCTTATTACTCTTGGGTGCTTGGTATCCTTGAGCTTGTTCCTCTTGGGTGCTTGGGCGCCCTAGACGATTGGTGGTGTTCGGAGCTCAATCATTGTGGTGTAAAGCTCCGGGCAAGCGTCGGGGTCTCCAATTAGGTTGTGGAGATCGCCCCGAGCAATTTGACGGGTACTGGTGACCGCCCCCAAGGGTTGCCAAAGTGTACAGGTTCAGTGACCGCCCCCAAGGGTTGCCATTTCTACGGGTTCGGTAACCGCCCTCAAGGGTCCCTTAGTGGAATCACGGCATCTTGCATTGTGCGAGGGCGTGAGGAGATTACGGTGGCCGTAGTGGCTTCTTGAGGAGCATTGTGCCTCCACACCGCTCCAAACGAAGATTAGCATCCGCAAGGGTGTGAACTTCGGGATACATCGTCGTCTCCGCGTGCCTCGGTTATCTCTTACCCGAGCCCTTTACTTATGCACTTTACTTTGTGATAGCCATATTGTTTCTTATCATATATCTTGCTATCACTTAGTTGTTTATCTTGCTCAGCAAAAGTTGTTGGTGCACATAGGTGAGCCTAGTTGTTGTAGGTTTTGTGCTTGACAAATTAACCGTTAGGTTTATTCCACATTTGTTCAAGCCTAAACTGTAATTATTTTAAAAGCGCCTATTCACCCCCCCCCCCCTCTAGGCGACATCCTCGATCTTTCATCTTTTTTTGGCAATTCCTTTGGGTAGGGGGTCTCTTTCGACAAAAAAATCCATATTCGAAAGATGCCCGTCTGAGAGGGGTGAATTCCTGTGGATCCTTCACAATTTTGTATGATATTAGCAATGTTCACGATATCGGTAACCGGCAGCTGCTCGATCGAGTTATGGGTAGGGATTAATAGGCAAGTAATTGGATTTATCGGTAAACCATTGTTAACCTGGGTCATATCTATATATCCTAGGCTACATATTATGCAATGTACGAAATGTTTAAATATTATAATAAAAATGGAAAAGTGTTACATATCTATATATCCTAGGCCATCCCACATCATCTGAATTTCTTTTCAAAGATTGAAGCGATAGAATCCTACACAGAAGAGGGGGCAGGGCAGCAATGCTGATATAGCCAACCAGTAGCACCTATATAGATATGCATCTTCCATGGCGTGTTGCGCGCACTACCCCTACCTACCCATAACGAAAATCGGCAGCAGCAGGCACGCACAGGCTTGCCGCCACGCCCCCAGGCGGCAAGGCACAGTGCTGCCGCCTCCCCCACTGGCGGCAGGTCCCGCCACCGGCCTTCGTTCCGTTCCGCCTCGCTGCTCCCTGTAACTTGAAGGTTGTCGCCTCGCCAGCTGGCGTTACCGCCTGGCACCGTAGCGGCAGGTGCCACGTGTCGCCTGCGCGTCTACCGCCACGACCGATGGGGTCATTTGTTTCAATTTCATCCGGAGGGGATTTTTTGGCAATTCCGTTGGGCAGAAGATCTCTTTCGACAAAAAATCCATATTTGAAAGATGCCCGTCTCAGTGGGGTGAATTCCTATGGATCCTTCACAATTTTGTGTGATCTTAGCAATGTTCACGATATCGGTAACCGGCAGCTGCTCGATCGAGTTCTGGGTAGGGATTAATAGGCAAGTAACTGGATTTGTTGGTAAACCACCATTAACCTGGGTCATATCTATATATCCTAGACTACATATTATACAATGTACGAAATGTTTAAATATTCTAATAAAAAGAAAAAATGTTACATATCTATATATCCTAGGCCACCCCACGTCATCTGAATTTCTTTTCAAAGATGGAGCACTTGAATTGGTAGAATCCTACAGAGGAGGGGGCAGAGCAGCAATTCTGATATAGCCAACCAGTAGCACCATGACAATCTGGGAGAAGGGGCGGGAGCCCCGAACCTAGAACAATGGGAGAAGTGGGCGGCTGAGAGAAGGAAGGCAGCAAAACTTGCTACTCTACATTTCGGGCTAAATTAAGCTTTGCTCCTTTGTTCATGAGCAAAAAAGACGGAGGGAGCACATCTCTAGGTATAGATAGGACGCCATGTTTGGTTGAGTCTCCCTTATGACTGTAAGCATTGTTACCCCTGGAGAAAATTAGCGTGTGTTTGCCTTTAAAAAAATAACTCCTCCACTCTACTTTTACAATGCTAATTGTGGAGGCAGTGGGTACACAGGCAGTGAAGCAGCATTGATAACAACACAACCAAAATCACTGGGCACCTCAAACATAAAAAATCACTGGGCACACTGCCATCTCGTGAGGCTGTAAAACACGCCTGAAAGAACGGTGGATCGCCGCCAAACCAAGCTGTTTTATTATCCAAACTATATACATCCATAAGTTCCTTACGGTGATACATCGCGACTGCATTCTTACACGAAAGTAGCCGTTCTGAAGTAGTAGCAAGTCGTAGTCTGGAGTAGAAGGAACAAAAGACAAGGGCCGTCCTCATCCCATGCCCCAGCGCCTCAGACACGTTTTGGTTAAAAGAGGAGCCTCGGCCACTGTATCTTCAACCCCAAGTGAGGATGCAGCTCAAGAAGCCGAGTTTTACTTCAGACTTAATGCCCAGCTCAGGGACTTTGACATTGCATGTGGCGACTTGGATCTCCGTGATTCATGTACGCCACATGCTCAGAGCTCCAAAAGAGGAGAAAACCCCTCCAAAAGTCGCAGCACAAGATGGAAATTTTACCTGCCTTGATGCTCATATGCTCTAGCTTGAGCGGTTCGTACATCAAACAAAATGTCTTCATCTCACCTAACCAACCCTGAAATTATTAGGAGAAATAGAGAAATTAGTTGTCAAGTAGTTGGGACACAGAGGAATAATGCGAGGCAAATATAGAGATTTGTTAAGCATCGTTTGGTGGGAAATGATAAGGAAACCCCAGCAGTCTCGTAAAGGAAAGTTTCACCAGTATGCATTGCGCACATGTAATATATTATATTATATATATATAAAAGTACAGCTTTTACGTTGCTGCGTAATTGTCGATTCCTAATTTGTCATATAAGGAAATCTTATTGTCCCAACCACCATTTCAATGTACTATATTATATGTAAGAGAGGTACAACTTTTACGTTGATGTGCAATTGTCAATTCGTAATTTGTCATACAGGGAAATCTGATTGCCCCAACCACCATATCAGATCCCACTGACTAAATCGCAGGGAGGTAGATAATCAGACATGATTAGCACAAGAAAAACAAATACCTTGACTTCTGTAGAGCCGAATCCTTCCTCCTGCCTTCTTGAGTGACCGCAGTTCTCCCAACAGAAGAAATATTTGGCTCAGCTAACGGGTTGGTGACAAATCCACCCTGAACTCCAAACTTCTGCCTTTCCCACTTGTAAGAAGTTCTGCTCCCTTCCGAGCTGTTTGGAACACTGGAGGCAGAGAATCTGGAAGAGTTTCTACCACCATCATGCCTTCTCCAGAATTTTGGGCTCAGAATGCAACAGGTGTTCACACGGGGCTCACTGCTTGACATCCTTTCAGAAGAAACGGCCAAGTCACGTGATATCTCATCCAATGCCATCTCTAGGCCATGGACCCTTGTCTCCAAAGAATTCATGCCATTCTCAGATTTCCCCATAAATTTCTGATAAATAAGATGAACAACAATGTCAGATAAGCTTCCAATACACATGTAAGATATCAGAAGCATGTCAGGTGAGTTACTGCTTATAAGGCCCATGCTACTAATTACTAGCAGTATAAGGCTTGCAATTTGACATATCAATTGATGGATGACAGACTCAGGTAAACCAGTAAAACAAATAAATAAAATCATACTGTTTGCAAGGTCAGATTCGAAATTATGATAATTGCAGATTAAGACATTGTCATATAGCATAGGCCATGTTCCTGTCCAGGTTCCCCCTATAGAATGAAATTGTCAATGTCACAATTTGGCTAGTGTCACCTAGATATGAAACATAAATGTACCCTCTTCGCAACACCAACACAAATATATCGATCGAATATCCGACTACGGCCACGGTAGGCATAACTTAGCTTGCCTGAAGTTCATGACACTTGTAAAATAGCAAATGCAATGAGCGTTTTTTACTTATTAATTTTGGCAGACAATTTTCATGGCTACAAGACCTATAACCCTCGCAGGGAATGCCATATTGCCATGCGTAAAGTTCTGCAGTGTTTTCAAAGGCCCAAAGATCCAGTGTACTGACAAGCCACTCCCCACTTTTTAATAGCAATTGTACATTCTTGCTAATAAATATGAGCTGAGCAAACCATAAGAACATGCTAAACCTGCTTGAACAGCTAGCACTAGCTATTTTCTTGCCCTTAACATGAAAGTTTATGGTCCTAGTTGAATAGAATTGTAAAATATAATGTCCAACATAGAAAAGCAAACTCACCTGGAGAAGGTCAAGTAAACCAGTCTGCTGTTTTTCAATCTGAAGCAGCTGCGACCTTATCTCTGATAAGCCCTCGTCTTTGAGACCTGACTGAGCCCTCTCTGAACCACCTTCAACCTCAGAAATCTCTTCCATGTTACCACCACATTCATACGGAACAACACGCGAGCCAGCTTTCGCTCCAGCCAACTTGGTTGCCCTCTCTTCATTGCCCTGGAAAAGCGTCCTCCTTGTTTCCAGACTAGATCTCAGATTGCCTCCTTTAAGAAGCTTCTCCTCCGTCACCTCTTTGATCGGGGTAGCATCAGGTGTAATTGCAGTGTCAACCTTGTAGTCGCAGTTCTTCGCTTGGCCTACCTTGCGGTTTGAAGGCGGTGACAGCCTCTTGTTTCTGATGGATGAGGGGCTGTGCTTTCTTGTGACACCGGGTGACACATCAGGAGGAGGCGACCTGCTCGTCGGTAATCTGTTCTTCCTCGTCGCCGACTGAACGGAGTTTGAGCCTAAGGAAGCAGCTGGATATCTCCCATCACTTACACTCCCTGCTTGATCACAAGATGATTTGCGTCAAGATGTTTTGTTGGGAAATCAAATAGTTAGTACAACATGATTTTCCTCTTCATAAAAAAATCCTCAATTATACGGCTCTTTTCTACTAGCGGTATAAACGATTACTTGAGCCAGCCGCAAATTTATCAGATCTGCACAAGTAGCAACCAAAACTTGACATGTTCGACGTTAGATGCATCACCTGCCAGAGAAGATCTTCGTTGTGAAAGTGACGCCGGCGCCGTACACGAGGATAATTCTTCCTCTTCGATGTCTGGTATCTCTTTCCACGCCTCGATCATCCTGCTCATCGAGTCCCGCACAATCTTGACCTACATTGACGAAAAGGCACCAAAATCTAAGCGTCGAACCACAGATCCAGAAAAATATGTCACACCACACAGATCCAACCAAACCCAAGACCAACCTTGTCGAACCTCCTGGCCTCGAAATAGGCAAGGCAAGAGGATTTGTAGGTCATGAGAAGATCCTTGTATTCTAGGGCGAATGCGGCTAGCGCCTCGGCCGCGGCCTTCCTCGCCGCCCAGTCGTCGCTGGCGATTGCCTCGCGGAGGCACGGGATGGAAGCGGTCACTTCGGCGTCGCCGGCCACGGCCGCGGAGGCGCCGATGAGGGCGATGAGGGCGGGCTTGGCCTTGAAGGCATTGCTGCGGAGGAGCTTGAGGAGGCGGGGCTGGAGCTTGTGGAGGTAGGATGCGAGGTCGGCGGTGAGCGGGGAGGCCTCGACGGCGGCGACGGTGGCGAGCGCGGCCGCGAGCTGCGCGCACTGGTCCTGCTCGTGGAGGAGCGCGTCCGCGAGGGGGCCGAGCGCGGCGGCGGCGGAGGCGGACGCGGCGGCCGCGGCGCGGGCGGCGTCGACGAGCGCGCCGCGCACGGACGAGTCCTGGTCGCGGACGCGGCGGAGCGCCGCGGCGAGGATGCGCGGGACGAGCGGCGCGACGGCCTCGCGCGGGTGCGACGCGGCGACGAGCGCGAGGAGGCGGAGCGAGTGGCGCCGGAGCGGGGTCTTGTCGGTGGGGCGCGCGTCGGAGACGGCGGAGACGAAGGCCGCGAGCTCGTCCGCGGCCAGGGCGCGCGCGACGGCGTCGAGCTCGGCCGCCGCCATGGCCTCGGTGTCGCGGTCTGAGAGCCGGAGGAGGCAGCGGTTCACGCGCTGCTTCAGCGGCTCGGGGGCGCCGCGCGGGCGCGCGGCGGTGCCCATGGACAGCAGCTGGCGCTGGCGCGCGGTGGAGTGGCTCGGCGAGGAGCCGGGAAGGGAGTGGCGCCGGGCTTTATTAATGGCGAGGGTGGTTAGGGGGAGGAGGAGGCGGCACCGAGGAGTGGCATGGAAGCCACTGAGGAGCGACGCCGAATAGGTGGCGGGCGGGTGGGCAGCTCTACCTCCGTGGTAGAGGAAGGGGAGATCCGGGATGGCGCCATGTATTTATGCTTCTCTTTTGTTTTTTATCCTTTTTTTACCCTTTTCTTCGCCTGCTTTCTTCCCTTTGTATGCACCGAAGAGCAGCTTTGTCTGCCCATCAATCCACCGGCATGGAGTAGTGATCTGTCTATATCATCGTTAAGAGCATTTTACATAATTTGAGCCAACAGTCGTTGATGTAGAGAAGTGCACCACAACAAGATGACTTCCCGACTGTTGTCACGACAAGGTTTGCCCAGTTTCAATGAGAGAGGAGTGATGACGATGACTTCTCGACTGTCTAACACAACAACGTTTGCCCAGTTTCGATGAGGGAGGAGCAACGACGATGACGCGTTTCCAGCTCGTTCATGCGCTTGCAGTCATCACTAGGTGATTTACGAATATGAATGTAGTTTTTGTTTACTTCTTATGTTCTTTGTACTGCATGATGTTTGATGTGTGGAATGGAAGTTTTTTCCCGAAAACATAACTCATATAGTAAGATGCACCTTAGGCCACTCTATAGGAAGAGTTGACATATATAAAGACATTGTTGTTTGCTTTTTTCTCCTATGGCATTACTCCTTTTTAATATGATTTATTACTAAAATGAAAAGGAGTTAACATATATAAAGACATTGATATTCGCTCTTTTTCTCCTACGGTGTAAATAATTTTAACATGGTTTGTTACTAAACAATGTCAAACATTGAAACCCAACGCATCGACTTAAAAAGAAAAGGAGTTAACATATATAAAGACATTGATGTTCGCTCTTTTTTTCCTATGGTATAACTTTTTAACATGATTTGTTACTAAATAATGCCAAACATTGAAACCCAACACATCAGCTTGAAAAGGGAAGAAGCATTTGCGTCAGCTACGTTGGATATGTTGGAAATATGCCCTAGAGGCAATAATAAATTGATTATTATTATATTTCCTTGTTCATGATAATCGTTTATTATCCATGCTAGAATTGTATTGATAGGAAACTCAGATACATGTGTGGATACATAGACAACACCATGTCCCTAGTAAGCCTCTAGTTGACTAGCTCGTTGATCAATAGATGGTTACAGTTTCCTGATCATGGACATTGGATGTCGTTGATAACGGGATCACATCATTAGGAGAATGATGTGATGGACAAGACCCAATCCTAAGCCTAGCACAAGATCATGTAGTTCGTATGCTAAAGCTTTTCTAATGTCAAGTATCGTTTCCTTAGACCATGAGATTGTGCAACTCTCGGATACCGTAGGAGTGCTTTGGGTGTGCCAAACGTCACAACGTAACTGGGTGGCTATAAAGGTACACTACAGGTATCTCCGAAAGTGTCTGTTGGATTGGCACGAATCGAGACTGGGATTTGTCACTCTGTGTGACGGAGAGGTATCTATGGGGCCACTCGGTAGGACATCATCATAATGTGCACAATGTGATCAAGGAGTTGATCACGGGATGATGTGTTGCGGAACGAGTAAAAGAGACTTGCCGGTAACGAGATTGAACAAGGTATCGGGATACCGACGATCGAATCTCGGGCAAGTATCGTACCGATAGACAAAGGGAATTGTATACGGGATTGATTAAGTCCTTGACATCGTGGTTCATCCGATGAGATCATCGTGGAACATGTGGGAGCCAACATGGGTATCCAGATCCCGATGTTGGTTATTGACCGGAGAACGTCTCGGTCATGTCTGCATGTCTCCCGAACCCGTAGGGTCTACACACTTAAGGTTCGATGACGCTAGGGTTATTAAGGAAGTTCGTATGTGGTTACCAAATGTTGTTCGGAGTCCCGGATGAGATCCCGGACGTCACGAGGAGTTCCGGAATGGTCCGGAGGTAAAGATTTATATATGGGAAGTCATGTTTTGGTCACAGAAAGAGTTTTGGGTTTTATCGGTAATGTACCGGGACCACCAGGAGGGTCCCGGGGGTCCACCAAGTGGGACCACCGGCCCCGGAGGGCTGCATGGGCCACATGTGGGAGGGGACCAGCCCCAGGTGGGCTGGTGCGCCCCCCCACAAGGGTCCAAGGCGCCTAGGGTTTGGGGAAGGGGGCGCACCCACCTAACTTGGGGGGCAAGTCTCCCCTCTTCCCCCCCTTGGCCGCACCCTAGATGGGTTTTGGGGCTGGCCGCCGCCCCTAGGGTGGAACCCTAGGTGGGGGCGCAGCCTCCCCTCTCCCCCTATATATACTTGAGGATTTGGGGCACCCAACATATGAGTTTTGGACCTCTCTATGGCGCAGCCCTGCATCTCTCCTTCCTCCTCTCCCGCGGTGCTTGGCGAAGCCCTGCAGGATTGCCACGCTCCTCCACCACCACCACGCTGTTGTGCTGCTGCTGGATGGAGTCTTCCTCAACCTCTCCCTCTCTCCTTGCTGGATCAAGGCATGGGAGACGTCACTGGGCTGTACGTGTGTTGAACGCGGAGGTGTCGTCCGTTCGGCACTTGGTCATCGGTGATTTGGATCACGACGAGTACGACTCCATCAACCCCGTTCACTTGAACGCTTCCGCTTGGCGATCTACAAGGGTATGTAGATGCACTCTCTTTCCCCTCGTTGCTGGTTTCTCCATAGATAGATCTTGGTGACACGTAGGAAAATTTTGAATTTCTGCTACGTTCCCCAACAGGATATATCTCACTCACCGTCTCCACAATCTACGCGAACATTATGACTATAAATCATAATACATTAGTCAAACAACATGTAACCTAACAAAGTGCACAAAACTTCAAGACAACATGTCCAAGCAGAAGTCATTGCTAAAACGCGAGCGCGTCCCAGCTGACTAGAGTTTCCTTGCCTCCCACCACCAGCGTCGTCGATCTACCTCATCTTCTATGGCCTTAGTGCCATAGAGGCACGGTGGATTCTGGCCCTTGTCGGCGGGAGGGTTTCTGCTTCATTTTTAGGTGTTTTTAGAATTTGTTTAGGGTTTTTGGCTTGCTTAGGAAGGCGAGACAATGACGGCTCCAGGCTCCCTGAAGAAGTTGTAAGGTTATCCCTGCCTAGCCCCGTTTCGACGGTGCATCCAGTGTCGTCAAAGGGTGTGTGAACGTGTATCTTCATGGATCTCATGCGATTCGAGCGGTGTTTGTCTTTGATGGACCTACTTGGATACGGTCTTCGTTCATTTGTGTTTGTGTGTTTATAGGTTCGAACCTTTCGATCTACGCTTCTCTACATCGACAACGGGTGTTTTCTGGTGCACTGGTCCTTTGTGGCCTTAGCACGACGATTTCCCGACTCTTTACTACAACAAGGTTGGCCCAGTTCTGGTGAGGGAGGGGCGATGGCGGCATGCCTTCAACTCATTCTTGTGCTTGTAGTCGTCGCTAGATGGTCTATGGACATGGACGTAATTTTTGTTACTTTTGATGTTCTTTGTACTGCCATGATGTTTTAAAAGGATAACTCATACAGTAAGATGCACCTTAGACCAGCTCTAAGGAGTTAACATATGTAAAGACATTGATATTTGCTCTTTTCTCCGTTGGTATAAGTATTTTAATATGTTTTGTTACTAAACAATGCCAGTGTTACGGCCGTAGAGGCCCACCGGGCAATCTTAGCCCACAAGTTATCTTAAGTTAATTCTTATGCAAGTTATCTTAGGTTAATTCGTATGCAAGTTATCTAGGTTATAAATATAGGATGTAAGACTCTATTTGGAATTAAGCAATAAGAAGATTATCTCTATTGCCCGGCTCCCAGAGGAGCCGGAACCCTAGCCGCCCCTGCCTCTTGCGCTGCCGCCGCCATCCTCCTCTCCCGCGAGGGCGCCCAGCCGCCGGCGCAGCCGCTCATCGCCACGCCCAACCCCCTCCTTCCCCAACTGCCTACGGCCAAGACCGGGCAGAACCCTAACTCCTAACACCTTGGTATCAGGTACCCAGGTTTCGACCATGTCTTCAACGCCTCCAAACCCGCCACCACCGTAGCCGCCGCTGCCCAACGCCTCCCCCACCGCCGCTGCCACCGATTCCACCAACGTCGCTGCTGCGTCGCCGAGCGCCACGGCCTCCCTATCGGCGCCGATCTTCCCCGCACCCGGCACCATGCCGGGCCAGGGCCAGCCGCAAATCCCCATCCAGCAACCACCGTCGTCGCCTCCCCCAGCGCCGCCGCAGTTCACACCGGAGGCCATGGCCGGCGTGCTCAACGACCTGGTCGTCGCGGTCCAGGGCATCCGCCTCTACTTGGCGAGCCCGTACGGGCCGCCTCCACCGCTTCATCCGGCCGCACCCGCGGGCCAGCAGGCGCTGCCGTGGTACTTAGTACCGGCGGCCATCACCGGCGGCTACCCGGCGTTTCCCCCACCGGCGGCTTTGACGCCGCCTTGGCCGCAGTGGCCGACGCCGTTCGCGGCGCCAACCGCGCCGCCCGCCTCCACCCAGGGACCGTAGTGGCCGACCTGGGCCATGCCGCCCGCGCCGTCCCCCACCGCGCCGTCCCTCCCGGCGGCAACAGTGCAGGTTCCACCACCGCCCCCGCCCAACCCTAGCTTGGGTCGGTCCTCGCTGAGCGGCCTTCCGATCCAGGAGGTCCGCTTCCCTTCGTCACCATCTCCGATTCCGGCCTGGCTCACAGGGACGTCGCCTCCGCCAGTTTACACGGAGGCCGGGGACCCGTCAGTGCCCCCGCTGCAGTCCGGTGCCTCGTCGGGCTCCATGGGATCCAACGGCGGCCTCCCCACCATGGACCGGGCGCCGTCATCAGCTCTCCGCATCACCGAGCCGGTGGGCCCTGGCGCGTCGACCCAGACGCCGCCCCGGTTCGCCAAGATCGACTTCGCCACCTATGACGGCTCGGAGGACCCGCTTAACTGGCTCAACCAGTGTGACCAGTTTTTCCGTGGGCAGCGCACGCCCGCGTCGGAGCGCACTTGGCTAGCTTCCTACCACCTCCGTGGGGCAGCCCAGACATGGTACTACGCCCTCGAGCAGGACGAGGGCGGCATGCCTCCGTGGGAGAGTTTCCGCGAGCTGTGCCTTCTTCGTTTCGGACCGCCGATGCGCGGGAGCCGCCTGGCCGAGTTGGGCTGCCTGCCCTTCGCCTCCTCGGTGCAGGATTTCGCCGACCGCTTCCAGGCCCTGGCGTGTCACGCGCCGGGTGTGACGGTCTTACAGCAGGCTCAACTCTTTGTCGGCGGCCTTCCTGACCACATCCGCGTGGACGTTGAGATGAAGGGGCCGCAGGATCTCCAGACGGCCATGTACTACGCCCGCGCGTTCGAGCGCCGCGCGGTGTCCATTCAGCAGGAATCACCGTCCCGGGCCGTTGGGTCGCTACTCTCGCCGGATTCCGCACAGGGTCGGCCTGCACAGGCTTCCGCGGCACCCCTCGCCGCGACCGCGGCGCGCCCGTTCCGCCGGCTCACCTCAGCTGAGATACTCGAGCGTCGCCGCCAAGGGTTGTGCTTCAACTGCGATGAACCCTACACGCCCGGCCACGCCTGCCTGCGACTCTTCTACCTGGAGGTTGCCGACTACATTCCGGAGGACGCCGTCGCCGCCGACCTGGCCGCCCCAGCTGTCGAGAAGGTGTTTGACGCTGGTTGATCACCTCGAGGAGTTCAGCAAGCGCTTCCCCACCTTACAGCTCGAGGACGAGCTGTTTGTGCAGGCGGGGAGAAGTGTTACGGCCGTAGAGGCCCACCGGGCAATCTTAGCCCACAAGTTATCTTAAGTTAATTCTTATGCAAGTTATCTTAGGTTAATTCGTATGCAAGTTATCTAGGTTATAAATATAGGCTATAAGACTCTATTTGGAATTAAGCAATAAGAAGATTATCTCTATTGCCCGGCTCCTCGAGGAGCCGGAACCCTAGCCGCCCCTGCCTCTTGCGCTGCCGCCGCCATCCTCCTCTCCCGCGACGGCGCCCAGCCGCCGGCGCGGCCGCTCATTGCCACGCCCAACCCCCTCCTTCCCCAACTGCCTACGGCCAAGACCGGGCAGAACCCTAGCTCCTAACAGCCAAACATTGAAACCCAACACATCGGCTTAAAAATAAAATTAGTTAACATATAGAAAGATATTGATGTTCGCTCTTTTTCTCCTATGGCATAAGTCTTTTTAAATATGATTTGTTACTGAACATTACCAAGCATTGAAACCTAACACATCGGCTTAAAAAGAAAATAAGTGTCGACGCCATCTACATTGGATTTGTCTCACCCACCGTCTCCACAACCTACCCCAAACACTATGACAGTGAACCATTAATACATATGTCGAACTATATGTGACCTAACAAAGTGCAAAAAACGTCAAGACTACGTCTTTAAGTAGGAGCCACTGCTCAAACACAATCGTCGTCGGGTCCAACCAAAAGGCTGAACATGGGGCTATCATCCCAAGCACCCAACACCTTAAACAAGGAAACATTATGCAGAAGTCAATGTTTTCTGATGTAGCGAGAAGGCTAGATGATGGGTTCTCGCCCGAAGGAGATACATACTCGGTATCAAATGCGCTAATGTCGAAACCCACCCTCTCTACGAGCCTGCTCACATAGAGTAAATTCTAGAAGGCTCTCGAAGCTAAAAAGCCCCAGCCCTGCCACCTAGCCCGAGAGATTGGAAGTTCAAAACCTCGTGGTTGTATGACCCCCAACGCTTGGATCCATGAAGCCTCGTCGAACCCATGTGAGCTCCACTTGCCAAATCAACATGAGATCGTTAGCCTGCACAACTCCACCGACGAGCACCACAAAAGCTATGTCGATGGGCACCCAAGATGTGTGAGACGTCGATCATAAAAGTTGGGTTCACGCTGCCATGAATTTCTTGCATCGTCACTAGAAATGACAGCGGAAGAAGCCCACCACCGTTGCAAATTATTGGTGGATACTATAGAAAAATGAAGGTGGTGGAGGAAGAGGGGCCACCACTGGTCATCACCGAGCCCCCGTCAAAAACCCTACTAAGGGCCACTGGTCGCTTCACCTCCACACCCCGCCGGGAACACATTCCAGTGCCACCAACTCACCAAGGTCTTCCGCGCCACCACATTGCCGCCTCATTGGAGGCAAGCCCTTGTGGCGACAAGGGGAGGAGACACGTAAGATGGAGCTAGCATCAGCGGCTTGGAGGCGTCACCCTAGTCGCCCTCGAGCAACACATGGCAATCCCATTTCTCCGTGATTCTAGTTCGCCAGACACTAAAGTGTATGATTATTTTTAACCGGGCATTTGTTTTATTTTCTCTCATCTACGTCACCAATATTTTTGCATAGTAAAAGATGCCGTACTGCTTACTTGACACCGCCGGCCACTACATGCAAATGAGCAATAACGCACATATTCCGAACATAACATGGTGCTTACAAACGTCGTCGGAAGCTGATACCATTTTCAAGTTGGATTTCCAGCGCAAGCACGTTTTCTATAAAATAACTATCTGCTCTAAAGGAAATATCATATGGTAAAATTAGTAACACATATACGTTGTTTTCGATACCAGTACTTCTTTCTTTCTCTTTTTGCGGGTAAATTTAAAAAATTACTCAAATCACAAGGTCCTTACAATCAGCAACAACTAGCCCTAAAGAAACTGTCGGGCCAGACCCAACCCAGGTCATCGTTCTACCCTCAAGTCTTCCAAACCTAGCCAAGCTATCGCTAGCTTTATTTTGAGAACGATTTACATAAATAACTCTAGATAGTCAAACTTAGAAATGTTTGGTCCATTAAAATGATCAGAGAACTTAAAAGTATATTTGATGACAGAAATTCATCTTGTTTGCGACACGCCATGCTAATTTATTCACCGCGGACCAAACTCTACGGACACATAGAAAGAAATAGTACTACGATTACCCAAGATTTGCTAGCTCACGTTCCGTGTGAATTTATTGGCAGTGAGCAGTGCGCCAAATCTTGAAGCCTGATTAATTTAGCACGCACGCACAGTGAAACGGGAGCACCTCTACTTGTGGCACAAGCAACACTCGGGGAACTCCATCAGACAAGCATGTGAAAAACAAGAAACACTGACACCTGTATTTGGCTAATCTGCAGTTGCAAGCCACGCGAAACAGTGAAAGAGCATCCCTACGTACGTATAGCCACGGCTTTTGGCGCTCGCCACCTGTCAGAGTCAAACATGCTACACCAACCTTAGTACCCTCCGTGGTCGATCTAGAAAATTTTCTTTTCAAGAATCTGTGTACACACTGTTTTCTTTTCACGGCAAAATAGGATCTACTGTCAATCAACCATTGGTAGTGTGCACATGACCGTACGTAAAACACATCACGTAGTATAACCTAGTAGACGTTAATTGCTGTCGGTGCCTTTGAGGTGTCCATATCAAGTCAAGCAAAACACCAATAATGAATCACGTGAGTTGGAGCCAGAAAAACCTTGGGATGCCACCGATTCCATTTGGAACAAGACCAAAAATGAAACGGAAGACGCCGAGCATCCCCACCGAATGATGATTGGTCATCTGATCTAGACGTCGCAACACGAGCGGCTTAGACACATTTGTCACACCAAGTCTTCACTTCCAATTAACCTCGCCACCGGTAGCCTTCTGGAATAAGTATATGCCCACGGTTTCGGCACGACGGAATTGTTTTAGTCGCTTTACGGTGGTTGGTTCCCAACTCACTTGCACTTCCACAATGGTTCTAGAAGCATCTACAGCCGGGCGACCCGTCCTGTCATTGACCTGTCAAGAAAATTTGACCCAACCGGGCACCTGAAATGGGCCTCAAACGTTTGGATTGTCCGGCGTTCCTCATATCCATCCCAAATATAGAACGGATACGAGGCTGTCCGGGCGCGTCTGACGCGTCAGCCCGGCCCACCCGACCCCACACCCAATCTGGAAACCCTAAGTCACTCCACTCTTGACCAGTCTCTTCTTCTCCCCATCGATTTCTTCGTTCGATCCACTCCGACGATTTCGGTGACCATGTCGAGCGTCGGCAATCGCTCCTTCCCCGACTCCGACGAGGAGCTCACCCTCTGCATTGCCCTCGAGAGGTACAAGGTGAACATGGGTGGCAGATCCGGATTGGCCGCCTCGCCTCTCCCCCGCCGGCGCAACGAGGATGCCGGCGCTGGCTCCTCCCAACCCACGCTTGGCTCCGCGTGGGCTGTGCAGTCTGTGCCTCCCCCATGCCGCCCCTGCCCCCGCCGGTCCCCACGCGGGTAGCGGTAGGTCCTTTCGCCCGCCCAGCCGGCCTGGACGCGCACGCCGAAGTCGGAGGCGCGCGCCGCCCGCCGTGAGAGGTAGCGGGCAAGGGAGAGGGACGCGGTAGAGAGCTCTGTCCGCCGTCGCCGCGGGTTACCGACGGAGCACGGCGCGTTCTCCAATTTAATTTCAATTTTAGATGTAGTTTTAAGCTGTCCATCGTTTATGTGAGCTTCAATGGTCCTTTGAACATCCGGTCGTGATCTTTTGGTGAACGAACGAGAGGCGTGAACGGACATGGGACGGGGCGAGCCGCAGATCTTCCAAAGGCCGCCGCGCACCGCTAGGCCGAGGCGTACGTACGTGGGGTCTCCTGCCCGAACGGCCGAACGGATCAGGGTGGCCAGGCAGTACGGATGAGCCGGGGCACGTGACGCCCCGCTGGCCGCGCACCCTCGCCTTTGAGAGCGAGCGGCGAAAAGAGAGCACGCACGGTTCTGTGTAGGTACGTATAAATACTACAGCAAGGGGGGAAAAAGCTACTTATCCGCGACACCGTCTTTCGCCGGAGCACGCTTTAAAGCTAGAGACGGAGTGAATACGAGCATGTGACGCCTGGCTGCCCGTAACAGTAAAAGAAAAAAAAGGGTGTCACATGCAAGGCACAATGGCACCACAAAATGAAGCATTTGCCCGGTCAAACAAGAGCTCTCATCATATGCTGCAGTCTGCAGATAGCGCTGCATTCCGTTTCCATCACGCGCCACATGCATGTACAGGTGAGGCGACTGATGTGGATCATCTTCTTGCCCGATCGATAATCATCGACTGACCGTGGACTTGGACAGTTGCCTCGCAGCAGTGTTGTTTAGGATAAGAAGGCCTTCCATTATTTCACATGGCAATGGTTCGACCGCGCAAAGGGAGTACGGCCCGGCACAGCCTGTGAGAAGAGCATAACTGCACGACCGTCAGCCTGTCAGATTCCTCGCACGGAGGGTGCCGTCAACCGCAGGAAACACAAAGGTCACAGCACTGTTCCCCGTTCCACACCACGGCCGTAACTGTAGTACTCCACGGGCACGCCGGTGTATGTCACTTCTCTCCACAGTCGCGCCCACTGTGCTCATACACAAGATTGACCCCCGGGGTCCAAACGAGAATCGTGCGCGTCCAGATCAGCGCGATACCATCACACGCATGTGCATGCATCGATCCAATCCATCTGTCGCGGCGTCGCCGTTATCACGGTCCTGTGATTGGCGGGCGGGCGGGAAACGGCCAACGGACCTGTTTGGATACTATAACACAGTTAGAGTTAGAGTTATTTTCTAACCCACTTTAACCTAAATAAACACCTCTTCACCCGGATTATTGGGTTAGATGAAACTAACTCATTCTAACCCTCTTTGTTTGGATACTTTTAGGTTATTTGAGCCCCCAACTAACCCAAAATAGATCTAACCCCATGATCCAAACAGGGCCAACTTCCCATGCACCGCAAGAGGCGTCGCTCCGGCGCTCTCGCATGTGACGTGCCGCTGCCCCGAGCCGCGTCCGCTTGTGACCAACCAGAGCTCGTACTACGTATGCCACGAGACGGTCCATATGCATGCATCCGCGCCGCGCGGCGGCATGGGACCGGCGCCTTCTCCATGAGACGAGAGGAGAGCACAGGAAAGGAAAGTGCTTTGCAGTGAAAGCGTCACGTTTTGAAGCGGTGGCTATACCTATACGGCTGGGCGACTTCCATTTTTCTTCTTCTTTCAGAATTGGTTTTGTAAAGGGTTGCAACAGAGAGTTGATCATTGCTCAAAAGGCGTGTTTATCAAAAAAAAAAAAGATCATTGCTCAAAAGGCGTAGTAGTACCAGTGCAACGCGGGTGGGTGTGGAGGGCGAGTGGATATTGAATGGCATGGGATCCACTTCCACCCGGGTGGCCTCAATTGGTGAATCTAGGCAGGGGCCTCGAGCGGACGCCACTTGCCAACAGGACATCCCCTCCTCAATGCTTCCCGGCAGCTCTCTCGATGCAATGACAATGAAATGAGCCTCTCCCTGGACCCTGACCAATTCAGTGAGAGCGCGATTATTTTCGCCTGCAAATCTGAGGTCAAGTTCGAATGCAAAAAAAGGTTTTGGGCAAAGTTCGTCAAATTTCGATCGAATTCGGTGGAAATAGTTTCCACATGACCGGGTTCTCCACCGGTATAGTAGTAGTACAGTAGTACACATCTGCGGTGTGCGGGTGGTGCTCATAAAAATCAGCGCTTAACCGAGGCGGTGCATCATCACGTGAGGGCAGTGAAAGAAAGGGAGAAGGAAGCGTGGCCCTGCGTGGTTGCCATCAGTACGAGGACCACCGCGAGCGTCCGAAAGCGAGCCATGCCTTGACATGGATCTGGTAGTAACATTCTTTTGGTTATTTTACTCACTCTCTGCAGCTTTGATCTTCATCTCTACCACATCGCACGCGCATGGGAAAGGGGTTTCCACTCCCGTCGGAGGAGGATGCCTACAGGTCTCAGTTTTGGTAGCGGAGTGGTAGTAGTTTCAACAGTGTCTGAATCAAAGTCCAAATGCTGGTGCCCATGCCTGTCCTCTCGCCCGCTCGTGCACGTCCCGTGTCCCAGCAGGCGCGTATTTGTGGGGTGGCCGGTGTGGGGGTGCAC
Organism: Aegilops umbellulata; assembly: GCA_032464435.1. Taxonomy (NCBI): domain Eukaryota; kingdom Viridiplantae; phylum Streptophyta; class Magnoliopsida; order Poales; family Poaceae; genus Aegilops; species Aegilops umbellulata. The sequence goes on from CP136057.1 coordinate 67,738,793, forward strand.
ATGTTGGGAAGTCCTTGTAGGTGTACTCATCTCCCTCAGGCTAATTGGGCAGAGGAAACTTGATGCAGGTGAGGCGTCAGTGCCTCGATAGCTATGGAAATGGAATGAATTCATCACCGTGGGCAATGGCAGCGAGAACGCTGACGCTTGTTCGGTGGCTCCCGTCCGTCTCGCGGGCATGTGATGTGCCTTCGCGGTGCTGGCGTGGCCCAATGGCAAAGCCACGTACTAGTACCGTCAACTCTCGTACTCGGTACTCCCACTGAACAAAATGGAGTGCCATGTCAACAAAGGACACGCGACGGCAGCGTTACGTGAGGCTACACACACGCGTCCGGCGCGGCGCCGCGCTCAATTATCCATCTCCACATGCGCGGCCGCGCAATCATGCATGGGCTACTCGTCTACTCGGTGCCTGCTTCCTCCTGTACCCTCAACCATGTTCTCGCTTTCTTGGACCGAACTCCCTGGCGAACGATCATCGCCCTGCCACCACCCCAGAGCCTCCTTCCTTGACATAAGTATAATTTATAGCGTCCGCTGCAGACTCCAAGAGATCGCTGCGACTTTCCACAAGGATCGGCGACAAGAATTCGGGGGCAATTAACGTGCAGCAAACGGGAAGCATGCATGTACGTGCGTTCCTCGTGGCCATGACCCAAGCTGTATTATTATAGACTGGTCCACGAATGAATGCATGAATAAATTCAGCTGTCCATGTCCTCATAAACTCCGACCCCAGGGGGCAGGGAGCAGGGAGCACCACACACACACACACTACAAGGCTATAATGCACGGCGGACCACCGAACCTCTGGGAACATCCATCGCCGGCCGGCCACGATCCTGCATCCCTACAGTAGCATTTCTCCGGCGCTGAGAAAAAAAGTGATCAGTTCTAGTAGCTTGTAAAATTAATCCAAAGTAATGGTCTCGTTCAGAGCTGTTGGTCGCCAAAAGAGAAGAAGCAGCAAAAAGATTTTTTAAAAATCGAGACGATGATTGTGCGTGAATCATTGATGCAGGGAGCTGTCAGGAGCCCTAACGACGGCTGCCAGGCGACACACTTAGGAGCCAAGCAACGGTGTGTCGGTTCAGACGTTGGTTACCCTGCTGCCTTTTACTCACCTCGATCGATCTCGACGGTCGCAGAGCTTCGCCATGGTTCAGTGACCCCCAGGAGCGTGATGATGGGCCGAGGCGTGCGTAAACCGAGCGGTCCTGACGCGTCGTGGTCATGATGGCGCCGTCTCGGCCCAGGTCCATGGAGGCTGAACAGGGTTCTTGGTTTGTGCCAGTGACCGGTCACTGGTCATTAGGTGGTGGTAGAACGACGCGGCACCTTGGACCTTGGTGTTGTTCTAGCTGCGATCAGCTGGGGTTTGGTTTTCACCAGATATTTGTGATGCACTTTGCCAATTACTCTACTAAGGAGCATTTCAGTGCTTAGTTAACATTGCTGGTGCGTGTTCCCCACCTAATATATGTACGGGGTGATTAGGGCTTGGAGTAAAGCTAACTGAACTGATTAATTAGTGAGGCAGACCCCTCTGGATAATGGACTAGATGAGCGGTTCCCACCACCACCAGAAAGCCTCCGCAAAAGTCTCTGTTTCCTGTGGAGCTTTACGAGGTCTGTGGAGGACAAGTTAACTGTGCCCGCCTGTGTCTTGTTGATGAGTAAGCGTGCAGGCTTTGCTTGCCCTGCACTCAATGCAGTACAAACAAAGAAAAACAGTTTGACACCGGAAGGTTTGCCTGTAAGTGAAAGACCACTGACAAATACTCTCTCTCTCTGACACGCAGTGGTGTGCTAGCTTGTGCTAATCAGCTGGCTCGCTGTGTGTGTGTGTGTGGGGGGCTTGCATGTCTGCGTCGCGTGCAGTGCCTGGCATGTAAACGTCTCATCACACGAACATCAGCTACATTAGCAAGCCCTACTGGGCGGCTAGTTGCTGCACCCTCTCACCAATCTGCGCAAGCAATCGCCTAGTAGCATCGTTATCTATCTGAAGACAGAACTAAGCCCGCCGGGTTCAGACAATCAGATTGCTAAGTAGCGCGTCTCCGTTTGAGCGGTGGTGGAGTTGCGCGCATGCATCGACAGTTATGCGGCATGCCTGGCGAACCAACACAACGTGGTGGTACACAAGTACGTGTGCCCAAGCATCATCATCTTATGTCTGGTTTACGTTACATAATCGGCATTCAATACGGTTCAGAGGACGCATGGCGGTACTTGCGTGCGTACGCTACGATTGATCACGCCCCTTGAAGAATTCCTGCCGCGATGATCATACTACGTACTCCTGCCTCGCGACTAGCTGCTCCTCCTGACGGGTGGAGTTAATGCTGCAGAATATATGCTGGTAGCTAGCAAGCCGGGCAGGCGGGAACACGCCTAGTCGCCTACAGTAGTGCGTGTTCGGTCTGCAGGCGGAGCGGGGCAGACGGGGTACGAGCCATGAGCGTTGGCGCTTGGCAGTTAGAGCGCTGTCTGGCAGCGGCAGGTCGTGGCATCGCGCCACCCGCCAGTCCGGTCGTCATACGGGCACCGCCGGCACCGGGCCGGGTCGGTCGTCCAACGACGTGAGAGGGTGGACGGTGGAGGGAGGGGCCCCGTCGCGTTTGCGTCCGTGGCGCCGTCGACGCCGATCGATCGATCGGGACGTGCCCGGTAACTCGAACCCGGCCTGCCCACGCGCGTGGCGTCCGCGTCCCCGGCGCGCGCGCGGCGTGCACGGTGCACGCCCGGCGCCGACGCTGTGCGCGCGCGCTTCCGTTCAGAAGGTTTACCCCGGCCCGGCCGTGTGGACTTGGCGCGCGCGCGCGTCGGCGTCGCTCTGTATGTATGTAGAGCACGCACGCACGCACGGTCCTGCCGCGCGGGTTGCTGTCCGGTGGGCATACGCCATACGTAGCGACGGAGCGACGGATTCCGCCATGATTGCGCTGCTCCGCGTCCCCGTCCCGTGTACGTGTACGTATACCCTACGCCTACACGGCGTAGGGCTCGGGACCGGGGGGCTAGCTAGGTTCCTGCGGACGGAGACCGCTCACTGTCGCTGGTTACGATGGGAAGGAGACGGCTCGATTGGGTCCCGTCCATCTCCGCGTGAATCTCGGAGAATGCCGCCATCGTCGTCGCCCATGAACAGGTGATGAACCGTCAAGCGTTGTGCGGCACCGCACCGCACGCTACGTGCATCTTGGTATTGATTGATGGTGTCGCGAGGCAAAGCACCTGCGCCCGGCTGTGGAGCGGCGAGCTGAAACGAGGCCGCCAAACGTCGGGAAGTATGCATGCATGGAGGCCGCCGCTTGACCGGCCAAAACGCGGCCGTTCATTCCACAGCGCGGTGCATGTCGGTTACCTAATGCGACGGTCGTTCCAGGCGGCGGTGCTTAGGTGGGCGATAGCTTTCCGGTGAAGTGACGGCCAACGTGGGATGCCGCCGCGTTCGTCTTCTCTCCCGGGGGTCGATCGGAGCATCGATCGTGCTCGCGTACGGAATATATTTCGTTTTTGTCTCATGCACGAACCGAACAACAACCATATATACGTGCACTGGAATATCGCGATGATTCCAGAGCCGTGGTCCGGGCCCTTGCCACACTCGATTCCAGAGATCAAATAGCCACTGAAATGGACGTGTTCTATCGGTAGTTCGAATTCAGATGACCTGCACATTTCTTTTGTAATTTTAAAACTGTTAATTGAAGATGCAACGTCATGTTTAACGGACGATCATAAACTAAAATAACACCAGGAAGCAAAACATATTTACTAGTAATTGCATAGGCGTCAGAGTAGCTCTCAGTTGTAATGTTGGACCGAGGTTTCATGTTTAAAGATGATGAATTCTAACAGCCGAGAAGAGTCAAACATTGCTACAGAAAAGAAACTGAGAACGCCTTTATGGACTATATCCCGCTGACCCTCCACATCTAAAAAAAAAGCCGGTCTCCAACGCCCCACGTTTTCTCATCTCAAAATTCAGGTAGCTACAGAACCGCGTATAAAACTATCTAACTGTATACACATCCTCATTGGAATTACATTTTTTTGATATAGTAGTAGCCATATCGTATATAAGAGATAGTTTCTTCAAGCTAATTTCAGAGGTGGGCCGGATCTGGATGCTGCTGGTCTTGTTCTATCCGGTAAAGACTTTCTTCGTTGTTCGGCGCATGCGACATACTCGTCGATTGGAGGAAGAGGGGGCTCCCCCTTCTCGTCTTTTGGAATTTGTCCCCTGATAAACTGTAGAAGGCAAACACATTGACCAAGTGAGAAAGATGACCGTACCCCAAAAGAGGAGGGGAAATAACATGCGGGCTAGTTTAGCCTACCTTCGATGCCCAATGTCTTTCTGCTTGCATGCAAATATCCCTTATATCTCTTCCTGCCATCCTGCATTCAGTGTTTAGAACTATTATAAGATAATGGATTGCTAAGCACAGCACCGTTTGTCTTGAATGATCTTTTAGCAGCATGCGTAGCTGTCCAGATGAAAAACAAAAAACATTGGTACACGATCTAGTTTCCTAGATACTACCAGGATGGGACAGCACACCAAACCTTGCTAACCAAGTCAAGAGTCACAAACAGACAAATAAGAACCGACGCAGCTTTCCCTGATATACAGTAATACATCTAAGAATCTAAATTCAATACACAAGCTGTCAAAAGAAACGACCAGCCAGACATTTGCTACTGCAAACACGGCAGGTTTGTTGTTGAATCAGGATTTGCATTTTTTTTTTTGTGTTACAAAATGTACCACACAAAGTGCTCCTCTGTAAACAAATGTAAGACGTTTTAGGACACAACTCCAACATATTTTCGGATTATCTCTCTGCCGCTTCCAGGTACACAAGGATAATATATACATGTGATCCCCGTCTATGATGGGCTATGCACCATTACGGCACTGAGTTTAGAAACATTTCTTTCCTTCAAATATTTTTCAGAGGAACGTAAAACAAATATATCAATAGGCATACATCTTGTTTTATTCGTTTAGATTTGTCCTTACGAATGTGTATAGTCTTTAGGAGATGATATGGAGCTACTCGTGCCATATAAAAATCAGAGCATGCAGAAGTTATTTACCATATGTCAACGGAGCTGTGAAGAACTTAGTGTTGAATATCAAAGCATGCAGGAGTTATTTACCATATGTCAATTCTACACCTTTTATTTGTTATATTGAGCAGTTGACCTACAAAACATATGCTACTAAATGTGACAGCATCTTCTTCCGATGAACTGTCAATGTGGTTTTGCAAACATTCGTTTTGTTCTGAAAAGGAAAATTTATGTATATAATTGGTATTTTTGGCTTTTTTATTAGCTCTGTAGCAACACAGGGACATCCTAATTGAAGATTCAGAATGAAGTGCTTACTCCTCAGTGGCAAGGGAAAGCTGAACCAACTCGGATTTTGTTAGGTGCTTTGCATATTGGGCTGCTATTTCTGCACGGCTCTGCTGGTCCGGTAGGCCGAAACAAATCATTGAATCAAAACGGCTGCAAATTAACAAAGGAAACAGGAGAAGTTAAGAGTACAGTTTGCATAATCCAAATAAAAGATAAGATCAAATTGATCACGATATTTAAGTTTTATATTAATGTTACAAGGTTCCACGTCAAAAAAATAAATTCACAAGGTTAAGTAGTTTAGTCCAGTATTGCAGCACTGTTTATTTGTAGCTTATTTGTTGTTATGTACGGCTCTTGGAAAAATGCAGGAAGCAAAAAAAAAAAAAATCTCGCATGAGAACTTCAGTACTCACTAGACCGTGTGAGCATTAATTAGGACTGCTTACAGGAACACAAAAGGGGGTTGGCCAAATAGAACTAAACCTGATGAGAGCAGGATCAAGGTCTTCCTTTCTATTTGTTGCAGCAATAACCACCACACGTCTATCCTGCTCGAACCCGTCGATCTTCACAAAAGAAATTTAATTAATGGCAATAATACACACGGCAGGTGCAGTGATTGTAATAAGCATGATAGAAGCACCTAACAGACCGCATGCAGGTCTTTTGTCAGGTAACTAAGAGGTATCAAGCTATCAAAATTGGATACCAAAAACATGGAGAATAGCAACAGGGGCTTACATGCTAACGTGTACACAAAGCGTAAGTAAATAACCACAGCAAAAACCAGACATGAAATAAAAAGTCCTGCCAGTTAGAAGTATACGCTCTCATACATGTTACAATGCATAGTTTCTGCAACACAGTAAGGGTTTTAAGAGTATTGTATCTCTTATTCAATCTCTGGGGTTTATACAAGGTCTCAAAAGCACTGTACCAATGTGTGTGCTGAAGTGCAGACTAGGCAAGCTAAAGTAGATTGCTCTGGTGGAAGTCGTGTTGTGTGGCGTGACGACTTTGGGTAATTCATAATGGGTTCTGCAAATTCTGAGGACCGAGTGGCCTACGCTGAACTGGTTGCTGTTCCAAGCACGAAAGGCCATGGCACTAACCGTTGAGAATGGTGTGAGGTGAAAGTGGATGTGGACTGTGCAGGGGTTGCGACAAAGCTGGTAACTACAGCATCATATTGTTTGGCATTTGGTTAGGTGTGACAGAAATAAAGTCTACATGCAAAGATTAACTTCGTTTAATATCCGGCCCGGCTTCTCTTGAGCCGTGGCTATGCACTCTCGTGGTTTTGAATAAATAAAGCCCATAGTCTCTCCTTCCCTACCTAACAGGCAGGATGAGTGATTGAAAGAAGTATGTATAAACTCAGTGGTTACTTACACCAACAGAGGTAACAGGCACTCAATATTACTTACACCCACAGAGGTAAGAGGCACTCTACCTGTCGCAGAATTACTGATAATATCCTTCGAGTAGCTTCATGCATTTCACTATCTCGAGAAATAGCAAAAGAGTCTACCTATACAAGGATATAAATTAGAAGGATGCAAAATTCACATCTTAGTATAAACAGGAAAATCAAATCACTACGAAGCGAAGTATACTAAAATAGAGAACAAAAACAGGCTAAAGGGTCATGCGGAGCTCCTAGCTAAGTTGTTTTGGAGGCATATAAGTATAAGTAGTTCTACTTCACCAGCCATCATCATTTGGAAAGAAGGCAAAATTCGGCTCAAAGCCTAAACAAACCACACATTTTTTTATGAGATTTGGAACAACAACAAAAATATTCCACCAACATCAGTATGTTAAGCACCACCATACATTTCATAGCTGATGCATTATCCTTAGCAAATGTATGCTATAAAGATGACGGTGCGTACCTCATCTAGGAAAATGATACCTCCATCAGGAAGATTGTTGGCAAGTGAAAAAACAGATCCCAACAGGCGCTCACTTTCACCATAATATTTTGACATGATGATCTCCAGTGGCACATATAATAGTGGAACTCCCTAGAGTACGTAAAATGATCAGCAGAAAAGCTTCAGAAAACATATTTCAGTTTCTTTTGCACAAAATTACTTTAGGGAATTTCCAAAAGTATATGAGTATGAGTTACCGCTTGCTTGGCAATAACGCGAGCAGAAGATGTCTTACCAGTCCCTGAAATGATGAGGCAGTGGTAACTGGTAAAGTAAGCAAACAAACCAGCAAAAAACAGACGCAATCATACTATTAGCGCACAAAGAGGGGCAGTGGGTATTCCTCAAAATCAGGAATTGCAAGAACTGATCTGTTGCAATTTCTCGCTTATAGTAAATGGTCTAACCAACAAATACTATAACTTCAATTATGAAATGGCATAACCAACTTACCTACTTTTTTTTTTACCATGGCTGTCAACATTATAATTAAGAAACAAAAGAGCACAAAATGTAATATTTTTGGTATTGAAATTTGCATTGAAGTAAAAGGCCATTCAGATCACGCACCAGGTGGACCTTCAAACAGAACCGCCCGAGGTCGATTTGTTTCAAATTTGCAACGTGTACCACGAGCAATGTCATCATATATTTGAGGATTCTGTAAAGCCAAAAGTACAGTATCCTCTATCTCCCTATAAAGAACAAAAGACATATATAAACCTTAAGAACTATGCCTTTACGATAGAATACACAAAAGCAGTTGCCTATTAGACTGATAGTAAGCTCTACAGTCGAGCACCAACCAGAATGTGTCAACTGTCAAGGAAAGAAGTCAAATAAGCAGAAAAGCAGAAAGGAATGGTACAATGCATGGGGGATGTTTGTGATTATGCTTGAACGAACACATGTACATACTAACAATATAATACCTTTACTTTGCATATAAAAAATATCTGCTGACGAGATTAAAAATAACAGTGAACTGGTGATGTTGTACCTTTTCTGATGTTCATATCCAGCAATGTTCTCCCACATGACAGTGCCATCCATTGGAACACTAGAGGTTTCATCAAACCCATAGACTCTAACACCCATATCCTCTAAATCAGACACAGTTTTTTCTATAGAGGGTAGATGCTTAGATCTCTGACCACTTCCTTTGGTTGACGCTTTCCCTGATGATGTCTTAACATCTTTCTGCCCAGCTATTTTTAAAGCACTGACCAAACCTTCAAGTTCTTTCAAACTAAAACTGTCAGGCTTGATGAATTCAATTTCCTGAGAGTACATACAACGATCAGGAATTGCCTTAAATCTTTATATAATGAAAAAGTGTAGGTTAAATTTCTTAAACAATCTTAATTAAGTATACATACATAAGGACTAACAGCATATTCAGATCCGACAAGTGGCTCAAATATCAAAATACAAAGAGAATCTTCATTGTTCTCTCCGGTGCTTGCTGTCGTTTTTGGAGGATTCAATGTTATTTGACGCGCAGCTGCACTGGAACAGAAATTATTGATTAAAACACAATATAATTGGGTACTTGGCAACACCTATTTCTATGACATGGAAAAGAAAAACACAAGGCAATCTGCAGGTAAGAAGACTACATGAGAAACCCTGACAATAATGCTTGCACCTCCCACAACCATCAACAAAGAGTTAAAAATGCAATGAATCATTTATATCTATGATTCCCCTTCAGCTGATCAACCAAGATAATACAATTGCGCCAATCCAAGCAGAGAGAAATAGTGGCACAGGACTCTGATTAAGGAGAAAAATAAATATGGAAAGAGGATGTGAGGACACAAGAGAATGCATGTGGGTGAAATCTGAAACTGTATTATCTGCGATCTATATATGATTGCCCTTATGCAAAACCAAATAACCAGGCAATGACAACAATATCTTTGCACCAAACTGAATATCATCCTGTTTCTTTTGCTAACCTGTCCCAAGCACGCAATAGTATCTCTGAGCCACCAACACACTGTTCTGCCTCAAGTCCGATATGCGTTACGAGATCAACAATGAGGCGCGATATATTACAGGTTGACGGTACATTGAATTTAACAACCACCTGTAAAAAAAACTAAATCAGAGAAATTAAATGCAATTATGAAGTGAATCTTGCACAAGGTTACTATCTGTTACTGATTATGGGGTGAAAATGCGCAATTCTAAGTAAAAACAGTAGCCCGCCCTGAATGTCATGCCTGATCAGCAAAATGCAGTTACATCTGTGCTCTAATAGCAACCGTCCAACACTCTACCTAACCTGCATCTCACGGTATCCTTGTGCCGACTACCGAGACTCACACTTCTTTCTTGAACTGACTGATTCTCGTACTTAGGTTCACTCGAATTTGTCACCAGTTACTACTGTGACATGCTACATCTATAAATCAGTGCACCAAAGCATTCCCACCAAAGTGGCTGACACAATGTACACCGAAGTGCTCACTAATTCCTCTAGCCTTTAGACTGACATGTTATGCACAACTAATATTGTTCAGCAGATAACTCGAATGTTTGTGCTGTGCTGTGTGTGTGTGTGTGTGTGGTGGGGGACGACCTTCTGGCCCTTGATTGCAACTTCAAACTTCGGGTACGACCCTGGCTGCATTCCACGGCTCTCAATCAGCTCCATTATCCTCTTCCTCTCCTTGCGGGCCAAATCCTCCACCGGTGCCGCGTCAGTGCTCACCGCACCGTCAGCCACGCCCTGCAAACACAGATCAAGCTCAATCCAGCTCCCTGGACGAAAACCGAGAGCTCGTACAGAAGCAAAACATAACACGCCACCTCCCCATTGGCATCGGCGTAGGCCACCACCGGCAGCGACGCGAATGCGGCGGCTGCGCCGGCAGCGAGAAAGGCGGCACTCCTCGAGGACGAAGCGCGCGATTTCGCATTGGGGAACCCTAGGCGCGACCCTAGTGCCGTAGAAGGCGAGGCGGAGGCGGAGGCGGAGGCGGCGATGGGCTTTTGGAGAGGAGGTGGCGGGGGAGAGGAGGAGGCGGTGGTGGAGGCCGCCGCCCCGGCTTGCAGCTGCTGGAGGAGGCGGGTCGCTGGGAGGCGTCGGCGGAGAAGCATCGCCATGCGGAGGCTTCGCCGCCAGGAAGACTGGTGGGGGGAGGCCACCGGAGAGTTCGCGGCGCCGGGGAGTTTCGCAGTTGTGCTTGCCTTTGTTTTGCCCCCTGCTCACGAAAGAACAAGGCGTATTTCCGATGTACGCCTCCATGACGTTTTTCTACTTCAGTTGGAATGCGCCTTCATGGCGTTTACGTTTTTTTTAGAGACAATCATGGCGTTTACGTGGCTTATCGAACTCGCTTTGCAATCTCCAAGACGGGAAAAGGTCCGAAATAAACATTAAATTTGTAGATGAAAGCTAAATCAAACACTGAACTTCGAATCCAGCACACCGAACCATTTGATCCCGATCTATTTTAAGCCTTGAGTGTGTTCTCAACGGGATTGCCGATGACGGCCACTAGAGGCGAAGCATGTTTTCCTTTGTTGTAACGCGCTTCAAAATTCGGACCTGATGCTTTTGATCTCGTGCCGCTAGCCACTCTAACAGCTGACATTTGGTGCTTAAGGATAAGCACAAAACTATTTAACAACATACTGCAACATCGAAATTTGAATTTTATTTAAAATTTTGTGAAACATTTTCCTGAAAATTGTCAACAATTTTTAAATACAAACATTCTTAAAACGGAAAAAAAAATCCTTTTTTGCAAAAAAGTGAATAATTTTTCGTATTACGAACATTTTTTGAAAAACACAAAGAAATTTTGAAAACATAAATCCCAAAATATTTTTTAAAGTGCAAACACTTTTTAAAAAATACGAACAAAATTTAGTAACACTAATAATATTTTAAACCTGAGTTGTTTTTAAAGTGTGAACACTTTCTAACTTTTTTAGAAATGGGAACGTATTTTCAAAATTTCTTTGCACTTTAAAATTTTGTTCATGTTTCCAAATTGTTTGTTTTTTCAAAAAGCGTTTGCACTTAAAAATATCTTTGGGGATTTAAAAATGGTTCCACTTTTCCAAACTTTGTTGGTGTTTTTCGAAAAGGTTACTAATTCCAAAATATCCATAAAATGTCCAGAGTTCAAAATATCCAACCGTTACACACATTTGACCCAACTCGGTTAAACGAATAGAAGAACTCGATTAGACCGATTTAGTTCATAATGTGAACGTTAGGAATCTTGGTGGGACCGACTGGAACAACTCAGTGGGATGCATGTGCTAGGGTTAGGGCAAACATCAACTCGGTGGCACCGATTGTATCAACTCGGTTAGACCGAAATGAAGCAATAAGGCACATTTCGGTGAGACCGAAATAATTGCAACAGGCAACAGAGAGTTTGCAAGGCCATCTCGGTGAGTCCGAGATCCGTATCGATGTGACCAAGGTGTTAGGGTTTCTGGTAGTGGCTATGTCAAATGAACTCGATGGCGCCGGATAGAATGTTTCGGTGGGGCCGAGTTTGACTTTGAGTTTTGGATATATTCAGAAATGAGAAAGTGGTTGAGGGCTTTGGAACAACATCATTAAGCATTTTGAGCAAGTAGACCATTAAGCAACACTGGTCCTCTTTTAATAGTATTGGCTTTTCTAAGGACTCAATGTGATCTTGAATTACTAAAATATAAATGAAGAGTCTTGAAATTTTGCCAATATGTGTACTTAGCATTTTGAGGGGTCCACATCTCTAGTTCATGTCATGCCATTCATTGAACTTTCTAAAATATTTAATTTAAATGGATAGTAGTTCAATGAGCTATATGTTGTTATGAATTACCAAAACCACCCGGGGATTAGTTGCACTTTCAGAAAATACAGTTACTGTTGAGTTTGACGAACTTGATTTTTTGCGTCAAGGACGCTTGAACCAGGATAGTACTTCATCGATGTGATAGCCCCGATGAGCTCTATCCGGTCCACCCGCCATCCTCCACCGCCACCGCTCCAGTTGCTCTCTCTGCCGGCATAGATCTTTGGCACGCTCGTCTGGGTCATCCCAACCCCATTACTCTTCGTCATATTCTTAAGAGTTTCAGTTTCAGTTGTAATAAGATTGAGGATCATACTTGTCATGCATGTTGCGTTGGCAAACACGTTCACCTTCCGTTTAATAATTCCACCACAATTGCTTCTTTTCCTTTTCAGTTGATCCATAGTGATGTGTGGACCTCTCCAGTTCCTAATAATTCGAGCCATCTATATTATCTTGTTATTCTTGACGATTACTCCCATTATGCGTGGACTTTTCCTTTGCGATGAAAATTGGATGCACTATCCACCGGCTTTTTACTCCTATGTTAGCACGCAGTTTGGGCGTCCCATTCTTACTATTCAGACTGACAATGGAAAAGAGTTCGACAATCTTGCATTCCGCACTTTTCTCTCGCATCATGGCACCGTTTTTTGTCTCACCTTGCCCGTATACTTCACAGCAAAACGTGCGAGCCGAACTTGTCTTCGCACTTTTAACGACTGTGTTCGCACGCTCCTATTTAACGCCAACGTGTCGCCCCGCTTCTGGACGGATGCGCTCGCTACCGCGTCGCTTCTACTTAATCTCTGGCCATGTCGACCGTGATGGAAGTATGCACCCCATCACTTACTCTTTGGTACGCCACCTTCTTATGATGGTCTGCGTATTTTTGGGTGTCTCTGTTATCTAGCATTGTCGATACCACTCCTCATAAACTCGCATTGCGTTCTATCGAATGCATATTCATCGGCAACCCTCCCAACTCCAATGGATATCGATGTTATGATCCTGTCTCCCATCACGTATTCACCTCCCGGCACGTTTATTTTGACGAGCATGTGTTTCCGTTTCAGCGGGTACCTCCAGCCGCCCCTTCATCACCGGTTGCCGCCAGTGCTGGGTCACCGCCCTCTCACCCGGAGTGTTCTCGTGCAGCCCTCGACTTGCCCTTGGCTTCGAGGCGTGCCACGCCAACCAGGCCGCAGCCTCCTCTAGGTCGGGCGCCCTGCTCTCCAGCCCCACATGTTCCGCGGGCTCTTCTTCCGCGGAGGCCGCAGCCTCGCTGCATGATGGCCCGGGCTCGCCCGAGGCCTCGTCCACCTCGACACCTCGCGCGGCACCGCCGTCACCAGATGAGCCGGCCTCGCCCGCGGCCTCGTTCGCCTCTCGCGGCGCCACCATCACCTGATGAGCCAGCCTCGCCCGCGGCCTCGACGCCTTTCGGCGCATCACTCCGTCACCTGCGGTCGGTCCCGCGGGCCCTCCACCACCACCTGCGGTTGGTCCAGTTACGCACGCTCGTGCGGGAATCTTTTGTCCAAACTCACGGTATGCCTTGGATGAGTACGTCTGCACGACATCCACCTCTGCGCCATCGCCCTTGTCGTCCTTCGTTCGGGTTGCTCTTCGTGATCCGCTCTGGATGGCTACGATGTAGGAGGAGTTTGATGCTTTGCAGCGGAACCGTACTTGGCAGCTTGTTCCCCGACCCCGGCACGCCAACGTCATTATCGGGAAGTGGGTTTTCAAGCACAAGATCTACCCTGATGGTACACTTGACCGTTACAAGGCGCATTGGGTTGTTCGTGGCTTCCGTCAACACTTTTGCTCCGGTGGTTAAGCCCGGGACAATCCGAACTGTTCTACAGCTTGCGGTCTCTCGCGCCTGGCCGGTGCACCAGATGGACGTTTCCAATGCCTTTCTTCATGGAAATCTTGAGGAGCATGTTTTTTGTCAGCAACCCACGGGGTTAGTTGATCCGACACATCCAGATCATGTGTGTCTGCTTTCGCGCTCCTTAGCTCAAGCAGGCTCCTCGCGCCTGGTACCAGCGCATCGCGACACTTCTTCATCATCTCGGATTCTGCTCTACACGCTCCAATTCTTCGTTATTTGTCTATCACCAGGGCGCCGATACAGCGTACCTGCTCCTCTACGTCAACGACTGTTGGGGAACGTTGCAGAAAATTAAAAAATTTTCCTACGGTTTCACCAAGATCCATCTATGAGTTCATCTAAGCAACGAGTCATGGGAGAGAGATTGCATCTACATACCACTTTGTAGATCGCGAGCGGAAGCGTTCAACGAACGGGGATGAGGTAGTCGTACACGACGTGATCCAAATCACCGGAGATCCTAGCACCGAAAGGACGGCACCTCCACGTTCAACACACGTACGGTCAGCGTAACGTATCCTTCTTCTTGATCCAGCAAGGCAAAGGAGAGGTTGGGGAAGAAGACTCCAGCAGCAGCACGACGGCGTGGTGATGGTGGAGCCGCAGTACTCCGACAGGGCTTCGCCGAGCTCTACGGAGGAGGAGGAGGTGTTGGAGAGGGAGAGGGAGGCGCCAGGAGCAAGGGGTGCGCTGCCCTCCCCTCACCCCTCTATTTATAGGGGAAGGGGCAAGGGGGGCCGGCCCCTCTAGATGGGATCTAGAGGGGGGCGGCGGCCAGGGAGGGGGGACTTGCTCCCCAAGCAAGGGGGGCGCCCCCTTTAGGGTTCCCCCCCAACCCTAGGCGCATGGGCCCTTGGGGGGGAGGCGTACCAGCCCACTTTGGGCTGGTTCCCTTCCTCATACAGCCCATGAGGCCCTCCGGGAGAGGTGGCCCCTCCCGGTGGACCCCAGAACCCCTTCGGTGGCCTCAGTACAATACCGATATGCCCCCGAAACTTCCCGGTGTCCGTATGACGACTTCCCATATATAAATCTTTACCTCCGGACCATTTCGAAACTCCTCGTGACGTCTGGGATCTCATCCGGGACTCCGAACAACATTCAGGTTACTGCATATACATATCTTCACAACCCTAGCGTCACCGAACCTTAAGTGTGTAGACCCTACGGGTTCGGGAGACATGCAGACATGACCGAGACGGCTCTCGGGCAATAACCAACAATGGGATCTGGATACCCATGTTGGCTCCCACATGCTCCACGATGATCTCATCGGATGAACCACGATGTCGAGGATTCAATTAATCCCGTATACGATTCCCTTTGTCAATCGGTATTTTACTTGCCCGAGATTCGGTCGTCGATATCCCAATACCTCATTCAATCTCGTTACCGGCAAGTCACTTTTCTCGTACCGTAATGCATGATCCCGTGATCAAACACTTTGATCACATTGAGCTCATTATGATGATGCATTACCGAGAGGGCCCGGTGATACCTCTCCGTCAAGCGGAGTGACAAATCCCAGTCTCGATCCGTGTCAACCCAACAGACACTTTCAGAGATACCCGTAGTATACCTTTATAGTCACCCAGTTACGTTGTGACGTTTGGCACACCCAAAGCACTCCTACGGTATCCGGGAGTTACACGATCTCATGGTCTAAGGAAATGATACTTGACATTGGAAAACTCTAGCAAACGAACTATGCGATCTTATGCTATGTTTAGGATTGGGTCTCGTCCATCACATCATTCTCCTAATGATGTGATCTCGTTAACAATGACATCCAATGTCCATAGTCAGGAAACCATGACTATCTATCGATCAACGAGCTAGTCAACTAGAGGCTTACTAGGGACATGTTGTTGTATGTTATTCACACATGTATTACGATTTCCGGATAACACAATTATAGCACGAATAAAGACAATTATCATGAATAAGGAAATATAATAATAATGCTTTTATTATTGCCTCTAGGGCATATTTCCAACAGTCTCCCACTTGCACTAGAGTCAATAATCTAGTTACATTGTCATGAATCGAACACCCATAGAGTTCTGGTGCTGATCATGTTTTGCCTTAGGGAGAGGTTTAGTCAATGGATCTGCGACATTCAGATTCGTGTGCACTTTACAAATTTCTATGTCTCCATCTTGAACATTTTCACGAATGGAGTTGAAGCGACGCTTGATGTGCCTGGTCTTCTTGTGAAACCTGGGCTCCTTTGCAAGTGCAATAGCTCCAGTGTTGTCACAGAAGAGTTTGATTGGCCCCGACGCATTGGGTATGACTCCGAGGTCGGTGATGAACTCCTTCACCCAAATTGCTTCATGTGCTGCCTCCGAGGCTGCCATGTACTCCGCTTCACATGTAGATCCCGCCACAACGCTCTGCTTGCAACTGCACCAGCTTACTGCCCCACCATTCAAAATATACACGTATCCGGTTTGTGACTTAGAGTCATCCAGATCTGTGTCGAAGCTAGCGTCGACGTAACCCTTTACGACGAGTTCTTCGTCACCTCCATAAACGAGAAACATTTCCTTAGTCCTTTTCAGGTACTTCAGGATATTCTTGACCGCTGTCCAGTGCTCCTTGCCGGGATTACTTTGGTACCTTCCTACCAAACTTACGGCAAGGTTTACATTGGGTCTGGTACACAGCATGACATACATAATAGAACCTATGGCTGAGGCATAGGGGATGACACTCATCTCTTCTATATCTTCTGCCGTGGTCGGACATTGAGCTGAGCTCATTTTCACACCTTGTAACATAGGTAAGAACCCTTTCTTAGGTTGATCCATATTGAACTTCTTCAATATCTTATCAAGGTATGTGCTTTGTGAAAGACCTATGAGGCGTCTTGATCTATCTCTATAGATCTTGATGCCTAATATATAAGCAGCTTCTCCAAGGCTTCTCCATAAGTCTGTGTAAACCCAAACGCTTTGATCATCTCATCAAAGCGAATGTTCCAACTCCGAGATGCTTGCACCAGCCCATAAATCGAGCGTTGGAGCTTGCACACCTTGTCAGCATTCTTAGGATCGACAAAACCTTCCGGCTGCATCATATACAATTCTTCCTTAAGGAAACCATTAAGGAATGCTGTTTTGACGTCCATTTGCCATATTTCATAATCATAGAATGCGGCAATTGCTAACATGATTCGTACGGACTTCAGCTTCGCTACCGGTGAGAAAGTCTCATCGTAGTCAACCCCTTGAACTTGTCGATAACCCTTAGCGACAAGCCGAGCTTTATAGATGGTCACATTACCATCCGCGTCTGTCTTCTTCTTAAAGATCCATTTATTTTGTATGGCTCGCCGCTCAATGGGCAAGTCAGTCAAAGTCCATACTTCGTTTTCATACATGGATCCTATCTCGGATTTCATGGTTTCCAGCCATTTGTCGGAATCCGGGCCCGCCATTGCTTCCTCATAGTTCGAAGGTTCACCGTTGTCTAACAACATGATTTCCAAGACAGGGTTCCCGTACCACTCTGGTGTGGAACGTGTCCTTGTGGACCTTCGAATTTCAGTAGGAGCTTGATTAGAAGTATCTTGATCATCATCATTAATTTCCTCTCGAGTCGGTGCAGGCACCTCAGAAACGTTTTCTTGAGTTTCGCCATTTTCCGGTTCAAGAGGTAACACTTCATCAAGTTCTACTTTCCGCCCACTTACTACTTTCGAGAGAAACTCTTTCTCTAGAAAGGATCCATTCTTGGGAAAAAAGATCTTGCCTTCGGATCTGAGGTAGAAGGTATACCCAACAGTTTTTTAGGGTATCCTATGAAGACGCATTTTTCCGACTTGGGTTCGAGCTTTTCAGGTTGAAGTTTCTTGACATAAGCATCGCATCCCCAAACTTTTAGAAACGACAGCTTAGGTTTCTTCCCAAACCATAATTCATACGGTGTCGTCTCAATGGATTTCGACGGAGCCCTATTTAAAGTGAATGCGGCAGTCTCTAAAGCATAGCCCCAAAAAGATAGCGGTAAATCGGTAAGAGACATCATAGATCGCACCATATCTAATAGAGTGCGATTACGACGTTCGGACACACCATTACGCTGAGGTGTTCCAGGCGGCGTGATTTGTGAAACTATTCCACATTTTCTTAAGTGTGTGCCAAATTCGTGACTTAAGTATTCTCCTCCACGATCTGATCGTAGAAACTTGATCTTTCTATCACGTTGCTTTTTAACCTCACTCTGAAATTCCTTAAACTTTTCAAAGGTCTCAGACTTGTGTTTCATTAAGTAGATATACCCATATCTACTCAAGTCATCAGTGAGGGTGAGAACATAACGATAGCCACCGCGAGCCTCAACACTCATTGGACCGCACACATCGGTATGTATGATTTCCAATAAGTTGGTTGCTCGCTCCATTGTTCCTAAGAACGGAGTCTTGGTCATTTTACCCATGAGTCATGGTTCGCACGTGTCAAATGATTCATAATCAAGAGACTCTAAAAGTCTATCTGCATGGAGCTTCTTCATGCGTTTGACACCTATGTGACCAAGGCGGCAGTGCCACAAATATGTGGGACTATTGTTATCAACTTTAACTCTTTTGGTATTCACACTATGAATATGTGTATCACCACGTACGAGATTCATTAAGAATAAACCATTAACCATCGGAGCATGACCATAAAACATATCTCTCATATAAATAGAACAACCATTATTCTCGGATTTAAATGAGTAGCCATCCCGAATTAAACGAGATCCAGACACAATGTTCATGCTCAAACTTGGCACTAAATAACAATTATTGAGGTTTAAAACTAATCCCGTAGGTAAATGTAGAGGCAGCGTGCCGACGGCGATCACATCGACCTTGGAACCATTCCCGACGCGCATCGTCACCTCGTCCTTCGCCAGTCTCCGCTTATTCCGCAGCTCCTGCTTTGAGTTACAAATGTGAGCAACTGCACCGGTATCAAATACCCAAGAGCTACTACGAGTACTGGTAAGGTACACATCAATTACATGTATATCACATATACCTTTTGTTTTGCCGGCCTTCTTGTCCGCTAAGTACTTGGGACAGTTCCGCTTCCAGTGACCACTTCCCTTGCAATAAAAGCACTCAGTCTCGGGCTTGGGTCCATTCTTTGGCTTCTTCCCGGCAACTTGCTTACCGGGCGCGGCAACTTCCTTGCCGTCCTTCTTGAAGTTCTTTTTACCCTTGCCCTTCTTGAACTTAGTGGTTTTATTCACCATCAACACTTGATGTTCCTTCTTGATTTCTACCTCTGCTGATTTCAGCATAGCAAATACTTCAGGAATGGTCTTTTCCATCCCCTGCATATTGAAGTTCATCACAAAGCTCTTGTAGCTTGGTGGAAGCGACTGGAGGATTCTGTCAATGACCGCTTCATCCGGGAGATTAACTTCCAGTTGAGTCAAGCGGTTGTGCAACCCAGACATCTTGAGTATGTGTTCACTGACAGAGCTATTTTCCTCCATCTTACAGCTGAAGAATTTGTCGGAGACTTCATATCTCTCGACCCGGGCATGAGCTTGGAAAACCATTTTCAGCTCTTCGAACATCTCATATGCTCCATGTCTCTCAAAACGATTTTGGAGCCCCGGCTCTAAGCTGTAAAGCATGCCGCACTGAACGAGGGAGTAGTCATCGGAACGTGACTGCCAAGCGTTCATAACGTCTTGTTCTGCAGGGAGAACAGGTGCGTCACCCAGCGGTGCTCGTAGGACATAATCTTTCTTGGCAGCTATGAGGATGATCCTCAGGTTCCGGACCCAGTCCGTATAGTTGCTGCCATCGTCTTTCAGCTTGGTTTTCTCTAGGAACGCGTTGAAGTTGAGGACTACGTTGGCCATTTGATCTACAAGACATATTGTAAATATTTTAGACTAAGTTCATGATGATAAAGTTCATTTAATCAAATTATTTAATGAACTCCCACTTAGATAAACATCCCTCTTCTAGTCATCTAAGTATTACATGATCCAAGTCAACTAGGCCGTGTCCGATCATCACGTGAGACGGACTAGTCAACATTGGTGAACATCTTCATGTTGATCGTATCTTCTATATGACTCATGCTCGACCTTTCGGTCTTCTGTGTTCCGAGGCCATGTCTGTACATGTTAGGCTCGTCAAGTCAACCTAAGTGTTTGCATGTGTAAATCTGTCTTACACCCGTTGTATGTGAACGTTAGAATCTAGGGATTATTAATTCTATGCCCCTGGTTCCTTAGTTGTGCTCACTTTTCCCCACGCTCCAAACATTTGCTCACTTTTCCCCTCTTCCTTAGCTGAAACTCTCACAAATGCTCATAGCGGGCGTTTGCCGTCTTGACCGTCCATTGACCGTTAATTGCTGACGAGTGGGGCCGAGTCTTTGTCTGACTGTTGCTTGCTGACGGGTGGGACCGCAAGGAGACACGTATTGGGCAGCTTGTCTGAATCTGAAACAGATCTTGACAGGCCGCACTGCACAGCGCCGCCCCGCCCCCTCCGCCGGCGTCCACCGCAGTTGTTTCCTCCACCCTATGCCCTCGTCCGTTCGTCGGTGACGCCGGGTCTCCGCCAGATATAGCCCACCCCCCACCCCCATCTGAGATTACATAGCGATGTTGAGTGAGGACGCCCGGAATGCAGTCGATCGTGGAGAGGATTGGGTCGAATCCGCGGGAGATAATTCATGGATTAAACCTGGGTAAGCATTGTTTCCTCTCAAATTGACGTTCTAAGTCGTATTGTAGGCCGTATTTGACTTCTGTTTGGTTGAATCGTTCGAATTTGTACTCGATTTTACCCAGCTAACTGAAGTCGTATTATAGGATTGATCCCGCGCTGGCTTTCCGGCTGGCGATTAGAATGGAAACTAGTGTGCTGCGTGGTACTAAACCGCATTTGATTTCATCATTTTTCTATCCCAAAGTGGTAGAAACCAGCATATCTTTCAAAGATTTGCGAGCTGAGCTCCGAAACACCTATCCCTGGAGTGATGCCGATGCTGTTGAACTGAATTACTTCAGCAGTGACGAGCAAAGATTTCTCCCACTAACTTGCGACGATCATATGCCGTTGCTTTTTTCTGGGATTGCTGGCTGCCGATTCGGTAAACTCCAAATCGATGTGCTTCAGCCACGCGCAGAACGGGCGAAGGGGAAGGGAGTTCAGACATCATCTGTCTGTGCTAATAGCCAGCACCCCGGCACTCCTTGTAGGTCGACACCAAGTAAAGCAAGTGGTTCATGGAGCCACAACATGCCTGCTGCCAATTCTGGTTCCGATTCAGCTGCTGCTTCTCGTGTACCTTCTGTAGTTGGTGTAGAAGAAGATGCAGAACCTGATGAGGCAGTGCCTACAAATGATGATGAAGATGAGATGATGTTTCCTGAACTGGTCGATCTAGCCAGTCAGCAAGCAGTGGATGACGAATATATGGAGGAGCCCATCAGCCAAGCTAGGTTTGATGACACTGACGATGAAGAGAAGGTGGAGAACACGGATAGCTTAATCGAGGATGAATACGATGGTGATGACATGCCAATAATTGAGTGGAACAGGGAAAACCCTGAGCTTAGTGTAGGTACCATTTTCCAATCAATGGTGGACTGTCGGAATGCAGTGACAACATGGTGCATTATATCTGAAAACACCTATAGGATTAAAAGGAGTGAGCCAGCAAGGTTCACAGTTTTTTGTCCATATCCTAGGTGTAGGTGGAAGTTGCATGCATCTCGTATGAGAGAGAGCAAATATATTCAGGTAATCCAAGTTCAGTTAGTAATTTAGTTTCAGATCGTTGAGTAAGGTTTCTTAACTGTTCTTTACCCTTTTGTTTTGTTTCAGATAAAGAAAAACCCACACAAGCACACCTGTCCACCTGGAGGGGGAGGGGGGAAGGCCAAAACCAAGCTAGCAAAAACTAGGTGGGTGGCAGATGCTATATTGGATTGGCTGAGAGAAGAACCTAGACTTGGTCCAACAGCACTCCATGGGAAGCTTTTTGAGAAGTACAAGATAGAAATTCCTTACATGAGAATTTTCAATGCTAGGGAAAAGGCTCTTGACAGAATTAATGGTAAATGGAATGACAGTTTTCAGCTGCTTTACACTTTCAAAGCTGAAGTGGAGATGGCAAGTCCAGGGAGTGTTGTAGAGATTGACAAGCATACAGTTCCATTCAAAATAAAAGGGAAGTCATTTCAGAAGGAGTGCTTCAGAAGGGCTTTTGTTTGTTTCAAGGCTTGCTGGCAGGGGTTTCTAGATGGTTGCAGGCCCTATTTGGCCGTAGATGCTACACATTTGACTGGAAGATGGAGAGGACAGCTAGTAGCAGCTTCTGCAGTTGATGGACACAACTGGCTATTCCCAGTTGCATTTGGTGTGGTGGAGGCAGAGTCTGAGGAAAGTTGGGTCTGGTTTCTGCAGCAGTTGCGCAACATTATAGGCACACCCACAGGTTTAGCTATACACACAGATGCTTGCAAGGGTTTAGAGAGTGCAGTGGAAATTGTATTCCCTGGAGTGGAGCATAGGGAATGTATTCGACACCTAGCGCATAATTTCAAAAAGAAGTTCAAAGGTAAAGTTTATGATGAGAACTTATGGCCAGCATCATACACATGCAGCAAAAGGAAGCATGAACACCATTTGAGAGTGTTGTATGCTCAAAATCCTCTTGTGAAGGAGTACATGGATGCACATCATGGCAAGGTGTGGTCAAGAAGCAAATTCAACGAAATCTGCAAAGTAGATTATGTGACCAGTAACCTTGCAGAATGCTTCAATTCAAAGTTCAAGTCAGTGAAAGGGCTCTTGTTGTGGCAAGCATTTGACAAGATGAGGCAAATGATCATGATAAAGATGGCTCTTCGCAAAAGAATTGCAGAAACACAATATGTTGGTCATCAAATGCTCCCATCACTGATTAAGGCATTGCACATGAAGGCAAGAGGAATGAAGATGAAATGTATTCGATCTGGTACATATGAGGGAGAGGTTACCTATACTGACACTAAAAATAGGGTATGGAGGTATCCTGTGAACCTAAGTACTAGAGAATGTACTTGTAGGCAATGGCAGATCCGTGGGAAGCCATGCATACATGCCCTACATCTGATGACCGTTATCGGGGGTGCAGATGGTGAAGTTGATCAATATTGCTCTGAGTATTTCTCTGTTGCCAAATTTATGGCTGCTTATGCTGACAATGTGCCTGCACTATTGGGGAAAGATCAATGGAACATAGTAGATCCAGGGTTCAAACTCCACGCTCCTGTCATTAGTAGACCACCAGGAAGACCAAGGAACCAGAGGATTAGAGCAGGTGAGGAGGGTCGTTTACCAAAGAAGCGTGCTTGCAAAAAATGTGGAGTTCTGGGGCATATTGCTAGGCTTTGTACCAATGCAGTGGATGCATCATTTGGAGAGGAGGAAAGATGGACAGCAGCCAATGCTGAGGAGAATGCAGCAGCAATGGAGACTGAAGATGCAGTGGAGAATGCAACAGCAAATGAAGCAGTGGAGAATGCAGCAGCAAATGAAGCATCTTGGTATGTGTTTGCACCCTTTGTAGAATGCAGCTACCCTTTTGTTTGCATTTGTTCTCTTTTTTGCCTATGGCTTATAATTTTATTTAGGGCCCTTTTATTTACCAGGTCTAGGGAGAAAATGCCAAGAGATGAAGAAGCAGAAGATTTTGAAACCATGGCCTTTGATGGTTTTGAATCTATAAGAGAGGAAGAGGAGGGCGTAATTATTCCAATTGTGCCTTTAAAGATTACTGAACCCATAGATGACCGTCAAATGGTCGTCAAGTGCTCGGCGAGTGCAACTACTCCATCAGCACCTCCACGAGGAAAACCCCAAGTAAATCCCAAGATCAAAAGGAACAAGAGTCTGAAAGAAAAGAGCATCTCAACTAGGGAAACCAGGAGCAAGACGGTGAAGCCAGCTGCAAACACAAGGAGCAAGTCGAAAATTTGAATTAAGTTGTTGGGAAATGTTTGTGTTGTCAATTTGAGGGCGAGTGGATCGCTTAAAACTTGGTAGATTTGAGCTACTGTGAAAACTTATCAGTTGTAATAACGTTGCTTCTACTTTGGTTTCTTATTTGAGTCATAATTCAAATTTCCATCAAAATTTGAATTTAAATCAATATTTGAATTTGGGCCAAAATTTGGATTCGAGTCAAAGTTGAAGTTGAACATTGGAGGTTCATTGCTCTATGCGGTGTATTTGATCGAGCATTTGAAGTCCAATATTCGTAGGTGAACAGACCGAATGAGAAATGTGCTAGAAACGAGCTCGAAAACAAGGGTAAACAGCCCTATTTGAAATCAAGTTTTTTTTGACCTTGCCTAAATGAGGCATATATTTTTTTATTAACACTTGTTCCATATATATAGGGTAAAAACGAAGTCTCACTATTTATTGATTAATATTCATATTACTACATTTTTTGAAAAGAATATGCTTTTAATTCAAAACCGTCAAATAACACGTTTTAGATATGAAAATGAAAAAGTAAGTTCACATCCTTCTTACTCACTCCAAAATGAAGCTATGGAGATTTTTTCGTACTTTTTAAAATTATTTTGATTTTTTTTCAAACCCTAAACCCTCTCTCCCTATTCTACGAACTCTGAAAATGTTCATAGGTGATAGCTCATTTGTGTGAAGACTTTTTTCATGAGAATGACCTACACCAAGTTTATATTTTTTTCTCATAACCTTGTCACATATGACGGCTATGTGCGCAAGAATTACAACATTTTGATTTTTTTTATTTTTTTAAAAACATTTGAACTTGATTTGGACAAATCACTTCAAAAAATGATTTTTCAAAAAAAACGCCCCTATACCGAGTTTATATTTTTTATGGTAACTAGGTCTCATAAACGGACGAACTACGTTTGTTTTATATTTTTGCGATTTTTTCTAATTTAGTTATGGCCATTTGAAATCTGGTCAAACCCTAATAACCCCGTTGACTCGCTCATAACCCCGCAGAAATGCTCCAAACCCTAGCGTTGAACGTGCGCCGTCAGATCCTACCAAGCGCCAAACACCACCCGTCAGATGTGGGGCAGGCATGCGCGATCCGCGTGATGCATCCTGATTGGCTACTGCACTGTCCTTCTCGGGTTTTTTACGATCTGCCCCACTTTACAAATGAAATTGTATTTTTCGCACATGACCACCACATGTCAGTGTTAAGAGTTGGTTCAAATATTGAAACTGCAAAATACAATGTGGCAAATCGTCAATATAGCTTCCCCTTCTCCTCTTCTCCATCTGACAAACAAAGGCATCGAGCAGATCGAGCAATTCCTCTGTTTCTTTCCCCATCTTCTCGTTCTTCTTCCTCTCGAGCAATTCCTCTGTTTCTTCCTCTCGGGCGATATGTCGACCTCCTCGTCAGTCCCTCGTTCCACGTGGCCGGTGTATGGTCCAGTGCCGATGACTCGATGCACTGACTGCCCACGGACTGCGCCACTGAAGCGGTTGACTTCGAAGGAGGAGAAGAATGGGAACTTTGGGCGCGAGTTCGTCAAATGCGAGAGCAAGCCGGAGGGGCAGGTTAGATCTGAGTTTTCCTCGCATCCTTTATCTCTAATTTCTCAAAAAATCTGTCAGATTTGGATTTAGGTTACATGATTTGATTTTCAGATCGTGAAGAAATGCCACCATTTCGAGTGGATGGATGATTACATCCAGAGGCTTCAAGGGTCGGGCTTGCTGGATTCGAGGGGGAATGCAATCAGCGAGTCCAATCTGCCCCATGACAGTGCCGCTCCGGCAGCAGCTGCGCGTCCAGAATACCCGACGGTGGTAGATGTTGAACTGAAGACGGAATTGAAGAAGATGAACAAGAACTTCAAGCATCTGATTGAGTTGAAGAAGCAATCCAATCTGATAGCTTTAGGAATACTTTCTCTAGGAATTTTTTACTTGATGGCCATCTCTCGTTAGAGATGTTTGTGCAACTGTCGATCACTGAATGTATGCAGTTTACTGTTAAGTTTCGACACTTTCAGTTTCGGCAGAAAACAACTACCAGTTTAGTGATAGGATTATTTTGTTAGCTAATAACCTCGAGTATAGGATCATACAGCGCACTGGACAAGGAGGGGGAACAGGGAGCAAGGCGCCACTGCAGTTACTGGCGAGATCGACGCCGTGCTCTGAAGAAAACGACACTGCCGACTGCAACTGAACACTGAACTCTGAAACTAACAGAAATAGTGCACACCAACTGTTCGATGAAATGATTTTGGCATGTGGAAAATTTTTCTGGAGCTGATCTTTGGTGAGGTGGTCTTTTGATGCATCCAAAGGCTGCCTGATTTTTCTCAGATTTTTAGGAAAAGAAAAGAAATGAATTTCACCAAAAATGGCAAATCTGGTCCAAACTTGCAGCAAGCACATTTTGAAAAATTTGAATTGTGGACCAGTGGATCTTGATGGATCTTGGTTGAGGGTGCTAAGGACTAGTCAGAGGAATTTACTTGGAGTCAAAACTCAAAGGAAATCTGGCAGTTCCTTTGGAAACTCTAAGGTCCAAAATAAATAACAGAAAAGATTTTGAGATAAAATAAATAGAAATAAAATTTAGGGGCAGTTGAAACTTGCTGGACATTGTTGCTTGGCTTGACCCAAAGTAGGGAGGTGGGTTTTAGAAAAAAATTATTTACATAGGCCATGGGGCAGAATTTTTTTGGCTTTCCTTTACTTCAAACATAGTGTAGTTAAAACTACACTTTTGACTAAAGCCAAATATCTCAAAGTATTTGATACTTCAATATTTTGGAAAACCAAAGTATTCTTTGAATACCTAAAAAATACAGAGCTCTCAAACCAAAGCCGTGTACAAATGTACAATATGTTCTTATTTTTAGAATGCATCTATAAACACATCATTTTTAGTTTGTTTGGTTAATTTTTCCCATGCCAATTAGCCGTGTCTAAACTTGGGACAAACAAAATACAAACATAACAAAGCATTAATATAACACACATAACTTAACTTAGATAGGGTACGGTTGCTAGGGCAACATAAGTTCTTACATACACACCATAGATAATAGTTAACGTTACATAGATAGCTCGGGCAACACACACAACAAACTAGATAGATAGATAGGGTAGCTAGGGCAACACCGCCATGTCTTCACCTTAATCGCCGGCTTCACCATCTTCTTCGCCGCCGGCTTCAGTACTCCTCCTCCTCACGGCCGTTGTCGCCGAGGTAGTACGGGAGGCTGTGCATGCGGTTGCGAGCGGGGAAGAAGCTCTCGAAGTCGGTGAAGATGTTATAGGTCGTGAATGCGATGAACTCGCACCCACACCAATACACCTTGCCGAGCAGGTAGTAGGCATCGAACCTGTTGGTGAAGTGGACGACGAGCCCTACCACTGGAGCGTTGGCGTGGGGACGCTGCTCCACGAGGTTGAACATGGGCGGCGAGCCCGCTGGGAGGTGGTGGAAGCCCGCACGGAGGAACCCCCGTGCAAGCTCAGTGCTTCCCCTCCAGCGGGAGAACGCCCACACGCGGAGGGATTCCTCGACGATGACGTGGGCGGGGTACCGCCGTTCCGGCACGGTGGGCGGCGCTTGGAACGTCGGCCCGTTGTACTGCATCTTGCTTGCTTCGCTGAGTGGAACCGCTTTGGCTTTTGGGGGAAGAAGAGAAGAAGTTGGAGGCGCAGATGGATCTGTAGAAGAAGAGGCAATGGAGGGCAGTTTAAATAGCCGGGGGAGACGAAGTGGGTACACGCGCAAACGGCCGGCGTAGATCGTGACTCGGTGCGTGCGTGAACCGATGCGATCATCAATGTGTAAACGAGAATCGATGCGAGCGTGCTTTGCGTGCTCTGCGTTGGCGGCTGCCTGCCTCCCCCTTCTGCGTGCTCTGCGTTGGCGGCTGCCTGCCTCCCCCTTGTGTGTGCTCTGCGTTGGCGGTTGCCTGCCTCCCGTTCACGAGCGTGCGTGCAGCCTGCGGCGTGAACCAATGCCTCGACATATGGACGCGACCATGCGTGCAGCCTGCCCCTTCTGCCACCGGCACGTATGCCTGCGAGTCTGCGACGCTTGAAACGACGATGCGGAGCGATTTAATCCACCGGCAACCGTGCGGCAAGGATCGATGCGTGCGTGTCGGCGTGCATGCATGCGATTAGGTCTAGGTCACTAGATGCGTGCGTGGCGGTGTTCGCATGCATAGCAGGCTACATCGATGCCAAAGCCGGGCTTGCATAGCAGGCTGCATCCATCGGGCCCGTCCTATGAACACAAACACGGCCCAACCAGCGAAGCCACAACCACAGTCAACAGAAAAAAAACAGAGTCCAACGAGCCCCTAAAAAAAACAGAGTCCAACGTGGCCCCACAAGTCAGTTAACGGCCAAGACGGCAAACGTCTGTTATGAACATTTGTGAGAGTTTTAGCTAAGGGAATGGGGAAAAGTGAGCACAAGTTTGAAGCGTGGGGAAAAGTGAGCACAACTAAGGAACCAGGGGCACAGATGGAATAATCCCTAGAATCTATCACACTCGATCATCACGTGGTGCTTCGAAACAACGAACTGTCACAACGGTGCACAGTTAGGGGGAACACTTTCTTGAAATTATTATGAGGGGTCATCTTATTTACTACCGTCGTTCTAAGTAAACAAGATGCAAAACATGATAAACATCACATGCAATCAAATAATAAACGTGACATGATATGGCCAATATCACATAGCTCCTTTGATCTCCATCTTGGGGCTCCATGATCATCTTGTCACCGGCTTGACACCATGATCTCCATCATCATGATCTCCATCATCGTGTCTCCATGAAGTTGCTCGCCAACTATTACTTCTACTACTATGGCTAACGTGTTTAGCAATAAAGCAAAGTAATTTACATGGCGTTTCTCAATGACACGCAGGTCATACAAAAAATAAAGACAACTCCTATGGCTCCTGCCGGTTGTCATACTCATCGACATGCAAGTCGTGATTCCTATTACAATAGCATGAACATCTCATACATCACATATAGATCATTCATCATTCATCACAACTTTGGCCATATCATATCACAAAGCACTTGCTGCAAAAACAAGTTAGACGTCCTCTAATTGTTGTTGCAAGTTTTACGTGGCTGAATTAGGGTTCTAGCAAGAACGTTTTCTTACCTACGTGAAAACCACAACGTGATTTGTCAACTTCTATTTACCCTTCATAAGGACCCTTTTCATCGAATCCGCTCCAACTAAATTGGGAGAGACAGACACCCGCCAGCCACCTTATGCAACTAGTGCATGTTAGTCGGTGGAACCGGTCTCACGTAAGAGTACGTGTAAGGTTGGTCCAGGCCGCTTCATCCCACAATACCGCTGAAGCAAGATAAGACTAGTAGCGGCAAGAAAGTTGACAACATCTACGCCCACAACAAATTGTGTTCTACTCGTGCAATAGAGAACTACGTATAGACCTAGCTCATGATGCCACTGTTGGGGAACGTTGCAGAAAATTAAAAATTTTCCTACGGTTTCACCAAGATCCATCTATGAGTTCATCTAAGCAACGAGTCATGGGAGAGAGATTGCATCTACATACCACTTTGTAGATCGCGAGCGGAAGCGTTCAACGAACGGGGATGAGGTAGTCGTACACGACGTGATCCAAATCACCGGAGATCCTAGCACCGAAAGGACGGCACCTCCGCGTTCAACACACGTACGGTCAGCGTAACGTATCCTTCTTCTTGATCCAGCAAGGCAAAGGAGAGGTCGGGGAAGAAGACTCCAGCAGCAGCACGACGGCGTGGTGATGGTGGAGCCGCAGTACTCCGATAGGGCTTCGCCGAGCTCTACGGAGGAGGAGGAGGTGTTGGAGAGGGAGAGGGAGGCGCCAGGAGCAAGGGGTGCGCTGCCCTCCCCTCACCCCTCTATTTATAGGGGAAGGGGCAAGGGGGGAAGGCCCCTCTAGATGGGATCTAGAGGGGGGCGGCGGCCAGGGAGGGGGGACTTGCCCCCCAAGCAAAGGGGTCGCCCCCTTTAGGGTTCCCCCCCAACCCTAGGCGCATGGGCCCTTGGGGGGGAGGCGCACCAGCCCACTTTGGGCTGGTTCCCTTCCTCATACAGCCCATGAGGCCCTCCGGGAGAGGTGGCCCCTCCCGGTGGACCCCAGAACCCCTTCGGTGGCCTCGGTACAATACCGATATGCCCCCGAAACTTCCCGGTGTCCGTATGACGACTTCCCATATATAAATCTTTACCTCCGGACCATTTCTAAACTCCTCGTGACGTCCGGGATCTCATCCGGGTCTCCGAACAACATTCGGGTTACTGCATATACATATCTTCACAACCCTAGCGTCACCGAACCTTAAGTGTGTAGACCCTACGGGTTCGGGAGACATGCAGACATGACCGAGACGGCTCTCGGGCAATAACCAACAGCGGGATCTGGATACCCATGTTGGCTCCCACATGCTCCACGATGATCTCATCGGATGAACCACGATGTCGAGGATTCAATTAATCCCGTATACGATTCCCTTTGTCAATCGGTATTTTACTTGCCCGAGATTCGATCGTCGGTATCCCAATACCTCGTTCAATCTCGTTACCGGCAAGTCACTTTTCTTGTACCGTAATGCATGATCCCGTGATCAAACACTTTGATCACATTGAGCTCATTATGATGATGCATTACCGAGAGGGCCCGGTGATACCTCTCCGTCAAGCGGAGTGACAAATCCCAGTCTCGATCCGTGTCAACCCAACAGAAACTTTCAGAGATACCCGTAGTATACCTTTATAGTCACCCAGTTACGTTGTGACGTTTGGCACACCCAAAGCACTCCTACGGTATCCGGGAGTTACACGATCTCATGGTCTAAGGAAAGGATACTTGACATTGGAAAACTCTAGCAAACGAACTATGCGTTCTTATGCTATGTTTAGGATTGGGTCTCGTCCATCACATCATTCTCCTAATGATGTGATCTCGTTATCAATGACATCCAATGTCCATAGTCAGGAAACCATGACTATCTATCGATCAACGAGCTAGTCAACTAGAGGCTTACTAGGGACATGTTGTTGTCTGTTATTCACACATGTATTACGACTTCCGGATAACACAATTATAGCACGAATAAAGACAATTATCATGAATAAGGAAATATGATAATAATGCTTTTATTATTGCCTCTAGGGCATATTTCCAACAACGACATCATTCTGGCAGCATGCACGCCTGGGCTTCTTCATCAGCTCACTGATCGTCTTCGCGCTGAGTTTGCCATCAAGGACTTGGGTCCTTTGCACTACTTTCTCGGTGTTGAGGTGGTGCGTCGTCCGGATGGCTTCTTTCTTCACCAGCGGAAGTATGCTCATGAGCTTCTCGCTTGTGCTGGAATGCTTAATTGCAAACCCGCGGCCACGCCTGTCGACACGAAGGCCAAGCTCTCTGCTACCGATGGTTCTCCTGGTTCGGATGCTTCCTTCTACCGGTCTATTGTCGGTGCTCTTTAGTACCTCACCCTTACTCGACCGAAGCTCCAGTATGCAGTTCAGCAAGTGTGCCTTCATATGCATGCCCCCCGGGATGTTCATTGGGCCTCCATCAAGCGAATTCTCTGTTATATCCATGGCTCTATGGATCTTGGCCTCAAGTTGCACGCCTCTGCCACCACCGACCTCACCGCATACTCCGACGCTGACTGGGTCGGCTGCCCCGACACCCGTCGATCCACTTCGGGCTACTGTGTCTTCCTTGGTCCATCACTTATTTCATGGTCGTCCAAGAGGCAGCCTACAGTCTCACGGTCCAGCGCTGAGGCTGAGTATCGCGCCGTGGCTAATGTCGTCGCCGAGTGCTCCTGGCTTTGTCAGCTTCTTCTTGAGACCTCGTGTCCTGTCGACAAGCCGACGGTGGTCTACTGCTACAACATCTCTGTTGTCTACCTGTCCGCCAACCCAGTTCATCATCGCCAAACCAAGCACATTGAGCTCGATATTCGTTTTGTTCGGGATCAGGTGGCTCTTGGCCACGTTTGTGTTTTACAAGTTCCCACATCCCAATAATTTGTAGACATTATGACCAAAGGCTTGCCTACGACGTCCTTCGAGGAGTTCCGGTCCAGTCTCCGCGTCATCAATGGGGGGTGTAGAGTATATGTGTTATGCACATATTTGTGTATGTGACCCACCTCCTAATTCCTTGTATAGTTGAGCTCATGACCCACTTTATACATCATATATACGTGCGATTGCACCTGATCAATACATCGTGCAATTCCATCATCATACACATGCAAACATTATTGATGATCAATAAAGCTTAGCGAGTTTGCCTAAAAAAATTGCTGAAAAGCTTTCGTCCTATTCGGGCTTTTCTCCCATCGAATGATTGTTACAGAAAGGATGGACAATGAGGCAATATTAATGAGCTATAGCCTATAGAACATGCCTACGAATTTCTCACCATTCACGAGTGTTTTCTCTCTCATCATTTGTACTTCCTCCGTTTCATAATGTAATGCGCCCGCTTTTCCCGATATCTAACTTTGACTGTTCGATACGAATTCAGTGATATAATTTTTGCTCCTACCGCAATCGGTCTTGTTGGTTAAATTTACAGTCAAATTTAGATCTGGAATGCGTGGGCGCACTACATAGTGGAATTGAGGGAGTACTACTGATGTACGCTCGCTCGCTCACTCACTGTGTAAGTTCATCCATTGTGTTCCCCGCGGAGTTCGTCGGCCTATATCATACGTATATATATGTCTAACTCGCCCATGTCGTCCTCAATTTAACAACCTAAGCTAAGTGAAAAATATCAACTCTGGTAGGAACTCGACAATTTCGGATGAATGCCACATCGTTTTTGCCGTGGGGTCGATTAATTCAAGTCAGTTATTTGTGGAACGGATAACACGAGTTTTGCCCTCTCACATGGCCAAGGGGCGCTGGAAATTAACTAATCTTTTCTGGCACCACGAGGTGCACACAATTCTCCGGTTATATTAGTACCAGCATTGTTGGATCGATGATGTATAAACCCCTCCGAGACATCATTCGCCGGCCTTCCATAATTAATCAACATGATGCGCTTCTTCCATAGAGTCTGCCAAGTGCAGACCAGTCATTGCTCCGGTGGTCTCTAAATAAACCTAGTTTTGGGGTTCTATTCGTTTGTCTCTATACGTACGTACTAGATTGAGACTATCATGCTATTCACGTTGAGTAGTACTATATGGTACTGTTTATCCAAGTGGTCATGGTCGAGTTAAGACAAACCGGTTTTAATATGGTTGAATTAGCACCCAAACAAATTGAGACCATTACATTACATTCAGTGATATGGTTAGGTAGCACGCAGTATACTGTCGCATCTGGTATAAGGCTGTTCGTAATGGGAGTATCATAGGTAGTATCATGCATATGTTAACTAAGCAATTTTGATGAGGTGTCATAAAATTAAATGAGGAAAAAGAAGCTTGAGTATCATATCATGATACTGTATCATATTAAATAATGTGTTACTTTGTGTCATGCGTGACAATAAATGTAGTCATATATAATACCAACATATGATACCATGCATTACGGATGTAGTATCATACACTAGTATCATATACATGATACTAGTATATGACACTCCCTATTACAACCAGCCTAAGGTTGCGGCTAAGGGCATCTACAACACCTTCCCTCCTGCATTCGTTCGCGAACAGGGACAGTCCGCGGACACGAATGCTAGTCACGGACATCCAATGCTATCCTATACATGCCTGTCAGTAAGATGCAATTTGAAATTTAAAATTTACTCCTACCCACACAGCGCGCTGAATCACACCAGCGCCGAATCGCATTGCCTGACCACAACAAAAAAGAGGCAAGTATGCTTAATTTTTACATGCGCGAAGCCAAAAAAACATCAGTTCGACAGTCCGTGCAATTTTCTGCCCTGTCGGACCGGCAATCCCAGCGATCTGCTCCCCGATCAAGGTGTCCTCGCCGCCGCGTAGGCAACCTCCACCGCGTCTTCATTGTCTGACGCTATGAACTCATCTTTTTGCCGCTGCAACATCTGATAGCGAACATATTGCACGGTCATTCTTGGGTCGGCATCTAAAAGGCCACATTCAAGGACAACATCTTGGCGTCCTCAGCATTGGCGGTAATCTTCATCTTCTTTTCCTCAAGCGCGGCCTTCAATTCCTCCCTTCCTCTCTTCGAGCTTGAGCTTCTTGTCCGTCGCTTCCACCAACAATTTAACCTCTCCGCCTTTTTGTCCTCCTCTCTCCGCCAGCTTGGCCACTGCACCTTCTTGCTTCGCCCTCTCCTCCTCCCACTTCTTCCCCGGTAAAAATCTTCTAACCTTCTTTGGCGGTTCTTGGGTTGGGTCGGTAGGGTCACCGGTTTCCTCCTCGGTGGCTTGGTGGTGGTCTTGGCTATGAAAAGGTTCCACTTCAGTTGCCCATTCGACTTCAACCAACAATGCATGATGGTGAAGTATTTCTTCTCCAACTTATTATACACCAAACAAGCACGAGAAGGCTACAAAGTGAAACATTGTCAACAATGCATATCCAGATAGTGAGCAACAAAACTAAGGATATTCGGTTAGTGATCAACTTACTTGCTCGGTGATTTGTGCAACGCTAGGCCACCGTGCGATGAGATGCTTCAAGTGCCCGCAATACTTTGACACGGCCTCTTGGATGGTGTACCATCGATGGTTGAGGAACTTCGATTCACGGTTGCGGATGACCGCGTCGAGTAGGGGGGCGAAATGCTTGTGTTCGTGGAACCAAGTGTTAATGTTGTTCCAAAATCTTGTGCCCTTTTGCTCCATGCCATGGGTCGGATCGAGGCTAGTGGCCAACCATGCATCACACAACAACTCGTCCTCGCGCATGTTGAAGCTTTATCCTCTACCCTTCTTCTTCAAATCGCCGGCTATATCATCCGGACCATCGTCCATGCCGTCCTCCCCCTCCTCCTCCTCCTCCTCCTCCTCCCCCCTCCTGTTGTCTGGCGTCACAATGTTGTTGTTTTTATGTGCCCACACCGGTCTGGGTGCAAGACTGCTGCGTGCCCGTTTGGGTGTTTCCACATGCCCGTCCTCATAGCCACATCCTCCTGCTTCGCCTCCGTCATGGATGATGTTGAGCATCTCCATGTGTCCGAGTCGTCGTACGTTGGCTCCCCCACGCGGTCCTGACGTATGCGGACGGTTTGAGGGTCGGCGTTGGAGATGAGGGTCGGCGTTGGAGATGCCCTAAGGCATGTGGATGGCTAACGTTCAATTCAACTTTTATGCTTGTGGGTGTAAGGAAAATCAAAAGTTAGCATCGCAATGGAGGAATCTCCCAATCGATATTGACACTGGCAGTTTGGAGGCAGTCAGTATGGTGAGAAGCGGAGATACAAACATATCAAAGTATGATTTTCTTTATTTTTATTTTTATTGTTTTGCAGGTAATGGTTTTCTTATTAGAGAGATTAGAGATAGCATGTCCGAGCGTCGTTCTTGTATTACTCACATTCACTCGTAGTGAGAATTATTCTAGCCATGTATTGGCAAACATCGGTAGAACTCAAGGTTGAACTGCTTTATGGCTTGGGTCTGGACCGGAGGTCCTTCCGGACACTGTCGGGTGTGATTGTATCCCTTGATTGAGTAATACAAGAATCATTTCGCAAAAAAGACAAGTGATGCATCTAACCTTTTGAGTTATTTCGTCTATATTTGTTTTTTGAGTTATTTCCATATATATACCACTCAGATTTTGGCCATATACATCACTCAAATTTTCCCTTTTTTTACCGGCGGAAAGAGATGAGTATTTGTAAAGTGGTGTCAGGCCGTTAGGTAGTTGGATGTAGTATATGGATCATGCATGTAGTGTGCCACTTAAAAGTGGAACTTGTCATGAGAAGCCAAGACACTGCCAGTGAATAAGGATTTGGCTACGGACTGGCTTTCTTGGGGGGAGGTATCGAAATTTGAGATCATGTGCAAATTTCTGAACTAAGTTCGAATTTAAACTCTGATATGGTATAAAATAAATGTTAACACATGCGTAGTATATGTTTTCATCATCAGAGAGATCAAATTCAGTATGGGGGAACGTGATTCTTGCATTACTGGTATTCGTGGGAGCGGAAATAGTGCTAATCATTCTATGACAAACTTTGATAGGTTGCATGGCCAAACAGTTGTCTGGCTTGGCTCTAGCCCAGATTATGTCCTGAAATTTTTTTGGACGAGATTGTAACACCTAGTTTTGAGTAATGCAAAAATTATTTGGCAAAAAGAAGAAAAAGAATGTTAAGACATGTGTAGCATCTCATTGGTAGGCGAGCTTATACGCCATCTAGGGCTTGAACAAGGGTAGAGTAACTTATCCTAGACCATCACACCACAATCTACTTTGTGAAATGTAGTGAAGACAACACATTTGTACAGGTATATAGCTACTAAAATTCAAACAAAACCAGAAATATTCTTTCAGCAAGAGTATCTACTCGCAAAAAGAAAAGGCAAGAGTATCTACTCAAACACGTTTATATCGTTGGTAATTACGGTATTTAACTGGGTAACCAAGTCCTTGCAAGTGACCAACATATCTAGCCGGCCGGTTGATATCACGTGCGTTATTGCTGTTGCAATAGTACACTATATAGTGTATAAATAGGCAGGAGGGCCTGGGCTTTTGCTCCAACTCACCGGTAGATCGCCCCACTACCATTCCAAGAGCACATTCCAGCTAGATATAGCTGCAGGCAGTTCGGGAAGGAAAAGATATAGCTGCAGGCGCCATGATGGGGGTGAGAGTGACCACTGGCAAGGCTTCGATGATACTGTTTGCAGCGTTTATTATCTGCGCCGGCGGCGGCGTGGTGGTCTCGCCGGCGGCCGCGGAGGAGGTGCCCCTGGTGCCGGCGGTGTATGTTTTCGGCGACTCGACCATGGACGTGGGCAACAACAAGCACCTGGGGAACTTTACGCCGTCGCTTCCCTACGGCGTCGACCTCCCGCTGGGCATCGAACCCAGGTTCAGCAACGGATACAACATGGCCGACTCCATCTGTACGTACTACGCGCACGCACTTTTTATCACGCCATTTACTCATCATGAAACTAACAGAAATATGGAAACTGAAATGCAGCAAGGCTGTTGGGTTTCAATATGAGCCCGCCGGCTTACCTGTCGCTGACGCCGGAGACGTGGGTTGAGATCCTGAAAGGCTTCGGTGGAGTCAACTACGCCTCCGGTGGATCCGGCATTCTCGACACCACCGTCAGTACTGCCGCTTCTTCAATTGCGCCTCTTTTTGTTCCATAATGCCGACCCTCTACTCACATTTTTTTTGACGTGCAAGGCATCGATTTTATATTCACATGCATTCATCTATCTTTTTTTCTAACAACAACTTGTTTGCATTAGCAACTTGTCCTAATCCTGTTTCTTGTTTGCATCGACAGGGGAATGCCGACCTCCCGTTGAGCAAGCAGGTGGAGTACTTCGCGGCCACCAAGGCAAACATGACAGAGCAAAGCGGCGGCAATAGCACCGACATCGATGCGCTGCTGTCCAAGTCGCTCTTCCTCATTAGCGACGGCGGCAACGACATGTTTGAGTTCTTCAATAACAGTCCGTCGTTTGACAAGGTTCATCCCTTCTACGACGACCTTCTGTCCAACTACACCAAGTATGTCAAGAGGCTGTACGAGCTCGGGGCGCGGCGTTTCGGTGTCATCGACGTGCCGGCCATCGGCTGCGTGCCGGCGGCGCGGGCGGAATACCTGTTCGGCGAGTGGGACTGCGAACACTTGGCAAATAAACTCGCCGGGGACTTCAACAGCGCCTTGGGCGAGGCGATGGCGAACCTTAACGCGTCGCTAGCCGGGATGAAGTACTCCGTGGGGAGCTCCTACAAGCTGGTGAAAAACTTCACGGGGCCGCCGGCGGCCCCCGGGTTCGACAACGTGAACAGCGCGTGCTGCGGCGGCGGGAGGTTGGGCGTGGAGACCTTGTGCGTGCCCGATGTCACCACCTGCCTCAACCACGACGACCATCTCTTCTGGGACGCGGTGCACTGCACCCAGGCCACCTCGAACAGGGGCGCCAAAGCCATCTATGACGCGCCGCTGGAGCAAGGATTCGCCGCACCCATCAATTTCAAGCAGCTGCTTCTTGATGATCAACCCACAAGCGTCAGCCGTTAAATTACTTGCGAGTGGGTGAGTGTCAAGCCTGCTGCTACTCTCTGTTCGCAATTTCGTCATGTTCGTTTTATCCTTGTTCTGTGTCGATCGAGCACAGCAGATGTGTTGCATGTGCTCAGTAAGTAGTAGTCTCGACGTTTTGTATCGTGCAAAATAAGGAACCTGACACGTACTTTGCTTGCGTGGAGGTGCGTCGTACTATAAGGCCTTGTACAATGGAAGATGCTTAGGAAGGTGCTTAAAAAAATAAACTGGATTTTTCTGAAGCGCCGGTGCCTATTTCTGTAGGAGAGACGCTTAGTTAAGCATCTACCCTGTACAAATAAGCATTGGTGCTTAAGGAAATCCTGATTTACTTCTCTAAGCGCCTCTCCTAAGCACCTTCCATTGTACAAGGCCTAAGTGGACTGCATTGTTACAAGCTGTTCGTGGCATGACATGGCAGGAACGGATCGTGGCACAGGAGTCGGGCCCAGTTCTTTTGAGCAGATTATGGAGAATCTTGGTCCCGAAAATCCCGAGCGAAAAGAACTCGATTGAACTTCCAAAATCTCAATTGGATTCTCTAGAATCCTAGTGCAATCCCAAAATCTCAAAATACCTGGTTTCTCCCACAATCTCAGGATTCTGTCAAGTCCCACCAAAGAAAACGCTTGGAGTTAACAGAGTGCCCCTGTTGCAGCAGGTTATTACGGCAAAACTGCCACCGAGCCATCCACGACCGATGCCGATCTGTTCGCATCGCGCGACCTCGAGTAGGGCCGCCCGCTAAGATTCCAGCGCCGCCGCCCGCCCCAGTTCGCCGTCCGGACCACGCAGCCGCCGGCGCGGCCCTCCCCGCCGCCGGTCCGCACTCCCACCGCAGTCCAGCTTCCTCTGCGAGCCCTTTCCCCCTTTGCCCTCTGCCGCCACCGGGACACCCGGAAGTCGCCGTCGGGCCCCTCCGCACCGGCTACCGATGGCGCCTCCGTCCCGAAGCTGCAGCCGAACATAAACATCTCCTCCACTCCTCCACGGTGATCCATCCTCTCTCTCCCAACTCTCTGTTTTTCTTTTTTTAGCTATAAACTGGGTAGATGCAAAAAAGTTGTTGCATAGATAGAGGAATCGATGTGCGATGTGTCAATTTGTTAGATGGATGGATAGATTGATTGTTCAATTTGCCACATGAATGGGTGGATTGATTGTTCAATTTGTCACATGGATGGATGGATTGATTGTTTTATTTTGTTTGATGGATGGATTGTGCTAGAATTTTTTTTTGTTGATATTGTCAATACTACTGCATATTGGTGCTATTGCCGGAACTTGGCTTTGGCTCACATTTGACAAGATATTGTTCGAAACAACAAAGTGTTAACAATTCATCAAACAGTTTCTGTCAAGGGGTGCTATAGACATCTCGGCACACAACTCTTTCCAGAATCTCAAACTGGAATCTCAGTAAAGAACTCGACGCCAGATTCTGGGGGAAGCAGATTCTCGCAAAATTTTCTAGAATCTTGATTTTGCAGAATCCCGGGTGAAAAGAACTGGACCGGTCATGTTTGATTCCTTACTGATTATCCTTATACTGAATAAAGAGGAGAAACAGGAAAGACGCAAAGATAACAACGTCGCAAAAATCTCGTGTCTCCTCTCAGTGTTCATGCAAGTGAATTAGTGTCCATGCATCTCGTCTGTACGTTTTTAGGTAAACTCTTGTGCCCGGCAGGCCCCGGTCGCTAGTGCGCTCGCACAGAGCAATGCTAGATCAACGGACTGTTTTTACTTGGTTTTACGGATCAATCCAACATGGCAGTCTGTGATTGGAGGTTAGTTGGGGTACTCGGCCCACCCCCTGAAAATCAGGTGGGGGGGGGGGCAAGTTTAGTTTATTGGAAACACCCCGTATTAGCCTCGTAACAGTCCGTTGTTCTAGCATTTTCGGCTCGCACACGGCCTTATCCACATGTTTTTTTTTCTTCCTCCACATCCTGTGCTTGGAACAGCACCACCGCGGGCTCGCACACCCCCGCGAGAAACCCCCATGCCGACGGCTGACTCGGCTAGTAGCTTGCACCTCCCCCTTCCTCCTCCCTAGCGCAGCACACCCCGCTGCAGTTCATAGCATTCATTTCTGCGCTCTAGGTTGCAGCATCGTCGTTTTGCCTCTTGCAGCTTCCTCGCTACATGGTCACAACATTTATTGCTGACGGTTCCAGCAATCGGCCTCGACGACACATGCACTCTCTCGCGGCTGCAACAAATTACGTCGCCGATTCCAGTTTTTGTGCATACGGTTGTAGCATTGATGGCAGCGGCGGCACGGCTTACAGTACTGCTCTCGCCATTTGCAACTTTCTTGGCGGCCGGTTCCAGCTTTTTGTCACCACGGTTGTAACACCCTTGCTGACCGGTTCTAGCATGCATAGCCACAGTTTTGTGGCGGTCGTCTCCAGCACAAAACCTATAAATTTGCCATGATCCAAATAATGAATTTGCCCATGGTTTGATTTTTTTTGCCTTGGTTAAAAAGTAAAGTCGCCATGTTCAAAAATATTTTTTTTCCATGATCTAAAGTATGAGTTTTTCATGGTCCAAATTTTTTAACTCTGTCATCAGTTAGAAAGGTAAATTTGCAATGGTATGGCCTACAACTTTGCCATGTTGCAGAAAATGAATCTGCCATGCTACAAACAATAAAAGTATAATTGCCATGGTAATGCTTAGATGGCAACAAGAAAATTGCCATGGCAAAAATTACCATGTAAAAATAAGAATGAACAATACAAAACAAAATATGACCAAAAATTGCCTTGGTAGAAGGATATCAAAATTTGCCATGGTATTTTAAGTAAAATTGCCATACTTAGGTCTCACATTTACTCATCTCAATAGCATAATCAACTAGCGAGCAATAATAAGATATCTCGGATGCCAATACTTTGTCAATACAATCATGACATAATATGATAACATGGTATCTCACTAGGCTGTTTGAGACTGCAAAATATAAATGCAGAGCATATCTGAAGTTCACGTAGCGACTAAATATTGTAATTCATAGTAGAGGAGATCCAGTCGAGTCACACCCAACATTAACTATACTCTATGCGTAAGAACGATAATAGTGCTCTCCAACTGGTGCTTGAATAAGAAGGTGGTGACTCAACAATAAAAATAAATAGATAGGTCGTTCGCAGAGGAAAGCGTTGATTTGAAGAGGTGGCTGAGCTCGAAGCTTGAAACAGGTATGAATACAATTTTAAGAGGTATGCCTTTCCTGTCAACGTCACGACTGAGAGTTTTCAATAGCTTTCACACTAAACACATTAGTGGCGGTACCCCCCCCCCTCCTCCACCATACAAGCACAAGCCATGGCTAGCCGAATCCTCGGGTGCCCTCCATACCAACAACTTTCCGGAGGAGTTTTTTTCATTATTATTTTTGTATTGATCATAGGACCGGGCATCCTGAATATCAGCCCCTCTCGTGTAATGGCAAATGAATAAACACTCATCGTGAGAATAATCCGCTTAGCATGGAAGATACTGACTGCCCCTGTCACTCCATGAGCGGTACGGGCATACAAAATAGATGTTTATTTGAATGTTTAGAGGTAGCGGATGCAAATTTACATGGAACGACAATGTAATACCGCATAAAAGTAGATATAGTGGATTCATCTGGAACAACTTTCGATTTAAGGATTTGAATGCACAAGTAGTATTCTCGCTTAGTACAGACGAAGGCTAACAAATAGATTAAGAAGCAACTAGCTAGAGAGCGAAAACGGTCATAATCATGCATTGAGGATAATTAACATCGAGCACAAGCATGAATAGGATATAAACACCATGAACTTAAATATCATGGATGCTATGTTGGTTTTGAATCAACTACATGTATGAATATGTGCCAAGTCAAGCCACTTAAATTATTTAAAGGGAGATACCATACTACCATACTACATGATAACCATTTTAATGCATGTTTACTCAAGATAAATCATTATTCACTCTTAGTTATTTAAGCATGGCATGAGCAACTATAATCTCTAATTGTCATCACAAATATGTTACTCACAATATGCTGATTCAAGATCGACCGAGCTAAACATATTTACAAAAACAAAAACAGGAGAGTTCATACTAGTTTTCCTTCACCGTAATCACTTTATCAAATCATCGTCATTATTGTCTTTCACTTTTTTTTGCGGGGTATTGTTGTCTTTCACTTGCACGACCGAATGATGTGAAAATAATAATAGTGTAGGTGTGTCATGGACTAAGCTGGAATCTCCAAACATTTTATTCAAATGAGAAGACAATGTAATTTGGGATCTTTGTAAAATCATCAATAAAGCATATGAGAGCCACTCAACATTTTCATCGTGGTCTTCTCCTTACGACAACCCAAAGAAAAGAAAAGAAATTTAGAGAAACACACTGAAATATTTTTGGAGTTTTTTCTCTAAAGAAAGCAAATTAACAAAGGAAATACGAAAACAAGAAAAATTATTTACATGGGAAAGCTCCCAACAAACAAAAGAGAAAGCAAATTTTTTACTACTACGAAATAACTAAATAGAAAGAAAAACAAAAAAAGCAAGAAATATTTTTGAATTTTCAAAGTTTTTCAAACACACAAGAAAGTGAAAATAAAATTAACATGGATATACAATGAAAAAGGATGAACACTGACAACTGGAATGAATGTGTGGCACATGAATGTAAGTCGGTAAGAAATACATACTTCCTCAAGTTTAGCCTTTTGGCCTAAGTTAGTCTATGGCCCCTGGTAGCTTCGATAGTATCTGTAGTCATAGTTAGGATTGTACTGGAGTGCAGCTGCCACAGCTTGGCGTGCTGCCTCATTAAGATGGGCGGTCTCCACCGCTCTCTCAGACTCCTGGGCCTCCTCCTCAAGTATGAAATGTCTATGTTTTTCCTAGAAATTAAAGAAGGCGTGAGCAGGCAAAGTAATATGGAAGACACGACGCCTATTAAAGATTAGTCTGTATCTAAGCGGAGGGTCGCTCCTTTCAAGGAATTGGCGGCGTTTCATAGCATCATAATCAAGAAAACTAGGTGCCAACAAGGTATCATATTCTTTAATGGTTACTCTTAGATGAGCAGCTAAGCCCGTAGCATAAATTTCACTAAAGAAATCACCAACTAGGGCATTATTATGTAAATGACATGCAACAATGGCCCCCATGTTAAATTGTTTATCTCTCAACACCGTACTTTTAAGGATGCTCAAATCAGGAGCGCAAAGATGACTATATGTTTACCATTAAAGCCTCTACCTGTTAACAGAGCAAATTAATGTATAGCAGGAAAATGAATGCTCCTCGTAGTGGCTTGTGTTATGCCTCTAGTTGACTTTGACGTGCATATACGGTGCAAATCACGTTTCTATAATATTTGAGTGTTGATTAGGCACGCCAACGTAACATGGGGCCCGCTTTCAGCGACTGGACAGCAAAATGAACGTGTGGCCTGCTATTTTGAAAAAAAAACTCAAAAATATTTGTCAAAAAAATACTATGCCACTGCCGCAAGGGTCCACTTGTCAGCTTCCCACAAATAGTTGAAAAATTGGTACACGCAAGGGACTCGAACAACTAGCCTGTAGATAACATCAGCGCAAGGCTAACCACCTGACACTTAGGCATTTTCATGTAATAAATGGATGTTGCTGCTATATATTCTTTGACTATTAGGCGGGCTGCAGTCCCTACATCCCATTTGTACTTTTCTTTCAGAAATTTCTGGAATATATGTAAAAGATAATAGTGTGTTATAAATAATATATATATGAAATAAATTAAATTATAAAATAATCCATGTATGGATTTTGCATTTATCCTTATAATAAATTATAAATTACATAGTTGTTCATGTAATAATTTGCATACTGAATAAGAACATATATTCAATAAATTCTTATATAAGTTTAAAATTGTTCACAGTTTTAACAAAATATTAATGTAATATACAAATGTATTCATGCTTTAAGTAAGTGTTTATGTTTTTATAAATTTTAATAAATGCTTATATAAGTTAAAAAATGTTCACAGTAAAAAAGATCATGTAGTGTATAAAAGTGTTCCTGCTTTAAGAAAGTTTTTTATTTTACTATATATTTTAAATTCTTGAATAAGTTTTCAAATATCACAGTTTTAACAAAATATTCATGTAGTATATAAAAGTGCTCATCCTTTAAAAAACATATATTCTTATAATGTGAAAATAGTTGGCTGAGATCAGAAGCAGCGACATGTAGTCAACATGTGCGAGTGGCCAGCACACCACCCAGCAGCGTTACTTTTTTAGGAATTTATAAAATACATATTTTATTTCAATAAATGCTAATATATGTTTAGAATGTTCACGATTTAAATAAAAATATGTAGTATATAAGAGTGCTCATTGCTATTTTTAACTTTAAGTTATTATAACACACAGTTACAAAATACATATATTTAAATATATTTTTTACAAAAATAACAATGTAAAATGGGTCGCCGGGACTCCAGCCCACTTAAGTCAGAATGGTTATATGAGTTTCGTATCATTTAATCACAAGGAACGATGTTTGGTGTATTGGCTTGGCTGGCAGCACTGCAGGCAGCAGGCGTTAGGCGACAATGTTT
Source organism: Aegilops umbellulata (assembly GCA_032464435.1). NCBI lineage: Eukaryota > Viridiplantae > Streptophyta > Magnoliopsida > Poales > Poaceae > Aegilops > Aegilops umbellulata. Next base: position 67,783,723 of record CP136057.1, read on the forward strand.
GCACAATACTAGCCTCCATCTGTGAGAAAAATATGGGCCCCTACCAGGGGCTTTTTCATGAGAAAAAATATGAGTTTTTTTCTTCACAAAATAGCAGGCACACCTCGTCCAGTCGCTGAAAGCGGCCCCCATGCCACGTTGGTGCGCCTAATCAGCACCATGTGTTCGTATAGAAACATGATTTGCACCGTATATGCACACCCAGCCCAAGTTGTGCCACCAGTTTAATATATGCCACAAGTTTTAGCACTAAACTGACTTTTCACATCAAGTTGTGGCACCAGTGGTGTGATTGACTCTTTACCATGGTTTATCCTACTTTCATTCCAATCATAAAACAAGGGAAAAGATCAAGGGAGAAAACCCTTCCAAGAAAACTAGCAACCAAGCCCTGACGAACTTGCATTTGTTGAGCGAAAAGAAGAGTTCAACAGGAAGAACGTATGAAGAGATTGAGATGTTTGGATCTTGGCTAAATTTATAAGCGAAGAATGCACGTGAAGTATTAAAGGTACATTCGACTATATCTCATTCTATAGAAACCATTTCTCAATCTATAGAAACCATTTGCTTTAGGTAGACGTGATGGTACTTTCACTATTTTGGCATCTTATGGAACCCAATTCGAGATATATAAACTAGATCCTTGTTATTAGAATGATGATCTCTTGGCTATGACTGAGTCATATATTAATGGAAATGGTTTTCTCCTCCGAAAGTCCAAGTTGAGTCCAAGTAGTGGCAAACTAGAATCCTTCTATCTATGAACAAAGCAAATTAATATATAGTAGGAAAATGAATGCTCTCCATAGTGGCTTGTGCTATGCCTCTAGTTTCACCCCTAGTAATACTAAGTAGAAATTTCTTGCAATCAGATTTGCAAGGCTCAGTGCATGTCCCCCAATAGGGAATTTTACAAAGTCACTAAATTCCTCGAGGTTCATGCAAAAAGAATTTCCATATAAGTTAAAAATAACATCATGTGAAGTGCAATGAGGTACATACTTGAATTTCCGCACAAAAGAATCAGTGAGATTATAGTACTGCAGGCACTTATCTAACACTAAGTCTGTCAACCCGGCATTGTGCACGTCATTGTTGCGCATACAGTCAATGGTTTTGGTCAACTACTAGACCAAGGGTACCCACACCATGACATGCAACAAGTTTATGATACATTCTTTATGTAAAGAAATGATATGATGCGTGCCATAGAAATGCTACAGGGCAAGTTTACTCCACGAATTTGCTACTTCTTTGGCTTCTGTAACCACGTTATAAAATCCCCTTAGTGATGATTAGCAATGTCTTCATGAAAATAACGCATGTCAACCAAAAGATCAACCATTAATTCTCTTGTTATTGCACGTGGAAAAAGAACTGCAAAACATGTTTGCTAAAAAAATGGCAAAATATGTCGATGTTCATCACATAATGCCACGAAAGGTGATTACAGATAGCCATCAAGCACTTGCAAGTTAGCATACACATCCTGGGAAATCCCGATCAATTAGAAATGGCATCAAATAAACACATGATACAAAATGCAGTGGCGGCGTAATAAAACATCAGACGGGCAGAGATTACTTCACAAGCGGTGAAGTCGGAATGTATATGTCGATCTCATCCAACGTCGGGCGGTCGCGCAGCGTCAAGCTGTGTTCATTTGCCAGATGCAAGAGACAAATGAAATAGAGGTGTGGCGAGATTTCAGTCGTTGAAACATCTCTGTTACTGCATGGAAGATCATGCAGCACCTTCGTCAGGCACAGAGACGGTTCTATGTCATCTCTTTCCTGCAGGACCAATTACAATCAGGCTTAAATACTGTAAGTAATTTCGTACCCAAACCAGAAGACGGGAAGGGAAAATGGTTCTTACCAACAAAGTAAGGAAATCATAATACTAGTGAAAATATAATGTGTGCACATGGTGATGTTAATTGTTTACATGTAAACTTATTCTATTCCCCTGACAAAAATGTGCATGTACTCAAACATGTAAAGTAACATGAATGTTCATATGCCCTCGTTTTTTGTTTAAAGGTATCAATAAAACATGGGCAACGTATTAGGTATGTAGATGCATATGAATGTAAGTACTACATAACTCCAGTTGCCTGTGTTGCAAATGATCCTTTTTTCAAATATACCACATTTGGTCACAACGAAAATTCTTATGTTTTCTTAAATCAAACTAAGAATATGTGGCACCCAAAAAATTGTCAAACCACAACAAATTTGTTTTCCACGTCTAAAGGTATTTCTTTTCAGTCCCTCAAAGGTTGGACACACCCCGCCCATAGCAATTTGCAACATTCCAGCGATGAGCAGTAAGGCTATAGCTTATTACAGACAAATAGAATATCCTTACAAATATATAATATGTATACTATCAAATACGAAAACTCAGACCCAAAATGTCACCTTAGTCTAAGCAACTTGATTACCAAAAACAGTTTTGGACCAAGAAAACCAGTAAATGGCAAAAGCATGGTTGTTACTTGGTATATATTAGATTACAGTGGCCCCGTATGTAATATATCAAAAAAAAAACATCAAGATATGTAGCATTGCAATGAATAGGAAAAGTCCTAATCATGACAAGCGCTTCATAAAAAAATTGAACAAATTATTGTGCTAAACAAGCAATTTTAAGAGGGGATGCCACAGCTAATCTACATAAAAAATGACAGTTAGACCTATATTTGATGACAGTACTTAGTAGTAACCAAAGCACGTGTATTACCAGATCAGCAGTCTTAGCAGATGTATGAATGTGATTCCAGAGCACTTCCTTTAAGGCATGAACATCGACTTGTTTCGATACCTTGTCATATTGTACATCAATCTTATTGACCTATGACCCAATCACAAAGAAAACAGGCATCAGCTCAGAACTGACCAACAGCCCAAAAGTAAATTGGTTACACCACAAAGAGCAACATAGGTCAATTTCAGACTTATCAGAGTCATCAGCCTGGAACAATAAAAAATTATGTATATAACTGTTCGGGCTTAGCACTCTGCCCAAAGGCCAACAACTGTAGATTGGAGGAGCCCTCAGTAGTCGAGAATCGACTAACCTGATGTTGCACAGACATTATGTGGCATCATCAGTGTCAGAAACAGTAGTTCATAACAGGGTATAATGTGCAAAAGAGGGTCGATAGATATTGGCTGGCTTGAAAGCAAGATCAGATAATTGTAGAAAAAAATAAAGCAGTGGTGATAGAGAAGACTTGACATGGGAGGAGTCCGTAAAGAGGGATCTGAAGGACTGGAGTATCAGCAGAGAACTAGCCATGGACAGGGGTGTGTGGAAGCGTGCTATCCATGTGCCAGAACCATGAGTTGGTTGCGAGATCTTATGAGTTTCACCTCTAGCCTACCCCAACTTGTTTGGGACTAAATGCTTTGTTGTTGGTGGTGGTGGTGATAGAGAAGACTCTTTATGAGGAAAAGGTCAAAGGGACAATTATATTTCCTTGCATTCTACTCCCTCCGTCCCAAAATTCTTGTCTTAGATTTGTCTAAATACGGATGTATCAAGTCACGTTTTAGTATTAGGTACATCCGCATCTAGACAAATCTAAGACAAGAATTTTGGGACGGAGGGAGTACTAAATTACAAAGCATGCCCATGGACAGACTGAACTAGCCACTTAAGACTCAAACTTTATCCTGACAATCCATTTTAACCCAAATTCTTATGATAACATACTACCCAAACCAAAATACTAGCAATGACATTGCAAAGGTACATGCCAGTACAATTAGGGCGGCTAAGAGTCAATCCTAGCTCGAGCCGAGTGCTAAGTTGTCGCTGTATCAGACATTTGATATTACTTTTATTGTTTGATCTGTTTTGGGCTGTAATTGTTATACTGATGAACTCAGTGCGGTGTTTGTATGGTTGGGTGCCGGCTGTTTGGGCCTTTCGTGTAAAAACATCTAAGATTGTGCTTAGATCCTTTGAGAGACTTGAGAGCACTGAGGATTTTAGGTGCAATCAGCGGCTCAGCGCACCACACCTTTAGTTCAACATTCAAAAAGTTAAGCAAAACATCTATTTTTTTTCCTACATGCATCTACTATGAAATGAAAAATCAGATCCAGATTCAATCCTCACACTACGAAACAATAAAAGAAAAAAATTGACTATGCATAGTACTCCCTCCTTATGATTATCTATGGCGCGTAAGCTTTTGGCAGAAAAATTAGCATACAGATGGTCGTTGCTGAACTGCACAGTTATAGACTATATCCTGTGACAAACATGGTTGTCCGATCCATGAAAATAGCAAACAGGGTGGCTCTAGAGGAGAAATTGCGCGGGAAGACCTAGGCGAGGTGGGCTCTGTCTAGCTGCAACGTAGAGTTCCAAATCTGGCTTTACTGTACGGGAGAGAATACCGTGTTGGGAGCCAGAAGGTAGAGTTCCAAATCTGCCTTACATTTTCAGCTTTTTTAGAGAAGTTTATGTGCCTAAGATTTTGGGAAGGGGGGAGTACTAGATAGCACCAGAACATTGTTTCATTTCAGATTTGGAAATATTCACTGCTGAATTTGTCCCTTTTGGTCTTTGATGTGTTGGTAAAATTTTGACCTGAAATTGTATGGCATGTTTACATGCATGTCGTCTGAATGTTGTCAAGTCATTTCAGAGGTTTGCATACCATTATATGGTAAACTATAGAACTTGGTGCACAAGTCCACATAAGTGACTTAGTGCATACAACCCACTGCCTGACTTGGATCCTCAAACAACTCAAGTGAAATATGGAAATGTGTATCTTGGAGCCATGGAGCAAATTTCCAACTGCTTATTTCAATATTGTTTGCTATACATATCTTGACCTTGGATCAGTATATTACTGTAAACTTGTAACATTATATGGCAAAGACAATCATGAGCATTAAATACAGCCGGTGATAGTAATTGCTCGGTGGAGATTAAACCACTGTCTGCTATTTAAGCCTACAATATTGTTCATTTGATGATTTTTCTGGCCACTGACATTCAGATGGACATAGAAAGATAAACATACAGGAGAACGTCCAAATATAAGTACATAGAGATGAATGTCTTGAAAGCAGAAGGGGCAGAGGATGCACCTGTCTTGGTTTGGCAATAAGATTTACTGGCTCTTCCACATCACTAGCCGCATCCCCTTCATAAACATGATCATTGCCCAGGTTATCATCATCCCAAGGTCCGGATGGCATAAAGTCATCGCTGTTGTCCCTTGAATCATCTATAAGGAGGTCAAAGGCACCATGGACCATTGTACCAGATAAATGATGTCAGAAAAAATAACAAAATCACATCAACAGAAATATAGGCAAATAGTACTCATGAAGGCATAACCTAGTATGAGCTGCAGGTTTTGTTTCGCATTGCGGCGGATTCTGATAAATGGGATCATCTAGCCAGATTTTATCAAAATTATCATTTTCTTGACAATTTTTTTTTAACTTTTGAGGCTCTTTTTCTGCAGCAGATTATAAAATAATTTCTTGGAAACAGCCTCTTCTAGAAATGCAGGGAAAGGCTGCATACAAAAGACAAAGTGGTCGGACCCTTCCCCGGACCCTGCGCAAGCGGGAGATACGTGCACCAGGATCTACCATTTTTTTTTAGATTACAAAAATCAACTGTAAGCTGAGACATGCTGCTAATGGAATGCTACCTAACATCAATGTTCATAACAGATTAAATCTTTCGCGGATTGTGTAAATAGAGCAATAAAGTCTTTAATCAAAACCAGCAAGTCCAGAAAGAAGTACAATAATGCAATATGATACACGAGGAACAACAATTTTAACTTGTAAGGACACATATAGTATAAATAGAAAGAAAAAAAAGTAAACCTATTGTTTTCAAACTTCAATTTTTTGCAGGTCCAGAAAGAAGTACAGTAAAGTCTTAAGCAGGAAGAGAAAATCTTCAATTCAAATACAGAATGCGAGAATGTAACAAAACTTACCAAGTGGTTTTCTTCTTCTCCGAGCCAGACACTGCAAAAAAAAGACGCACAGTTATTACAGCCGATCCTAGGCCCATATCAAGAATAACTTTCATGAAAGTAAGCATTACCAAAATATCTGGAAGAAGAAATAATTTAACAAGGCTTTCAGGTCGGTAATGACAATCCTCTGGAAGTTTATTGTTGCAGCTACCCTTATTTGCAGGCAGCAACAATGATTTTGGGTTCTTGGGAGGTGCAAAAACATTTGCCTTCTCATGTTCCAATGCTTTGGTGAAATCAATATCAGGCTCCTCTTTGCCTTTCTTCTTTTTTGCCTTTTTTGCTACTTCCAAATCACCAGAAGAAGTTTGGGCAGGCTCCAGATCTAGACAATGGTAAACTCAGTATTAAATAAGCTAGTTTGAAATGGAACCAAAATAGGACTAGCCAGGGTTTACCTCTAACTTTTCGATATTTCCAATGCTCGGGTCCAGCCCAAGCATTTGTTTTGGAAGAGAATCCCGCGCCAAGTGACAACAAATCTGCAATTTTCTCGAGCCTTTCATCTACATCAGGACCGTCTGGACCCTGGAAAGTGTACTCATAGTCATCGGTTCCCTGTATACCAATACACAGTCAAGACAACAAATTTGTAGAATCAGGTTTGGAACGTTGAACTTGTAACAAACTATAACTGTTCTTTCGTACTACCTTGGATGTGGGTATTGTTCTAATAGAAGAGGAATAGCAATGCTCAGTTGTAGGCAGCAGATTATAACAACAAAAGAAATGCTTGAGGTACAAGATACAAAATGTAAATCAATAATTCTACCCTATGACTAATTGACTTTTCCTCATATACCTTCAAATACTCCCTCGTTTCAAAAGATATCATTTGGGAGTTGGACACAAGAGTTAAGAGTGTGAGTGAGATGTCCATGTTACCCTTCAGTTATTTTCATGCCCTTATCTTTTTTATCACCAAGGAATTAAATTGCCTCTTTTTCCGCCTAAAAGCAAGGCACAGAAGCACGAGAAGTCAAGAAGGGTTAATTAACTCTTTTCTTGATGGCATTGATGAAGCAATAAACTGGAACACAGTCACTAAAGTTGCGTTGGAAGTTTAGAAAGACCAGTATTTTGAGGAAAGTTCGAGAGGCTAAGAGGATTTCTATTGTGGAATGGAGGGAGTGCATGGATAAGTACATAATGCACAAGTAAACAACAGATAGTTCCCTAACCAGGTAGTAACTATTTTTCTGAAGGACCATGTCTCAATTTTGTCTATTACAAGTACCTCTTCATAGTTTGTTGAGTTGAAATTCATTGGGTTGCAGTTTTCATCATATGCACTGTCCTGATCATCACAACCACCAAAATCCCAAGTTCCACAATCAGGTGGCATGCTGTCATCATTACGGTCAACCACCTGATCTTCCATCACCAGCATTTGCCCAGGAGATGCATCATGTGAGGGCCTTTTATTTTCTTCATCAAACTGAGCCACGATATCCCTCAAGGTAGGAGAGATGTCATTGGATAGAGGCATGTGAACTATCATTTGCTCAATTTGTTCTGTCAAAGAGTAGTAGCAACTCACTGAAATCCAATTGGAAGCAACATGTAAAGAGCATACACAGCAGAGCGACAAACTGATATTACCTTTAGCAAATGAAAGATCAATCACCTCAGCCTTCTCAGGATCAGATAAGATGCATTTGTCTGGCGCTTCAAACGAATCAAAAAGCACACGACAACTGCCATATACTCCAAGATTATACAATAAGAGCCCCTTTGCTCCACCTTCATCAAACTGAGCAGTGGTCTGATGGTATAGAGGATCCACCGTGAAGGCAGCTATAATTGCAAATAAAATTACCTTGTAGTTTCAGCCCCATTATAGAATTAATAAATCCCACAGAAACACAATGAGAAAAGGCTTGAAGCATACCATCAAACTTCTTCACATTAAGAGCCTCAAACGAGGACTCCAGCGTCGAAGCAGGTGAAATCTGCATAGCCGAAACAGCATTGTCAAATGTCAAGATAAAGAACAAGTGAAGTGCAGGTAGTGAAAAATCGTATTAAAGAAATGTACCCTCCTATCAACATCTTTTTTGTTGACGCCTTCTTCTTGTGCAGGCTCTGCATCGCCACCTTCTCCCAAATCTTGTTACAATTTCCAAATCAAAACACTGTAAGAAGTTGTGTAGCTTATATTTTTCTATGGTTATTAAACTTGCAACTATGAACACACAGCTAAGTTTATGACAATAGTAAACAGATGGGGAATTCACAACAATAGTCATATAACAATATAAAACAAAAAAGATGTACCAAACCAAACCTACGTCATTCTCAGAAGGTTGATGCCTCATGCAAAGTGCACACTCGTGTAAACCAGCATAACATGGTAATGTAGCACTGAGTGGTTTCCCAAAGAAATGGTAATATTACACTGTGATTATTATACCTTAACAAAAAGGTGCTAAGGTCGTCCTGATATGGTGACATTTTTAAATTAAAAACCTAAAAGATGTTCTTATTTTCCTTTGCATCAGTTTAGAAACTGATCTTATCAGTAAACCACAAACGGACATCATGTATGACAGCTTACTTCAGAGTTTAGCTTGCAAAGTTGGTTTCCAGCATTATGAGAGTATTTGCAATTGATACCAAGCCGCTTAAACGAGACAAATAAATTCAAATTGGTGCACAGTTAGAAGATACTAACAACGCAAGTGGATACATACCAGCCTCTTCCCCCCTTCCTGCGCGGTTGATCCCACCGAGCACCTTGTACGCCTCAGAGTGCACTGAATCCACACGCAGAGAATAGATCTTGACGCCAGCCTCTAGCGTGCAGCTAGCCTGGTCGCAAAACCATAATTTGCTTCCTCAATCTTATTATTTTGTAAGAAAAAGAAACACAAAGCCGTTTCCAAATTGAAAATAAGACAGGAAACGGAAGAGCATATCGCGCGCACTTTCTGGAAGTTGGTCTCGTCGTCCTCCTCCTCCCCGGCATGGATGATCTCGCTGAGGTGGTCGATGAGCCCCAGCTCCCACGTATTCTTCTGGTTGATTTTCTGCCAAATTTCCACAGACAGGGAAGAAGAAAAAAAACAAGCTTAGTAAGATCCAGGAGCGATGTAGGGTTTTGACGATGGGTGAGGCACGTACGTTCTCCGAGGCGAGCTTGATGCAGTTGTGGAATAGGTCCATGACCTCGTCCCGGTTGAGGAGGTCGGGATGCGGGGTCTTGGGCGCGAGAGATGCGGCGAGGGAGCGTCGACGGACGGAGGCCGCGCGGGCCATGGCGCGAGCGCGGGCGCGCTCGAGCTGGTCGTCGTTGGAGCCGAGCGGGAACGCGGGCGGCGGCGACTGCAGCAGCAGCCTCGGGCCGGCCGCCATCCCACGGGCGGGAGGCGGAGTCGGCGCCCGCGGGGTGGCGGCAGCGGAGGCGTCCTCGGCGGGCGGCATCTCGTGGGGAAGGAAGGACGGCGGCGAGGGAAAGGGGATCGGGTTCGGGGGGTTTGCGGGGGTTTCCTACTTTTCTACACTCCGCTTGGGGTGTTTTGGAGGAGTCTGGTGTCGTTCGGGCTCCATCCCGGGGAGGGTGTTCAAATTTTCGGGAGCCGCTAGAAGCGGCAATCGGCGACTCGCGAATCCAACGGGCAGTTCTTTTTTTTCTCTCTTCGATCCAATGGGCTGCTTTTTTTTTTTTTGAAACACTAACGTCCACACATGTGGGCGTTTGCATCTCGCCCGCACGCGTGAATCCGCGTCCGTTTGTGTGCGAATCTTGGCATTTTTATGGTGTCACGTAGGACTGGGCTGGTGTGTGGGCATTCATCCGGTCGTCCACACGTTCGTTTCACCACACGAGGGGCCGGTGTGTGGGCGTTTAGCAGTTCGCCCGCACATCAGTTTTCACTCACGCACAAGGGCTGGTGTGTGGGCATTTGTCATCTCGCCCACACGCCCGTCTCCTCTCCCACACCCAAAGTGTCAGTTGCCATGTGTTTTGTAGTGAAACGGCAACTGCCCTTAGTGTGCTTGCAAACAGATGTCTTTTTGTAGCGCTACATGATGTCTACTACACAACCTTCTTTTTGTGGATGTTGTTGGGCCTGCAAGTGTACAGGTTTGTAGGACAATAGCAAATTTCCCTCAAGTGGATGACCTAAGGTTTATCAATCCGTGGAAGGCGCAGGATAAAGATGGTCTTTCTCAAGCAACCCTGCAACCAAATAACAAAGAGTCTCTTGTGTCACCAACACACCCAATACAATGGTAAATTGTATAGGTGCACTAGTTCGACGAAGAGATGGTGATACAAGTGCAATATGGATGGTAGATATATGTTTTTGTAAACTGAAAATATAAAAACAGCAAGGTGGCAAGCGGTAAAAGTGAGCGTAAATGGTATTGCAATGATAGGAAACAAGGCCTAGGGTTCATACTTTCACTAGTGTAAGTCCTCTCAACAATGATAACATAATTGGATCACATAATTATCCCTCAACATGCAACAAAGAGTCACTCCAAAGTCACTAATAGCGGAGAACAAACGAAAAAATTATGGTAGGATACGAAACCACCTCAAATTTATTCTTTCCAATCAATCCGTTGGGCTATTTCTATAAGTGTCACAAACAGCCCTAGAGTTCGTACTAGAATAACACCTTAAGATACAAATCAACCAAAACCCTAATGTCACCTAGACACTCCAATGTCACCTCAAGTATCCGTGGGTATGATTATACGATATGCATCACACAATCTCAGATTCATCTATTCAACCAACACATAGAACCTCAAAGAGTGCCCAAAGTTTCTACCGGAGAATCACGATGAAAACTGTTGGGGGACGTTGCAGAAAACAAAAATTTTCCTACGGTTTCACCAAGATCCATCTATGAGTTCATCTAGCAACGAGTGATCGGATGCATCTACATACCTTTGTAGATCGCGAGCGGAAGCGTTCAGAGAACGGGGATGAAGTAGTCGTACACGACGTGATCCAAATCACCGGAGATCCTAGCACCGAACGGACGGCACCTCCGCGTTCAACACGTACGGTCAGCGTAACGTCTCCTCCTTCTTGATCCAGCAAGGGAGAAGGAGAGGTTGATGAAGATCCAGCAGCACGACGGCGTGGTGGTGGATGCAGGGTGTCACAGCAGCAGGGCTTCGCCGTGTACTGCGAGAAGGAGAGGTGTAGCAGGGAGAGAGGGGGGCGCCAGGGTCAAGGGTGCGGCTGCCCCTCCCTCCCCCCTTTATATAGGCCCCCTGGGGGGCGCCGGTGTTGGAAATATGCCCTAGAGGCAATAATAAATAGGTTATTATTATATTTCCTTGTTCATGATAATCGTTTATTATCCATGCTAGAATTGTATTGATAGGAAACTCAGATACATGTGTGGATACATAGACAACACCATGTCCCTAGTAAGCCTCTAGTTGACTAGCTCGTTGATCAATAGATGGTTACGGTTTCCTAACCATGGACATTGGATGTCATTGATAACGGGATCACATCATTAGGAGAATGATGTGATGGACAAGACCCAATCCTAAGCCTAGCACAAGATCATGTAGTTCGTATGCTAAAGCTTTTCTAATGTCAAGTATCATTTCCTTAGACCATGAGATTGTGCAACTCCCGGATACCGTAGGAATACTTTGGGTGTGCCAAACGTCACAACGTAACTGGGTGGCTATAAAGGTACACTACGGGTATCTCCGAAAGTGTCTGTTGGGTGGCACGAATCGAGACTGGGATTTGTCACTCCGTGTAAACGGAGAGGTATCTCTGGGCCCACTCGGTAGGACATCATCATAATGTGCACAATGTGATCAAGGAGTTGATCACGGGATGATGTGTTACGGAACGAGTAAAAGAGACTTGCCGGTAACGAGATTGAACAAGGTATCGGGATACCGACGATCGAATCTCGGGCAAGTATCGTACCGATAGACAAAGGGAATTGTATACGGGATTGATTAAAGTCCTTGACATCGTGGTTCATCCGATGAGATCATCGTGGAACATGTGGGAGCCAACATGGGTATCCAGATCCCGCTGTTGGTTATTGACCGGAGAACATCTCGGTCATGTCTGCATGTCTCCCGAACCCGTAGGGTCTACACACTTAAGGTTCGATGACGCTAGGGTTATAAAGGAAGCTTGTATGTGGTTACCGAATGTTGTTCGGAGTCCCGGATGAGATCCCGGACGTCACGAGGAGTTCCGGAATGGTCCGGAGATAAAGATTTATATATAGGAAGTCCTATTTCGGCCATCGGGACAAGTTTCGGGGTCATCGGTATTGTACCGGGACCACCGGAGGGGTCCCGGGGGCCCACCGGGTGGGGCCACCTATCCCGGAGGGTCCCATGGGCTGAAGTGGGAAGGGATCCAGCCCAAAGTGGGCTGGGGCACCACTTCCCCTAAGGCCCATGCGCCTAGGGTGAAGGGGGAAACCCTAAGGAGGAGTCCCAAGGGGGTAAGGCACCTCCCAGGTGCCTTGGGGGGGGAGGGAATCCTCCCCTGCCCGCCGCCCCCTAGGAGATTGGATCTTCTAGGGCTGGCGCACCCCCCCCCTTGGGATCCCTATATATAGTGGGGGTAGAGGGCCTCTTGAGACACACCTTTTGCCTTTGGTGCAGCCCCTCCCTCTCCCAAGTTCTTCTCCTCTCTTGCGGTGCTTGGCGAAGCCCTGCTGGATTGCCACGCTCCTTCATCATCACCATGCCGTTGTGCTGCTGCTGGATGGAGTCTTCCTCAACCTCTCCCTCTCTCCTTGCTGGATCAAGGCGTGGGAGACGTCACCGGGCTGTACGTGTGTTGAACGCGGAGGTGCCGTCCGTTCGGCACTAGGATCATCGGTGATCTGAATCACGACGAGTACGACTCCATCAACCCCGTTCACTTGAACACTTCCGCTTAGCGATCTACAAGGGTATGTAGATGCACTCTCCTTCCCCTCGTTGCTGGTTTCTCCATAGATAGATCTTGGTGACACGTAGGAAAATTTTGAATTTCTGCTACGTTCCCCAACAGTGGCATCATGAGCTAGGTCTATTGCGTAGATTCTTTGCACGAGTAGAACACAAAGTAGTTGTGGGCGTTGATTTTGTTCAATATGCTTACCGTTACTAGTCAATCTTGATTCGGCGGCATTGTGGGATGAAGCGGCCCGGACCAACCTTACACGTACTCTTACGTGAGACCGGTTCCACCGACTGACATGCACTAGATGCATAAGGTGGCTAGCGGGTGTCTGTCTCTCCTACTTTAGTCGGATCGGATTCGATGAAAAGGGTCCTTATGAAGGGTAAATAGCAATTGACATATCACGTTGTGGTTTTGCGTAGGTAAGAAACGTTCTTGCTAGAAACCCATAGCAGCCACGTAAAACATGCAAACAACAATTAGAGGACGTCTAACTTGTTTTTGCAGGGTATGCCTTGTGATGTGATATGGCCAAAGGATGTGATGTATGATATATGTGATGTATGAGATGATCATGTTCTTGTAATAGGAATCACGACTTGCATGTCGATGAGTATGACAACCGGCAGGAGCCATAGGAGTTGTCTTTAATTTATTTATGACCTGCGTGTCAACATAAACGTCATGTAATTACTTTACTTTATTGCTAAAGCGTTAGCCATAGTAATAGAAGTAATAGTTGACGTGACAACTTCATGAATACACGATGATGGAGATCATGATGATGGAGATCATGGTGTCATGCCGGTGACGACGATGATCATGGAGCCCCGGAGATGGAGATCAAAAGGAGCAAAATAATATTGGCCATATCATGTCACCTTTTGATTGCATGTGATGTTTATCATGTTTATGCATCTTGTTTACTTAGAACGACGGTAGTAAATAAGATGATCCCTCATAAACAATTTCAAGAATGTGTTCTCCCCTAACTGTGCACCGTTGCTACAGTTCGTCGTTTCGAAGCACCACGTGATGATCGGGTGTGATAGATCCTTACGTTCACATACAACGGGTGTAAGACAGTTTTACACATGCAAAACACTTAGGGTTAACTTGATGAGCCTAGCATGTACAGACATGGCCTCGGAACACAGAAGACCGAAAGGTCGAGCATGAGTCGTATGGTAGATACGATCAACATGAAGATGTTCACCGACGTTGACTAGTCCGTCTCACGTGATGATCGGACACGGCCTAGTTGACTCGGATCATGTAATCACTTAGATGACTAGAGGGATGTCTATCTGAGTGGGAGTTCATAAGATGAACTTAATTATCCTGAACATAGTCAAAAAGATTTTGCAAATTATGTCGTAGCTCGCGCTTTAGTTCTACTGTTTTAGATATGTTCCTAGAGAAAATATAGTTGAAAGTTGATAGTAGCAATTATGCGGACAGTAGAAGGCTTGTGTCCTTAATGCACCAATCGGTGTGCTGGACCTCGAACGTGGTCTGTGGATGTTGCGAACATATGACATACACGTTTTGATGACTACATGATAGTTCGGTAGTGACAAATGGTTTAGAATTGAGGCACCGAAGACATTTTTGAAATGTCGCGGAACATATGAGATGTTTCGAGGGCTGAAATTGGGATTTCAGGCTCGTGCCCACGTCAAGAGGTATAAGACCTCCGACGATTTTCTTAGCCTACAAACTAAGGGAGAAAAGCTCAATTGTTGAGCTTGTGCTCAAATTGTCTGAGTACAACAATCACTTGAATCGAGTGGGAGTTGATCTTCCAGATAAGGTAGTGATGTTTCTCCAAAGTCATTGCCACCAAGCTGCTAGAGCTTCGTGATGAACTATAACATATCAGGGATAGATATGATGATCCTTGAAATATTCGCGATGTTTGACACCGCGAAAGTAGAAATCAAGAAAGAGCATCAATTGTTGATGGTTAGTGAAACCACTAGTTTCAAGAAGGGCAAGGGCAAGAAGGGATACTTCATGAAACTGCAAATCAGCTGCTGCTCTAGTGGAGAAACCCAAGGTTAAACCCAAACCCGAGACTGAGTGCTTCTATAATAAGGGGAACAACAACTAGAGCAGAATTACCCTAGATACTTGGTAGATGAGAAGGCTGTCGATAGAAGTATATTGGATATACATTATGTGAATGTGTACTTTACTAGTACTCCTAGTAGCATCAGGGTATTAGATACTGGTTCGGTTGCTAAGTGTTAGTAACCCGAAATAAAAGCTACTGAATAAATGGAGACTAGCTAAAGGTGAGCTGACGAGATGTGTTGGAAGTGTTTCCAAGGTTGATGTGATCAAGCATCGCACGCTCCCTCTACCATCGAGATTGGTGTTAAACCTGAACAATTGTTATTTGGTATTTGCGTTGAGCGTAGACATGATTGGATTATGTCTATCGCAATACGGTTATTCATTAAGGAGAATAATGGTTACTCTATTTATTTGAATAATACCTTCAATGGTCTTGCACCTAGAATGAATGGTTTATTGAATCTCGATCATAGTGATACACATGTTCATGCCAAAAGATATAAGATAGTAATGATAGTACCACCTACTTGTGGCACTGCCATGTAAGTCATATTGGTATAAAACGCATGAAGAAGCTCCATGCTGATGGATCTTTGAACTCACTCATTTCTGAAAAGATTGAGACATGTGAACCATGTCTGTTGGTATATACGCATGAAGAAACTCCATGCAGATGGACCGTCTGGACTCACTTGATTTTGAATCGCTTGAGACATGCAGATCATACCACATGGGCAAGATGACTGAAAGCTTCGGTTTCATTAAAATGGAACAAGAAAGCAACTTGTTGGAAGTAACACATTTTGATGTGTGCAGTCCAATGAGTACTGAGGCACGCAGTGGATGTCGTTATGCTCTTACTTCACAGATGATTTGAGTAGATACTGAGCATATTTACTTGATGAAACATAAGTCTGGATTATTGAATGGTTCAAGTAATTTCAGAGTGAAGTTGAATATCGTCATGACAAGAGGATAAAATATATATGATATGATCATAGAGATGAATATCTGAGTTGCGAGTTTGGTACACAATTGAGACATTGTGGAAATTGTTTCACGACTAATACCGCCTGGAACACCATAGTGTGATGGTGTGTCCAAACATCATAACTGCACCCTATTGGATGTAATGCATATTATGATGTCTCTTATCGAATTACCACTATCGTTCATGGGTTAGGCATTAGAGACAACCGCACTCACTTTAAATAGGGAACCACACAAATCCGTTGAGACGACACCGTATGAACTATGGTTTAGTGAAACCTAAGTTGTTGTTTCTTAAAAGGTTTGGGGCTACGATGCTTATGTGAAAAGGTTTCAGGCTGATAAGCACAAACCCAAAGCGGATAAATGCATCTTCATAGACACCCAAAACAGTTGGGTATACCTCCTGTCTCAGATCCGAAAGCAATAGGGATTGTTTCTAGAATCGGGTCCTTTCTCGAGGAAAAGTTTCTCTCGAAAGAATTGAGTGGGAGGATGGTGGAGACTTGATGAGGTTATTGAACCGTCACTTCAAATAGTGTGTAGCAAGGCACAGGAATTGTTCCTATGGCACCTACACCAATTGAAGTGGAAGCTTATGATAGTGATCATGAGACTTCGGATCAAGTCACTCGCAAACCTCGTAGGATGACAAGGATGCATACTACTTCAGAGTGGTACGTAATCCTGTCTTGGAAGTCATGTTGCTAGACAACAATGAACCTACGAGCTATGGAGAAGCGATGGTGGGCCCGGATTCCGATAAATGGCTCGAGGCCATATAATCCGAGAGAGGATCCATATATGAAAACAAAGTGTATACTTTGAAATAACTACTTGATGGTCGTAAGACTGTTAGGTACATATGGATTTTAAAAGGAAGACGGACAATGATGGTAAATGTCACCATTAAGAAAGCTCGACTTGTCATTAAAATGTTTTCCGACAGGTTCAAGGAGTTGACTACGATGAGATTTTCTCACCCGTAGCAATGCTGAAAGTCTGTTTGAATTATGTTAGCGGGTACTGCATTATTTATGAAATCTTGCAGATAGGATGTCAAAAAAAATATTGTTTCCTTGTTCTTGAGGAAAGGTTGTATGTGATACAACCAAAAGATTTTGTCAATCCTAAAAGATGCTAACAAGTATGCAAAGCTCCAGCAATCCGTCTAAGGACTGGAGTAATCATCTCGGAGTTGGAATGTACGCTTTGATGAGATGATCAAAGATTTGGGCTTATACAAAAGTTTATGAGAAACTTGTATTTCCAAAGAAGTGAGTGGGAGCACTATAGAATTTCTGATGAGTATATGTTGTTGACATATTATTGATTGGAAATGATTTCTGGAAAGCATATAGGGTTATTTGAAAATAGTTTTTCAATGGAAAACCTGGATTAAGCTACTTAAAAATTGAGCATCAAGATCTATAAGGATAGATCAAAATCGGTTAATGGTACTTTCAAGCGAACACATACCATGACAAGATTTTGAAGGAATTCAAAATAGATCAGCAAAGAAGGAGTTCTTGGCTGTATTACACATGTGAGTATTGAGTAAGACTCAAGACCTGACCACGGCAGAATAGAGAGAAAGGACGAAGGTCGTCCCCTATGCTGAGACATAGGCTCTAAAGTTGTACCGCACCTGAAGTGTGCCAAGCCATGAGTCAGTCAAGGGGTACAAGTGTGATCCAGGAATGGATCACAGGACAACGGTCAAGGTTATCCTTAGTAACTAGTGGACTAAGGAATTTTCTCGATTATGGAGGTGGAAAGGAGTTCGTCGTAAAGGGTTACGCCGATGCAAACTTTGACACTGATCCAGATTATACTAAGTAGTAAATTGGATTCGTATAGTAGAACAGTTATTTGGAATAGTTCCAAATAGAGCGTGGTAACTGCATCTAGGAGATGACATAGAGATTTGTGAAGGACACACGGATCTGAAAGGTTCAGACCCGTTGACTATAACATCTCTCACAAGCATAACATGATCAAACCAAAAACTCATTGAGTGTTAATCACATAGTAATGTGAACTAGATTATTGACTCTAGTAAACTCTTTGGGTGTTAGTCACATGGGGATGTGACCTTGGGTGTTGGAATCATTGCAATCACATATAGATGTGAGCTGGATTATTGACTCTAGTGCAAGTGGGAGACTGTTGGAAATATGCCCTAGAGGCAATAATAAATAGGTTATTATTATATTTCCTTGTTCATGATAATCGTTTATTATCCATGCTAGAATTGTATTGATAGGAAACTCAGATACATGTGTGGATACATAGACAACACCATGTCCCTAGTAAGCCTCTAGTTGACTAGCTCGTTGATCAATAGATGGTTACGGTTTCCTGACCATGGACATTGGATGTCATTGATAACGGGATCACATCATTAGGAGAATGATGTGATGGACAAGACCCAATCCTAAGCCTAGCACAAGATCATGTAGTTCGTATGCTAAAGCTTTTCTAATGTCAAGTATCATTTCCTTAGACCATGAGATTGTGCAACTCCCGGATACCGTAGGAATACTTTGGGTGTGCCAAACGTCACAACGTAACTGGGTGGCTATAAAGGTACACTACGGGTATCTCCGAAAGTGTCTGTTGGGTGGCACGAATCGAGACTGGGATTTGTCACTCCGTGTAAACGGAGAGGTATCTCTGGGCCCACTCGGTAGGACATCATCATAATGTGCACAATGTGATCAAGGAGTTGATCACGGGATGATGTGTTACGGAACGAGTAAAAGAGACTTGCCGGTAACGAGATTGAACAAGGTATCGGGATACCGACGATCGAATCTCGGGCAAGTATCGTACCGATAGACAAAGGGAATTGTATACGGGATTGGTTAAAGTCCTTGACATCGTGGTTCATCCGATGAGATCATCGTGGAACATGTGGGAGCCAACATGGGTATCCAGATCCCGCTGTTGGTTATTGACCGGAGAACATCTCGGTCATGTCTGCATGTCTCCCGAACCCGTAGGGTCTACACACTTAAGGTTCGATGACGCTAGGGTTATAAAGGAAGCTTGTATGTGGTTACCGAATGTTGTTCGGAGTCCCGGATGAGATCCCGGACGTCACGAGGAATTCCGGAATGGTCCGGAGGTAAAGATTTATATATAGGAAGTCCTATTTCGGCCATCGGGACAAGTTTCGGGGTCATCGGTATTGTACCGGGACCACCGGAGGGGTCCCGGGGGCCCACCGGGTGGGGCCACCTATCCCGGAGGGTCCCATGGGCTGAAGTGGGAAGGGATCCAGCCCAAAGTGGGCTGGGGCACCACTTCCCCTAAGGCCCATGCGCCTAGGGTGAAGGGGGAAACCCTAAGGAGGAGTCCCAAGGGGGTAAGGCACCTCCCAGGTGCCTTGGGGGGGAGGGAATCCTCCCCTGGCCGCCGCCCCCTAGGAGATTGGATCTCCTAGGGCTGGCGCACCCCCCCTTGGGATCCCTATATATAGTGGGGGTAGAGGGCCTCTTGAGACACACCTTTTGCCTTTGGTGCAGCCCCTCCCTCTCCCAAGTTCTTCTCCTCTCTTGCGGTGCTTGGCGAAGCCCTGCTGGATTGCCACGCTCCTCCATCATCACCATGCCGTTGTGCTGCTGCTGGATGGAGTCTTCCTCAACCTCTCCCTCTCTCCTTGCTGGATCAAGGCGTGGGAGACGTCACCGGGCTGTACGTGTGTTGAACGCGGAGGTGCCGTCCGTTCGGCACTAGGATCATCGGTGATCTGAATCACGACGAGTACGACTCCATCAACCCCGTTCACTTGAACGCTTCCGCTTAGCGATCTACAAGGGTATGTAGATGCACTCTCCTTCCCCTCGTTGCTGGTTTCTCCATAGATAGATCTTGGTGACACGTAGGAAAATTTTGAATTTCTGCTACGTTCCCCAACAGCCGGCCCTTGGGAGACCCAATCTCCAAGGGGGCGGTGGCCAAGGGGGGTGGAGTGCCCCCCAAGGCAAGTGGGCGCCCCCCTAGGGTTCCAACCCTAGGCGCAGGGGGTGGGCCTTGGGGGCGCACCAGCCCACTAAGGGCTGGTCCCCCCTTCCCACTTCAGCCCATGGGGCCCTCCGGGATGGGTGGTCCCACCCGGTGGACCCTCGGGACCCATCTGGTGGTCCCGGTACAATACCGGTGACCCCCAGATCACTCCCGATGGCTGAAACTGCACTTCCTATATATAATTCTTCACCACCGGACCAATCCGGAACTCCTCGTGACGTCCGGGATCTCATCTGGGACTCCGAACAACATTCGGATTACTGCATATACATATCCTCACAACCCTAGCGTCACCGAACCTTAAGTGTGTAGACCCTACGGGTTCGGGAGACATGCAGACATGACCGAGACGGCTCTCGGGCAATAACCAACAGCGGGATCTGGATACCCATGTTGGCTCCTACATGCTCCACGATGATCTCATCGGATGAACCACGATGTCGAGGATTCAATTAATCCCGTATACAATTCCCTTTGTCAATCGGTATTTTACTTGCCCGAGATTCGATCGTTGGTATCCCAATACCTCGTTCAATCTCGTTACCGGCAAGTCACTTTACTCGTACCGTAATGCATGATCCCGTGATCAAACACTTTGATCACATTGAGCTCATTATGATGATGCATTACCGAGTGGGCCCGGTGATACCTCTCCGTCAAGCGGAGTGACAAATCCCAGTCTCGATCCGTGTCAACCCAACAGACACTTTCGGAGATACCCGTAGTATACCTTTATAGTCACCCAGTTACGTTGTGACGTTTGGTATACCCAAAGCACTCCTACGGTATCCGGGAGTTACACGATCTCATGGTCTAAGGAAAGGATACTTGACATTGGAAAACTCTAGCAAACGAACTATACGATCTTGTGCTATGTTTAGGATTGGGTCTTGTCCATCACATCATTCTCCTAATGATGTGATCTCGTTATCAATGACATCCAATGTCCATAGTCAGGAAACCATGACTATCTGTTGATCAACGAGCTAGTCAACTAGAGGCTTACTAGGGACATGTAGGTGTCTATTATTCACACATGTATTATGATTTCCGGATAACACAATTATAGCATGAATAAAGACAATTATCATGAACAAGGAAATATAATAATAATGCTTTTATTATTGCCTCTAGGGCATATTTCCAACAGTCTCCCACTTGCACTAGAGTCAATAATCTAGTTACATTGTGATGAATCGAACACCCATGGAATTCTGGTGTTGATCATGTTTTGCTCTAGGGAGAGGTTTAGTCAACGGATCTGCTACATTCAGGTCCGTATGTACTTTACAAATATCTATGTCTCCATCTTGAACATTTTCACGAATGGAGTTGAAGCGACGCTTGATGTGCCTGGTCTTCTTGTGAAACCTGGGCTCCTTGGCAAGTGCAATAGCTCCAGTGTTGTCACAGAAGAGTTTGATTGGCCCCGACGCATTGGGTATGACTCCGAGGTCGGTGATGAACTCCTTCACCCAAATTGCTTCATGTGCTGCCTCCGAGGCTGCCATGTACTCCGCTTCACATGTAGATCCCGCCACGACGCTCTGCTTGCAACTGCACCAGCTTACTGCCCACCATTCAAAATATACACATATCCGGTTTGTGACTTAGAGTCATCCAGATCTGTGTCGAAGCTAGCGTCGACGTAACCCTTTACGACGAGCTCTTCGTCACCTCCATAAACGAGAAACATTTCCTTAGTCCTTTTCAGGTACTTCAGGATATTCTTGACCGCTGTCCAGTGTTCCTTGCCGGGATTGCTTTGGTACCTTCCTACCAAACTCGCGGCAAGGTTTACATCAGGTCTGGTACACAGCATGGCATACATAATAGAACCTATGGCTGAGGCATAGGGGATGACACTCATCTCTTCTATATCTTCTGCCGTGGTCGGACATTGAGCTGAGCTCAATTTCACACCTTGTAACACAGGTAAGAACCCCTTCTTAGATTGATCCATATTGAACTTCTTCAATATCTTATCAAGGTATGTGCTTTGTGAAAGACCTATGAGGCGTCTTGATCTATCTCTATAGATCTTGATGCCTAATATATAAGCAGCTTCTCCAAGGTCCTTCATTGAAAAACTCTTATTCAAGTAGGCCTTAATGCTGTCCAAGAGTTCTATATCATTTCCCATCAAAAGTATGTCATCTACATATAATATGAGAAATGCTACAGAGCTCCCACTCACTTTCTTGTAAACGCAGGCTTCTCCATAAGTCTGCGTAAATCCAAACGCTTTGATCATCTCATCAAAGCGAATGTTCGAACTCCGAGATGCTTGCACCAGCCCATAAATCGAGCGTTGGAGCTTGCACACCTTGTCAGCATTCTTAGGATCGACAAAACCTTCCAGTTGCATCATATACAATTCTTCCTTAAGGAAACCATTAAGGAATGCCGTTTTGACGTCCATTTGCCATATTTCATAATCGTAGAATACTACAATTGCTAACATGATTCGGACGGACTTCAGCTTCGCTACCGGTGAGAAAGTCTCATCGTAGTCAACCCCTTGAACTTGTCGATAACCCTTAGCGACAAGCCGAGCTTTATAGATGGTCACATTACCATCCGCGTCTGTCTTCTTCTTGAAGATCCATTTATTTTCTATGGCTCGCCGTTCAACGAGCAAGTCAGTCAAAGTCCATACTTCGTTTTCATACATGGATCCTATCTCGGATTTCATGGCTTCCAGCCATTTGTCGGAATCCGGGCCCGCCATCGCTTCTTCATAGTTCGAAGGTTCACCGTTGTCTAACAACATGATTTCCAAGACAGGGTTGCCGTACCACTCTGGTGCGGAACGTGTCCTTGTGGACCTACGAATTTTAGTAGGAGCTTGATCAGAAGCATCTTGATCATCATCATTAATTTCCTCTCTAGTCAGTGCAGGCACCTCAGAAACGTTTTCTTGAGTTGCGCCATTTTCCGGTTCAAGAGGTAACACTTCATCAAGTTCTACTTTCCGCCCACTTACTTCTTTCGAGAGAAACTCCTTCTCTAGAAAGGATCCATTCTTGGCAACAAAGATCTTGCCTTCGGATCTGAGGTAGAAGGTATACCCAATAGTTTCTTTAGGGTATCCTATGAAGACGCATTTTTCCGACTTGGGTTCGAGCTTTTCAGGTTGAAGTTTCTTGACATAAGCATCGCATCCCCAAACTTTTAGAAACGACAGCTTAGGTTTCTTCCCAAACCATAATTCATACGGTGTCGTCTCAACGGATTTCGACGGAGCCCTATTTAAAGTGAATGCTGCAGTCTCTAAAGCATAGCCCCAAAAGGAAAGCGGTAGATCGGTAAGAGACATCATAGATCGTACCATATCTAATAGAGTGCGATTACGACGTTCGGGCACACTATTACGCTGAGGTGTTCCAGGCGGCGTGAGTTGTGAAACTATTCCACATTTTCTTAAGTGTGTGCCAAATTCGTGGCTCAAGTATTCTCCTCCACGATCTGATCGTAGAAACTTGATTTTTCTGTCACGTTGATTTTCAACCCCACTCTGAAATTCCTTGAACTTTTCAAAGGTCTCAGACTTGTGTTTCATTAAGTAGATATACCCATATCTACTCAAGTCATCAGTGAGGGTGAGAACATAACGATAGCCACCGCGAGCCTCAACACTCATTGGACCGCACACATCAGTATGTATGATTTCCAATAAGTTGGTTGCTCGCTCCATTGTTCCTGAGAACGGAGTCTTGGTCATTTTACCCATGAGGCATGGTTCGCACGTGTCAAATGATTCATAATCAAGAGACTCTAAAAGTCCATCTGCATGGAGCTTCTTCATGCGTTTGACACCTATGTGACCAAGGCGGCAGTGCCACAAGTATGTGGGACTATCATTATCAACTTTAACTCTTTTGGTATTCACACTATGAATATGTGTATCATCACGTATGAGATTCATCAAGAATAAACCATTAACCATCGGAGCATGACCATAAAATATATCACTCATATAAATAGAACAACCATTATTCTCGGATTTAAATGAGTAGCCATCTCGAATTAAACGAGATCCAGACACAATGTTCATGCTCAAACTTGGCACTAAATAACAATTATTGAGGTTTAAAACTAATCCCGTAGGTAAATGTAGAGGTAGCGTGCCGACGGCGATCACATCAACCTTGGAACCATTCCCGACGCGCATCGTCACCTCGTCCTTCGCCAGTCTCCGCTTATTCCGCAGCTCCTGCTTTGAGTTACAAATGTGAGCAACTGCACCGGTATCAAATACCCAAGAGCTACTACGAGTACTGGTAAGGTACACATCAATTACATGTATATCACATATACCTTTTGTTTTGCCGGCCTTCTTGTCCGCTAAGTACTTGGGACAGTTCCGCTTCCAGTGACCACTTCCCTTGCAATAAAAGCACTCAGTCTCGGGCTTGGGTCCATTCTTTGGCTTCTTCCCGGCAACTTGCTTACCGGGCGCTGCAACTTCCTTGCCGTCCTTCTTGAAGTTCTTTTTACCCTTGCCCTTCTTGAACTTAGTGGTTTTATTCACCATCAACACTTGATGTTCCTTCTTGATTTCTACCTCTGCTGATTTCAGCATAGCAAATACTTCAGGAATGGTCTTTTCCATCCCCTGCATATTGAAGTTCATCACAAAGCTCTTGTAGCTTGGTGGAAGCGACTGGAGGATTCTGTCAATGACCGCTTCATCCGGGAGATTAACTTCCAGTTGAGTCAAGCGGTTGTGCAACCCAAACATCTTGAGTATGTGTTCACTGACAGAGCTATTTTCCTCCATCTTACAGCTGAAGAATTTGTCGGAGACTTCATATCTCTCGACCCGGGCATGAGCTTGGAAAACCATTTTCAGCTCTTCGAACATCTCATATGCTCCATGTCTCTCAAAACGCTTTTGGAGCCCCGGCTCTAAGCTGTAAAGCATGCCGCACTGAACGAGGGAGTAGTCATCGGAACGTGACTGCCAAGCGTTCATAACGTCTTGTTCTGCAGGGAGAACAGGTGCGTCACCCAGCGGTGCTTGTAGGACATAATCTTTCTTGGCAGCTATGAGGATGATCCTCAGGTTCCGGACCCAGTCCGTATAGTTGCTGCCATCATCTTTCAGCTTGGTTTTCTCTAGGAACGCGTTGAAGTTGAGGACTACGTTGGCCATTTGATCTACAAGACATATTGTAAATATTTTAGACTAAGTTCATGATAATAAAGTTCATCCAATCAAATTATTTAATGAACTCCCACTTAGATAGACATCCCTCTTCTAGTCATCTAAGTATAACATGATCCGAGTCAATTAGGCCGTGTCCAATCATCACGTGAGACGGACTAGTCAACATCGGTGAACATCTTCATGTTGATCGTATCTTCTATATGACTCATGCTCGACCTTTCGGTCTTCTGTGTTCCGAGGCCATGTCTGTACATGCTAGGCTCGTCAAGTCAACCTAAGTGTTTGCATGTGTAAATCTTTCTTACACCCGTTGTATGTGAACGTTAGAATCTATCACACCCGATCATCACGTGGTGCTTCGAAACAACGAACTGTCGCAACGGTGCACAGTTAGGGAGAACACTTCTTGAAATCATTATGAGGGATCATCTTATTTACTACCGTCGTTCTAAGTAAACAAGATGCAAAACATGATAAACATCACATGCAATCAAATAATAAACATGACATGATATGGCCAATATCACATAGCTCCTTTGATCTCCATCTTGGGGCTCCATGATCATCTTTGTCACCGGCTTGACACCATGATCTCCATCATCATGATCTCCATCATCGTGTCTCCGTGAAGTTGCTCGCCAACTATTACTTCTACTACTATGGCTAACGCGTTTAGCAATAAAGCAAAGTAATTTACATGGCGTTTCTCAATGACACGCAGGTCATATAAAAAATAAAGACAACTCCTATGGCTCCTGCCGGTTGCCATACTCGTCGACATGCAAGTCGTGATTCCTATTACAATAGCATGAACATCTCATACATCACATATAGATCATTCATCATTCATCACAACTTTGGCCATATCATATCACAAAGCACTTGCTGCAAAAACAAGTTAGACGTCCTCTAATTGTTGTTGCAAGTTTTACGTTGCTGAATTAGGGTTCTAGCAAGAACGTTTTCTTACCTACGTGAAAGCCACAACGTGATTTGTCAACTTCTATTTACCCTTCATAAGGACCCTTTTCATTGAATCCGCTCCAACTAAAGTGGGAGAGACAGACACCCGCCAGCCACCTTATGCAACTAGTGCATGTTAGTCGGTGGAACCGGTCTCACGTAAGCGTACGTGTAAGGTTGGTCCGGGCCGCTTCATCCCACAATACCGCTGAAGCAAGATAAGACTAGTAGCCGCAAGAAAGTTGACAAATCTACGCCCATAAAAAATTGTGTTCTACTCGCGCAAGAAGAACTACGCATAGACCTAGCTCATGATGCCACTGTTGGGGAACGTTGCAGAAAACAAAGATTTTCCTACGGTTTCACCAAGATCCATCTATGAGTTCATCTAGCAATGAGTGATCGGATGCATCTACATACCTTTATAGATCGCGAGCGGAAGTGTTCAGAGAACGGGGATGAAGTAGTTGTTGGAAATATGCCCTAGAGGATATAATAAATTGATTATTATTATATTTCCTTGTTCATGATAATCGTTTATTATCCATGCTAGAATTGTATTGATAGGAAACTCAGATACATGTGTGGATACATAGACAACACCATGTCCCTAGTAAGCCTCTAGTTGACTAGCTCGTTGATCAATAGATGGTTACGGTTTCCTGACCATGGACATTGGATGTCATTGATAACGGGATCACATCATTAGGAGAATGATGTGATGGACAAGACCCAATCCTAAGCCTAGCACAAGATCATGTAGTTCGTATGCTAAAGCTTTTACAATGTCAAGTATCATTTCCTTAGACCATGAGATTGTGCAACTCCCGGATACCGTAGAAATGCTTTGGGTGTGCCAAACGTCACAACGTAACTGGGTGGCTATAAAGGTGCACTACGGGTATCTCCGAAAGTGTCTGTTGGGTTGGCACGAATCGAGACTGGGATTTGTCACTCCGTGTGACGGAGAGGTATCTCTGGGCCCACTCGGTAGGACATCATCATAATGTGCACAATGTGATCAAGGAGTTGATCACGGGATGATGTGTTACGGAACGAGTAAAAGAGACTTGCCGGTAACGAGATTGAACAAGGTATTGGGATACCGACGATCGAATCTCGGGCAAGTATCGTACCGATAGACAAAGGGAATTGTATACGGGATTGATTAAGTCCTTGACATCGTGGTTCATCCGATGAGATCATCGTGGAACATGTGGGAGCCAACATGGGTATCCAGATCCCGCTATTGGTTATTGACCGGAGAACGTCTCGGTCATGTCTGCATGTCTCCCGAACCCGTAGGGTCTACACACTTAAGGTTCGATGACGCTAGGGTTATAAAGGAAGCTTGTATGTGGTTACCGAATGTTGTTCGGAGTCCCGGATGAGATCCCGGACGTCACGAGGAGTTCCGGAATGGTCCGGAGGTAAATATTTATATATAGGAAGTCCTATTTCGGCCATCGGGACAAGTTTCGGGGTCATCGGTATTGTACCGGGACCACCGGAGGGGTCCCGGGGGCCCACCGGGTGGGGCCACCTATCCCGGAGGGTCCCATGGGCTGAAGTGGGAAGGGATCCAGCCCAAATTGGGCTGGGGCGCCACTTCCCCTAAGGCCCATGCGCCTAGGGTGAAGGGGGAACCCTAAAGGAAGAGTCCCAAGGGGGTAAGGCACCTCCCAGGTGCCTTGGGGGGGGGGGGGGGGAGGGAATCCTCCCCTGGCCGCCGCCCTAGGAGATTGGATCTCCTAGGGCTGGCGCACCTCCCCCCTTGGGATCCCTATATATAGTGGGGGTAGAGGGCCTCTTGAAACAGACCTTTTGCCTTTGGTGCAGCCCCTCCCTCTCCCAAGTTCTTCTCCTCTCCCGTAGGTGCTTGGCGAAGCTCTGCTGGATTGCCACGCTCCTCCATCATCACCACGCCGTTGTGCTGCTTCTGGATGGAGTCTTCCTCAACCTCTCCCTCTCCCCTTGCTGGATCAAGGCATGGGAGACGTCATCGGGCTGTACGTGTGTTGAACGCGGAGGTGCCGTCTGTTCGGCACTTGGTCATCGGTGATCTGAATCACGACGAGTACGACTCCATCAACCCCGTTCACTTGAACGCTTCCGCTTAGCGATCTACAAGGGTATGTAGATGCACTCTCCTTCCCCTCGTTGCTGGTTTCTCCATAGATAGATCTTGGTGACACGTAGGAAAATTTTGAATTTCTGCTACGTTACCCAACAGTGGCATCATGAGCTAGGTCTATTGCGTAGATTCCATGCACGAGTAGAACACAAAGTAGTTGTGGGCGTTGATTTTGTTCAATATGCTTACCGTTACTAGTAAATCTTGATTCGGCGGCATTGTGGGATGAAGCGGCCCGGACCAACCTTACACGTACTCTTACGTGAGACCGGTTCCACCGACTGACATGCACTAGATGCATAAGGTGGCTGGCGGGTGTCTGTCTCTCCTACTTTAGTCGGATCGGATTCGATGAAAAGGGTCCTTATGAAGGGTAAATAGCAATTGGCATATCACGTTGTGGTTTTGCGTAGGTAAGAAACGTTCTTGCTAGAAACCCATAGCAGCCACGTAAAACATGCAAACAACAATTAGAGGACGTCTAACTTGTTTTTGCAGGGTATGCCATGTGATGTGATATGGCCAAAGGATGTGATGTATGATATATGTGATGTATGAGATGATCATGTTCTTGTAATAGGAATCACGACTTGCATGTCGATGAGTATGACAACCGGCAGGAGCCATAGGAGTTGTCTTTAATTTATTTATGACCTGCGTGTCAACATAAACGTCATGTAATTACTTTACTTTATTGCTAAAGCGTTAGCCATAGTAGTAGAAGTAATAGTTGACGTGACAACTTCATGAAGACACGATGATGGAGATCATGATGATGGAGATCATGGTGTCATGCCGGTGACGACGATGATCATGGAGCCCCGAAGATGGAGATCAAAAGGAGCAAAGTGATGATGGCCATATCATGTCACTATTTGATTGCATGTGATGTTTATCATGTTTATACATCTTATTTGCTTAGAACGACGGTAGTAAATAAGATGATCCCTCATTAAAATTTCAAGAAAGTGTTCCCCCTAACTGTGCACCGTTGCGAAAGTTCGTCGTTTCGAAGCACCACGTGATGATCGGGTGTGATAGATTCTTACGTTCACATACAACGGGTGTAAGACAGATTTACACACGCGAAACACTTAGGTTGACTCGACGAGCCTAGCATGTACAGACATGGCCTCGGAACACAGAAGACCGAAAGGTCGAGCATGAGTCGTATGGTAGATACGATCAACATGAAGATGTTCACCGATGTTGACTAGTCCGTCTCACGTGATGATCGGACACGGCCTAGTTGACTCGGATCATGTAATCACTTGGATGACTAGAGGGATGTCTATCTGAGTGGGAGTTCATAAGATGAACTTAATTATCCTGAACATAGTCAAAAGATCTTTGCAAATTATGTCGTAAGCTCGCGCTTTAGTTCTACTGTTTTAGATATGTTCCTAGAGAAAATATAGTTGAAAGTTGATAGTAGCAATTATGCGGACAGTACAAGGCTTACGTCCTTAATGCACTGCTCAGTGTGCTGGACCTCGAACGTGGTATGTGGATGTTGCGAACATTTGGCATACACGTTTTGATGACTACATGATAGTTCGGTAATGTTAAATGGTTTAGAATTGAGGCACCGAAGACATTTTTGAAATGTTGCGGAACATATGAGATGTTTCGAGGGCTGAAATTGGGATTTCAGGCTCGTGCCCATGTCAAGAGGTATAAGACCTCCGACGATTTTCTTGGCCTGCAAACTAAGGGAGAAAAGCTCAATCATTGAGCTTGTGCTCAGATTGTCTGAGTACAACAATCACTTGAATCGAGTGGGAGTTGATCTTCCAGATAAGATAGTGATGCTTCTCCAAAGTCATTGCCACCAAGCTGCTAGAGCTTCGTAATGAACTATAACATATCAGGGATAGATATGATGATCCTTGAAATATTCACGATGTTTGACACCGCGAAAGTAGAAATCAAGCAGGAGCATCAATTGTTGATGGTTAGTGAAACCACTAGTTTCAAGAAGGGCAAGGGCAAGAAGGGATACTTCATGAAACGGCAAATCAGCTGCTGCTCTAGTGGAGCAACCCAAGGTTGAACCCAAACCCGAGACTGAGTGCTTCTGTAATAAGGGGAACAACCACTAGAGCAGAATTACCCTAGATACTTGGTAGATGAGAAGGCTGTCGATAGAAGTATATTGGATATACATTATGTGAATGTGTACTTTACTAGTACTCCTAGTAGCATCAGGGTATTAGATACCGGTTCGGTTGCTAAGTGTTAGTAACTCGAAATAAAAGCTACGGAATAAACAGAGACTAGCTAAAGGTGAGCTGACGAGATGTGTTGGAAGTGCTTCCAAGGTTGATATGATCAAGCATCACACGCTCCCTCTACCATCGAGATTGGTGTTAAACCTACAAATTGTTATTTGGTGTTTGCGTTGAGCATAGACATGATTGGATTATGTCTATCGCAATACGGTTATTCATTTAAGGAGAATAATGGTTACTCTATTTATTTGATTAATACCTTCAATGGTCTTGCACCTAAAATGAATGGTTTATTGAATCTCGATCATAGTGATACACATGTTCATGCCAAAAGATACAAGATAGTAATGATAGTACCACATACTTGTGGCACTGCCATGTAAGTCATATTGGTATAAAACACATGAAGAAGCTCCATGTTGATGATCTTTGGACTCACTCATTTTTTTGAAAAAGGATTGAGTAACGTGAACCATGTCTACTGGTATATACGCATGAAGAAACTCCATGCAGATGGACCGTTTGGACTCACTTGATTTTGAATCACTTGAGATATGCGAATCATACCACATGGGCAAGATGACTGAAAGCTTCGGTTTCAGTAAAATGGAACAAGAAAGCAACTTGTTGGAAGTAACACATTTTGATGTGTGCAGTCCAATGAGTGCTGAGGCACGCAGTGGATATCGTTATGCTCTTACTTCACAGATGATTTGAGTAGATACTGAGCATATTTACTTGATGAAACACAAGTCTGAATTATTGAATGGTTCAAGTAATTTCAGAGTGAAGTTAAATATCGTCGTGATAAGAGGATAAAATATCTATGATATGATCATAGAGATGAATATCTGAGTTGCGAGTTTGGTACACAAATGAGACATTGTGGAAATTGTTTCACGACTAGTACTGCCTGGAACACCATAGTGTGATGGTGTGTCTGAACATCATAACTGCACCCTATTGGATATGATGCATACCATGATGTCTCTTATCGAATTACCACTATCGTTCATGGGTTAGGCATTAGAGACAACCGCAATCACTTTAAATAGGGCACCACGTAATTCCGACAAGATGACACCGTATGAACTATGGTTTAGAGAAACCTAAGCTGTCATTTCTTAAAAGTTTGGGGCTGCGACGCTTATATGAAAAGGTTTCAGGCTGATAAGCTCGAACCCAATGCGGATAACTGCATCTTCATAGGACACCCAAAACAGTTGGGTATACCTCCTGTCTCAGATCCGAAAGCAATAGGGATTGTTTCTCGAATCGGGTCCTTTCTCGAGGAAAAGTTTCTCTCGAAAGAATTGAGTGGGAGGATGGTGGAGACTTGATGAGGTTATTGAACCGTCACTTCAACTAATATGTAGCAGGGCACATGAAGTTGTTCCTATGGCACTTACACCAATTGAAGTGGAAGCTTATGATAGTGATCATGAAACTTCGAATCAAGTCACTCCCAAACCTCGTAGGATGACAAGGATGCGTACTACTTCAGAGTGGTACGTAATCCTGTCTTGGAAGTCATGTTGCTAGACAACAATGAACCTACGAGCTATGGAGAAGCGATGGTGGGCCCGGATTCCAATGAATGGCTCGAGGCCATAAAATCCGAGAGAGGATCCATGTATGAGAACAAAGTGTAGACTTTGGCAGAACGGTTCGATGGCCGTGAGGCTGTTGAGTACAGATGGATTTTAAAAGGAAGACGGACAATGATGGTAA
This sequence comes from Aegilops umbellulata, assembly GCA_032464435.1. Classification (NCBI taxonomy): domain Eukaryota; kingdom Viridiplantae; phylum Streptophyta; class Magnoliopsida; order Poales; family Poaceae; genus Aegilops; species Aegilops umbellulata. The sequence goes on from CP136057.1 coordinate 67,815,988, forward strand.
GTATCACCATTAAGATAGCTCGACTTGTCATTAAGATGTTTTCCGACAAGTTCAAGGAGTTGACTGTGATGAGACTTTCTCACTCGTAGCGATGCTAAGAGTTTGTTGGAATTATGTTAGCGATTACTGCATTATTTATGAAATCGTGCAGATAGGATGTCAAAAACATTGTTTCTTCGATGATTTTCTTGAGGAAAGGTTGTATGTGATACAACCAGAAGATTTTTGTCAATCCTGAAAGATGCTAACAAGTATGCAAAGCTCCAGCAATCCTTCTAAGGACTGGAGTAAGCATCTCGGAGTTGGAATGTACACTTTGATGAGATGATCAAAGATTTGGGTTTATACAAAGTTTATGAGAAACTTGTATTTCCAAAGAAGTGAGTGGGAGCACTATAGAATTTCTGATGAGTATATGTTGTTGACATATTGTTGATCAGAAATGATGTAGAATTTCTAGAAAGCATATAGGGTTATTTGAAGAGTGTTTTCAATGGAAAACCTGGATTAAGCTACTTGAACATTGAGCATCAAGATCTATAAGGATAGATCAAAATCGCTTAATAGTACTTTCAAATGAATACATACCGTGACAAGATTTTGAAGGAATTCAAAATAGATCAGCAAAGAAGGAGTTCTTGGCTGTATTACACGTGTGAGTATTGAGTAAGACTCAAGACATGACCACGGCAGAATAGAGAGAAAGGACGAAGGTCGTCCCCTACGCTTAGACATAGGCTCTACAGTATGCTATGCTGTGTACCGCATCTGAAGTGTGCCTTGCCATGAGTCAGTCAAGGGGTACAAGAGTGATCCAGGAATGGATCACAGGACAGCGGTCAAGGTTATCCTTGGTAACTGGTGGACTGAGGAATTTTCTCGATTATGGAGGTGGTAAAAGAGTTCGTCGTAAAGGGTTACGCCGATGCAAACTTTGACACTGATCCAGATTATTCTAAGTAGTAAATTGGATTCGTATAGTAGAACAGTTATTTGGAATAGCTCCAAATAGAGCGTGGTAACTGCATCTAGGAGATGACATAGAGATTTGTAAAGCACACACAGATCTGAAAGGTTCAGACCCGTTGACTATAACATCTCTCACAAGCATAACATGATCAAACCCAGAACTCTTGGGTGTTAGTCACATAGGGATGTGACCTTGAGTGTTAATCACATATCGATGTGAACTAGATTATTGACTCTAGTGCAAGTGGGAGACTGTTGGAAATATGCCCTAGAGGCAATAATAAATTGATTATTATTATATTTCCTTGTTCATGATAATCGTTTATTATCCATGCTAGAATTGTATTGATAGGAAACTCAGATACATGTGTGGATACATAGACAACACCATGTCCCTAGTAAGCCTCTAGTTGACTAGCTCATTGATCAATAGATGGTTACGGTTTCCTGACCATGGACATTGGATGTCATTGATAACGGGATCACATCATTAGGAGAATGATGTGATGGACAAGACCCAATCCTAAGCCTAGCACAAGATCATGTAGTTCGTATGCTAAAGCTTTTACAATGTCAAGTATCATTTCCTTAGACCATGAGATTGTGCAACTCCCGGATACCGTAGGAATGCTTTGGGTGTGCCAAACGTCACAACGTAACTGGGTGGCTATAAAGGTGCACTACGGGTATCTCCAAAAGTGTCTGTTGGGTTGGCACGAATCGAGACTGGGATTTGTCACTCCGTGTGACGGAGAGGTATCTCTGGGCCCACTCGGTAGGACATCATCATAATGTGCACAATGTGATCAAGGAGTTGATCACGGGATGATGTGTTACGGAACGAGTAAAAGAGACTTGCCGGTAACGAGATTGAACAAGGTATTGGGATACCGACGATCGAATCTTGGGCAAGTATCGTACCGATAGACAAAGGGAATTGTATACGGGATTGATTAAGTCCTTGACATCGTGGTTCATCCGATGAGATCATCGTGGAACATGTGGGAGCCAACATGGGTATCCAGATCCCACTGTTGGTTATTGACCGGAGAACGTCTCGGTCATGTCTGCATGTCTCCCGAACCCGTAGGGTCTACACACTTAAGGTTCGATGACGCTAGGGTTATAAAGGAAGCTTGTATGTGGTTACCGAATGTTGTTCGGAGTCCCGGATGAGATCCCGGACGTCACGAGGAGTTCCAGAATGGTCCGGGGGTAAAGATTTATATATAGGATGTCCTATTTCGGCCATCGGGACAAGTTTCGGGGTCATCGGTATTGTACCGGGACCACCGGAGGGGTCCCGGGGGCCCACCGGGTGGGGCCACCTACCCGGAGGGTCCCATGGGCTGAAGTGGGAAGGGATCCAGCCCAAAGTGGGCTGGGGCGCCACTTCCCCTAAGGCCCATGCGCCTAGGGTGAAGGGGGAACCCTAAAGGAAGAGTCCCAAGGGGGTAAGGCACCTCCCAGGTGCCTTGGGGGGGAGGGAATCCTCCCCTGGCCGCCGCCCCTAGGAGATTGGATCTCCTAGGGCTGGCGCACCCCCCCCCTTGGGATCCCTATATATAGTGGGGGTAGAGGGCCTCTTGAAACAGACCTTTTGCCTTTGGTGCAGCCCCTCCCTCTCCCAAGTTCTTCTCCTCTCCCGTAGGTGCTTGGCGAAGCTCTGCTGGATTGCCACGCTCCTCCATCATCACCACGCCGTTGTGCTGCTTCTAGATGGAGTCTTCCTCAACCTCTCCCTCTCCCCTTGCTGGATCAAGGCATGGGAGACGTCATCGGGCTGTACGTGTGTTGAACGCGGAGGTGCCGTCCGTTCGGCACTTGGTCATCGGTGATCTGAATCACGACGAGTACGACTCCATCAACCCCGTTCACTTGAACGCTTCCGCTTAGCGATCTACAAGGGTATGTAGATGCACTCTCCTTCCCCTCGTTGCTGGTTTCTCCATAGATAGATCTTGGTGACACGTAGGAAAATTTTGAATTTCCGCTACGTTACCCAACAGTAGTCGTACACGACGTGATCCAAATCACCGGAGATCCTAGCACCGAACGGATGGCACCTCCGCGTTCAACACACGTACGGTCAGCGTAACGTCTCCTCCTTCTTGATCCAGCAAGGGAGAAGGAGAGGTTGATGAAGATCCAGTAGCACGACGGCGTGGTGGTGGATGTAGGGCGTCACAGCAGCAGGGCTTCGCCGTGTACCGCGAGAAGGAGAGGTGTAGCAGGGAGAGAGGGAGGCGCCAGGGTCAAGGGTGCGGCTGCCCCTCCCTCCCCCCCTTTATATAGGCCCCCTGGGGAGGCGCCGGCCCTTGGGAGATCCAATCTCCAAGGGGGCGGCGGCCAAGGGGGGTGGAGTGCCCCCCAAGGCAAGTGGGCGCCCCCCACCCTAAGGTTCCAACCCTAGGCGCAGGGGGTGGGCCTTGGGGGGCGCACCAGCCCACTAAGGGCTGGTCCCCCCTTCCCACTTCAGCCCATGGGGCCCTTCGGGATGGGTGGCCCCACCCGGTGGACCCCCGGGACCCATCTGGTGGTCCCGGTACAATACCGGTGACCCCCAGATCACTCCCGATGGCCGAAACTGCACTTCCTATATATAATTCTTCACCTCCGGACCAATCCGGAACACCTCGTGACGTCCGGGATCTCATCCGGGACTCCGAACAACATTCGGGTTACTGCATATACATATCCTCACAACCCTAGCGTCACCGAACCTTAAGTGTGTAGACCCTACGGGTTCGGGAGACATGCAGACATGACCGAGACGGCTCTCGGGCAATAACCAACAGCGGGATCTGGATACCCATGTTGGCTCCTACATGCTCCACGATGATCTCATCGGATGAACCACGATGTCGAGGATTCAATTAATCCCGTATACAATTCCCTTTGTCAATCGGTATTTTACTTGCCCGAGATTCGATCGTTGGTATCCCAATACCTCGTTCAATCTCGTTACCGGCAAGTCACTTTACTCGTACCGTAATGCATGATCCCGTGATCAAACACTTTGATCACATTGAGCTCATTATGATGATGCATTACCGAGTGGGCCCGGTGATACCTCTCCGTCAAGCGGAGTGACAAATCCCAGTCTCGATCCGTGTCAACCCAACATACACTTTCGGAGATACCCGTAGTATACCTTTATAGTCACCCAGTTACGTTGTGACGTTTGGTATACCCAAAGCACTCCTACGGTATCCGAGAGTTACACGATCTCATGGTCTAAGGAAAGGATACTTGACATTGGAAAACTCTAGCAAACGAACTATACGATCTTGTGCTATGTTTAGGATTGGGTCTTGTCCATCACATCATTCTCCTAATGATGTGATCTCGTTATCAATGACATCCAATGTCCATAGTCAGGAAACCATGACTATCTGTTGATCAACGAGCTAGTCAACTAGAGGCTTACTAGGGACATGTAGGTGTTTATTATTCACACATGTATTACGATTTCCGGATAACACAATTATAGCATGAATAAAGACAATTATCATGAACAAGGAAATATAATAATAATGCATTTATTATTGCCTCTAGGGCATATTTCCAACAAAAACGTGTGCCAACCCCTATGCATAGGTTCATGGGCGGAACCCGCAAGTTGGTCACCAAAACATACATCAAGTGGCACGTGATATCCCATTGTCACCACAGATACGCACGACAAGACATACATCAAGTGTTCTCAAATCTTTGAAGACTCAATCCGATAAGATAACTTCAAAGAAAAAACTCAATCCATTACAAGAGAGAAGAGGGGAGAAGAAACATAAGATCCAACTATAATAGCAAAGCTCGCGATACATCAAGATCGTGCCAAATCAAGAACATGAGAGAGAGATATCAAACACATAGCTACTGGTACATACCCTCAGCCCCGAGGGTGAACTACTCCCTCCTCGTCATGGAGAGCGCCGGGATGATTAAGATGGCCACCAGTGAGGGTTCCCCCCTCCGGCAGGGTGCCGGAACAGGGTCCCGAGAGGTTTTTGGTGGCTACAGAGGCTTGCGGCGGCGGAACTCCCGATCTAATCTCTGTTCTGGAAGTTTTACAATACGTAGGTATATATGGGTGAAAGGAGTACGTCGGTGGAGCTGCGGGGGCCCCACGAGGCAGGGGGGCACGCCCTAGGGGGGTGGGTGCGCCCCACCCTCGTGGCCAGCTCCCGTATCTTCTGACGTAGAGTCCAAGTTTATCTAGTGGGTTTCCTTCCAAAAATAACTTCTCCAGTTGATTTCGTTCCGTTTTGACTCCGTCTGATATTCCTTTTCCTCGAAACACTGAAATAGGCATAAAACAACAAATCTAGACTGGGCCTCCGGTTAATAGGTTAGTCCCAAAAATAATATAAAAGTGGATAATAAAGCCCAACATTGCCTAAAACAGTAGATAATATAGCATGGAGCAATAAAAAATTATAGATACGTTGGAGACGTATCAAGCATCCCCAAGCTTAATTCCTGCTCGTCCTCGATTAGGTAAATGATAAAAAAAGATAATTTTTTATGTGGAATGCTAGTTGGCATAATTTCAATGTAATTCTTCTTAATTGTGATATGAATATTCAGATCCGAAAGATTCAAGACAAAAGTTCATATTGACATAAAAATAATAATACTTCAAGCATACTAATAAAGCAATTATGTCTTCTCAAAATAACATGGTCAAAGAAAGTTATCCATACAAAATCATATAGTCTGGCTATGCTCCATCTTCACCACACAAAGTATTTAAATCATGCACAGCCCCGATGACAAGCCAAGCAATTGTTTCATACTTTAACATTTTCAAAACTTTTTCAATCTGCACGCAATACATGAGCGTGAGTCATGGATATAGCACTATATGTGGAATAGAATGGTGGTTGTGGAGAAGACAAAAAGAGGGGAAGATAGTCTCACATCAACTAGGCGTATCAACGGGCTATGGAGATGCCCATTAATAGATATCAATGTGAGTGAGTAGGGATTGCCATGCAACGAATGCACTAGAGCTATAAGTATATGAAAGCTCAACAAAAGAAACTAAGTGGGTGTGCATCCAACTCGCTTGCTCACGAAGACCTAGGGCATTTTGAGGAAGCCCATCATTGGAATATACAAGCCAAGTTCTATAATGTAAAATTCCCACTAGTATATGAAGGTGACATCATAGGAGACTCTCTATCATGAAGATCATGGTGCTACTTTGAAGCACAAGTGTGGTAAAAGGATAGTAGCATTGCCCCTTCTCTCTTTTTCTCTCATTTTTTTATTTTATTTTTTTTGTTTGGGCCTTTTCTCTTTTTTTTATGGCCTCCTTTTTTTTTCTTTTTTTTCGTCCGGAGTCTCATCCCGACTTGTGGGGGAATCATAGTCTCCATCATCCTTTCCTCACTTGGGACAGTGCTCTAAAAATGATGATCATCACACTTTTATTTACTTACAACTCAACAATTACAACTCGATACTTAGAATAAGATATGACTCTATATGAATGCCTCCGACGGTGTACCGGGATGTGCAATGAATCAAGAGTGACATGTATGAAAGAATTATGAACAGTGTCTTTGCCACAAATACAATGTCAACTACATGATCATGCTAGCAATACGACAATGACGGAGCGTGTCATAATAAACAGAACGGTGGAAAGTTGCATGGCAATATATCTCGGAATGGCTATGGAAATGCCATGATAGGTAGGTATGGTGGCTGTTTTGAGGAAGATATATGATGGGTGTATGATACCGGCGAAAAGTGTGCGGTATTAGATAGGCTAGCAATGGTGGAAGGAAGGGAAAAAGTGTGTATAATCCATGGACTCAACATTAGTCATAAAAAACTCATATACTTATTGCAAAAATCTAGAAGTTATCAAAGCAAAGTATTACGCGCATGCTCCTAGGGGGATAGATTGGTAGGAAAAGACCATCGCTCGTCCCCGACCGCCACTCATAAGGAAGACAATCAATAAACACCTCATGCTCCGACTTCGTTACATAACGCTTCACCATACGTGCATGCTACGGGAATCACAAACTTCAACGCAAGTATTCTTTAAATTCACAACTACTCAACTAGCATGACTCTAATATTATCACCTCCATATCTCAAAACAATTATCATGCTTCAATCTTTTCTTAGTATTCAACACACTCATAAGAATTTTTCTTTTATTAGTCTTGTATACCTAGCATATTAGAATTAAGCACATTACCATGCTATTTAAGATTCTCAAAATAATCTAAGTGAAGCATGAGAGTTCATCTATTTCTTCAAAATAAAACTACCACCATGCTCTAAAAGATATAAGTGAAGCACTAGAGCAAACAACAAACTACTCCGAAAGATATAAGTGAAGATCAATGAGTAGTCAAATAATTATGCAACTATGTGAAGACTCTCTAACATTTAAGAATTTCAGATATTGGTACTTTATTCAAACAGCAAGAAAAGCTAAAGAAAATAAAATAACGCTCCAAGCAAAACACATATCATGTGGTGAATAAAAATATAGCTCCAAGTAAAGTTACCGATGAACGAAGACGAAAGAGGGGATGCCATAAAGTTACCGATGAACGAAGACGAAAGAGGGGATGCCATCTGGGGCATCCCCAAGCTTAGACGCTTGGTTGTCCTTGAATATTACCTTGGGGTGCCTTGGGCATCCCCAAGCTTAGGCTCTTGCCACTCCTTATTCCATAGTCTATCGAATCTTTACCCAAAACTTGAAAACTTCACAACACAAAACTTAACAGAAAACTCATAAACTCCGTTAGCGAAAGAAAACAAAACACCACTTCAAGGTACTGAAATGAATTATTCTTTATTTATATTTGTGTTAAACCTACTGTATTCCAACTTCTATATGGTTTATAAACTATTTTACTAGCCATAGATTCATCAAAATAAGCAACCAACACAAAGAAAACAGAATCTGTCAAAAACAGAACAGTCTGTAGTAATTTGTAACTAACGCAAACTTATGGAACTCCAAAATTTTTAAAATAAATTGGTGGACCTGAGGAATTTGTCTAGTAATCATATGCAAAAATAATCAACTAAATAGCACTCTCTAGTAAAAAGTTGAAGCTAATCTCGTGAGCGCTAAAGTTTCTGCTTTTTACAGCATGATCATAAAGACTTCATCCAAGTCTTCCCAAAGGTTCTACTTGGCACAAACACTAATTAAAACACAAAACCACATCTAAACAGAAGCTAGATATATTATTTATTCCTAAACATAACCAAAAAGCAAGGAACTAAAACAAAGTTGGGTTGCCTCCCAACAAGCGCTATCGTTTAACGCCCCTAGCTAGGCATTATGATTTCAATGATGCTCACATAAAAGATAAGAATTGAAACATAAAGAGAGCATCATGAAGAATATGACTACCACATTTAAGTCTAACCCACTTCCTATGCATAGGGATTTTGTGAGCAAACAACTTATTGGAACAACAATCAACTTGCATAGGAAGGCAAAACAAGCATAACTTCAAGATTTTAAGCACATAGAGAGGAAACTTGATATCATTGCAATGTGTAGAAGCATTTGATCCTCTCTCGTAATAATTTTCAGTAGCATCATGAATGAATTCAACAATATAACCAGCACCTAAGGCATTCTTTTCATGATCTACAAGCATAGAAATTTTATTACTCTCCACATAAGCAAAATTCTTCTCATTCGGAATAGTGGGAGTATCATAAGAGACTTGAATACTATAAATTGTTTCCACATTAAAAAAGTAATGTTCAGAGAAAGGGTACTCATAACCATGACAAGTTTTATAAATATAATCATCACTACTCTTTATAGCATAAGTTTTATCACAATAATCATCATAAGTAGCAACTATGTTCTCATCATAATCGATTGAAACCTCTTCCGAAATAGTGGATACATCACTAAATAAAGTCATGACCTCTCCAAATCCACTTTCATAGATATTATAATATTCAACATCCTCCAATATTGTGGGATCACTACTTCCTAAAGTTGACACTCTTCCAAACCCACTTTCATAAATATATTCATCATAGGTAGAAGGCATGCTATCATCATAACTACTTTGCATATCAAAACTTGAGAGGCTAAAAATATTATCATTATTAAACATAGCATCCCCAAGCTTGGGACAAACATTAATTACAGCAAATATATTCTCAAATATGTCATCCTCATCAAACATAGCTTCCCCAAGCTTGGGCCTTTTCGTATCATAAGCATAATCACTCTCATCATTAATAGTATGGATAGAACCAATAGTATAGCAATTATTATATTCTTCCAAGCAAGTGCCAAAAATATTTTCAAGATCATAAGAATTATCATTATCTTTCCAATCATAATCATCACAACAAGCAATAGGCATAACGAGATAATCATCAATTGTATCATTTTCATGAGGCATAGCAATAATAGGAGCAACCTTATTTGGGAGAGATACCTTTTTACCTCTCTTCCTGTTTCTTTTCTTCTTCTTCACCACATCATGTGTGGGTTCAATTCTCTTTTTGGAGCTCCTTATTAATGAGATTGGTTGAATAGAAGGCTCCTCCTCGTTACCTGATTCATCATAAGAAATAATAGGAGGATATTGGGAAGTCTCTTCCCTTTCATTAGTATTCTCTTCATCCTCTATTTGTTTTCTTTTCTTTATGTAATTGGCAATATAAGGATTTTCAATGCAATTCACCGCACAATACATATAAATCTTCTCTAGATCAAAATCAAGAACTCTATGAAGATTAAATTTTGGAATACCCTCAGTTATACGTTTCATTTCTTCATACCCCAAAAGAAGGCTAAGCTCTTTATGATGCTCAAGGGTAATCAAATTATCACAATATTTGGACATGACTTGATCATGAAACAAATAGCATTGGAGCTTTAAATTACCATGTTCGTTGCAAAGTTCACAAGGGGCACAAAAAATATTGAATCTTTCAGCACATTCATCTAGCTCTTCTTGCAACAATTTGGTTTCTAAGTACTTATGCCTCTTGCAATATCTATCTTCCCTATTTGGTGTGTACTTGCAAACCCAATCTACTCCACAAAATTTGACATGTTTATAGGAGGCATTTTCGTCATAACTAGTGCAATCATCATTAGTACCATGGATATTCAAAGAGTTCATACTAACAACATTGCAATCATGCTCATCATTCAAAGATTTAGTGCCAAACATTTTAATGCATTCTTCTTCTAACACTTTGGCACAATTTTATTTTCCATCATACTCACGAAAGCTATTAAGAAGGTGAAGCGTATGTGGCAAACTCAATTCCATTTTTTTGTACTTTTCTTTTATAGACTAACTATTGCTAAACCAAGAAACAAAAAGATTCGAATGCAAGATCTAAAGATATACCTTCACTTACCTAGCCTCCCCGGTAACGGCGCCAGAAAAGAGCTTGATGTCTACTACACAACCTTCTTCTTGTAGACGTTGTTGGGCCTGCAAGTGCACAGGTTTGTAGGACAGTAGCAAATTTCCCTCAAGTGGATGACCTAAGGTTTATCAATCCGTGGGAGGCGTAGGATGAAGATGGTCTCTCTCAAGCAACCCTGCAACCAAATAACAAAGAGTCTCTTGTGTCCCCAACACACCCAATACAATGGTAAATTGTATAGGTGCACTAGTTCGGCGAAGAGATGGTGATACAAGTGCAATATGGATGGTATATATAGGTTTTTGTAAACTGAAAATATAAAAACAGCAAGGTAGCAAGCGGTAAAAGTGAGCATAAATGGTATTGCAATGATAGGAAACAAGGCCTAGGGTTCATACTTTCACTAGTGTAAGTCCTCTCAACAATGATAACATAATTGGATCACATAATTATCCCTCAACATGCAACAAAGAGTCACTCCAAAGTCACTAATAGCGCAGAACAAACGAAGAGATTATGGTAGGGTACGAAACCACCTCAAAGTTATTTTTTCCAATCAATCAGTTGGGCTATTCCTATAAGTGTCACAAACAGCCCTAGAGTTCGTACTAGAATAACACCTTAAGATACAAATCAACCAAAACCCTAATGTCACCTAGATACTCCAATGTCACCTCAAGTATCCGTGGGTATGATTATACGATATGCATCACACAATCTCAACTTCATCTATTCAACCAACACATAGAACCTCAAAGAGTGCCCAAAGTTTCTATCGGAGAATCATGACGAAAACGTGTGCCAACCCCTATGCATAGGTTCATGGGCGGAACCCGCAAGTTGGTCACCAAAACATACATCAAGTGGCACGTGATATCCCATTGTCACCACAGATACGCACGGCAAGACATACATCAAGTGTTCTCAAATCTTTAAAGACTCAATCCGATAAGATAACTTCAAAGGGAAAACTCAATCCATTACAAGAGAGAAGACGGGGAGAAGAAACATAAGATCCAGCTATAATAGCAAAGCTCGCGATACATCAAGATCGTGCCAAATCAAGAACACGAGAGAGAGATTTCAAACACATAGCTACTGGTACATACCCTCAGCCCCGAGGGTGAACTACTCCCTCCTCGTCATGGAGAGCGCCGGGATGATGAAGATGGCCACCAGTGAGGGTTCCCCCCTCCGGCAGGGTGCCGGAACAGGGTCCCGAGAGGTTTTTGGTGGCTACAGAGGCTTGCGGCGGCGGAACTCCCGATCTAATCTCTGTTCTGGAAGTTTTACAATACGTAGGTATATATGGGTGAAAGGAGTACGTCGGTGGAGCTGCGGGGGCCCCACGAGGCAGGGGGGCACGCCCTAGGGGGGTGGGTGCGCCCAACCCTCGTGGCCATCTCCCGTATCTTCTGACGTAGAGTCCGAGTTTATCTAGTGGGTTTCCTTCCAAAAATAACTTCTCCAGTTGATTTCGTTCCGTTTTGACTCCGTCTGATATTCCTTTTCCTCGAAACACTGAAATAGGCATAAAACAACAAATCTAGACTGGGCCTCCGGTTAATAGGTTAGTCCCAAAAATAATATAAAAGTGGATAATAAAGCCCAACATTGCCTAAAACAGTAGATAATATAGCATGGAGCAATAAAAAATTATAGATACGTTGGAGACGTATCAAGCATCCCCAAGCTTAATTCCTGCTCGTCCTCGAGTAGGTAAATGATAAAAAAGATAATTTTTGATGTGGAATGCTAGTTGGCATAATTTCAATATAATTCTTCTTAATTGTGATATGAATATTCAGATCCGAAATATTCAAGACAAAAGTTCATATTGACATAAAAATAATAATACTTCAAGCAAATTAATAAAGCAATTATGTCTTCTCAAAATAACATGGTCAAAGAAAGTTATCCCTACAAAATCATATAGTCTGACTATGCTCCATCTTCACCACACAAAGTATTTAAATCATGCACAACCCCGATGACAAGCCAAGCAATTGTTTCATACTTTAACATTTTCAAAACTTTTTCAATCTTCATGCAATACGCTGGGTTCACCTCCCGCCGCCGCCGCCCTGCTCCGCTGTTGCCCGTCCCTCCGCCTGCCTCGCCCCTCCCCTACACTCACCCTGCCCGATCTGGATCTGGATGAGGCGTTGCCTCCTGTTCCTCTCATCGCGTCCCTTGTGCCAGCCATGGAAGAGGGGAGGAACAAGGGGAGGGGGAGCAAAGAGGACCGCGGTGGCGATGTGCCAACGTTGGCAGGACGAAGATGTGTGAATCAAGGAGTCCCCGCATCTACCCGCGACCCTAGAATAGCCGCTACTGCTGTGACCTTTCTCCATGCCGTGAGCTTCGAGGAGTCTGGCGGCGCCATCACGCCGACCTCTGTCCAAGAGGTCATCGCGCTCAACAGGCCCTCACTCCTCGGCTCCGCCTGCGGAGGTTGTCGACGCCATTGCAGGGTGCCGCTTTGAGGCCGGGGTTGAAGCTGCCACCGAGGAGGCCTTCTTGACGCAGATGTTGCAGGCACTCCTAACGTGCATGCGCTCCCCTGCGATTAGTGACCAACACATCTGCTCTGTCGTGAGCATGTGCTTCGTGTCATACAGGTCGCGACCAAAGGCGAGCTCGTGCAGCGGTTCAGGTGCATCCCATAGGGACAGCTCAAGTTTCTTTCATAATGCTATTTGTTCTGAGTGCATTGCATATTGAAGTAAACTGGATGGGCTAATCTTGAGTTCCTCCATCAAGTTATATTACCTCGACAAGAAAAGGTGCAGGAAAACCATATAAAGTACTATGGTGAGTCTATCTCAATTGAACTAGAACTCAAATTGTAGCAATTCCAAGCTTTTTTCTACAACTGCAATTGGGTGGACTATGGTATGGGTCGGTTTATTAGTTTGAAGGGATTTTAAGTGACAACCTGCTACTTTTTCTACTGGTAGTGAATTCAAATTAAGTCTGGTGTCTCTATCTAATATACTGAACCTGGAAGATTTGTCTGAGGCCTCTATCTAATATATGAAGAATTGGCTTTCTATTCTGAACATCGGCCTGAACCTGGAAGATTTGTCCGAGATCTTTATCTAATATATCAGGAATTTTCTTTCTGTTCTGAACATGGAACTGAACATGAGAAATTTACCTTACTGTTAACTGCAGTTTTGTCTCATTGCCAATATATATGCATAAGGTACATCTAAGGAGGCCTTCTCCGGGAGGCTGCGGGCCGAGGTCATCGGCAGCGACGATGCCGCCAGCCGCAAGCGCCGCCGCGAGGACGACAAAGGTGAGCACTTTACCCCCGCTAGATCGATCGCGTCTTCCCCCTTCTTTGCACGCAAATTAAACCTGTGCGCAACTCAGATCTGGATTTGTGTGATTTTCAGCTCTGCTTGTTCGTTAGGGATTTGTGGTTAGGTAAAGGGAGAGCAAGATAATGGAGATAATTTGAATAAATAAAAAAGTTTGGATTTCGAGTTGTACGCCTATACTCTACTATGTAATCCAGGCGACTAATTTGGATGCAGCACATCTGTCGCCACATATTTGGTTGTAGCAGTAGTGTTCAGCAGACTGCATCATATACCATTGCTAAAAAGATTTACTCCCTCCGTCCCAAATTAGTTGACTCAGACTTGTCTAGATAGACATATTTTAGTGTTAGATACATACGTGCCTAGACAAATCTAAGATAACTAATTTGGGACGGAGGTAATAGAGTATTTTGTATGCGATTGGTCTGCAGAACTGGTGAGCTGCATACTGGTTAAGGCGAGTTATGTGTGATTCGCGTTCCGTGTCTGTATGTGTGATCCAGGCAGCACAATTCTCCAGACTCGGATCAAAGGAACAGGCTGATCAAGTATTAAACATCTTTCACAAGAGAAATGTGATTTGCTTGATTGCTGCATTGAATCTGCAGTTTTTATATCTCTGAATGTATCATCCAAAGGTCCAACACAAGTAGAAGGATAGATTCATCAAAACTGTTATATTTCTGAATGTATACATGGATATCTAGAAATGTATTTAGTTTTTTGCAAATAAGAAATATATTTAGCTAGGAGGTGTGGAGTGAGGAGCTCCTAAATCTCTAGAACTCTCTCCATAAACCTGATCTCTATTCCACATCTCATCTCAATTTATGTCGTTTTGCATTGGTACATTTACAGTCGATATTAGCCTGCTCATAATCAGTTAATCACTTACTTTTAGTTAGTACGAACACTTGTAGACTGTTATACACACCGATAATGTTGGTACAGTACTAGCACAATCCATTGATCAAATATTTAGTATTTAGTTGACTGTTTTTTCATAAATGATCAACATACTATTTATGACCCAGTCCTAGCAAGATACCATATCAAGATGCAAATTATTTTGCAATGGAGGAACAATAATTTGCACCGTACTACATGCGGAACTATATCGCCGCAGGTTCCACCCAAAAACATTTAGAATATTTTATGTAAATATCAGCCCGCTGTCAACATGATGTTTCTATTATGTTTCAGGAGAAGTTTAGATCTTTTTGGACAGTTGTTGCAGCCAACAGCCAACATTCTAAATGAGTATAAAACAATGCTATGAGGTAATATACCCCTCTGTGATAATAGTTTAACATATAGGTTACTCGTGGTTGCATGCTAAATTATTGCTGGTATCAACTTTATTATTAGTTTAGTGATTATTACAAGCATCTCAATTTTTCAGTCAAAGGCACCTAAAATGTTTCTTGATTCACGCATGTATATTTCAAAGAGGAATGTAGCCTTGAGTAAATGAATATTGCAAAGCTTAATACCAGTCCCAAAAACTTGCTCTGGCCAGAGAAAGAGGCCAATATCCGGCGTGGTCTGTTCAATCTACTACATGTAATTTGGTGTTCTATTGTGCGCACCATCAGTTTTTGTTGTTGTATAAGTTCTACTTCAAATATGTGTAGCTAGACCCCGTCGAAGTGATCTTTTTGTTTCTCGTCTCATGTAACTGAAGAAAATGAGAGAAGGTATTGGACACTGGTCATGTATGTAGTCGGCAGAGCTGTTTTATGCAATGCCTATTGTCACAATAGCATATATGTCTATACGGGGAGGAGACCAAGAGAGTACATCAGAAGCCATTGATTTGCCATGAAATATTAAAAACTTTCATATTACCTATTCATATGATGGTATCCACAAGAAACTTCCTATCCTATATGTTTTAGCATGCTCCACACAAATATATTAATTAATTTGTGTAGGTATGCTTCTCCTTCTTTCAGTTCCTGAATAATTATACCACCATCTGTGTGGAGTATCTTGTAGTGCTCCACACAAATAGATAAATTATTTTTTTATGAGTATGCTTATCCTTTTATCAGCTCTTGAAGAATTATACTGATGTCATGTGCTTTATTTGCAAGATTTATATGACTTAAACAAGAACTTGTTAAATAATATGAATGCATATAAGTAGATTGATCTTGCCTCTTATGTAGTCTGGTTGATTTGGAAAGAAAGGAATTGCAGATTTTGTCTGGACAATGAGATGAAGCCAGAAAGGTAAATGTCTCAAGTTCTACAGAATGTTCGCCTCATATTGGAGGCATTTGAAACAAGTCTTTGCTACTGAACATCCAAGCTGGGTTCTTGATGTTAATTTCATTTATACGCATAGTAATAAATTTTGCCCCTGGCTTCCTAAGCATATACTTTGTTCCTGGCTAGGAATAATTTCCGAACAGTTTTACAAATGGTGAAAAAGAAAGGGTTTTGTTTACTATTTTTTATGACCGTGTACTCATGAGTTCATAACATATAATGTATTATTTGTGTTCATTCCTTTAATGTGGATTATAACATGATCTACCTTTGCATAAACATCGAGGACTACTTTTGGTTCATATTCATGCATCCACTTCTCGATATTGAGATTTTTCACATATACTGAACTTGTCTTAGTCAGCCCAACTCAGCTGTATGTGTGACATTTATAAGATGACTCCGTAAAATTCATAGAAGACACTATTATTTTATTCTGTTCTTCTGTTTCTTCCAGATTTTGCTCTCCTCGCTTATATTTCGATATTGTTAATTTGATTAGATGACTCGGTCGATGATGTTGGGCATGTCCATGGTATCCATTAAAAAACTTAAAAAAGTCTTGCACCGGAATAAAATTAGATAGCACACCACTTATGAGTCGAAACATATGCAAGCCAGGCTGGTACCATAAAATTAGTAGATTAGGTCCATTCCAGCCGCTAATTCTTTGTGCCAATGCTAAGTATGTGATGATCTTTCCACAAAAAATCAAGTTTGTATAGAGTGACCAATGCTAAGTATGTGATAAGCTTGCACTGACTTTTAGTTACATCTGATGATCTTTCCACAAAAAATGTATTATAGAGTGTAATATTTACAGTGTGGGTATGTTGGTGGCCAAGAAAGTTTATGCCCTTGTGAAGACATTACTATGAAGTCCTAAGTTACCCTGTAAAAAGGATTCTTATGATACGCATGTAAAGCAACTTCTGAACTTTTATGTAGATATTTAAGTGCCAATACCATCTTTTGGTATAACACAAAAAAAATCAAGTTTTGAGGCCAGAGATTTACCTTGCTTTTGCATGTACATTACTTTAGCTATTCAAACTGCCATCGAGCTTTTAGTTGAAGTTCACTAAATTTCTTATATCGACATTTCAGGGATAATACGATTGACCCAACTATTACCGGTGCAATGCTTTTTGGGGTCGACCAAAACATTTAAAAATGTTAAATGTGGTTACTTGATAAAATCAAGTATGAAGGAGGAAGAGATCAACACCAGCCGCGACAACAAAGATGACAGTGTGTCTCAGTGAGCATGAGCAATGGCACACTCTTGTCGAGTACCTACCAAGATGCTTGCCTGGTCAGACTTCGAGCACTTCCTCCTTGCCGCCGCTGCCTTGGCTAATGTTGTTGTTTCCTCGGATAAGCCGTATCAGGTTGGTTCCATTGCCTACAAATACTACCACTTCTATTGGGCAACTAAATACAACTTGCAAGCACGGGAAAACATGTACACCAATGTTGTCGGGCGCGTGGAAGCCAATTCCTTGGGTCACCCATTGTACATCTGCTGCTCTAACAGTAACCATGCCTTGCTCCCAGTAAATTTGAGCTCGCAGCCATTTAGGTAGATTCTTGTCATGCTCACATCTAGCAGCAAGAAAAAAGAGAAGCAGATGACCAGAGTGTAATGTCTTAGTAGTAGTGTAGACCACCAAGATATGATGCTCTAATCCAAAATATTATAGGAATATCTACTTACTTTAACCACTTTTCGTAATTGGTATTTAATCCATCTACATGTAGAAACATGAAATGCAGATATTGTTTTGTTGAGAAATTTTATGATTTGCCCAAATGATTATGGACCGTACATTGATAATGATCTAATGGTTAGGATGATGCATCATTTGATAATTCAAGAAAAGGTCATGTCTTTACAGAAATGTTCAATTCCCCCTCAGTTTGAACTTGTAAGGTGTATTTTTTTTTAAATTCAAACTTACCTAATTTGCACCAAATTTATAGAATAAAACATAAATATCTACTATAGAAAATCATTATCATTAGATTCATGATGAAGTATATTTCCATATTTGATTTATTTAGTATTGTAGGTGTTAGATGTATTTTGCTACAGATTTGATCAAACATAGGAAACTTTGACTTTTGGAAATTTAATTCATCTTATATTTTGACACACATTGAGTAGTAATCGCTGGGACCAGATCCATGCACCATCATCTGAAACCCATGTATTAATGAGGTGTGATGTTAATTTTAACAAATCTACCCATGGACAGAACCTCGATACCATGATTCACAGACCAACCCACATAGAGTTTCTGTAGACTGACATATGCGCCGAGTTCATCTTGTGGTATGTCCCTAAACTTTTCTGATGACAATGCTCTTAGTTGGGATGCCATCAGGCTCCAAACCAAACCAAAGTAAACCTGGGAGCACTTTACTTAACAATAAATTAAGATAACTTTTGCATAAGGTTTTGTTGTAATTCGTTACCAAGATGGGTAGCACTGTATAGTTTCCTAGCAGCAACATTTGGCCAGCTTCTTAGATTATATCTGCATGAATAGTAGATTTTCTCATTTTGATTTAGAACATTGTAAATGTTCACCTCAGCTGCCAGATTAACATAATGGAACATCATCAGGTGTATTTGAAGGTTGCCAGTTTAGGTGGGCCAAACAACCAGTGCGCTGAGGTCAAAATAAGCATGACACCAGTTTGATTCTTTTAGGGGTCGCCTACATGATGAAAGATGCTCAGGCACACATCATTGTTGGGTTTTCCCATGTCATGTCATACTTGGTCTGTAACTGAATCTTGAGAATTCATTTGTATGACTTGATGTACAGGCGTGTTATTCATAATGAAAATAATATCATTGTATGTGCTTAAAATATTATGTCATAACTCCGTAAAAAATGGCACCTTCTACTAGATAAAGAAGTGATAATGGTAAAAAAATCTTTGGGCAGTCTCCATGTGTAGAAGGTTGGAACGTTTAGATATTAGGAAGTGTGCATTAATTCTCCTGATGGAAAATCGCCCAGCTAGGGAATGAGAATAGCGACACGAAATCCAGATTTTTGATGTGTTTGTATTTAAAACAAGATAAGAGCAAGATAATAAAAATTGATGTATGCTTTCATAAAGGTTTAAGGAACTACGGATAACAATGTGTGCACACTATCGATACACACATGCACTCACATACATGGATAAGGTATTACCTCCATCGAGAGGGCCTGAACCTGGGTAAACATCGTGTCCCCCGCCTCCTGTTACCATCCACCTTAGACGCACAGTTCGGGACCCCTACCCAAGATCCGCCAGTTTTGACACCGACAACACCCCCTTCCCAAGTCCAATTCGGCCTCCTCCCTTGTGGGGGGCACACCAGCCCCTTGTGGGCTGGTTAGCCTCCCTCCTATGGCCCATAAGGCCCATATCTTTCCCCGGGGGGTTCCGGTAACCTCCCGGTACTCTGAAAAATGCCCGAATCACTCTGAACCATTCCGATGTCCGAATGCAACCTTCCAATATATGAATCCTTACCACTCGACCATTTAGAGACTCCTCATCATGTCCGTGATCTCATCCGGGACTCTGAACAAACTTCGGTACATCAAATCACATAACTCATAATACAAATCGTCATCGAACGTTAAGCGTGCGGACCCTACGGGTTCGAGAACTATGTAGACATGACTGAGACACCTCTCCGGTCAATAACCAATAGCGTAACCTGGATGCTCATATTAGCTCCTACATATTCTACGAAGATCTTTATTGGTCAAACCGCGCAACAACATACGTTGTTCCCTTTGTCATCGGTATGTTACTTGCCCAAGATTCGATCGTCGGTATCTTCATACCTAGTTCTATCTCGTTACGAACAAGTCTCTTTACTCGTTCCGTAATACTTCATCCCGTAACTAACTCATTAGTCACATTGCTTGCAAGGCTTATAGTGATGAGCATTACCGAGAGGGCCCAGAGATACCTCTCCAATACACGGTGTGACAAATCCTAATCTCGATCTATGCCAACCCAACAAACACCTTCGGAGACACCTGTAGAGCATCTTTATAATCACCTAGTTACATTGTGACGTTTGATAGCAAACAAGGTGTTCCTCCGGTATTCGGGAGTTGCATAAGCTCATAGTCAGAGGAACATGTATAAGTCATGAAGAAAGCAATAGCAATAAAACTCAACGATCATAATTCTAAGCTAACGGATGGGTCTTGTCCATCACATCATTCTCTAATGATGTGATCCCGTTCATCAAATGACAACACATGTCTATGGTCAGGAAACATAACCATCTTTAATTAACGAGCTAGTCAAGTAGAGGCATACTAGGGACACTCTGTTTTGTCTTTGTCTTCACACATGTACTAAGTTTCTGGTTAATACAATTCTGGCATGAATAATAAACATTTATGATGATATAAGGAAATATAAATAACAATTTTATTATTGCCCCTAGGGCATATTTCCTTCAATATGAACTGTGGTTTGGCAAGAAACCTAAGCTGTCGTTTCTTAAAGTTTGAGGCTGCGATGCTTATGTGAAAAAGCTTCAACCTGATAAGCTCGAACCCAAATCGGAGAAATGTGTCTTCATAGGATACCCAAAGGAGATTGTTGGGTACACCTTCTATCGCAGATCCGAAGGCAAGATATTCGTTGCTAAGAATGGATCCTTTCTAGAGAAGGAGTTTCTCTCGAAAAAGTGAGTGGGAGGAAAGTAGGACTTGATGAGGTAATTGTACCTTCTCCCGAATTGGAAAGTAGTTCATCACAGAAACCAGTTCTAGTGATTCCTACACCAATCGATGAGGAAGCTAATGATGATGATCATGAAACTTCAGATCAAGTTACTACCTAACCTTGTAGGTCAATCAGAGTATGATCCGCACCAGAGTGGTACGGTAATCCTATTCTGGAGGTCATGTTACTTGACCATGACGAACCTATGAACTACGAGGAAGCGATGATGAGCCCAGATTTCGTGAAATGGCTTGATGCCATGAAATCTGAGATGGGATCCATGTATGAGAACAAAGTATGGACTTTGGTTGACTTGCCCGATGATCGGCAAGCCATAGAGAATAAATGGATCTTCAAGAAGAAGACCGGCGCTGACGCTGATGGTAATGTTACTGTCTATAAAGCTTGACTTGTTGTGAAAGGTTTTCGACAAGTTCAAGGAGTTGACTATGATGAGACTTTCTCACCCATAGTGATGCTTAACTCTGTCCGAATAATGTTAGCAATTGCCGCATTTTATGATTATGAAATTTGGCAAATGGATGTCAAAACTGCATTCCTTAATGGATATCTTAAAGAAGAGTTGTATATGATGCAACCAGAAGGTTTTGTCGATCCTAAAGGTGCTAACAAAGTGTGCAAGCTCCAGCGATCCATTTACGGACTGGTGCAAGCCTCTCAGAGTTGGAATATACGCTTTGATAGTGTGATCAAAGCATATGGTTTTATACAAATTTTTGGAGAAGCTTGTATTCACAAGAAAGTAAGTGAAAGTTATGTAGCATTTCTAATATTATATGTAGATGACATATTGTTGATTGGAAATGATACAGAATTTCTGAATAGCAAAAAAGGATACGTGAATAAGAATTTTTCGATGAAACACCTCAGTGAAGCTGCTTATATATTGGGCATCAAGATCTGTAGAGATAGATCAAGACGCTTAATTGGACATTCACAAAGCACATACCTTGATAAAGTTTTGAAGAAGTTCAAAATGGACCAGTCAAAGAAAGGGTTCTTGCCTATGTTACAAGGTGTGAAGTTGAATTAGACTCAATGCCCGACCACTGCAGAAGATAGAGAGAAAATGAAAGTCATTCCCTATGCCTCAGCCATAGGTTCTATCATGTATGCAATGCTATGTACCAGACCTGATGTGTGCCTTACTATAAGTTTAGCAGGGATGTACTAAAGTAATCCAGGAGTGGATCACTGGACAGCGGTCAAGAACATCCTGAAATACCTAAAAAGGACTAAGGATATGTTTCTCGTTTATGGAGGTGACAAAGAGCTTGTCGTAAATGGTTACGTCGATGCAAGCTTTGACACTGATCTGGATGACTCTAAGTCGCAAACCGGATACATATTTATATTGAATGGTGGAGCTATCAGTTGGTGTAGTTCCAAGCAGAGCGTCATGGCGAGATCTAGTGTGAAGCGGAGTACATAGCTGCTTTGGAAGCAGCAAATGAGGGAGTCTGGATGAAGGAGTTCATATTCAAAGGTGTAATACCTAGTGCATCGGGTCCAATGAAAATATTTTGTGACAATACTAGAGCAATAGCCTTGGCGAAGGAATCCAAATTTCACAAGAGAACTAAACACATCAAGAGACGCTTCAATTCCATCTGCGATCAAGTCAAGGAGGGAGACATAGAGATTTGCAAATTACGTAAGGATTTGAATGTTGCAGACCCCTTGACTAAGCCTCTTCCACGAGCAAAACATGATCGGCACCAAGACTCCATGGGTGTTAGAATCATTACTATGTAATCTAGATTATTTACTCTAGTGCAAATGGGAGACTGAAGGAAGTATGCCCTAGAGGCAATAATAAAGTTTTTATTTATATTTCCTTATATCATGATAAATGTTTATTATTCATGCTAGAATTGTATTAACCGGAAACTTAGTACATGTGTGAATACATAGACAACCAGAGTGCCCCTAGTATGCCTCTACTTGACTAGCTCGTTAACCAAAGATGGTTAAGTTTCATAACCATAAACATGTGTTGTCATGTGATGAACGAGATCACATCATTAGAGAATGATGTGATGGACAAGACCCATCCATTGGCTTAGTATTATGATCATTTAGTTTTATTGCTATTGCTTTCTTCATGACTTATACATATTCCTCTGACTATGAGATTATGCAACTCCCGAATACCGGAGGAACACCTTGTGTGCTATCAGACATCACAACGTAACTGGGTGATTATAAAGATGCTCTACAGGTCTCTTCGAAGGTGTTTGTTGAGTTGGTATAGATCAAGATTAGGATTTGTCACTCTGTGTATTGGAGAGGTATCTGTGGGCCCTCTCGGTAATGCACATCACTATAAGCCTTGCAAGCAATGTGACTAATGAGTTAGTTACGGGATGATGCATTACGAAATGAGTAAAGAGACTTGCTGGTAATGAAATTGACCTAGGTATGATGATACCGACGTTCGAATCTCGGGCAAGTAACATACCGATGACAAAGGGAATAATGTATGTTGTTATGCGGTTTGACCGATAAAGATCTTCGTAGAATATGTAGGAGCAAATACGAGCATCCAGGTTCTGCTATTGGTTATTGATCGGAGATGTGTCTCGGTCATGTCTACATAGTTCTCGAACCGTAGGGCCCGCACGCTTAACGTTCGATGACGATTTGTATTATGAGTTATGTGTTTTGGTGACCGAAGTTTGTTCGGAGTCCCAGATGAGATCACATACATGACGAGGAGTCTCGAAATGGTCGAGAGGTAAAGATTCATATTTTGGAAGGTGGTATTCGGACATCGGAATGGTTTTGAGTGATTCGGGTATTTTTCGGAGTACCGAGGGGTTACCGGAACCCCCCGGGGAAGCAATTGGGCCTTATTGGGCCATAGGGGAGAAGAGGAGGCAGGCCAAGGGAGGAGGTGCGCCCCCCGATGGAGTCTGAATTGGACTAGGGGAGGGGGCGGCGCTCCCTTGCCCTTTCCTACTCCCTCTCCCCTTCCGTCTTTTCCCTCTCCTGAAAAGGAAAGGGAGTCCAACTAGGATTGGGAGTCCTAGTTGTGTTGGGGATCGTAGCAAAAATTAAAATTTTCCCACGCATCACCAAGATCTATCCATGGAGTATTCTAGCAACGAGGGGACAGGAGAGCATCTACATACCACTTGTAGATCGCAACGGAAGCGTTCAAGAAGAACATGGATGATGGAGTCGTACTCGCCGTGATCCGAATCACCGATGACCTAGTGCCGAACGGACAGCACCTCCGCGTTCAACACACGTACGGTCGGGATAACGTCTCCTCCTTCTTGATCCAGCAAGGGGGAAGGAGAGGTTGATGAAGATCCAGCAGCACGACGGCGTGGTGGTGGATGCAGCAGAATTCCAGCAGGGCTTCGCCAAGCGTCTACGGAGAGAGGGAGAGGTGTAACAGGGGAGAGGGAGGCGCCAAGGCTGCAGGGTGCGGCTTCCCTCCCTCCCCCCTTATATAGGCCCCCTGGAGGGGTGCCGGCCCCTGGAGATCCAATCTCCCAGGGGGGCGGCGGCCAGGGGGGTGGAGTACCCCCCAAGGCAAGTGGGGCGCCCCCCACCCTAGGGTTCCAACCCTAGGCGTAGGGGGTGGGCCTTGGGGGGCGCACCAGCCCACTAAGGGCTGGTCCCCCCTCCCACTTCAGCCCATGGGGCCCTCCGGGATGGGTGGCCCCACCCCGTGGACCCCTGGGACCCATCTGGTGGTCCCGGTACAATACCGGTGACCCCCGGATCACTCCCGATGGGCGAAACTGCACTTCCTATATATAATTCTTCACCTCCGGGCCATTCTGGAACTCCTCGTGACGTCCGGGATCTCATCCGGGACTCCGAACAACCTTCGGTTTGCTGCATACTAATATCTTTACAACCCTAGCGTCACCGAACCTTAAGTGTGTAGACCCTACGGGTTCGGGAGACATGCAGACATGACCGAGAAGATCTCCGGTCAATAACCAACAGCGGGATCTGGATACCCATGTTGGCTCCCACATGCTCCTCGATGATCTCATCGGATGAACCACGATGTCGAGGACTTAATCAATCCCGTACTCAATTCGATTTGTCTATCGGTACGATACTTGCCCGAGATTCGATCGTCGGTATACCGATACCTTGTTCAATCTCGTTACCGGCAAGTCTCTTTACTTGTTCCCGTAACACATCATCCCGTGAACAACACCTTGATCACATTGAGCTCATTATGATGATGTCTTACCGAGTGGGCCCAGAGATACCTCTCCGTCATACGGAGTGACAAATCCCAGTCTCGATTCATGCCAACCCAACAAACACTTTCGGAGATACCTGTAGTGCACCTTTATAGTCACCCAGTTACGTTGTGATGTTTGATACACCCAAAGCACTCCTACGGCATCCGGGAGTTGCATAATCTCATGGTCTAAGGAATGATACTTGACATTCAGAAAAGCTCTAGCAAACGAACTATACGATCTTTTGTGCTATGCTTAGGTTTGGGTCTTGTCCATCACATCATTCTCCCAATGATGTGATCCCGTTATCAATGACATCCCCATGTCCATAGTCAGGAAACCATGACTATCTATTGATCAACGAGCTAGTCAACTAGAGGCTTACTAGGGACACATTGTGGTCTATGTATTCACACATGTATTATGATTTCTGGACAATACAATTATAGCATGAACAATAGACGATTATCATGAACAAGGAAATATAATAATCCTTTTATTATTGCCTCTAGGGCATATTTCCAACAGTCTCCCACTTGCACTAGAGACAATAGTCTAGTTACATTGTGATGAATCGCACACCCATCGAATTTTGGTGTTGATCATGTTTTGCTCTAGGGAGAGGTTTAGTCAATAGATCTGCCACATTCAGGTCCGTATGTACTTTACAAATCTCTATGTCTCCATTTTGAACACTTTCACGAATGGAGTTGAAGCGACGCTTGATATGCCTGGTCTTCCTGTGAAACCTGGGCTCCTTCGCAAGGGCAATTGCTCCAGTGTTGTCACAGAAGAGAGTCATCGGGTCCGATGCATTGGGTATGACTCCTAGGTCGGTAATGAACTCCTTCACCCAGACTGCTTCTTGTGCTGCCTCCGAGGCTGTCATATACTCTGCTTCACATGTAGATCCCGCCACGACGCTTTGCTTGCAACTGCACCAGCTTACTTCCCCTCCATTCAAAATATACATGTATCCGGTTTGTGACTTGGAGTCATCCAGATCTGTGTCGAAGCTGGCGTCGACGTAACCCTTTACGACGAGCTCTTCGGCACCTCCATAAACGAGAAACATATCCTTAGTCCTTTTCAGGTACTTCAGGATGTTTTTGACCACTGTCCAGTGTTCCTTGCCGGGATTACTTTGGTACCTACCTACCAAACTTACGGCAAGGTTTACATCGGGTCTGGTACACATCATGGCATACATAATAGACCCTATGGCTGAGGCATAGGGGATGACACTCATCTCTTCTATAGCTTTTGTCGTGGTCGGGCATTGAGCCGTGCTCAATCGCACACCTTGCAATACAGGCAAGAACCCCTTCTTGGACTGATCCATTTTGAACTTCTTCAAAATCTTGTCAAGGTACGTACTTTGTGAAAGACCGATGAGGCGTCTCGATCTATCTCTATAGATCTTGATGCCTAATATATAAGCAGCTTCTCCAAGGTCCTTCATTGAAAAACACTTGTTCAAATAGGCCTTTATGCTTTCCAAGAATTCTATATCATTTCCCATCAATAGTATGTCATCCACATATAATATGAGAAATGCTACGGATCTCCCACTCACTTTCTTGTAAACGCAGGCTTCTCCATAAGTCTGCATAAACCCAAACGCTTTGATCATCTCATCAAAGCGAATGTTCCAACTCCGAGATGCTTGCACCAGCCCATAGATTGAGCGCTGGGGCTTGCATACTTTGTTAGCATTCTTAGGATCGACAAAACCTTCCGGCTGCATCATATACAATTCTTCCTTAAGAAAGCCGTTAAGGAATGCCGTTTTGACGTCCATTTGCCATATCTCATAATCATAGAATGCAACAATTGCTAACATGATTCGGACGGAGTTCAGCTTCGCTACGGGTGAGAAAGTCTCATCGTAGTCAACTCCTTGAACTTGTCGATAACCCTTAGCGACAAGTCGAGCCTTATAGATGGTCACATTACCATCCGCGTCTGTCTTCTTCTTAAAGATCCATTTATTTTCTATGGCTCGCTGATCATCGGGCAAGTCATTCAAAGTCCATACTTTGTTTTCATACATGGATTCTATCTCGGATTTCATGGCTTCTAGCCATTTGTCGGAATCTGGGCCCGCCATCGCTTCTTCATAGTTCGAAGGTTCATCGTTGTCCAACAACATGATTTCCAGGACAGGGTTGCCGTACCACTCTGGTGCGGAACGTGTCCTTGTGGACCTACGAAGTTCAGTAGGAGCTTGATCAGAAGTATCTTGATCATCATCATTAACCTCCTCTCTAATCGGTGCAGGCACCACAGGAACATTTTCCTGGGCTGCGCTACTCTGATTTTCAAGAGGTAGGACTTCATCAAGCTCTACTTTCCTCCCACTTACTTCTTTCGCGAGAAACTCTTTCTCTAGAAGGACCCGTTCTTGGCAACAAAGATCTTGCCTTCGGATCTGAGGTAGAAGGTATACCCAACTGTTTCTTTGGGATATCCTATGAAGACGCATTTTTCTGATTTGGGTTCGAGTTTTTCAGGTTGAAGTTTCTTGACATAAACATCGCAACCCCAAACTTTCAGAAACGACAGCTTAGGTTTCTTTCCAAACCATAATTCATACGGTGTCGTCTCAACGGATTTTGATGGAGCCCTATTTAAAGTGAATGCGGCAGTCTCTAAAGCATAGCCCCAAAATGAGAGCGGTAGATCGGTAAGAGACATCATAGATCGCACCATATCCAATAGAGTGCGATTACGACGTTCGGACACACCGTTACGCCGAGGTGTTCCAGGCGGCGTGAGTTGTGAAACGATTCCACATTTTCTTAAGTGTGTGCCAAATTCGTGACTTAAATATTCTCCCCCACGATCTGATCGTAAGAACTTTATTTTTCTGTCACGTTGATTCTCAACCTCACTCTGAAACTCCTTAAAATTTTCAAAGGTCTCAGACTTGTGTTTCATTAAGTAGACATACCCTTATCTACTCAAATCATCAGTGAGAGTGAGAACGTAACGATAGCCTCCACGAGCCTCAACGCTTATTGGACCACACACATCTGTATGTATGATTTCCAACAAGTTGGTTGCTCGCTCCATTGTCCCTGAGAATGGAGTCTTGGTCATTTTTCCCATGAGGCATGGTTCGCATGTGTCAAATGATTCATAATCGAGAGACTCTAAAAGTCCATCTGCATGGAGCTTCTTCATGCGCTTGACACCAATGTGACCAAGGCGGCAGTGCCACAAGTATGTGGGACTATCGTTATTAACTTTACATCTTTTGGTATTCACACTATGAATATGTGTATCATCACGTACGAGATTCATTAAGAATAAACCATTGACCATCGGAGCATGACCTTAAAACATATCACTCATATAAATAGAACAACCATTATTCTCAGATTTAAATGAGTAGCCATCTCGAATCAATCGAGATCCAAATACAATGTTCATGCTCAAACTTGGCACTAAATAACAATTATTAAGGTTTAAAACTAATCCCGTAGGTAAATGTAGAGGTAGCATGCCGACGGCGATCACATCGACCCTGGAACCATTCCCGACGCGCATCGTCACCTCGTCCTTCGCCAGTCTCCGTTTATTCCGCAGCTCCTGCTTTGAGTTACAAATATGAGCAACCGCACCGGTATCAAATACCCAGGAGCTTGTAACGCCCTCGATGCGGCTATAGCTCCCACGTGTCGAGGCACGACTTAGAGGCATAGCCGCATTGAAAGCAATGTCGCAAGTGAGGTAATCTTCACACAACCCATGTAATACATAAGGGAAAGAGATACATAGTTGGCTTACAGTCGCCACTTCACACAATTCATAAATAAACATACATCATTCAAATTACACTCAAGGTCCGACTACGGTACCAAAATGAAAGAAGACTACCCCAAATGCTACATAGATCCCTGGATCACCCCAACTGGGCTCCACTACTGATCATCTGGAAAAGACACATAGTAACGACCACGTTCCTCGTCGAACTCCCAAGTGAGCTCGGTCGCGTCATCTGCACCGGCATCGTTGGCACCTGCAACTGTATTGGTAGAATCGGCGAGTCACGGGGACTCAGCAATCTCACACCCGCGAGATCAAGACTATTTAAGCTTATAGTTAGGAAAGGATTGTGAGGTGGAGCTGCAGCAAGCGACTAGCATATATGGTGGCTACAACGCAAAAGAGAGCGAGAAGAGAAGGCAAAGCACGATCGTGAAGCTAGAAGTGATCAAAAAGTGATCCTAGAACAACCTACGTCAAACATAACTCCAACACCGTGTTCACTTCCCGGAACCCGCCGAGAAGAGACCATCACGGTTACACACGCGGTTGATGTGTTTTAGTTAAGGTCAACTTCGGGTTTTCTACAACCGGACATCAACAAATTCTCATCTGCCTCTTAACCGCGGACACGGCTTTCGAAAGATAATACCCTACAGGGGTGTCCCAACTTAGCCCATTATAAGCTCTCACGGTCAACGAAGGATATTCCTTCTACCGGGAAGACCCGATCAGTCTCGGAATCCCGGACTAGAAGACATCTCGACAGTAATAAAACAAGTCCAGCAAAGCCGCCCGATTGTGCCGACAAATCCTGATAGGAGCTGCACATATCTTGGTCTCAGGGCACATCCGGATAAGTCAAGCTACGAGTAAAACCAGGCCTCGAGTTTCCCCGCGGTGGCCCCGCAGGCTGCTCGGTTCAGGCCAGCACCCAGAGGGGCACTGGTCCGAGGGGGGGGGGGCTAAAATAAAGATGACCCTTGGGCTCGCGAAAACCCAAGGGAAAAAGGTGGTAGGTGGTCAAATGGTAAAACCAATGTTGGGCCTTGCTGGAGGAGTCTTATTCAAAGCGAACTGTCAAGGGGGTCCCATAAATCACCCAACCGTGTAAGGAACGCAAAATCCGGGAACATAACACCGGTATGACGGAAACTAGGGTGGCAAGAGTGGAACAAAACACCAGGCATAAGGCCGAGCCTTCCACCCTTTACCAAGTATATAGATGCATTAATTAAATAAAAGGTATTGTGATATCCCAACAAGTAAACATGTTCCAACAAGGAACAACAAGTCCATGTTCCAACAAGGAACAAACTCCATCTTCACCTGCAACTAGCAACGCTATAAGAGGGGCTGAGCAAAGCGGTAACATAGCCAAACAACGATTTGCTAGGACATGGATGGTTAGAGGCTGACATGACAATATGGGTGGCATGATATAGCAAGTGGTAGGTATCACAGCAAAGGCATAGCAAAAGAGCGAGCATCTAGCAAGCAAAGATAGAAGCGATTTCGAGGGTATGATCATCTTGCCTGCAAGGTTCTCAGAGTTGTCGAAAGCTTGGTCCTCGAAAGCGTTCTCAACAGGTTCCTCGTTCACATACTCGTCTCCCGGCTCTACCCAAAGCAAGAACACAAGCAAAGGGGACAAACATCAATCACGATGCAATGCGCAAGCAACATGATGCAAAACATGGCATGATATGCGAGATGTGATATGCAATGCTTATGCGTGCTCCGGAAGGATAAATATGAACAAGGCATAATCTTGGCAAACCAAGTATGCCACTGGATAGGTGAGGTGATTTCGGTTGAAATCGATATAAAGATCACCGGAATCGGAAGCACGGTTTGCAAATGACGAGCAATACAAGAATGACAATAATCTGTCATTAACAGCATGATGCTACTTAGCAAGCAACAAGAAATTAAGCTACTGCACCCAAACATATCAACAAAGCATGTGACAGTAATCTACTCAAGATGCTTGACAAAAGGTGAACACTGAGATACGGCTAAATCACATCAAAACAGGTTCAAACAAGCATGGCAAAAGTGCAAAAGATAACAGGTTCACAGACTTAGTGAAAATAACAACATGCCAGAAATTAACATCAGGATGACATGTTTAGAGCAATGAAACAACATGCTACAGGATCAGGTCATGGCAAAATAAGGCATGGCATGGATCTACTCAAAGCACTTGACAAATGTCCCTTACTGACCATAAGCTAAAAAGGATCATAAAATATGATTACACCCATGTCAATTAAGCAAGATTCGTTACAGGTTTCAGACTTAGCAGAAAACTGGACATGTCAAAAACAGATAACAAGTAGGCATGTTCGTGAGCTCGATGCACTCACTACAGAGCATGGCATGATAAACTAAGCATACCTACATCAAGAAGACATGGCATAGGAACTATACATGGCAATAATAACATCATAGCTTCCAAGGAACAACCACACCAAGCTTGGCAAAATCGAATAACATGTAAACAATCTGCCGGCAATATTTTATAGCAAAAGTAGAGCTCGATTGACTCAAGCTATGTCACTCCATAAATACACACAAAGGCATGGATGGATATAGCAAATCCATATGCTCAAAACACTCTTATTGATCATGCTCAAAATATGCATAGATCCCTCGGAAACAACATGAACACATGGCATAAAAATATCAGCAGGCAGGGAGTGAAATTACTGTCTCTGAAATCAGCAACATCAAATACCCTAGTTTGCATGCTTGTGCTAGTCACCACAGAGGTCACAAAAATACATGGAATAATTATCTGTAAAGGTAACATGTCATATTACAAAACTCATGTAGGACTCAACTTCATAGGAGGTACACATCAATCATGGCAAAAATGACAAAAGTGCATGTTCTGATAAGAATCAGAAACTAACATCACATAGCCCTCTTCTAACAGCATTTCGGGCATCAAGATGACCTCAAATGAAAATGATGCAATGTAATGAAATGATGTACTCTTCGAGGCGAACAATTTGACATATTATATGCACGAAACGGAGATACGGATGCAAAGTTATGGCATGATGAACAGGAAACAATAATGTGAACATATGAGGACTTAGAGAAATCGAGGGGGAAGGAAGAAGTCAACCGCGTCGGCGCGGAAGCCGAGGATGGCCGGAGGGGAGGCCGGAGTTCGCCGGATCTGGGCTCGGGGAGGTGGATCTGGCCCGGGGTCGGCGGATCCGGGGCGCGCGCGGGGCGGCGCGGTGGTGCGGCGGCGGCGGCGAGCTGCGGCGGCGCGGGGCGACGCGGTGGTGCGACGGCGGCGGCGAGATGTGGCGGGCGGCTCCGGGCGGCGGCGAGCTGCGGAGGCAGCGGGCGGCTGCAGATGGGCGGCGGGGCGACTGGGCCCACGGGGGCCGAGCGCGGGCCGGGCGGGCCGGCGGCGGAGCCGCGAGCTCGGGGCCACGCGCGCGGATAGGCCCGGGGAGGCGGCGGGCTTCGTCCGGCGCGCCCGGACATGTCCGGCGGCGCGGGGGCGACGGGGAGCTAGGGTTAGGGCAATTTTTGCCCGGGATTGGAAATGGGGGGCCTATATATAGGCATAGAGGGGGCTAGGAAGCTCCAAATGGAGAGTGGTTTTCGGCCACGCGATCGTGATCGAACGGCGGAGGACATGGGAGTGTCTTAGATGGGTTATTGGGCTGTTTTGAAGGGGTGTTGGGCTGCAACACACACGAGGCCTTCACGGTTACCCGGTTAACCGTTGGAGTACCAAACGACCTTCGATTGACCCGAAACTTGACAGGCGGTCTACCGGTGCTATACCGAGGCCGCTTGTCAAACCTCGGTCCATTCCGAAAATGTTTAATACCCGCTCACGAAGAAATGTAAAAGGGGACGCCGGGGGACATAGGAGCGCCGGATTGCAAAACGGACAACGGGGAAAATGCTCGGATTCATGAGAAGAACACGTATGCGAAT
Organism: Aegilops umbellulata; assembly: GCA_032464435.1. Lineage (NCBI taxonomy): Eukaryota > Viridiplantae > Streptophyta > Magnoliopsida > Poales > Poaceae > Aegilops > Aegilops umbellulata. The sequence goes on from CP136057.1 coordinate 67,848,707, forward strand.
GCGATGCACATGATGACATGATATGAAATGCATGACATGACCAAAATGCAAGCTGACGGGAACCCAACCACGGGGAAAATATTATATCACAATGCCGAAAATGGCAAGAGTTGGATTACAAATATGGCAAGTTACATCTGGGGCGTTACAGAGCTACTACGAGTGCTGGTAAGGTACACATCAATAACATGTATATCACATATACCTTTGGTGTTGCCGGCCTTCTTATCCGCTAAGTACTTGGGGCAATTCCGCTTCCAGTGACCATTTCCCTTGCAATAAAAGCACTCAGTTTCAGGCTTGGGTCCATTCTTTGACTTCTTCCTGGCAACTGATTTACCAGGCGCGGCAACCTCCTTGCCGTCCTTCTTGAAGTTCTTCTTACCCTTGCCTTTCTTGAACTTAGTGGTTTTATTCACCATCAACACTTGATGTTCCTTTTTGCTCTCCACCTCCGCAGATTTCAGCATTGAATACAACTCGGGAATGGTCTTTTCCATCCCCTGCATATTGTAGTTCATCACGAAGCTCTTGTAGCTAGGTGGGAGCGACTGAAGGATTCTGTCAATGACCGCCTCATCCGGGAGATTAACTTCCAGCTGAGTCAAGCGGTTGTGCAACCCAGACATCTTGAGTATGTGTTCACTGACAGAGCTATTTTCCTCCATCTTGCAGCTAAAGAACTTGTCGAAGACATCATATCTCTCGACCTGGGCATGAGCTTGGAAAATCAATTTCAGCTCCTCGAACATCTCATATGCTCTGTGTTGCTCAAAACGCTTTTGGAGCCCTGGTTCTAAGCTGTAAAGCATGCCGCACTGAACGAGGGAGTAATCATCCGAACGTGACTGATGGGCGTTCATAACGTCCTGGTTTTCTGGGAATGGTGCTTCACCTAGCGGTGCTTCTAGGACATAATCTTTCTTGGCAGCTATGAGGATGATCCTCAGGTTCCGGACCCAGTCCGCATAGTTGCTGCCATCATCTTTCAGCTTGGTTTTCTCTAGGAACGCGTTGAAGTTGAGGGTGACATTAGCGTGGGCCATTTGATCTACAAGACATATTGTAAAGATTTAGACTAAGTTCATGATAATTAAGTTCATCTAATCAAATTAATGAATGAACTCCCACTCAGATTTGACATCCCTCTAGTTATCTAAGTGATACATGATCCGAGTCAACTAGGCCGTGTCCGATCATCACGTGAGACGGACTAGTTATCATCGGTGAACATCTCTATGTTGATCGTATCTTCTATACGACTCATGTTCGACCTTTCGGTCCTCCGTGTTCCGAGGCCATGTCTGTACATGCTAGGCTCGTCAATCCGACCTAAGTGTATTGCGTGCGTAAATCTGGCTTACACCCGTTGTATGCGAACGTAAGAACCTATCACACCCGATCATCACGTGGTGCTTCGGAACGACGAACCTTAGCAACGGTGCACAGTTAGGGAGAACACATTTTTGATATTTTAATGAGGGATCATCTTATTTATGCTACCGTTGTTCTAAGCAAATAAGATGTAAAAACATGATAAACATCACATGCAATCAAATAGTGACATGATATGACCAACATCATTTTTTGCTCCTTTGATCTCCATCTTCGGGGCGCCATGTTCATCGTCGTCATCGGCATGACACCATGATCTCCATCATCATGATCTCCATCATCGTGTCTTCGTGAAGTTGTCACGTCAACTATTACTTCTACTACTATGGCTAACGCTTTAGCAATAAAGTAAAGTAATTACATGACGATTTAAGTTGACACACAGGTCATAAATAAATAAAGACAACTCCTATGGCTCCTGCCGGTTGTCATACTCATCGACATGCAAGTCGTGATTCCTATTACAATAACAAGATCATCTCATACATCACATACATGATTCATCACAACTTCTGGCCATATCACATCACAAAGCACTTGCTGCAAAAACAAGTTAGACGTCCTCTAATTGTTGTTGCAAGTTTTTACGTGGCTGTTATAGGTTGCTAGCAAGAACGTTTCTTACCTACGTTAAAACCACAACATGAACTGTCAATCTCTATTTACCCTTCATAAGGACCCTGTTCATCGAATCCGATCCAACTAAAGTGGGAGAGACAGACACCCGCCAGCCACCTTATGCAACTAGTGCATGTCAGTCGGTGGAACCGGTCTCACATAAGCGTACGTGTAAGGTTGGTCCGGGCCGCTTCATCCCACAATACCGCTGAATCAAGATAGGACTAGTAACGGCAAGAAGAATTGACAATTCGACGCCCACAACTACTTTGTGTTCTACTCGTGCATAGAAACTACACATAGACCTAGCTCATGATGCCACTGTTGGGGATCGTAGCAAAAATTAAAATTTTCCTACGCGTCACCAAGATCTATCCATGGAGTATTCTAGCAACGAGGGGATAGGAGAGCATCTACATACCACTTGTAGATCGCAACGGAAGCGTTCAAGAAGAACGTGGATGATGGAGTCGTACTCGCTGTTGGGGATATTGCTATTTGGGGTAAACCGGCCTACAGGGCCCGGGTTAGCTCCGTCAATGGACCCGAGATGTCAAAGCCCAAGGAGAAATAGAAGGGCCCAAGGCCTATAATCGGTTTAGAGGCTTACGGCGTAAACCGGCCTGAGGTAAACTTGCATTGTAAGTTAGGAATAGAGAGACCGACCCGGGCACGTTTATAAACCGGAGGTCGGGACTTTGCAGACGGACGGGCGTCACCCGTGTATATAAGGGGACGACCCGGCGGCGGTTTGGGACAGAGAACAAGAACTCGAGGTTTAGGCGAAGCTTATCGCTCCCTAGCCCTCGAAACCCATCAATCCCATCACAACTAGACGTAGGCTTTTACCTTCATTGAAGGGGCCGAACTAGTATAAAATATGCGTCCTTGCGTCCGCTCTAACCCCTTCAAACTAACCCGTTGCGATGGCTCCACGACTAAGTCCTTTTGCCAGGACATCTGCCGTGACAAATCCACGACAGTTGGCGCCCACCGTGGGGCTATCGCGAGATGGTTTCAAGTTTTTGGAGGGCCGATTTGAAGGACTCGAGGGTTACGCTGTGGGTCGGATGACCAAGAGCCGCCGCGGAAAACTCTACATCGACAGCACAGGCTGGGGTCCCGTCGCCGGCTCGATCGAGTACGGGTACCGGGTCCCCTTTGGCGGCATCCATGTTTTCATCGGCAAGATCGGAGAACCAGGCCCCGAGTTAGGCGTCTGCGCCGACCTCGTCGAGACAGCTCAGTGCACGAGATCGACCCTGGCTAAACCGACCAGGAAGCACGCCTTCGTGGGAGTCATCCATGGAGGAAGCTACGAGGTAGGACCCGAATCCGGTGACGAAACCGCCATCGACTCCGGCGATGAAACGTCGACCGGGGAAACCGAATCTCTTTACCAGCTGCAAGAGGATCGGGTTGGGGGCGGCTCCGATGGCAACAGTATTCCGGACCCCTCTGATCTGCCCTATCGGGTTGGGATCTTCATGGCTGGAACACAGGCGGTGCCACGATCATCAACTGCAGCAATAGCAATCTCCGGATCGGCAGCAGCAACGGCTGCGCGGGCAGGAGGCCCTACGGGTTCACCAGCCCAAGTTTTGTCAGACCTGTTTGACGCACTGGCAGCGCTCATGGCGGAAGACAACCCGGTGGATCAGGAAGTTCACAATGCTGAGATTGCCAAAGTGAGAGAGCAGATCACTCAAGCTAAAGCGGAGCTGGCAACAGAAGAGATCAGGATGGCGGCGGAGCGCGCCGCTTTGGATGCACAGGCTTACAGGCTCATGATGGACCAGAATGCGTCTCAGGAAGTCCTGAAGAGGAAATCCCGATCTCGATTGCCCGCAGCCCTCGACGCCCGAAATCTCTTCAACACCCCGGGGATAAACCGTGCGGAGGCGATAGTCGGCGCCCCGGTTCAGCACCGGATAATAAACCTGCCTCGTCACAACACTGGTACACCACCGGCCGTGCCAACACCGTCAGGTCATTATTCCAACCCGATGGATAACCTCGTCGCGGCGGCGGCTCGATTGGAAGCCATTCCGATCGAAGGCGATTCACCGCAGGACGTAGAGACACGCCGGGTCAAGGAGCTCCTTAGGACCGCGTTGGCCCAACAAGAAGCATATTCGCAAAGCCGCGATCGGATTCACTCCACCCCTCGCCCCAGCGGGAGCTATAGTAGGCGCATGGAGGAGCCGGCTGTGTCAAGCAATGCCAGGCGTGAAGCGCTCCGCGGCAACAATCCGGCGGGCGTCGACAATGCTCAGGAGAATGTGGATCGCACCCGTGCGCGGGAGGCCGGAATAGCAGCGCAGCATCAGGCTCGTCAGCTTACACCTATCTTCCCAGCGGCTACGGTTGAACCGGGGGTGGTCTCCAGTTCTTTGGGAGTACCGTGCCTTGTTCCCGCTTTGCGCAACGTACGCCTGCCCAAAGACTTCAAAGGCCCCCGCAAGGTACCAAACTACACGGCAGATCAGCCTCCGGAGACATGGGTGGAGAGATATGAAATGGCTATGGAGATGCTGGATGTGGATGACACGGCGTGTGCCAAGTATTTTACTATGATGTTAGAAGGAACGGCCCGGACTTGGCTAAAGAGCTTACCGCCTAATTCAATTAGTTCGTGGGCCCAATTGCGCGCCCGGTTTATCAAGAATTTCAAGGACACGTGCAAACAGCCAATGTCGATAGTTGACCTAGCAGCCTGCGTTCAGCAAGAAGGGGAATCAACTACCCATTGGGTACGGCGGGTATCAGAAGTTTTGCACTCGTCAGATCGCATCAATGCAGACACCGCCGTGGTGCTGTTGGAAAGCAACTGTCGGTTTGGCCCTTTGAAGCTAAAGCTGGGCCGGATGAAGCGTGATTGTACAGATATAGGAACGCTCATGACCGCTTTAGTGAAGTATGCGGATTCTGACAGTACCAAGGATCCTGACTCTGGTGATGACAAAGCAGGGAAGGGAAAGAAGAATAGCAACACCAAAGGCCAGCAACATCGACCGACAGGTAATGGAGGCGGAGGTAAGCGTAAACCGGACGGGAGCATGGACTTTGTGGCCAACACAAGTGCACAGAATAAAGGCCAGCGGCGTAAGGGGAAACAGCCAAGTTTCCGCGCAAATCCCGGTCCTAATCCGGAGCGTTTGAACTTTTTCTTAAATCAACCCTGTCCGAAGCACGGAACAAAAGAGGAACCAGCAACCCATCTTTGGAAGGATTGTTATATCATGAAGGAATTCAAAAGTTCAAACACTTTCCAATATGATCACAGCTCCGGCGGCGGTTCAGGTTCCGGATCAGGATACGGTGGCGGAAATTCCGGTCCAGGGTTCCAGGGTAATCCGGGCGGGCAGGACAGCCAAAATAATCAAAGTAATCAAAGTGGTTACGGACAGCAGCAATCAGGTTATCAGAGCAACCCGAAACAGTTGAGTGGTGGACAGTATCATGTCTTTACTACAAGCTTGGATAAACGGGATAGAAAGCTTCAGAGGCGGGCAATCAGTGCTATCGAACCGGCCATGCCTCACTATCTGCGCTGGTCAGAACAGCCTATCATATGGAGCCGAGAGGATCACCCTCCCAGGGTTTATAATCCGGGTCAGTTAGCATTGGTGGTGGCGCCTCAGGTGGGAGGTTATAAGCTCACCAAGGTGCTCATGGACGGAGGGAGCAGCATTAACATCTTGTATTATGAGACCTTCCGTCGCATGGGACTGGTAGATAAGGATCTCAAACCGACCAAGACAGTGTTCCACGGGGTGGTACCTGGCAAGTCTGCTTATCCGGTTGGTAAGATAGCCCTTGAAGTGGTCTTTGGCGATAGTCACGATTCCAGATCAGAGACGCTGACGTTCGAAGTGGTTAAAATCCAAAGTCCGTACCACGCTTTGTTTGGACGGCCAGCCTATGCAAAATTTATGGCACGGCCCTGCTACGTGTATCTGCAACTTAAGATGCCGGGTTACAAGGGCACTATAACGGTTCATGGGAGCCGTCGAATCGCTTTGGAATGCGAGGAAGGAGATGCGACTTATGCAGAATCGGTTTGTGCTACGGAGGAGCTAAGGCAGTACAAAGACAGTGTTGATCCGGAGGACATGACTTCATTAAAAAAGCCAACTACGGACCACGATCCGGCCTTGAAGTTCAAATCAGCGGCCGAAACTAAGCTTGTTGACTTCGTGCCGGGCGATTCATCCAAGCAGTTCAGCATCAGTGCAAACTTGGATCCAAAATAGGAAAGCGCGCTCATCGAGTTCATCCGTGAGAATCGGGACATCTTTGCATGGAAGCCGTCTGACATGCCTGGTGTACCGAGGCAACTCGCTGAGCACACCCTTAATGTGGATCCTAAGTATAAACCGGTAAAGCAGTTCTTACGGCGGTTTAATGAAGAAAGACGTAAAGCGATTGGTGAGGAAGTGGCCAGGTTTATTATTGAGGTTTTTCATCCCGAGTGGCTTGCTAATCCGGTGCTGGTTCTTAAGAAAAACGGCACCTGGCGCATGTGTGTGGATTACACAGACTTGAATAAAGCTTGTCCAGCGGATCCTTTTGCTCTCCCCCGGATTGATCAAATCATTGATGCTACAGCAGGTTGCGAGCGTTTGAGTTTTTTGGATGCCTATTCGGGTTATCATCAGATCAAGATGGCAGTTAAGGACCAGGAGAAGACGGCGTTCATTACTCCCTTTGGAGCCTTCTGCTATGTGTCTATGCCCTTCGGGCTTAAGAGTGCGCAGGCTACTTATCAACGGTGTGTGCAAAATTGCCTCCACGAGCAGATTGGTCGTAATGTGCATGCTTATGTGGATGATATTGTGGTCAAGTCACGAAAGAAGGAGACCCTGGTTGACAATTTGAAGGAGACTTTCGATAACTTGAGAGTGTACCAAATGATGCTCAACCCGGCGAAATGTGTTTTTGGTGTGCCTGCAGGCAAGTTGTTGGGATTTTTAGTATCCCATAGAGGAATTGAGGCTAATCCGGAAAAGATCACAGCCATCACCTCCCTGGCCAAACCGAAATGCGTCAATGATGTTCAGCGCATGGCCGGACGGATTGCAGCGTTAAGCCGGTTTATCAGTCGCCTCGGTGAAAAGGCGATCCCCTTGTATCAAATGCTCAAGAAGACGGATCAATTTGTCTGGAGTGCGGAGGCAGATAAAGCGTTTGAGGACTTGAAGCGGCAGCTAGTCAATCCGCCAGTTTTGGCAGCCCCTGTAGATAAAGAGCCACTCCTGTTATATGTTGCTGCGAATGCCAGAGCAGTTAGTGTGGCGATGGTGGTAGAACGAAAGGAGGTTGGAAAAGAACATCCGGTTCAGCGACCGGTTTACTATATCAGTGAAGTACTTATCGAGTCCAAACAAAGGTATCCGCATTGGCAGAAGCTGGTATATGGTGTTTTTATGGCAAGCCGGAAGCTGAGGCAATATTTTCAAGGACACCCCATCACGGTGGTCAGTTCTGCTCCTTTGGGTGACATCATACAGAACCGGGAGGCGACCGGTCGGATTGCCAAGTGGGCTATCGAGCTCGGGCCGCACGATTTAAGATACGTACCTCGGACGGCTATAAAATCACAAGCACTTGTCGACTTCATAAACGATTGGACAGAGTTACAAGCGCCTGAGGAGAAGCCAGATAACACCTATTGGACCATTCATTTTGACGGGTCAAGACAATTGGAAGGCTCGGGGGCTGGAGTCGTTTTAACTTCCCCACGAGGTGATAAGTTTTGTTATGTCCTCCGTTTAATGTTCCCCTGTACAAATAATGCGGCTGAGTATGAAGCTTTGCTGCATGGTCTTCGGATGGCTAAAGAGATGAATCTGAGCAGAGTTAGGTGCTTTGGTGATTCGGATCTGGTGGCTCAGCAGGTATCTGGCACCTGGGATTCAAAGGACCCGCTCATGGCTGCATACCGACGTGAAGTAGATATGGTAGCCGGACATTTCAAAGGCTATCAAGTGGACCATGTGGACCGCAGAAAGAATGAGGCAGCGGACGCTTTAAGCCGCTTGGGCTCTCAGCGTAAACCGGTCCCACCCAATGTTTTCTTGGATGTATTGTATCACCCATCGGTACAGATACCCGGTGAGCTGGAGTTGGCTGTTCCTGATCCGGAGGCTCAATTAGTGGCGGCTCTTCACGTCACCCCGGATTGGACGCTCCCTTATCTGGCATATATGAACCGGGGTGAGTTGCCAGAAGACGAAAGCTTGGCTCGACAGATAGTACGGCGGTCCAAGTCTATGACCATTTTCAAAGGAGAGCTGCATCATCGCAGCGTGTCAGGAGCGCTGCAACGGTGCGTATCCCCTGAGGAGGGGTGCGAGATATTACGTGAAATACATGAAGGGGATTGCGGCCACCACGCCGGTTCAAAATCATTGGTGGCTAAAGCGTTCCGCCACGGTTTCTACTGGTTAACTGCTCATGCTGATGCAGAAGACCTGGTCAGGTTATGTGATGGTTGCCAGAAATTTTCCAGACGAGCACACATACCGGCTCAAGAATTGAGGATGATCCCAATCACTTGGCCGTTTGCGACTTGGGGGCTCGATATGGTTGGGCCTTTTAAGTGTTCCAAAGATAAGAAGACCCACCTACTGGTGGCGGTTGACAAATTTACAAAGTGGGTGGAGGCAGAACCTGTCAGTAAATGTGATGCTGCCACGGCGGTTCGGTTTATAAAGAAGGTGATCTTCCGGTTTGGCTTTCCACACAGCATCATCACAGATAATGGTACCAATCTATCCAAGGGGGCCATGAAAGAGTTCTGTGCACGGGAGCATATACGGCTTGATGTTTCTTCGGTAGCGCACCCACAATCTAATGGTCAGGCAGAACGAGCGAATCAAGAGATCTTGAGAGGTATCAAACCCCGGCTTCTGGTCCCTTTGCAAAGGACGCCGGGTTGTTGGGTGGAGGAGTTACCGTCTGTATTATGGAGCATCAACACCACGCCTAACAGATCCACGGGGTTTACGCCATTTTTTATGGTCTATGGAGCAGAGGCGGTTCTCCCAAGTGATATACGACATGACTCACCTCGTGTGGCAGCATATGTTGAAGCGGACAACGAGCAGGCACGGCAGAACGCTCTTGACTTGTTGGATGAGGAGCGTGACTTGGCAGCTGCCCGTTCAGCGATTTACCAGCAAGATCTTCGCCGTTACCACAGCCGTCGGGTTAGGACCAGAACCTTTCAGGAGGGGGATTTGGTGCTTCGGCTCATCCAGGATCAGTCTGATCAGCATAAATTATCCCCGCCTTGGGAGGGACCTTTTGTGGTCAGCAAGAATCTGAATAATGGGTCATACTACCTGATTGATATTCGAGAGCGCAAGGATTCACGCACATCAGAGGAGGAGACCGGCAGGCCGTGGAACATAGCTCATCTTCGACCTTATTATACATGAGCCTTGGGCTCTGTTTATGTACATATCATGACCATGTATATATTATGATTAATACAATAAACCGGAACCTCGAGCAAAACGGGGTCTCTGCCGTTCGTCACATCATGCGTGGTTACCTGGAGTTGATTCGCTTTAATGCAATTTCTGGTTTACCCCTTGAGGTCGCTTCGAAGAGGATCAAAGTGAAGACTCCGGTTTATAGTCCGGTTCAAGGGAAGATGACTCCCGCAAAGCTTTGAGGCCCTTAATATCCGGTTTAAAGATCCCGGTTCAAGCATGGGGCTTCCTGTTCAAACATAGGTCGTATTCGAACCAAAGAGAACATAGCTATTCAAACATGGGGCTTCCTGTTCAAACATAGGTCGTATTCGAACCAAAGAGAACATAGCTATTCAAACATGGGGCTTCCTGTTCAAACATAGGTCGTATTCGAACCAAAGAGAACATAGCTATCCCTATAAAGTCAGTTGGGGACCTAGTCGGCCTGAACCGTAGCTACACCTCCGGGGGGCTTGGTCATGTCTTGACGACGGTAATGCCTTCTGGCTGGCACATTTGCCACTGAATCAGTGGGGGACCTAATCGACTTGAACCGTAGATTACGCCTTATGGGAGCTCGGTCATGTCTTGATGATGGTAATGCCTTCTGGTCGGCTTTTTAGCCAATGAATCATTTGGGGGCTTGGTCGTGTCCGAACCAACGCAATGCCACTTGATCGGCCCTTGGCCACTGAGTCACTTGGGGGCTTGGTCGAATCCGAACCAATGCAATGCCATTTGACCGGCATATTTGCCACGATTCAGTTAGGAACCTAGTCGACCTAAACCGTAGCTACACCTCTTGGGGGCTCGGTTTATTTTGTCTTGACGATGGTCACGCCTTCTGAACGGTTCATAGCAACCACTATTTGCATGCGTTTTACTATCGCGTTGGCCTCTCGTATTTGGTTTTTGTTTTTTGCCTTTATTGTGGTATTTTTTGTTCTTCGGAACGTCAAGTGCTTTTAAACCGATTCAGCTGACACAGCCTGGTCCGTTTTTTAACCCGGAGGCAAGTTGCCCGGTTTGGCAAAGGCGCAGCACGGTTCATAGGGTCGAAAGACCTTGTGTACTCAGTAAAGACAGGAAACATAAAGTTGGAAAACGTCATTGGAAAGAGCATCAGTACCCGTGCGCGAAGGCACATTCAAATGCAGAGGTATTAAACTATTTTATTACAAGGCAGCGTAGTGCCTGAATATATTGTTCGTTGACGGATTAAACGTCACCGATTAAGGTGAACCGGAGCGTTGATTACGCCTGTTCGCCGCCTCGGTTCGAAGGCTGTGGATCATCTTGCGCTGCATCCTCTTGGCTACCCATTGGCTGGAAATCAGCAGTGGTCCAGTCGATTCCCATTAGCGCTTGAAAGACAGCTTCTTCGTGAATTAGCAAAGACGGTTCAATGTCAGGGGCGTAGGTATGCTTACGGATTGGAGGAATAAGGTTTTCCGTTTCAGGGACCGGGGCAGCTACTCGCCTGTTCTGGTTATCATATTGGGCTTGGTAATGGGTCAGATCTGCTTCTTCAGCCAATTAACAACCTAGGGGGCGCACCGCCCGGTTTATCGCCCTCAAATCATCTTCACCAAAGTCTGAACCATCTTCTTTCAAGCTGGGGTATCCTTGGGCCGCTTCGACAGGGTCGAAATCTGGTACCCACGCTTTGGCCCGGATCAAGGCAGTGATGGCTCCAGTTCGAGCAGCTGATCTTTTCAACTCTTCAATCCGGGCTGGAAGCATGGATAGCCTCTTTAACGTGTCTTGAATCAGAGACGGTGCAGGGTGGTTGTGCGATGCAGTGGTGATAGCTCTCTGTGCTCCGGAGTACAGCTGTTCAATCAGAGTATAAGCAGCTTTGAGTTTCATCCGCACATCAGAACCCAAGTGTCCAATACGTGAGCCTGCAGTGTTTCAAGATGGATTACAAACCGGACATAGAATATAGCAGACAAGGTACAAATTGGAAGAAGGGCATCGAAAAATTTACCAAAGACGGCAGAGGTCATGGAGTGTATTTGTCGCTTCATGGTGGATAATTCATCGACCACCGGTTTGAGAGCAGCTTCAGCATTTTCGGCCCTCTTCGTCAAAAGAGCTTTTTCAGTAGCCCAAACAGCTTGCTCCTTTTTGCGGTCTTCTTTCAGCTGTTCCATAACGGTTAAGGCATTGGTCAATTCCTCCTTCGCTTTTTCAGTTTCAGCCTGCTGGGTTTTTAAAGTTTCCTGAAGGTCCGAGACTTGTTTCTCTTTGGTCTTCAAATCCCCCTGCAGTAGGTCATCAGCAGTGTTCAGAAAATAGTGCACGGTTTGGAAGTATCAACCACACAAGCAAGTTATGTGCTCGATACTTGGGGGCTAATGCATACTTGATTTTAACACATGTTTTCCACTACAAAAAGTCCCAGGATTAATACAAGTATTAAAACTTGGCACTTGGGGGCTAATGGTTATTTAATGATGTTTCTGGTTAAAGGCTTATGTTGAAGCCCTGGGTTTTTAAACCGGACCTTAGTGGTCAAGGCAGTATGATTCGGGTTACCATCTCGGATTCGGATCAAATTGAGAAGCTAGGTTGTAACAGAAGGAAGCGCAAGAGAGTTACCTCAAGTTTTTCTTTCATCATCCTGGTCATACCAGCTTCATAATCGCGACTGGTGTACAGTCGGTTCAGGTACCCAGAATAAAGATCTTGGGCGCTTAAAGCGGCGTACGTTGAGGAGCCAACGTCCCATTTGCCCTTTATGGCCGAGATTTCGTCCTTGGCAGTATGCTTGGCCAAAGTAGCAGTGTTCCCCGGTTCAGAGCGGCCAATGCCGGTAATCACAACATCATCATCCTTGGAGTCGCTGCTCTGCAGTGGCCCTGTCGGTTTATCAACAGTTCCAGAAGGGGGGATGGATTCCTCAACCCGAACAGGACTGGCAGGCGGATTAGTACGGCTGGCAGGTTTGGTAGGCCTTTCTTCAGCACAGGTGTCATCTTGCGGAGATAGATAATTCTGAATATCTTCACGACCCAGAGCGTCAGCACCAGGAGTTTTCTCCGGTTCAGGAGCGGCAGTTCCTTCAGCCGGGTTATCCAGCCGAGCCTTCTTGCTCGGTCTAGGTTTAGCCCTGGAAAAAACCCAAAGATTGAAAAAACGGTGTAAGATGGATTAAGAGACCCATACAGAGATATGTTGTGATCGGTCCAACTTACCCAATAACTGTCTTCAGCGGTCGCAGTTGAGTGGCTGAAGATTCACCAGAAGATGAATGGGAAGTGACCTGATAATCGGAGTCAGATGGATTAAGAGGCTGACGAGTTAAACCTGCTTTAGGAGGAAAGCTAGCGCATAAATCGGAGACCTCTGAGCGGCGTTTCCGAACCGGGCTGTTCGGTAAACCGGCGGAGGTAACTACCTGGCCGCTATGCCGGGTGGTGCGTCGAGCTTCATGTTGCTGGGTCTTCACAAGAAATTTGGGATCCAAGTAAGCAAGAGGATGAGAAAATTTAATTTTCCGGTTTGCTTGGCGAGGTTTTTTCAAAGGCAAAGGAACGGCATCAGAAGAAAGAATAGTTACCTCTGGGCCTTCAGCATTGCTCGCTTCAGCGTCGTCCTGACAAGTATCATCATCAATAAGACGTATAAAAAGTAAGCCAACTGAATCGAGATCTACCCCAAGGTCCGGATTACCCACATCATCCTCCTCTAAATCCGGGGTAGAGGAAGCGGTGTTCCTTTTCTTCTGAGCGGGTTTCTTCACCCTCGTTTTTGGTCGGGTTACCTTTTCGGTCGGCTCTTGAAACTTCTTGCTCCAAAACAGATCATCTCCCTGTCTCAGAAAGGACTGGAGTTAGCAATATGTGTATAAGGAGATCATAAATTCTATAACAAACAGAGGGGAGATACTTACAGCAGGTGGTTTGTTTGTGGCGCAAAATGGAAGCAGGCCGATTCGGGCGCAATCATATTCCGGTTCATTCAGCATCTTTTTCACAGCTTCAGTGACTTCGTCCTCCGTCAGCTGAATGTTGCAGTGCCTCAAAGGATCATCAACCCGGCCGGTGTATTGGCACATTAAACCGGAGCGGATGCTGAGGGGCAGGATGCTCCATGAAATCCAGCAACGGGCAAGATCTACCCCCGTTAAACCGTTAGCCATGAAGGCTCTGAGCTTGGACAGCTGAGGGGCATACTTACTCCTCTCTTTGGCGGTTAGCCTTGGGGGGAAGGGGTGTGTATTGCTAAGTCTCTCTGGACGGAAGCCGGGCAGTGGATTTTCTTCAGCAGGGGAAGTATCCTTGCAATAGAACCAAGTGTGATTCCATTCTTGCGGATGACTATGCAACTTGGCGTGAGGATAAGTCACCTCTTTCCTCTTTTGAATCGTCATACCACCCAGTTCCATATTAGGGCCGTCGGTGAATTCAGTACGTCGGTTCAAATGAAACAAGTCCTGGAACAGCTCTACAGTAGGTTCCTCCTGGAAGTACACCTCGCAAAGCACTTGAAAATGGCAGATATTCATGACTGAGTTTGGACCAACATCTTGTGGGCGCAACCTAAAGTTAGCCAGGACGTCCCGATAAAATTTTGAACTGGGTGGATTAAAACCCCGGGCCAGGTGATCCGCAAACACCACCACTTCTCCCTCCTGTGGGGTAGGAGGACATTCGTTTCCTGGAACCCTCCAATGGATAGCATTTTTGCTACTCAAAGCGCCAGTCAGAACTAAGTTGTTTAGTTGGGTCTCAGTGATGCGAGAGGGAACCCAGTTGCATTCGTACACCTGTTTTGCCATGAGGAAATCTACAAGACAAAGGTGTTCCGGTTTGAGAACAAGTGTGAATGTAAACCGAAGATGCGCTTATATAGAGTAAGGTTATCTACAATGATATCATCCAGCGGTTCATCAAGGGGACTAATGGATGTGTGGATTGGTTTGTTCGCTTTGCTAGAAGTTAAACCGACCAGATCTAACAGTTGTGAATATGAAAGCAGAAACAGATCCCGTACGGATTCTTTCAAAGCAATGGATCTACAGCTAGGGCAAAAAAGAAGTAAAAATATGAGGTTTGGCTCACAGCAGAACAACATAAGTTCAAGCAGGGAAATGAGTGAGATCTAAGGAGATGAGTACAGATTTATGGCGAATACTGAGAGGGACTACAAATCACGGTACAGGTATCATCATCTGTTCGCAAAAGCTGCTATGGGGATGAACAAGAAACAGTAGCAGGATGACGAACCCTAGAACAGATCTAAAGCAAGAAGAACAGGGGCCTTACCGGGATCCAAACGGATGTGGAAGGTCGCCGCGGTGCTCTGGTCCGATCAGGTTGATGCAGCGGCCGGAGTTGATGCAGTAGCTGACGGCGGCGGCGGAGCTCCGAGGTCTGGGTTGCGAGGAAGACGAAGAAGGGGACGAAAGAGAGGAAAGGAAGATGGCTTTCAAGTCCTATTTATAAGGAGCGGCGCGCGTGTCAGGCGCGCGAATCCAGGGGCCGGTGATTTCGAGAGCCCAGTCGTCGCCCGGATTATTGCGGATTAGCAAAAGGAGACGGTAGCTTTGCACTGACGTCATATCGGTTTACCGCAGCAAAAGGAGATGAAGAAAACGGCGGTTCAACAGTTACTGGAAGACATTTGAAGACAGAAATTCTTATTAAGGATTGACATGAACCTGTTCAAATCAATCTGGGGCCTAATGTTGGGGATATTGCTATTTGGGGTAAACCGGCCTACAGGGCCCGGGTTAGCTCCGTCAATGGACCCGAGATGTCAAAGCCCAAGGAGAAATAGAAGGGCCCAAGGCCTATAATCGGTTTAGAGGCTTACGGCGTAAACCGGCCTGAGGTAAACTTGCATTGTAAGTTAGGAATAGAGAGACCGACCCGGGCACGTTTATAAACCGGAGGTCGGGACTTTGCAGACGGACGGGCGTCACCCGTGTATATAAGGGGACGACCCGGCGGCGGTTTGGGACAGAGAACAAGAACTCGAGGTTTAGGCGAAGCTTATCGCTCCCTAGCCCTCGAAACCCATCAATCCCATCACAACTAGACGTAGGCTTTTACCTTCATTGAAGGGGCCGAACTAGTATAAAATCTGCGTCCTTGCGTCCGCTCTAACCCCTTCAAACTAACCCGTTGCGATGGCTCCACGACTAAGTCCTTTTGCCAGGACATCTGCCGTGACAAATCCACGACACTCGCCGTGATCCGAATCACCGATGACCTAGTGCCGAACGGACAGCACCTCCGCGTTCAACACACGTACGGTCGGGATAACGTCTCCTCCTTCTTGATCCAGCAAGGGGGAAGGAAAGGTTGATGAAGATCCAGCAGCACGACGGCGTGGTGGTGGATGCAGCAGAATTCCAGCAGGGCTTCGCCAAGCGTCTACGGAGAGAGGGAGAGGTGTAACAGGGGAGAGGGAGGCGCCAATGCTGCAGGGTGCGGCTGCCCTCCCTCCCCCCTTTATATAGGCCCCCTGGGGGGGCGCCGGCCCCTGGAGATCCAATCTCCCAGGGGGGCGGGGGCCAGGGGGGTGGAGTACCCCCCAAGGCAAATGGGGCGCCCCCCCACCCTAGGATTCCAACCCTAGGCGCAGGGGGTGGGCCTTGGGGGGCGCACCAGCCCACTAAGGGCTGGTCCCCCCTCCCACTTCAGCCCATGGGGCCCTCCGGGATGGGTGGCCCCACCTGGTGGACCCCCGGGACCCATCTGGTGGTCCCGGTACAATACCGGTGACCCCCGGATCACTCCCGATGGCCGAAATTGCACTTCCTATATATAATTCTTCACCTCCGGACCATTCTGGAACTCCTCGTGACGTCCGAGATCTCATCCGGGACTCCGAACAACCTTCGGTTTGCTGCATACTAATATCTTTACAACCCTAGCGTCATCGAACCTTAAGTGTGTAGACCCTACGGGTTCGGGAGACATGCAGACATGACCGAGACGATCTCCGGTCATTAACCAACAGCGGGATCTGGATACCCATGTTAGCTCCCACACGCTCCTCGATGATCTCATCGGATGAACCACGATGTCGAGGACTTAATCAATCCCGTACTGAATTCCCTTTGTCTATCGGTACGATACTTGCCCGAGATGGTGTCTTACCGAGTGGGCCCAGAGATACCTCTCCGTCATACGGAGTGACAAATCCCAGTCTCGATTCATGCCAACCCAACAAACACTTTCGGAGATACCTGTAGTGCACCTTTATAGTCACCCAGTTACGTTGTGACGTTTGATACACCCAAAGCACTCCTACGGCATCCGGGAGTTGCATAATCTCATGGTCTAAGGAATGATACTTGACATTCAGAAAAGCTCTAGCAAACGAACTATACGATCTTTTGTGCTATGCTTAGGTTTGGGTCTTGTCCATCACATCATTCTCCTAATGATGTGATCCCGTTATCAATGACATCCCCATGTCCGTAGTCAGGAAACCATGACTATCTATTGATCAACGAGCTAGTCAACTAGAAGCTTACTAGGGACACATTGTGGTCTATGTATTCACACATGTATTATGATTTCCGGACAATACAATTATAACATGAACAATAGACGATTATCATGAACAAGGAAATATAATAATCCTTTTATTATTGCCTCTAGGGCATATTTCCAACAAGTTGGACTCCCCCCTTTGGCGCGTCCCCTAGGTCGGCCGCCTCCTCCCCTCCTCCTTTATATATGGGGCAGGGGGCACTCCATAGACACAACAGTTGTTTCTTAGCCGAGTGCGGTGCCCCCCTCCATAGTTTACCACCTCGGTCATATTGTCGTAGTGCTTAGGCGAAGCCCTGCATGGATCACATCACCAACACCGCCGCCATGCCGTCGTGCTGACGGAACTCTCCCTCGACCCTCTACTGGATCAAGAGATCGAGGGACGTCATCGAACTAAACATGTGCTAAACACGAAGATGCCGTGCGTTCGGTACTTGGATCGGTTGGATCGTGAAGATGTTCGACTACATCAACCGCATTAACATAACGCTTCCACTTTCGGTCTACGAGGGTACGTGGACACACTCTCGCCTCTCGTTGCTATGCATCTCCTAGATAGATCTTGCGTGATCATAGGATTTTTTTTTTGAATTACTACGTTCCCCAACAGATACTACCCATAGATTCATCAAAATAAGAAAACAACACAATGAAAACAAAATCTGTCAAAAACAGAACAATCTGTAGTAATCTGGACTTTTGCCAAACTTATGTAACTCCAAAGATTCTAAAAAAATAGGACAATAGAGGAAATTTGTATATCAATCATGTATAATAAAATTAAGAATTTTATCACGCTCCAGTGAATTTTAACAATTTTGCTACTGGATGCAAAAGTTTCTGTTTTTCAACAAAATCAAATCAACTATCACCATAGATCATCCCAAAGGCTTTACTTGGCACAAAAACTAATCAAAACATTAAAACACAATTACTACAAAAGTAATATTGTGTATTTATTAAAGAACAGAAGCACAAACAAAAAACACAAAATAAAATTGGGCTGCCTCCCAACAAGTGCTATTGTTTAACGCCCCTAGCTAGGCATTGATAATTTTAATGATGCTCACATGGAAGATAGAAATTGAAACACAAAGAGAGCATCATGTAGCATGTGAAAAACAAGTTTAAGTCTAACATACTTCCGATGCATAGACACTTTATAAGCAAACAAATTATTAAGACAAGCAAAAACTAGCATATGCAAGGAAGAAGAAAGAAACAATGGCAATCTCAACATAACGAGAGGTAATTTAATGACATGAAAATTTCTACAACCATCTCTCATAATAATTACATGTAGGATCATAATCAAATTCAACAATATAACCATCACATAAAACATTATCTTCATGATCCACATGCATGCAAAGTTGACACTCTTCCAAAATAGTGGGATTATCATCAACTAAAGCCGTGACCTCTCCAAACCCACTTTTATCAAAAAATTCACAAGATTGATAATTCTCCAAAGTAGTGGGATTCTTTTTTCCTAGAGTTGACACTCTTCCAAACCCACTTTCAATATTATCGCAAACATATTCATCATGAGCCTTAAATAAATTTTTAATATCATAAGAAGCATTATCACCCCAATCATGATCATTGCAATAAGTAGTGGACATATGAAAATTAGTATCCCCAAGCTTGGGTTTTTGCATATTATTAGTACAATTGACATTAGATGAACTTGTAATAACATCATTGCAATCGTGATTTTCATTCAAGGGGCTATCAAGTGTGGGTGAAATAGCAACAATTTCATGTGTAACATAAGGAACTATATCAAGTTCATATCCATAAGAATAATTAATATTGGCATCATGGCCATAAGAATAGCAAGCATCACATTCATTAAGAGGGTATATTTCAATCAAATCAACGGAATCATAATTATCTATAGATTCATGCATATCATTATTTTCTTCTAAAGTAGCGGACATTCTCTCAATAAGTTCTCTAACATAGGCATTATGAGCATAGTTTTCATAGCA
This sequence comes from Aegilops umbellulata, assembly GCA_032464435.1. NCBI lineage: Eukaryota > Viridiplantae > Streptophyta > Magnoliopsida > Poales > Poaceae > Aegilops > Aegilops umbellulata. The sequence continues at coordinate 67,867,715 of CP136057.1, forward strand.
ATATTTAAGTATGTCAAACTTTTCAAATTTGTAGAGAGTAATATCATACTTTTCAATCAAAGGAGGAACTTCATAAGCACCCTTAAAAGCAACAAATTCTTCAATTTTTTCGGTATCATAGTGAAGGAAATATGCCCTAGAGGCAATAATAAAGTTATTATTTATTTCCTTATTTCATGATAAATGTTTATTATTCATGCTAGAATTGTATTAACCGGAAACATAATACATGTGTGAATACATAGACAAACAAGAGTGTCACTAGTATGCCTCTACTTGACTAGCTCATTAATCAAAGATGGTTATGTTTCCTAACCATAAACAAAGAGTTGTTATTTGATTAATGGGATCACATCATCAGATGAATGATCTGATTGACTTGACCCATTCTGTTAGCTTAGCACTTGATCGTTTAGTTTGTTGCTATTGCTTTCTTCATGACTTATACATGTTCCTATGACTATGAGATTATGCAACTCCCGTTTACCGGAGGAACACTTTGTGTGCTACCAAACGTCACAACGTAACTGGGTGATTATAAAGGTGCTCTACAGGTGTCTCCGAAGGTACTTGTTGGGTTGGCGTATTTCGAGATTAGGATTTGTCACTCCGAGTGTCGGAGAGGTATCTCTGGGCCCTCTCGGTAATACACATCACTTAAGCCTTGCAAGCATTGCAGCTAATGAGTTAGTTGCGAGATGATGTATTACGGAACGAGTAAAGAGACTTGCCGGTTACGAGATTGAACTAGGTATTGGATACCGACGATCGAATCTCGGGCAAGTAACATACCGATGACAAAGGGAACAAACGTATGTTGTTATGCGGTCTGACCGATAAAGATCTTCGTAGAATATGTGGGAGCCAATATGAGCATCCAGGTTCCGCTATTGGTTATTGACCGAGAATGGTTCTAGGTCATGTCTACATAGTTCTCGAACCCGTAGGGTCCGCACGCTTAACGTTACGATGACAGTTTTATTATGAGTTTATGTTTTTGATGTACCGAAGGTTGTTCGGAGTCCCGGATGTGATCATGGACATGACGAGGAGTCTCGAAATGTTTGAGACATAAAGATCGATATATTGGAAGCCTATATTTGGACATCGGAATCGTTCCGGGTGAAATCGGGATTTACCGGAGTACCGGGGGTTACCGGAACCCCCCCGGGGGTTATTGGGCCTACATGGGCCTTAAGGGAGAAGAGGAGGGCCAGCCAGGGCAGGCCGCGCGCCCCCTCCCCCCTAGTCCGAATAGGACAAGGAAGGGGGGGGGGGCGCCCCCTTTCCTCTTCCCCTTCCCCCTTTCCTTCTCCAACAAGGCAAGAGGGGGGAGTCCTACTCCCGGTGGGAGTAGGACTCCTCCAGGCGCACCCCAAAGGGGCCGGCCGCACCTCCCCCTCCCTCCTTTATATACGGGGGCAGGGGGCACCCTAGGACACACAAGTTGATCTTCGTGATCGTTCCTTAGCCGTGTGCGGTGTCCCCCTCCACCATATTCCACCTCGTTCATATCGTTGCGGTGCTTAGGCGAAGCCCTGCGTCGGTAGAACATCATCATCGTCACCACGCCGTCGTGCTGACGGAACTCATCCCCGACACCCTGCTGGATCGGAGTCCGGGGATCGTCATTGAGCTAAACGTGTGCTGAACTCGGAGGTGCCGTCCGTTCGGTGCTTGGATCGGTCGGATCAAGAAGACGTACGACTACTTCCTCTATGTTGTGTCAACGCTTCCTCTTCAGTCTACGAGGGTACATAGACAACACTCTCCCCTCTCGTTGCTATGCATCACCATGATCTTGCGTGTGTGTAGGATTTTTTTTGAAATTACTACGTTCCCCAACAGTGGCATCAGAGCCTGGTTTTATGGTTTGATGTTATATGCACGAGTAGAACACAAGTGAGTTGTGGGCGATATAAGTCATACTGCTTACCAACATGTCATACTTTGGTTCGGCGGTATTGTTGGATGAAGCGGCCCGGACCGACATTACGCGTACGCTTACGCGAGACTGGTTCTACCGCCGTGCTTTGCACACAGGTGGATAGCGGGTGTCAGTTTCTCCAACTTTAGTTGAACCGAGTGTGGCTATGCCCGGTCCTTGCGAATGTTAAAACAACACCAACTTGACAAACTGTTGTTGTGGTTTGATGCGTAGGTAAGATTGGTTCTTGCTAAGCCCATAGCAGCCACGTAAAACTTGCAACAACAAAGTAGAGGACGTCTAACTTGTTTTTGCAGGGCATGTTGTGATGTGATATGGTCAAGACATGATGCTAAATTTTATGGTATGAGATGATCATGTTTTGTAACTGAGTTATCGGCAACTGGCAGGAGCCATATGGTTGTCGCTTTATTGTATGCAATGCAATCGCCCTGTAATGCTTTACTTTATCACTAAGAGGTAGCGATAGTCGTACAAGCATAAAGATTGGCGAGACGACAACGATGCTACGATGGAGATCAAGGTGTCGTGCCGGTGACGATGGCAATCATGGAGGTGCTTCGGAGATGGAGATCACAAGCACAAGATGATGATGCCATACAAATCACTTATATTGATTGCATGTGATGTTTATCTTTTTATGCATCTTACCTTAGCATTATAAGATGATCTCTCACTAAATTTCAAGATAAAAGTGTTCTCCCTGAGTATGCACCGTTGCCAAAGTTCGTCGTGCCCAGACACCACGTGATCATCGGGTGTGATAAGCTCTACGTCCATCTACAACGGGTGCAAGCCAGTTTTGCACACGCAGAATACTCGGGTTAAACTTGACGAGCCTAGCATATGCAGATATGGCCTCGGAACACGGAGACCGAAAGGTCAAGCGTGAATCATATAGTAGATATGATCAACATAGTGATGTTCACCATTGAAAGCTACTCCATTTCACGTGATGATCGGTTATGGTTTAGTTGATTTGGATCACGTGATCACTTAGAGGATTAGAGGGATGTCTATCTAAGTGGGAGTTCTTAAGTAATATGTTTAATTGAACTTAAATTTATCATGAACTTAGTACCTGATAGTATCTTGCTTGTCTATGTTGATTGTAGATAGATGGCCCGTGCTGTTGTTCCGTTGAATTTTAATGCGTTCTTGAGAAAGCAAAGTTGAAAGATGATGGTAGCAATTACGCGTACTGGGTCCGTAACTTGAGGATTATCCTCATTGCTGCACAGAAAAGTTACGTTCTGGAAGCACCGCTGGGTGCCAGGCCTGCTGCTGATGCAACTGACGACGTTAAGAACGTCTGGCAGAGCAAAGCTGATGACTACTCGATAGTTCAATGTGCCATGCTTTACGGCTTAGAACCGGGACTTCAACGACGTTTTGAACATCATGGAGCATATGAGATGTTCCAGGAATTGAAGTTAATATTCCAAAAGAATGCCCGGATTAAGAGATATGAAGTCTCCAATAAGTTCTATAGCTGCAAGATGGAGGAGAATAGTTCTGTCAGTGAGCATATACTCAAGATGTCTGGGTATTGTAATCACTTGATTCAACTGGGAGTTACTCTTTCGGATGATAGCGTCATTGACAGAATTCTCCAATCACTTCCACCTAGCTACAAGAGCTTCGTGATGAACTATAATATGCAAGGGATGGATAAGACAATTCCCGAGCTCTTCGCAATGCTAAAGGTTGCGGAGGTAGAAATCAAGAAGGAGCATCAAGTGTTGATGGTCAACAAGACCACTAGTTTCAAGAAAAAGGGCAAAGGGAAAAGAAAGGGGAACTTCAAGAAGAACAACAAGCAAGTTGCTGCTTAGGAGAAGAAACCCAAGTCTGGACCTAAGCCTGAAACTGAGTGCTTCTATTGCAAGCAAACTGGACACTGGAAGCGGAACTGCCCCAAGTATTTGGCGGATAAGAAGGATGGCAAGGTGAACAAAGGTATATGTGATATACATGTTATTGATGTGTACCTTACTAGAGCTCGCAGTAGCACCTGGGTATTTGATACTGGATCTGTTGCTAATATTTGTAACTCGAAACAGGGACTATGGATTAAGCGAACACTGGCAAAGGACGAGGTGACGATGCGCGTGGGAAATGGTTCCAAAGTCGATGTGATCGTGGTCGGCACGCTACCTCTACATCTACCTTCGGGATTAGTATTAGACCTAAATAATTGTTATTTGGTGCCAGCGTTGAGCATGAACATTATATCTGGATCTTGTTTGATGCGAGACAGTTATTCGTTTAAATCAGAGAATAATGGTTGTTCTATTTATATGAGTAATATCTTTTATGGTCATGCACCTTTGAAGAGTGGTCTATTTTTGATGAATCTCGATAGTAGTGATACACATATTCATAATGTTGAAGCCAAAAGATGCAGAGTTGATAATGATAGTGCAACTTATTTGTGGCACTGCCGTTTAGGTCATATCGGTGTAAAACGCATGAAGAAACTCCATACCGATGGACTTTTGGAACCGCTTGATTATGAATCACTGGGTACTTGCGAACCGTGCCTCATGGGCAAGATGACTAAAACACCGTTCTCCGATAATATGGAGAGAGCAACAGATTTATTGGAAATCATACATACAGATGTATGTGGTCCGATGAATGTTGAGGCTCGTGGCGGATATCGTTATTTTCTCACCTTCACAGATGATTTAAGCAGATATGGGTATGTCTACTTAATGAAGCATAAATCTGAAACATTTGAAAAGTTCAAAGAATTTCAGAGTGAAGTGGAAAATCATCATAACAAGAAAATAAAGTTTCTGCGATCTAATCGTGGAGGAGAATATTTGAGTTACGAGTTTGGTCTACATTTGAAACAATGCGGAATAGTTTCGCAACTCACGCCTCCTGGAACACCACAGCGTAATGGTGTGTCCGAACGTCGTAATCGTACTTTACTTGACATGGTGCGATCTATGATGTCTCTTACAGATTTAGCACTATCGTTTGGGGGTTATGCTTTAGAGACAGCCGCATTCACAATAAATAGGGCACCATCAAAATCCGTTGAGACGACGCCTTATGAACTGTGGTTTGGCAAGAAACCAAAGTTGTCGTTTCTTAAAGTTTGGGGCTGCGATGCTTATGTGAAAAAGCTTCAACCTGATAAGCTCGAACCCAAATCGGATAAATGTGTCTTCATAGGATACCCAAAGGAGACTGTTGGGTACACCTTCTATCACAGATCCGAAGGCAAGACATTCGTTGCTAAGAATGGATCCTTTCTAGAGAAGGAGTTTCTCTCGAAAGAAGTGAGTGGGAGGAAAGTAGAACTTGATGAGGTAACTGTACCTGCTCCCTTATTGGAAAATAATACATCACAGGAACCGGTTTGTGTGACGTCAGAACCAATTAGTGAGAAAGTTAATGATGATGATCATAGAACTTCAGATCAAGTTGCTACAGAACCTCGTAGATCAAACATAGTAAGATCCGCACCAGACTGGTACGGCAATCCTATTCTGGAAGTCATGCTATTAGATCATGATGAACCTACGAACTATGAAGAAGCGATGGTGAGCCCAGATTCCGCAAAGTGGCTTGAAGCCATGAAATCTGAGACGGGATCCATGTATGAGAACAAAGTGTGGACTTTGGTTGACTTGCCCGATGATCGGCAAGCAATTGAGAATAAATGGATCTTCAAGAAGAAGACTGACGCTGAGGGTAATGTTACTGTCTACAAAGCTCGACTTGTTGCAAAAGGGTTTCGACAAGTTCAAGGGATTGACTATGATGAGACCTTCTCACCCGTAGCGATGCTTAAGTCTGTCCGAATCATGTTAGCAATTGCCGCATTTTATGACTATGAAATTTGGCAAATGGATGTCAAAACTGCTTTCCTGAATGGATTTCTGGAAGAAGAGTTGTATATGATGCAACCAGAAGGTTTTGTCGATCCAAAGGGAGCTAACAAAGTGTGCAAGCTCCAGCGATCCATTTATGGACTGGTGCAAGCCTCTCGAAGTTGGAATAAACGCTTTGATAGTGTGATCAAAGCATTTGGGTTTATACAGACTTTAGGAGAAGCCTGTATTTACAAGAAAGTGAGTGGGAGCTCTGTAGCATTTCTAATATTATATGTGAATGCCATATTACTGATTGGAAATGATATAGAATTTCTGGATAGCATAAAGGGATACTTGAATAAGAGTTTTACAATGAAAGACCTCGGAGAAGCTGCTTACATATTGGGCATTAAGATCTATAGAGATAGATCAAGACGCTTAATTGGACTTTCACAAAGTACATACCTTGACAAAGTTTTGAAGAAGTTCAAAATGGATCAAGCAAAGAAAGGGTTCTTGCCTGTGTTACAAGGTGTGAAGTTGAGTAAGACTCAATGCCCGACCACTGCAGAAGATAGAGAGAAAATGAAAGATGTTCCCTATGCTTCAGCCATAGGCTCTATCATGTATGCAATGCTGTGTACCAGACCTGATGTGTTCCTTGCTATAAGTCTAGCAGGGAGGTACCAAAGTAATCCAGGAGTGGATCACTGGACAGTGGTCAAGAACATCCTGAAATACCTGAAAAGGACTAAGGATATGTTTCTCGTATATGGAGGTGACAAAGAGCTCATCGTAAGTGGTTACGTTGATGCAAGCTTTGACACTGATCCGGACGATTCTAAATCGCAAACCAGATACGTGTTTATTTTGAACGATGGAGCTGTCAGTTGGTGCAGTTCCAAACAAAGCGTCGTGGCGGGATCTACGTGTGAAGCGGAATACATAGCTGCTTCGGAAGCAGCAAATGAAGGAGTCTGGATGAAGGAGTTCATATCCGATCTAGGTGTCATACCTAGTGCATCGGGTCCAATGAAAATCTTTTGTGACAATACTGGAGCAATTGCCTTAGCGAAGGAATCCAGATTTCACAAGAGAACCAAGCACATCAAGAGATGCTTCAATTCCATCCGGGATCTAGTCCAGGTGGGAGACATAGAAATTTGCAAGATACATACGGATCTGAATGTAGCAGACCCGTTGACTAAGCCTCTTCCACGAGCAAAACATGATCAGCACCAAGACTCCATGGGTGTTAAAATCATTACTGTGTAATCTAGATTATTGACTCTAGTGCAAGTGGGAGACTGAAGGAAATATGCCCTAGAGGCAATAATAAAGTTATTATTTATTTCCTTATTTCATGATAAATGTTTATTATTCATGCTAGAATTGTATTAACCGGAAACATAATACATGTGTGAATACATAGACAAACAAGAGTGTCACTAGTATGCCTCTACTTGACTAGCTCATTAATCAAAGATGGTTATGTTTCCTAACCATAAACAAAGAGTTGTTATTTGATTAATGGGATCACATCATCAGATGAATGATCTGATTGACTTGACCCATTCTGTTAGTTTAGCACTTGATCGTTTAGTTTGTTGCTATTGCTTTCTTCATGACTTATACATGTTCCTATGACTATGAGATTATGCAACTCCCGTTTACCGGAGGAACACTTTGTGTGCTACCAAACGTCACAACGTAACTGGGTGATTATAAAGGTGCTCTACAGGTGTCTCCGAAGATACTTGTTGGGTTGGCGTATTTCGAGATTAGGATTTGTCACTCCGAGTGTCGGAGAGGTATCTCTGGGCCCTCTCGGTAATACACATCACTTAAGCCTTGCAAGCATTGCAGCTAATGAGTTAGTTGCGAGATGATGTATTACGGAACGAGTAAAGAGACTTGCCGGTTACGAGATTGAACTAGGTATTGGATACCGACGATCGAATCTCGGGCAAGTAACATACCGATGACAAAGGGAACAAACGTATGTTGTTATGCGGTCTGACCGATAAAGATCTTCGTAGAATATGTGGGAGCCAATATGAGCATCCAGGTTCCGCTATTGGTTATTGACCGAGAATGGTTCTAGGTCATGTCTACATAGTTCTCGAACCCGTAGGGTCCGCACGCTTAACGTTACGATGACAGTTTTATTATGAGTTTATGTTTTTGATGTACCGAAGGTTGTTCGGAGTCCCGGATGTGATCATGGACATGACGAGGAGTCTCGAAATGTTTGAGACATAAAGATCGATATATTGGAAGCCTATATTTGAACATCGGAATCGTTCCGGGTGAAATCGGGATTTACCGGAGTACCGGGGGTTACCGGAACCCCCCCGGGGGTTATTGGGCCTACATGGGCCTTAAGGGAGAAGAGGAGGGCCAGCCAGGGCAGGCCGCGCGCCCCCTCCCCCCTAGTCCGAATAGGACAAGGAAGGGGGGGGGGGCGCCCCCTTTCCTCTTCCCCTTCCCCCTTTCCTTCTCCAACAAGGCAAGAGGGGGGAGTCCTACTCCCGGTGGGAGTAGGACTCCTCCAGGCGCACCCCAAAGGGGCCGGCCGCACCTCCCCCTCCCTCCTTTATATACGGGGGCAGGGGGCACCCTAGGACACACAAGTTGATCTTCGTGATCGTTCCTTAGCCGTGTGCGGTGTCCCCCTCCACCATATTCCACCTCGTTCATATCGTTGCGGTGCTTAGGCGAAGCCCTGCGTCGGTAGAACATCATCATCGTCACCACGCCGTCGTGCTGACGGAACTCATCCCGGACACCCTTCTGGATCGGACTCCGGGGATCGTCATCGAGCTGAACGTGTGCTGAACTCGGAGGTGCCGTCCGTTCGGTGCTTGGATCGGTCGGATCGGGAAGACGTACGACTATTTCCTCTACATTGTGTCAACGCTTCCGCTTCGGTCTACGAGGGTACGTAGACAACACTCTCCCCTCTCGTTGCTATGCATCACCATGATCTTGCATGTGCATAGGATTTTTTTTTGAAATTACTACGTTCCCCAACACATAGTAACTATAAACACCTTTGGCATAAGAAGATAGGATTTCATTATCATTAAACTCAAATAGGTAGGGAAGGTGTTTTTAGGCTTCTCCAAGCAACAAGGAAAATCATAAATTTCACATAGATTCCAAGCAAAGAATAGCAAAAAATTTATTTGATTCCATAAGAGTCCCCCTTTTTGACATAAACGGTGACGCACAAAATGAGCATGCTCAGCTAATGATTTTCCCTCAACTAAACTAGTTGGGGTTTCAGCACGAGCACATATGGATCGAAGATGATCCAATTAGAAAACTTTAAATGGATCCATATCAATAGATTTTTAGCAAGCAAAGATGCAAACAAATAGAAGTCACATGGCAACACAAGCAAAAGATAGCAAACGAGCAAAAGGCATACTGAAAAAGGCGAATAAAAAGGCAAATATTTTTGTGTTTTTCTGTAACGTTTTAGAAGTGGGGGAGGAAAAATGAGAGGAAAATGACAAATAATGTAAGTGCAAGAGATGAGAGTTTATGATAGGTACTTCTAGGCTTGTTTTAGAACCACCCCGACAACGGCGCCAGAAATTCTTCCTGCTACTTCTTGAGCTTGCGTTGCTTTTTCCCTTGAAGAGGAAAGGGTGATGCAGCAAAGTAGAGACACATATTTCCCTCAGTTAAGAACCAAGGTATCAATCCAATATGAGGTACAAGCAAGTCCCAAATAGATGCACCTGCACAAACTAACAAACACTTGCACACAACGCAAAAAAGGTGTTGTCAATCCCTTCACAGTTACTAGCAAGAGTGAGATCTGATAGGGATATATATAAAAGATAAGTAACAGGCAAAATAAATTTAATATAAATAAATTGCAGCAAGGTATTTTTTTGGTTTTTGGTTTTATAGATCTGAAAATATATGATGAGAAATAGACCCGGGGGCCATAGGTTTGACTTGAGGCTTATCTCTTGAAGGAGCACATATGGTGGGTGAACAAATTACTATTGAGCAATTGATAGAAAAGCGCAAAGTTATGACGATATCTAAGGCAATGATCATGAATATAAACATCATGTCCGTGACAAGTAGACCGACTCCTGCCTGCATCTACTACTATTACTTCACACATCGACCGCTATCTAGCATGCATCTAGTGTATTAAGCTACTGCTACCTCTTGAGGACTGTGTTGGTTTTCCCTTGAAGAGGAAAGGGTGATGCAGTAAAGTAGCGTAAGTATTTCCCTCAGTTTTTGAGAACCAAGGTATAAATCCAGTAGGAGGCCACACTCAAGTCCCTTGCACCTACACAAACAAATAAGAACCTTGCAACCAATGCGATAAAGGGGTTGTCAATCCCTTCACGGCCACTTGCAAAAGTGAGATCTGATAGAGATGATAAGATAATATTTTTGGTATTTTTATGATAAATAGTAAAAGTAAAGAAAGCAAAATAAACGGCGCCAGAAATAGCTCGTTGACGGGAAATTAATATGATGGAGAATAGACCCGGGGCCATAGGTTTCACTAGTGGCTTCTCTGAACATAGCATAAGTATTACGGTGGGTAAACAAATTACTGTCAAACAATTGATAGAATTGAGCATAGTTATGAGAATATCTAGGTATGATCATGTATATAGGCATCACGACCGTGACAAGTAGACCGACTCCTGCTTGCAACTACTACTATTACTCCACACATCGACCGCTATCCAGCATGCATCTAGAGTATTAAGTTCATAAGAACGGAGTAACGCTTTAAGCAAGATCACATGATGTAGAGGGATAAACTCATGCAATATGATATAAACACCATCTTTCTATCCTCGATGGCAACAATACAATACATGTCGTTGTAGGACCTTTAAGTATGTCTAGAGGGGGGGGGGTGATTAGACTACTTGACCAATAAAAACTTCACCTTTTCCCAATTTTAGAGTTTGGCAGATTTTAGCTACTTTAGGACAAGTCAAGCAATCATCACACAATTCAAGCAAGCATGCAAAGAGTATATGAGCAGCGGAAAGTAAAGCATGCAACTTGCAAGAATGTAAAGAGAAGGGTTTGGAGAATTCAAATGCAACTGGAGACACGGATGTTTTTGGCGTGGTTCGGATAGGTGGTGCTATCCTACATCCACGTTGATGGAGACTTCAACCCATGAAGGGTAACGGTTGTGCGAGTCCACGGAGGGCTCCACCCACGAAGGGTCCACGAAGAAGCAACCTTGTCTATCCCACCATGGCCGTCGCCCACGAAGGACTTGCCTCACTAGCGGTAGATCTTCACGAAGTAGGCGATCTCCTTGCCCTTACAAACTCCTTGGTTCAACTCCACAATCTTGTCGGAGGCTCCCAAGTGACACCTAGCCAATCTAGGAGACACCACTCTCCAAGAAGTAACAAATGGTGTGTTGATGATGAACTCCTTGCTCTTGTGCTTCAAATGATAGTCTCCCCAACACTCAACTCTCTCTCATAGGATTTGGATCTGGTGGAAAGAAGATTTGAGTGGAAAGCAACTTGGGGAAGGCTAGAGATCAAGATTCATATGGTAGGAATGGAATATCTTGAGCTCAACACAAGGGTAGGTGGTTCTCTCTCAGAACATATGAGTTGGAAGTGTAGATGTGTTCTGATGGCTCTCTCCACGAATGAAGAGGAGGTGGAGGGGTATATATAGCCTCCACACAAAATCTAACCGTTACACACAATTTACCAATCTCGGTGGGACCAAATCAACAAACTCGGTCGGACCGATTTAGTAAACCTAGTGACCGTTAGTGATTTTCGGTGGGACTGACATGCAACTCGGTAGGACCGATATGGTTAGGGTTAGGGCATAACGTAATCTCGGTGAGACCGATTACACAAACTCGGTGAGACCGATTTGGTAATAAGCTAACCAGAGAGTTGGTCAGGTAAACTCGGTGGGACCGATTTGCTCTTTCGGTGAGACCGAAAAGTTACAAAAAGGAATCATAGAGTTTACATTGCAATCTCGGTGGGACCGATCCGCTCTTTCGGTGAGACCGAAAAGTTACGAAAAGGAAACAGAGAAATTGCAATCCCATCTCGGTGAGACCGAGATCCCTATCGGTAGAACCGATTTGCTTAGGGTTTGGCAGTGGCTATGACAAGTGAAACTCGGTGGCGCCGGGTTGAAAGAATCGGTAGGACCGAGTTTGGCTTTTGGTTTAGGTCATATGTGGATATGGGAAAGTGGCTGAGGGTTTTGGAGCATATCAATAAGCACATGAAACAAGAGGCTCATTAAGCAACACCTCATCCCTCCTTGATAGTATTGGCTTTTTCTATAGACTCAATGTGATCTTGGATCACTAAAATATAAAATGAAGAGTCTTGAGCTTTTGAGCTTGAGCCAATCCTTTGTCCTTAGCATTTTGAGGGATCCACTTTCATCATCCATGCCATGCCAATCATTGAGCTTTCCTGAAATAATCATCTTGGAATAGCATTAGCTCCATGAGCTATATGTTGTTATGAATTACCAAAACCACCTAGGGATAGTTGCAATTTCAATCTCCCCCTTTTTGGTAATTGATGACAACATATTGATCAAAGCTTCGATAAATGATAATAAGATTTAGAACATCGTCGCTTTGAGAAGTATGTGAAAAGCAAGAGCTCCCCCTAAATTTGTGCATATTTAAAATTTGCTTTGGACTGCAAATGCACAAAGAGTTAGAATCATAGGTTACTCTTCCATGTCACATACATCTTGGTGGAGCGCTCAAAATGATAAGAATTGAATACATGCACTCATCACCAAGAAAAGTGAATGATCACATAAGATAGATAGGATAATATCAAGCATGCATAAGTGTAGCTTATGATCAAACACATGATCATCAATGTCTCACAAGCATATCATAGTATCTCAACCAAAAGCAAACAAAGTTTGAAAAACCACCAAATAAAGCAAGAGAGAATAAAGGCAACACACTCTCTCTCTCTCTCTCAGCCTATGATCTATACATATTTCTCCCCCTTTGGCAACAAGTTACCAAAAAGTTCCTAGAAAATGCATAGTGCTAGATCGACTCTCAGGCTTGATCTTCTGGTGGTGGTGGAGTCTGGATCACTCCAAGGACGAAGGCTTCTGTTGAAGTGGATGGAGCTGCTGGGGTAGGAGCTGGAGCTGGTGGAACTGAAGCTGTAGCTGGAGCTGAGGAGGTGGCTCTGGTGTCAGGAACTGGCACTGCAGTTGATCTCTGAGCTCTCGGGACTCTGGCAAATGCATTAGTTGTAGTCTTCCCTTTCCTCTCCTGCATGTCATCTTGAAGTTGCTCCACTGCAGACTGAATCTCTGTTACTTTTACATCCAAGTCATAGAACTTTTGTTCCATGATTCTCTCTAAGCTCTCCTGATTCTGAGTGAGGGTGGCCAGTCCTTTCTCAATCCTCATTGTAGATGCAATCAAGTAACTAAGCTGCTCCTGCTTGGTTTTCAAGAAATACTCAGATGCCTCCTCTTGAGTTGGCATCTTGGCAGCTTTCTCCTTCCTTGCCTTCTCCTTCTTTGCTTGAGCGTCAGCTGATGATGGTTCATTCTCATTCATCACAACTTGATTTTCCTCTAAATCTGGATGAATAGGTAAATGTTCCTTGTCCAACAAGTAAGTGCCTGTGCCCATCTTTGAGTTAATCAACTCTTGGATCTGAGGGGCATAACCACAGCTCCTCTTCTGATCTGCTGCGGTCCTCTTGATAGTCTCTACTATGAGGCTCATGACCTTGAATTTCCGAGGCACATCAAATATTTTTAGCAAGTTAATGGCATGACCTCTGATCATTCTGTGATCTCCAGACTTGGGCAAGAGTGTGTGCCTAAGGATACAGTTGATCGTAGGCAATCCTGACAACAAGTGTTTTACGGACCCAAGCGGGTGAGTGTCAAGATCATCTACTGGAATCTCCTTGTATATATTTGCCATTGAGTTATGATCCATCTTTTTCTTGGCATAGACATCCAAGTCATCTTCATTTTCCTCAGGGGCATTGATCAACCTTGCCCATTCCTCAACAGTTGATTGGTACCTTGTACCTTCAGACATCCATGTGATCCTTTCATCTGGATAGAAGTGTGCTGTGGAGTAGAATTGCATAATGAGCTCCTCGTTCCACTTTGTGAGCTTCTGCCCAACAAAGTCAACAACTCCACAAGCACTAAAGATGTCTTGCACTCCAGGATAGTGCTCTTCATTTTCCTTGATGTAGTCCCAATCTACCCATCTCATGTCATAAACGATAGGCTTCTTATCCAACAAAACTATCTCATAGAAGTCCTGTTGTTCCTTTGTGTGGAACCTGTAGTCAACAACAGTTCTTCTCCTTGAAGCATATGGATCTGCTTCTCTCCACTTCCTCAGCCCTGAATCTCTTCTAATTTTCATGTTCTCAGCCACAGGATGAGCATCATTGTGGTCTGGAATCTTGGGCTTGAGTTTTCTGAGTACTTGACCTTCTTCTTCTTCTCCAACAGCTTCAGGCACTGGGGCCTTGTTCTTCTCAGCAGTTGGTATGCTCCTTGTATTTCTCTTTGGTTTTGGCTTTGGAGCTGGCTTGGCCTTGGAGGCAGCTTTGGGGGCTTCTTTTGGCTTGGATGTAGTAGCCCCTGATTTGATAGCATCACCCATAAGCTTTGGTGCCTTAGGTGCTGGTGCAGCAACCTCTTCTTCTTCTTCTTCTTCTTCAGAAGAAGAATGCTGTTCAAACTCAGCCATTGGATCAACTTTCTTGCACCATCTGCCTCTCTTCCTTTCCTTCTTCCCTTCAGCAGCAACTGGCCCTTTGGGTGCAGGCTTTTCAGGAATCTGAGTTGAAGCTCTGGCCTTTGGCATAGGCTGCCTACCTGCTGGCCTTTTGAATTTCAAGCCTGGCTTTGTCCTCTGTGCTGAGCCAGACTCCTTCTTGAGCACTACTCTCCTGGAAGTAGCTTCCTCTTCCTCTGCCACATAATCCTCATCCTCTGAGTCTGAGGTTCTCTTCTTCTTTTGTCTGGTGGCAGCTTTTGGCAAATTGCTAGGACTGCTCCTGCTGCCTTCATCTGAAGAACTAGAGGGACTAGTGCCCTCACTCATGTGCACTTGCTCTTCTGACATGTTCTGGCCGTCACTCTGATCAGACATGATGTAAAAGCTGACTGCTGACCCTGTGAATAGTTTATAGATGAGGTAGAGTAGATGAGCATCACAAAATGCAGAGATTTTTGCAAAAGAATGATTCAAAACTTAGTTTTAGTTTCCCACAGAAATCATTTCAGATCTACCGATTTTTAAACTCGGTGATACCGAAGCAGTTTTGGAACCTAAACTAGTGAACTCGGTCAGACCGAGTCACAGTTTGGTGGCACCGAGACTGCTAGGGTTACACAAAGTTCCAAAATCGGTCACGCCGATTAGTAATTCTCGGTCAGACCGAGTCTCACTTGTGCAATGGCATGAGCCAAATCGGTGGGACCGAGTTTTTCAACTCGGTGGGTCCGAGATGGTTTCGGCGGAAACCTAACCCTAAAATTTTCAAATCAAACCTATTCTATGAATTGCATTGACTGGATAGGAGTGTTTCAATCGTGGCTAGAACCAATAAGATCACATTGTGCTAGGAATCAGATGGGGAATAGCACAAAGATCGAGTCCATACCCTAGTTCGGCGAAGACTCGCTACGGCGGCAACGGCGGGGTTGAATTCCGTTGACGGCATTGGAGACCAGCGACAGGAGGCGGCTGGCGGCAAGGGGACGATTCGGACACCACGTGGGCAGAGCGAGCTATTGCGCGGGCGAAGGGGTTCGAAGAAATTTCCAAATTTTTGCCCATGTCTACATATAGCCCGACCCTGTCGGTGTGACCGAGTTGAACAACTCGGTGGCACCGAGATGCAAAATTGTATACAGTTATTGCAACTCGGTGTGACCGAATGGTTCAAATCGGTTGCACCGAGATCAAAAACATAGATCAACTTGATGATCTCGGTAGGACCGAAAATAAGATATCGGTCAGACCGAGAATCACAAAGAAGTTTTGGAAGTTTAAGTCTATGACAAATCGGGGACTCCGAGTGCTCCTCACACAGAGTGGTTCGAATCTGACTTGATCAAATTTTGTGATGTAGCATGAATAGAGTTTGAGACGAGAAAAGCATAGATAGCTAGAGAAGGTTCTTAGGCATTCTTGTCCATCCACTTGGCAAGAGAAAAGAAAACCAAGAAATCAAAACAACAAGTGGATGTCCTTGAATGAGTAAAATATGCAACCAACATGCTCACACAATAAAATGACAATTGAAATGTGTGGCAAAGCATGCACAAGCAATTCTAGCATCTATCAAGCAATTGGCGATGACTAGGTCATCTATATATGAGTATATTGACTTAGGAGTCAAATGAGAACATTTGATCATAGGTCATACTCATCGTTTAAGCACAAGTGGGGTTACCACTTTTACATAAAGCATTGTTGTGTTCACATCATTAGAGTTGCTTTAGCTCAAGTCTTAGAGTAAAGCTCCCCCTAGATGTGATATCCCCCCTAAGAGGGATGAACTAACCTTGGGTTTTGTCGATGTTGACTTCATGTAGATGTTGAAGATGTGGATGCTCAATGTTGATGTAGAACAATTGGAGCCATCCATTGGAGTGAATTGCACTTTCAATACCTACATGGGTTAGTCCCACAAGGAACAAACAAGAATATCCATAGACATAGAGTGATTCACACACAAGATGATGTCCATGAAAGCTTTTAGGTTACCTTGTCCCTTGACTTACCAACAAGAGGGTTTGTGACTCCTTGAACTAGTGCAAGATGTGGAAGTTGATTGCACTTGTTCTTGCCAAAATGATAAGAGTGAAGTATGTTGGCGGAGTCACCCTCAAGAACTCTCTAGTTCTTCTTCTTTTGGATCCACACCATCTTGATGGGAATCCTTGGAGTTGTAGTCGTACTTGATGAAGTGGAACTTGAAGTAGTCTTGGGAATCCACTTGACTAAGGTCTTAGGAGCTTCTTCAAATGCATCAATTTCCTCTTGAAGCTTGTCCTTGCCTTTTTGCTTGTAGTCTTGTGGTGGAAGATCATCTTGAGCTTGTGTCCCCTTGAAGGAAGTAGGATCATACTTCTCTTGTTGAGGAACAAGCTTCGTCTTGGGGTATTGATCTTCTTCCCACTCAACTCCATTGGCGTTGAACTTTCGTTCAAAACCAACACCTTGATTCTTTCGGTGCCTTCCTTGCTTGCGTACAATTTCCTCGAATTGCTTACTTCCGGCAAGGCTCTTGTAGACTCCTTTCTCTATAATTCCCTTCAATAAGCTATTTTCTTGCTCAAGTGTAACTTGGCTAAGAGAATCATTAGTGGAATCAAGAGAACTACTAGAAGCAACAACATTGGATTTAGCATGATCATTGTTACTACTAGAGGAAGAATCTTTCTTGTTATTGTTACTAGATTTGACTTGAGGCATGTAAGTGGATAAGAGTAAACGCTTGGCAATGTAAGAAGAACTTTTCTTGCGGAGATCATCATTGATTGCTTTTAAAAACTCATGCTCTTGCTCAAGATTGAGCTTTTCAAAGCGTAACTTCTCATGAGCTCTTAAAAGTTCTCGATGATCTTCGAAGATAGTTTCATGAGCTAACTTAAGAGTGTTTAGTTCTTTAGTTAGAGCCTCAATCTTCTCCTTATCATTGTCATTCGTTTTATCTTGATTAGCATGATTAATTGACGTTTCATCATAGTATTCATCACTAGAGTTGTCAACAAGTAAATCATCATCACCTAACAAGTCATCTTCATCACTATTGAAATCAACATACTCGGGGTGTGTTACCTTAGGACCTTTGGCCATGAAGCATCTTCCAACTCCTTCATTTGGTGAGTCAAATATGTCGTAGGAGTCGGTTGACACAAGTGCTAGACCGGCAACACCTTCATCTTGAGTATATTCGGAATCGGTGTGATAACTTCTCTCGGAGTGATTGTCGGAGTCGGAGCCGGATACCCATTCACAAACATGAGCTTGATGTCTTCGTTTTGTGTAGCTTCTTGATGACTTTTCCTTTCTTTCCGAATCCTTGCTTCTCCGTGAGTATCTTCGTTCATAACGATCATCTCTACTCCTTCTTTCTCTAGATGGTGATTCTTCTCTTTTGCTTCTTCTTTTTGGAGAATCTTCTCTTCTTTTGTCGGGTGCCATACACTCATTGGAGTAGTGTCCGGGTCTTCCACAATTGTAGCAGTTTCTCTCTCGACTAGAAGATCTTTTGTCATTGTAGGACCTTGACTTGGAGCGTCCATCTTTGCTTCTACTCTTGTAGAACTTGTTGAAGTTCTTTACCATTAAGCTCAATTCTTCATTGAAGGTTTGTTTCTCACTTGATGATGTGGGGGCTTCACATGAGGCTTTGTAAGCTCCACTTGATTTGTTGTGAAGTTCCTCTTTATCCTTGAGTGGCATCTCATGAGCAACAATTCTTCCAATGACCTCCGTTGGCTTGAGATCTTTGTAATTTGGCATCATTTGGATCAATGTGCACACGGTATCATATTTTCCATCCAAGGCTCTTAGGATCTTCTTGATGATGAATCTATCGGTCATCTCTTCACTCCCTAAGCCGGCAATCTCATTTGTGATGAGAGCAAGCCTAGAGTACATTTCAGCGACACCTTCACCATCCTTCATTTGGAACTTGTCAAGTTGACTTTGAAGCACATCCAATTTGGATTCCTTGACGGAGTCGGTACCTTCGTGCATATCAATCAAAGTATCCCAAATTTCCTTTGCATTCTCAAGACGGCTGATTTTGTTGAATTCTTCGGGGCACAATCCGTTGAAGAGAATATCACAAGCTTGAGCGTTGTATTGCAGCATCTTCAACTCTTCCGCGGTAGCTTCACGGTTTGGTTCTTTCCCATCAAAGAAGTCACCTTGAAAACCAACACACACAATAGCCCAAACGGTGGGGTTATGTCCGAGAATATGCATTTTCATCTTATGCTTCCAACTAGCAAAATTAGTACCATCAAAGTAAGGACCTCTACGGTGATAATTTCCCTCGCTAGACGCCATACTCTCCTAGGTTGTGAAACCAAGTCTATGACCACCAAAAGCTATGGAAATCAAAGCAAATGGAGACCAAAGCTCTGATACCACTTGTAGGACCTTTAAGTATGTCTAGAGGGGGGGGGTGATTAGACTACTTGACCAATAAAAACTTAACCTTTTCCAAATTTTAGGGTTTGGCAGATTTTAGCTACTTTAGGACAAGTCAAGCAATCATCACCAATTCAAGCAAGCATGCAAAGAGTATATGAGCAGCGGAAAGTAAAGCATGCAACTTGCAAGAATGTAAAGAGAAGGGTTTGGAGAATTCAAATGCAATTGGAGACACGGATGTTTTTGGCGTGGTTCGGATAGGTGGTGCTATCCTACATCCACGTTGATGGAGACTTCAACCCACGAAGGGTAACGGTTGCGCGAGTCCATGGAGGGCTCCACCCACGAAGGGTCCACGAAGAAGCAACCTTGTCTATCCCACCATGGCCGTCGCCCACGAAGGACTTGCCTCACTAGCGGTAGATCTTCACGAAGTAGGCGATCTCCTTGCCCTTACAAACTCCTTGGTTCAACTCCACAATCTTGTCGGAGGCTCCCAAGTGACACCTAGCCAATCTAGGAGACACCACTCTCCAAGAAGTAACAAATGGTGTGTTGATGATGGACTCCTTGCTCTTGTGCTTCAAATGATAGTCTCCCCAACACTCAACTCTCTCTCATAGGATTTGGATCTGGTGGAAAGAAAATTTGAGTGGAAAGCAACTTGGGGAAGGCTAGAGATCAAGATTCCTATGGTAGGAATGGAATATCTTGAGCTCAACACAAGGGTAGGTGGTTCTCTCTCAGAACATATGAGTTGGAAGTGTAGATGTGTTCTGATGGCTCTCTCCACGAATGAAGAGGAGGTGGAGGGGTATATATAGCTTCCACACAAAATCTAACCGTTACACACAATTTACCAATCTTGGTGGGACCGAATCAACAAACTCGGTCGGACCGATTAAGTAAACCTAGTGACCGTTAGTGATTTTCGGTGGGACTGACATGCAACTTGGTAGGAACGATATGGTTAGGGTTAGGGAATAACGTAATCTTGGTGAGACTGATTACACAAACTCGGTGAGACCGATTTGGTAATAAGCTAACCAGAGAGTTGGTCAGGTAAACTCGGTGGGACCGATTTGCTCTTTCGGTGATACCGAAAAGTTACAAAAAGGAAACATAGAGTTTACATTGCAATCTCGGTGGGACCGATCCGCTCTTTCGGTGAGACCGAAAAGTTACGAAAAGGAAACAGAGAAATTGCAATCCCATCTCGGTGAGACCGAGATCCCTATCGGTAGAACCGATTTGCTTAGGGTTTGGCAGTGGCTATGACAAGTGAAACTCGGTGGCGCCGGGTTGAAAGAATCGGTAGGACCGAGTTTGTCTTTGGGTTTAGGTCATATGTGGATATGGGAAAGTGGCTGAGGGTTTTGGAGCATATCACTAAGCACATGAAGCAAGAGGCTCATTAAGCAACACCTCATCCCTCCTTGATAGTATTGGCTTTTCCTATAGACTCAATGTGATCTTGGATCACTAAAATATAAAATGAAGAGTCTTGAGCTTTTGAGCTTGAGCCAATCCTTTGTCCTTAGCATTTTGAGGGATCCACTTTCATCATCCATGCCATGCCAATCATTGAGCTTTCCTGAAATAATCATCTTGGAATAGCATTAGCTCAATGAGCTATATGTTGTTATGAATTACCAAAACCACCTAGGGATAGTTGCACTTTCAGTCGTTTTCCCTACTGTCACTGGGATCGAGCACCGCAAGATTGAACCCAAAGCTAAGCACTTCTCCCACTACAAGAAATATCAATCTAGTAGGCCAAACCAAACTGATAATTCGAAGATACTTGCAAAGGTAACCAATCATAAATAAAAGAATTCAGAGAAGATTCAAATATTATTCACAGATAATCTTGATCATAAACCCACAATTCATCGAATCTCAACAAACACACCGCAAAAGAAGATTACATCGAATAGATCTCCAAGAGAATCGATGAGAACTTTGTATTGAGATCCAAAGAGAGAGAAGAAGCCATCTAGCTAATAACTATGGACCCGAAGGTCTGAGGTAAACTACTCACACATCATCGGAGAGGCTATGGTGTTGATGTAGAAGCCCTCCATGATCAATGCCCCCTCCGGCAGGACGCCGAAAAAGGCCCCAAGATGGGATCTCATGAGTACTGAAGGTTGCGGCGGTGGAATTAGGTTTTCGTGGTGCTCTTCGATTATTTGGGGGTACATAGGTATATATAGGAGGAAGAAGTAGGTCGGTGGAGCCACGAGGGGCCCACGAGGGTGGAGGGCGCGCCCAGGGGGTAGACGCGCCCCCTGCCTCGTGGCCTCCTCAGTGATTTCTTGACGTCCACTCGAAGTCCTCTGGATCACGTTTGTTCCAAAAATAACTCTCCCGAAGGTTTCATTCCGTTTGGACTCCGTTTGATATTCCTTTTCTGCGAAACGCTGAAATAGGCAAAAAAACATCAATTTGGGTTGGGCCTCCGGTTAATAGGTTAGTCCCAAAAATAATATAAAATTTTATAAATAAGCCCATTAAACATCCAAAACATAATATATAATAGCATGGATTAATCAAAAATTATAGATACGTTGGAGACGTATCAGCTACCGAGAACGGAGTAATACCTTAAGCAAGATGACATGATGTAGAGGGATATATCCAATCAATATGGTAGAAACCTCATCTTTTTATCCTTAATGGCAACAATACAAATATGTGCCTCAGTACCCCTACTGTCACTGGGTGAGGACATCGCAAGATTGAACCCATCACAAAGAGCTCTCCCATTGCAAGAAAAACCAATCTAGTTGGCCAAACCAAATTGATAGATCAAAAAGAAATACAAAGCTATGTTAATCATACATAAAAGAGTTCAGAGAAGACTCAAATAATATTCATAAATAATCTGATCATAAATCCACAATTCATTGGATCTTAATAAATGCAC
Source organism: Aegilops umbellulata (assembly GCA_032464435.1). Lineage (NCBI taxonomy): Eukaryota > Viridiplantae > Streptophyta > Magnoliopsida > Poales > Poaceae > Aegilops > Aegilops umbellulata. The sequence continues at coordinate 67,889,617 of CP136057.1, forward strand.
CGCAAAAGAAGATACATCGAATAGATCTCCAAGAACATCGAGCAGAACATTCTATTGAAGATCAAAGAGAGAGAGAGAAGAAGCCATCTAGCTACTACCTATGGACCCATAGGTCTGTGGTAAACTACTCACACATCATCGGAAGGGCAGCAAGGTTGGTGTGGAGGCCCTCCGTGATCGAATTCCCCTCCGGTGGAGTGCCGGAAAAGGCCCCAAGATGGGATCTCATGAGAACAGAAGCTTGCAGTGGCGGAAAAGTATTTTTGATGTGCCCTTTGACGTAAGGGGAATATTTGGGTATTTATAGAGATGAGATTAGGGTTAGGAGAGCCAGAGGGCCCAGAAGTCTAGGGGGCACCCTCCCAGGGCGCGCCCCTAGGGCTTGTGCCCCATCGTGGGTCTTCTGGCCTCTTCCTGAAGCTTCGTGGTTGTTTTTTGGTCCAAGAAAAATCCTTAAAAAGTTTCGTTCCGTTTGGACTCCGTTTGGTATTGATTCTCTGTAAAAGACAAAAACAAGGGGAAACATCAACTGGTACTGGGCACTAGGTTAATAGGTTAGTCCGAAAAATGATATAAAATAGCATATTAATGCATATAAAACATCCAAGATGGATAATATAATAGCATGGAACAGTAAAAAGTTATAGATATGTTGGAGACGTATCAGTCATACCTCTGCCGTCATAGAAGTGTTCCATGACAATAATCAAAGTTTCATCACGGAAGTGTCCACTTCCATGACGATAAATGTCGCATGATGGAAATCTTTTCGTCAAGGGTAACCGACACGTGGGATCCATCGTAACAGATCGCTGTTAAGCTATCGAGTGCGGGTTTGGATTTTGGATCCGACAAACCGTTAACAACCAAAACCAATGGCGATTTTCCACATGTCAAATCTCATTCACCAAGGGAACCATGTGTCGGCTCGGCGTTGCGACAGATGTACTGCATACAAAGGACGATAGGTGCCAATGAAACGTCGACACGTGGAACGGCCCAACAGTGGCCCATTTAGGTTAAATAGGGCAGGCCAATAACGGCCTGCTTACACATGGCCCATTTACAACCATAACCCATAAAAAGGGTAGCAATTCATCCCATCACCGGCCCATTGTCCATTCAACATCATTGCGACCCATCGACACTTCCCTCCCGTTAACAGTCTGCTCTGTATATGTGACCAATTACGGCCTGGTGTGTTCTCGATTTGTTAACGAGCCATCCTAGAATTGGGTTGTTTTCTGTCATGTCTATTTTTCGGCCTTTTAGCGGCCGCTTCAAGAGTTGGGCCCTTTCCTAGCTTGTTGATGTAGGGTGGAACCCTAATTGAAGATCTTTTCACACTTGGAGGGGGAAAAGGGAGCAAATCAAAGAGGAACACAAGAAGAACTCTCATATAGACAAGATCCAATCACACATATATGTTAAATCCACATACACATAGAGGGATACAAAGGTCCAAATCAAACACAAGAAGGTAACAAGGTGATGGTGTCCTGGACTAGGGGGTCCTAGCCCAGCCGGACTAATGTATGGGTCGGACTATTAGCCCATTAAGGAAGGAAGACTCCAGAGTGTAACAGCCCGAGACCGATTCCTTCCTTTTTTTTGTTCCAATCCTCCCATGGTAGCGTTTCATAGACAGCTCTCCTCTACAGAGTCGGTGGATGGGCTCGCTCTTTGCGACAGGGTTGTCGGGATTGTGCTGACAAAGGAACATGATAAGGTGTCGTGGCACCTTTCTACGTCTGGAAAGTTATTGGTTAAATCACTATAGGCTAAACTTTCGCAAGGCCCGGGTTTACACGTTGCCTGTGGCCTTTGGAAAGTGGGAATCCTGCCTAGGGTGAAGATATTCCTATGGCAGATGTTTAGTAACTACTTTCCGAGTTCGCCTAACGTGGCCAAACGCAATGGCCCGTCTGATGGTAATTGTTCTGTCTAACCATGCATTCTTCCATTGTCACCTCCCTCTTTTTGCCTGGTGCACTGTTCGGGACGCGGCTAGGGTGCACGGGAACCCTAAGTTGGAAGCGGATCTTCTTGCCTGCCTTGGGTCCCTTCGTGGCTAGGCCAGTAGAGTGATGTGGACTTGCGTAGGGGTGCTGTTATGGTCGCTTTGTCATATTCATAACAAAATCACCATTGACGGTGTGTTTCCCTCTCACCCTGCTGATGTTATCTTTAAATGTACCATCTTTTTGCAGCGGCGGAGTCCGCCAGGGAAGCACTGGAACTCTGAAAGTTTGGAGCTGGCGATGCATCATCTTCACAACATCAACAACATCGCTCGAGCTCCGGTGGTGGTTGCTTAGGGTAGCAACTTCTTTTGGTCGTGTTAGAGCCTGCGTGGTCGGTTGGCATGTGCCATGTAATATCTCTAGTTGAACCCTTGAACCCTACCCTTTGGGTTGTGTGTGTTTGTGTCGTACCTTGTGGCTCTGTCGTGTGTGCGGCTTCATTAATTTAAAGCCGGATACTGCTGGCATCTTCGTTCTGAAAAAAATAATGGTAGTCTAAATCGAGTTGTGACTTAGTCATGAGTTGGGTTTGTTTGTGGCCGCCACTCTGTTTTGGCGCCATAAACACATTCTTGTAATGTAAATATCTTTATATTTTAATATATAGGCGTGCAAACCTCCCGCGTGTTCAATTTGAAGATGCGGCTGCGGACGAATTTGAAGTAAACATGTCCAGATGCCGACCGGACGTGTCCGCGGCCATATAGAAAGGCCAAATTAGCCCATCGTAATTGTAAAAGCTCTGACAATCCATTTCGGGCCATCCCAAGAAGAAGAGATTGTAACAATCCAGCCCACTTATACGACACACCCCCACGCAAACAAAGTACGTGTCAGGGTTCCTTATTTTGCGAGAAACAAAACGGCCAGACTACTAATTGAGCACATGCAACACATCTGCTGTGCTCGACGCAGAAAGAAACAAGGATAAAATGAACACGACAGAACTGCTAACATAGGACAGCAACATGCTTGACACTCACACACTCACAAGCAAATTAGCAGCCGACACTGCGCGTTCGTCGTCAAGAAGCAGCTGCTTGAAATTGATGGGCGCGGCGAATCCTCGCTCCACCGGCGCGTCGTAGATGTCCGCGGCGCCCTTGATCCAGGTGGCCTGGGTGCCGTGCATCATGTCCCAGAACATGTGCTCGTCGCGGTGGTCGCAGTAGGTGGTGTTGGGCAAGCCGCAGTAGGTCTCCGCGTTGAGCTTCCCGCCGCCGCAGCACGCGCGGTTCACAACCTTGAACCCGGCGGCCTCCGGGTGCGCCGTGTAGTATTCCACCAGCTTGTAGGGGCTCCCCACGGAGTACTTCATCCCGGGCAGCGACGCGGCGAGGTTCGCCATCGCGTCGCCCAAGGCGCTGTCGAAGTCCCTGGCGAGTTTATTGGAAATATGTTCGCAGTCCCACACACCGAACAGGTATTTCGCCCGCGCCGCCGGCGCGCAGCCGATGGGCGCCACGTTGATGACACCGAAACGCCGCGCCCCGAGCCCGTACAGCGTCTTGACATACTTGGTGTAGTTAGAGAGAAGGTCGTCGTAGAAGGGCCCAACCTTGTCGAACCACGGACTCTTCAGGAAGAACTCAAACATATCGTTGCCGCCGTCGCTAATGAGGAAGAGGGACCTGGACAGCAGCGCGTCGATGGCTTGGGTGCCGTCGTCGCCACTGTCCTCTGTCATCTTTGCCTTGGTGGCCGCGAAGATAGATCAATGTGAATATAATTCGGATCTAAAAAATTAAAGCAACTCTAACTGGCTAAGATGTCTGTCTTTGGAACGAAAGGTGGCGCAAAGAAGCGGCAGCACTGACGGTGGCGTCGAGAATGCCGGATCCACCGGCGGCGTAGTTGGCTCCACCGAAGCCTTTGAGGATCTGACCGCTCGTCTCCGGCGTCAGCGACAGGTACGCCGGCGGGCTCATATCGAAACCCAACAGCCTCGCTGCATTTCAGTTTGCATATTTCTGTTAGTTTCATGGGTTCATCAAACTTAAAAGACACTACGAAGAAGAGCCTGCGCGTACGTACAGATGCAGTCGGCCAGGTTGTACCCGTTGCTGAACCTTCTGTTGGGACTGGAGGAGTTCGCCAGCGGGAAGTCGATGCCGTTAGGAAACGGCGGCGTGAAGTTCCCCGGCAGGTACTTGAGGTTGCCCACGTCAACCGTCGAGTCGCCGAACACGTACACCGCCGGCACCAGGTGCACCCCCTCCGCGGCCGCCGGCGAGATAACCATGCCGCCGCCGGCGCAGATGATGAGCACTGCAACTAGAAGCACCAAAGCCTTTCCACTGGCGACTCTCACCCCCATAGTGTATCTAGCTGGAATGCTGGCTAGCTGTGAGTGAGTCGGAGCAAAGCACAGGCTTTCCTGCCTATTTATACACGATCGATGCAACAGCACGCACGCACGAGATGTCGATCGGGTACGGCCCGGCCTCACTGTGTAGTGTGTGCTCTTGACAGTGAAGCCGTTGAAAGAGTGAATGACAACCGGAGGCGTGCATGATCTCTCCCGTTTGATCGTCTGTCAAGATTGTGCCATTCACTGTGGCGCCAGGCATTCCCAGAAGTAAGATATCAAAATGCAATTTTAGTTTAGCTTGATTGCTCACATCATTAAGCAAAATACACGTGACATTCACAATACTAGGTCGTCCTCCTGTGTGGCAACGATGGCGGCTTCAGGCGGAGTTGGTCGGAGCTGCAGAGGAGGTGTCTCTGCCATGACAATGACATAAGACGGATGGACGGTTCCGGTGCCGGCTTGGCCCAGGCCGGCGCTTTTTCCATGCAATGCTCATCGGAGTCGGAGCTGCCTGGTCGTCAGCACGTGCGGTGGACTGTTTGGCATCGGCCGACGCAGGCCTCGGCGTGCGGTGAGGGCTACATCGGTTGTCGTTGAGGGTAGAGTCGGAGTCGCCCTAACTAAGGTGAGATGACGATGACACCGGATTGCAATCTCGACGACGCTTTTCTCTTCAACGGCATGTATGCGTTTTTGTGTGGGTTGCGAGGTCGCCCTTTGTGCCATGCTTTTATGGACGTGTTGTGATGGTTTTTGTCTGATTTTCCGTTTTAATTGAACTACTCTCTTCGACATTTTTTAATGAAACGGACCATAAGGAACCACGTTTTAAATAAAATAAAAAATACTAGGTCGTCCTTGAGCTTGTTGGCCAAACAAAGCGCCACACCAATTATTTGTGGTCTAGCACCTGGCAAGCTAGCACGGTAATTGATTTGTCTCCTACTAGACGAAAATCTACATCTATGGGCAGGTACGAACGGTTTACATAAATAAACTTCCTAACTAACCCTTCCCCTTTCCTTGAATTTCATGGGGACTAAGCCCCTTCCTCCCCTATCTCCAATGACAAATCCTTATGTTACTCATTACGTTAACTAGTAGAACGCCCGTGCGTTGCCACGGGCTTTTAATTTGTCTTTTCTGAATAGAAAGCATATCAAATTTTGCTCGCATAGATTTTTCCTGATTGCGCATATAATGTATATCATATTTCACATATATACAAAAGATAGTGTGCAACAATCAAAAAATAATTGAAATTCAATTCACCCATAATGTAACTCGACGATGTGTACATTGACATCAATAATATAAATAAGCATATGTTACAAACCAAGATCTAATTGATGCGTTTAAGATATTCCCATTAAATATCAGAAATATTGTCTTTAGCTTCATTTGCACGATATTTCAGCAAGTATATATATATAATTTAATCGAGTAAACATATACCTACAGATTTCTAATGCACTTCTACAGTCTACTTTTTTTATAAATAAATCACTCAACATCTTTTTCTTTCCCAACTAACTATCTCCGCAACCCCAATCCATGTTCACCACCCCACCTCAATTAGTGACATATCTGGCTCCCAATCCCTCCCCCCCCCCCGCCCTCCATCAACACACGCTTTTAATTTCTGACACAAAACGATGCACTTCTGCTAAATTTCACACTAAACCTCTCTCTATCTCTCCTCTGTCTCTGATTGTGATATGCCAGTTTCCCTCTTTCATACCCTACATATGTCCCTCGCTCCCCCACTCTATCTACCACCTTCCATCTCTCTCCCTCCCAATTTCCAACGCCTCTCTCTCTCTCTCTCTCTCACACACACACACACACACACACACACACACACACACACACACACACACACACACACACACACTTCTCCCTCTCCCTTTCCCTCTCTCACAACTCAAAACTTAATTTTTCTCAGCATAACATTCAGTGGCTATAGTATATCCTAGAAGCTTAAATATTAAAGGGAAATCTTAGCCTTTGTAGGGGCTAAGACAACGTTTTGAACTTAATCCTGGCTCATTTACTCCACCACTGTAGAGCACACAAATTTATGGTTATACTCCATACAAAAAAAAAGATTCATAGAGTAAACTTTTTAATCCACTGCAACACTTGACATGGGCACCATGAAAACAGTTCTATAACACAACTTGTTCTTGCAAGCAAATAACTGTTAGCACTGGTTGCTCTTTGGCCAATTATAAACGTCAAGGTTCCCATTCCGTTCGTCCTCCCGTCCCGCCTCCCTATGTAACCTGCCTCCTGGTACCTCATCTTCTTTGGATACTCCCATTTCGTTATTTTCCACTCTCCCACTTTTCCTTTTAGTGTATGTTGCGCACCCCACTGCCACTGGACGACACCCCATCCAGGAGTACACCTTGTTGCCACCAAGCGACATGGCCATCCAGGAGTACACCAGCCGGTCCACACCAGCCTAGATTTTCCAAATCCTCGCCATCATTACAAAAGAACTTCAGCTAGTGGCTCACTGACAATCTCTCGCAAATCCTACCAGAGGTTAGGTAAAATTCACACATCCTTTTTCACATGTGCAATTGAGATTCAAATATATTATCCATACAATGTCCTCAGAGTTATTATATTTTTCATGGTTGCATAATGGATCAACCGCAGTCTGGACGTTGAGATCTCATCTCATTCCATCATGTCAGCAATATATTCTGGTGTTTCAATATTAACATTAACTATGTCAAACATGTACCTATGGAAGGATCAAGCACATCAGATAACATATTTTAATGAAACATTGCCAACATTTTTGTACCACAAAATCACTCTTCTTCCTCCACCCATTATTTCTCCTCCTGAATCCCAAGAGAAATAAAGCTTTTTGGTTCATGTGTTCTAGTCTAGAAAGAATGCACATATAAAAAACCCACAAAGCTAGAGGGATAAAAAAAATTACGAGGCCAAGTAAAACAGCTCAAGTATGGTCCAACATGCAATTTATGACATCATGTTCTATGCCTCAATCCTCATATCACTCTTATCAAATGAACACAAGGGCAAGGTACATACCTGTTCTTATGTTGAAGAGGAAAAATATATGACTCAATGTGCTTAGCTGCATAAAATTAATTTTTTTGTCATGTAATGTTATCCAAATAATTATCTATAGCAACAGATGATCATGGTAGCTAACAAACTTACGAGAGAAGTGAGCAGTCTTATACAATAATAGCCACTAAGTTATAAAATAAATTGCCAAAATGCTGCTTCGGATCAATTATGGTCAAAGACTCTGCAAAATGCGACTCTGCGATGATAAGCTTGTTTGATCTTACATGCATTCTCTTTTACACGACACATGATAAGCTGCAAGGTATATTCCACCTCAATAATGGATATAAATTATATAAATTCAAAAGGATTGTGCACTTCCTCATTGGCAAAAATCTTGCAAGGCATAAGCCACAAAACCATGAAATATATTATAGAAAAATATTCATAATTTCAAATCTTAGAATTTAGAGACATGTAGGAGACAGGAACACATGCTTGTAGTGATTCAGCAAGAAATTTAAAAGTGAAAGCAAGATAAATAACTTACTGATGCGCACAGAACACTATTGAATTGAAATTTGGGTTGCCGCATTGCAATGGTCTGCTATGGTCCTGCAGTAATATGTGTAAGAAAGCAAAATTAGAGTGTCTCTTGGCATAGAGTATACTGAAATTAAATCTACCTTTCCTCCAATCTGATAAATAAATGCACGTAGGAAGAGAAGAATATCATGCAAGATATTTCTCAAGTATTTAGCACCATACCATATCAGCAAGACAAGAGTGACAAAAATTCAGTGAATATGTTAATAACAGAAAAGCAGGTAGCTTGGCTGGACAACTTTGCTTTGGAATGAACAATGGAGTATTATAAAGGGTAGTAATACAAATATATTCTTGGACGATTGAACAATTAAAAAGATAAATGGTTACAGAAAAAACTGAAACATAAACACAAGCTTTGCTTTGGAAAACACATAGGAAGTAGCTGAACTCAAAGCTTAACACCGCATAGATGTCGGCTCACTTTTCATTTCAATATCAAGAATTTGGAGTTCTGTTGATGGTTATCGATAAAAGAATCATGATTTGTCTCCATATTCGGAGCTGGCTAGCAGTGGACATGCCATTCTTACTTTGTCATTACCCATTGGATAAATTTGAGTAGTTTTCCTGGGGGTCACTCTGCAACTAACATGTAAATTTTAAAATTCTGAATTTTTTTTCCGAGAATGACGGGGGGGCATTGTGCCCCATCGGTTGTTATATTACCCAAAAAGACGAGGCCGTCATACAGTGTTTTCCATCGAGGAGATAAAAAACAACAAGATAAAGAGAAAAGTGAAAACCAGGGGGGCTAGGAGGCCGCGATGAGGAGGGAGCGGAACAGGAGAAGTTGGTCGCGCACAGCATCCTTGAAACACCGCGTCCAAAGTAGCGTGTCGTCGGCCGCACGCCGGAGAACGTCCTTGGACTCACAAACGATGAAGTTGAACACCACATCGTTTCGAGCCTTCCACACATGCCAAAGGAGGATGTAGAGGCCAGCCTGCCAAGCAACAACATCCAGCGGTGCCCGGGGTTGCCCGGAAACAATATCCGCCACGGAGAGGAAAGGACCCATGTCGAGACGCGCCCAGACATGAGCCACCTATGGGCAGGAGGCGAAGAGGTGGTCCGCTGTTTAGTCGTCATGGCACGAGGCACATACAGGTGATGGAGCACAATTCTTGGCAAACAGATTAGCGCGCGTGAATTAGACTGCACATATGCGACACACAATTGAAGGGAATCAAATAGCTAAGGTGAGACCAGAAAAAGTAAATAGAGTTCACCGACCTGTTCCTCAGCGGCTGTGACAAACTCTCGACCAAGTGAACGCATGACGAGAGGGCCACCGGGAGAACAAGGACGGCAACCGATGCCTTGGGTGCGGTGGGCACCAAGTAGCAGCGGCGTCGCAAGAATCTTTTCAGCCATGACTTCACCAGTAGCCATTACAGCCTTGTACACAAGACCAAATGATCCATGGCCCAGAATCGTTGTGAAGTTTTTGGTAGCCTTCTGCAGATCCCTTAACAACCGACACAGTAACATGGAGCAATCAGAAAGACGTTAGTTTGCTTCTGGCTACTCACACCAACACTAACATTCACAATAAGATCATGGTATAAGTTGCATGCATGCATTTCTGGAGCTGCCATGAACGTACGAATTCTAATTGACGCACGGAGAAACGACTATGACCTGACTTGCTTATATTATCCTATCCTTAATTAGATCAAATGCATTAGACAGTCAAGCTGATATATTTCAACTTTACAATTCACTGATCATGTGATCTTAATACTACAACCAAGATTGCAATGGAGGAGTAGGTGCCATACTTGTAATGGTACTTCGAGATCCCAAAGACGGACAGGGGCTGGTCCCTGCCGTTGTTGCCCCGCCCGCCCCAGAAGGCGACTTGCTTCCCCGCCGGCAGCAGGTTGTTGCCCCAGTCGGAGACACTCTCGGAGACCACGGAGACAGAGATACTGGATCAAGGCTCACGGAGCCGTTGGCCTGCGGCGTAGCCGTGGATGACTTGAGTGACCATGTCCGTGTGCGTGCAACGGTGCTGGCCTGCCGTCGGTACTTCCAGATGGCCAGGAACATGCACGCTACGAGCACGACGGCCGCGACCACGATGGCCACGACCTTTGCCATACCGCCCATTCCCGGGCTCCTCCCAATGCCTTCCCGCCAGGGCCAAGACAGCCCAGAGGCCACTGCGCTCCCATCTTCTCTCCCTCCTCTCTTCCATGGCTGGTACAAGGGACGTGCTGGGATGAACGGGAGGCAACCCTCGAGATCTAGATCGGGTGTGATCGGATTTGGAAGAAAAAACTGAATTGGGAATGATTGGAAAAGATTGAGGGAAGGAGATCGGAAATGGAATGGAAACAAGATAGGTATGGTCAGATTTGGAAGAAAATTCTGACTTGGGATTGATTGGAAAGGATTCGGGGAAGGAGATCCAGAACAGAGTGGAAACAATGAGAGAAGATCGGTGGTATAGGAAGAAAAATCAGTTGGTGGGTTTAATAACCGGAGATAAAAATGGAAGGAGGAGTGGTGAGAGGTGAGACGAAAATAAACCAATGCAAGGTGGCGGGTGGAGGGAGCTGAGACCAAAAAAACCAAACGAAAAAACTGAATTGGGAATGATTGGAAAAGATTGCGGGAAGGAGATCACAAATGGAATGGAAACAAGATAGGTATGGTCAGATTTGGAAGAAAATTCTGACTTGTGATTGATTGGAAAGGATTGGGGGAAGGAGATCCGGAACAGAATGGAAACAATGAGAGAAGATCGGTGGGATAGGAAGAAAAATCAGTTGGCGGGTTTAATAACCGGAGATAAAAATGGAAGGAGGAGTGGTGAGACGAAAATAAACCAGTGCAAGGTGGCGGGTGGAGGGAGCTGAGACGAAAAAAAACCAGACGAAAAAAAACCAAACGAAAGTGGTGGGACTATTCAACCAACTCGTCCATTAAGAGTAGAGATCAATGATTCTATCACACATTACGTTAATCAATGATACTATCACAATGGACATTACTCCCTTGCAGATATGGTTGGTGCACTGTCAGGACATTTACCTTTGTGACCCCACGCATCTGCTCCTCATAAAGCACGGGACCGTATTTGCTAATTTGACGCTCTTGATTGATAAGACAAATGGCGTAGATTCTAGTTATATTTTTTCTGACCAAAGATGGATTTAATTACTTGAAAATAATGCATCAAGAAGATACAAACACAATGCATACATATGTCCTTCACATGGTTAGGATGTACAAAGCGAATACCAAGGCCCACACATAAAAAATAGCAAAGTTATATGAGACCAAAGCTAGGCAAGCAAAAAGAAAAAGAAACAAAGCAAACAGATCCGTGATCAGCAAACTACGAAAATGACCATACCTGCACCAATCATCTCATGACACCATATGGAGGACTACGAGGTTCTTCAACGACAACGTCTTTAAGAAGGGAGTGACGCTCAAGCATTGTTGTCATCGGATCCAACCACCCAAGGGTGGATATTAGGTTTTCACCCCGAAGAACCAATGCGAGCATATCCAAGTAATGCTTTCCACAAGGCAACGACGAAGAAACATCACGATTGCCAGATATAACCAACTCGTGTCAGACCTAGACTTTCACGCTGAAGCTCGATACCGGATGCTCGAGTAGCAACACCATTGAAGCCACCCATGGATTGTCACCATCATTTTTCAGTGTCCAACAACTACATTCGACGTGTGACCACCGCGGCTGCACAACAACCCCTCTGCATAATCTGCAGTCCACAACTTGCATATCACCGCCGAAGGCAACTACCAAATCCAGTAAGAGGATCCTTCACGAAGACCTCTCGATGGCCACCGCAATACACAGCAAGGCCGGTGCCACAAGGTGGATTGGTCATCAAGAATCAACAACGACGGTGGACCACGTCATCGCCAACTACCACCTCCCCAGAGAGATCCCTGCCCAGGCTCGTCGGTCCCTGAGCCGACATTGCCAAAGCTGGAGCACAACGGACATATCACCATCACCGACGCGCGCTCGTGGAGCCCAACCACCGCCAGACCAGGTCCGCACAACGGGCGCTAGGCGACAAGGTTGTCGCACCATGCCTCGAGACTATCCGCAATCACACCTTATCACTGCTGACACCATTCAGCACTACGTGACCCGACACCGATGCATGTGCTCACCGCACCACCACTCTAGGGCTGAGCCTGCTAGGGAGCCAATTAGAGCAACATCCGTAAGTTGGCGAGTCCAGGGCACTCTCACCATCCCGCACAGACAGTGACACAAGGCTCAAGAACAACCTCTTAAGCATGAGCCGATCGGCGATGCATAATGTCATCACAAATGCTGGCTCATCTCTGACGTGACATGTGGCCACAGCAGGCCAACGCAACTTGTGAAGGCCTTACAGTAACAGGGGGTTGATAGATCTCCGGCTACTTGCTTGGCTGTTCTGTGCGACGAATGGGCATGCCTCCGCCTATTCCACCGGACGGACGGTACCCCATCTCCATCATTGCTCCAACTAAACACATCAATGCATCACATTATATCTTAAGTTTTAACATCCACGATCGATAAAGATTAGCGCGTATAAGATATTAGTTTGTATATTGCACATGAAGATTTATTCAAATATGAGATACCATAGTTCTTTGTATATACCCAATTAAATAGTTGTTTGCTCTCTCGTAAGAGTGGTTGCGTAACTCCCAAGTATAATGGTGAATTTAACTTAGCAATAAGTATTACACTTAGTGGAAAACAAAGTTATCGAACCAGAAGGAGTTCTTCTAGTAAACAAAGTCACTGGTACTTGCACACAAAATACAACACAAACTTGTCCCCAATACATCAAGAAGGTTGTCAAGCTTCTTGTCTTGCTAGTTACAAGATTAAATTGCGCAGTATGATAGGAATTGATAGAAAGATAAAACAAAATAAATGGTACACCAAAAATTAGTATTCCCATGAAGTTTTTAGTAATAGAGAATAGACACAGGGGCCAATAGGTTCACTTAGTGGCATCTCTCATAAGTATACAAGTGTAGTGTGGTGAAAAAATTACAGTTGGGCAGCGATTGAATCATAATATTTATATTTATGACTATGATCATTCATTTTTTAGGGATAAGACTATGATTATTCATGGTATAATCTCATACAGGCATTACGTATGTGATATGTAGACCGTTATCCAACTGCATCTACAACTAATACTTCACTTCAAGACATCTATTCAGCATGCGTCTTGAAGTATTAAGTTCATGATAAACAAAGCATTGCAATAAGCAAGATGGCATAATATAGACAATAAAACTATCATTCAAGTGTGATAAAGAAACCATCATTTTATTCTTAGTGGCAACAATACAATATGAGTCTTCTCTTTCTATCATTGGGATATAGATCACCTCAAGATTAGAACCCACTACAATGCACAACTCTCTCTGAAGAATTACCCATCAAACTTGACCAAAAACGACAAATATACAGGTGCATACGAATTTATTTAATTATAGAGCAAAAAAACTTCAAAATATTCAATTCATTTCAATGAAAAATTTGCTCATAAAGTGACAATTCATCATATCCCAACAAACACACCAACGATTACATCAGATAGATCTTGATCATGCGAGGCAGCTCACGGAGCCTTTTTATTGAAGAAGTCTCCGAAGATGGATCCTCCTTCGATAGGGTGCCAGAATAGACCTCCAGATTGGATCTCCTCAAAATAGGAACTTACAACGGTGGAAAAAATAAGAGAAAATGTAAGGTGGTACCAAGGGTTTCTTGATTTATTCAATTTATAGGCTGAGGAATAAACGTAAGGTGGTGCATAGGGGGCTCACGCGGCCTAGTGGCGCAGGTCAGTCCCTGGCCGCGTGGGGGCCCTGGCTGCCCTCTCATTTGGCTCTGGTACTTTTTGAACTCCTTCTATCGCGAAGAAAAATTGTATTAAATCTCTAGGTATTTTTGACCTTCGTAGATATTTATTTTCTAAAAAGTAAAAAAACATACAGAAAAGATAACTGACTCTGGGCACTGAATTAATAGGTTAATTCAACAAAATATAAATTAATACAAAAGGTGTTCAAAAGTAATAATATAGCAGTATGAAATAATAAAATATATATAGATGCGTTTAAGACATATCACTAGTGCCCAGATTCACTCGCTCCACCACTAGTTGCCCAACCGGTTTGTGGGGTGACTATAGCTAGGAGCAAGACCTCACTGGCATGACCTCCGCTAGGGCCACCTCTACGCCCCCTCTCATATTTTCACGCATATCGGTTCTTTATTATTGAAATATATTGTTTGTCTTTCTTCATGAGTTTGAACTTTTCAATGATTGAGTGTTTTGCGTCTTGGCTTGGCCAACCATGTACAGTTCTAAAATATAATTGTATTTTGTTGAAATGAGCGGGTTGTAGTGGTCGTGGGCTCGTGGCACGCACGAGAATCTTTACATTATCATCATCATCATCATCATCATCATCATCATCATCATCATCATCATCATCATCATTATTATTATTATTATTATTATTATCAGCATCATCATCATTATTATTATTATTGCCATTATTATTATCATTATCATCTCCCTAATACTATCTAAGCACTTTCATGTTTATCGAAGCATTAAGCCATCACGTGGTCGTCCACATTTCCCGTGAGTGAGCTATTATGAGAGCAACTCCAACGGGCCAACGCATTTCATCCGCTCATGTCCATTTGGGTCCATATGGACAAAAACATAGTTGAGACAAACATACGGATGTTGGTTTCGCTGTCCGCTTGGACCCATTTTCCGCCCAAATTTGGGTTGGGTTTGTGCCCGCGTGGACAGACTGCGAACGCCCGTAACGTCCTCTCCTAGCTCGTCTGCCAATGCCACACAGGCCATTTCGCCGAACCGAACTTGACTTCCCCAGCGTCTTCGCCCTCGCTGCTGCCACCTAGTTTCTGGCCTCTTCGCCAACCACGACGCCCACACCTAGCTGCCACCGCTGCATCCACCACCGCCACATCCACCGATGTCCCACCTCCGGCATTGTGTTCGCTTCTTGCGGTGTTGCTCACGGCCTGCACCCTACCCAGGGTTGTCGTCACCCTCGACACACCACCGCTGCCTCCACAGTCACTGCCGAAGGATGGGGGTTTAACAACCCTGCTGCCTAAACAGACCAAGGGCAGGGCCCTTCACCTACCGAGACTCGTCCACGCCCGCATCCGTCGTTGCCCACAAGGCGTTCAGTTGTTTTCCCGGTCAAGACTCGTTCAGGCCCGCCATTGTCTAGTGAGGTATGGATGTATCACTCTGAAGGATCATGGCGGATAGCTCGAATGAGCTTTTCTTACAATAACAACATATGTTCATTGTACGAAGAACCGTCCGACGATGAGAGTGATGTTGTGGCTGCTACACTTGTCGTTGGTGAGCACATTTCTAGGTAGCGACCATTGTTCAGGGGATCGATACTAAGCCATGTGCCTGGGTTGAATCATAATAGAGAGAATGGTCATGTCCTACTCTTTAACGATAATTTCCATTACACAAACCCACTATTCCAAGCTTTGTCGGCGACGCTTCCAGATGGTGAGACCATTGTTCAACTGTATTTGGTATGGAGTGGTGGGTTATGATGATTACTTGAAATGCGAGTATTATGCCCTTGAAAAGGTTGGCTTCTCCTCTTATAAGAATGTACTACAGTTGGTCGAATGTTTACATACAGATTTTTCAATGATCTAGTTGACGAGTACGTACGCATGAGTGAGTCCACATGCCTTGAGTCATTGTACAGAGTCCACAAATATGTGGTTAGAGTGTTCGGCCTAAAGTACTTGAGAGAACCAAATGCTGAGCCTGGTTATTATCGATCAATGAATCGAGAGGCTTTCCAGTGATGCTTGGAAGCATAGATTGTATGAGCCGGGAGTGGAAAAACTATCTGTTTGCTTGGAAGGGGCAATATAAGGGACATGTTGATGGTTGCATGGTCATATTTGAAGTTGTGGCATCATGGCAGGTTCTCACAATAACATCAACGTGCTTCACTCTCTAGTGTTCTCGAGGCTTTCGGAAGGCAATTCCCCATAGATCAATCATGAGATCAACCACCAATACAACAAGGGGTATTATCTAGCTGATAATATCTATCCTCTGTGGTCTATATTTGGGCAGACAATCTATGAGTCCCAAGGAGAGAGGATGGCTAGGTTTGCCAAAGGACGAGTGCTAGGAAGGATGTGGAGCATGCTTTTGGTGTGCCCCAATTGTTCGGCACCGTGCTAGAACATGGAGCACTGACACTATGTGAGAGGTGATGACTGCTTGCGTGATCATCCACAACATGATCGTAGAGTATGAGCGTGATGACACCATCTACGACCAAGGGTGGGATAACTAGGGTGATTTGTTTGAGCTTGAGAGTGGAGCAGCAGCGTTTGCATAGTTCATCCAATTTCATCATGAAATGCGAGATCGGGCAATTCAGATTCAACTTCAAAATTATTTGGTTGAGCATATGTGGACTTACATAGGAACCAATAGTTGTATATGCTCTTATTTATTTATTTCATTGTAAATTACCTGACTTATTTGTTTAATAATGTGCAATGTTTCATTCATTTGTTTATTTGGTTGTAAATGCATAGAATGTTAAAAATGACGATTTGATTAAAAAACGAACATGGCAGATCAAATCGGTCGGCCCATTGAACGCCATGGTCAGGAAAAGACGGATAAGAGGTGGATGCAGGTGGGGGGACCTCGAATCTTCAAGACCTCTATGTTCTTCGTCAACGTCTAGTGATCATCATAGTTTTGCGGGAATAAATTTCCTCTCGTCCCTTTTTTGGTACATGCTGTTAGAGAGTATTCTGTCCTTGCAGATCCAATTATTCGGATCTGATGAGTTTATGTTGTTGTGCCAATTTTTTTTATTGGTCTGATTTTTTGTGGAGGTGAAATCTTGCATCAACACCATGGTGAAGATATAGTGATGTGACGGCCTGCACTTCTAGGGGATTATCCCCGCCCCAAGTACATTCATCGATCAAGGCTTTCTATCTTTTCGGATGGGTGACTCAAGGTGCTTTCGAAAATGATTACTGGTAATGTTCGTGCAGGTGAATGAGTGATAACATTATTGTTCCAGTCCAATTGCAGCTTCTTTACCAAAGTCTTTGGAGTATTTCTTCGAGCAGAGATTGATACCGCGAAGAAGGTGTTTCCAAGAGATTTCATTGTAACTATTAGTCATCAGAGTTACTTTGTATTTTTTAATCTTAAATACAAATCAGTGTGTATGTAATTGTTAAGAGCATGAATAAAGTTACAGATTTTCTCAAAAAGAGACCTAAATGGACAAAAAAAAAAGGATAATTTGGTTGTCCTTTCGGATCGGCCCGTTGGAGTTGCCGTGAACCCTTCTTCCTCTCTGGAATCTCTATACATTGCACATGGCCGAGAAGCCGCGTGTGTTCTACCCCCTTGTCAGCCACAGTCCCGCTGAAAATCGTGTGCCCGCATTGGACTTCTTCAACCAGGGGTGTCCTTGTTTGCACTAGTGTCGTCCACCTCGCGTGATGCTCATGCTAGGCGGAAAAAAATTCTGTGCATACCGGTTGCAAATTCCATCTCGTGCATACCCTCTCCCAGATGCTCCCACGTGTCCCATCTCCTCATCTGACGATGTCTGCTCCTCCGCTATGTTCGTGGCTTCTCTCGGCTTGGATTGGAAACGAACGCTCGGCTCCAAACTAGTACATGCGATCCTGTCTCATCGTGGTACAATCCCGGCTCCCGTCAATTATGGATCTGCGATCGTTTCCGATCAGATAAACCGATCAGATAAACGTCTGTAATTGCTAGCTGCTGCTTCCCCGTCCAGCGGTGATCCGATCAAGTTTTGTCATGGCCGAGCGACCGGTGCACTCTCCCTGTCCGTGATGTGATTGGTGGCCATGTTCCTGGTTGAGCGTTCGCTGCATCGAGCGAAACTA
Source organism: Aegilops umbellulata (assembly GCA_032464435.1). Taxonomy (NCBI): domain Eukaryota; kingdom Viridiplantae; phylum Streptophyta; class Magnoliopsida; order Poales; family Poaceae; genus Aegilops; species Aegilops umbellulata. The sequence goes on from CP136057.1 coordinate 67,907,621, forward strand.
CAGCCATGTCCGTCGCACGCCCAAACGCCGTCCATTCCTTCCCATGGCCACATCGGGTTGGAAGGACATCCATGGCCGCCGCGGACCGTTCTGCCGCAGGTAGGATCGCCGAGAAGGACGGGAGTGGCCATGCCTGAATCTGACATTGTCTCTTACAAGGACGACCATGGTGGCTCTGCCGCTGGCTTGGATCACGTAAACCTGACTACATGCCGCCATGATAGGAAAAGGGGTGCAGCAGTCATCCAAATGGATTTCTGTAAAATTTGAGTGTGACCGAATGTACAGTGTCTGTTGTAGCGTGCCTGTCGAGAGGTTTTGGTGAGCTATATAAATTTCCCTACACTAATCATCAAGTACAAGCTGTAGTTAGAACAACTCTAAAGGTTTCAGAACTTCTGGACTGCTGATTTAGAATATAATTATTATCAAAATTGGCGGTCCTAAAATGATGTCACATTCATACTCGAAATTGAGTTTTGTGGTTGGCCATCTTAATGAGGTTTCTTCATGACAAAAATATTTACAGAGTTAGGATGAAAAGATCCTTGCTCCAGTGGAATTTCACGAATTATGCTCTTGTGCTTTAGAAGCTACAAAAAAAGAAGAATTAAATGACTGAATTTGTAGACATATTGTGTTGTCTGACTTTAACTGAAGTTTAGTCCAGTTAATGACAAGGCAAACAAAAATAACATCTTTGCTACAGTGTATAGCAAATCAGAGAAATTAGAGAAACAGATCAAGTTGAAGATTTCAAATCATCCATATGTATTTCAAATGAAAAGGTACATTGTACACAAGTTATTGTACATTGTCAAGGAGAGCAATAAGCTCTACACCGATACAACAGTTGTCCAACTCCAAATTTACAAAATTTGATATTCCTAGGCCAAGTCTACTCCATCAGGAAGCATGGAGTCTTCTCCAAAGGTTTCCTCGGCAGCTGTTTTGTTGCAGTGGTGTACTTGAGGGTCTTTGTCCAGCGGAGCGTGCCTGCTGCACGAGTATGTGGCGTCCCGTTCTCTCTTTGTTCACTCGTCCCTCACGGTCGTGGATTTGACAATTTCTCCTTGAAGTCTGCCACAAACTTGTATACATGAAGCTGCTCCAAGATAGTAAAGGACATGCACAGAATGTGAATTTGGTCATGTACTTGAGACATAGAGAAAAATCATTGGAATTATGTATACTATACGCATGAAAGGTTCAAATAAACAAATACAATAACTAGACACAAGGCATTGTACTTTTTCGCCTTATGCTTCCTCTGTTTATTCTATCATGTAGTCGAGTTACAGAACTAGAACTTGTGTTCACTGCCCAACAAATGAATACGGAGCACATCTCATACAAGATAACTGAATCATTCGGATTGTTGTCTATTTGTTTCGTTCAAAATCCGAGTAAATTTTAAAGTTGTCTTTTATATAAGAAATAACTTTCATTGGACAATGAACGACATTGTGGCAGCGTGGTCCAGATTCAGTGTTGTAATTTGGTGATCTGCATTGGTGAATCACTATGCATCATTTCCTGAATCAACTGCTATCTAATTAAGGCTCTGCTCAAGAAAAAAAATACTGCTATCTATGGCTGTCTTATACACTCCGAATTGCTAATTTCAGTAACAATGCAAGCGCAGCAGGAGTCACCACCGGATAAGCAATTGGAGGACAAATTTCAGTGTTGGGTGCCATAATGAATCAGGACATCGCACCAAACGGTATCAGCCCATGTTATGTACAGAACCACCAATGGAATCGGCAGTTTGTAAACTACAATTCACTATGTAACAACCGTACCAACCTTGGAACAGCACATATACCTAAATAAGACCATTTTTTATAAGATTTGTTGTCAATTGGGGTGCTTAGGGTTAGGGAGGGGGATTACCAGTTTTGGGCGATATGCAGTAGGTGCCCGTGGTGGAGGGAGAGGCTGCCGTCTGAGGCGGAGAAGGAGGGGGCGAGCGGCGCGTCCTGTCCTCCATCGTGGCGCACGAGGCGGCGGGGCAGGGGACTCCGGCGGCGGACCTTGGAGCCGGCGACTGGCAGAGAAAAGAAAGGGATGCCCTGAGCCGACTTGGCTGCGTGGGCCTCCACCTTCGCTGGCCTCGCGCCCTCGCCTCTTCAAGGAGCCGGGATCGCATGTAGTACTAGTTTGGAGCCGAGCGTTCGTTTCCAATTCAAGCCGAGAGAAGCCACGAACGGAGCGGAGGAGCAGACATCGTCAGATGCGGAGGTGGGACACGTGGGAGCATCTGGAAGACGGTATGCACGAGATGGAGTTTGCAACCGGTATGCACATATTTTTTTTCCGTTTTACAGTAATACTACAGTAGTACTTGAACAGTGCCATCTCTCACTTGGCTTCTCTGTTTTACCCACGAGGCCGCTGAAGCATTGGTTTCTTCGGTCGACATGTCGAGGGGAAGTGGATCCTTGACATAAAGGAGCAAGTGAGAAATGGCATTGTGGGTCTGGTGGGCTAGTGTGGGCCGGATTCGACGTGGCGGACGCGTCCAGACACCTTATATTTGGGCTGGATATGAGAGGTGTCGGTCAGTTCAGACGTTTGAGGGCCCATTTGATGCGTCCGTCAGAGTCGAATTTTTGTGACCGGTCAGTTCGAACTGTTCATCCGGATGTTTGAGACATCCGGGTGTAGATGCTCTAACACTGTGAGCAGGGGTGGACCAAATAATAAAGTTTGCCGGGGCAAACATTCAAGTTTTAATTTTTTTTTCCTGGCACAAATGCAAGTACACTTGTACAAAACTTATCGTCTCAAATTCAACAACTAAAAACATAAAAAGGAAACATACAAAAATCTTAGACTATTTTGAGAGTGAGGGAGTACCGGGGAATGTATCCAGAGCACCGAACGCAATAGAACATCTTAAAAAATCTAAAAAAATGTGACACATTGACACAACATCAATGTATGTTGCCATAAAATTTCGTATCAAAATTTGAGACATAAAAATAACAAATTTGACATTAGTGTGGTCATGTGCCAAATATAAAGCCCAACTTATGTTACGTATTATTCAGTGTTGAATTTGTCATTTTTAATGAGTTATGTATCAAAATTTGACTTAAATTTTGTGACAATCGACATTGATGTTGTTTGAATGTGCTAGATTTTTTCAGAATTTTTTAAACATTTTTAAATATACAATGTGAGTTCGGTGTACCGGTAGCACTGCAAGCACGGTGCACCAGATATTCCCCCGAAGTACCAACATAGACACTTGCTATTTGAAATGCTCACTTGATGGCATAATGACCTCACAACTGTAAGCGAGACCTACAATATGTGGAAACGTAACGAATATAAATCTTTAGCTCGTGGAATGACATACAGAATCAAAGTGGACAATAATTTTTGATGTTCTAATTTGTAGGTACAATGTGATATATATGTTTATTCTCGGGCTTTCAGACTGGGCTTCAGGCTTTGTTGCCATGCCGGGCTCGGGTTTTAAGCTATGCAAAAAAAAAGCACGTATCAGGTTGGCTTCGGTTGGCTTCGATTTTAAAGATTTCGAGCTCTTTAATCTTTCTTTGCTAGCTAGGCAAGCACAGCGCATATTGCAGAACCTGACACATTGAGCGTGAGAATCTTGAACGCGGTGTGCTTTCCTTCGACGTCCATTTTGCATGCAAAACTGTATAGAGGGTTGTTCTAGAGGGAAGGGATATTCTTAAGCAGAGACTAAGACGCCGCATTGGCAATGGACACACAACGGAAATCTGGAATGATAACTGACTGCCCAGATCGAAGATGCTTAGACTATGTGGATGCATGTTAGCGCAACCACCAACATACGTGTCTGAATTAATTGACCCTACCTCGGCAATTTGGTCGAGGGAACGAATTCAAGAAGCATTTATACCAATTGATGTCCAGATTATAATGGGAATCCCTGTTTGTACAAGGAATCTAGAGGATTCATGGGTGTGGCACTTCGAAAAGAACGGCGAGTTTTCAGTGTGGTCAGCTTATGCAATGATGGTAGCAACAAGAAAAAGGAGAGTAGCATGGCTAGATGGGACTTTGGGTTCTTGCAGTGACAACTAGGACGAGTCCTCATGGAAAGAATTGTGGAAAACACAAATGCCTTGGAAGGTTAGAATGTTTTCTTGTGGAGGTTAACTAAACGTTCTGTCCCTACAAATGATGTCCATGCAGTAAAAACATGGCCGACTCGGGTCCATGCGGGCTATGTGGTATGAAGGATTCTTGGAGACACTCAATGCTCGAGTGGTCAATGTCACGCTGCATTTGGGCGCTTGTTGATGAGGAACTGTTGCAACACCTGATCGCGACAATGGAGTCGAATGCAAAATAATGGTTGTTCACTATGATTGAGTCATTATCCCATCAATAGTTTGTGACCCTGGCGTGACCATGTGGGTAACTTGGTGGGCGAAGCGGAAGGGAATTCATGAGCATGTTTCCGGAGTCCCCTCTCCATGAATCTGTTTGTGAAGAGATTCATTGCTGAGCTCAGGGAAGTGGCCACAAAACATACAAGAGTTTGCAGCTTGGAGGAGAACATAACTGAGAGGAGGAAACACATGGTAGCCCTACCGATGGGTTTAGCGAAAATCCACGTCGATGCAGGCCTGGTGCGGTCAGGAGTAGGAGGAGTTGCGGCAGCAATCTATAGGGATTCAAGTGGTCAGTAGCTAGGGTCTTCAGCCCTACTTATCAACAGAGTTAGAGATGTGGCAACACTTGAGGCGATAGCTTGACGGGAGGTTTCTCGCTAGCCGAGGATCTTCTCCTCCAGAATCTATTCTCACAACAGATTCTAAGTAGGCCGCAGGGGACATGGAGAAGGGATCCCATGGAAACTATGCTCAAATAATCAACGAAATTAAGTTGAGGAAGGTGGACTTAATTTGCAGTTTTTATTTTGAAGGTAGGGCGTCCAATTACGAAGCACATATGTTAGCTAAGTACTCAAATTCTCTTGAACAGGGGCACCATGTATGATTGGGCCAACCCCATGATTCTCTTTGTATCCCAAACTTTGTAACCTTTGAGTAATAAAGTACTGCCCCCCTCTCAAAAAAAGATTGGCCTCGGGCTTGATATTTGTACCTTGGGCTTTTATAAGCCTGCCATGAACGTCAGAAATGTGCAGGTTTACGCACATCATGCAGGTATCGTCCCCACTCTTCCCTAAAAAAGGTGCATTCCCCGCTCTACCATGACTTCTTCAAGGTGCCTTGCCGCCACCTAACCTTCTGCCGACTCCTCATGCCGCCACCTCCTCCGCCTCGTACCTTCTCCCTCTCCTATGTCACACAGCCAGGCCCCTCAACCCAAGCCAGTTGATGAGTTTGCTGCCAGGCCCAACCCCCAACGCCAAGTTGCCTATGCCCCTACCGTCTACCATCAAGTCTTGGAACCACATGCTTCTAGGTCCAAGCCCCTTCCCCTGTCGAGAGCACCATGAGAAACTTCTACGAGGGATCCTTTTTTAGAATAGCTTCTCCGTGGAACCCTGCATACACTTAGGTCATGGGATCCCGCTTATACCCATTTAACCCATGTAGGTTTAACTGGGATGTTGGCTATTCAATCAAACGGTATACGGTCTGAGTGGGATGTGGTGGAGCATGTAGACCGCGGCGGGAATGGAAGTGATCCATATGTATTTGTGGGTGGCTGCGGCATTGTCAATAGTCCTGATGTGGTAGTAGGTGGCATGGCGACATTGAGGGTGTTACTATGGAGGTTGATCAGCATAGCAAGCGCGTCATTTCTCCCATCACGAGGACGGAGGATGAGCGCGTAGAGCGAACGAGGAGACGAAGGATCTGGTGGTATTCCATGGCAAGTGCCAGAGCTAGGTTTAGCTTATAGCTACAAGTCACCCTTATTTATTATATTAGCAACTAATAATGGTTGAATGCAAAATTACCTCTTTTTTACGAGGGGTGCAATGAAGCAGACCCCGTCATTTAGTTATTGCAAAGTTTTCAAGATGCAACATTTCATAGGGTGATAAAGATGAGTACATAGTCCAACCAATGTGAAGGACAAACCAAAAGTACCAAGAAAATATGAAGGCACATGCATCACACATTTTATTACTTGTCTACCACCCAAATCGTTTGAATAAATCTCAATCAACCAACTCATATAGGTTACACCTACAAATCATGGACACTCATACCTGAAGGAAATATGCCCTAGAGGCAATAATAAAGTTGTTATTTATATTTCCTTATATCATGATAAATATTTATTATTCATGCTAGAATTATATTAACCGGAAACTTAGTACATGTGTGAATACATAGACAAACAGGGTGTCCCTAGTATGCCTCTACTAGACTAGCTTGTTAATCAAAGATGCTTAAGTTTCCTAGCCATAAACATGTGTTGTCATTTGATGAATGGGATCACATCATTAGAGAATGATGTGATGGACAAGAACCATCTGTTAGCTTACCACTATGATCATTTAGTTTATTGCTATTGCTTTCTTCATGACTTATACATGTTCCTATGACTATGAGATTATGCAACTCCCGAATACCGGAGGAACACTTAGTGTGCTATCAAATGTCACAACGTAACTGGGTGATTATAAAGATGCTCTACAGGTGTCTCCGATGGTGTTTGTTGAGTTGGCATAGATCGAGATTAGGATTTGTCACTCCGATTGTCGGAGAGGTATCTCTCGGCCCTCTCGGTAAGGCACATCACTATAAGCCTTGCAAGCAATGTGACTAATGAGTTAGTTGTGGGATGATGCATTACGGAACGAGTAAAGAGACTTGCCGGTAACGAGATTGAACTAGGTATGATGATACCGACAATTGAATATCGGGCAAGTAACATACCCATGACAAAGGGAACAACGTATGTTGTTATGCGGTTTGACCGATAAAGATCTTCGTAGAGTATGTAGGAGCTAATATGAGCATTCAGGTTCCGCTATTGGTTATTGACCGGAGATGTGTCTCAGTCATGTCTACATAGTTCTCGAACCCGTAGGGTCCGCACGCTTAACGTTCGATGACGATTTGTATTATGAGTTATGTGATTTGATGTACCAAAGGTTGTTCGGAGTCCCGGATGAGATCATAGACATGACGAGGAGTCTCGAAATGGTCGAGACATAAATATTGATATATTGGAAGGTTATACAAGGGGAGGGGGCGGCGCCCCCCTCCTTCCTTCTCTTCTCTCCTCTTTCCCCTTCTCCTACTTGGACTAGGAAGGGGGGTTCCTACTTGGAGTAGGACTGCCCCCCTTGGGCGCGCCCCATAGGGCCGGTGGCCTCCCCCCTCCTTTATATACAGGGGAGGGGGGCACCCCATAGACACACAAGTTGATCTTTAACCGTGTGCGGTGCTCCCCTCCATAGTTTTCGACCTCGGTCATATTGTCGTAGTGCTTAGGAGAAGCCCTGCATTGGTAACTTCATCATCACTGTCACCATGCTGTTGTGCTGACGAAACTCTCCCTCGGCCTCAACTGGATCAAGAGTTCGAGGGACGTCACCGAGCTGAACGTGTGCAGATCGCGGAGGTGCCGTGCATTCGGTACTTGGATCGTGAAAACGTTCGACTACATCAACTGCGTTACTAAAATTCTTCCGCTTTGGGTCTACGAGGGTACGTGGACACACTCTCCCCGCTCGTTGCTATGCTTCTCCTAGATAGATCTTGCGTGATCGTAGGCAATTTTTTTGAAACAGTACGTTCCCCAACAGTGGCATCCAAGCCAGGTCTATGCGTAGATGTTATATGCACGAGTAGAACACAAAGAGTTGTGGGCGATAATAGTCATACTGCATACCAGCATGTCATACTTTGATTCGGCGGTATTGTTGGATGAAGCGGCCCAGACCGACATTACATGACCGCATTCATGAGACTAGTTCTATCGCCGTGCTTCGCACACAGGTGGCTAGTGGGTGTATGTTTCTTCCTTTAGTTGAATCGAGTGTGACTACGCCCGGTCCTTGTTGAAGGTTAAAATAACACACTTGACGAAAAATCGTCGTGGTTTGGATGCGTAGGTAAGAACGGTTCTTGCTAGAAGCCCGTAGAAGGCACGTAAAACTTGCAACAACAAAGTAGAGGACATCTAACTTGTTTTTGCAGGGCTTGCTGTGATGTGATATGGTCAAGACGTGATGATATATAATTTGTTCTATGAGATGATCATGTTTTGTAACAGTTATCGGCAACTGGCAGGAGCCATATGGTTGTCGCTTTATTGTATGAAATGCAATCGCCATGTAATTGCTTTACTTTGTCACTAAGCGGTAGTGATACTCATAGAAGCAATAGTTGGCGAGACGACAACGATGCTTCGATGGAGATCAAGGTGTCAAGCCGGTGAAAATGGTGATCATGACAGTGCTTTGGAGATGGAGATCAAAGGAACAAGATGATGATGGCCATATCATATCACTTATTTGATTGCATGTGATGTTTATCTTTTTATGCATCTTAGTTTTCTTAGTACGGCAGTAGCATTATAAGATGATCTCTCACTAAATTTCAAGGTACAAGTGTTCTCCCTGAGTATGCACCGTTGCGATAGTTTGTCGTGCCGAGACACCACGTGATGATCGGGTGTGATAAGCTCTACGTTCACATACAACAGGTGCAAGCCAGTTTTGCACACGCATAATACTTGGGTTAAACTTGACGAGCCTAGCATATGCAGATATGGCCTCGGAACACTGAGACCGAAAGGTCGAGCATGAATCATATAGTAGATATGATCAACATAGTGATGTTCACCATTGAAAACTACTCCATCTCACGTGATGATCGGACATGGTTTAGTTGACATGGATCATTTGATCACTTGGATGATTAGAGGGATGTCTATCTAAGTGGGAGTTCTTAAGTAATATGATAAATTGAACTTTAATTTATCATGAACTTAGTACCTGATAGTATTTTGCATGTCTATGTTGTTGTAGATAAATGGCCCGTGCTACTGTTCCATTAAATTTTAATGCGTTCCTAGAGAAAGCTAAGTTGAAAGATGATGGTAGCAACTACACAGACTGGGTCCGTAACTTGAGGATTATCCTAATTGCTGCACAAAAGAATTACGTCCTGGAAGCACCGCTAGGTGCAAGACCCATTGCAGGAGCAACGCCGGACGTTATGAACACCTGGTAGAGCAAAGTTGATGACTACTCGATAGTTTAGTGTGCCTTGCTTTACGGCTTAGAACCGGGACTTCAACGATGTTTTGAACGTCATGGAGCATATGAGATGTTCCAGGAGTTGAAGTTAATATTTCAAGCAAATGCCTGGACTGAGAGATATGAAGTCTCCAATAAGTTCTACAGCTGCAAAATGGAGGAGAATAGTTCTATCAGTGAACATATACTCAGAATGTCTGGGTACCACAATCACTTGACTCAGCTGGGAGTTAATCTTCTGGTTGATAATGTCATCAACAGAGTTCTTCAATCACTGCCACCAAGCTACAAAAGCTTCGTGATGAACTATAATATGCAAGGGATGGATAAGACAATTCCCGAGCTCTTCGCGATGCTAAAGGTTGCGGAGGTAGAAATCAAGAAGGAGCAGCAAGTGTTGATGGTTAACAAGACCACTAGTTTCAAGAAAAAGGGCAAAGGGAAGAAGGGAACTTCAAGAAGAACGGCAAGCAAGTTGACGCTCAAGCGAAGAAGCCCAAGTCTGGACCTAAGCCTGAGACTGAGTGCTTCTACTGCAAAGGGACTGGTCACTAGAAGCGGAACTGCCCCAAGTATTTGGCGGATAAGAAGGATGGCAAAGTGAAAGGTATATTTGATATACATGTTATTGATGTGTACCTTAGTAGCGCCTGGGTATTTGATACTGGTTCTGTTGCTCACATTTGCAACTCGAAACAGGGGTTACGAATTAAGCAAAAATTGGCTAAGGACGAGGTGACAATGCGCGTGGGAAATGGTTCCAAAGTCGAGGTGATCGCCGTTGGCACGCTACCTCTACATCTACCTTCGGGATTAGTTTTAGACCTGAATAATTGTTATTTGGTGCCAGCGTTAATCATGAACATTATATCTGGATCTTGTTTGATGCGAGACGGTTATTCATTTAAACCAGAGAATAATGGTTGTTCTATTTATATGAGTAATATCTTTTATGGTCATGCACCCTTGATGAGCGGTCTATTTTTGTTGAATCTCGATAGTAGTGATACACATATTCATAGTATTGATGCCAAAAGATATAAGCTTAATAATGATAGTGCAACTTATTTGTGGCACTGCCGTTTAGGTCATATTGGTGTAAAGTGCATGAAGAAACTCCATGCCGATGGGCTTTTGGAATCACTTGATGCTTGCGAACCATGCCTCCACTACAAAAAAATACACTTCCGTGATGATACGTGTTTGTCACAGCAGGTCACGTTTTCTGCCATGCATGTACATCCATGACAAATTTATGATAAAATCAAGATAGTCATACATGTGCTGTCGTAGAAGTGTTCCATGACATTACCAAAATTATCATCACGGAAGTGTCCACTTCCATGACGATAAATCGCGCGTCACAGAAGTGCTTTCGTCAAGGGTGACCGACACGTGGCATCCATCATAACGGAACGTCGTTAAGCTATCGGGTCCGGTTTTGGATCCGATAACCCGTTAACAGCCCCAACCAATGGGGATTTTCCACATGTAAAATCAACATTGGCTGGAGGAAACACGTGTCGTCTCACCGTTGGGACAGATGTCATCCACTCATTGGACCCAAAGCGCCTATGATATGTCGACACGTGGCACGGCCCAACAGAGGCCCATTCCTGTGAAAAGGCCGGCCCGTTTGACTTGGTCAAAAGGTGGCAGGCCGGCCCACGGCAAGCCTGTTAACGACCTGTTCGCATATAGCCCATTTACAACCCGCTAACCCAGGGCCCGTTTACGGTCTATCCGAGTTAGGCCCAGTAGTGTCATCTGGGCCGTCCAATATAATTCCAACCCGTTTTAACTTTCGGCCCATGTATGGCCCATGACGTCTTTTGGCCCATATGAGGCCCTTAGTAACCCTCGGCCCATTAACGGCTCGTGGTAAAACTGTCCCGTAATGAACAATGTATCACTTTATACCCATTGACGGCCCATTATTCCGTTGGGCCGTTTCCAGCCCATCTTATCTTTCGGCCTTCTCAGGGCCCATTTATTCTTGGGCTCTATCGTGGAATTGTCACGGCAGATGTCCTCTTGCAAGGACTTAGTCGTGGAGCCATCGCAACTAGGAAGTTTAAAGGGGTTAATCGAGACAAAGGACACGAGAGAGTTATACTAGTTCGGCCCCTTACGGTGAAGGTAAGGCCTACGTCTAGTTGGGTTGGTATTGCTTGAGGTTTTGATGACCAGGGAGCGAGATACGCTATGCCCGGTTCTCTATGAGTTGTTTCTTTCCCTAAGCCGCCAACGGGTCATCCCCTTATATACACGGGTTGACGCCCTGCGGCCTACAGAGTCTCGACCGGCTCATAAACAGTGTCCGGCTCGGTGACTAGTTAATTCTACCTTATGATACAAGTCATGCCATTATAGCGGTTTATCACTATGGGCCTTAAGTCGCTTGTGGGCTTTAGACCCTTTATTGAACCGCCATCTTCATGCTTGATCTTGGGCTTCTTCTGATGAGTCCTTCTTTGCGTAACCCGGCCCCTTATGGGCGGCTTACACAAATAGTTATATCCCCAACATTAGGCCCCAGATTGATTTGAACCGGTTCATGTCGATCTCAAAATACCTTAAGAAATGAGCCTTCATTCTTCTGTCTGTGCAAAGGTTTTTAACCCGCCATGACATCATCTTCTGGATCTGCGTTAACCCGTCGTGATGTCATATTCAATTAAATTCATATTTTACTCCATCATATCCTCCAACGGATCTTTGCCTTTACTGACCATTCCGAAAACTGAGGCGTCAGGGTCGCTGGATAATGATGTTCGGTCTCCTTGTTTCTCGCGCCGTCTCAGTCGGCCCTTCCTTATAAATAGGTGCGACCTAGGTCTTTCCCATTCTCCTTCTTCGGTCGTCTTCCTCCTCGCACTGTTGCACTGCTGCTCGAGCTCTGCCGCCGCAGATCTCCTCGTCTTCTTCAACTCAGGCCGCTGCATCAACCTGATTTGACAAGAGAAACGCGACGGAACCCTGCAACAGCTCTGCATCCGTAAGTCCCTTTCCTTCCCTACTTCTAGATCTGCATTACGGCCTCCGAGTTCATCGGTGTTCATCGCCGCCCGTTGCAAACCCTTGATAGTTTTCATCCCCAATGCCCCTTTTTTGATCTTTGGACAGTTAGAACTACTATGGTGGCTGTTCCGCATCCATCTCGAATAGAAACAGATCTCTTTTCCCTTGTTTAAAGGCCTCCTTTGAATGTATGAACTTCTCTGCACTGGTTTTAGGGCTAGAAAATTTTCCCTTTCAGAGTGACCATTTGATCCAAAATAATAGCTGCAGCCTATGAAATCTGTTTGTTCCACACTTAGCCAAAAAACTGCATCTGTTGAATCTGTTTCACCATGGTAGTCCATGTGGCCGGTTTAAGACAATATGGATTGTCCGTCTTGCTTGCCTCTGGCGACTTCAAATAACTTAACTGCTTCTGAAAGTCGTCACGGCTTAAATGTAGAAATCACAATCAATCATATGTCATTAGGCCCCTTCTTAAGCCGCCATCTTGAATTAATTAAAATGCTCTTCTCCGGGTTATGAGTTGAACCGATTTTTTTACTTTGTCATAGGCTTCAATCTGCACAATGGCACCCAAGGCTCCCAAACCTCCCGTGACCTGTAACTGGGTCAAGTCCATCGTTACATAAAGAACTTTGTCTGAGTTTGTGAAGTCCAGCCATCTGCCCAAGAAGGAGGTCATGTCTTATCATGCTCCTAACCCGTCAGAGGAGAAACCTCAACCCAAGGAGGGGGAGGTGATCGTGCTTACTGATCATATGAGCCGGGGTTTTGCTCCTCCCCGTTCAAAATTCTTCAGGGATGTTTTGCAATTCTTTGATCTCACACCTCAAGATATCGGACCCAAATCCGTGTCAAATATTTGCAACTTCCAAGTCTTCAGCGAAGTATACCTTGGATAAGAGCCCAATTTACTTTTGTTCAGAGAATTGTTCTACTTAAACCAGCAAAACGAACGTGCCAACGGGCCCAGTCTAGAACTTGGCGGCATCTCGATTCAACGGCGAAGAGACTGCCTTTTCCCTTATGCTGAACTGCCGAGTCATCCAAAGGATTGGAACCAGATGTGGTTCTACTGCCAGGACACTTCTCTGGCTGATGAGAACCCGTTGCCCGGCTTCCGCGCCTTGCGCCTTGAATCCAACCACCCGCTGCCAGACAAATTGACTGCTGTTGAACGTCTTCCACTCGCTCCCACCATCAAGAAAATTAAATCTCTCTTGGGGAATGGTTTAGACGGTGTTGATTTGGTCCGAGTCTGGATCTCCTGGAGGGTGATTCCGTTAAGCCGCCGCCCTGGCTTAATGTGTACTTACTTAGGCGAGAAGGATGACCCACTGCGTCATAGCTCTAATGACTTACCAGATGATATAGTGGAGGCCATTACCCATTCTTTGTTGAAAGAAGGCACGGTGGTTAGTAATGCCTTTGGCTTACTTCCTTTTTACAAGAAGAACCCGGCCCCTGCGGGAGTCATTATCCTCCACAATTATCTTTATTGTGTTATACCTTGCTTTTACTCATAACCCTTTACCGTTATTCATAGGCAAATAATGACTTCTGGAAGGCCAAGTATGACCATGAGGCTGCCAAACAAGCCAGAGCGACAAAGAGAGCCGAAAGAAGAACCACTAAGACTGGAACTTCAAGGAAGAGGAAGCCCAGTGCCTCGGATATGCTGAAACTGGATGATACCGATGATGATGAAGAAGAGGTAACTCCTAATCCCCCTGACTCTTTTATCGTCATTTTATTGACATTACTTCCTTTTCAGGAGGATACAGGAAACAACCAAGTCATTGAGAAAGAGGTAACTATAATCTCCTCCGACTCAGAACCTTTGCTGAGGCTGAAAATCCGAAGAGTGACCCGGAAAGTAAGATTTTCACATCCTTTAGCTTACCAAGACCCTCAATTTATTTTGAAGTGACAGACTCATGAGAGCCGGAGGCAGACCCGGACCAGCAAGGATACAGAACTCTCCTCCGGCTTACCTGACGTAACCAGGAAGCGCCGGACTGAGGTTATCTCCAATTTACGTTCTGTTTTACCTTTGGCGGGCTTAACTTGTCAACCTCTCAATTCATCTGGCTCCAATTATCAGGATTCTTCACCTTCCTCCGGCGAGTCTATGCAATCCAACATGTCGGCCTTCAAAACTGCCCCCGGGTAATATAAACTTGTCTTACCTTATGCCTCATTTTACTCATGTTTTTGTATTAACCCGTCTGTCTTTTCCACAGTGTGCAAGTAAAGCCCAACAAAAGGGCAAAAAGGAATAAGCCATCCCAAGAGCCGGTCGTGACTGAACCGGAGCTCGGAACGGCTGCTCCTGATGTCTCTGCTCCCGAGCCGCCGCCTGAACCATCTCAAGACATTCCAGTAACTACCTCTGACCCGCCTGCTGAGCAAGTTCTCAACGACTCTGATACCCCGGAGGCTCCTAGCCTGGCTAAAGTAGATGACCCGGAAGTTGAGATCACCAAAACTCAATTTATTTAGCTGGGAAGACCCCCTGTGTTGGCTAAGTGCTGTGCCAAAGAGGAATATTTGGAACGCCGAAAGGCCAAGCTGGACGTTGCTGACTACACTCATTTGAGTATTGGAGAGATCGTCTCTGGCTATATCAATCAAGTACATAGCAGCCGTGACCTGGAAACTGACATGGTGAAGCAGATACAGCAAAAATCTGAGGTATGACTTATGCTACTTTTCCTTAACCATACTTACTGTACCAGCCCCCAAGTCTATTGCTTATAAGTAAATATGCTGTAGACTTAGAAAACTGCCTAGTACTGCTTGTCCGGCTTAGAAAGAAGATATTTAACCTGGTTGTAGAATGACACTCTGAACTTGCGATACACATTAGCCCCCAAGTGTCAAGTATCTTTGCTTGCAAAGTGCTTGGGACTTAATTTCCATGAACCGGCATAGTAATTTAAAGTTCTTCAGTATACATTAGCCCCCAAGTGTCAAGAACCTTTGCTTTCAAAGTGCTTGGGACTTAATGTTATCTTATAATGATTCTGACTATAACCCAGCATCAATGCAGGCCACCATAAGTCAATTTGAGTCAGATATTGCTGACCTGAAGAATCGCCTGGCAGCTCAAGAACTTGAAATCCAAAAAGCCAACTCCAAGTTTGAATTCAGCGTCTCCGAACAAGAGAAGTTGAACAAGAGCTTTGAGACGGAGAAGAAAACCTGGGCTGATGAAAAGGCCTCACTGGTGACCCGGGCCGAGACAGCAGAAGCATCACTTGCGGAAGCAACAGCCGAGCTGTCCGGCTTAAAGCGCCAGATATCTCAAATGGTCTCAGCAATCTTCGGTAAGTTACTTTATATAAACCTTAAGTACTGCAAGCCTTCTTTCGATGACTATTTCAATTGTTATCTCCGGCTCACCTTATGTTTATGAATGCAGGCCCCAGAAGCACAAACCTCAAGCAGAACATGTTGATCAAACTGAAAGCGGTTTACACTCTGGTGGAGCAACTCTACACCAGGTCACAACGTGCTTTGGCCGTTGTGGCTTTATCAAATGATGCTCCCCATCTCTTGCAAGATGTGTTAACGCGGCTTGCTGTGCTGCCTCAGCGGGTCCAAGAGCTAAGACGGGCATCTGCAAGAGCCGGAGCGATAGCCGCATTGAGCCGGGCCAAGGCGTGGCTTCCAGAGCTAGAACTGGCTGACACTGCTCTTGGGTATCCAAGCTTGAAGGAAGATGGCACCTTGTTCAATGAGATAGATTTCACCGCCTGCGTGAAGGATATATGCCCTGTGGCCACTCTTATTGGGAACGACACTGACCTTATCAAATATCAGCCAGGTTACGACAGCGAGAATCGAAGACTCCCAACACCTCTCTATGATGAAGTCAGCCTGATCCCTCCAATCCGTAAGCATACCTTTTCCCCTGAAGTTGACCCAGCCGGTTTAATAGATGACGAAGCTTTGTATGGGTTTTCTCCGGCTTGTAGTCATATTTGGCTCTCCCAATAACTTTCGTCGCGAAAAGCTGACCTTCCATGTAGTCCCGTTTTCAAGTCGCTATCAAGCACTAATGGGACGCGGAGCTTTCGCTCGCTTTAACGCAATACCGCATTACGCATCTCTCACGCTTAAGATGCCCGGTCCTCGAGGCATCATCTCTTTAAAAGGAGCGCACTAAAATACGCCTCCTCCAAACGGAAGATTGCGCGGCCGCTTAAACAGCCGCACAATAAAGTGGCCTCGCTAGCCAAAGGACTTTTTTATAAGTCATCAAAGGCCACGGACCCGGACTCAACGAGTTCAGCACAAGTCCATCATTAAAGCAGGCCGAGTACGCCATATACCCCCACACCAGGGGCTGTACCAGAGACAATAAAACTCAACCTTATATATTCTTTACTTTATATTTTGTTCCGCACGACCCATTTTTCAAATTAGTTTTTCTCTTTTACAGATGAACGTCGTGCGGCGCCCGTCCAGGACACGGTACAGCGGAGACACAGGCGCAGACGTGCAGTAGGGACCCGTCCTAAAGGATTCTTTTTAGATTAAGACCCTGCGTAAACCTTTTTTACTGTCTCTTGCTGCCATACATCCCCTGGTTTTTTCTTTTCCGATATAAACAAGGAGGAGGCTGGCGTTTTGGCATGTGGCCACGCCAGAATTCTTGCTCGTACATCGACACTTAGGGCTTCTTTTTCTTTTGTTTAAGGGTGTTGTTTCACACACACTCACAAAGACCGAACACCTTAGGGAGTGTTCGGCGTCGCGAGTTTTGGCACTATATGCATCAGCTCCGAATAATGATTTTGGTCATATGTTGGGTTGCCCGGCTCCTGAGTTCGGCTACCTTACGTTCCGCTCTATCGGCTAAGGTAGTACCAGGAGAACTACTGCGATTGTGCCCCGGTTCGGCCGGGTGAGCACCTCAGTAGAGAAAGCCGAAAACCGACTGTCATGATGTAGCGCGAGACTGGTCGCCACTCGATGACTCATAGGAATTTATCGAATTCCTCCGCTTTGACGAAGGGTCGTTTCCCGGTCAGGCACGTACGTGCTCCGAACTCGGGCAAAGCGCAGTCGCCACTAAGGGGCTACCTAAAGAGTCCCACTGTCAAGCTCCTATGGCTAAGTGAAAGTGTTAAAGCATTATAGTCCGGTTGCCTAGCCCACTGCGCTATCACCTCCTTTATAGGACCAAGACGTTGGGTTAAGTGTGAAAATGCGTCTTCTGCACGCACCCCCGCACTATGTGCGTGGGGGCTGAAGCCAACGACTGCAATCTTTCAGAATTTATATATTTAAACGGCCGCACAGGATGTGTTCCTAATACTTGAAGGCACAAGTCTAAAAATATGCCCCTACAATTTATCAAAATACTGTTTCATGATTACATATGCTATCATAACATAGCATCCTTCCAGCACTGTGTCTCTATTATGCGAGCGCCTTCGAGGACTTCCTCAAAATATTGCTTGGAATGTATTCGGCTTTTCTCCGAATCCCGGGACGCAACAACGGTGGGCTCCATATCTGCCCAGTATGTCTTGACACGGGCAAGAGCCAACCGAGCTCCCTCCATGCACGCTGACCTCTTCATAGCACCGATATGTGGCACCACGTCGAGAAATTGCTGCACCAAGCTGAAATAACTCTTCGGCTTCGATCTCCCCGGACACAGATAATCCATGACATACTTCATGGTGAGTCCGGACAACCTATTTAGTTCGGCCCATTGGGCCAGGCGATCGTCCACTGCAAGTGGACGCTCTGGATTGATGAATTGCGACCAGAAGAGCTTCTCCACTTCATGACCCTTCTTATCTTGAAAGTGTTTGGTCGCATCAGCAGCACTAGCCGCCAAATTCAGATAGGTGTCCTCTACACTCCACGCTCGGTCCAACGGGGCAAACCTCGGGTCGCAAAATTTTCTCTGCAGCAAGAAGGGCTTTCCATCCGCAATTAGTCCGGCTTGACGTAGCTCCTCCTTTGTCGCTCTCATTACAGAGCGGGCGTCCTTGGTGTCGGTAACATCTTTCTCTAAGCTCGTTTTCCTCGCCCGACCTTCTTCTTCAAGAAGCTTGCAACGGTCAGTAGCACTTTTTAACATTACGGCCATATCAGCCACCTCCTCCTTGCTTCGGCAATGGGCAGCCTGTTCGGCTTTCAGCTCTTCAAGGGCTTTCACGGCAGCCGCATCGCTTTTTCTGGCTTGTTCCTTTGCTCGGGCGAGTTCGGCCCTAAGACCTTCCACGGCAGCCGCACCATCTGCGTCAAGCACACACACGGTAAGATATTGACATAAAGCTCCTCTTACTCACAATCGCCTAATGATTTCAATACCTTGAGCACCATCAAGCCGCTTGTTAACAAGCACGATGTCGGCTTCTGCCTCATCCAGTTGTCGCTTTAGTTCGGCATATTCATGAGTCCGGCTCGACTCCGGACAATCAGCCACCTACGTATAAAGGTGCCACTTAAAGGACCTGGGATTAAGATCCTCTGCGTGCCGTACATCTTTACGACGCACAGAGTCTCAGGGGCTACTATCTACATAGGGCGCACTTTATTTATGCGCAATTAATACAAATATACGTTATTTAAAACGTACCTCAAGGCCTGCCACTAAACTCTTGACGGCCTCGTGCAGTCCGCTTTCTGCGGATGAAATCTTTTCAATCACCGTGCTCATTAACGCACGATGCTCCTCTGAGACAGAGGCTCGCCCCAGCAGAATCTTTAGCTCCTCCGACCGAACACTAGATGGTGCCGGACTCGTCCCATGGCCTTCCTCAAAGGCCGGACACGGAGAACCTCGGGGGGCAGCACCATCCACCCCTAGCGGATCCGGAGAAATCCCCCGCGACGACACTTCAGCGTCGCCCGCCTTGCTAGGCGATACAGAAGGAGGAGGCGTTCCGCTCTCCATCATCTCCGGAAGAAGATCCCCCGAAGACGAGTTCTGCTGAGAAGGGCTAAGGTCCGAACTACAAAGTAAAGTTTCGGTTAAAACTTTCCAGATATAAATCAAGGATTTCTCTTAAAAGAATAACTCTTCTTCTACTTACGGCTCGCTGGAGAGCTGTTCCCTTTGAGGGTTTAGTTCGGCCGAGGGGCTCCCTGGCGTCGGGCCCTCTGACAAGGATTCTTTCCCCCGCTTCGAAGCTATGGTTTCCGGGCGGTCAGAGGCGACCCTTTTCTTTCCCTTAGGAGGAGAATTATCGATTCCCCCCTTTGGAATGGTCTCTTTCGGAGAGGCCACGGTCTCCTTGTCTGCTCCCATATTTCCCTCCAAAGGCACTACCTCTAGCATCCTGACTAGCACAGGATCCAGCCTGGTTTCGGGAAGGGGAGCCGAACACCGGATCAGCTTCGCCTTCGCTATCCACTCCTGCTTAAAAGGAAAAGTGCTGTTAAAAAGCAAGTTAATTATGCGGATAGAAGGTCCGGTCGCAAGGTCACCTACTTGAGTATCCGGGCGATTGCGGCTTAAACCAGCATCCTCGGTCAAATCCGGACTCACTTCTTGTGATCTGAAGAACAGTTTATACATCTCCACAGGCGTCATGCCCATGAAATTCAGGAGAGCTTGTGGTCCCTCCGGATTGAATTCCCACAAGCGAAGGGGGCGACGTTGGCCGGGCAGTGTCTGGCGAATCAGCATGACTTGTGTCACCTTGACCAGGTTGAGGTCTCCCTTCAAAAGATCCTTAATGCGGCCCTGCAGCAGAGGAACGTCTTTGGGCAAGCCCCGACCTAACCCTGTGTTAATCCACGATGCTAACCGTGGTGGGGGACCCGAGCGAAAGGCCGGAGGCGCCACCCATGCGGTGCCCCGAGGAGCGGTGATGTAGAACCACTCCTGTTGCCATAAGCCAAGCTCCTCTTGAAAAGCGCCCTCGGGCCATGGAGCGTCGACATTTCTTTTTATAGCAGCGCCTCCGCACTCTGCGTGGCGCCCTTCGATTATCTTCGGTTCTACTTTGAAGGTCTTGAGCCACAATCCGAAGTGAGGGGTAACACGGAGGAACGCTTCGCACACAACTATGAACGAGGAGATATGGAGGATGGACTCCGGAGCTAAGTCGTGGAATTCCAGCCCATAATAAAACATCAGCCCCCTTACAAAGGGATCCTTGGGGAAGCCTAATCCCCGAAGGAAGTGGGATATGAATACCACACTCTCGCCGGGCTGAGGGCTAGGGATCACCTGTCCTTGAACAGGTAGCCTGTGCGGAATCTCCCTGGTCAGGAATCTAGCTTCCCTCAATCTTGATACCTCCTCCTCCGTAACAGAGGAGGGCATCCATCGGCCTTGGAGGTCGGAGCCGGACATTATCGAAGATCCGGTGCACTCGGAATCTGGAAGCCTAGGGTGTTGGAACTCGAGGTGACGGGCGAGCTCGTTTTGAGAATAGAAGCGGGGAACAGGGCCTTGGTCTCTTTATAAGCGGCAGAATATCAAGCGCCCTCCCCGTAACCGTCTTGGACTAGCCTTTAATTAAGGCAAGACGTGCTGACAGGCACGATTGGGTTATCCACGACCGTATTAATGAGAATCCCGTTAGAGGGGGCACACGATCTCTGCTTTGACAAGACGTGCCAAGGAAACCGCCTCGCTAAACGAGCTGAGGTGGAACAATGAAAGCAATTTATATAGAAGGCTTGGTCGCGGTGTTATGACGCACTGCGGAATACCTCAGCAGATTTGATTTGTGTTAATATTATTCTCTATATGGCAATATGTGGAAGCTTATTTTGCAGAGCCGGACACTATTTTTTGGTGTTTATAATCTTCTTGAAGAACTTGGAGGAGGAACCCGCCTTGCAATACCGAAGACAATCTGCGCGCCGGACTCGTCGTCATTGAAGCCTGGTTCAGGGGCTACTGAGGGAGTCCTGGATTAGGGGGTGTTCGGATAGCCGGACTATACCTTCAGCCGGACTCCAGGACTATGAAGATACAAGATTGAAGACTTCGTCCCCTGTCCGGAAGGATCTTTTCTTGGCGTAGAAGGCAAGCTAGGCGTGCGGATATTCGAGATCTCCTACCATTGTAACCGACTCTGTGTAACCCTAACCCTATCCGGTGTCTATATAAACCAGAGGGTTGTAGTCCGTAGGACAACCATCATCATACACAATCATACCGTAGGCTAGCTTCTAGGGTTTAGCCTCCTTGATCTCGTGGTAGATCCACTCTTGTACTACCCATATCATCAATATTAATCTAGCAGGAGTAGGGTTTTACCTCCACCGAGAGGGCCCGAACCTGGGTAAAATAAAGTGTCCCTTGTCTCCTGTTACCATCCGACCTTGACGCACAATTCGGGACCCCCTACCCGAGATCCGCCGGTTTTGACACCGACAACTGGGCATCGTCAACTTTCCAGGACAAGGCAGCCGACAGAGAAGTGGAGAAGGATAACCCGGAATCTTCAAGCCAACTGAAGGAGTGAACCACCCGGCATCATATGTTTGTGTCTTTGTGGAAAAAACAATGCTTCATTATTCAGACTCGGGGAGTCTTGTAATAGGGTAGAAAAAATCTTGATTTTTGCCATGCCATTGCGCATGTTTATGGTGCTCAATACTTTCGTAAGCCACCATCTTTATATACTTCCGGTTTAAATTGAACTCCTATTTCCCTTATGTTAAACAAAAATCTGCTTGTATTGCACTGCATATAAAACAAACACAATTCCCTTGGCGATTTATCGCATCGGGGGTCACATAAGGTACTGATAACCCGGAGTGTAAACCAAAAAATCATAGAAAGGTCGGCTTACAAGTAGACCTGTTAGACATAATCATAACAACATACCTGTGATCCTTGTGGTGATACCGCCGGTTTATGTGATCCAAATCATGAGAGTAAGTTGTAGCTCCTGGCACATATGATGTTCGCCAGGCACTTTAACAACCTAATATGATCAATATTAAACCGGTGGAAACAAGAACCACCCCATAATACTTTCAAGAGGATCTCAAGATAGTCAAACAATTATATTTACAAAGTATGATGAATAATAAACAAAATTTAAAGGCTTCTGTTCCGAATACGATCAGTGAACCGTTCCAAAGGGATTAAGCTAAGATTCGGATACGATCATATAGCCCCCCGTGGCTTTGGCGATGCCGATCAAGTGGGTATCGACAGCTATGTTCTCTTTGGTTGGAATACGACCTATGTTTGAACAGGAAGCCCCCAAGTGACCATGAGAGTTTTTTAACGACGCTGATTCGAATACGATCCACGTCAGACCCAAAGGGGTTAAGCTATGATTCAAATATGATCAAGAAGCCCCCAAGTGGGTTTGGCAGTATGCCGATCAAGTGGGCATCGACATCTATGTTCTCTTTGGTTTGAATACGACCTTGTTTTAACAGGAAGCCCCCAAGTGATCATGGCTAGATTCAGATATGATCATAAGCCGGACCAAAGGGAAAGCCGGATTCAGATATGATCCGCTCCCTGTTGGTTGTTGCCACCACATGATAATGAAGACATGTAAACTTTTGAGGGTGAAAAGGATAGAGGTCCTGCTTTATTGCTTTATAGAATATATACATCGTCAAAATATATACATCTTTGAGAGCCGGTGGCTCAAGTATAGTAAGGCCGAAGATGAGTGATATTCCACGGCCGGCGGGTCTCCTCCTCTGACTTACGTGAGTCTTTGTGCTCTCGAACATCAATGAGGTAGTATGACCCGTTTTTCAGGTTCTTGCTGACCACAAAGGGTCCTTCCCAAGGAGGGGATAGCTTGTGCATGTCGGATTGATCCTGGATGAGCCGGAGCACTAAATCACCTTCCTGCAAGGTTCTGGACCTAACCCGGCGGCCGTGGTAGCGGTGCAGGTCTTGCTGGTAAATCGCCGAGCGGGCTATTGCCAAGTCTCGCTCCTCATCCAACAAGTCAAGTGCATCTTGACGAGCTTTTTCGTTATCAGCCTCAACGTAAGCCACCACGCGGGGTGAATCATGCCGGATGTCACTTGGCAGGACCGCCTCTGCCCCGTACACCATGAAGAAAGGTGTGTAACCCGTAGATCTGTTAGGTGTAGTATTGATACTCCAAAGTACAAAAGGTAACTCCTCCACCCAACAACCCGGCGTCCGCTGCAAGGGGACCAAGAGCCGGGGTTTGATACCCTTCAAGATCTCCTGATTAGCTCTTTCTGCTTGACCATTGGATTGAGGATGAGCAACAGCCGAAACATCAAGCCGGATATGTTCTTGTTGACAGAACTCTTCCATGGCACCTTTGTAGATATTAGTGCCATTATCAGTTATGATGTTGTGTGGAAAACCAAAACGAAAGATCACCTTTTTCATAAACTGAACCGCCATGGCTGCATCACACTTACTGACCGGCTCTGCCTCAACCCACTTTGTAAACTTGTCCACTGCCACCAGGAGGTGCGTCTTTTTATCCTTAGACCTTTTGAAAGGCCCGACCATATCAAGCCACCAGACTGCGAACGACCAAGTAATTGGAATCATCCTCAACTCTTGAGCCGACACATGAGCTCGTCGTGAGAATTTCTGACATCCGTCACATTTACTGACCAGATCCTCCGCATCAGCATGAGCTGTCAGCCAATAGAAGCCGTGACGGAAAGCCTTGGCCATGAGAGATTTTGAGTCGGCATGATGACCGCAATCCCCTTCATGGATCTCACAAAGTATCTCCTGACCCTCCGCAGGCGACACACAACGTTGAAACGCCTCACTGACGCTGCGATGATGTAACCACCATGAACAATTGTCATGGATTTGGACCGCCGGATGATTTGTCTCGCCAAGGTCTCATCCTCAGGTAACTCTCCCCGGGTCATGTAGGCCAAATATGGCACTGTCCAATCCGGGATGACGTGAAGAGCCACTAGCAGTTGTGCCTCCGGGTCTGGCACCGCTAGACCTTCCTCTGTGGGAACTTTGATAGAAGGATTATGCAAAACATCGAGAAAGGTGTTAGGCGGCACCGGCTTACGCTGAGATCCCAACCGGCTTAAAGCATCAACCGCCTCATTCTTCCTTCGATCAATGTGCTCCACTTGATACCCTTTGAAGTGCACAGCCACAGCATCAACTTCACGATGGTAAGCCGCCATAAGGGGATCCTTGGAGTCCCACTTGCCTGACACCTGTTGAGCCACGAGATCTGAGTCCCCCAAGCACCTTACCCGGGTCAAATTCATTTCTTTGGCCATCCGGAGACCATGGAGTAAGGCCTCATACTCAGCTGCATTATTAGTACAAGGAAACATAAGCCGGAGTACATAACAAAATTTGTCACCTCGAGAGGAAATTAAAACGACTCCAGCCCCCGAGCCTTCTAACTGCCTAGACCCATCAAAGTGAATAGTCCAACATGTGTTATCTGGCTTCTCCTCAGGTGCCTGCAACTCTGCCCAATCATTGATAAAATCCACCAAGGCTTGAGACTTAATAGCAGTACGTGGCATGTACTTCAAACCATGAGGCCCAAGCTCAATTGCCCACTTGGTGACTCGTCATGTGGCCTCTCTATTCTGGATGATGTCTCCCAAGGGGGCAGAACTTACCACAGTGATAGGGTGACCTTGGAAGTATTGCTTCAGCTTCCGGCTTGCCATGAACACCCCGTAAACAAGCTTCTGCCAATGTGGATACCTTTGTTTAGACTCAATGAGCACCTCACTGATGTAGTAAACCGGCCGTTGAACCGGATGCTCCTTGCCAGCCTCCTTGCGCTCTACCACGATTGCAACACTGACAACTCGTGAGTTAGCAGCCACATATAATAGCAATGGCTCTCTATCAATGTGAGCCGCAAGGACCGGCGGCTCAGATAACTGTCTCTTTAAATCCTCAAAGGCAGTATTAGCAGCATCACTCCAGACAAAAGTGTCTGTTTTCTTCATCATCTGATACAGTGGTAGGGCCTTCTCACCTAACCGGCTTATGAACCGGCTTAAAGCTGCAACACGACCCGCCAATCGCTGAACATCGTTGATGCACGCCGGTTTAGCCAAAGAGGTAATTGCCTTGATCTTCTCCGGATTAGCTTCAGTGCCCCTGTTTGATACCAGAAAACCCAAAAGCTTGCCTGCAGGTACACGAAATACACACTTGGCCGGGTTAAGCATCATCTTATAAATCCGGAGATTATCAAAGGTTTCTTTCAAATCATATATTAAGGTTTCCTTCTCTCTGGACTTCACCACTATGTCGCCCAATTTGATTGTGGAGACAGTTCTGTACACATCGCTGATAAGTCGCCTGGGCACTCTTGAGCCCAAATGGCATAGATACATAGCAGAAGGCTCCAAACGGAGTGATGAAAGCCGTCTTCTCCTGGTCCTTAACTGCCATCTTGATCTAATGATAGCCAGAGTAAGCATCCAAAAATCTCAAACGCTCACAACCCGCCGTAGCATCAATGATTTGATCAATACGGGGGAGAGCAAAGGGATCAGCCGGACAAGCTTTATTTAAGTCCGTGTAATCCACACACATCCGCCAGGTGCCATTTTTATTGAGTACGAGCACCGAGTTAGCCAACCACTCCGGGTGAAAGACTTCAAAAATGAACCCGGCCGCTAAGAGCCAGGCGACCTCCTCTCCGATAGCTTTCTGTCTCTCTTCGTTGAACCGCCGAAGAAACTGCCTGACCAGATTATACTTCGGATCAATATTGAGAGTGTGCTCAGCGAGTTCTCTCGATACACCCGACATGTCAGAAGGTTTCCATGCAAATATGTCCCGGTTCTCACGGATGAACTCGATGAGCGCGCTTTCCTATTTAGGATCCAAATTGGCACTGATGCTGAACTGCTTAGATGAATCGCCTGGGGTAAAATCAATAAGTTTGGTTTCAACAGCCGACTTAAACTTCATCACCGGGTCATGTTCTGTGGTTGGCTTCTTGAGGGAGGTCATATCCGCCGGGTCAACATTATCTTGATAAAACTTCAGCTCCTCTGCGACGCAAACAGACTCAGCATAAGCCGCCTCGCCTTCTTCACATTCCAGGGCTATCTTTCGACTTCCATGCACAGTGATGGTGCCTTTGTGACCTGGCATCTTAAGCAGGCACCACTCCATGGAAAACGGTGTTGGACGTCTTTAAATTTTTGTCAGTCAAACCCATGCACCGAAAGGTCTCGTAATAGAGGATGTTGATGCTGCTACCTCCATCCATAAGCACTTTAGTGAATTTATATCCACCGACCTGAGGTGCTACCACCAAGGCTAACTGACCTGGATTATCAACCCGGGGAGGGTGATCCTCTCTACTCCATACAATAGGCTGCTCTGACCACCTCAAATAACGGGGAACCGCCGGCTCAACAGAGTTCACGGCCCTTTTATGAATCTTCTGGTCACGTTTGCATAAGCTAGTAGTGAACACGTGATACTGTCCACTGTTCAGCTGCTTCAGATGGCTCTGATAACCCGACTGCTGCTGCTGCTGACCTCCCTGACCAGACTGCTGCTGATTATATCCACCTTGATTTCCCTAAAAGCCGGAATTTGAACCACCGCCCGGGCCATGAAAGCCGCTGGCACCTAAGCCGCCGCCCGACCCATGATTGCCGTCAAACATGTTGGAATTCTTGAAAGCCTTGATGAT
This sequence comes from Aegilops umbellulata, assembly GCA_032464435.1. Taxonomy (NCBI): domain Eukaryota; kingdom Viridiplantae; phylum Streptophyta; class Magnoliopsida; order Poales; family Poaceae; genus Aegilops; species Aegilops umbellulata. Next base: position 67,934,462 of record CP136057.1, read on the forward strand.
TGCGCAATCCTTCCATAAGTGGGTGGCGGGTCGTTCCCAGGTGCCGTGTCTTGGGCAGGGCTCATTGAGTAGCTGCTCAAGAGATGGACCTGACCCGCCAGCCCGAGGGGGTGGCTTTCCCTTGCACCTCTGATTGTTACCCTGTGCATTAGCATTGGACACAAACTCCGGGTTACCATCGGCCTTGCATTTATTGCTTCCTTGATTCACCGGGTTATGCTGCTGACCCTTTCCATTGTCGTTCTTCTTTCCCTTCCTTGTCTTTTCCTCATCAGACGCGGGATCCTTGATACTGTCAGAATCGGCGTATTTGACTAAAGCCGCCATCAGCGTACCCATATCATTACAATCACGCTTGAGTCGCCCCAGTTTCTGTCTCAGCGGCTCAAAGCGGCAATTCTTCTCCAACATGAGGACTGCAGAGCCGGCGTCCATCTTGTCAGATGAATGTATTATCTCCTTGACCCAGCGCACCCAATGAGTTGTGGATTCACCCTCCTCTTGCTTACAATTTGTTAAGTCCACAATCGACATAGATTGCTTGCAAGTGTCCTTGAAGTTCTGGATGAACCGGGCCTTTAGCTCTGCCCATGAACTAATGGAATTGGGCGGCAAGCCCTTTAACCAAGACCGGGCCGTTCCATCCAACATCATGGTGAAATACTTAGCCATTGCTGCGTCACTGACCTCCAACAGCTCCATGGCCATCTCATAACTTTCGATCCATGCTCCGGGCTATAAGTCGGCCGTATAATTTGGCACCTTTTGAGGTCCCTTGAAGTCCTTGGTCAAAAGCACATTACGTAGAGCCGGCACCAAACAAGGAACACCGCCGGTTCTGGTGGCCACTCCTGCCTCAACGGAAGTCGTCGGGTAATCCGGAGGAGCCTCATGAGCCGTCAGCTGAGCCGCCAGTTGAGCCGCCCGCTCGTCCTCCTGACGTATTCGGTCCTATACCGGGTTATGACCACCGGGCTGGTTACGGCGCTGGGCATTGCTTGACAAAGCTTCTGACTCCATGTGCCTGCTGTAACTCGGACTCCGGTTTGGACGAGACGGGGCTCACCAAGGCGGAGGAGTTGAATGAATCCTGTCCCGGCTATAAGAATAAGTCTCTTGCTGAGCGAGGGCTGTCTGAACGAGGTCTCTGATCCTTCGAGTCTCCACTGCTGTTGGATCGTCACCATCCACTGGGAGAGCCGCCAAACGTGCCGAAGCTGCAATCAAGTTCTCCATGGGGTTGGAAAAGTGACCCGGTGGTATCGGCACATAACGGGGTGGTGCCATATTCCCATGAGGTGGTACCGTCACCTGAGGCTGAATCGGACCCCCGACCGTCATGAACTGGTTGACTTCTGGCGGGTTACTTGGGCCAGCTCCGGGTGTAGCGAAAGGTTTCGTGGATCATAAACCGGAGGTAAACAAGATTGAGTTTTCTGATGTCTCCTCCTCATCACCTCGTTAGATGCATTCAGGCTCATCGTAAGATGGAAAGCCTTTGACTGGAGTTGTTGCGCCCGTGCATCCAAAGCCGCCCATTCTATGGCTAACCTGGTGTCCTCAGCTGCTAAGGCCTCCTTGGCCCGAGCTATTTCCTCTCGCACCTGTGCCACCTCTGCATTGTGCTCATCTTGATTCACAGGAATAACTGTAGAGGTTAACAGGACTGTCAGTTTATCCATGAGATCCATCAGCACCTGAGCCGGCGGGCGCACAGGGCCTTCTGCCCCGACCGCTCCTGACCCGGACGTTATTGCGGCTGCAGCTGTTGAGTTTTGACCGGGTTGAGTACCAGCCATGAAGACCCCTACGCAGCTTAGCGGCTCAAAGGGGTCCGGAATACTGCTGCCATCAGAACAGCCCCCTAGCCCGCCGTCTTGCAGTTGATACATCGAATCCGTCTCACCAGTGGACGAATCACCATCGGAGTGGACGGCCGTCTCACCACCATCTACGGATCCTTCACAATGTTCCCCTCCGTGGATGCAACCCACGAAGGCACGCTTCACGCCGGGTCGAACCCGGGTGGGACTCGCGCGCTGAGCCGTCTCAACGAGGTCGGTGCAGTTGTCCGGCTCAGGGCCTGGCTCACCAATCCGGCCGATGAAGACATGGATTCCGCCAAAGGGGATCCGGTACCCATACTCAATTGAGCCGATGTCGGGGCCCTAGCCTTCGTCGTCGATGTAGATCTTGCCGCGACAACTTTTGGTCATCCGGCCGACTGCGTATCCCTTGAGCCCTTCGAAGTTACCCTTTAAGAACTCAAATCCACCATGCGCTGGCCCCATGGTGGGCGCCAGCTATCGTGGAATTGTCACGGCAGATGTCCTCTTGCAAGGACTTAGTCATGGAGCCATCGCAACTAGGAAGCTAAAAGGGGTTAATCGGGACAAGGGACACGAGAGAGTTATACTAGTTCGGCCCCTTACGGTGAAGGTAAGGCCTACGTCTAATTGGGTTGGTATTGCTTGAGGTTTTGATGACCAGGGAGCGAGATACGCTATGCCCGGTTCTCGATGAGTTGTTTCTTGCCCTAAGCCGCCAGCGGGTCGTCCCCTTATATACACGGGTTGATGCCCTGCGGCCTACAGAGGCACGGCCGGCTCATAAACAGTGTCCGGCTCGGTGACTAGTTAATTCTACCTTATGATACAAGTCATGCCATTATAGCGGTTTATCACTATGGGCCTTAAGTCGCGTGTGGGCTTTAGACCCTTTATTGAACCGCCATCTTCATGCTTGATCTTGGGCTTCTTATGATGAGTCCTTCTTTGCGTAACCCGGCCCCTTACGGGCGGCTTACACAAATAGTTATATCCCCAACAGGCTCAGTTCGAGCGTTCGTTTACTTTTGGCCCGTTACTGTCATTTTCTGCTTGTGGGCCAAATACAACCCGTGGTTACAGTCGGCTCATTTGTGGCCCGTTAATACGTTGGGCCGTTTTCATAGCATCATCAAATACGTCCTATTAACGATGGCCCGTTATGGTCGGCCCATGAACAGATGATTTCAACTCTAGCCCATTTACGACCATAATGTGGTCTGTTATTGGCCCATGTTTGGCCAACCGATCATACGGTCCGTAGAAGGGCCATTGATGATACAACCCATAGAAGGCCCATTGTGTCTACCGCCCGTAGAAGGCCCATTGTTTCTATGGCCCTTAGAAGACCCATTGTCTCTACGGCCCGTAGGAGGCCCATGTTAACTACAGTAAATATGTAGCCCATTGTTAATGTGGCCTAGTTTTAGAAAATAGGTTATTGCGGCCACTAGCAAACCGCGGAAAAAGAAATGCACTGACTACAAGAAAACAAATAAACAAGACAATGGAAATAAATAAGCAAGCAACTTACGCTAGGCTATCACGGCTATTACACATATTACATCCACTGGGCATCAAAGTTCGTCACAAGTGCAAATATAGGGAACAAAGAAGCATATAAACGCCGCAGCAAAACAAGTCCAGAACTGAAACCACTTCAGAAGAGCTCAAGAAACAATATCCTCGGTACCCATAATGCTGGCAAGATGCTTAGCAAGCTTATTAACTTTCTCTTGTTTGGCACTTAAATCCTCCAGCACTTGCTGTTGCACCAGAAAGTATGCATCTGAATTCTGCAGGGACTTCCTTAGTCCTTCGGCTTCCTATCGCATAACATCTGATTGATGTCTTTCAACTTGAAGTTGCGACTCAAGAAGCCGAATTGATTCAGGCAGCGAGTTCGAAGAGCTGGTGCCAGCAGTAGTAGCCAGTAACTCGAACACTACATCAAGACATGACTTTGGGGTTGTCTCAGTGTCTTCAATATACTTTTTATCTGCTTTCTTGGAGAACAACAGGGATGTCTCACTATCTTGAACCTGATCTGCATTACTTCCTTTACCATTGCATAACGGGGTACTCTTCTCCAATATTTTATCCACATTCTAAAGGAGAAACAAACAAACACATCATAGGTTTACAATGTAGTATATGAAACTCATTTTGGTAAACCAGTTCAGTAGTAAGGTGGACAGGATAACAGCATGAAACGAACATATATCTATGTAGTATGGTCATTGTTTGGTCTTGATCATTCTAGTTTATGTTGCCAAATCAAGATAGATATAGTTCGAATCATATCTATTTAAGACAAAGTAGCATAGATAGAATATAAGTGTGGGAAACTACACAGCAATAACAACACTTGTAATGCGCATGGCATGAGAACACAACTGTTTATTCAATTGAAACTGAAATCAACATAGAGCAAGTTACAATAGCAAACACGTTAAAGAAAAAGGTTTAAAACATACCTGTTGCGTCATTGGAGTTTCAATTGCATCCTTCAAATTTGAAATTAGTTGGTATGAGTAAATACAGTGATGCAAGAGCAAAGTAGTATGAACCATAGCTACGGAACCTGATCTGAGAACAAATCTTCTTCTGCTTTAAGCGTTGACTTGGGGTTCGAAGTGGTGGTCCTCGTGCTTTGGGCACTGCAGTTGCCTTACTAACTGCTCGTGTTTGGGTGCTCTGTGGTGGAGACGGTGCTGTGTCAGCGAGAACTGGGTTACTATCTGCTAGGGTTGGGGTTAGAAGGGGTGTAGGTGGTTCTCTGTCCAACTGGGTAGGGGTACAATCTGCGTGAGTCTGGTTTATGTGTGGTGGGGCTGGTTCTTGGGCAAGTACAACCATGGTTCTATCTCCATCGACAGGTAGCACGATCTTTCCTGAAGACCATGTTTTTACTCCCACAGATACTACCATCACCCCCTCCAATTGAAATGGCTGATAATTAAGAAAAGTAATTGAATGTACATACATTGTAAGATAGACAGGTGCAATGGATAGTAGGGAAGAAAACAGGGCATGAAATAATTCACATTTATGTTGTCTAACCAAACAGAATAGCAGGACATAATTTCAAATATATGATGGCTAATTAAACAGGATAGCATGACATAATTTCAAATGTATGATGGCTAACTAAACATGATAGAATGACATACTTCAAAATATGATGACTATGTAAACAGGATGACATGATATAACTATACGATGTGTCTATTAAAGTGGTTGGCATGCCATAAATCACAAACATGCCGTCCATGGAAACATGATGGCATGATATAATTCACAGATAAATGACATAATTCAAAATATGATGACTATGTGAACAGGATGAGATGATATAACTATATTATGTCTTTAGAAAATGGGTTGGCATGCCATAATTCAGATACATGCTGTCTATGTAAACATCATGGCATGATATAATTCAAATATATGATTTATATACTAAGGAAGTGAGCAGAGGGCAACCGCATATATGATGTGTCAACTAAGGAGATGGCATTCAGTATCGTGTATATGATGTAAAAACTAAGCATTGCAATACAACATATGCATGATATGAGTAATATAACCCTGCCAAGTTTGAGCATACACCTCAGGGGGATAATAGGACTGGTCATCTGCCTCTGAATCCTCCTCTGAAGAGATATCTGTAACCAGCAACATATCTGCTTCACCAGGTAGCATTGTCTGATCTAAAGACCTTTTTTTCACTCCAGATTTCTCCATCACCAATTCAAATGGCTGATGCACAGGAAGAGCAGTTGAATATACAAACATTGTCGACAAAAGCAATGAGAAATACAAAAAAGGATGGCATGATATAATCCACATATATGACGCTTGGCTAAACAACATGGCATTGCATAATTCACATATATAATGCCTTGCAACAAGATAGCATTGTATAATTCACATATATAATGTCTTGCAAAAAGATGGCATTGCATAATTCACATTATATGGTAATTAGACACTAAACAGGTGGCACTCACACAAATCATGTCTAAACTAAGCAAATGACATAGCAATGCAAGATACCATACGCACAATATGAGCAACATAACCCTGCCAAGTTAAAGCATGCACCTCGGGGGGGGGGGATAGGACTGGTCATCTGTCTCTAAATCCTCCTCTGAGGAGCTATGTGTAACCAGCAAGACATGCGGTTTGTCAGATAGCATTGTCTGCTATGAAGACCTTTTTTCCACTCCAGATTTTTCCATGACCGTGCCGAATGGCTGATGCACAGGAAGAGTAATTGAATGTACTAAATTTGTTGACAAATTTAACACGTAATAAAAAATGATGTCATGATAAAATTCACATATAAGATGACTGGCTAACCAGGGTGGCACTGCAAAATTCACATATATGATGCCTGGCTAAACAAGATGGCATTGCATGATTCACATATATGATAAAGAGACTAAACAGATGGCATTGACACAAAGCATGTCTAAACTAAGCAGATGACATCTTTGATGTATATAGTGAGCAATGCAAGGCACCATATGCATGATATTACCAACATTAGCATGCCAAGTTAGAGCGAAGACCTCATGGGGTAAATAGGAGTTGTCTTCTGCTTCTGAATCCCCCTCAGAACAGTTATCTTCCTCTTGACTACGATCCGAAATGGGTGGAGGTGGGGCTGCCTTTGCGCCCACCATGGAGCGACGTCTGCATGAAATTTTATTGCCACGCAAGGCTCGTCTCTTTTGCTCTACATGTTTAGTTCCATTGTGTACAATAACTGACATGCATAGGAATAAAACATAGTTAGATTATGTAAGGAGTGCATGCACAAATCCAGAGTGATGGTAGCAAACTGTGGATAGACCCAAAACAAATGATAGCAGTCAGATAATAGCTTTAGTTAAAAAATACAGATAATGGCTCCTTTAATGTTTGTTTGCACCCAACATGAAACTCATAGTAGACACCCAAGATTAACCAGATAGTAGACAAATAGTAATGATTGCTGCCCCAATATGTACCCCACAACCATTTAAAAAACTCAAGTTCATAAGTTTGGACCTGAGTCGGAGTCTAATAGGTGAACACGATGATAAAGTAGCATGTCATCATATTAAGCAATGCATAACGTAAGCAGACACGAAAGAGTGCGACCTCTCTTGCGGACCCTTGTAGTCCTCAAGGTCATCCGCTCAGTTGATGATGGTAATGCAGTTGTCGTGGTTGCCGGCGGTGGGGAAGAAGATCTGAGGCGGCGAAAGACAGTCTGGAGAGCGGATCCCTGCTGTGGTGAACCCTTCCGTCATTGGAGCAGCTGAGCTGGGGTGGAACACAACACCGCAGGAGCAGGACAAACCACACAAGGTTTTCTTTGACACATATCTATAACAGAAGTAATTGTGTAAGGCCTTGTTTGAATTTGAGGATTCTAACAATGCAGGGATAGGAAATAGACAGGAATAGGATAGGAATGCACGTGCAAAATAGAGAATTTAAAAACACGGTATTTCTGCCAATCTGGGTGTTTGGTTCACAAGAATTGGAAGATCACAGGATGCAAAGACGCATGGTGAGATTAAGTCAAACCACAAGAAGTGTACAACCTCTTTGGCGAAGCCATGTCGATCTCAGCGTGATTGGGTTGGCCGGTGAGGATGCTCCGGCTGACTTGGCTGTCGGAGGAGGGGAAGAAGATCTTAGGCATCTGGAGATGGAGCCCGACGTACTGCTCCACTGTGATGGAGGGTTTCGTTGTTGGAGCAGCTCCGGTGAGTTGTACGACACCAAGGCTGAAGCAGGACAAGAGAGACAACGTTAACCTGAGTGGAATTCTAATAGCATATTCAATAGATGACGTAAAATACATAACCACAAAGTGCTAGATGTATACATCAACCGCTCATCTCTGAACTTAATTGTCGAAACTGAATTTAACTGTTGAAACTGAACTTAACTGCCGAAACTGAATTTTGCTGTCGAAACTAAATTTTACTGTCAAAACTGAACGCACTAGAGGTGAGGCTACACGTCAGTCCACTGACATTTTCATCCCTGGTCAGTCAATTTTGCAGTCGTTGGATACGAAATCAAGGGCCTGCTGTTCATCTTCAACCTCCACCCCCCTGAGCCGCCAGCCACCACCGGCCAAACAGCCGCCCCCACCGCCCGCGACCGGTGGTGCGCCGCCCCGCTCGCCCCGAAAACACTCCCCACCGCCGGTCCGCCGCCGCCCCTGCCATCCCTGTAGGCCCCCCGTGCCGAGCTTTTTCTCCGGCGATCCCCACACCACCGCCCCACCACCGTCGGCGACCACCGCCCCCACCTTGAACCCTAAGATAGATAGTGGGGTACCTCTCCGGCGAGCCCCCCTCCCCGCTGCGGCTGGTTCTTCCTTAACTCCAGCGAGCCCCCCCCCATCCGCTGAAAATCGACTGACCCAAAAGTCGATTCAGTCGACTGAAGTGTAGCTAAATCGGAGCAGCATCGCAAGCAAGAGCAAGAGCGAGAGCAGCAGCAAGAGCAAGAGCAAGAGCAGACCAGGCAGGGGACCGAGAGCAAGAGCAGAGCAGCAGCGCGAGCGAGAGCTAAAGCAGCAACAGCTCCTACAGATGTGGACGTCGCCACCGAGGGAGCGACGCCGTGGAGGAAGTGGCCGGCGACGCCGCTGTGGATGGAGCCATGCTGTGTCGGCTCGAGACCAAGCGCCGACAGCACCGTGAGATCGAATCAAGAAGAAAATGCGGTGATTAATGTACAACCTCTTTGGTGGCGCTGATTAGGCCGCAGCTTCATCCGAGGAAACGATGATGATGATGCTCTTCTGGTGGTGCGGGTGAAGACGACATTGTGGGAATGGAGGTGGCGCGAAAGATGAGGGGAACGTCGGGGCAGCTCCTTGGAGGTGGATGACGGGGTGGCTGAACCGGCGGGACGACCAGATCGACGATGGATCCTCATCCGGTATGGTGGATGAGGGACGTCGAGGTGTTGCTGTGGACGACGTCGTTAGGGAAGAGGCTCCGGCTGGGTGGCGGACGAAGGAGGGTGTGCGGCTTCCCGGGTTTTGCCGGCCTTGGTGTACGAATGGGTGGGCGGATGGGATGGGAGTGGGGAACCATGGCTTAGGGACACACTTGTCCGAAATGTGGGGTAAGTTACGAAAGTACCCCCACCGATTTGAGGCGGTTCTTTCGGTTCAGGGGTATCACGGGCATTTTGCGTGTCAGGATTTCACAGGAGGTGGGAGTTTTCGCATGCGTTGTAATTTTGGAATAGCAAGGCGCAAGTTGAGATGGAGGGAGTTGTCGGAGCACAAGGAGACAAAGATATATCTTAAATCTTTCGGGCTAACAAGGCGCGGGTTGAAATTTCCGGACAAGCCTAACGTGTACTGTACCAAATCAATTTGCACTACAAATGTCATTCAAAACTTTGAATTCATGTTATGTTCAATTAAAATATTTCGCTACGTGTATAATGCATGCAACCTAGTACTCAAATGAACGTTTTAGTGCATTCCGAACGTATATACTACCGCTTCAATATGAACTAAATTTGAATTCGTTTCTATATTTGAATAAGATCTACAATAATGATTGTTGTGAAGTCAAAGCATTTGAATTCGCTTCTCTGTTTTAATAAGATCTACAATCGTCATTATTGTCAAGTTAAACCATCGTTTGTGTATTATCTTCACACCACACTGATACGTCTCCAACGTATCTATAATTTTTGATTGCTCCATGCTATATTATCTACTGTTTTGGACCATAGTGGGCTTTATTTTCCACTTTTATATTACTTTTGGGACTAACCTATTAACCGGAGGCCCAACCCAGAATTGTTGTTTTTTGCCTATTTAAGTGTTTCGAAGAAACGGAATATCAAACGGAGTCCAAACGGAATGAAACCTTCGGGAACGTGATTTTCTCATCAGATATGATCCAGGAGACTTGGACCCTCCGTCAAGAAATCCATGAGGCGGTCATGAGGGTGGAAGGCGCGCCCCCCCTAGGGCACATCCCCTACCTTGTGGGCCCCTCGAAGCTCCACCGATGTACTCCTTCCTCCTATATATACCTACGTACCCCCAAACGATCAAATACGAAGCCAAAAACCTAATTCTACCGCCGCAACCTTCTGTACCCACGAGATCCCATCTTGGGGCCTGTTCCGGAGCTCAGCCGGAAGGGGAATCCACCATGGAGGGCTTCTACATCATCACCATAGCCCCTCCGATGAAGTGTGAGTAGTTTACCTCAGACCTCCGGGTCCATAGTTAGTAGCTAGATGGCTTCTTCTCTCTTTTTGGATCTCAATACAATGTTCTCCCTGATAACCCACAAGTATAGGGGATCGCAACAGTTTTCGAGGGTAGAGTATTTAACCCAAATTTATTGATTCGACACAAGGGGAGCCAAAGAATATTCTCAAGTATTAGCAGCTGAGTTGTCAATTCAACCACACCTGGAAACTTAGTATCTGCAGCAAAGTGTTTAGTAGCAAAGTAATATGATAGTGATGGTAACAACAACAAAAGTAAAGACATCAAAAGTAATGTTTTTGGTATTTTGTAGTGGTTGTAAAAGTAGCAGCGGGAAAGTAAATAAGCGAGAACCAGTATATGGAAAGTTCGTAGGCATCGGATCAGTGATGGATAATTATGCCGGATGCGGCTCATGTGACAGTCATAACATAGGGTGACACAGAACTAGCTCCAGTTCATCAATGTAATGTAGGCATGTATTCCGTATATAGTCATACGTGCTTATGGAAAAGAACTTGCATGACATCTTTTGTCCTACCCTCCCGTGGCAGCGGGGTCCTATTGGAAACTAAGGGATATTAAGGCCTCCTTTTAATAGAGAACCGGAACAAAGCATTAGCACATAGTGAATACATGAACTCCTCAAACTACGGTCATCACCGGGAGTGGTCCCGATTATTGTCACTTCGGGGTTGCCGGATCATAACACATAGTAGGTGACTATAGACTTGCAAGATAGGATCAAGAACTCACATATATTCATGGAAACATAATAGGTTCAGATCTGAAATCATGGCACTCGGGCCCTAGTGACAAGCATTAAGCATAGCAAAGTCATAGCAACATCAATCTCAGAACATAGTGGATAGTAGGGATCAAACCCTAACAAAACTAACTCGATTACATGATAAATCTCATCCAACCCATCACCGTCTAGCAAGCCTACGATGGAATTACTCACGCACGGCGGTGAGCTTCATGAAATTGGTGATGGAGGATGGTTGATGATGACGACGACGACGAATCCCCCTCTCCGGAGCCCCGAACAGACTCCAGATCAGCCCTCCCAAGAGAGATTAGGGCTTGGCGGCGGCTCCGTATCGTAAAACGCGATGATTTCTTCTCTCTGATTTTTTTCTCCCCGAAAGCCAATATATAGAGTTGGAGTTGGCATCGGAGGGTGTCCAGGGGGCCCACAAGGCAGGGGGGCGCGCCCTAGAGGGGGGGCGCCCCCACTCTCGTGGACAGGGTGTGGGCCCCCTGGTCTTCATCTTTGGCGAGGATTTTTTATTATTTTTTCTAAGGTGTTCCGTGGAGTTTCAGGACTTTCCGAGAATATTTTCTTTCTGCACATAAAACAACACCATGGCAATTCTGCTGAAAACAACGTCAGTCTGGGTTAGTTCCATTCAAATCATACAAGTTAGAGTCCAAAACAAGGGCAAAAGTGTTTGGAAAAGTAGACACGACGGAGACGTATCAACTCCCCCAAGCTTAAACCCTTGCTTGTCCTCAAGCAATTCAGTTGACAAACTGAAAGAGGGAAAGAAAGACTTTTACAAACTCTGTTTGCTCTTGTTGTTGTAACTATGTCAAGCCAGCATTCAAGTTTTCAGCATATATCAAAACTAACCATATTTGCAATAATTCTCAGGTCTCACAATTACTCATATCAATAGCATAATCAACTAGCAAGCCATAATAATAAATCTCGGATGACAACACTTTCTCAAAACAATCATAATATGATATAACAGGATGGTATCTCGCTAGCCCTTTCTGAGACCGCAAAACATAAATGCAGAGTACTTTTAAAGATCAAGGACTGACTAGACATTGTAATTCATGGTAAAAGAGATCCAATCATAGTCACACCCAACATAGATTAATAGTGATGAATGCAAATGACAGCTGTGCTCTCCAGCTAGTGCTTTTTAATAAGAGCGTGATGACTCAACATAAAAGTAAATGGATAGGCCCTTCGTAGAGGGAAGCAGGGATTTGTAGAGGTGCCAGGGCTCGGTTTTGAAATAGAGATAAATTGCATTTTGAGCGGTATACTTTCATTGTCAACGTAACAACTAAGAGATGGCAATATCTTCCATGCTAAACAAATTATAGTCGGTTCCCAAACAGAATGGTAAAGTTTATACTCCCCCTCCACCAACAAGCATCAATCCATGACTTGCTCGAAACAACGAGTGTCTCCAACATACATCAGGTCCCAGGGGGAGTTTTGTTTTGCAATTAATTTTGATTTAGTTTGCATAAAGCATGGGACTGGGCATCCCGGTGACCAGCCATGTTCTCGTGAGTGAGGAGCGGAGTCCACTCCTCTTGAGAATAACCCGCCTAACACGGAAGATAAGGACAACCTTGGTTGATACATGAGCTATTCGAGCATACAAAACAGAATGTTTATTTGAAGGTTTAGAGTTTGGCACATACAAATTTACTTGGAATGGCAGGTAGATACCGCATATAGGAAGGTATAGTGGACTCATCTGGAATAACTTTGGGGTTTAAGGGATTGGATGCACAAGCAGTATTCCCGCTTAGTACAGGTGAAGGCTAGAAAAAGACTGGGAAGCGACCAACTAGAGAGCGACAACAACCATGTACATGAATTAAAATTAATAAACATTGGATGCAAGCATGAATAGGATATAATCCACCATGAACATAAATATCGTAAAGGCTATGTTGATTTTGTTTCAACTACATGCGTGAACATGTGCCAAGTCAAGTCACTTAAATCATTCAAAGGAGGATACCACCCCATCATACCACATCATAATCATCTCAATAGCATGTTTGCACGCAAGGTAAACCATTATAACTCATAGATAATCAAGCATGGCACAAGCAACTATGATCTCTAATTGTCATTGCAAACATGTTTATTCATAATAAGCTGAATCAAGAATGACGGACTCATCATATTTACAAAAACAAAAGAGGTCGAGTTCATACCAGCTTTTCCCATCTCAGTCAGTTCATCATATATCATCATAATTGCCTTTCACTTGCACGACCAAACGGTGTGAATAATAATAAGAGTGCACATGCATTGGACTAAGCTGGAATCTGCGAGCATTCAAGAAACAGGAGAAGACAAGGCAATATGGGCTCTTGGTTAAATCAACAATAATGCATATAAGAGCCACTTCAACAATTTAATCATGGTCTTCTCCTACTGACCCCCAAAGAAAAGAAAAGAAATAAAAACTATTACACAGGAAAGCTCCCAACAAGCAAAAGAAGAACGGGAAATATTTTTGGGTTTTCTTTTTAGTTACTACTACAGCAGGAAAGTAAATTACTACTATTTTTTGTTTTTCTTAAGGTTTATCAAACACACAAAAAGAAAGCAGGAAAAAGAAAATAAACTAGCATGGATATTACAATAAAAGAGTATGAGCACCAACATATAGCAATGAGTGTGTGTGGACATAAATGTAATATCGGTGAGAAATACGTACTCCCCCAAGCTTAGGCTTTTGGCCTAAGTTGGTCTATTGCCAGGGATAGCCTGGCGGATACCCGTAGGTGTAGCTGGGGTCGTATTGCGATGCAGCGGCTATCGCCTGCTGAGCTGCGGTGTGGAGTCGGGCTGCCTCCGCTCTCCTCTCGTACTCATCTGCCTCCTCTCTAGTAATAGTATATCTTCCTTTTGTCTGTGTATCAAAAAGGGCAGGAGCAGGGAGAGTAACACGGACAACATGCCGTTTGTTAAAAATTATACGATATAAAAGAGGTGATTCGGGTCTCTCGACAAAATGATGTGAGGCCATGGAGTCATAATCTAAATATGCAGTGGGCAACTCCGTATCACCCTCTTGGATATCTATCTCAAGAAAATTAGCTAAGCGGGTTGCATAAATTCCTCCAAAGAAATCTCCATCATGTCTATTATGACGCAACCTACGAGCTACAATGGCTCCCATATGATAAGATTGGTCTCCTAACACATCACTCCTAAGAATGTTGAGGTCAGGGACACACATGTGACATGCTTCATCCTTAGCATTTATGCATCTACCGATGAAAAGAGCAAAATAATGTATAGCAGGAAAGTGAATGCTCCCTATGGTAGCCCGAGTTATATCTCTAGATTCCCCCACAGTTATACTAGCAAGAAAGTCTCTAAATTCAGATTTAGGGGGATCCCTAATACTACCCCATGATGGAAGTTTGCAAGCAAGAGTGAAATCCTCTAAGTCCATTCTATAAGATTTATCATAAAGATCAAACATGACTGAAGGAGAATTACACGAAGATGAATACTCAAACCTCCTCACAAATGAACTTGTGAGATCATGATATTGGGGGCATTTGTCAGCCTCAAAATCCTCAAGACCGGCATTGCGCAAATATGCTTTGAATTCTTCTTTAATTCCCGCACGGTCCATAAATTTTTCCGACGGCCATTCGCAAGGCCGTACGGGGGCGTCTCTTGGTGGATCCTCGTCAGCATCACGCATAGCAATCCTAGGTCCTTGCTTCTTAGAAGAACCACCTTGGAACATCTTCCTAAGCATATTGTTTTTCTCTGAAAAATTCTGAAATTTTTAGTAACTTCAAACAAAAGTGAACCAACTTCAATAAAACTCATAGCAACTACTCCTACAAGTGCCTAGAGCCTATATTAAGCATTAGAACTAATTGGAACCATATAAATTTGACATGCAAGCTCAAGAACATGGTCACCTATGCAGCACAAATTTGCAAAGAATAGAGCACTAGAACAAAAACTAATTGGACCAATGGAGGAGTTACATACCAAGGAACAATCTCCCCAAGCAGTTTTGCGAGAGGTGCTTTGAGCAAGGAGATCAAAAATCGCAGCAAAAGTGGCTGGAACTCATGCTTGAGTTGGTTTTTCGGGTTTGTGTGAGACAGAGGAAGAAGATGGGTGCTGGGATAAGTGGAGGAGGGCCACCATGGGCCCACGAGGCAGGGGGCGCGCCCTATAGAGGGGGGGCGCCCACCACCCTCGTGGCCAGGTGGCAGCTCCTCCCGTGGTAATTTTTGCACAGTAAATCCTCAAATATTCCCGAAAAAATCATATTAAATTGGCATGTCATTCTGAGGAATTTTATTTTCGGGATATTTTTATATTGCACGAATAAGCCAGGAAACAGACAGAGAAATACTATTTTTACTTTATTTCTACTAATTAACATAAAATATAAATAGGGTACAGAAGGTTGTGCTTCTAGTTTCATCCATCTCATGCTCATAAAAAAGAATCCACTAACAAGGTTGATCAAGTCTTGTTAGCAAACTCATTCCGATAATCATTAAACCGGAGAAATTTCGAATAACACTAAGTTACCTCAACGGGGATATGCACATCCCCTATAATAAGTATATCATATTTCTTTTTGATAGTAGGAAGAGGAAATTCAAAACCTCCAAATATAATCGATGGAATTTTTCCAATGGAGTTGATACTGTGGACTTGAGGTTGTTTCCTTGGAAAGTGTACCATATGCTCATTACCATTAACATGAAAAGTAACATTGCCTTTGTTGCAATCAATAACAGCCCCTGCAGTATTAAGAAAAGGTCTTCCAAGAATAATAGACATACTATCATCCTTGGGAATATCAAGAATAACAAAGTCCGTTAAAATAGTAACATTTGCAACCACAACAGGCACATCCTCACTACCGACAGGTATAGCAGTTGATTTATCAGCCATTTGCAAAGATATTTTAGTAGGTGTCAACTTATTCAAGTCAAGTCTACGATATAAAGAGAGAGGCATAACACTAACACCGGCTCCAAGATCACATAAAGCAGTTTTAATATAATTTCTTTTAATGGAGCAAGGTATAGTAGGTACTCCGGGGTCTCCAAGTTTCTTTGGTATTCCACCCTTAAAAGTATAATTAGCAAGCATGGTGGAAATTTTAGCTTCCGGTATCTTTCTTTTATTAGTGATGATATCTTTCATATATTTAGCATAAGGATTTGTTTTGAGCACATCAGTCAATCGCATACGTAAAAAGATAGGCCTAATCATTTCAGCAAAGCGCTCAAAATCCTCATCATCCTTCTTCTTGGATGGTTTCGGAGGAAAAGGCATTGGTTTCTGAACCCAAGGTTCTCTTTCTTTACCATGTTTCCTAGCAACAAAGTCTCTTTTATCATAACGTTGATTCTTTGATTGTGGGTTATCAAGATCAACAGTAGGTTCAATTTCTACATCCTTATCATTACTAGGTTGAGCATCATCATGAACATCATCATTAGTATTTTCATTAGGTTCATGTTCATTACCAGATTGTGTTTCAGCATCAGACATAGATATATCATTTGGATTATCAGGTGGTTCAGCAATAGGTTCACTAGAAGTTTGCACAGTTCTATCATTTTTCTTTTTCTTCTTCTTAGAAGAACTAGGAACATCAATATTATTTCTCTGAGAATCTTGCTCGATTCTCTTAGGGTGGCCTTAGGATATACAAAGGTTCCTGAGTCATTCTACCAGTTCTAGTAGCCACTCTAACAGCATAATCATTTTTCTTACTATTCATTTCATGAAGCAATTCTTTTTGAGATTTAAGTACTTGTTCTACTTGAGTGGTAACCATAGAAGCATGTTTGCTAACAAGTTTAAGTTCACCTCTAATATTAGCCATATAATCACCCAAGCGTCTAATCTTATAAGCATTTTCTTTTAATTGTCTACCAAAATAAGCATTGAAGTCGTCTTGCTTAAACATAAAGTTATCAAACTCATCCAAGCACTGACTAGCAATTTTAGTAGGAGGAACTTCAGCTTTATCATATCTATAGAGATAATTTACCTTTACTACTTGTGTCGGGATATCGGGATCAGGAGGTTCTTCAGTAAATAAGTGATCAAGTTCATATGTTTCTTCGACAGGCGGTAGATTAAGACCATGTATTTCTTCAATAGGAGGTAAATTCTTAACATCTTCATCTTTAATACCTTTTTTCTTTCATAGATTTCTTTGCCTCTTGCATATCTTCGGGACTAAGAAATAAAACACCTCTCTTCTTCGGAGTTGGTTTAGGAATAAGCTCAGTAATTGGAGCGGGAGCTGGCTCAGGAGGTGCCCAATTATTTTCATTTGTCAACATATTGTTCAATAAATTTTCAGCTTCATCCGGTGTTCTTTCCCTGAAAAGAGAACCAACACAACTATCCAGGTAATCTCTAGAAGCATCGGTTAGTCCATTATAAAAGATATCAAGTATTTCAGGTTTCTTAAGAGGATGATCAGGCAAAGCATTAAGTAACTTGAGAAGCCTCCCCCAAGCTTGTGGGAGACTCTCTTCTTTAATTTGCACAAAGTTGTATATTTCCCTTAAGGCGGCTTGTTTCTTATGAGCAGGGAAATATTTAGCAGAAAAGTAATAAATCATATCCTGGGGACTATGCACACAACCAGGATCAAGAGAATTAAACCATATCTTAGCATCACCCTTTAATGAGAACGGAAATATTTTGAGTATATAGAAGTAATGTGATCTCTCATCATTAGTGAATAGAGCAGCTATATCATTTAACTTAGTAAGATGTGCCACAACAGTTTCAGATTCATAGCCATAGAAAGGATCAGATTCAACCAAAGTAATTATATCTGGATCAATAGAGAATTCATAATCCTTATCAGGAACACAGATAGGTGAAGTTGCAAAAGCAGGATCAGGTTTCATTTTATCTCTAAGTGATTCTTTGTTCCATTTAATGAATAGCCTCTTAAGCTCGTATCTATCTCTGCATGCTAAAATAGCTAAAGAAGCATCTTTATCAAAAAGATAACCCTGAAGAATAACGGGCATATTTTCATCATCACTTTCATCATCGTATTCCGATTCATCAATTTCTCTTTCTCTAGCCCTAGCAATTTTTTCTTCAAGAAATTCACTAAGGGGCACAGTAGTATCAGGCATAGAAGCAGTTTCATCATAAGTATCATGCATAGCAGAAGTGGCATCATCAATAACATGCGACATATCGGAACGAATAGCAGAAGCAGGTTTAGGTGTCGCTAGCTTACTCATAACAGAAGGTGAATCAAGTGCAGAGCTAGATGGTAGTTCCTTACCTCCCCTCGTAGTTGAGGGATAAATTGTTGTCTTAGCGTCTTTCAAATTCTTCATAGTGTCCAGCAGATATAAATCCCAAGTGACTCAAGGAATAGAGCTATGCTCCCCGGCAACGGCGCCAGAAAAAGGTCTTGATAACCCTTAAGTATAGGGGGTCGCAACAGTTTTCGAGGGTAGAGTATTTAAACCAAATTTATTGATTCGACACTAGGGGAGCCAAAGAATATTCTCAAGTGTTAGCAACTGAGTTGTCAATTCAACCACACCTGGAAACTTAATATCTGTAGCAAAGTGTTTAGTAGCAAAGTAATATGATAGTGATGGTAACAACAACAAAAGTAAAGACAACAAAAGTAATGTTTTTGGTATTTTGTAGTGGTTGTAACAGTAGTAGCGGGAAAGTAAATAAGCGAGAACCAGTATATGGAAAGCTCGTAGGCATCGGATCAGTGATGGATAATTATGCCGGATGCGGTTCATCATGTGGCAGTCATAACATAGGGTGACACAGAACTAGCTCTAGTTCATCAATGTAATGTAGGCATGTATTCCGTATATAGTCATACATGCTTATGGAAAAGAACTTGCATGACATCTTTTGTCCTACCCTCCCGTGGAAGCGTGGTCCTATTGGAAACTAAGGGATATTAAGGCCTCCTTTTAATAGAGAACCGGAACAAAGCATTAGCACATAGTGAATACATGAACTCCTCAAACTACGCTCATCACCGGGAGTGGTCCCGATTATTGTCACTTCGGGGTTGCCGGATCATAACATATAGTAGGTGACTATAGACTTGCAAGATGGGATCAAGAACTCACATATATTCATGGAAACATAATATGTTCAGATCTGAAATCATGGCACTTGGGCCCTAGTGACAAGCATTAAGCATAGCAAAGTCATAGCAACATCAATCTCAGAACATAGTGGATATTAGGGATCAAACCCTAACAAAACTAACTCGATTACATGATAAATCTCATCCAACCCATCACCGTCCAGCAAGCCTACGATGGAATTACTCACGCACGACGGTGAGCATCATGAAATTGGTGATGGAGGATGGTTGATGATGACGACGGCGACGAATCCCCCTCTCCGGAGCCCCGAACGGACTCCAGATCAGCCCTCCCGAGAGAGATTAGGGCTTGGCGGCGGCTCCGTATCATAAAACGCGATGATTTCTTCTCTCTGATTTTTTTCTCCCCGAAAACCAATATATAGAGTTGGAGTTGGCGTCGGAGGGTGTTCAGGGGGCCCATGAGGTAGGGGCGCGCCCTAGAGGGGGGGGGGCGCCCCCCACCCTCGTGGACAGGGTGTGGGCCCCTGGTCTTCATCTTTGGCGAGGATTTTTTATTATTTTTTCTAAGGTGTTCCATGGAGTTTCAAGACTTCCGAGAATATTTTCTCTCTGCACATAAAACAACACCATGGCAATTCTGCTGAAAACAACGTCAGTCCGGGTTAGTTCCATTCAAATCATACAAGTTAGAGTCCAAAACAAGGGCAAAAGTGTTTGGAAAAGTAGATACGACGGAGACGTATCATTCCCCCTCTCTCGTGGAGATCTATTCGATGTAATCTTCTTTTTGCGGTGTGTTTGTTGAGAATGATGAATTGTGGGTTTATGATCAAGATTATCTATGAACAATATTTGAATCTTCTCTGAATTCTTTTATGTATGATTGGTTATCTTTGCAAGTCTCTTTGAATTATCAGTTTGGTTTGGCCTACTAGATTGGTTTTTCTTGCAATGGGAGAAGTGCTTAGCTTTGGGTTCAATCTTGCGGTGTCCTTTCCCAGTGACAGTAGGGGCAGCAAGGCATGTATTGTATTGTTGCCATCGAGGATAACAAGATGGGGTATTTATCATATTGCATGAATTTATTCCTCTACATCATGTCATCTTGCTTAAGGCATTACTCTGTTTTCTTGAACTTAATACTCTAGATGCATGCTAGATAGCGGTCGATGAGTTGAGTAATAGTAGTAGATGCAGGCAGGAGTCGGTCTACATGTCTCGGACGTGATGCCTATATACATGATCATACCTAGATACTCTCATAACTATGCTCAATTCTGTCAATTGCTCAATAGTAATTTGTTCACCCACCGTAGAATACTTATGCTCTTGAGAGAAGCCACTAGTGAAATCTGTGGCCCCCGGGTCTATTCTCATCATATCAATCTCCACTTTATTATTGCTTTGCTTTTTTACTTTGCCTTTTTATTTTATCTTGCATCTTTATATCAAAAATACCAAAAATATTATCTATCGTCTCTATCAGATATCACTCTCGTAAGTGACCATGAAGGGCTTGACAACCCCTAATCACGTTGGTTGCGTTGAGCTATTCGTTTTGTGTAGGTACAAGGGACTCGCGCATCGCCTCCTACTGGATTGATACCTTGGTTCTCAAAACCCGAAGGAAATACTTACGCTACTTTGCTGCATCATCCTCTCCTCTTCGGGAAAATCCAACGCAGTTCTCAAGAGGTAGCACACACCACATGATTAGTCTCGAATTACATATGAACTATGTGTACTATATGAACTTGAACTTGATTTTTTAATCCACTTTATGTTGATTTCAAATCATAGTACATTTCAAGCTCTAGCTAGATCTTCACAAACTAAACCATGTCTCATATGTATAATGTGTTTATTACATTATGTATGGTGCCCCGCCCCCTACGCCTACAAGTATTTAGATGTGAGTTGCAAACACCACACATTACCACAAATTCAAATAAAATGTGAGAATGTTCAATATATAGTGTTGTTTAGATTGTTCAATATTTAGTTGTAAGCTGTAAATGCCACACATTATCACAAATTCAAATAAAATGTGAGATTGTTCGACATTTAGCGGTGAGTTGCAAACGCCATGCATTATCACATTATGGTATAACATGTGCAAAACCAGAACACGTGTATCACCGCTATATTCATGCATGCATATGTTTAAAACACTATGATCTCCTATTCAAATATATGAATCCACTTTCATATCAAATTATGATCTTTGTTAGTCTCTTACACCCACACAATCCTCTAACCTTTGTAGATACCACTAACTTTCTCTCATGCACGCACACGCCCTCCCTGCCCTCCCCTCCCTCAGCATTCTATCCATCGTGCACATTCATTTTTTTTCTTTAGGTCGTTCTCCCACAGTCTCCACAACTCCTTTCCGACACACACCGATCGATAAACCTCTCCAACGATGTCTGCCTACAACGTACACACGCACCTTCAATCTCCTCCTTTATGTGTGCTTGCCTCGTGTCTCTCATACGGTCCCACACACGTGTAAACTCTCGCCCCTCTTTTCATCGATCTCACAACCGCACACTCCTCCCCCTATTTGGCTAGTAGCTGGGTGTCGGTGTCAAAACCGGCGGATCTCAGATAGGGGGTCCCGAACTGTGCGTCTAGGTGGATGGTAACAGGAGACAAGGGACACGATGTTTTTACCCAGGTTCGGGCCCTCTCGATGGAGGTAAAACCCTACTCCTACTTGATTAATATTGATGATATGGGTAGTACAAGAGTAGATCTAGCACGAGATCAGAGAAGCTAAACCCTAGAAGCTAGCCTATGGTATGATTGTTGTTGTCCTACGGACTAAACCCTCCGGCTTATATAGACACTGGAGGGGGCTAGGGTTACACAGAGTCGGTTACAAGGAAGGAGATCTACATATCCGTATTGCCAAGCTTGCCTTCCACACCAAGGAGAGTCCCATCCGGACACGGGATGAAGTCTTCAATCTTGTATCTTCATAGTCCAACAGTCCGGCCAAAGGTTATAGTCAGGCCGTCCGGATACCCCCTAATCTAGGACTCCCTCGGTAGCCCCCGAACCAGGCTTCAATGACGATGAGTCCAACGCGCAGATTGTCTTCGGCATTGCAAGGCGGGTTCTTCTCCAAATTCCGAATACCTGTTAAATAGCGTCCGGCTTCTTATAAATGTTGCGCTCCTTGGCTTCCACGCCCAATAATGGTCACCTTCCACGTGTCGAGCGAATGTGAGGAGCCAGGGTGTTTTTACAGTTACCCCCCTAGCTACGCAAATGAGCTGTCTATTAAAGAGACGAGGATTCAGATCCAAACCACACCATCCTCCCTCAGTGAGCATTCATCGGAGCGCACCCGAAAAAATCCATTCCATCATGGCCAGTCAGCGCAGCTCCTCCTCTCATTCCTCCAGCCCCAAGACCGAAGATTGGGAGAGGTGTTCCGTCCCGCACAGTCAACTAGTGAAGCTTCAGACCCATGGATTTCTCCCCCCAGCGTATATGGTCCCGGTTCGAGCCAGGCTCGCCACCTATAATGGCGGAGAGCAAGCAGAGAGCTTTCCCAACCCCTCTAAGGGAGAGCAGGTATGCCTTGTCCATTATCTAATAAGGGGACTCGGTTTTCCAATCCATACGTTTCTCCGAGGGCTTCTGGAGTTCTACGGCCTCCAGTTGCACAGCCTTACTCCTGCCTCCATACTAAATATCGCTGGATACGTAGCCCTTTGCGAGCTGTTTTTGGGCTGCGAGGCTCATTTCGCACTGTGGAAGAAGTTGTTCTGCCTGGTGCCCTGTTCACAGAGGGGGTCAATATATCAGGTGGGCGGAGCCGAAGTATGGCGCATCGCCGGGACCGGATACCTCTCCGGAACCCCGAAGAAGGCGTCCGAGGACTGGCCTTCAGAATGGTTTTATGTGGAAGACGTCCCTCTGCCGGATCCTGTTCGGATCGGCCTTCCCGAGTTTGACGGTGCTCCTTTGAAGAAGCGCCTGAGCTGGCGGCCACGAAGCCCCCACGAAGAAGATGACAAAGACGTCCTTTACCTGATGGGCCGGATAAAGGTATTGGCTCAATCAGGACTGACCATGATCGACGTCATGGCAACATGCATTATGCGGGGGGTGCAGCCGCTTCAATATCGAGGCCACCCCATGTGGGATTTCAACGGGGAGGATGATGCCACCCTATGTGGCCGCAAGGGGCCGGACTCACCCGCCGCTCTAGCAAAAATCTTGTCTGATTTGTACAAGGGAGAAGAGGAGGAATTCCTCCGCGTCAATCCATAGGGCGGGTTTTCTATGTACAATCCTCCGAGCTGGGTAAGTCAACACTTTTTATGCCCATCCGTTCCATATTCCCACAGTTAAATATTTTACCTTGTGAATTCAACGCAGGAGCCGCGTAAGGCAGTAAGGGAGATCAACAACCCACCTCCACAACCGGAGGATCCTGAGCGGTCCCTCTACCCGGCCTCCAAAGAGGATCCGGACATATCCGTGGAGCTGATTGATAGGGTGTTTTACCAGTTAAGCAGCGACGATGCCTTGGTGGCCATTGCGGCCGATTACCCTGGGTGGCTCCCAGCTTCGCAGGTGACTGAGACCAAAGTCCCAATATTTTGAAAAGGATTTGTCCTCGTGCATTTTTCTCACCGTATACCAACGGTGTCTTACAGGGAAGGCCCTTGGGACGCCATGCCGAGCCCACGGCGACTAGCCAGCAAAGGGCTCCGAGGCCGGGCAGGCTAAAAAGGAACGCAGTCCGGACTGAGACACCGGCGCAGAGGTATGGCGCGCCACCTCACTCCATGGTATCGTCTTTAAAGACATATTAACGCCCATGCTTTCTGGGAAGAAGAACGCTCGCCGGACTATATCCGGAGAGGTCGCCAATCACGCCTCGACCAGTCGGGCTCCAAGGCCGGACACGGAAGCGGAAGCGAATACGAGGCGCACGCCTGATGCTCCTCCGACAGAGGATGCGGACAGAATGTCCGCCACAAATTCCGAGGTGGAGAGCGCCATGAACCACAGGCGTCGCTGAGCCGTTCTCCGTGACGCTTGTTTCTCCCAAGAGGCATTTGATGCCTCAACTCGGGAGACGCGTACCTCCGTGCTGCTCAAAATGGTCTAGCCAGAGCCACGGACCAATATGTAAAGGATATACGGGTGAGAGAATTTGATGATTATATATAGTAGTAGCCATGAGACTTGAAATAGTTAGAATAACTGATTTAAGGATCATTTGTTATGCAGGTTCTTACAAAAAAGAATACCCAATTGTCCCATGAGCTTGAAGAGTGCAAAGCCCAACTTCAGGCCGCACTAGCCACCGAAGAGGAGTCCAAGAAGACCCCCTCTGGTATTATGTTTAAAATGATAGGTATCATGTAGAGTGCGGCATATATTCAAATCTGACAATAAAATTGTAGATGACGCTAGAGTAAATCCGGATGAGCAACATCTCCTACGTCGGCTAAAGGCTGGCGAGAGCATGCTTACGAGGGTTAGGCAGGAGAAGAATGATCTCCAAGATGCCAACACCCAGCTGGGCGAGGAACTAAAGGATGTTCGTGCCCAGCTATCAGACTCCGTGAAGGAGAATCAGCGGCTTCGATGCGGCATTTTCAGTAACTGCTTGAACGAACTTTTAAGAAGAGTTCGGCGAAGAAGTCGACTAACAGAGTTATGTCTGTAGGTATGCTAACAGGTCGTCCCGCGGAGGAAATGCCCGGGTCGGCGGGTGATCTTCTGCCCGAGCTCTCACAACTGCACGAACAAGTTCGGCAGGTGATGCAAGGCGTTGCCCAGGCCTTGTGGTCATCCGTCTCCGTGCCCGAAGGCCTTGGAGAGCTTGCAGAGAAGCTGAAGGGAGCGCGGGGGCGCTTCCGATTATGGAAGGTGTTGGCCTGCCGTCAAGGTGCCAGGGAAGCCTGGGCCATGGTGAAGACGCGGTATACCAAGGCTGACCCAAACCACATGGCCGAGGTCGGACCTGTGGGGCCCGATGGGAAAGAGATCCCTGTTAGCCTAGTGTACGGGTAAGTAGAATTGGCCGCAAAGTATTCCCAATAGGATTGTAGACCAGATAGCCTGTTGGATGGTATAGAAGAGGAATTTAGCCAGTCAAAGTGACTATGTAATTAAAGTGACATGTATAATGCCTTCTAGCCGGATTGTAGATCATTTGTCATGGCGGACCTTTTCGCTTCAACCTCAGGACCCGATAGTCCGGAGTGTATCCGAATACCCTCTCGGTTATGTAAGAACTGGGGCATGCTTGGAAACCAGGTGTAGGGGTCATTAGTGCTTGAACAGACAAGTGCCCAACTAGTTATGTTATATTACATGGTTAGTAAGAAACATCTTCCAAGGAGAATAGTTCCGTTAGGGGTTCCTTTCCCTGGGCATGCATGCCCTAAAGTGCATGTCCGGACTGCGAAAAGAATCACAAAAAAAAGCATCTGGGGGCATATATGGAAAATAAGTAAAAAATTGTCTTTTGTTCACCGACCAAATATTCCCTTAAGAACGCTAGCTTTCGGCTTCACCCAGTCTGAGGTACACATCCGGCTGATCCGGCAGTAACAATCGCAGAGGTGCTCCTTAGCCGAATTAACGGGAACGTAGGGCATAAATACAAGAGCCAGGCAACCCAGCTTGGCCAAAACTTAAGTCATGTCGATGCATATAATGGTGAATAAAAGGTACATGCGAAAGGATGACACATGTGTTGGGCATGAAGACCATATAAATAAATAAGCTTCTGTGAAAGAAGCCCCCAGGTATAATGAGCGCAGCTAGCGCGTCAATGGTGTGCAGGCAAGGCACAAGTTAGCCTGTGCGGTCGTCAGGAAAAATAAAAGAAGAAGGAGAGAAATAAAGGACATATGATGTATAAAAAATGGACAGAGGAAGGAGATGAACACAGAGTCCGGCGCTAGGCGTAGAATCTCCGGAGCCTAGCTGCGTTCCATGGGTTCGGTTCAAGCCGATTATCCGATGCATCCCGCAGACGGTACGCTCCGCCGGTCAGAACTTGGTCAATGATGAAGGGGCCCTCCCATTTGGGCTCGAGCTTGGTCTTCTTCTTCTCCGGCAGGCGTAGAACTAGTTCGCCAACCTTATAAGTTTTGGCCCGTACTTCTCTGCTTTGGTATCTTCGAGCCTGTTGCTGATAGAATGCGGAAGGGGCTTTTGCTACATCGCGCTCCTCCTCCAAAGTGTCCAAATTGTCCTGCCGATCGAGCTCGGCTTCTCTTTCTTCGTACATGCGCACTCGATGTGAGTCATGAATTATGTCGCAGGGTAGGACCGCCTCTATGCTGTACACCATAAAAAAGGGTGTGTATCCGGTAGTACGATTCGGCGTGGTCCGCAACACCTAGAGTACGGAGTCGAGCACCTCTACCCAGTGCGTGTTAGATTCCTTTAGGGACCACACTAATCTGGGTTTGATGACGCTCATGATAAGACAATTTGCTCGCTCGACCTGACCGTTAGTTTGTGGGTGATAGACGGAAGCATAATCGAGCTTAATGCCCATGTTTTTGCACCAGAGTTTTACCTCATCGGTAGTAAAGTTCGTGCCGTTATCGGTGATGATGCTATGGGGGACGCCATAACGGTGTACAACCCCGGATATGAAGTCTATCACCGGTCTGGATTCGACCATTTTAACAGGTTTGGCTTCTATCCATTTGGTGAATTTATCCACCATGACCAGCAAGTATTTTTTCTTGTGGGTTCCTCCTTTAAGAGGTCCAACCATGTCAAGCCCCCAAACCGCAAAGGGCCAGGTAATGGGGATTGTGTGGAGGGCGGTGGGTGGCATATGGCTTTGGTTTGCAAATAGCTGACACCCAACACAGTGTTGGACCAGGTCATGTGCATCTGCCCGGGCCGTAGGCCAGTAAAAACCTGTACGGAAGGCCTTGCTTACAAGGGCCCGGGTTGCGGCATGGTGGCCGCTGAGTCCGGCATGAATTTCTGCCAGGATCTTCCGCCCTTCCTCTTCGGAGATGCACCTTTGAAGGACTCCGGTGGTGCTTTTCTTATAAAGCTCTCCTTCATGGACCCTATAGGCTTTACATCGCCGCACTATGTAGCGTGCCTCATTTTGGTCCTCGGGGAGTTTCTGCCTGGTTAAGTAGGCCAGGAATGGTTCTGTCCACGGGGCGATGATGGCCATTATTACGTGGGCTGAGGGTGTTATTTCGGTGGCAGAGCATCCGATTATGTCAGAGTGTTCGGTATCGGGCGTTGTGGCTGTGTCCGGATTATTATTACTGGCGTCTCCTTCCCATACAACGGATGGCTTAAACAGCCTCTCCAAAAAGATGTTTGTGGGGACCGCATCGCGTTTTGCGCCGATGCGTGCGAGGACGTCTGCAGCCTGATTGTTTTCCCGGGCCACATGGTGAACTTTGAGCCCCTCGAACCGAGCTGACATCTTAAGGACGGCGTTGCGATAGGCCGCCATTTTCGGATCCTTGGCAGCAAAGTCTCCATTTATTTGGGATATTGCGAGGTTCGAATCCCCCCGCACTTCCAGGCGTTGAATGCCCATGGATACTGCCATCCGGAGACCATGTAAAAGGGCCTCATATTCGGCTGCGTTGTTGGAGTCTGTATACATTATCCGGAGTACGTATTGAACTGTATCTCCGGTTGGGGACGTCAGAATGACGCCAGCCCCCAGACAAGCCAGCATTTTGGAGCCGTCGAAGTGCATGGTCCAGTTGGAATATGCGTCGTACTCTTTAGGGAGTTCGGCTTCTGTCCATTCGGTGACAAAGTCGGCCAATACTTGCGACTTAATGGCTCGCTGCGGCTTGTAAGTTATGTCGAACGGGAGGAGCTCAATGGCCCATTAAGCAATCCGGCCCGTGGCGTCGCGGTTGTTTATAATATCATTAAGTGGTACTTCCGAGGCTACTGTTATTGAACACTCTTGAAAGTAGTGTCGCAGTTTCCTGGATGCCATGAATACCGCGTATGCTATATTTTTATAATGCAGATGCCGTGACTTGCATGGAGTAAGGACAGTGGATACATAGTAGACCGGCTTTTGCAGGGGGAATTTATGTTCGTCCGTTTCTCGTTCGACGATGAGCACTGCGCTCACAACTTGATGGGTTGCCGCAATGTACAGCATAGGTTCGCCAATGTTTGGCGCTGCCAGGATTGGGTTGGTTGCTAGTATGGCCTTTATTTCTTCCAATCCGGCTGTGGCGGCATCGGTCCACTCGAAGTGTTCGGTGCGCCGTAGGAGGCGGTAAAGGGGTAATGCCTTTTCTCCCAGGCAGGAGATAAAGCGGCTTAGAGCCGGCACACATCCGGTTAATTTCTGGATTTGTTTGAGGTCCGTTGGGATATTCAACTGTGATAGGGCTCGGATCTTGGCCGGATTTACTTCAATTCCTCTGCCGGATACAATGAAGCCCAGGAGCTTTCCGGCTGGCACACCGAAGACGCATTTTTCCGGGTTGAGCTTGATGTCATATGTTTTGAGGTTATCGAATGTGAGCCTTAAGTCGTCTACTAGAGAGTCGACATGCTTGGTTTTGACGACCACATCATCTACGTATGCCTCCACTGTTTTGCCGATCTGGTTTGCCAGACATGTTTGAATCATGCGCTGATATGTTGCGCCGGCGTTTTTGAGCCCAAAGGGCATTGTGTTGAAGCAGAAGGGGCTGTATGGTGTGATGAATGCCGTTGCGGCTTGGTCCGACTCCGCCATCTTAATTTGGTGGTAGCCGGAGTATGCATCGAGGAAACACAATGAATCATGTCCTGCGGTAGCATCGATAATTTGATCGATGCGGGGGAGGGGAAGGGATCCTTTGGGCAAGCCTTGTTGAGGTCCTTGAAATCGACGCACAGGCGCTAGGATTTGTCCTTCTTTGGTACCATCACCAGGTTTGCTAGCCAGTCCGGATGTTTTATCTCTCTAATGAATCCGGCCTCCAATAACTTGGCTAGTTATTCTCCCATGGCTTGTCTCTTAGGTTCAGAGAAACGCCGAAGAGCCTGCTTGACCGTTTTGAATCCCTTTAGAATATTAAGGCTGTGCTCGGCCAGCCTGCGTGGGATTCCTGGCATGTCTGAAGGGTGCCAGGCAAAAATGTCCCAGTTTTCGCGTAGGAACTCTCATAGTGCGGCGTCTACGGCGGGGTTTAATTTTGCCCCGATGGAAGCTGTTTTTGTAGGGTCCGTTGGATGGACTTGGAATTTGACTATTTCGTCTGCTGGTTTAAAGGAGGTGGACTTGGATCTCTTATCGAGTATCACATTGTCCCTGTTCACCATGGAGCGCAGCGTAGTCAGTTCCTCAGCCGCTAGGGCTTCGGATAATGCCTCAAGGGCCAGTGCGGATGTCTTGTTTTTGGCGCGAAGTGCTATGTCTGGATCACTAGCAAGAGTGATGATTCCGTTGGGCCCGGACATTTTGAGCTTCATGTACCCGTAATGGGGTATGGCTTGGAAGATTGTGAACGCCTCCCGCCCTAACAGGGCGTGGTATCCGCTACTGAACGGGGCACTTGGAAAGTAACCTCTTCGGACATGTAATTCTCCGGCGTACCGAACACCACATCTAGTGTGATTTTGCCTGTACAGCGCGCTTCCCGACTGGGGATTATTCCTCTAAAGATTGCGCTACTTCGCTCAATGCGGTTCCAGTCTATTTCCATTTTTTGAAGGGTTTCCTCATAGATGAGGTTTAATCGGCTGCCGCCGTCCATGAGTACCTTGGTGAGTCGAAAGCCGTCCACAATTGGACTGAGGACCAATGCGGCTGGTGCTCGGGCTGTTCGGAATTTAGGTTCGTCACTGGCATTGAAAGTAATAGCCGTGTCACTCCATGGGTTTATTGTTGCCATGTGGTAGATTTCGGCAAGGCTGCGGAGTGTTTGCTTTCGCCTATTATTTGATGCGAAGGTCTCGAAGACTGTTAATACCGTACTGGTATCCCTGGGATGGTGCTATGTGGCTTCTCGAATTAGAAGATCTTCGCCGCTTTTGGCTACCTGCCGGAGTATCCAACATGCTCTAAGGCTATGTGTTGGTATGGCGCCATCTGTACTATGAATTTTACAGGGTCCATTGAGCCATCCCTCTAGTACGGTTCCATGCCCTGTAGAGGGTTTTTGCTTTTTGGTATTTAGCCCGGGTGTCTGGTGATAATGCACCCTTTTATTTCGGACTGGGTTCGTACTTAGGGCCGTATTGTCCCAAAATTTTATTTCGGTTTTCCAGGCACTTTCCATCGCACAGTACTTTCATACTATGGACGCCAAGTCGGCAAAGCGTGTAATTTCACGGCGACTTATGGCGTTGAGGATTCCCTTGTCCTTGCAATTATTGCAGAAGAATGAGATTGTGTCTTTCTCGCGGCAGTCCTTGATCCTGTTCATTACCAGGAGGAATCTGGCCCAATAATGGTGTACTGTTTCCTGGGGCTCTTGCCTGATCTGGGAAAGATCGCTTATGCTTGGGTGGGTGGGTGGAATTGAATCTGAAACCTCACCCAATCTGAGACCCGGGGGCCAAGGAGTTTCCAATCTTGGAAATTCAGGTTCTTGGATGTTACCCGATGAATCTGGCCTGCTGCCTGACTCTAGGTTCAGGGCTTGGGTGATGTCCTCCCGTAAACGGGTATCCGGCTCGGAGGGCTCGGGAATACGGACATAGCTAGTCCTCAAGATAGAGGAAGGGTCGCCGCATTGTTCCTCCGCCACCGCAACGTGATGGGTGACCCGGGGAGAGTTAATCTCTCTCAGATCGGGTTTAGGCCCAATCTGATCGTAGTCCGTAGCAACTCCCAGGGCGGCGATGCGATCCAAGAGCTCATTTAGGGAAGAGAGCTCCACTGGATCTAACTGCTCGGCGAATTCTGAGTTGACATGGAGGCTTCTTTCAATGACCCGAGAAGTCATCGTCAGCGCAGCGGCTGAACAGGCGGTCATGAGGAAACCACCTAGCCGGAGAGTTTGGCCGACAGCCAAAACTCCCTCAGCAACAGTGTCGTCTTTAAAGACAAGACGAGGCATCCTTCCTTATGGCGACGGCACAATGGAACTCTCAATGAAAGCACCAATGTCGGTGTCAAAACCGGCGGATCTCGGATAGGGGGTCCCGAACTGTGCGTCTAGGCGGATGGTAACAGGAGACAAGGGACACGATGTTTTTACCCAGGTTCAGGCACTCTCGATGGAGGTAAAATCCTACTCCTGCTTGATTAATATTGATGATATGGGTAGTACAAGAGTAGATCCACCACGAGATCAGAGAGGCTAAACCCTAGAAGCTAGCCTATGGTATGATTGTTGTTGTCCTACGGACTAAACCCTCCGGCTTATATAGACACCGGAGGGGGCTAGGGTTACACAGAGTCGGTTACAAGGAAGGAGATCTGCATATCCGTATTGCCAAGCTTGCCTTCCACGCCAAGGAGAGTCCCATCCGGACACGGGACGAAGTCTTCAATCTTGTATCTTCATAGTCCAACGGCCCGTCCAAAGGTTATAGTCCGGCCGTTTGGATACCCCCTAATCCAGGACTCCCTCACTGGGCCTCTCACACCACCTCCTAGATCCATTCTCTCTGTCTATCTGTCTCGCTGGGCCTTATTTGCCTCTAACAAATGGACGTACACGGACCGATCTCCCGCTATACATATAGCTAGCTAGGTCCTTATAACTCGTTTTCCCCACGCGTCGATCGCTCTACCTCATTAGTTATGTATCTCCCTTCCACCGACAAACAACAATTGATCTACCAATCTAGTTAGGTTTGCTTACCAAACACATGGTTCCCCTTCAAAATCCATGGATGTGTCCCGACAGATTTATCATGCACAGGCACACACAGAAACACATCCCCACTCTTATTGATAATATTGCAGTTCCACCCTCAGTTTGTCTAGTAGGCCTCTCCCACCATCTTCGGGAAGCAACCCCATCACCCATCTAGCACTCTACCCCTCTCCCTCCCTCTCTCTCTCTCCTCTCTCTCTTTGTCCCATCCTTTTCCCGTCCTACAGTTATGTATTGATGTTGACCGATCTCCCTCAAGACATAGATGGGTCTCTCCTTCTCAACACATACACGAGTCGTTCTACCTCTATAGTTAGGCCTCTCTTTTCTGTTTGCCTTTTTTCGCTCGCCTTTTTGTTTGCTCGTGTGTTGGATTGCTTGTTTGCCGTGATGGCTCAAGATAATACCAAATTGTGTGACTATACCAATACCAACAATAATGATTTCCTTAGCACTCCGATTGCTCCTCTTGCCAATATTGAATCTTGTGAAATCAATACTGCCTTGTTGAATCTTGTTATGAAAGATCAATTCGCCGGCCTTCCTAGTGAAGATGCCGCTACTCATCTAAAGAGCTTCGTTGATTTATGTGATATGCAAAAGAAGAAAGATGTTGATAATGATATTGTTAAATTGAAGTTGTTTCCTTTTTCCCTTAGAGATGGTGCTAAAGCTTGGTTTTCGTCTTTGCCTAAAAATAGTATTGATTCTTGGAACAAGTGCAAAGATGCTTTTATCTCCAAGTATTTTCCTCCCGCTAAGATCATCTCTCTTAGAAACGATATTATGAATTTTAAGCAACTTGATCATGAACATGTTGCACAAGCTTGGGAGAGAATGAAATTAATGATACGTAATTGCTCTACTCATGGTTTGAATTTGTGGATGATTATACAAAAAAAGTATGCCGGATTGAATTTTGCTTCTAGAAATCTTTTAGATTCGGCCGCGGGAGGCACTTTTATGGAAATCACTTTAGGAGATGCTACTAAACTCCTAGATAATATTATGGTTAATTATTCTCAATGGCACACTGAAAGATCTACTAATAAAAAAGTGCATGCGATAGAAGAAATCAATGTTTTGAGTGGAAAGATGGATGAACTTATGAAATTATTTGCTACTAAGAGTGTTTCTTCTGATCCCAATAATATGCCTTTGTCTACTATATATGATATGGATAGGCCTACATTTCACACAATTTGCATGCATTTTTTTAGATGTCATCGACACATATTCCCACAAATACATTCACGAAATCAACCTCCCCCCTCCCAAAACAAAAAACACTGACGAACGCACAAGCCATTTGTCTAGGTTTGTATCTCACACACACACACACACACACACACACACGTAGGTGGAGGACATGCACGAAGAGAAGAGGTGCACGCATGGCGCACGTACTCCCGTCTCTTTCCCAACCACACCTGCGTGGGTACACAGTTGAGCTCATTTCTGTACGAAAAGGCAGCCCACGTGGTAATTTGACACGTGTACTGGTTGTCCACTAGATGGAGGGAGGATCGTCCAGCACGGGTGAACAAACAAATTGCGACTTGATGTGTTATGTTAAAAAAGAGGCAAACCACGTGGGGCCTACCTTAGAGGCAAGGCTCTATACACTAGAGTACTTTTGATGTGTCCCGTCAACTCGCAGAATGAGGAGAAGCTTGCTTAGTACGCCGTCTCCCCCGCCCATGGGCGCGGTGGCTCGTGGGATGAGGTGAAGCTTGTTTACTACGCCTTACGCCCGCTCCCTCGCCCACGCGCGCGGTGGCTCGCAGGACGAGGAGAAAATTTTACTAGTAATCCCTCCGTTTACTCCTCGTCCCTACCTTGGTTAGAGAGATTATCGTATTGTCTGGAATATATGTCCTTTAGTAGATTTCAATATGAACTACTAGTACATACTCCAAACACTAATGTATTTAGACGTATTTTAGAGTGTAGAATCACTCATTTTGCTCCGTATGTAGTCCATATTGAAATAGATGTAATAGTATGCACTCTCCCTCGCCCCTCGACCCTCGCCACGTGGTGGACGTGCAGCAATTCATTCGGTCTCATATAGCCAGAACGATATATACTACAGTACCATTATTGCTCGACTTCCCGAAGAGGCGAAGAGGCGAAGAGCCAATCGCAAGGTTAATAGTTTGGAGATGTCAAGCACAAGGTTTATAGGAGAACGAGTAGTAGGTGCCGCGTCATTTATAAATAAAGTTTTTTTTCTTCAGTGGCACGTACGCAATATAAATAGGTTCATATGGAGAGAAAAGGAAACCGCTCCACTATATACATAGGCAGGACGAGCCTACACGGTTGCTTGCTGGGGTTGCTCTCTTTAGTTTTCACACTCTCTCGCACAAAACCACTTTGGCCACATCACGTCCACCGGGGGAAGGGGTGGATGCTTAGTGTAGATGTGGTCGCCGTCGCCGACGGCGAAAACCCACTGTCGGCACGTCCCAGTCAGGGGTCCCTGCCATTCTCTCTCACAAAGCCGGTGAGGTTGCCTTCGTCCATTGCTCACTGCCGCGACGTGGGTAGTTCCCTCCTCCCGCCGCCCTCCTCTAGGTTGAGCTACGTCCCGACATCCCTTAGGTACAACTCCCTTTACAACCGGCTTGCACCACCACTCCAGCTGCCCACATCACTCCATGTGGATATTTCTCTACTTCTTTGCCCCGCACAAACCTCTACTGGCTTCTATGTACTGTATTTGTGATGAGTTTATGTCTCATCAACTAGTCCCAGTAATCTTATTCTAATCATGCTTCTTCAATTTCTCTACCACAGGGATGCTCATCTCGATTTTGGTGAAACTGCACAAAATGATCCAATGGTCAAAGGGTTGCAAACTTCATTTCTTAGGAAGCGCCGACGTTTCCAGCAAATTAAAGCCTGGGTAGGGTTTACGGTTCTAGGGCTAGGGACTGCATGGATCGTTTTTTTCTTTAGTTGTCTCTGTTTCAATGTCTAGGGACTGCATGAGTAGTAGTAGTACTGTACGCCTTACGCCCGCTCCCTCGCCCACGCGCGCGGTGGCTCGCAGGACGAGGAGAAAATTTTACTACTCCCTCCGTTTACTCCTCGTCCCTACAACCTTGGTTAGAGAGATTATCATATTGCTTGGAATATATATGTCCTTTAGTAGATTTCAATATGAACTACTAGTACATACTCCAAACACTGATGTATATAGACGTATTTTAGAGTGTAGATTCACTCATTTTGCTCCGTATGTAGCATAAAGTTGAGACACTTATTTTGGAATGGAGGGAGTACATATTTGCTATGACCTGTCAATCACTGAGATGCAATAGCATGCATGTTAGTCTCCTTTGTATTTGATGAAATGTTGCAACGGGCAACCTTGGACGCAAGATACATGTAACAGAAGCTGGAAGCTTCATAGCATTGTACTATCTCGCTGATAAATTACAGTACATACTATACAAGTACTTCCTCCATTCCTAAATATAAGTCTTTGTAGAGATTTCACCATGAACCACATATGGATGTATATAGATGCATTTTAAGTGTAGATTCATTAATTTTGTTTTGTATGTAGTCCACCTAGTGGAATCTCTACAAAGACTTATATTTAGGAACGGAGGGAGTACTATGTAAAGAATTACTGTAGGTGTCGCACGGTGTCCAGAAAATATGGTGATAGTGTGAGGTGGGCCATGCAATCATTGAGCCTGCGTGTTTTCACTGCTCTTGCACTCCTCCGTTGTAAGGATGGAGAAAATTGTAATCTAGTAGTACCTCCTTTCGCCGAAAGCATGGGACATCCAGCAGTCCTACCACCTCAGTAATAATGACCAATGAGCCGTCAAATCACATAGACCCAGCAGTAAGTTGGACGGACGAAGCAACCATCACTCTTGAATCCGCTTCTCACTTCAACGCAGGTGCCAGTGAGAGGTCGTGTCCGCTCTGCCCGGGCATGAATGCGACACCGATTCTTTGGAGTGGCGCTGACCGTTTCGGGCGGGAAGCGCGCGCGGGCGATGGAGGGGCTTGGGGTGGGCCAGGCTGGTCAGGAGCGGGCGTGTCAGCTGTCCGCCTGTCCCTACGGACGCCCGAAAACGAGAGGATGCACCGACTCTCGCGGCTAAAATCGTACACTACACACCGTCTCTATGTAGGAGTAGGTCGATCTGTCGCTCTCTCTAACACACACTTCTGTTAAACACACACACGCACACACACACGCACACACAGGTTCATAGAATAGGAAAATCGTGCGAGTGCGAAGCCACAGGAAGTGAGATACAAATGGAGTACGTACAAGAAGAGAAGAGGTGACGAATATTCCGTCAAACCTGGACTGAGGAGTAGTGCTCCCTCCGTCTAGGCGTTAAGTCATCCTACGGAAATCAGATATTCCCAAAATGTTTAGGCGTCGTCCATTAACTTTGCATCTCAATCCCCTCCTGGCCTCGTTGCTAGCGAGTGTTGTTACTTAGGGAGCGTTTGGATCCTTAGCAAGAACAGCTTATAGCATAGCCGGGCAAGGTTAGGCGTTTGGAACTGTTAAAATATGTTAGCTTTTGTGGGCCAGCTAGCTTGGGTGGGCTAGAAAAACCTTGCTAGCTCAGGAGAGCCAGATCGGCTTGCTTCGAACGGCAAACTTCGCGTAGTAGTAACATAGACTAGTAACATATGCATGTTGTACTAGTCCAAGTTACTCACCACTATGACCAGCCTAAGCAATGTAACCAAATGCTCCTTACTCTGCCTTGTTATCACCCCCGGAAACCCAATGCATTGAGCGCAACTACGCGTTGATCAGTCAAGAAATCAAAGTCGGCTTGCATGAGAGTTAATACGTGGCCCTGCATGGTAGCTAAAATGGCATCTCTTAGTTGTTTGGTTTAATTATTGCGTTTAGAGACAGAAATCAGGGCTTTGATTGGAGGAATGACCGGTCAAGTTTCTCCTTCTCCTCCAGTTTGCTTGCACCTTGGTCCCGCTGCACCTTCTAACGCGACTTATTACACCTAGACGGAGGGAGTCGTACGAGATACGGTGGCACACTGACTTAGGTCGAATACAAGTGCCCAAAATTGTGTGCATGTTATAATAAGGATTCACTTAAAATAGTACGTGAGCGAACAGAAGGATCAATTGGACAGTGTTCACGAGCAGTAGCGAGATGTGTGAGGTAAGATACACCGCTGACGCTTTTAATTTTTATTTTCAATTTGTTTGTTTCACCCTCTGACTGGTGGGACCCAACGTACTACGTGGAGAGAGGTAAGGTGACTAAGGCTGCATTATTTCTGCACCACTGTGGATAATCTTACCACCAAAGCCACATGACTCGATTATGATTTAAATCCCAATGACTCCCACACACAAAAAAACACGGCATGCTTGTCACACGAATGCAGGAATGTATAAAAGGTTATTTTCCTCTCGTTGAACATAACGGGAGGGTTATGTA
This sequence comes from Aegilops umbellulata, assembly GCA_032464435.1. Classification (NCBI taxonomy): domain Eukaryota; kingdom Viridiplantae; phylum Streptophyta; class Magnoliopsida; order Poales; family Poaceae; genus Aegilops; species Aegilops umbellulata. Next base: position 67,971,727 of record CP136057.1, read on the forward strand.
GCTGGTTAGCCTGTTCGCTCATCAAACTTGAGGTCTCGGGTTTGATAACTACACTTGAGCATAATTCGTGCCAGGAGGATTCTTTGACTGGTCAAAATGGATGGATAGGGAGCTATACGATCTCGTAGTGACCGTATAATCACCTCATCACGTATAAGATGCAGCCTCGGCGCTTATTTTCTAGGGTTTGCACTCTTCACACTCTCTCTGTTGGAAATATGCCCTAGAGGTAATAATAAAAGGATTATTATTATATTTCCTTGTTCATGATAATTGTCTTTTATTCATGCTATAATTGTGTTATCCGGAAATCGTAATACATGTGTGAATACATAGACACCAACATGTCCCTAGTAAGCCTCTAGTTGACTAGCTCGTTGATCAACATATAGTCATGGTTTCCTGACTATGGACATTGGATGTCATTGATAACGAGATCACATCATTAGGAGAATGATGTGATGGACAAGACCCAATCCTAAGCATAGCACAAGATCGTATAGTTCGTTTGCTAGAGCTTTTCCAATGTCAAGTATCTTTTCCTTAGACCATGAGATCGTGTAACTCCAGGATACCGTAGGAGTGCTTTGGGTGTACCAAACGTCACAACGTAACTAGGTGACTATAAAGGTATACTACGGGTATCTCCGAAAGTGTCTGTTGGGTTGACACGGATCGAGACTGGGATTTGTCACTCCGTATGACGGGGAGGTATATCTGGGCCCACTCGGTAATGCATCATCATAATGAGCTCAAAGTGACCAAGTGTTTGGTCACGGGATCATGCATTACGGTACGAGTAAAGTGACTTGCCAGTAACGAGATTGAACGAGGTATTGGGATACCGACGATCGAATCTCGGGCAAGTAACGTACCGATTGACAAAGGGAATTGAATACGGGGTTAATTGAATCCTCGACATCGTGGTTCATCCGATGAGATCATCGAGGAGTATGTGGGAGCCAACATGGGTATCCAGATCCCGCTGTTGGTTATTGACCGGAGAGGCGTCTCGGTCATGTCTGCATATCTCCCGAACCTGTAGGGTCTACACACTTAAGGTTCGGTGACGCTAGGGTTGTAGAGATATTAGTATGCAGCAAACCGAAAGTTGTTCTGAGTCCCGGATGAGATCTCGGATGTCACGAGGAGTTCCGGAATGGTCCGGAGGTGAAGAAATATATATAGGAAGTGTTGTTTCGGCCATCGGGAGAGTTTCGGGGGTCACCGGTATTGTACCGGGACCACCGGAAGGGTCCCGGGGGTCCACCGGGTGGGGCCACCTATCCCGGAGGGCCCCATGGGCTGAAGTGGCGTGGGAACCAGCCCCTGGTGGGCTGGTGCGCCCCACCCAAGGGGGCCGTTGCCCCCCGAGGGGGCATGCGCCCCCCCTGGTTGGAAAACCTAAGGGGGTCGTTGCCCTGGGGGTCGCCGCCCCCCTGGTTGGAAACCCTAAGGAGGCCGTTGCCCCGGGGGCCCGCCGCCCCCCCCCCCTCTAGATGGGATCTCCAAGGGGCATGCGCCCCCTAGCCCCTATATATAGTGGAGGGGAGGAAGGGCAGCCGCACCCTGCATCTTGGCGCCTCCCTTCCCCCTTGCTACACCTCCTCCTCCCGCGGACGCTTGGCGAAGCCCTACCGGATCCCTCCTGCATCCACCACCACGCCGTCGTGCTGCTGGATCTTCATCAACCTCTCCTTCCCCCTTGCTGGATCAAGAAGGAGGAGACGTCACGCTGACCGTACGTGTGTTGAACGCGGAGGTGTCGTCCGTTCGGCGCTAGGATCTCCGGTGATTGGATCACGACGTGTACGACTACCTCAACCCCGTTCTCTTGAACGCTTCCGCTCGCGATCTACAAGGGTATCTAGATGCACTCCCCTCTCTTGTTGCTGGATGAACTCATAGATGGATCTTGGTGAAACCGTAGGAAATTTTTTGTTCTCTGCAACGTTCCCCAACGCTCTCCAGTATATATATACACACTGGAGCCTCAGCGCTTGTAGTTGCTCTCTTCACACTCTCTCACCCTCTCCAGATCTAAACAAGACTTCATTGGCCTCTCTCTCTCCCCTTACCGCTGGTCTGCTTGTAGTTGCTCTCTTCGCACTCTCTCACCCTCTCCAGATCTAAACAAGACTTCGTTGGCCTCTCTCTCTCCCCTCACTGCTGGTCAAAGAGACGGCAGGATCCATCCGCCGGGAAGGGAAGGAGGCTTAACGCTGTTGCCGTCGGCGAGGGAGGGAATCCACTACCGGCGCATCTGTTCACTTTCACCCAGCGGCGGCGCGGGAGGGCCTCCGACCCCTTCTTCTTTGCCACCGTGCATAGTGTGGGTCGAACAGCCTCCAGTCGCCCACCGAACCACACCCCAAGAACCTTAAGGTATAATTTACTTATTCCACATGCATTGCTCTAGCTGCATGTGGGCTTTTTCCGCTTCTGCACTCGAATCTAGGTGTTGGATCAAACAGGAAAGTAGTGGGGAAAGTTGTATACCATGAATCTAGGACATGGTTCAAATAGGAAAGGAATGGGCGAAAGTAGTGGGAAAAGTTGTATAGCATGAATCTAGGACATGGTTCAAAAAGGAAAGGAAGGAGGAAAGTAGTGGGGGAAGTTGTATCGCATGAATCTAAGATGTGGTTCAAAGAGGACAGGAATGGGGGAAAGTTGTATAGCACAAATCTAGGACGTGGTTCACAGAAGAAAGGAAGTGGGGAAAGTACTAGTACAGACTGGCTATCCAGCACCTACGTTGGTCGAAAAGGGAAAACAATGACAAACGCAGTACGCACATCTGTAACGAACTGGTCTTTTGTTTTGGGGGACAAGGCTGTAGAGTTTGAGCAGGACTAGATTTGCTGCGCTCACATAGGGAAAGGTGTCTAAAGATAACAAAACTGGGACCAACACAAATATGCTCCTTGGTCATTTGTTCTTTGTTGCAACAGACTGTGCATCACTCCAGTACATCGGTAGATGCACATGGTGCTGGTGCGTCTACTGTCCCATGCAACTCTTTAGCTATTGTTAATCTAAGGCCCTGTTTGGTTAAAAACTCCCTAGTCCCTACTTGCTTGGCTCCAGGGACTAAACATGGACTAGAGATTATTAAATGACATGCTAAAAGACCATGTTACCCCTAGTAATGAACTAATAGAGACAAGGTGTGATGCATGGCAGGGGAAACTGTTGGAAAAAGTCCCAAAAAGACTCTCCCTCGGGGTCTTCTTTCTTTAGTACCAAATGCCCACTTTTAGTCCCTAAAAGTCCCTCCTGTTTGGTTTAGATGGGACTGACACGGAGTTTTTTTAGTTCCTCCACCAAAATGTCCCTATAAACAAGCACCCTCTAATAATGTCGCTGGAAAATTGATGCAATGCCATAGTTAAAAGCAAATTACATGTTTAACAAATTTTATTGTTAATATAATCTCTCTGTTAATATTAATCAATGCCACCGTTTGAGAAATGCTACTGTCTTGCTTTCTTTTCCATTTAGATAAGGTAGATGCTTCTTTTTGTTGGCTTCTGTGTCATCCACCATTATTGACCACTAGTTGTTTCCTTTGCACCTCTGTGTAAATAGGGTTATCTACTTCACCTCGTTGCCATTATGACCTTTTGTTGCACTGCTCAAAACACTTTTGTTTTAAGAGTGTTTTGTGCAGTTCAACCAAAATGTCACGCCGACAACGTTGCTTGATTGCTTGATCTTAGTGGAACTGCACAAGAGGAGATCTTACTTCCTATCCGTGTTGGCAAATTTGGTTCAGATCTTCTTCTTGTGAGTTGTTTGAATTCCGCGTCATGAGAGGTCAGTACTAGCCTTCTTTCACATGATTCTGCAGTGTGCTTTCATATGTTGTGCTACTTGTACGGTAATGTTGCTTGATTTTAGTGAACTGCACAGATGGAGACAAGACTTCCAATCTATATGTGCACCGCGATATCCCATTGAGGTAAGATAAGGATATTTCACAACTGTTGGCCTGTATTTTGCCACTTTCATCAGAAAATTAATGTCATTGTTTAGTGCTATACTTGTGCAACCTAATTGACATGCCATATCTTACATTGAAGGCGAAGCTTGTCTGTTATTTAACCAAGTGATGAAGGGGAAGAACAAGCGGAAGAAAAACAAAAATCAACTCCTGGTGCTGTAATGATGCACTGGAACTGTGATGACACAAGTAATGATATAGTTTTGCATCTTAATTTATTGCTATGGCTGGAACGAGCAATTGTTTTGCCACTGATTTGATGCCACTCTTAATGTAATACGTAATTATCTCTACTTGTGCAAAGAGGGATATTCTTTGAAGATACCATATATTTTAGTGGAACTGCACAAGAAGATGTTGGAAACATTAATCTAATCAAGGAGTATATAGTAAGCATGGCCACCACAGTAGATAGCAACAGATGGTTCCGAAGAAGTGCTTCATCTGTATGCTCTACACAATAATCCTCCTGACAAAGGTTGGTACTCGCCCACTGATTTCGTCCATATGATTGAGCTTTGTCGTCTCTATTGGTGTTGTGCTACTATTTAGATACTGTCATCAAAAAGTGGTATTGTCCTTGAGAAGTGCTTCATCTGTGCTGTTTTAAATATTTCCTTTCCTTTTTTTCAAGAAAACAGGGATGCTAGCATTTAGTTATCCTCTTGTCTTTGCACAATAGGATCATCCTCCTCTGAAGAAGAATATGGAGTACGTGAAGTGACTAGTTCCGATTATGCCAGGATGAAGAAGCCCTGTCTCTCTTCTCATCAGAAGGAGCAGTTGAAGGATGGTTACATTACCCCCCACAAGACCAAACTAACTTCATCTCAGAAGGACTGACAAATCTCCATTTTCTTGTTGTGATGCGTGAGTACGATGTTGTTCTAGGATTCTTTCCGGTGAGTTCCATTTTTCTAAAAGTGTGCTCTACATGGACCATGTAGGTGCCTGTTTAAACTGTCAATTCATAGTACAGTTTGCTTTATACTCCCTCCGATTCTATTTAGTTTGCGTCTAAGTTTTTCTCATTTTTCCCTTTTAGTCTGCGCGCTAGCGTTTTGTCCATGATTCTTCCCAGACTGCCCCTGCTTTCGGGTTGTGCATGCAGATGCATTGACTAGTTGCAAGAACGAGGAAGGGCATGCACTGGTCGAGCGCCCTGGACAGCGCACATGCGGTGGCGTGGGGAACGAGGAGAAGGGAGGGCAGCCAATCAACTCGTCTGCAGTTACAACTGCGCAATAATTACAACCATGCAAACCAAGTTACTATGCATCCCAGACCATGGGTAAAAATGTCCAGATTCTTGGTCCCGTAGCTCTCCTTGGTATCTGTGCTTGCTCTTAGACACAAACTAAATAGAATCGCAGGGAGTACTAATCACTTTTTTGTATTTGTGCAAACAGGGTGCTCAGCTTGATTTCAATGGGAACTGCACAAAATGTTCATGAATACATCGAATCATTCATTTCCACCACAAGAAAGGAGGTGCCGATAAGTCAAGGCGTTGCAACATATAAGGGCGAAATCATACAAGCTACGCGCGAATTTGGTTGATTTTGGTGGAACTGCACAAAAAGAATAGCTGGTTTATTTAGCACGAGGTGCCATATCAATGTCCGAACTGATGGCAAACCCTGCCCATTCCACAATCGTAGGCATTTGATATTTTGGAATGGGAAAACCTTGTCAAATTTTGCTCATTGATTTTAGCAAGAAGACATGCATTTGATATTTTCGAATGGGACGCCCTTTGCTGCCACCAGCGTCGATCCATTTTTTTATTTATTCTTTAGTTGTGAAGTAAATGTTGGCTCTGACACGTGAATCACTGAGATGCATAATCATCAATTGTTTTGAATGTTCTCATGAATTGCCAGGCCTGTGTGTTTGATTGCAATGTACAGGTACGCTAAAAAGCTACTCAAACTCTTTGTACTCCTTCTGTTCCTTTTTACTTCGCACATTGTGAAAGTGCATACTTTTTCTATAAGATTGGTCAAAGTAGAGATACTTTGACTGCAGACAAAACTTGTATGCAGGCTAGAAAGGACCAGAGGGAGTACATGTGAAACTGCTGCAAACGAGGTGATCACCCTGGGAATAATGCTAGTACGTATTGTTTTGCATGTTCATCCAATGCCAGTGATACAAGAATTCGAACTAATCGAAATAAATTCATTCATACACGGTTGGATTTCATATAAACATGCCAGATTTCATTACATTTCATACATTATTTAACTAAAAAGGGGTGCGCTGGAGGTATAATTAATTAACCAAAGCTACCCACCTGTGTCCGGCTGAGCCGAACAGAAGCTTCAGTGACTTAACTACAGGTGCAGTTGCATAACTAACATTTGGCCCAAATGCCTGTTGGGCCCACGTGTCAGTCAGCCAAGTACACCAACAGTTAAGTAGAAGCAGCGTCCTTCTCCAACATAGCTCTCCGACTCCATCTCGCCGCCAAGAAGCTAACCGGCCGTCAGTGGTCAACTCGCCTAGCTTGTCATAGCGATTAGGGCAACTAGGAGCCCAATGATCAGGATCCCCCACATGACAAACACCTTTCTTCTTGTCATTCTTCTTCTTGAAGTTCGTGTGTTGCACAACCTTGTTCTTCCCATCAAACTTTGCTTTACCATCAAACTTGCCCTTGTTCTTGAACTTGTGGGGCTGGAAGTTCTTCTTCTATACCAGATTGGCACTAGATCCTCCCTCAATTCCTCGAGCACGTGTGTCCTTTGCTCTCGCCTTTTCTTCCACATCAAGAGTGCCAATGAGATCCACGAAGGAGGAAGCTTAGTGATGATACCTCCGGCAACAAACTTGTCCGGTAGCATACAACTGAAGTGCTCAAGTTCTCTAGCAAATGACTATATCTCATGAGTTTGCTCAACCACGGAGCGCTCTTCAATCATCCTGTAATCATAGAATTGCTCCATGATGTACAGCTCAGTGCCAACAACCGGAGGGTAGCAGCGGTGGCCTTACTTGGACCCGAGCGGCGGCGACCTACCGTGTTCCACTCTTCCTTGTTTTCTGTGTGGCGTGGCCTCATTGGCAGTGGGACGGGGCCTCGGCGGAGCCGGTGATGTCCTCTGTCTCGTTGCCAGCGGGCGATGCCTTGGCGAGTGGGGGAAATCCTCCCCTCATTGCCGGCAGGGTGGGGCCTCGGCAGAGCCGGCGGTGTCCTCGGCCTCGTTGTTGGCGCCGCGGGGCCTCGGCGGAGCAAGGCCTCGTCGACACCGGCAGAGCGGGGACTCGTCGGAGCTGGCATTGTCCTCTGCCTCGTCCTCGGTCTCGCCAAACAGCGCCTCGCCCGCTTCATCGCCCTCTTTGTAGGCGGCCGCAGCCTCCGCCACCCGCATGCGGTACCGCCAGCGCTCAAGGCGGCCCTCGCGGGCGGAGCGGTATGAGTCGAGCAACGCCTCCTGCTTCGCCCGCTCTGCGGCGATTTGCTCCTCCGCCTGCAGGTGCTCCTGGAGGAGATGGTGGTTGTAGGCGGCGTCGGCCTGCGCCTCACCGTGTCCATATATTGGGCACAGGCCTCGCCGATGGTCATGGTGCAATGCACCGGCGAGGCTGGCGCGGAGGAAGGGGTTGGCGCCGGATTGTCGACTACCATGTTTTCCATTGGGACGTCGTCGTCCTCCGGTTGCCTGTCGGCCAGCCAGACGGCAGCAATGGCTGCCATCTCCTTGTGGTCCGTCGTCCGCCCGTCCCAAAGAGCGCTAGAGCGCGAGGAAGCCATGGTGGGAAGTAGTGGTGTGGACATGGGAATAGGAACAGATGCGGACGACTGAGGCTATAGCCGGCGCAGCAGTTTATATAGCAATGGTGGGCGGCGGAGGGACGGACGTGTGGCGCCGGAGTAGCCGCCTCGGCAACCGCATATCATTAATGTGGGCGGCAGAAGGGCGGACAGAAGGGACTTGTGTCGTTTGAAGGCGGAGCAATCGCATGCACCGGGAAGCGGGGCAGGCGGCGCTGACCATTTCGGGCGGAAAGCACGCGCGGGCGAGGGAGGCGGTCTGGGTGGGCCAGGGCAGTCACACTCGTGCTTGGCAGCAGGTTGGTCCAGCAGTCGGACATGCTGGCTCGCCAGCTACCTCGCCGAGCTGAGCGACGACAATCAGACGATGGACGTAGCTTCCGACCAGGAGCCGGCGCCACTGTCCAAGCCGGTTCATGCCGTGTTCACCATAGAGCAGGTGTGGCCGCACTTCGACGCCCTAATGGCGGAAGAGCTACCAGCACAGGAGGACCTGTGCTGCAACCTCCGTCTCCTCAACGAGCACCGGTGAACAAGCGAACGACAATGCCGTCGCGGACATGTGGCCCCATGATCCTGGCTTCCCGAATGAGCAGCGGGCGCTGTATCAGACCATCCGTAGGGCCCGCGAGGCCCTCTCCGTCGTCTTTCAAGTTGTTGCGCTCACCGTGGCACCGCCATCTCCCGTTGTCAACATGGTCAACGGACATGAGGATGAGGAGATGACTTTACTTGGAGAGGATGACAGTGGGGACCCACCAGGGCCATAGCCGCACGTACGCAAGTGCCTTCTTATTAGTATATAAAACTATATATTTTTTGCTTCCTCCTGGTTTCCTGACATCACGGTCCTACACCATTGTCAACCTATGTAGCCAATAAACGAGAGAATTGCACAAGAAGCGACCGACAACTGGGACCAAGCATCTCGAGCAGTATTTGTGTTTTTGAGGTGTGAGCACTGCAGAGTTTTTCTTGAGCGATGTTTATCCCATATATTAATTTTTCTCCTCTAAACAATAACGAAAACATCGATGCAGCTATTAACTGGGCGGGCTGTGGCCCGTCTAGCCCAGGCCATATATCCAGCCCAGATATTAAATTTTTCAAGGTGAAAATGGCTAGCCCAGCTATACTTTTTTTAGGAATACCCAGGCAAGGTCAAGTTGTTATTCTCCGCCCCGCTGGGCTGCAAATCTTTCCTAGGAAGGATGCATTAGGCTTAACAAGAAAATGAGCTTTAAGAAATAATAAATGGGATGTAATTATAAAAACTGGGCAGTAACTATAAAAAATGCACCAAACACGTAATTACTTTATAAAATATTACTTTGGATATTGAAAATTTTAATTTAATTAATTGTTGTGAGCGCAATGTTTCGTTGGTTTTTTACGTAATATAAATTTATATTGAAATTGTATTTAATCTGACTAGAAATTTCGAGATAAAAATATTTCGGATCCCATCAAAATGTGGGAAATTTTATTGAATTCTGTTTTGAGCGGTTGGTTGAAATGGGCTGTACTTTTGACAAACTGTAAATGGGGTGTACTTTTAACAAACTGTAAATGGGTTGTAGTAAATTCCATTAGAATTCAAAAATTGGCTGCACATTCTTACAAATCTCAAATGGGCTATAAGTTCTCTGCCACACACTTGTGGCCTTACTAAGTTGACGCGTCCCCTAAAAAAAAGAGAGTCGACGCGTATGCAAGGCTTTGTCAACTTATAGTCAACACACGGTTCTAGCAGCAGTGGCCGTTGGATGTCCATCCAACGGATGCCGTGCTTCTTCTTCAATCTCGGATATTCTAGCTTCACCCGCCCAAAAAATGATTCCTCCCCCTGACATATGGGGCACAACGTTTCGGAAGATGACCTATGGGCCTACTAAATTGACGCGTACCAAGGGCTTTGTCAACTTAGTCAATATAAACGATTCTAGATGCAGTGACCGTATGATGTCCATCCAACGACCGTCGTGATTCTTCAACCTCTGGTCTTCTTGCTCCAGCCGCCCAAAGCAGCGCCGGTCGTGCCGCCTACTCCTGCCTCCCATGGCCGGTTGTGCTGCCGCGCAGGCCTAACCGCCCCTACTACTCTCACCGCTGGCCAGGGCATCCCTCCACTCACCCACACCCCCTGTTATTCTGTGGCAACGGCAGCCTCACACCACAGCCGAACCAGTGAACCCTCGTACTCCTCTCCATGTGGGCATCCACTGCCGCGTCTTCCCCGGCTCCGTGTCGTCCCCTTCCTAGGCCTCGCCGTCGTCCACCGCCCTCGTGCTCTGGGCGCGGCGTGGTCAACATGGTCAAGGAATGACTTCCATCAGAAGAGTACTGTACGTGGAGAGGCTGACAGTTGGGTCCACGGCAGCTGCAAGGAAGTGCCTCCTTATTATGCGCAAAATAATTATCCCTCCACCTGACAGCAGGGACCCACCGGACGGGCAACTGTATTTCGTGAAAAAAAAACGTTTCCCCCTGACTGATGGGACCTACCAGCTACATCTTCGCACGCAAGGAAGTGCGTCCGGGCAAAAAAAAACGATTCGCCCCCTGACTGCTGGGACCCACCAGCTACATCTTCGCAGGCAAGGAAGTGCGTGACAGTCGGGATCCACCTGGTCGAAGCGTACGTAGCGTTGTCATTCTGGTCGCGAACGTGTACGTACATACTGATCGGTAGAGGCGCGCACGTAGCATGTACACGTACGTACAGCGGCCAGGGTGCAAGATAGTAAATACGGCCACGTACGTACATACGGGCGGGGTCTCGAACGCCTACTCGCGCGTACGTACGGCCAGCGCTCGTGTACATGGTTGGGTCGGAATGGAGAAACTGCGTCGTCGTTGATACGTCTCCAACGTATCTATAATTTATGAAGTATTCATGATGTTATATTATCTATATTGGATGTTTAACGGGCTTTATTATACACTTTTATATGATTTTTGGGACTAACCTATTAACCTAGAGCTCAGTGCCAGTTTCTGTTTTCGCATTGTTTTAGAGTATCGCAGAAAAGGAAAACCAAACGGAGTCCAATTGACGTGCAACTTGAAAGAGATCATTTTTGGACCAGAAGAAGCCCACGGAGTATCGGAAGTAGGCCAGAAGAGTCTCGGGCTGCCCACGAGGGTGGGGGGCGCGCCCCCTGCCTCATGGACAGCCCGGAAACCCTCATGACGTGAAATCAACGCCAACACCTCTCATATATACCCAAACTTCCAGAAAGAAACCTAGATCGGAAGTTCCGCCGCCGCAAGCCTCTGTAGCCACGAGAAATCAATCTAGGCCCTCTCTGGCACCCTGCCGGAGGGGGCCATCATCACCGGAGGCCATGGAGGAGGATCCTGGAGGGGCCATCATCGCCATGAAGGCCAAGGACCAGAGGGAGAACCTCTCCCCATCTAGGGGGAGGCCATGGAGGAGGAAGCACAAGGGGGAGAACCTCTCCTCCTCTCTCTCGGTGGCGCCGGAGTGCCATCGGGAGGGGAATCATCGCCGCGGTGATCGTCTTCATCAACATCACCATCCTCATCTATTTTACGCGGTCCACTCTCCCGCACCCCGCTGTAATCCCTACTTGAACATCGTGTTTTATGCCACATATTATGATCCAATGATGTGTTGCCATCTTATGATGTTTGAGTAGATATCTTTTGTCCTTGGGTTGATTGATGATCTAGATTTGTACGAGTTGTATGTTTTATTTTGGTGCTGTCCTATTGTGCCCTCCGTCTCGCGCAAGCATGAGGGATTCCCGCTGTAGGGTGTTGCAATACGTTCATGATTCACTTATAGTGGGTTGGTGAGTGACTGAAACACAAACCCGAGTAAGGGGGTTGTTGTGTATGGGACAAAGGGGACTTGATGCTTTAATGCTATGCTTGGGTTTTACCTTAATGATCTTTAGTAGTTGCGGATCCTTGCTAGAGTTCCAATCATAAGTTCATATGATCCAAGAAGATAAAGTATGTTAGCTTATGCCTCTCCCTCATATGAAATTGCAATGACGACTACCGGTCTTGTTAACAATTGCCTAGGATAATTCCGCACACCGACCCATCATTATTCCACACTCGCTATTTATAATATTTAGTAATATATTTTAAACTTTATGATAACAGGACCTACTTTTATGTTTTAGCTCTCCGATATCATGCAAAGTTATCCTCTTCATACCCACAACGTAGTTTTATTTCTCGTTTCTAGTTGGAAGCAAACGTTCGGTGTACGTAGAGTCGTATGAGTGGCAGATAGGACTTGAGAGAATATTGATCTTACCTTTAGCTCCTTGTGGGTTTGACACCCAATACTTATCACTTCCACCATTGGGAATTGCTACGATGATTCCCTGCACTTGGGGATTATCAAGCTCTTTTCTGGCGCCGTTGCCGGGGAGCAATAGCGTGGGGTTGATATTCTTGTGTGTGTGTGCTTGTTTGCTTTCTTCACTAAGTAGATTTTATTTTTTTCATTTTTTTTCTGTTTAGTTGTGGGTGAAACATACAAAAAAAATTAAAAGAATGAAAATACAAAAAAATTACTTGCCTTTCATGCCTAAAAAGTTTTTCAAAAAGAGCAGTGATTGGAAAGTTATGCATTGAAGAAGTGCGGGTCGACCTTGAGCACTTGTGTTCATGCTCACGGAAAATGTAGAATTTTTCATGGAAGTTTCTCTGTAAATAATTATCCCCGTGTATATATCCATTGTATTATAAGAATAATGTGCCAAGCTTTGGTTTTAGGATGATTAGATTGCTTGTTTACTATGTGCAGAACAAAAACAGAAACTTTGGCTGTAGTGCATGAATTTACATTTTTTACTGGAGAGTCAAATGGGTCTGAAACTTTTTGGACATTACTTCTGTACAATTTTTCCAAATTTTCAAATTTATTTCATAATTTTAGGAGTTACAACTTCCATATTACTACAGACTATTCTGTTTTTAACAGATTCTGTTTTGCATGTGTTGTTTGCTTATTTCGATGAATCTATGGCTAGTATCGGGGGGGGGGGGTATGAACCATAGGTAAGTTGGAATACAGTAGGTTTAACACCGATATAAATAAAGAATGAGTTCATTACAGTACCTAAAGGTGGTGATTTGCTTTATTACACTAACGGATCTCACAAGCTTTTGTTAAAGTTTTGTGTGGATGAAGTGTCCGAAGGTCGAGGAGCTATCAATATGAGAAGAATAAAGAGAGGCAAGAGTTCAAGCTTGGGGATGCCCAAGGCACCCCAAGTAAATATTTCAAAGGATACTCAAGCATTTAAGCTTGGGGATGCCCCGGTTGGCATCCCATCTTTCTTCTTCAACAAATATTGGTATACCTCGGTTTTTGTTTTGTTCACATGATTTGTGTCCTTTGTGTTTTTGTTTTTCCTTTAAGAACCATGCTAGCATGAGATAGCCCTTCATTCATTTATATAATACTTCATGTGCTTCACTTAAATCTTTTAAGTATGATTTTATAGAATTGCTCTTTGTGCTTCACTTAAATCTTTTGAGTATGGTTTTATAGAATGCTTCGTATGCTTCACTTACATATTTTGAGCTTGGATATTGGTTAGTCTATGTTAATTGTATAATGCTCCATGAACTAAACTTATATCTTTTGGAGTATGAATAATACTATCATTTAAAGTGGGTTTGGAAGAGTGTCAACTTTAGGAATTAGTGATCCCACTATTTTGGAGGATGTTGAATCTTAGTGTGATATTTATGGAAGTGGATTTGGAAGAGTGTCAACTTTAGCTAGTAATGACTCCACTATTTCGGAAGAGGTTCCAATTGAGTATGAGAACAAAGTTGCTATCCATGATGCTACTGAAAATTATTATGAGGGAGGAATACATGCTTTTAGGAGTTGCAATAATATCAGGTTTCCCCTCTAAGTGCTTAAAGTTTTGAAGTTATACTTGTTTTGCCTTCCTATGCTAGTTGATTGTTGTTCTTATAAACTGTGTGCTCACAAAATCCCTAGGCATAGGAAGTAGTTTATATTTAAATGTGCTAGTCATATTCTTCAAGATGCTCTCTTTGTGCTTCAATTCCTATCTTTTATGTGAGCATCATTGGAATCATCATGCCTAGCTAAAAGACATTAAAGAAAAGCGCTTGTTGGGAGACAACCCAATATTTACCCTTACTGTTTTCGTGTGTTTACATGATTAAGATACTGTAGTAATCATGTTTTATATCTTTTGTTTCAATAAAGTGCCAAGTAAGACCTTTGGAAAGACTTGGGTGAAAGTTAATGTGATCTTGCTGTAAAAAACAGAAACTCTGCGCTCACGAGTTTAGCTGTCATTTTTTTACTGAAGAGTGCTTATGAGTTGATTCTTTTTGCAGAAGATTAATAGACAAATTCCTCACCTCCACGAGTTTATTTCATAATTTTTGGAGTAGCATAAGTATGGTTTATGTTCAGATCATTACAGACTATTCTGTTTCTGACAGATTCTGTTTTCATTGCATAGTTTGCTTATTTTCTAGTTTGTATGGCTTACATTTCTCAATATAAATTGTAGAAATGATATGGTACAGTAGACATTGTGTGGGAACAATTATTAACCTTGTCTTAGACGGTACCAAAGTGGATGGTTTACTCTTTATCATACTAACCTATCTCACGAAGTATTGTTAAGTTTTGTGTGATTGAAGTTTTCAAGCTTTGGGTGAGATATCGATATGAGGAGAATAAGGAGTGAAAAGACCCCAAAGCTTGGGGATGCCCAAGGGACCCCAAGATAATATTCAAGGAAGACTCAAGAGCCTATGCTTGGGTATGCCCCGGAAGGCATCCCCTCTTTCGTCTTCAAAACTATCGGTACACCTTAATCGGAGCTATATTTTTATTTGTCACATGATATGTGTTTTGCTTGGAGCGTATTTTTAATTTTACTTGCTGGTCGGCGTTCTGGGAACGGGGGTCCCCAGACTTGCCTGCCTGCGGCGTGGCTCAAAGGGGGGCCCAGCACGACCCATCTTCATCAACACAAACCCAAGACCCTTGCGAGGGGCCAAGCCTCGCGGGGCGGACGACACGGAGCTTCCTCGGGAACGGCCTCATCAGGATAGCTCGCGAGGAGGCGGAGAGATCAAGGTGGGGCACCTCACGAGGTGCCCGTGACGCAAGCCATGATGACCAAGGGCACCAGGCCGGCGCCAGCCCGCGCAGTGTCCTCCTTTCCTCTTTGGTGCAAAGGGAGCAAGCGCAGGCGAGAGCATCAAGCAAAGGCACCCGTTTCGGTGCAACGAGACCAAGACCAGCCCAACAGCAGGAAGGAAGTCATTGTGGAGCCCAAGCCAGCATCACCACCAGAGCCTTTGGCAGGCGAGGACCAACTTTAGTCAGGATAAGTGTACCAGATGTTCCCCTTCAAAATGGCCAATTGTTGGCGCACTTCCCGCTCAATATTTGGGAAGAGGCCCAGGGCCTTTGCCTATAAATAGGACTAGCCACCCCCAGGGTAGAGGCAATGAGGATAAGAACAGAGGAAATCGAATCGAATCGGCCAATCCAGAAACAAGTAGGGATCGGATCGAGTAGCACCACAGAGAGAGAGAGAAGGGTGATTGAACTCCTCCTAGCAGTTCATTGCCCCAGCCAAGAACAACCCCTCACGAGGTTGTTCTTCCTTGTATTACTCATCATCATCAGCCCAAGAGGCAATCCACCACACCACAAACTGGAGTAGGGTATTACACCACAATGGTGGCCCGAACCAGTATAAACCATGTGTCTCTTGTGTTGTTCTTTCCATAGTTTAAATCCTAGCGAGGCGGTGGGGTGCAGGTAGGTAGAAGGCGAAATCTCCGCGTGCACCCCAGTGTTCGAACCTCAAGGGTCTGCCGGAACCCGAAATCCGACATTTGGCGCGCCAGGTAGGGGGTGCACCGGAGTTTTCCCTTCCGCCACCACCATGACCTGCCTCGCGATGAGTAGCGCGTCGCCCGCTCCGGCTGCCGGCGCCAGCACGGGGGCCAGGGGGCTCCGAGCCCTGGCCCCAGCCCTTCAACAGGTACGGTGGCCAGACAAGTTCAAGCCAATGACGCCGCCGCGCTACAGCGGCGCGACCGATCCACTGGCCTTCTCGCTGGCGTACGAGGAGGCCATCCTCGAAGGTGGAGGTGATGATAGGGTCATGGCCAACTGGCTTCCCATGGCCCTCACCGGCGCTCTGCGCGCATGGCTCCTCCACCTGCCGGCAGCTTCCGTGGCCTCTTGGGAAGAGCTCCGCGGCCTCTTCCTCGCCCACCATGCTACACCAACACCTCCGGTCGCCGCGGCCCTCCTGGGCGGCTCGCAGGCGCCGCCTACAAGTCACCACGTCAAGCCGTTCATCCGCCGGGCCAGCGCCGCTTCCACGCGGCAGGGGGCTCTCCCGGACCGGGCGGCGCCCAAGGCCGGCCTGACCTTCAGCTCGGAGGACCACCCCTCCAACTCGGCCTGCTCGGGTGCGCTCCCATGTTGTGCACCCCCACCATCTGCCAGGTGGCCATCACCAGAACTCTCATCGATGGCGGCGCGGGCCTCAGCGTGCTCTCGGTTGAGACCTTCAACCTCCTCTGCATACCCCTGGAACGGCTGCAACCCAGCCGGCCCTTCTCAGGCATTGGGGGCGGGTCATCCAGCTCCTTGGGACAGATCCGGCTCCAGTAACCTTTGGCACCTATGACAACTTCCGCACGGAGCTGGTCAACTTCGACATCGCCCCCATCGGCCTCCCCTACAACGCCATCCTCGGCTATCCAGCGCTGGCCCAGTTCATGGCCGCGACGCACCCGGCGTACAACCTCATGAAGATGCCCGGGAGCAGCGGTGTCCTCACCGTGCGCGGGGACACCGGGGACGCGCTGCGAGTGCTCAAGCTCGCCTTCAAGACGGCGGCGTCGGCACAGCCCGCCGACTCGGAGACCCCCGAGCCCAAGGGGGCTGCACCCGCCAAGAAGAAACAGTTGTTCACCCAAGACAAGGCAGAAACCAAGCAGATACCCGTCGATGAGGACGGGTCCACCAACGCCACTTTCACCATAGGCGCCAACCTCAAGCCCGAGCAGGAGGAGGCCCTGGTCAAGTTCCTGCGCGCGAACAAGAAGGTATTCGCTTGGGAGCCTGACCAGTTGGCGGGGATCCCTAGGAGCATAATCGAGCATCACCTCAAAGTGTGCCCCAACATGCGCCTTGTGAAGCAGAAGGCAAGGCGGCAGTCCACAGAAAAGCAGGCTTTCATCGTCCAAGAGACCCGCAAACTAGAGGCCGCTGGGGTCATTCGCGAGGTCCGATACTCGGATTGGTTGGCCAACCCTGTCGTTGTGCCAAAGAAGGGAGGGAAGGAGCACATGTGTGTCGACTTCACCAACCTCAACAAGGCATGCCCGCAAGATCCGTTCCCGCTCCCCCGCGTCGACCAGATCGTTGATTCCACCGCAGAATGCAACCTGCTATGCTTCTTTGATGCCTTCTCTGGGTATCACCAGATCAAGATGGCGGTAGAAGACGTCGAAAAGACAGCCTTCCTAACCCCGTGTGGGGTGTACTGCTACACATGCATGCCATTTGGGCTGCGTAATGCAGGGGCGACCTTTCAGCGGCTGATGCACATCACCTTGGGCCCACAGCTCGAGAAGAATGTTGAGGCTTACGTCGATGACATTGTGGTGAAGTCTCGGGAGGCCAGGACCCTGATACAAGACCTGGAGGAAACCTTCGCGAGCCTCAACGCAGTGAACCTGCGGCTCAACCCAGAGAAGCGTGTGTTCGGAGTCCCCTCGGGCAAGCTCTTGGGTTTCCTCATGTCCCACTAAGGCATCGAGGCTAACCTGGAAAAGGTCAAAGCGATCGAGGACATGAGCCCGCCAAAGACCCTCAGAGAAATGCAGAAGCTCACTGGGCGCGTGACCGCGCTAGGGCGCTTCATCTCCAAGTTGGGGGAGCGAGCGCTGCCCTTCTTCCAGCTAATGAAGAAAAGGGGGCCCTTTGAATGGACTGAAGAGGCCGACAAGGCGTTCCAAGATCTCAAGAGATACCTGACCAGCCCTCTGGTCATGGTGGCTCCGCGCCCTCAAGATCCCCTGGTGCTTTACCTCGCCGCCACTCCCTACGCCGCCAGCGCAGCCCTGGTGGCGGTTAGGGAGGAGCGTCGAATCAGAACCACAGCAGCAGCCCGGGACAAGGCAAAACAGGAACAAGGAAGGCCCACAGAAACCGCCACCGCGGTTGGGAAGGATCAGCCGCCGCAGAGGAGTGCACCGGAGTCGGAAGAGGCCCCTCTCCCAGATGGCCAGCCTCCGAAGGCCTCATTGCCTCAGGAGGCGCCATGGTCTCCGGAGGGCGTCACCAGCACTGACGCACCCAACCTCGTTGAGCACCCAGTGTACTTCGTCAGCACGGTGTTGCGGGACGCGAGGGCACGGTACCCCATGCCTCAGAAGCTCCTCCTCGCGCTACTGGTGGCCTCGCGCAAGCTGCGGCACTATTTTCAGGGCACCCATCAAGGTCGTCTCGTCATACCCCTTGGAGAGAGTGCTCAGGAGCCCTAACTCAGCCGGGAGGGTCGCTGAGTGGAACATAGAACTGCAAGCGTTTCAGCTCGAATTCAGCACGACCAGAGTCATCAAGGGAGCAGCATTAGCGAATTTTGTGGCGGAATGGACGGAGACACCAGGCCTCAAGGCCGACGAGGATCGATCCCTCTCCCCTGGAAGCGAGGCGCCGGAAGGCTGGGTCATGTACTTCGATGGGGCGTTCTCCAGGCATGGCGCTGGGGCTGGGGCGGTGCTTATATCGCCCACTCAGGACAAGCTCTACTACGTTGTACAGCTCTGTTTCCAGCAAGGTGAAAAGGTCTCCAACAACATAGCGGAGTATGAAGGTCTAATAGCGGGCCTGAAGGCCGCGGCTGCCCTGGGGGTGAAACGCCTCACCATCAAGGGAGATTCGCAGCTCCTTGTCAATTTCTCCAACAAGGTGTACGAGCCGAAAGATGAACACATGGAAGCCTACCTTGCGGAGGTCTGCAGGATGGAAAAGCAGTTCTGGGGGTTGGAGTTGCAGCATGTGCCCCGTGGCACCAATCAGGAGGCCTGCAGACTATACCCCTTTCGTGGTCGTTCGCAGTCTGGGGGCTGGACATCCTGGGCCCGTTTCCTCGGGCGCTAGAGGGCTACCGCTACCTCTACGTCGTCGTGGACAAGTTCACCAAGTGGGCTGAAGTAGAGGCCGTCCGCATCATCCCCGCGGGTTCCGCGGTCAAGTTCATCAGGGGCATCGTGAGCCGGTTCAGGGTGCCGAACCGCATCATTACAGACAACGGTTCGTAGTTCACCAGTAACCTCTTCAAAACATACTGTGCTAACCTTGGAACGCAGATATGCTACGCTTCGGTGGCGCACCCTCGAAGCAACGGCCAGGCCGAGCGAGCCAACACAGAGATCCTGAGGGGCCTCAAGACCAGGACGTTCAAGAAGAAGCTGGAGGCTTGCGACAGAGGTTGGTACGATGAGCTTCAGTCTGTGTTGTGGTCCATCCGCACAACCGCGACCAAGCCGACTGGAGAGACCTTGTTCTTCCTGGTCTACGGAGCCGAAGCGGTCCTCCCTCACGAGGTCAGACGTCGCTCCGCACGGGTCCTGGCGTTCGACGAGGTGCAGCAGGACGCCATGCGGGGGATGGACCTCGTGCTGGGGGAGGAACGTCGCCGAGAAGCCGCGCTGCGAGCGGCGAGGTACCAACAAGCACTGCGACTATATCACTGCCGCAACATCCACCCTAGAACTCTCGAGGTAGGAGACCTCGTGCTCAGGCGGGTTCTCTCCAGGGAGGGACTGCACAAGCTCTCTCCCATGTGGGAGGGCCCGTTCAAGGTTGTTCATGTTTCCAGGCCTGGCTCCGCGCGCTTGGAGACTCAGGAGGGGGTGCCGGTCCAGAACGCGTGGAGCATCCAGCACCTCCGGAGGTTCTACCCCTAAAAAGGCCCAGAGCCTGTGAAGAAGGCGGACGCCTGTGAAGATCATCCTTTTTGGAAAAGGCCCAGAGCCTGTGAAGAAGGCGAATGCCTGTGAAGATTATCCTTTTTGGAAAAGGCCCAGAGCCTGTGAAGAAGGCGAATGCCTGTGAAGATTATCCTTTTTGGAAAAGGCCCATAGCCTGTGAAGAAGGCGAATGCCTGTGAAGATTATCCTTTTTGGAAAAGGCCCAGAGCCTGTGAAGAAGGCGAATGCCTGTGAAGCTGTCGCGTTTTGGAAAAGGCCCAGAGCCTGTGAAGAGGGCAAATGCCCGTGAAGCTTGCTTCCCCCAAGAAAGGCCCGGAGCCTGTGAAGAAGGCCAACGCCTGTGAAGCTCGCCGCCCGTGACACTCTCACGTAATAATGAGTTGGGGTTGTACACGCCTCGGAGTCTCAGGAGTGCCGGCCTCAGGCCCTGGGGCTCCCTCCCACGCCCAGTGGTAGCACTTAGCTCCGCGCTGGTGAGAAGACGCCGAAGACTAGATTAGGTGTCGGACGCGGCTTTTTCATTCGCTTTCCGCAGTTGGCTTGTTCATTCTCATTCGAAGTTTTGTTGAAGCTGTTACCGTCTTTGGCTTGTGGCTCTTCGCCTTTTTCACTCTCCTGCCTCGATTTCTCTATGCAAGGCCTCGCGAGGGGGGCAGCCGAGCGCCCTCATGAGTGTTTCTGTCCTAGTCGTTCAAAGGTTCCGCGACCTGGGTACATTACAGGAGCATCCCTCCAGTCCGTGCCCCACGGGCACCGCGACACGAACACGGGGCCTGGGTCGGTCGCCCCCCCAGCTGGGGCCGGGAACTATCCACGCGCGGGCACGTAGCCAGAAGGCACGATAGCGGAAGCAAAGCGATGATTAACAGCAATAACCCAAACACGCCCCAGCGCGGCTCCACGCCACTGTCTTTTTACGCAGGAAAAAGGAAAAGAAAGAGCAAATCAGGCGCAGCCCGCCTCACACCGGCTTGCAGGAAGACTCGAGCTGCCTCCGGGGCTCAAGCAGACTCCCTCTCGCGCTTCACCAAGGCGCGATGGCGGGCAGACGCGCTACCACCCCCCATACAGGTACGACGGCGTGGAGGCTGACCGCAGCCACTGCTAGAAGAGTTGCCGCCTGAAGAAGAACCGGTGAAGCTTGGGGAACCCTGAGCACCGCCAATCACGCGAGCGTTGTCCTCTCCGTCATCGCCGGGGCTGGGTCCCCGCCCGCGGTCGTCGTCCTCAGGGCAGCACCCTGCGCGGCGACCATCTTCCCCAAACACCCTCACGTAGAGGGTGGCATTGCCGCCAAACTTGAAGTGCAGGGTGCACCGACGGCTCAGGCCACGCGCGCGGGCAAATGTCTGCCAACCGCGGGTCAAGGCCAGGCTCCCGGCTGCGGAGACCTCCAGTGAAGCCCATGAGGCCCGGCTGCAGCAGCCATCTGCCTGAAGCCAGAGGCCGCCCGGGGCGCCGGCCGGGAGCTCGCCGAGGAGGAAGCGAGGAAGTTGAAGCCGGGCGCAAGTCGGCTCCTCCGACCACACAACGAACTCCGGCACCACCTCTACGGCGCGAAAACGCGGCCTAGGAGGACGTGCGACCGACGCGCGCCCCCGGCCGCAGCTGTCCACCCGTCACCGTGCTGGAAATCATCTCCACAACCACGGGGAGCTGCCGTGGTGGCCACGGCATGTTTGCGAGGGCGCCCTCGGCCGCGCTTGGGCGGGGGAGAGGCAGGCTCAGCATGGCGAGCCTTCCCCTTCTCTGCGGCCGAGAACCTCCTCGACGGAGTCATCGCAGCAAGACGGAGCAAGGACCGGGAAGAAGGAGAAGCAAGAAGAGATGGACTGGAAGGGCGCGTGCCGTTCCGTACTTATGGCCGGCGAAGGCCAACCGCCGACCTCCACGATCGCAGGTAATCATGACCCGCTTTGCATGCAGGGACTTGTACAATCCGTGCAGTTGCCGAGGCATCATGGGGAAGTGGAGACGCCCACGTCCAATCAACCGCCACGCGGCACCCAAGGCCGCAGGCTGTTAGGGCCCACGGCGCTTCGCCCTTGCCCTTTCGCCTCCCTGCACGGCCAAGCCCGGGCGTGCCTTGGGCCCGGGGGCTACTGTCAGTGTTCTGGGAACGGGGGTCCCTAGACTTGCCTGTCTGCGGCCTGCGGCGTGGCTTAAAGGGGGGCCCAGCACAGCCCATCTTCATCAACACAAACCCAAGACCCTCGCGAGGGGCCAAGCCTCGCGGGGCAGACGACACGGAGCTTCCTCAGGCACGACCTCATCAGGCTGGCTCGCGAGGAGGCGGAGAGATCAAGGCGGGGCACCTCACGAGGTGCCCGTGACGCAAGCCATGACGACCAAGGGCGCCAGGCGGGCGCCAGCCCGCGCAGTGTCCTCCTTTCCTCTTTGGTGCAAACGGAGCAAGCGCAGGCGAGAGCATCAAGCAAAGGCACCCATTTCGGTGCAACGAGACCAAGACCAGCCCAACGGCAGGAAGGAAGTCATTGTGGAGCCCAAGCCAGCATCACCACCAGAGCCTTTGGCAGGCGAGGACCAACTTTAGTCAGGATAAGTGTACCAGATGTTCCCCTTCAAAATGGCCAAATGTTGGCGCCCTTCCCGCTTAATATTTGGGAAGAGGCCCCGGTCCTTTGCCTATAATAGGACTAGCCACCCCCAGGGTAGAGGCAATCAGGATAAGAACAGAGGAAATCGAATTGAATCGGCCAATCCAGAAACAAGTAGGGATCGGATCGAGTAGCACCACAGAGAGAGAGAGAGAGAGAGAGAAGGGTGATTGAACTCCTCCTAGCAGTTCATCGCCCCAGCCAAGAACAGCCCCTCGCGAGGCTGTTCTTCCTTGTATTACTCATCATCATCAGCCCAAGAGGCAATCCACCACACCACAAACTGGAGTAGGGTATTACACCACAACGGTGGCCTGAACCAGTATAAACCCTGTGTCTCTTGTGTTGTTCTTTCCATAGCTTAAATCCTAGCAAGGCGGTGGGGTGCAGGTAGGTAGAAGGCGAAAGCTCTGCGCGCACCCCAGTGTTCGAACCTCAAGGGTCTGCCAGAACCCAAAATCCGACATTGCTGTTTGAATAAAATCATTGGATCTGAAATATTGAATGAAAAAGAATCCTTCCATGTCTAGTTAATTATTTGACTACTCAGTGTTCTTCACTCTTATCTTTTGGACTAGTTTGTCATTTACTCATTTGCTTCACGTATATCCTATGAGTAAATGGTTGAATAAATTGAATGTCATACATCTGAATTTATATATGTTTCATATGCTTATAACATGGGGAGTAATGACTTCACACATAATAAGTATAGGTAGTAAACTTATTGAAAGTTAGCAAACGTAGAGTTGGTCACTTGAACAATTCATGAAAGAATATTGAAGGAAGAGGGATTTGACATATAAATATACTATCTTGGACATCTTATGTAATTGTCAGCACTCATTAAAATATGACATGCTAAAAGGTTGATGTTGGACAAGGAAGACAATGTAATGGGTTATGTTTTCTTATATCTAAAATAAAGTATATTGTCATGGATCTCCCAACACGTTGAGCTTGCCTTTCCCCCTCATGCTAGCCAAATTCTTTGCACTAAGTAGAGATACTACTTGTGCTTCCAAATACCCTTAAACCCGGTTTTGCCATGAGAGTCCACCATACCTACCTATGGATTGAGTAAGATCCTTCAAGTAAGTTGTCATCGGTGCAAGCAATAAAAATTGCTCTCTAAATATGTATGATTGATTAGTATGGAGGAAATAAGCTTTATACGATCTTGTGATGTGGAAGAAATAAAAGCAATGTACAGCATAATAAAGGTCCATATCACAAGTGGCAATATAAAGTGACGTTCTTTTGCATTAAGATGTTGTGCATCCAACCATAAAAGCGCATGGCAACTTCTGCTTCCCTCTGCGAAGGGCCAATCTTTTACTTTTATATTCTACCTTATGCAATAGTCATGGTGATCTTCACCTTTTCTTTTTACATTTTATCCTTTGGCAAGCCCATTGTGTTGGAAAATTTTGATACATATATCCAATTGGATGTAAGGCATCATGAACTATTATTGTTGACATTACCCTTGAGGTAAAAGGTTGGGATACGAATCTATAAGCCCCTATCTTTCTCTGTGTCTCATTAAAACTTTGAACCCATAAATATCGCGTGAGTGTTAGCAATTCTGAAAGACTAAATGATAGTTGAGTATGTGGAGTTCGCTAAATCAAACCTCTGACATAGACCCTTCCTGAAAATAAGATGAATTGCAATTGTTTGATGACTGAGAATATTGTTTGTTAGTTTTCAAGAAAGTTTATGATCTATACTTTAACATGTGAATAGCTTGTTACTTGATCATGATAAGTCTTATGAGATGAGCTACTGTTATGACATATAATGATGCTAGAAAAAAGTGATTGGAATTACCATTGATCAAACTTATGCACTTGCTAGCATTCACACTTCATAAATTATTTATTTTATCATCTACCTACTCGAGGACGAGCAGGAATTAAGCTTGGGGATACTGATACGTCTACAACGTATCTATAATTTATGAAGTATTCATGCTGTTATATTATCTATCTTGGATGTTTAATGGGCTTTATTATACACTTTTATATGATTTTTGGGACTAACCTATTAACCTAGAGCCTAGTGTTAGTTTCTGTTTTCTCCTTGTTTTAGAGTCCAATTGACGTGCAACTTGACAGAGATCATTTTTGGACCAGAAGAAGCCCACGGAGTACCGGAAGTAGGCCAGAAGAGTCCCGGGCTGCCCACGAGGGTGGGGGACGCGCCCACCCCCTGGGACGCGCCCCCTGCCTCGTGGACAGCCCGGAAACCCCCCTGACATGAAATCAACGCCAACACCTCTCATGTATACCCAAACTTTCAGAAAGAAACCTAGATCGGAAGTTCCACCGCCGCAAGCCTCTGTAGCCACGAGAAATCAATCTAGGCCCTCTCCGTCGCCCTGCCGGAGGGGGCCATCATCACCGGAGGCCATGGAGGAGGATCCCGGAGGGTCCATCATCGCCATGAAGGCCAAGGACCAGAGCGAGAACCTCTCCCCATCTAGGGGGGAGGCCATGGAGGAGGAAGCACAAGGGGGAGAACCTCTCCTCCTCTCTCTTGGTGGCGCCGGAGTGCCATCGGGAGGGGAATCATCGCCGCGGTGATCGTCTTCATCAACATCACCATCCTCATCTATTTTACGCGGTCCACTCTCCCGCACCCCGCTGTAATCCCTACTTGAACATGGTGCTTTATGCCACATATTATGATCCAATAATCTGTTGCCATCTTATGATGTTTGAGTAGATATCTTTTGTCCTTGGGTTGATTGATGATCTAGATTGGTACGAGTTGTATGTTTTATTTTGGTGATGTCCTATTGTGCCCTCCGTGTCGCGCACGCGTGAGGGATTCCCGTTGTAGGGTGTTGCAATACGTTCATGATTCGCTTATAGTGGGTTGGTGAGTGACTGAAACACAAACCCGAGTAAGGGGGTTGTTGTGTATGGGATAAAGGGGACTTGACGCTTTAATGCTATGGTTGGATTCTACCTTAATGATCTTTAGTAGTTGCGAATGCTTGCTAGAGTTCTAATCATACATTCATATGATCCAAGAAGAGAAAGTATGTTAGCTTATGCCTCTCCCTCATATGAAATTATAATGACGACTACCGGTCTTGTTAACAATTGCCTAGGATAATTCCGCACACCGACCCATCATTATTCCACACTCGCTATTTATAATATTTAGTAATATATTCTAAACTTTATGATAACAGGACCTACTTTTATGTTTTAGCTCTCCGATATCATGCAAAGCTATCCTCTTCATACCCACAGTGTAGTTTTATTTCTCGTTTCTAGTTGGAAGCAAATGTTCGGTGT
Organism: Aegilops umbellulata; assembly: GCA_032464435.1. Classification (NCBI taxonomy): domain Eukaryota; kingdom Viridiplantae; phylum Streptophyta; class Magnoliopsida; order Poales; family Poaceae; genus Aegilops; species Aegilops umbellulata. The sequence goes on from CP136057.1 coordinate 67,997,455, forward strand.
ACGTAGAGTCGTATGAGTGGCAAATAGGACTTGAGAGAATATTGATCTTACCTTTAGCTCCTTGTGGGTTTGACACCCAATACTTATCACTTCCACCATTGGGAATTGCTACGATGATTCCCTGCACTTGGGGATTATCAAGCTCTTTTCTGGCGCCGTTGCCGGAGAGCAATAGCGTGGGGTTGATATTCTCGTGTGTGCTTGTTTGCTTTCTTCACTAAGTAGATTTTATTTTTTTCCTTTTTTTCTGTTTAGTTGTGGGTGAAACATACAAAAAAATTAAAATAATGAAAATACAAAAAAATTACTTGCCTTTCATGCCTAAAAAGTTTTTCAAAAAGAGCAGTGATTGGAAAGTTATGCATTAAAGAAGTGAGGGTCGACCTTGAGCACTTGTGTTCATGCTCACTGAAACAATGTAGAATTTTTCATGGAAGTTTCTCTGTAAATAATTATCCCCGTGTATATATCCATTGTATTATAAAAATAATGTGCCAAGCTTTGGTTTTAGGATGATTAGATTGCTTGTTTACTATGTGTAGAACAAAAACAGAAACTTTGGCTGTAGTGCATGAATTTACATTTTTTACTGGAGAGTCAAACGGGTCTGAAACTTTTTGCACATTACTTCTGTACAAGTTTTTCAAATTGTCAAATTTATTTCATAATTTTAGGAGTTACAGAAGTTTACCAAACTTCCAGATTACTAAAGACTGTTCTATTTTTAACAGATTCTGTTTTGCGTGTGTTGTTTGCTTATTTCGATGAATCTATGGCTAGTATCGGGGGGGGGGGGTATGAACCATAGATAAGTTGGAATACAGTAGGTTTAGAACTCTAATCATAAGTTCATATGATACTGCAATAGTGATTACCGGTCTTGTTAACAATTGCCTAGGATAATTCCGCACACCGACCCATCATTATTCCACACTCGCTATTTATAATATTTAGTAATATATTCTAAACTTTATGATAACAACACCTACTTTTATGTTTTAGCTCTCCGATATCATGAAAAGTTACCCTCTTCATACCCACAACGTATTTTTATTTCTCGTTTCTAGTTGGAAGCAAACGTTCGGTGTACGTAGAGTCGTATCAGTGGCAGATAGGACTCGAGAAAATATTGATCTTACCTTTAGCTCCTTGTGGGTTTGACACTCCATACTTATCACTTCCACCATTGGGAATTGCTATGATGATTCCCTGCACTTGGGGATTATCAGTTGTCGTGTTCATGGGGAGGCAACGAAATGCGCCGCGTTCATCGGGAGGCAACGGAACGCGTGGGAGCCAACCGGCTTGGACGGAACAGCTGATGGAAACGAGGCCTGGCGTACCGCGGAACGGAGGAAACGTCCTTGTGTTCGACCGGCCACGTTCGAAACGGGATCCTGTTCATCGGGAGGGGTCTGGCGTACCGCAAAACGGAGGAAACAGACCTACTACGGTCGAAACGGGGGTCCTGTTGATCGGGAGGGGTGTGGCGTACCACAAAACGGAGGAAACGGACTTGTGTTGGAGCGCTACGGTCGAAACGGGGGTCCTGTTCATCGGGAGGGGTGTGGCATACCGCAAAACGGGACTCCACGGGATACTGGTCATCTCCACCGTCGACCCCCTCCAGCCTCCATGGGCTACTGTTCATCCATCGTCGACCTCCTCCAGCCTCCACCTGTGACTGTTCATCCACGGGCTCCTGTTCATCCAGCCTCCACCGTGCGCTACTCCATCGGCTACTGTTCAGCCAGCCCTCTCCACGGGCTCCTATTCAACCACCCCTCCACGGGCTACTGTTCATCCAGTCCCTCCACCGTCTATTGTTCATCCTGCCCTCCACGGGGTGGTCCTAGTCATCCAGCCCTCCACGGGGTCCTGTTCATCCAGCCCCAACCGGCTCGATCGATCGGGGTCCTGTTCATCCAGAGGCAACACCACGGGGTCCTGTTCATCCACCCCCACCGGGAACTGTTCATCCAACCCCCCCCCCAGCAACGCTCACTATTCATCCAGAGGCAACACCACGGGTCCTATTCATCCACCCCCACCGGGAACTGTTCGTCCAAACCCCCCAGCAACGCTCACTGTTCATCCAGAGGCAGCATCGATCGGCTTCAGTTAGCAGCAGTAGCGAAGGAATCGCTCGATCGGGTTCAGTTAACAGCCATCGATCGATCGCTCGGGTTCAGTAACGCGTAGCCTGCAGTGCAATCGCTTGGGTTCAGCTAGAGCCCAACGCCTCGCTCGGGTTCAGTTAGAGCCCAACGCCTCGCACCCACGCGCGTGTGTGTACGAGAGAAGCGCGCATCGCTCGGCCCCGACCACCCACCGTAACCGGGAACACCCCGATATTTTCCTCGCCCTTGCTTCTACCACGGTTTTTCCCGTCATGGACGGCCCAAAGAATGTCATGCAGCTGCGTCTCCGCCCCGCCCAGGACGAAAATCCCATTTTCTGTCATGATTTTTTGTCATAGAAGTAGGACCCCACCACATCTATGATGATACCAGGTTAATTATCGTCATAGAAGTGTCATAAGTATGACAGAAAAAATTCGTTCGACCCAAAATGTCACGGATGTGTCTTTTTTTGTAGTGCTCATGGGCAAGGTGACTAAGACTCCGTTCTCCGGAACAATGGAGCGAGCAACAGACTTATTGGAAATAATATTTACTGATGTATGTGGTCCGATGAGTGTTGATGCTCGCGCCGGGTATCGTTATTTTCTGACCTTCACAGATGATTTGAGCAGATATGGGTATATCTACTTGATGAAACATAAGTCTGAACCATTTGAAAAGTTCAAAGAATTTCAGAGTGAAGTGGAAAATCATCGTAACAAGAAAATAAAGTTTCTACGATCTGATCGTGGAGGTGAATATTTGAGTTACGAGTTTGGTCTTCATTTGAAACAATGCAGAATAGTTTCGCAACTCACACCACCCGAAACACCACAGCGTAATGGTGTGTCCGAACGTCGTAATTGTACTTTATTTGATATGGTGCGATCTATGATGTCTCTTACTGATTTGCCGCTATCAATTTGGGGTTATGCTTTAGAGACGGCTGCATTCACGTTAAATAGGGCACCATCTAAATCCGTTGAGACACCATATGAACTGTAGTTTGTCAAGAAACCCAAGTTGTCATTTCTTAAATTTGGGGTTGTGATGCTTATGTGAAAAGGCTTCACCTGATAAGCTCAAACCCAAATCAGAGAAATGTTTCTTCATAGGATACCCAAAGGAGACTGTTGGGTACACCTTCTGTCACAGATCCGAAGGCAAGATATTCGTTGCTAAGAATGTATCCTTTCCAGAGAAGGAGTTTCTCTCGAAAGAAGTGAGTGGGAGGAAAGTAGAACTTGATGAGGTAATGGTACCTGCTGCCTTATTGAAAAGTAGTTCATCACAGAAATCAGTACCAGTGATTCCTACACCAGTTAGTGAGGAAGCTAATGATGATGATCATGAAAGTTCTGATCAAGTTACTACTGAACCTCATAGGTCAACCAGAGTAAGATCTGCACCAGAGTGGTACGGTAATCCTATTCTGGAAGTCATGTTACCTGACCATGACGAACCTATGAACTACGAGGAAGCGATGATGAGCCCAGGTTCCGTGAAATGGCTTGAGGCCATGAAATATGAGATGGGATCCATGTATGAGAACAAAGTGTGGAGTTTGGTTGACTTGCCTGCTGATCGGCAAGCCATAGAGAATAAATGGATCTTCAAGAAGAAGACTAACACTGACGGTAATGTTACTGTCTACAAAGCTCGACTTGTTGCGAAAGGTTTTCGACAAGTTCAAGGAGTTGACTACGATGAGACCTTATCACCCGTAGCAATGCTTAAGTCCGTCCGAATCATGTTAGCAATTGCCGCATTTTATGATTATGAAATTTTGCAAATGGATGTCAAAATTGCATTCCCTAATGGATATCTTAAAGAAGAGTTGTATATGATGCAACCAGAAGGTTTTGTCGATCCAAAAGGTGCTAACAAAGTGTGCAAGCTCCAGCGATCCATTTATGGACTGGTGCAAGCATCTCGGAGTTGGAATATATGCTTTGATAGTGTGATCAAAGCATATGGTTTTATACAGACTTTTGGAGAAGCCTGTATTTACAAGAAAGTGAGTGGGAGCTCTGTAGCATTTCTAATATTATATGTGGATGGCATATTATTGATCGGAAATGATACTGGATTTATGGATAGCATAAAAGGATACTTGAATAAGAATTTTTCAGTGAAAGACCTCAGTGAAGCTGCTTATATATTGGGCATCAAGATCTATAGAGATAGATCAAGACGCTTAATTGGACATTCAAAAAGCACATACCTTGATAAAGTTTTGAAGAAGTTCAAAATGGATCAAGTAAAGAAAGGGTTCTTGCCTGTGTTACAAGGTGTGAAGTTGAGTCAGACTCAATGCCCGACCACTATAGAAGATAGAGAGAAAATGAAAGTCATTCCCTATGCTTTAGCCATAGGTTCTATCATGTATGCTATGTTGTGTACCAGACCTGATGTGTGCCTTGCTATTAGTTTAGCAAGGAGGTACCAAAGTAATCCAGGAGTGGATCACTGGACAGCGGTCAACAACATCCTGAAATACCTTAAAAGGACTAAGGATATGGTTCTCGCTTATGGAGGTGACAAAGAGCTCATCATAAATGGTTACGTCGATGCAAGCTTTGACACTGATCCGGATGACTCTAAGTCACAAACCCGATACGTATTTATATTGAATGGAGGAGCTGTAAGTTGGTGCAGTTCCAAGCAGAGCGTCGTGGCAGGATCTACGTGTGAAGCGGAGTACATAGCTGCTTCGGAAGCAGCAAATGAAGGAGTCTGGATGAAGGAGTTCATATCCGATCTAGGTGTCATACCTAGTGCATCGGGTCCAATGAAAACCTTTTGTGATAATACTAGTGCAATTGCCTTGGCAAAGGAATCCAGATTTCACAAGAGAACCAACCACATCAAGAGACGCTTCAATTCCATCCGTGATCAAGTATAGGAGGGATACAAAGAGATTTGCAAGATACATACGGATCTGAATGTTGCAGACCCGTTGACTAAGCCTCTCTCACGAGCAAAACATGATTAGCACCAAGACTCCATGGGTGTTAGAATCATTACTATGTAATCTAGATTATTGACTCTAGTGCAAGTGGGAGACTGAAGGAAATATGCCCTAGAGGCAATAATAATGTTGTTATTTATATTTCCTTATATCATGATAAATGTTTATTATTCATGCTAGAATTGTATTAACCGGAAACTTAGTACATGTGTGAATACATAGACAAACAGAGTGTCCCTAGTATGCCTCTACTAGACTAGCTCGTTAATCAAAGATGGTTAAGTTTCCTAGCCACAGACATGTGTTGTCATTTGATGAACGGGATCACATCATTAGAGAATGATGTCATGGATAAGACACATCCGTTAGCCTAGCACTATGATCGTTTAGTTTATTTCTATTGCTTTCTTCATGACTTATATGTGTTCCTATGACTATGAGATTATGCAACTCCCGAATACCGGAGGAACACTTAGTGTGCTATCAAACGTCACAACGTAACTGGGTGATTATAAAGATGCTCTACAGGTGTCTCCGGTGGTGTTTGTTAAGTTGGCATAGATCGAGATTAGGATTTGTCACTCCGATTGTCGGAGAGGTATCTCTGGGCCCTCTCGGTAATGCACATCACTATAAGCCTTGCAAGCAATGTGACTAATGAGTTAGTTGCGGGATGATGCATTATGGAATGAGTAAAGAGACTTGCCAGTAACGAGATTGAACTAGGTATGATGATACCAACGATCAAATCTCGGGCAAGTAACATACCGATGACAAAGGAAACAATGTATGTTGTTATGCGGTTTGATCGATAAAGATCTTCGTAGAACATGTAGGAGCAAATATGAGCATCCAGGTTCCGCTATTGGTTATTGACCGGAGATGTGTCTCGGTCATGTCTACATAGTTATCGAACCCGTAGGGTCCGCACGCTTAACGTTCAATGATGATTTCTATTATGAGTTATGTGATTTGATGTACCGAAGGTTGTTCGGAGTCCCGGATGAGATCACGGACATGACGAGGAGTCTCTAAATGGTCGAGACATAAATATTGATATATTGGAAGGTTATATTCGGACACCGGAATGGATCTGCAGTGTATCGGGTATTTTCCGGAGTACCGGGGGGTTACTGGAACCCCCCGGGGGATTAATGGGCCACAATGGGCCTTAGTGGAGAAGAGAGAGGGCGGTTAGTGGAGAAGAGAGAGGGTGGCGCCCCCCTCCTTCCTTCTCTTCTCTCCTATTTCCCCTTCTTCTCCTACTTGGACTAGGAAAGGGGGGGTCCTACTTGGAGTAGGACTCCCCCCCCCTTGGGCGCGCCCCCTAGGGCCGGCCGGCCTCCTCCTCCCCTCCTTTATATACGGGGGAGGGGGCACACCATAGACACACAAGTTGATCTTTAACCGTGTGCGGTGCCCCCCTCCATAGTTTTCCACCTCGGTCATATTGTCGTAGTGCTTAGGCGAAGCCCTGCGTCGGTAACTTCATCATCACCGTCACCACGCCGTCGTGCTGACGAAACCCTGCCGCGGCCTCAACTGGATCAAGAGTTCAAGGGACGTCACCGAGTTGAACGTGTGTAGATCGCGGAGGTGCCGTACGTTCGGTACTTGGATCAGTTGGATCACGAAGACGTTCGACTACAGCAACCGCGTTACTAAAATGCTTCCGCTTTCGGTCTACGAGGGTACGTGGACACACTCTCCCCGCTCGTCGTTGTGCTTCTCCTAGGTAGATGTTGCGTGATTGTAGGCAATTTTTTTGAAATACTACGTTCCCCAACAATACCCCCCCCCCCTCACAACCCCCTCCAACAAAGATAGGACCACATATGGAGCCAAACCGGTAGTCTTGAAAATGACCTACAAGTTTTTGGGAATACTCATCTTGCTAAAACCACAATCATTACGATGATTACATATATCTCAAAGTAAAGTTTAAATTCCCGCATAGATTTTAGAATTTGTCTTAGATGAATCCCCGCCAATCAGTTTTCAAACATATCTGTAGAACTCGCAGGTGGTGAAAAAATAAAAGTTGCATGGCAAGAATGCACAAAAGTTGACAAGTGGGAAGTGAAGGAAAGTAAGATGAATCGATTTCTCATTGCCACAAAAACAACACTTTTTGCAACATTGCCGTTTGCGTGTTTCCAAAATTTCCTTGGTTAGGATGACTCTCCTATCCAAGCACCATGTGAAATTCTGATTTCAACGGAAGCTTTGGTTTCCAAATAAACGTGTGATGTAAATGTTGGCCCTAAATGATGGGGGTCCAAATAGATCGATTTAACAGAGTAGGCATATGAAGTGTGAAGCTTCTGGTGGAAGTTTTCTAGTTCTTGTGTGAGCTTGACCATCTTCATCTTTTTAATGAGGTGCAACCATCCCATCAACTTATCCCCACTGAACCCTCCAAAATCCAATATTCGACGAGCAACATTGAAGTATTAGAAACAATCACTACTAGGGAAAAGCCTAGCAGTAGCGCTGGTTTTTGGCCTAGCAGTAGCGCGGGGTGACGCGTTACTGATAAGGCGCTACAACTAAAGGTTATCCTGCGTGGGTCTACACATGCTACTGCTATAAGTACTTAGTAGTAGCGAGTTCTTCGTGACGTGCTACTCGTAAGTACTAACAGCGCGCCTGTACGTCCACGCTACTACTATTAATGTGTATTCTATTTATTTTTCATCTTATATCGTATTCATACACCATTATACAAGTTTTGATACAGTAGCAATTTAGAGATTGTTTTTACATCATAATGAGTTATTACATCACTGGGTGAAAGAACCATGGACTAGTTTCAAGTGGATGGATCCATCCACTTGATACTAATCCATAGTTCTTTCACCCAATGATATAATAAATCATGATCATCATATCATTAACAACTTATCATCATAATACATCATTGTCATATAACACCTCTTCATGATCATCTTTTTCATCAATGAGACATCATATAGCAAGTTGGTCACTAGTCATAATCACAACTCCTCATCATCATCAACTCTAACACATTGTACCTAGGACCTAATTCTCTCTCATAGGACCTACTACCCTCTCTTAGGTAAAATAGCATAAAACCAGATAGGCCCTGACTCTCCATTATGGAGAATGGAGATTATCCTGTCTCCAATTCTTGCGCTTCGGACAATGTTGCTTCCAAGTAGCTCCCTACGATCGACCATACAATTTTTCCAATCTTTGATTGTCATGTCTCCATCGGTTTTAGAAATCCGGTATGAACAACAGTGATCCGTAGGATGACCTGGTTGTAAGCTCATAACATCAAGGCGACCTTTCAGAAACATCAGATGAGGCACACAATTGTTCGGGATTTTCTGTTGAAAAACATAGTAATAACTTCGTAGTTGGTAATGTAGTTGAGTTTTAGAATAATTTATGCAAAAGATGCACAGATGTCGTAATAGTAAAAAAAATTACCATGACATCTCAATGGATGTTACCGTAGCTCAACACGTGCACTAGTGGCACGTATTGACCATAATGTGCAGGAGTTTGAAAATAGATATTGTAATTCTCAAGATCATTAATAGATGAGATCAGATGATTTTTCTCCTGATAAGTTAATTCTGAGCCATCGGTGTAGCAGGTTATGTCTACCATCTTCCGCACATTCTTTGTAGAATGAAAATAAGCTATCAATGAAAATAAGATGTCAACTATTTTGAAATAAATAATATAAATTAATTAATAACTATGTTTGAGAAACTCACATAGAGGTAGAAATGGAAGCGTATCAACAAGGACCCAAATGTCCATATTGTCTTCGCCGATGTCAGGATCACTAAGATCCATTGTGACAAGCATACCCTCATGAAAAGCATACTTCTTGCAAAGTGCTTACTAATTCGGGCAACCAAAATGGGTTACGCTCTTAGAATTGTATAGATTTACATCAAAATCCAAACCATGATGAGTCCTTAGGTGAATCATCTTTGTTTCCATACTTTCATGATCTTCAAAATCCATCCTCTCCAAGACGTAGCGTCTTGCATGGCATGGGATAAGATAGTCGAATTGTAAAAGACAAAAATTACACGTTGAAGAAACAGAAGTTGTGCTTAATTACGAAAAAAACACTTCTCATCATTGGGTACCGTTTCAACATCGAAGGTCTCCTGGAGCTTAATGCTGAAGCGCCGACCTTCTACCAGGTGAGGCCTGTCACACAGAACCCGGTCGTCGCCGCACCAGTCGCACTCCGCCGGGAGAATTTCGTCGTCCGACGACGACATGGACGGCATTTCCTATGTTCATAATTCAAAGATTAAAATTGTATAATTAATATATACACTACAAAAACTAAATTAGATCATCATTATTCATCACGGGTTGACTATCGGTCTATCGAGTCTTTTCTGACATTTGCGACCGTCGGTGATGGTCGTTACTCCTCCTTCCCCTAGTGCATAACAACGGTCTAGCACAAGGAGAAGATGGAGAAACGACCCCCACGACAACAGTCGGGATTCTTCGTCCTCTCTCATATATGATGAACACACTCCCTCGCTGATTTTTCGACCGTCGGTGATGGTCGTTATTCCTCCTTCCCCTACTGCATAATAAAGGTCTATCACAAGGAGAAGAAGGAATAACGACCCGCACGACAACAGTCGGGATTCTTCTTTTCTCATATATGGTGCAGACTTTCTCCCTCACTCATTTGTTGACCGTCATGTATGGAGCCTCGACAGACTTAAAGTCAACCCGAAATGTTGTTTAATTATCTTCCTAAAAAGTCCAGGCCACTCGATATTTCCTACATATTCTAGCACAAGTTATACCAAAATTCACGGAAAAATCCGGCATGACCTTTGCTAAAAAAGGACATATCGAGCGCCTAAAATTTGCCAGAACGGAAATTAAGCAACACTCCGACAAAACATAGGCCACTCGAAGGTGTTACCTGCAAACATGGCCGGCCACTTGGGCAAGCACATATCCTATTTGAGCAACACAAGATATACATGTTTATATCTACATCATATGAGCATTCAAACTTGATGGTCATTGCATTTCAATGATTGAAAATATGAAAAAAACATTTCAAAATATCTTATAGGACTCATATTGACATGTAGATTTGGCTGGTCTCACCTCGAGGTCGGTGAGGGTCGGTGACGGGGACGACGGCGGGGATGATGGAGGGGCTCCTTGATTTCTGCAAAAAACAAAAACCCTATAATCTATCAACTAATCTAATGCATAGGCCTTGCATAGTGCTCTCCAATTTGAGCATTCAAAATAGGAGTAGTTATCCAATTTAAATTAGTATTTAAATTAGCATGCATTCAATAAGCAAAACTGAATCATCTCTTGCGTCCGTACATCATCGAATATTATCAGTAATACATCTCAAATAGTATCATACATATAACATCACTAATGCAGCTAAAACCCTAGCGAACGACAGGTATCGATGCGGGCGGTGGACACCTAAAGAGAAGGAACCATCACAGAATCATATTAATTTTCTAATTCTATTAATACAGCTAAAATGGCATGTCCACTCCAAAATGAATCAACCTAGAATTCTGTTAAATACACCTAAAAATAAAGTAGTTCTAATAATTTTCTTACTAAAAATAAACTAGTTCTATAGTAAAATCTTAATTACATCATCAAATCTCATATACCTAAAATTTCTTACTAAAAAGTAATTTAGTTCTATTAATTCAACTAGTTCAACTAAGCACTTACTATAAATAAAAATAAACTAGTTCTTACTAAAAAATAAACTAGTTCAACTAGTTCTATTAATTTTCTTACTAATTCTATTAAACACTTACTAAAAACAGTAAAGAAAAACTACATTATACTAGAACAGTAAAAAAGAGTTTAGGGTTTAGGAGAGATGGAGGGAGGAGGGGGTGGGAGGAGGGAGGAGGAGGAGGGAGGAGAGAGGATGAGGGGGAGGAGGACGGTGTGATCGGAGGAGGGAGGAGAAGGGAGGGAGGAGGGGTGGGAGGAGGGAGGAGAGAGGAGGAGGGGAAGGGGGAGGTGGGAGGAGGGCTGCCGGCGGAGGGCTTGGCCGGAGGAGGAGGGAGGATAGAGGAGGAGGGGAAGGGGGAGGTGGGAGGAGGGTTGCCGGCGGAGGGCTTGGCCGGAGGAGGATGAGGGAGGAGGGCGCGATGGGAGGAGGAGGGATGGAGGGACTTCCTCGGTGGAGGAGGAGAAGGAGCGTCCGCGGCGGCGGCGACAACGGTGGTCGGGGAACGACGGCGGCGACAGACGATGGGGGGTGTGAAGGAGAGTGTATGAGAATGAGAGTGAGAGGGCCGGCTGCGCGGGGACGATAAGTTAGGTTAGTAGCAGCGCGGGTTGAAGAAAAGCGCTACTACTACGGTGCATAGCAGTAGCGCTGGATAAGGATACGCATTGCTGCTAAGTGGGGCTAGCCATGTGCGCCCAGTTCAAACTTAGCAGCAGCGCGTTTTGCTAACACGCGCTACTGCTAACAGGATAGCAGTAGCGCATTTTACTGTCACGCGCTACTACTAAGTAGCAGTAGCGCTTCAGTTTATCCAGCACTACTGCAAAGATTCTGTGTATAAGGTTTTCCCTAGTAGTGAATTGTTCAAAATGCCATGGAGTCACAGGTACTGCATGGCTAGGGACGCATCGCCCAGTCAGTTGTCCTCCCAAATTCTCGTGGTTAGGCGATTATCAACCATGAAAGCACCTCCGCAAAAAAAACATTTCACCTTTCATCAAAATTTCAAGAAGGCGAATGCATCTACATGATTGTTACTTGGAACAAAGTTTTGGAGTTAATATTATTGTTTCTTAGCAAATGTTGACACACCTCGTCGTCCCCGAGCAACTTAAACAACAATTTTTTGAGCAAGCATTTGATCTCACCTCTGACACGAGGCCACCTTGATCTTTTGGTCTAAAATCACATCCCACCTAGTTAAATGATATTTGGGTTTGTGTTCAATAGATTGACACAAAATTTTGGATATGTGGTGGTGCATTATTTTCTTACCCTTTTGAGTATTTCAAAGGGCATCATGGACATGGCTAGTGAGGAACATTGCAAAACACTCTTAGCCCCATTAGACAATAGTTTGCCCTTCGAACTAATGAACTTCCTAAAACAGTCTTCAATGCACTTCCATTCCTTATTCAAGACATGTCAGAAGTACATTGGGATGCTAAAGTAATGGTTCTCCTCTTATTCACATTTTCCAAAGTAGAAGAACTCACGTTTATATAAATATATTCGGAGACCCGATAGTTGTTCGGGCATATATACACAATTAATTTTATCAATATCATTTGCCTTCTCCATGTCATAATATAGAAACAACACCATCCACGAGATGCGGAATGAATGCACCAATTCCTTGGTAATCTAAAAAGAACCTTGACGCACTAGAGAGTGAGGTCGGAGATCAACGCCTGGAGTGATGTGGGGCAAGATATCCCTGGGAAAACCATCGCCGACGACCTTGGTAATGGCCTTGATCATCCCTACCTCTACCTTGTCGCCTCTAGAAACATCACTATCAACTTTACGCTTTGCAACACACAGAGCTGAAGTGATCCACCTGTGGTGGTGGGTGGGGCCATTCATGAAGCTGCTAACCCAACACTGTTTCCGAGCCTACCTTGTATATTTGGATACCATACTACGAAATCTCATATTTGTCGCTCCATGCGACAAGATGTCGCCCAATTGTATCGAGAGTGAACATGATGGGCCGACCCAATTCAGCGCCCAAGGACACGTTCTCCGAGCGGTTTCGGAAGCGGGTTTTTTGGGGTTTCTTTTTTCCTTCCTTTGGTTTTTCTATGGTCTATCTTGTAGTTTTCCTTTTCCATTTCTATTTTTCCTTCTTTTTTTCCTTTTGAAATTTTCAGATTGTCAAAAAAATTAACTTCATGAGTATTTAAAAAAACATGTAATTTTCATATTTGGATCATTTTGAAAATTTATGAACATTTCTAAATTCCATAATATTTTTTAAAATACATGAATATTTCTAATAATTGTGAATGATTTTTAAAATTCTTGAATATTTTTTTAAATGATAATAAAATATTACAGCTGGTTTTTCCATAGAAAACTAGCTACAAAACGGAAGAACAGAACAGAAAACCACTCAACTTTTTTTAGACAATCTTGCGAAGCTTTATTACGTCGTTAGAATGTTTATAGGTACGAACAGAAGATCACTAGGTTGACATAAGCGAACATGGTGGCCAACCCCTAAATTTAAGGCATGCTTCGCTAGGTTGACCTACTGCCGCTGCTCCTTGTTGTCCATTGCTTGCGACCGCCCAATCAACATTGAGTTTGGCAGTGTGCGCTGGTGGTGGTAGCCAAAGCCTCACCCAGGCATGAGTTGAGGCGGGCCTAGTCGGCCTCTCTCTTTGTGTTTTCTCAACACCTCCTAAATGGGCTGACCCAGCATGCAAGCAGCGCTGGCTCTCTAGTGCATGTTTATCTTTCTTTTTTTGTTTTATTACTTTTACTTATATTTCTAAAATAGAAAAATATTTTCCATATATTTCAAAAGGTTAATTAGGCATTCAAAAGGTGTTTATACAAGGATAACATTAAAAAATGTACTTGACGTTCTAAAAACGTTTATGCATTTCAAAAGAAAGGTCTATGAAGTTTTTAAAGGACACTGATAAGTGTTACACGTCAGGTACGATCACATGGCAACTCCAAACATTTTTTATGGCAAGTTTAGTTACGCGAGGACGTCACTTTAGTTGGCAAGCATGGCAACTATCATGCTTCAGTTTATTTTTGACAGAAACTTTTCCTGTGTCACTGGAATTTGTCATCCTTGCGTAAGTGAAATTGCCATCGAAAAATGCCAGGGCCGGAGTGCCACGCACCTGATGTGTGGCATTTATCATTTGAATTTTAAAACGTGTTCATAAAATGAAAAAAAAACTGTTCGTGTAATTAAAAAAAGTTCCGTACTATCCCACAAAATGTATGTGACATTTAATAAAATGGCCAGATTTTTTAGAAAACGTTTATGACATTTTGAGAAATCTTTTGTATAGTGTAAAAAAGTTCAATTTTTATTAATAATATTCAGCGCATATAAAACATGTTCACTGTATTATACTGAAGAAATATCTATAGTACAGAAGCGTATAAAAAGGAAAAACAGCAAAAGAATCCGTCAGAAAAACCAAACCAGAAGAAAACAATCAAAAAAAAGAAAAAGAAAATGCAGAAGGAATAAATAAAACAAAAAAGCAAAAAAATCGGAACACAAAACCCACAACAGATAAAACGAAAAAAATGTGTGAATGACAGACGAAAGACGCGTGCGTGAAGCCCACGAACTGGTCGCGGAGTCTATTTGCCGCCTGGCGGCGACGAATAGGATCCACCGGAGAAAACAGTGAACAAGCCAACAGAGGCATTTCCGATATGCATCTCTATGCCGTTCTCTTTTTCATTTTATTTCTTGAAGGGAGTGAGTGCCTCCATGACGCTGACGTGGTCTATTACCCAACTCACTTCGCAATCTCCAATAAGTGTGTTGAGTTCACTGACCAAGTTGCAAACTCGAGCTCAGCGAGTTCACTTATCACACAACGCGCCCATTTATATTATTTTTTGCAGCTTCACTTCTTTTATTCAAGAGTGTATTTTCGGGCCATTTGGCCGCTTTGTTTGAACATAAAACCGCATGCATCGCGACACCCTCTCTATGATTCTATTGCATCTCCATCGATCTACAAAAGAATCAAAAAGTGTGCTACCCATCCTTTTCCCCTCCCTTAATCAAAGGGTGAACACTCGCAACTAAATTAAGAGCTTACAACAGATCGTGTCCGTGCGGTGCAATGCATCGACCACCGATCAAGAAGAAACCAGCTGCTTGAAGTTGATGGGCGCGGCGAAGCCGAGCTTCACGGGGGCGGCGAAGATGGCCTTGGCGCCCTTGCTGGAGGTGGCCTGGGTGCCGTGCACCTCGTCCCAGTAGACATGGTCGTTGCGGTCGGCGCAGTAGGTGGAGTTGGGCGCCCCGCACCATGTCTGCGCGCCGAGCCTCCCGCCGCCGCAGCACGCGCTGGCCACGTCCTTGAACCCGGCGGCCTCCGGGTGCTCCGTGATGAACGTTATCAGGTTGTAGGAGCTCCCCACGGAGTACCGCATCCCGGGCAGCGCGGCGGCGAGCTTGGCCATCACCTTCCCCAGCGCATCGTTGAACCCCCTGGCGAGGGCGTTGGCGGCTTCGACGCACTCGGTCTCGCCGTTCGGGGAGGTGACCCGCACCGCCGGCACGCAGCCGATGGGCGGCACGTCGACGATCCCGAACCGCCGCGCGCCCAGCTGGTACAGCGTCTGGACGTGCTTGGTGTAATTGGAGAGCATGTCCGCGTAGAAGGACGGCGCGTCGCTGGCTGTCAGGTTCTGCCGGAGGAAGGCGAAGAAGTCGTTGCCGCCGTCGCTGATGAGGAAGAGGGACTTGGACAGCAGCGCGTCGATGCCACTGCTCTTCTCCGTCATCTTTGACTTGGTGGCCGCGAAGTACTCCACCTGCTTGGTCAACGTGAGGGTTTCCCCCTGCTCCATTGTTCGATGCAGACATGAATCAAAATTTGTGCTAAAAATTACACGGAAAAGATGAGCAAATGGGGATTGTTTATTTTCAGAAAAAGACAGATGAATATTTTGTTCGCCGAGCAAAAGACAGATGAATGTGAATATAAAACTCATATGAAAGTAACTCCAACGGATTAAGAATTTAAGATGTTTTTGGAACAAAAAAGAGGCGCACAATCCGAGGCAGCGGCACTCACGGTGGTGTCAAGAATGCCGGATCCACCGGAGGCGTAGTTGACCCCACGGTAGCCTCTGACGATCTGCTGGCTCGTCTCCGGCGTGAGCGACAGGTACGCCGGCGGGCTCCTCTTGAAGCCCAGCAGCCTCGCTGCATTTCCGTTTGCACCGTGCGTTAGCTTTCATCCGACAAACAAAATGGAAACCAAGTGCAAGCCGGCGGGGCGGGCGGACTACGTACAGATGGAGTCGGCGACGTTGAATCCGTTGCTGAACCTCCCGGTGGGCCGCGACTGCGGGAAGTCGATGCCGTAGGGGAGCTGCAGCGCGGCGTTCCCCGGCAGGTACTGGTTGTTGCCCACGTCCACCGTGGAGTCGCCGAACACGTACACGGCCGGCACCAGGTGGGCCTCCTCGCGCCCGCTCGCCGCCGCCGGCGAGACCACCCCGGCGCAGATGACAAACACCGCAGCCAGCGCCGCCACAGCCCTTCCATTGCACACCCTCAACCCCATCATGGCACCTGCAGCTAGCTAGCTGTATCCGGCTACGCCCTGTATCCGTATCTGTATAACAGGATTCAGATCGGGGATGGCTAGCTGCTCCACTATTTTGGGTTTGCTGAATGGAGGATGAATTGCGGTGCAAGGTAGGCGGTTAGGTGGCGGGATGCCCGCGGGAATATGTGCTTGGAATGGTAGCCGGGGCAACCTACCTGTGAGTCCAAGCAAGGCCCGGCCCTCCTGCGTATTTATACGCGGTAGATACGATGCACTATGCCAACTCCAAAAATAAAATAAAATACGATGCACCATGGCATCAGCACGCACGCACGAGATGTCAAACGGTTATGGCCGGCCTCCGTGTGTCTTGACCATGAAGCGATCAGTCCGTTGAATGAGTAAATGACAGCAAGAAGCTTTTTTTCCCAACAATTGAGTGGGTGGATGTGTTGGTCACTTGCAATTTCGTGGCGTCCTGTGACCAATACTACCACTTCCTGGGTGGCGCAACACATTGCATGAATCGTGATCCATATGCAAGACCATGACTGTGACTCGTCTCCTTTTCAACAGTTTATCCAGCAGCCCAACGGCTGCTTTGCAGTTCTTATGAAAACGGCCTGCTTGCAGCTCTTATGCTAGCACATCAAAATAGTCAAGTCTTTCGTCTTGCAAAATAAAAGAAGGAAAAAAATACATAATTCTCGGTCAAGTCTTTGTATGCTTGGATTATTACTGATACCACTTTTTCCAACGTTTCAGCAAATCTGGGAGGCCAGGATTCCTCCGAAGATCAAAATTTTCCTCTGGCTGGCCTTTAGGGGCCGGCTACCCTCCGCCGATCAGATTCAGAAAAGGATGCCTATGACTATGACTCGTCTCCTTTTCAACGGTTTATCCAACAACCCAACGGCTGCTTGCAGCCTTGCATTTCTTAAAAAAAGAAACCCGGCTGCTACCACTTTAAAATAGTCAACTCTTTCGTCTGTAGAAAAGAAAAAGGAAAAAAAATGTAGTTCCTTCATATAAATGTCATGATTGAACAAGCACGGAAATTCCACAACAATCTTGCAGTAGTAGATAATAGTGCAACTTTCACAGGATACCTAAACATAAATATGCCCTTCAAAGGGAGACCCAAAAGTACCGCTGGATCCTTTCTCTGCTTTTTTACTTCACTCTTTTTTTTCGAAACGGAGGCAAAAGTTTTGCCTCATCGATTAATTAAGAAGAAGAGAATTGCCCAGTTAATTTACGGAAAACCGGGCGAAAACCAATACAAATGGAGCACGGACTAACTCCTCACATGGCAAGAAACCCCACACCAGCACATGCGGCCCCTCCTAGACTCTCCGAATACACAACATCCACAAACCCCGATATTGCTACTACGCCAAGAGACCGCCGACAAGAACAACTCGACACAAGACATCAGGCACCTCCCAACCCTCAACGACAACCCAATCAAAGCGGACAGGCCGAGAGATCGAAGGTCATCCATCAAGCAGCAAGAGACGCCTTGCCCATGGCGCCACTCTTTCCTTTGCCCACCTTTTTTTGTTTGCCCCTTATTGGTGTCCCCGTCAAGAGGCAAGCAATCGACCTGCCCAAACCAGGTCTAGCAACCTCCACACTGGCGAGCAAGTCACAAAGTTCCTTCGCGAAGAGAGCATCTGGATTTGAAGTAGGTGCCAACACACTTGGCTCAATGGTCATGTCACTCACAGGCATCACCTGCTCCATGGTCGCAAACGAGGGAACATCATCAACATCTAGAACTCCATGCTCCATGACACCAAGAGGTAGACTGGTTGACGGCTGACACCCAATGGACTTAGGAGATGGAGAGATTGAAACATCCAAATCACCACACTCCTCAGCATCAAGTATCTGGCTAGAATCCAGGGGTGACGCTGGCGATAAAGCCACAATTGAGATCTCAGGAGGGTCTACCATCGGTTGTTCGACGGACAGAGGCAGAACCGAGCCTCCACACAGCTCCCGAAGCTCAGGCAGGATCTGCAGCACCGGAGTCACAACCACATCATTGCCTAGACCCTCATAGGCCGACGGTGGTGAGCTTGCTCTAGCACGAGGGGAGAAACAACCATGAAGCTCGTCTCCCCTCTCGTCCTCGAAGCTGCCATCAGGCACAATCAAAGGGTGCAACACATGAGCACTCTGCAACACAGGCGGCGCCAGGGAGAGCCCTCCTAGTGCAGCCTCAACTCGCTCCATGAAGCTCTCCATCCGCAACATCCAACCTTGCATGGAGTCAACGACATCACGCAGAGGCTGGACCGTCTCCTCAAACCGGAAGGAAGCCATATCAATGAGCTCAGAGCGCAACAACTCGGCCTGCCTCTCCAAGGCAGGCTGCACTGGGATATCCGCCGAGGCCACAGAGCTAGCAGGAGCAGCAACGATCGATGCCCAAGAATCACTCTTTTTTTTCACTATCGTAAACGTGTGTGCAATAGTTGGGCGTAGTGCTCCAATCAGGTGGCCTCTGTTTTCTTGGAAAAAGTTATATGCTTCACCTGTTCTGTTGTATAGCGCGAACATGAATTGGTCCTTGGTCCAGGGCTCCAGGCATGCGCTATACCTAACTGTTAGAAGGGAGAGAAGGATTGGTGGAATAGTTTGATGTATTGCTTGAGCCTCGTGGGCATATATATAGGAGTACATGATCTACTTGGAGTATAAGGCAAGCCAGAATATTTCCTAGTCTAACCTATGTTTCCTAATACAATCATGTTACTCAACATCCCCCCGCAGTCACAACGGTAGCGACGCAGACAGTGAGACTGGAGAAGAATCCGAAGGCAAGCTGACGGACACCCCCCCACACACAGTCGGAACGGTCGACGCATCGCGGAGTCGTGGCTGGAGTGTAAACCAACGAGGTTACTCAAGCAGGCGGTAGCCCTTTGTGCCGTTTGTCGATGTAGCCGAGAGCGTGAGTGGTGGAGCCGTGGTCGAGGTAGCCGTGCGAAAAATGTCGTGGTCGATGTCGAGTCGGGGTAGCCGGTGTCGATGAAGTCGCCGTGGAGCCGCGGGCGCAAGGAGACGCGGAGTTAGCATGGGCGCAGTGGTGTCGAAGTAGTGGTGCGCCGGGAAGAAGATGTTGTTGACGACGTGTCGCGGCGGGGTTGCCAAACCCGAGGACACATCATAGACGAAGGCACGCGTCGGTGTTGCCAGCACCGGGCATGCGTAGACGGACGAAGACGAAGTTGACGAAGCGCCGCACCAGGCTTGCCAGGCCCGGAGACACGTCGTGGACGAAGGCACGCGACGGTGTTGCCAGTACCGGGCATGCGTGGACTGGGACCTGCACGAGCTGTACGCCATGTCGAAGAAGTCGGAGAGGCCAGCAGAGAAGGACTCGACGACGGTTGCGGCGCCAATCGGCGTGGGGCCGGTGTCGCCCGCGGTTGTCGGAGTAGACGAAGTGGTCGTGGTAGATGACGGCGACGCTGGCGACGGGCTGATGCTGGACGAAGACGAAGAAGGTGAACGGGCGGCGGCGGCAGCTACGTGGGTAGCGGCGGCGGCGACCAAAGAAGAGCAGCGGCGGCGGCCTGACGGCCGCGGCGGCTAGGTTAGAAACGCGGCGGCGATGCTCGAAGTAGGCGAAGAACCCTGACAGCGTGACGAAGACCGGCGCGGACAGTGGCATTCCCGCGCCAAGGGAGACGGCGCGGCGCATACCACGAGAAGTCAACGCGCGTGGACGACGAAGTGGACCGTGGGCCGCCGCGCTACGGCCCGAAGGGGCGACGCAGCGGCGGCAGGCGGGTCGGGGCGACGGCGGGGACCGTGGGCCGCGCCGCTGCGGCCCGAAGGGGCGACGCAACGGCGGTTCGCGAGTCGGTGCAACCGCGGGGACGGCCTCGGGACAGCGGCGTGGACCACGTGCCACGCTCGCTACGGCCCGACGGGGCGACGCAGCGGCGACGCGAGGGTCGATGCAGCCACGGGACGGCCTAGAGCGGACGCCCTCGGGGCAGCCGGGGACCACGGGCCGTGGCACTACGGCCCGAAGGGGCGACGCAGCGGTGACGCGAGTCGGTGCAGCCGGGAGAAGAACCACGGGGCGGCGGCGCTGCGGCCCGACGGGGCGACGCAGCGGCAGCACGATGCTCGATCGGTGGAGAGGCGCGCTGAACTCAGGGACGATCTTCACGGGACCTGCGGAGGCGCGCGTAACCGATGGGCCAGGTCGGTCGCGCGGCGTAGATGAGTCAGATCGCGGCGGCGAGCGGGTGATTAAGCCGACCCAGCGCGAGGTCTGGAACGCCGCGCGGTGGAGGCGTGGTGACGACGGAGTCCGAGATGAAGCCGGCGGCGGCGGGCGGCAGGGTGGCTATGATTGGCCGCCGCATGGCGCGAGGCCGCTGGATCGGGGTGATGTAGGAGTCCCGGTCGGAGCAGGGCGGTGACGGCCGGCGTAAATCGACGGGCGGGCCGTCGCGCGAACGGCGGCGGTGAAGGGCCGCCGCATGACGCGAAGCCCTCGGGTCGGGGCGACCGGCGGGCAGACGCGCGGACGACGCGCGAGGCCGCCGAGTCGGGGCGACCGGTGGGCAGACGCGCAAACGACGCGCGAGGCCGCCGGGTCGGTGAAGAAGCCGGCCAATCGCGCCGGTGTTGGAGTAGAGGCGCACGGGGTCGACGGCGGCGGTGGGCGACGCAAACCGGATCACATAGACCGGAAAACCAGAAAGTAGACGCCGATCAAAGCGACCGGCGAGAGAGAAAACCTGGATCAAAAGATAGGGAAAAAAGACTCTCTAGGGCAGCCGGCCAACACGGTCGGCTGACGATGCTGGGGAACGTTGCAGAAAATTAAAAATTTTCCTACGGTTTCACCAAGATCCATCTATGAGTTCATCTAGCAACGAGTATTCAGATTAGATAGCATCTACATACCACTTTGTAGATCGCAACGGAAGCGTTCGAGTGAACGTGGATGAGGTAGTCGTACTTGCCGTGATCCAATTCACCGATGATCTAGTACCGAACGGACGGCACCTCCGCGTTCAACACACGTACGGGACGGGAGACGTCTCCTCCTTCTTGATCCAGCAAGGGGGAAGGAGAGGTTGAGGAAGATCCAGCACGACGGTGTGGTGGTGGATGCAGCAGAACTCCGGCAGGGCTTCGCTAAGCAACTACGGGAGGAGGAGGAGGTGTTGCAGGGAGGAGGGAGTGCCATGGCATTAGGGTTGGTTTGCTCCTCCTTTTCCCCACTATATATAGGGCCAAGGGAGAGGGGGAGGCGCAGCCCTTGCCCCTTCCTCCAAGGAAGGGTGCGGCCAAGGGTGGGGAGGAGTCCATCCTCCCCAAGGCACCTCGGAGGTGCCTTCCCCTTGTAGGACTCTCCCCTTTTTTTCTCTCTTGGCGCATGGGCCTCTTGAGGCTGGTGCCCTTGGCCCAAGCAGGCCAAGGCGCACCCCCTAAGGCTCATGTGGCCCACCAAGGCAGGTGGCCCCACCTGGTGGACCCCGGGACCCCTCCGGTGGTCCCGGTACAATACCGATAACACCGAAACTTGTCCCGATGGCCAAAATAGCACTTCCTATATATAATTCTTTACCTCCGGACCATTCCGGAACTCCTCGTGACGTCCAGGATCTCATCCGGGACTCCGAAAAACATTCGGGTTACTGCACATACATATCTTCACAACCCTAGCGTCACCGGACCTTAAGTGTGTAGACCCTACGGGTTCGGGAGACATGCAGACATGACCGAGACGGCTCTCGGGCAATAACCAACAGCGGGATCTGGATACCCATGTTGGCTCCCACATGCTCCACGATGATCTCATCGGATGAACCACGATGTCGAGGATTCAATTAATCCCGTATACGATTCCCTTTGTCAATCGGTATTTTACTTGCCCGAGATTCGATCGTCGGTATCCCAATACCTCGTTCAATCTCGTTATCGGCAAGTCACTTTTCTCGTTCCCGTAATGCATGATCCCGTGATCAAACACTTTGATCACCTTGAGCTCATTGTGATGATGCATTACCGAGAGGGCCCGGTGATACCTCTCCGTCAAGCGGAGTGACAAATCCCAGTCTCGATCCATGTAACCCAACAGACACTTTCAGAGATACCTGTAGTATACCTTTATAGTCACCCAGTTACGTTGTGACGTTTGGCACACCCAAAGCACTCCTACGGTATCCGGGAGTTACATGATCTCATGGTCTAAGGAAAGGATACTTGACATTGGAAAACTCTAGCAAACGAACTATGCGATCTTATGCTATGTTTAGGATTGGGTCTTGTCCATCACATCATTCTCCTAATGATGTGATCCCGTTACCGATGACATCCAATGTCCATAGTCAGGAAACCATCACTATCTGTCGACCAACGAGCTAGTCAACTAGAGGCTCACTAGGGACATGTTTGTTGTCTGTTATTCACACATGTATTACGATTTCCGGTTAACACAATTATAGCACGAATAAAGACAATTATCATGAATAAGGAAATATAATAATAATTCTTTTATTATTGCCTCTAGGGCATATTTCCAACAGTCTCCCACTTGCACTAGAGTCAATAATCTAGTTACATTGTGATGAATCGAACACCCATAGAGTTCTGGTGCTGATCATGTTTTGCCTTAGGGAGAGGTTTAGTCAACGGATCTGCGACATTCAGATCCGTGTCAACTTTACAAATCTCTATGTCTCCATCTTGAACATTTTCACGAATGGAGTTGAAGCGACGCTTGATGTGCCTAGTCTTCTTTTGAAACCTGGGCTCCTTTGCAAGTGCAATAGCTCCAGTGTTGTCACAGAAGAGCTTGATTGGCCCCGACGCATTGGGTATGACTCCGAGGTCGGTGATGAACTCCTTCACCCAAATTGCTTCATGTGCTGCCTCCGAGGCTGCCATGTACTCCGCTTCACATGTAGATCCCGCCACGACGCTTTGCTTGCAACTGCACCAGCTTACTGCCCCACCATTCAAAATATACACGTATCCGGTTTGTGACTTAGAGTCATCCAGATCTGTGTCGAAGCTAGCGTCGACGTAACCTTTTACGACGAGCTCTTCGTCACCTCCATAAACGAGAAACATTTCCTTAGTCCTTTTCAGGTACTTCAGGATATTCTTGACCGCTGTCCAGTGTTCCTTGCCGGGATTACTTTGGTACCTTCCTACCAAACTTACGGCAAGGTTTACATCAGGTCTGGTACACAGCATGGCATACATAATAGAACCTATGGCTGAGGCATAGGGGATGACGCTCATCTCTTCTATATCTTCTGCCGTGGTCGGACATTGAGCTGAGCTCAATTTCACACCTTGTAACACAGGTAAGAATCCTTTCTTAGATTGATCCATATTGAACTTCTTCAATATTTTATCAAGGTATGTGCTTTGTGAAAGACCTATGAGGCGTCTCGATCTATCTCTATAGATCTTGATGCCTAATATATAAGCAGCTTCTCCAAGGTCCTTCATTGAAAAACTTTTATTCAAGTAGGCCTTAATGCTGTCCAAGAGTTCTATATCATTTCCCATCAAAAGTATGTCGTCTACATATAATATGAGAAATGCTACAGAGCTCCCACTCACTTTCTTGTAAACACAGGCTTCTCCATAAGTCTGTGTAAACCCAAACGCTTTGATCATCTCATCAAAGCGAATGTTCCAACTCCGAGATGCTTGCACCAGCCCATAAATCGAGCGTTGGAGCTTGCACACCTTGTCAGCATTCTTAGGATTGACAAAACCTTCCGGCTGCATCATATACAATTCTTCCTTAAGGAAACCATTAAGGAATGCCGTTTTGACGTCCATTTGCCATATCTCATAATCATAGTATGCGGCAATTGCTAACATGATTCGGACGGACTTGAGCTTCGCTACCGGTGAGAAAGTCTCATCGTAGTCAACCCCTTGAACTTGTCGATAACCCTTAGCGACAAGCCGAGCTTTATAGATGGTCACATTACCATCCGCGTCTGTCTTCTTCTTAAAGATCCATTTATTTTCTATGGCTCGCCGTTCAACGGGCAAGTCAGTCAAAGTCCATACTTCGTTTTCATACATGGATCCTATCTCGGATTTCATGGCTTCCAGCCATTTGTCGGAATCCGGGCCCGCCATTGCTTCCTCATAGTTCGAAGGTTCATCGTTGTCTAACAACATGATTTCCAAGACAGGGTTGCCGTACCACTCTGGTGCGGAACGTGTCCTTGTGGACCTTCGGATTTCAGTAGGAGCTTGATCAGAAGCATCTTGATCATCATCATTAATTTCCTCTCTAGTCGGTGCAGGCACCTCAGAAACGTTTTCTTGAGTTTCGCCATTTTCCGGTTCAAGAGGTAACACTTCATCAAGTTCTACTTTCCTCCCACTTACTTCTTTCGAGAGAAACTCTTTCTCTAGAAAGGATCCATTCTTGGCAACAAAGATCTTGCCTTCGGATCTGAGGTAGAAGGTATACCCAACAGTTTCTTTAGGGTATCCTATGAAGACGCATTTTTCCGACTTGGGTTCGAGCTTTTCAGGTTGAAGTTTCTTCACATAAGCATCGCATCCCCAAACTTTTAGAAACGACAGCTTAGGCTTCTTCCCAAACCATAATTCATACGGTGTCGTCTCAACGGATTTCGACGGAGCCCTATTTAAAGTGAATGCGGCAGTCTCTAAAGCATAGCCCCAAAAAGATAGCGGTAAGTCGGTAAGAGACATCATAGATCGCACCATATCTAATAGAGTGCGATTACGACGTTCGTACACACCATTACGCTGAGGTGTTCCAGGCGGCGTGAGTTGTGAAACTATTCCACATTTTCTTAAGTGTGTGCCAAATTCGTGACTCAAGTATTCTCCTCCACGATCTGATCGTAGAAACTTGATCTTTCTATCACGTTGATTTTCAACCTCACTCTGAAATTCCTTGAACTTTTCAAAGGTCTCAGACTTGTGTTTCATTAAGTAGATATACCCATATCTACTCAAGTCATCAGTGAGGGTGAGAACATAACGATAGCCTCCGCGAGCCTCAACACTCATTGGACCGCACACATCGGTATGTATGATTTCCAATAAGTTGGTTGCTCGCTCCATTGTTCCTGAGAACGGAGTCTTGGTCATTTTACCCATGAGGCATGGTTCGCACGTGTCAAATGATTCATAATCAAGAGACTCTAAAAGTCCATCTGCATGGAGCTTCTTCATGCGTTTGACACCTATGTGACCAAGGCGGCAGTGCCACAAATATGTGGGACTATTGTTATCAACTTTAACTCTTTTGGTACTCACACTATGAATATGTGTATCATCACGTACGAGATTCATCAAGAATAAACCATTAACCATCGGAGCATGACCATAAAACATATCTCTCATATAAATGGAACAACCATTATTCTCTGATTTAAATGAGTAGCCATCTCGAATTAAGCGAGATCCAGATACAATGTTCATGCTCAAACTTGGCACTAAATAACAATTATTGAGGTTTAAAACTAATCCCGTAGGTAAATGTAGAGGCAGCGTGCCGACGGCGATCACATCGACCTTGGAACCATTCCCGACGCGCATCGTCACCTCGTCCTTTGCCAGTCTCCGTTTATTCCGCAGCTCCTGCTTTGAGTTACAAATGTGAGCAACTGCACCGGTATCAAATACCCAAGAGCTACTACGAGTATTGGTAAGGTACACATCAATTACATGTATATCACATATACCTTTGGTTTTGCCGGCCTTCTTGTCCGCTAAGTATTTGGGGCAGTTCCGCTTCCAGTGACCACTTCCCTTGCAATAAAAACACTCAGTCTCGGGCTTGGGTCCATTCTTTGGCTTCTTCCCGGCAACTTGCTTACCGGGCGCGGCAACTTCCTTGCCGTCCTTCTTGAAGTTCTTTTTACCCTTGCCCTTCTTGAACTTAGTGGTTTTATTCACCATCAACACTTGATGCTCCTTCTTGATTTCTACCTCTGCTGATTTCAGCATAGCATATACTTCAGGAATGGTCTTTACCATCCCCTGCATATTGTAGTTCATCACAAAGCTCTTGTAGCTAGATGGAAGCGACTGGAGGATTCTGTCAATGACCGCTTCATCCGGGAGATTAACTTCCAGTTGAGTCAAGCGGTTGTGCAACCCAGACATTTTGAGTATGTGCTCACTGACAGAGCCATTTTCCTCCATCTTACAGCTAAAGAATTTATCGGAGACTTCATATCTCTCGACCCGGGCATGAGCTTGGAAAACCATTTTCAGCTCTTCGAACATCTCATATGCTCCATGTCTCTCAAAACGCTTTTGGAGCCCCGGCTCTAAGCTGTAAAGCATGCCGCACTGAACGAGGGAGTAATCATCGCAGCGTGACTGCCAAGCGTTCATAACGTCTTGTTCTGCAGGGAGAATAGGTGCGTCACCCAGCGGTGCTCTTAGGACATAATCTTTCTTGGCAGCTATGAGGATAATCCTCAGGTTCCGGACCCAGTCCGTATAGTTGCTACCATCGTCTTTCAGCTTGGTTTTCTCTAGGAACGCGTTGAAATTGAGGACTACGTTGGCCATTTGATCTACAAGACATATTGTAAATATTTAGACTAAGTTCATGATAATAAAGTTCATTTAATCAAATTATTTAATGAACTCCCACTTAGATAGACATCCCTCTGTTAGTCATCTAAGTATTACATGATCCGAGTCAACTAGGCCGTGTCCGATCATCACGTGAGACGGACTAGCCAACATCGGTGAACATCTTCATGTTGATCGTATCTTCTATACGACTCATGCTCGACCTTTCGGTCTTCTGTGTTCCGAGGCCATGTCTGTACATGCTAGGCTCGTCAAGCCAACCTAAGTGTTTTGCGTGTGTAAATCTGTCTTACACCCGTTGTATGCGAACGTAAGGACCTATCACACCCGATCATCACGTGGTGCTTCGGAACGACGAACCTTAGCAACGGTGCACAGTTAGGGTGAACACTTTCTTGAAATTATTATGAGGGGTCATCTTATTTACTACCGTCATTCTAAGTAAACAAGATGCAAAACATGATAAACATCACATGCAATCAAATAATAAACGTGACATGATATGGCCAATATCACATAGCTCCTTCAATCTCCATCTTGGGGCTCCATGATCATCTTGTCACCGGCTTGACACCATGATCTTCATCATCATGATCTTCATCATCGTGTCTCCATGAAGTTGCTCGCCAACTATTACTTCTACTACTATGGCTAACGCGTTTAGCAATAAAGTAAAGTAATTTACATGGCGATCCTCAATGACACGCAGGTCATACAAAAAAATAAAGACAACTCCTATGGCTCCTGCCGGTTGTCATACTCATCGACATGCAAGTCGTGATTCCTATTACAATAGCATGAACATCTCATACATCACATATAGATCATTCATCATACATCACAACTTTGGCCATATCATATCACATAGCACTTGCTGCAAAAACAAGTTAGACGTCCTCTAATTGTTGTTGCAAGTTTTACGTGGCTGAATTAGGGTTCTAGCAAGAACGTTTTCTTACCTACGTGAAACCACCACAACGTGATTTGTCAACTTCTATTTACCCTTCATAAGGACCCTTTTCATCGAATCCGATCCAACTAAAGTAGGAGAGACAGACACCCGCCAGCCACCTTATGCAACTAGTGCATGTTAGTCGGTGGAACCGGTCTCACGTAAGCGTACGTGTAAAGTTGGTCCGGGCCGCTTCATCCCACAATACCGCTGAATCAAGATAAGGCTAGTAGCGGCAAGAAGAGTTGACAACATCTACGCCCACAACAAATTGTGTTCTACTCGCGCAAGAAGAACTATGCATAGACCTAGCTCATGATGCCACTGTTGGGGAACGTTGCAGAAAATTAAAATTTTTCCTACGGTTTCACCAAGATCCATCTATGAGTTCATCTAGCAACGAGTATTGAGATTAGATAGCATCTACATACCACTTTGTAGATCGCAACGGAAGCGTTCGAGTGAACGTGGATGAGGTAGTCGTACTTGCCGTGATCCAATTCATCGATGATCTAGTACCGAACGGACAGCACCTCTGCGTTCAACACACGTACGGGACGGGAGACGTCTCCTCCTTCTTGATCCAGCAAGGGGGAAGGAGAGGTTGAGGAAGATCCAGCACGACGGTGTGGTGGTGGATGCAGCAGAACTCCGGCAGGGCTTCGCTAAGCAACTACGGGAGGAGGAGGAGGTGTTGCAGGGAGGAGGGAGTGTCAGGGCATTAGGGTTGGTTTGCTCCTCCTTTTCCCCACTATATATAGGGCCAAGGGAGAGGGGGAGGCGCAGCCCTTGCCCCTTCCTCCAAGGAAGGGTGCGGCCAAGGGTGGGGAGGAGTCCATCCTCCCCAAGGCACCTCGGAGGTGCCTTCCCCTTGTAGGACTCTCCCCTTTTTTTTTCTCTTGGCGCATGGGCCTCTTGAGGCTGGTGCCCTTGGCCCAAGCAGGCCAAGGCGCACCCCCTAAGGCCCATGTGGCCCACCAAGGCAGGTGGCCCCACCTGGTGGACCCCGGGACCCCTCTGGTGGTCCCGGTACAATACCGATAACACCGAAACTTGTCCCGATGGCCAAAATAGCACTTCCTATATATAATTCTTTACCTCCGGACCATTCCGGAACTCCTCGTGGCGTCCGGGATCTCATCCGGGACTCCGAACAACATTCGGGTTACTGCACATACATATCTTCACAACCCTAGCGTCACCGAACCTTAAGTGTGTAGACCCTACGGGTTCGGGAGACATGCAGACATGACCGAGACGGCTCTCGGGCAATAACCAACAGCGGGATCTGGATACCCATGTTGGCTCCCACATGCTCCACGATGATCTCATCGGATGAACCACGATGTCGAGGATTCAATTAATCCCGTATACGATTCCCTTTGTCAATCGGTATTTTACTTGCCCGAGATTCGATCGTTGGTATCCCAATACCTCGTTCAATCTCGTTATCGGCAAGTCACTTTTCTCGTTCCCGTAATGCATGATCCCGTGATCAAACACTTTGATCACCTTGAGCTCATTGTGATGATGCATTACCGAGAGGGCCCGGTGATACCTCTCCGTCAAGCGGAGTGACAAATCCCAGTCTCGATCCATGTAACCCAACAGACACTTTCAGAGATACCTGTAGTATACCTTTATAGTCACCCAGTTACGTTGTGACGTTTGGCACACCCAAAGCACTCCTACGGTATCCGGGAGTTACATGATCTCATGGTCTAAGGAAAGGATACTTGACATTGGAAAACTCTAGCAAACGAACTATGCGATCTTATGCTATGTTTAGGATTGGGTCTTGCCCATCACATCATTCTCCTAATGATGTGATCCCGTTATCGATGACATCCAATGTCCATAGTCAGGAAACCATGACTATCTGTCGACCAACGAGCTAGTCAACTAGAGGCTCACTAGGGACATGTTTGTTGTCTGTTATTCACACATGTATTACGATTTCCGGTTAACACAATTATAGCACGAATAAAGACAATTATCATGATTAAGGAAATATAATAATAATTCTTTTATTATTGCCTCTAGGGCATATTTCCAACAGACGAACCCTAGGTACGGGCGGCGCGGCCCCCGGCGGCGGTCATGGAGCCCGACCGCCCCGGGGGCGGCGCGCAGGTGCGGAAGCGGCGGCGGCTAGGGTTTAGGATCGACTTGCGATAGCTACCATGTTAGAAGGGAGAGAAGGATTGGTGGAATAGTTTGATGTATTGCTTGAGCCTCGTGGGCATATATATAGGAGTACATGATCTACTTGGAGTATAAGACAAACCAGAATATTTCCTAGTCTAACCTATGTTTCCTAATACAATCATGTTACTCAACACTAACCATACCATTGACTCTAATGTAATATAGTCTCAGTTTGCTTGGTGTACAAATTAAACCTTACTTAAGAAGATTTGTCTCAACTCTTTATAGCCTTTAATTATTCAGTGTCAACTCAATCATGGCCTTATAGTATTTTAGTGCACTGTATGCGTACTATGGAAGTCTCAGTGGAGTACGTGCGTGGAGCCAAACGAATAGAACCCAAGAGATGCATGCCTAGATAATACCGGTGCAATGATCTATTATTGGCTGATTCTGTATGGAAAAAGCCCAACATATTTATTTTGAGAGGCATCGCCCCGGGGAATGATCTCTCGGGGAGGGACTATATCACGTGTTCTCGTTATCCAACCGGAGAATGATGCGCCTTGTTGGTGCCAGAAAGTTTTTGTTCATTCCCATTGCCCCTTACTACTTCCGTCCGGATTTTTTAGTCCCTTTCTTATTTTGTATCTAACTTTAACCGTAGATTTGACTATCAAATTATATATTTTTGCCCAGGGGCGGAGCCAGGATGAAAATCGAGAGAGGGCAAAGGTATAAACATGTATACGGACTATAATGACTAGATTATTTAAAACACACAAGCATAGATATAGTTTGTAAGAAGCAAAATCACATACTTTCTAGTAAGATAATGTCATCACACGCATAATTATGACAATTTCACTGCCAAAGTAAAAGTAAACTAACCACTTAAACCACAATAACTTGAGAAATATGAATATGCCGTTCTTTTTTGTTTGTATATGTCCATGATTTCTAGCCTTCAAGGTGCACGAAGAAGAAACATGTTTAAATATAAAGAGCATTGAATCATTGATAGATAAGAAGAAAAGCTTGAGCACATTACCTAATTCCATTTCATGCCACGAGCCCAAGATGATTTTTCGCATGCATGGAAGCGTTCAACTATCACCTCATTAGGAATATTATCCAACATTTCTTGATCGTATTCTTAAAATCCGCAAGTCACTTCCTATTAGATGGATGTCGAGTAAGCTTGTTCAGATTGACTATTTCAGGCATCATACCAGTTGTGAATTTTGCAAAAAATCTCTTCATCAGCTTTCTTGTCAATGTCAAATAGTTGAACATTAAATATATTGAGATACATCAAGGAAGAATATTACATATATTTTATTCTACTCCCACGTCTTATTCATATGGAACTATTACGGGAACCTAGATTCAATCAACCTAATCATCAATTTGTACATTATAATTTATACAGATGCATATTTGATACAATTCACTACTTTTTAACATGGAAATCACAATAGACCAATAATGTGGAAATTAGAAAAAGAGAGAACTAAACCTAGGGCTTACCTTGATTGAATGATCGATCAGTACAATTTCTCCCTTGGGATGGCGCGAGCCGGCCGGCCGGCCGGCCGGGGTGCGCAGTGCAGATCGAAGCTGATCGCTGGAGGGGAGGTGTGTATGTGCAGCTTATAACCGCAGGCGGCGGCATGGCGGCTTCGGCTCGTCAAGGCGTCACGGAAGCACAGACGATGAACGCATCTGAAACTCCGGAAGAAGTCAATACGTTTCCAGCGAATCGGGAACCACCTGATCGGATGCATGAGGCCTGATCGTACTCTCCAAGGATGGCTGCTGGGCTAATAACCAATCTATTTCTCATTGATGGGCTTTAAACATACAAAAGAAAATTAGAGAGCGGGGGCAAATACCTTGGGCTGAGTGGGGGCAGCGCTGTATATGCTGGGCCTAGTACGAGTAGGCTGAAAAAACGAGTGGGGGCATTCGCCCCCACAACGTTGTACGTGCATTCGCCCCTGTTTTTGCCACAAAATTTATATTGTTGGATTCATATTTGAAAGAGGTTTCCAATGATATCACTAGGGTGTATAACTTATTTTTTAATAATTAAATCAAAGGTCAAAGTTTGACTTAAACTACAAAAAAGACTAATAAACCAGGACAAAGGTAGTATTAGCCATGTGAGAGGGCAGAACTCCATTCCAGAAAATTCTCACAACAAAAACGAGGCGACATTCATCTAAGGTTTCCGAGTTCCCATCAAAGTTAAAGATGTTTTATCGCTTGGCTTTGCTTGTGCCGATTGAGGGGTTGCCTCCAAAAGGTAGTCTCCCTTCAAGAGGACGATTTCGCTTCACCCAATTTGGTTCTGCCGGTGAGAAGGACGGTACATGGGCAGCTGATGTACATATGCAAAAAAAAAAAAAACTCTACAGTGATCCAACGAAGGCAGAAGGCACAAATTTAACCCTAGGGCAAAACTATTTCACAAACTAAAGTTTTTGAAAGTACACCAAGCTGACCCCTAATGTGCAGCGCCTGGCAGCAAGGCGTTGCATTCTACTGTGCAGTGCCTAATACTCAGCGCCACACCTGTGCAGCGCCCGACAGCTAGGCGCTACACTACACTGTGCAGCGCCTAGCTGTAAGGAGTTGCACAGTAGAATGCAGCGCCTAGCTGTCAGGCTCTGCACGAAAGGGTCAGCGGTGTAAATTAAGAAAAAACTGTTTAGTTTGTGAAATACTTTTGATCTGAGGTTAAATTTCTCAATTTTGCCTCCAACGAACAGTGAGAAGTTAACCTACGTAACCTTACGTGTATTGCACATCCTTCATGTAACCAACCGAGCACTAGATCATTGGAGAAAACCCCAAAAGGGCAAGAGCTTTACGCCAAGTGAAGTGATGGCATGTCATGACACATCGCTCATAGATGTATGACCAATCGAGAGATCACGATAGGTCAGTTGGCGATGTAACGCGCCCACAACGAAGGCTAGGGGCCAGCCGGTGCGCCTGGCGACGGCCAGCACGCACTAGCGGTCGCACGCATCAAGACAGGAACATCTCGTGTACCACTCCAATAATCCAGTGATGGCGTCGAACCTCGCGCGCGGCAGTAGTACGATGTCACGCAGCGGATGGGGAGCTATGTGCCTGCCATTCTTGCTTGGCACGGGGAGAAACGATTTCGCTTCGCCCATTCTGGACCCATCCCGTCGTCAGTTATACGGCAGTGCTGGCCGGGCGAGCCGGGACCAGCAGCCGAACGCCGCGGTGCGTGCTGTTGCGCGGGCGCGGCAGCCGGCACAGAGCTTCGGCCGCACGCAACCACGTAGCATGTAGCCCAAATGACCAAATGCCAAGCAACGCGCACGTTACTGATTATACACACAATATGGGAGGTACTACCAGGTTACATAGCTACTCCCTCCGTTCCGATTTACTGAAGTACTCCCTCTGTAAACTAATATAAAAGCGTTTAGATTACTAAAGTAGTGATCTAAACGCTCTTACATTAGTTTACGGAGGGAGTACTTGCTAAACATGGAGGAGGGATTATCTTAGTGACCGAGGGGCCTTCCCTCGCATGAGGCCACCATCATGCATAGTTGACAATGGAGTTGTGCATATGGAGCTGCATACATAGTCGTCTGCATGTGCACAAATAGACGTTAGCTTCTACCCACGCAGATCTTCTCGATTCTAAGGTCTTTCGAGAACTCCCCATTGATACCGAAACGAAGAGTTGACTTAATCATGGGGCTCCTTGTCATGCGGAAGCGAAACATAAACTCCGAACGAATCACCGGTACGTCTTCTAATTCTTCCTCGGACAGGATCGGAACAGCGTATACTGGATTTATTAAGAAAAGTTTGTCTCTTTTCTTTTCACTCAACTTGTCAAAATGGTGTTGTTTTGGTGACTCAACTTTAAAATGAGATAAGTTGCACCTAAATTTCGGAACTGCTGTATTTAGTCCCTATCTCGACTCGGAGCGGTTTCATCGATGATGTTGCGTGGTTTCGAAGCAGAATTGACATGTGGCTACCAGAGATTAGACTTGAAGAGCCCTATCCGCTATCGAGACTGTTTTGTTCACTCACTCTGTAGGTGAGATAGCTAATACGTCCAATATTGACGTAAAAATGTCTAAGTGGATAGAATGGAGTTGCATTTTTGCTCTGCCTCCGCTTAGCAATCTTTCGCAAAATCATAAATTGAGATGAAAGAGATAAGTTTTCCATCTAGTCTAGGAAGGGACTCTCATGCGGGAGTATGATGGAAGGGAATGGATAAGATGCTTGTGGGAGTGATATAATAGGGTAGGGTTGGCTATATGCTAACTCTTGAGCATGCGTTGGTTTTCTTTTGAAGAGGAAAAGGTGATGCAGCAAAGTAGCGTAAGTGTTTCCCTCAGTTTTGAGAACCAAGGTATCAATCCAGTAGGATACTACACGCAAGTCGCTTAGTACGTGCACAAACAAATAAGAACCTTGCAACCAACGCGATAAAGGGGTTGTCAATCCCTTCACGACCACTTGCAAAAGTGAGATCTGATAAAGATAATACGATAAATATTTTTGGTATTTTTGTGGTATAGATTGGAAATAAAGATTGCAAAATAAATAGTAAACTAGAATTGTAGATTGGAAACGTATATGATGTAAAGTAGACCCTGGGGCCATAGATTTTACTAGTGGCTTCTCTCAAGATAGCATGTATTATGGTCGGTGAACAAATTACTGCAGAGCAATTGATAAAATAATGCATAGTTATGGTGATATTTAAGCCAATGATCATGAATATAGGCATCATGTCCGTGACAAGTAGACCGAAACGATTCTGCATCTACTACTATTACTTCACACATCGACCGCTATCCAGCATGCATCTGTAGCGACCCGGCCCGAATGGATCAAGTCTCTGTGCTTAAGTGTCATCCCTGGATCGGTATGCTGACACATACAGTAGTCGAAGGATTTATAACAGAGGTAAATCACATGTATAAAGTAACGTAAATACTATTGCCTCAATCCAAATATAGCGGAAGCAACAGGGTTGTGGATTCCCATTAACACCAACGGCAAAGTTGAGTGTAGAAATCGTAACCCTAACGTATCACTTGCTCGTCGTAAGAAACCTGCAACATGACACGTTGCAGCCCGAAACGGGTCAGTACATTGAATGTACTGGCAAATTCACACCATAGAGAATGATGAACAATAACTATCACTACATGCATATATGGCTGGTGGAAAAGCTCTATGGTTACAGTTTTGCGTAAAGCCAATTTTTCCCTACTACAAAGGAATAAAGTTTATTTAACTATCATGGTGGTGGTTAAACATTGAGAATGGTTGACAGCATTCTCAATCCCAATTAAGCATCATCATTAAAACCCACAAAATTAATTAAAGTAACGTGATGAGATCAACATGATAATCCAAGAACTAAATACTCAAGATGTCCATAACCGGGGACACGGCTAATCATGATTAGTTTGTACACTCTGCAGAGGTTTGCGCACTTTTCCCCACAAGACTCGATCGCCTCCGTTGGATTTCTCGCACTACATGGTGTTTGAGAAACGGATGACCGAGACATAGTCTTTCAGAAGCGCTAGCACCTTACGACGTGATAGACCGTACCAACCTACATCCCCTACATCTGCTAGTCTACCACTGTAAGAGTTCGCACGACTTAGTCAACTATGCCAGAACCCATAATGGCTTATGGCTGCACACGGAAGTTTCTAGTATGAATAATCTCATGATCCCTTTGAGCCTGGGTGGCGGTCCAAAAAAACAGGCAAATCCTGGAAACCCAGGTGCCTAGACAGGCAAATCCTGGAATAACCAGGTGCCTCAATCCACTCAGATGTGTGTTTAAGTTGCCACCTTAAGTAAACCATTAATTAACAATCTCACATCTGTCATGGATACTCTCAAAACCCAATCCACGTCTACGAGCATAGCATGTCAATATAAGCATAACGTAAAGGTAACTCCCAAGGGTTTGATAGTAACAGGTAATAGGTACTACCTCAACTACTTCTCATCCCATAATTTAATTAGATCATAATCATCCAATATTTAAGGTTTGATCTAATGCAATAAAAACTGGGTATGAAAGAGATATGATCAAAGTGTGAACTTGCCTGCAATATTGATGAA
Organism: Aegilops umbellulata; assembly: GCA_032464435.1. Lineage (NCBI taxonomy): Eukaryota > Viridiplantae > Streptophyta > Magnoliopsida > Poales > Poaceae > Aegilops > Aegilops umbellulata. Next base: position 68,033,714 of record CP136057.1, read on the forward strand.
GATGATTCACACTCAAAAATCTTGATAGCTCTACTCGTCACACTCCGGTCAATCTATCGTAAGCAAGCAATAGTAACCACACATAAGCAATCACTCAAAAGATCAGAAAGATCGAAGAAGACGATTCGAGGAAAACATCAAAACCAAGCAAATAACTCTTGCAACATAAAATAATTTCTAACAGTACCAAAATTATATGAATTTGGCCTTATCAGAAAGTTTAGGTCAGGAGCTTCGATTTGCAAAAAGAATCAAATAAAACGGAGTCATAAAACTCAAGTTATGATCAAATGAAGTTTGAATTCAAATCTGTTATAATTCAAATGTTAAACTTTCAAAAACTTGTTTAAGTTGGATTACTGGATAGAGGGGATCATAATGAAGAAGTGGGCGTTGGTTTCGTTGGATTTGGATAAACGAGTAAAAAGTTGTAGCCGTTTGAAGTACAGGGACTAATCTGTGAAGAAATTTATCACGAATAGGTACCTGGCCGAAATTAAAAGAAAAAGAAAAATACTATATAACGAATGTTAGCTACCGGACACTAACGAACAAAATCGTTCGCTGCGAAGGAAAAAAACAGTAAACGTTCACTACATAACTAAACTAAAAAAATAGATCTAGGTTTTCTATAGAAAACCGATCTAGGGTTTTGTTTTGTAAAACCGAAAGAAAAGCGGCAAATTTTACCGGCTTGGACGAAATAAACCGACGGCGGCGGCGGTTTCCCGGTGGCTCTCCGGCGAGGCGGCGACAGCGGCGGTTGCGGCGGAGAGAGGCGGCGCGGGGCGAAGCAAGAGGCGGCGCGGTGGTGGAGCAACGGCGGCGGCGAGATGCGGCGACGGTGGCTGCAGGAGCAGAGGGGGGCGGCGGCGAACGGGGTCAGGGGGGACGGGGCCCGGTATTTATGGGAGGAGGGCAAGGCGGCGCGGAGGTCGCCGGGTTGGCCACGGCGAGCGGTGGCGGCAACATGGACTCGTGAAGAGTCCCTGTCAGGGACGACGACGGCTGGGCTGGGCCTGGCTGGCTAGCTGGGCCGGCCCAATCAGGGAGAAGTTTTTTTTTACATTTTTTTCAGACAAACATAAACATAAAACAAAAAATAAAAGAAAATACTATATAGGCATATAATATATCAAAATTTTCAGAAAAAGATTTCCTACAGCATGAACATTTTTCTAGCATTTAATAAAATACACACAAATTTTAATAATTCAAATATTGCTCCTGCCCTTATACAATCCAATAATATCAATTTTAAAAAATACCAAAATTAATTAAAATTTATTTCTCTCCAATTTTCTGATGTAGGGAATCATGTTACCCTATTTTCCATGTATTTTATTTTTGGAGAAAAATAATTTGAATAAAACTCAAATAACTCCAAATTGGAAATAAATTCAAAGGGGCTTCGAATTTAATTCTTTGAAACTCCCAACTCATATTTCATATGTTTTGAAGAAGTCATTTTATCTTCGCTCTTGAAAATCATTGAGTTGCATAAAGTTTCTAGATTGGAAATATTTTCCAAATGGAATTCAAATATTTTCAAACACCCTTCTCATTTATTTAAATGGAAGAAGTCATGTCATCTTCTCTCCAGGGTTTTGTATTTGAAAAGAATTTGAATTCATGGAGATCAAAATGCAAAAATGAAAGTTTGGGAAAGTCCTTTTATTCCCTCTCATTTAACTTTCAAAAAGTTTCGAATTTCACTCAATCAATCACACAACAATCAAACAATCACTCAAATCTATCTATTTACTATAACATTCCAAAATTTAGAATTTTGGGATGTTACAAACCTACCTCCCTTAAAAGGAATCTCGTCCTCGAGATTCGGAGAGGCTAGCAAGAAATAGGTTAGGTTTGGGGGTCTTCTCATAATCCATCGATCTTCACAAGGGATTGTTGGAAATATGCCCTAGAGGCAATAATAAAAGGATTATTATTATATTTCCTTGTTCATGATAATTTTCTTTTATTCATGCTATAATTGTGTTTTCCGGAAATCGTAATACATGTGTGAATACATAGACACCAACATGTCCCTAGTAAGCCTCTAGTTGACTAGCTCGTTGATCAACTGATAGTCATGGTTTCCTGACTATGGACATTGGATGTCATTGATAACGAGATCACATCATTAGGAGAATGATGTGATGGACAAGACCCAATCCTAAGCATAGCACAAGATCGTATAATTCGTTTGCTAGAGCTTTTTCAATGTCAAGTATCTTTTCCTTAGACCATGAGATCGTGTAACTCCCGGATACCGTAGGAGTGCTTTGGGTGTACCAAACGTCACAACGTAACTGGGTGACTATAAAGGTATACTACGGGTATCTCCGAAAGTGTCTGTTGGGTTTACACGGATCGAGACTGGGATTTGTCACTCTGTATGACGGAGAGGTATCTCTGGGCCCACTCGGTAATGCATCATCATATTGAGCTCAACGTGACAAAGTGTTTGGTCACGGGATCATGCATTACGGTACGAGTAAAGTGACTTGCCGGTAACGAGATTGAACGAGGTATTGGGATACCGACGATCGAATCTCGGGCAAGTAACATACCGATTGACAAAGGGAATTGAATACAATTGAATCCTCGACATCGTGGTTCATCCGATGAGATCATCGAGGAGTATGTGGGATCCAACATGGGTATCCAGATCCCGCTGTTGGTTATTGACCGGAGAGGCGTCTCGGTCATGTCTGCATATCTCCCGAACCCGTAGGGTCTACACACTTAAGGTTCGGTGACGCTAGGGTTGTAGAGATATTAGTATGCAGCAAACCGAAAGTTGTTCGGAGTCCCGGATGAGATCCCGGACGTCACGAGGAGTTCCGGAATGGTCCGGAGGTGAAGAAATATATATAGGAAGTGCTATTTCGGCCATCGGGAGAGTTTCATGGGTCACCGATATTATACGAGGACCACCGGAAGGGTCCCGAGGGTCCACCGGGTGGGGCCACCTATCCCGGAGGGCCCCATGGGCTGAAGTGGCATGGGAAACCCTAGGGGGCCGTTGCCCCCCGAGGGGGCATGCGCCCCCCTGGTTGGAAACCCTAAGGGGGGCCGTTGCCCCGGGGGCCGCCGCCCCTCCCCTCTAGATGGGATCTCCAAGGGGGCATGTGCCCCCCTAGCCCCTATATATAGTGGAGGGGAGGAAGGGCAGCCGACCCTGCATCTTGGCGCCTCCCTTCCCCTTGCTACACCTCCTCCTCCCGCAGACGCTTGGCGAAGCCCTGCCGGATCCCTGCTGCATCCACCACCACGCCGTCGTGCTGCTGAATCTTCATCAACCTCTCCTTCCCCCTTGCTGGATCAAGAAGGAGGAGACGTCACGCTGACCGTACGTGTGTTGAACGCGGAGGTGCCGTCCGTTCGGCGCTAGGATCTCCGGTGATTGGATCGCGTCGAGTACGACTCCCTCATCCCGTTCTTTGAACGCTTCCGCTCGCGATCTACAAAGGTATGTAGATGCATCCGATCACTCATTGCTAGATGAACTCATAGATGGATCTTGGTGAAACCGTAGGAAAATTTTTGTTTTCTGCAACGTTCCCCAACAGTGGCATCATGAGCTAGGTCTATGCGTAGTTCTCTTTGCGCGAGTAGAACACAATTGTTGTGGGCGTAGATGTTGTCAACTTTCTTGCCGCTACTAGTCTTATTTTGCTTCAGCGGTATTGTGGGATGAAGCAGCCCGGACCAACCTTACACGTACGCTTACGTGAGACCGGTTCCACCGACTGACATGCACTAGTTGCATAAGGTGGCTGGCGGGTGTCTGTCTCTCCCACTTTAGTTGGAGCGGATTCGACGAAAAGGGTCCTTATGAAGGGTAAATAGAAGTTGACAAATCACGTTGTGGCTTTTACGTAGGTAAGAAAACGTTCTTGCTAGAACCCTATTGCAGCCACGTAAAACTTGCAACAACAATTAGAGGACGTCTAACTTGTTTTTGCAGCAAGTGCTTGGTGATATGATATGGCCAAAGTTGTGATGAATGAAGAATGATATATATGTGATGTATGAGATCATGTTCATGTAATAGGAATCACGACTTGCATGTCGATGAGTATGACAACCGGCAGGAGCCATAGGAGTTGTCATTATTTTTTGTATGACCTGCGTGTCATTGGAAACGCCATGTAAATTACTTTACTTTATTGCTAAACGTGTTAGCCATAGTAGTAGAAGTAATAGTTGGCGAGCAACTTCATGGACACACGATGATGGAGATCATGGTGTCATGCCGGTGACAAGATGATCATGGAGCCCCAAGATGGAGATCAAAGGAGCTATATGATATTGGCCATATCATGTCACTATTATTATTTGATTGCATGTGATGTTTATCATGTTTTTGCATCTTGTTTACTTAGAACGACGGTAGTAAATAAGATGATCCCTCATAACAATTTCAAGAAAGTGTTCCCCCTAACTGTGCGCCGTTGCGACAGTTTGTTGTTTCGAAGCACCACGTGATGATCGGGTGTGATAGATTCCAACGTTCACATACAAGGGGTGTAAGACAGATTTACACATGCAAACACTTAGGTTAACTTGACAAGCCTAGCATGTACAGACATGGCCTCGGAACACAAGAGACCAAAAGGTCGAACATGAGTCGTATGAAAGATACGATCAACATGGACATGTTCACCGATGATGACTAGTCCGTCTCACGTGATGATCGGACACAGCCTAGTCGAGTCGGATCATGTTTCACTTAGATGACTAGAGGGATGTCTAATCTGAGTGGGAGTTCATTAAATAATTTGATTAGATGAACTTAATTATCATGAACTTAGTCTAAAATCTTTGCATAAATGTCTTGTAGATCAAATGGCCAACGCTAATGTCAACCTCAACTTCAACGCGTTCCTAGAGAAAACCAAGCTGAAAGACGATGGCAGCAACTATACGGACTGGGTCCGGAACCTGAGGATCATCCTCATAGCTGCCAGGAAACAATATGTCCTAGAAGCACCGCTAGGTGATGCACCCGTCCCAGAGAACCAAGACGTTATGAACGCTTGGCAGCAGCGTGCTGATGATTACTCCCTCATTCAGTGCGGCATGCTTTACAGCTTAGAACCGGGGCTCCAAAAGCGTTTTGAGCAACACGGAGCATATGAGATGTTCGAAGAGCTGAAAATGGTTTTCCAAACTCATGCCCGGGTCGAGAGATATGAAGTCTCCGACAAGTTCTACAGTTGTAAGATGGAGGAAAATAGTTCCGTCAGTGAACACATACTCAAGATGTCTAGGTTGCACAACCGCTTGACTCAGCTGGAGATTAACCTCCCAGACGAGGCGGTCATTGACAGAATCCTTCATTCGCTTCCACCTAGCTACAAGAGCTTTGTGATGAACTACAATATGCAGGGGATGGAAAAGACCATTCGTGAGGTATTTGCTATGCTGAAATCAGCGGAGGTAGAAATCAAAAAGGAACATCAAGTGTTGATGGTCAATAAAACCACCAAGTTCAAGAAAGGCAAGGGTAAGAAGAACTTCAAGAAGGATGGCAAGGATGTTGCCGCGCCCGGTAAGCAAGTTGCCGGGAAGAAGTCAAAGAATGGACCCAAGCCTGAGACTGAGTGCTTATATTGCAAAGGGAAGGGTCACTAGAAGCGGAACTGCCCCAAATACTTAGCGGACAAGAAGGCCGGCAACACTAAAGGTATATGTGATATACATGTAATTGATGTGTACCTTACCAGTGCTCATAGTAGCTCCTGGGTATTTGATACCGGTGCCATTGCTCATATTTGTAACTCAAAGCAGGAGCTGCGGAATAAGCAGAGACTGGCGAAGGACGAGGTGACGATGCGCGTCGGGAATGGTTCCAAGGTCGATGTGATCGCCGTCGGCACGCTACCTCTACATTTACCTACGGGATTAGTTTTAAACCTCAATAATTGTTATTTAGTGCCAAGTTTGAGCATGAACATTGTATCAGGATCTCGTTTAATTCAAGATGGCTACTTATTTAAATCCGAGAATAATGGTTGTTCTATTTATATGAGTGATATGTTTTATGGTCATGCTCCGATGGTCAATGGTTTATTCTTAATGAATCCGAACGTGATGTTACACATATTAATAGCGTGAATACCAAAAGAATTAAAGTTGATAACGGTTGTCCCACATACTTGTGGCACTGCCGCCTTGGACACATTGGTGTCAAGCGCATGAAGAAGCTCCATGCTGATGGACTTTTAGAGTCTCTCGATTATGAATCATTTGACACATGCGAACCATGCCTCATGGGCAAAATGACCAAGACTCCGTTCTCCGGAACAATGGAGCGAGCAACCAACTTATTGGAAATCATACATACCGATGTGTGCGGTCCAATGAGTGTTGAGGCTCGCGGAGGATATCGTTATATTCTCACTCTCACTGATGACTTGAGTAGATATGGGTATGTCTACTTGATGAAACACAAGTCTGAGACCTTTGAAAAGTTCAAGGAATTTCAGAATGAGGTAGAGAATCAACATGACTGAAAAATAAAGTTCTTATGATCAGATCGTGGAGGAGAATATTTAAGTCGCGAATTTGGCACACACTTAAGGAAATGTGGAATCGTTTCACAACTCACGCCGCCTGGAACACCTCAACGTAACGGTGTGTCCGAACGTCGTAATCGCACTCTATTGGATTTGGTGCGATCTATGATGTCTCTTACTGATTTACCGCTATCATTTTGGGGATACGCTCTAGAGACAGCTACATTCACTTTAAATAGGGAACCGTCTAAATCCGTTGAGACGACACCGTATGAATTATGGTTTGGGAAGAAACCTAAGCTGTCGTTTCTAAAAGTTTGGGGATGCGATGCTTATGTCAAGAAACTTCAACCTGAAAAGCTCGAACCCAAGCCGGAAAAATGCGTCTTCATAGGATACCCTAAGGAAACCATTGGGTATACCTTCTACCTTAGATCCGAAGGCAAGATCTTTGTTGCCAAGAACGGATCCTTTCTGGAAAAAGAGTTTCTCTCGAAAGGAGTACGTGGGAGGAAAGTAGAACTCGATGAAGTGCTACCTCTTGAACCGGAAAGTAGTGCAGCTCAGGAAAATGTTCCTGTGGTGCCTACATCCACTGGAGAGGAAATTAATGATGATGATCAAGGTACTTCGAATCAAGTTGCTACTGAACTTTGTAGGTCCACAAGGACACGTTCCACACCAGAGTGGTATGGCAACCCTGTCCCAGAAATCATGTTGTTAGACAACGGTGAACCTTCGAACTATGAAGAAGCGATGGCGGGCCCAGATTCCAACAAATGGCTTGAAGCCATGCAATCCGAGATAGGATCCATGTATGAAAACAAAGTATGGACTTTGACAGACTTGCCCGATGATCGGCGAGCGATAGAAAACAAATGGATCTTTAAGAAGAAGACGGACGCGGATGGTAATGTTACCATCTATAAAGCTCGACTTGTCGCTAAGGGTTATCGGCAAGTTCAAGGGGTTGACTACGATGAGACTTTCTCTCCCGTAGCGAAGCTGAAGTCCGTCCGAATCATGTTAGCAATTGCCGCATACTATGATTATGAGATATGGCAAACGGACGTCAAAACGGCATTCCTTAATGGTTATCTTAAGGAAGAATTGTATATGATGCAGCCAGAAGGTTTTGTCGACCCTAAGAATGCTACCAAGGTATGCAAGCTCCAGCGATCCATTTATGGGCTGGTGCAAGCATCTCAGAGTTGGAACATTCGCTTTGATGAGATGATCAAAGCATTTGGGTTTATGCAGACTTATGGAGAAGCCTGCGTTTACAAGAAAGTGAGTGGGAGCTCTGTAGCATTTCTCATATTATATGTAGATGACATACTTTTGATGGGAAATGATATAGAACTTTTGGACAGCATTAAGGCCTACTTGAATAAGAGTTTTTCAATGAAGGACCTTGGAGAAGCTGCTTATATATTAGGCATCAAGATCTATAGAGATAGATCAAAACGCCTCATAGGTCTTTCACAAAGCACATACCTTGATAAGATATTGAAGAAGTTCAATATGGATCAGTCTAAGAAGGGGTTCTTGCCTGTCTTGCAAGGTGTGAAATTGAGCTCAGCTCAATGTCCGACCACGACAGAAGATATAGAAGAGATGAGTGTCATCCCCTATGCCTCAGCCATAGGGTCTATTATGTATGCCATGCTGTGTACCAGACCTGATGTAAACCTTGTCGTAAGTTTGGTAGGAAGGTACCAAAGTAATCCCGGCAAGGAACACTGGACAGCGGTCAAGAATATCCTGAAGTACCTGAAAAGGACTAAGGACATGTTTCTCGTTTATGGAGGTGACGAAGAGCTCGTCGTAAAGGGTTACGTCGACGCTAGCTTCGACACGGATCTGGATGACTCTAAGTCACAAACCGGATAAGTGTATATGTTGAATGGTGGATCAGTAAGCTGGTGCAGCTGCAAGCAAAGCGTTGTGGCGGGATCTACATGTGAAGCGGAGTACATGGCAGCCTCAGAGGCAGGGCATGAAGCAATTTGGGTGAAGGAGTTCATCATCGACCTAGGAGTCATACCCAATGCGTCGGGGCCGATCAAACTCTTCTGCGACAACACTGGAGCTATTGCACTTGCCAAGGAGCCCAGGTTTCACAAGAAGACCAGGCACATCAAGCGTCGCTTCAACTCCATTCGCGAAAATGTTCAAGATGGAGACATAGAAATTTGCAAAGTGCATACGGATCTGAATGTCACAGATCCATTGACTAAACCTCTTCCGCGAGAAAAACATGATCAACACCAGAACTCTATGGGTGTTCGATTCATCACAATGTAACTAGATTATTGACTCTAGTGCAAGTGGGAGACTGATGGAAATATGCCCTAGAGGCAATAATAAAAGGATTATTATTATATTTCCTTGTTCATGATAATTGTCTTTTATTCATGCTATAATTGTGTTATCCGGAAATCGTAATACATGTGTGAATACATAGACACCAACATGTCCCTAGTAAGCCTCTAGTTGACTAGCTCGTTGATCAACTGATAGTCATGGTTTCCTGACTATGGACATTGGATGTCATTGATAACGAGATCACATCATTAGGAGAATGATGTGATGGACAAGACCCAATCCTAAGCATAGCACAAGATCGTATAATTCGTTTGCTAGAGCTTTTCCAATGTCAAGTATCTTTTCCTTAGACCATGAGATCGTGTAACTCCCGGATACCGTAGGAGTGCTTTGGGTGTACCAAACGTCACAACGTAACTGGGTGACTATAAAGGTATACTACGGGTATCTCCGAAAGTGTCTGTTGGGTTTACACGGATCGAGACTGGGATTTGTCACTCCGTATGACGGAGAGGTATCTCTGGGCCCACTCGGTAATGCATCATCATAATGAGCTCAACGTGACAAAGTGTTTGGTCACGGGATCATGCATTACGGTACGAGTAAAGTGACTTGCCGGTAACGAGATTGAATGAGGTATTGGGATACCGACGATCGAATCTCGGGCAAGTAACATACCGATTGACAAAGGGAATTGAATACGGGGTTAATTGAATCCTCGACATCGTGGTTCATCCGATGAGATCATCGAGGAGTATGTGGGATCCAACATGGGTATCCAGATCCCGCTGTTGGTTATTGACCGGAGAGGCGTCTCGGTCATGTCTGCATATCTCCCGAACCCGTAGGGTCTACACACTTAAGGTACGGTGACGCTAGGGTTGTAGAGATATTAGTATGCAGCAAACCGAAAGTTGTTCGGAGTCCCGGATGATATCCCGGACGTCACGAGGAGTTCCGGAATGGTCCGGAGGTGAAGAAATATATATAGGAAGTGCTATTTCGGCCATCGGGAGAGTTTCGTGGGTCACCGATATTGTACCGGGACCACCGGGTGGGGCCACCTATCCCGGAGGGCCCCATGGGCTGAAGTGGCGTGGGAACCAGCCCCTGGTGGGCTGGTGCACCCCACCCAAGGGCCCAAGGCGCCTAGGGTTGGAAACCCTAGGGGGCCGTTGCCCCCCGAGGGGGCATGCGCCCCCCTGGTTGGAAACCCTAAGGGGGGCCGTTGCCCCGGGGGCCGCCGCCCCTCCCCTCTAGATGGGATCTCCAAGGGGGCATGCGCCCCCCTAGCCCCTATATATAGTGGAGGGGAGGAAGGGCAGCCGACCCTGCATCTTGGCGCCTCCCTTCCCCTTGCTACACCTCCTCCTCCCGCAGACGCTTGGCGAAGCCCTGCCGGATCCCTGCTGCATCCACCACCACGCCGTCGTGCTGCTGAATCTTCACCAACCTCTCCTTCCCCCTTGCTGGATCAAGAAGGAGGAGACGTCACGCTGACCGTACGTGTGTTGAACGCGGAGGTGCCGTCCGTTCGGCGCTAGGATCTCCGGTGATTGGATCACGTCGAGTACGACTCCCTCATCCCCATTCTTTGAACGCTTCCACTCGCGATCAACAAAGGTATGTAGATGCATCCGATCACTCGTTGCTAGATGAACTCATAGATGGATCTTGGTGAAACCGTAGGAAAATTTTTGTTTTCTGCAACGTTCCCCAACAGGGATCTGGGGTGCTACCACCCTTAAAAACATGGTTACGGTCCCACCAATACTCATATCCTCCATCCTTATTCTTGACGGGGCCGGTCTTCTCAAATTCTCTGAAAAATTCCTTCTGTGGGCTCTTCCGGTAGTGGCATAACCTTTACCGCAATTCTTCCGTCCTTTCATCTTGGTAAGGTTATTCCGAGATTGGGTCTTCTCAACTGACGGGTCTGGCGCCAATACTAAACAATTATCGATATCTCATGGTGGTCATCCAATTATGGTTTCTCCTGTAGGAAATGGGTCTGGTTGATCCTCACTGTATAACCTACGGTTGGCACAGCTGCCTTGTACAAGGGAAAATACTTATACCATTCTAAGGTTTGAACAAGGTTTAATATCGTCGTCTCTCTGCTATAGGTAAGTCACTCAGATTTACCATCCCACATAGCAAGGCGAATAATAAGAGTAAGTCGGTATGGTGATCAATCCATCCCGCACCCAAATCATTACCTTGTATACGGTTTAGCGAATCTCGCTTTCTAACTCTCGGTCATCCTCATAAGCATTGCGGAATTTCTCTTGTCAACGAACTAAGTTCGGATAATCCATTGATTCTACAAGCCAGACAAACATCTTTCGTTCCTTCACAACTCTTAGGTTTTTGCGTTACCCCTATAAGATCGTCTGCCGATAAAATCGTAACTTCTTCCAGGGTTTTTCCTTCAGCAAGAATGTGCTTGCTTCTTGGCAGGTCCTGGGGCCTGTGGGTTATGGCCCATCTCATCACTTGCAAACCTTGAACTCATCATCGGGGCAACTCATCGTTATTCCAACATCCAACTTCCAATTCCTAGTATTCTTAAGTCCATCCAATTATATTGTCTTCCTTCCTTCTTTTGGCACCAAACTAGGACATGATTACTCAGACTCATCATGGAATTTCCCTTGATCCATATTTCCAACATCATACCTCCTTTATATCCAATAGTAATTCATCTCTTCATCCTCGTGGGATATCCCACATACCGAGATAAAAACTTATACTTATGAAATCCTTACTCCACTTCGTGGAACATCATTATCCTTTCCAGGGTCAAGCATCCTTACAGGGGAATATTGGTCCTCTCTGCATGGCACTTCTTCAACTGGGAAACGTGAAACACATCATGAACTCCTGACAGTCCTTCGGGTGACTCCAACTTGTTGGCCACTTCTCCCATACGCTCCAAAACTCGGTATGGTCCTACAAATCTCGGGGCTATCTTTCCCTTAACTCCAAATCATTTAACTCCTCACAGAGGGGACACACGAAGACATGCTCTGTCTCCAAATTTCATAGACTACCTCCTTGCGTTTTCGAGTCTGCATAACTCTTCTGCCTGGACTGCGCTACCTTCAGTCTATCTTGAATCAACTTAACATTCTCTTCTGACTCCTTGATCACATTTGGTCCAAACAACTGACGGTCTCCAACTTCATCCCACATCAATGGTGTCTGGCTCCTTCTCCCATACAAAGCTTCAAAAGGGGCCATCTTCAAACTGACTTGGTAACTGTTGTTGTATGAGAATTCCGCGTAAGGTAGATTATCATCCCTACTAGATCCATAATCTAGCGCACACGCTCTCAACATGTCCTCCAGAATATGATTAACTCTCTCGGTCTATCCATCTGCCTGCGGATGAAAGGCTATACTGAACTCTAGCCTAGTACCCAAAGTCTGGTACAGCTGATTCCAAAACTTTGAGGTAAACTGTGTTCCTCTATCTGATACGATGGTCCTCGGAACTCCATGCAGACATACGGTCCTGGTCATATATATCTTGGCCAACTTTGCACTTGTATAGGTGGTTTTCACTAGGATAAAGTGAGCCACTTTGGTCAAGCGATCAACTACTACCCATATAGAATCATATCATGGCTGGGTTCTGAGAAACCAGTAATGAAATCCATGCCAAGCTTATTCCAATTCCATTCGGGTATCGGCATAGGCTGTAGTAATCCTGCTGGCTTCTGATGCTCTTCTTTTACTCTCTGGCATACATCACCTACGACTACATACCCGCAATATCCTTCTTCATACCAGTCCACCAGAAATGCTCCTTCAAATCTAAATACATCTTGGTGTTTCCAAGGTGAATCGAGTATGGTGAGTCATGAGCCTCCTGAAGTATTAACTTCCTGATCTTTGCATTATTAGGCACATATACGGTCCTCGAACCATAAGGTGTTGTGCTCATCCTTACGAAAACCGTTGGCCTTTCCTTTGCTCATCCTCTCTTTTACATCAGCATCTCTTTGTCATCCTTCTGAGTTTGACGGATCTTTCCCAACAATGTAGACTAAACTTCCATTGCAGCAACAAAACCTTTGGGAACAATCTCCAACCGAAGTTCCTTGAGATCCTCGGCTAACTCCTTTGGTAATCCTCCGATTATGAGGGTATTCGTCCTTGTTTTCTTTATGGTTGTGTCCTATTTCTCCACAGAGCTTGCATGCACAAGGTTTCTCCATATCATGTCCATAAGGCTTCAATTTCTGGGACACAAACCGAGACTTTGGAAAAGTCCACTTAAATTCTTTCCAAGTGGTTATTCCTTGCCATCCGTTGATGGTTTGGTACATCCTTCACCCGATAGCAGCACCTCTTTCAAAGAACTGAAGAGCATGCTGGGTCATATCATTTTCGGCTATAGTGTTATTCTTCATGTGATCCTCCATGTTCTGAATCCATCGGTCTGTCTCCAACTGACTTATTGGTCTAGAAAAATACGAGCTCATCTCCATTCATCCTCTATTGGGTCCATGGGTTTTGGGTGGGATAGGAGAGGTCGAGAGGGATGCACACAATACAAACAAAGGTTTTGAAAAGACAGATTTTATTGTGGCTGTCGGAAAAACAACAAACAAATGACAGCTCACAATCGTCGCATCTAACGTGGGTATATAACAGGGGTTTGGTCTTCTAAAGGTTAACGTAGCCAAACTCTTCAAGTCTTGCTCATGCCTCCAATGGCTTCTTTCGATCGTGATTGTCCTTCTAAAATTCTTTTGCTAGATCATCTCTGTTGACGCGAAGTCTCTCGTGGCGTCCTTTAATATTTTGGAGTTGCATTCCAAACTTCTGGGTTTCACATCCCTGGCATGAACCATGGTCCTACTGTCCTTCAATTCCTGACGAATCTCTGGTATCTCGAGGTTTTGCTCCTTCAGCTTGGCTACTCTCAGCTTCTAGGTCCTAAGTTCTTCACGAAATGCTTCCTTGCCAAATATGGCTTCATGCAGATCCATTTTAACTTCCTGATGTAAGACTCCAGATCCTGGTGATACACCATCTAAGGTTAAAACTTCGTCTTTGTTGATAGGTGCTTCATCAGCCTTCTTGTCATCCAATCCTTTCGAAGAAATGCATGCTTAAATCAACACGATGACAATAGCATAAGCGGGTGATAACATCATGGATAGTCGTGTTTCTGCCCTTGTCATTTCCATGAGCTATCTCTCCATAGTTGATATCTCCTGCCTTAGGATTTTCCTTGACAGAACTTTGAGTGTGTTTTTTAACTCTCCATGCTCCGGTCTTTCTCCAATTTACCTTGATCTCGGGTATTGACAACTTCCATAGCCTGCCAAGTTCCATAAGGGTAGCCTTCCTAGGTCATGCAATTTTAGAAATTCTTCCAAGCCTCCAAGTTCTCCTAGTCTTCGGAGTCTTCAGCTGTTGTAGTTTCCATTATCATAATGTATGGTAAAATCCTCTTCATTCCGAATGGTCTTAGTTGTCCGATATCTTGTACTTCTTGGAGTGATCCCATCAGCTGAATCTTCGTGTGGTTAAAAGGGGAAAGGGGTATGGTCTCACTAAAAGGGAATATTTGAATAAGCTCAAAAGAGAAGAGAGGTAAAAGATCTTTTTGAAAATGAAGTAGTAGAGAAAAATCTTTCCTATGGGCTTGCCAGTTTCTAGGGTCACGCCCTACAGTCAACATGTGCTCTGATACCATCTTGTAGCGACCCGACCCGAATGGATCAAGTCTCTGTGCTTAAGTGTCATCCCTGGATCGGTATGCTGACACACACAGTACTCGAAGGATTTATAACAGAGGTAAATCACATGTATAAAGTAACGTAAATACTATTACCTCAATCCAAATATAGCGGAAGCAACAGGGTTGTGGATTCCCATCAACACCAACGGCAAAGTTGAGTGTAGAAATCGTAACCCTAACGTATCACTTACTCGTCGTAAGAAACCTGCAACATGAGACGTTGCAGCCCGAAACATGTCAGTACATTGAATGTACTGGCAAACTCACACCATAGAGAATGATGAACAATAACTATCACTACATGCATATATGGCTGGTGGAAAAGCTCTATGGTTACAGTTTTGCGTAAAGCCAATTTTTCCCTACTACAAAGGAATAAAGTTTATTTAACTATCATGGTGGTGGTTAAACATTGAGAATGGTTGACAGCATTCTCAATCCCAATTAAGCATCATCATTAAAACCCACAAAATTAATGAAAGTAACGTGATGAGATCAACATGATAAACCAAGAACTAAATACTCAAGATGTCCATAACCGGGGACACGGCTAATCATGATTAGTTTGTACACTCTGCAGAGGTTTGCGCACTTTTGCCCACAAGACCCGATCGCCTCCGTTGGATTTCTCGCACTACATGGTGTTTGAGAAACGGATGACCGAGACATAGTCTTTCAGAAGCGCTAGCACCTTACGACGTGATAGACCGTACCAACCTACATCCCCTACATCTGCTAGTCTACCACTGTAAGAGTTCACACGACTTAGTCAACTATGCTAGAGCCCATAATGGCTTGTGGCTGCACATGGAAGTTTCTAGTATGAATAATCTCATGATCCCTTTGAGCTTGGGTGGCAGTCCAAAAAAAACAGGCAAATCCTGGAATAACCAGGTGCCTCAATCCACCCAGATGTGTGTTTAAGTTGCCACCTTAAGTAAACCATTAATTAACAATCTCACATCTGTCATGGATACTCTCAAAACCCAATCCACGTCTACGAGCATAGCATGGCAATATAAGCATAACGTAAAAGTAACTCCCAAGGGTTTGATAGTAACAGGTAATAGGTACTACCTCAACTACTTCCCATCCCACAATTTAATTAGATCCTAATCATGCAATATTTGAGGTTTGATCTAATGCAATAAAAACTGGGTATGAAAGAGATATGATCAAAGTGTGAACTTGCCTGCAATGTTGATGAAGTTGATTCGCACTCAAAAATCTTGATAGCTCTACTCGTCACACTCCGGTCAATCTATCGTAAGCAAGCAATAGTAACCACACATAAGCAATCACTCAAAAGATCAGAAAGATCGAAGAAGACGATTCGGAAAACATCAAAACCAAGCAAATAACTCTTGCAACATAAAATAATTTCTAACAGTACCAAAATTATATGAATTTGGCCTTATCAGAAAGTTCAGGTCAAGAGCTTCGATTTGCAAAAAGAATCAAATAAAACGGAGTCATAAAACTCAAGTTATGATCAAATGAAGTTTGAATTCAAATCTGGTCTAATTCAAATTTTAAACTTTCAAAAACATGTTTAAGTTGGATTACTGGATAGAGGGGATCATAACGAAGAAGTGGGCGTTGGTTTCGTTAGATTTGGATAAACGAGTAAAAACTTGTAGCCGTTTGAAGTACAGGGACTAATCTATGAAGAAATTTATCACGAATAGGTACCTGGCCGAAATTAAAAGAAAAAGAAAAATACTATATAACGAATGTTCGCTACCGGACGCTAACGAACAAAATCGTTCGCTGCGAAGGAAAAAACAGTAAATGTTCACTACATAAGTAGACTAAAAAAAATAGATCTAGGTTTTCTATGGAAAACCGATCTAGGGTTTTGTTTTGTAAAACTGAAAGAAAAGCGGCGAATTTTACCGGCTTGGACGAAATAAACCGACGGCGGCGGCGGTTTCCCGGTGGCTCTCCGGCGAGGGGGCGACAACGGCGGTTGCGGCGGAGAGAGGCGGCGCGGGGCGAAGCAAGAGGCGGCGCGGTGGTGGAGCAACGGCGGCGGCGAGATGCGGCGACGACGGCTGCGGGAGCAGAGGAGGGCAGCGGCGAACGGGGTCAGGGGGGACGGGGCCCGGTATTTATGGGAGGAGGGCAAGGCGGCGCGGAGGTGGCCGGGTTGGCCACGGCGAGCGGCGGCGGCGACATGGACTCGTGAGGAGTCCCTGTCGGGGACGACGACGGCTGGGCTGGGCCTGGCTGGCTTGCTGGGCCGGCCCAGTCGGGGAGAAGTTTTTTTTTACATTTTTTTCAGACAAACATAAACATAAAAACAAAAAATAGAAGAAAATACTATATAGGTATATAATATATCAAAATTTTCAGAAAAAGATTTCCTACAGCATGAACATTTTTCTATCATTTAATAAAATACACACAAATTTTAATAATTCAAACATTGCTCCTCCCCTTATAAAATCCAATAAAATCAATTTAAAAAAAATACCAAAAGTAATTCAAATTTATTTCTCTCCAATTTTCTGATGTAGGGAATCATGTTACCCTATTTTCCATGTATTTTATTTTTGGAGAAAAATAATTTGAATAAAACTCAAATAACTCCAAATTGGAAATAAATTCAAAGGGGCTTTGAATTTAATTCTTTGAAACTCCCAACTCATATTTCATATGTTTTGAAGAAGTCATTTTATCTTCACTCTTGAAAATCATTGAGTTGCATAAAGTTTCTGGATTGGAAACATTTTCCAAATGGAATTCAAATATTTTCAAACACCCTTCTCATTTATTTAAATGGAAGAAGTCATGTCATCTTCTCTCCAGGGTTTTGTATTTGAAAATAATTTGAATTCATGGAGATCAAAATGCAAAAATGAAAGTTTGGGAAAGTCCTTTTATTCCCTCTCATTTAACTTTCAAAAAGTTTCGAATTTCACTCAATCAATCACACAACAATCAAACAATCAGTCAAATCTATCTATTTATTATAACATTCCAAAATTTAGAATTTTGGGATGTTACAGCATCTAGAGTATTAAGTTCATAAGAACGGAGTAACACATTAGGCAAGATGACATGATGTAGAGGTATAAACTCAAGCAATATGATATAAACCCTATCTTTTTATCCTCGATGGCAACAATACAATACGTGTCATTTCCTTTTCTGTCACTGAGATCGAGCGCCGCAAGATTGAACCCAAAGCTAAGCACTTCTCCCTTGCAAGAAAGATCAATCTGGTAGGCCAAACTAAACCGATAATTCGAAGAGACTTGCAAAGATATCAAATCATGCATATAAGAATTCAGAGAAGAATCAAATAATATTCATAGATAATCAAGTTCATAAACCCACAATTCATCGGATCTCGGCAAACACACCGCAAAAAGAGTTACATCGAATAGATCTCCAAGAGAATCGAGGAGAACTTTCTATTGAGATCCAAAGAGAGAGAAGAAGCCATCTAGTTAATAACTATGGCCCCGAAGGTCTATGGTAAACTACTCACACATCATCGGAGAGGCTATGGTGTTGATGTAAAAGCCCTCCGTTATCCGATCCCCCTCCGGCAGATCGCCGAAAAAGTCCCCAAGATGGGATTTCACGGGTACAGAAGGTTGCGGCGGTGGAAAAGGTGTTACGTGGCTCTCCCCGAAGGTTTCAGGGTATAAGAGTATATATAGGCGAAAGAAGTAGGTCGGTGGAGCTACGAGGGGCCCACAAGGGTGGGGGCGCGCCCACCCCCTGGGGTGCGCCCTCCTGCCTCGTGGCTTCCTCGCTGCTTTCTTGTTGTTCACTCCAAGTCTCTTGAGTCGTGTTTGTTCCAAAAACGATCCTTGCGAAGGTTTTATTCCGTTTGATATTCCTTTTCTGCGAAACATTGAAATAGGCAAAAAAAATAGCAATTTGCACTGGGCCTTCGGTTAATAGGTTAGTCCCAGAAATAATATAAAAAGGTATATTAAAGCCCATTAAACATCCAAAAGAGATAATATAATAGCATGGAACAATCAAAAATTATATATACGTTGGAGACGTATCACTATACTACTGATGGCAAGCTCCATGCAACTAATCTGGATAATAAGCGCATGAATACAAGTTATCGTTGAAATGAAAGACAATTAGAAATCCACTTTGTCTATGCACTAAGAAGTTACCAGTAATGCAACCATGAATCTCATTGTGTCATATAGTGAGCCTCTTGTCTCATCATTCAAAATCACGGTGATTAAGTTACTGCGCAAGGAACTTAACAATAAAATTGGTTGTGCAATATGTCTAGTGAGTTGAGGGAGCTTTTTGTAAAGTAATAAATATATGTCTCTTTCCCAACCTAAGAACTAGCGTGGGAGTTGAGTTTCTTTTATGTTCGCGTGATAATTCTAGGGTAGGGATAGAAGTGAGGCCATTTGATCTATTAGTCCATTCAACAATACCGCCGTGATAATTTGAGTAGTCATCAACTTTGCTTTGCCAGACGTTCTTAACGTCATCAGCAGCAGCTGCAGCAGACCTGGCACATAGCGGTGCTTCCAGGACGTAATTCTTATGTGCAACAATGAGGATAATCCTCAAGTTACGCACCCAGTCTGTGTAGTTGCTACCATCATCTTTCAACTTAGCTTTCTCTAGGAACGCATTAAAATTCAAAGGAACAGTAGCACGGGCTATTGATCTACAACACATAGACATGCAAAATAATATCAGGTACTAAGTTCATGATAAATTAAAGTTCAATTAATCATATTACTTAAGAACTCCCACTTAGATAGACATCTCTCTAATCATCTAAGTGATCACATGATCCAAATCAACTAAACCATGTCCGATCATCACGTGAGATGGAATAGTTTTCAATGGTGAACATCACTATGTTGATCATATCTACTATATGATTCACGCTCGACCTTTCGGTCTCAGTGTTCCGTGGCCATATCTGCATATGCCAGGCTCGTCAAGTTTAACCCGAGTATTCTGCGTGTGCAAAACTGGCTTGCATCCGTTGTATGTGAACGTAGAGCTTATCACACCCGATCATCACGCGGTGTCTCGGCACGATGAACTTTCGCAACAGTGCATACTCAGGGAGAACACTTGTACCTTGAAATTTAGTGAGAGATCATCTTATAATGCTACCGTCGAACTAAGCAAAATAAGATGCATAAAGGATAAACATCACATGCAATCAATATAAGTGATATGATATGGCCATCATCATCTTGTGTCTTTGATCTCCATCTCCAAAGCACCGTCATGATCACCATCGTCACCGGTGCGACACCTTGATCTCCATCGTAGCATCGTTGTCGTCTCGCCAACTATTGCTTCTATGACTATCGCTGCCGCTTAGTGATAAAGTAAAAACGATTACAGGGCGATTGCATTGCATACAATAAAGCGACAACCATATGGCTCCTGCCAGTTGTCGATAACTCTGTTACAAAACATGATCATCTCATACAATAAAATTTAGCATCATGTCTTGACCATATCACATCACAACATGCCTGCAAAAAACAAGTTAGACGTCCTCTACTTCGTTGTTGCAAGTTTTACGTGGCTGCTACGGGCTGAGCAAGAACCGTTCTTACCTACGCATTAAAACCACAACGATTTTTTGTCAAGTGTGTTGTTTTAACCTTCAACAAGGACCGGGCGTAGTCACTCTTGATTCAACTAAAGTTGGAGAAACTGACACCCACCAGCCACCTATGTTTAAAGCACGTCAGTAGAATCAGTCTCGTGTAAGCGTACGCATAATGTCGGTCCGGGCCGCTTCATCCAACAATACCGCCGAATCAAAGTATGACATGCTGGTAAGAATTATGACTATTATCGCCCACAACACTTTGTGTTCTACTCGTGCATATAACATCTACGCATAGACCTGGCTCGGATGCCACTGTTGGAGAACGCAGTAATTTCAAAAAAAATCCTACGCACACACAAGATCCATCTAGGTGATGCATAGCAACGAGAGGGAGAGTGTTGTCCACGTATCCTCGTAGACCGAAAGCGGAAGCGTTATGATAACGCGGTTGATGTAGTCGTACGTCTTCACGATCCAACCGATCCTAGTACCGAAAGTACGGCACCTCCATGATCTGCACACGTTTAGCTCGGTGACGTCCCACGAACTCTAGATCCAGCTCAGTGTCGAGGGAGAGCTTCGTCAGCACGACGACGTCATGACGGTGATGATGAAGTTACCGACGCAGGGCTTCGCCTAAGCACTACAACGATATGACCGAGGTGGAAATCCGTGGAGGGGGTACCGCACATGGCTAAACAATCAATTTGTGTGTCTATGGGGTGCCCCCTCCACCGTATATAAAGGAGGGGAGGAGGAGGCTGGCCGGCCCTAGAGGGCGCGCCAAGGGGGGAGGAATCCTCCTCCTAGTAGGAGTAGGATTCCTCCTTTCCTAGTCCTACTAGGAGGGGAAAGGAAGGAGAGGGGGAGGGGGAGGGAGAAGGAAAGAGGGCCACGCCCCCTTCCCCTAGTCCAATTCGGACTCCCTTGGGGGCGCACCTCCTGGCTGCTGCCTTCTCTCTCCCCTAAAGCCCACTAAGGGCCCAATAACTTCCCGGGGGGGTTCCGGTAACCCTTCGGCATTCCGGTTTTATCCGGAATCTCCCGGAACCCTTCCGGTGTCCGAACATAGCCATCGAATATATCAATCTTTCTGTCTCAACCATTTCGAGACTCTTCGTCATGTCAGTGATCACATCTAAGACTCCAAACTACATTCGGTACATCAAAACACATAAACTCATAATACCGATCATCACCGAATGTTAAGCGTGCGGACCCTACGGGTTCAAGAACTATGTAGACATGACCGAGACTCGTCTCCGATCAATAACCAATAGCGGAACCTGGATGCTCATATTAGTTCATACATATTCTACGAAGATCTTTATCGGTCAAACTGCATAACAACATACGTTGTTCCCTTTGTCATCGATATGTTACTTGCCCGAGATTCAATCGTCGGTATCTCAATACCTAGTACAATCTCATTACCTGCAAGTCTCTTTACTCGTTCCGTAATGCATCATCCTGCAACGAACTCATTAGTCACATTGCTTGCAAGGCTTATAGTGATGTGCATTACCGAGAGGGCCCAGAGATACCTCTTCGATACTCGGAGTGACAAATCCTAATCTCGATCTATGCAACTCAAAAAACACCATCAGAGACACCTGTAGAGCATCTTTATAATCACCCGGTTACGTTGTGACGTTTGATAGCACACTAAGTGTTCCTCCGGTATTCGGGAGTTGCATAATCCCATAGTCATAGGAACATGTATAAGTCATGAAGAAAGCAATAGAAACAAACTAAACGATTAAGTGCTAAGTGATACGTCTCTAACGTATCTATCATTTTTGATTGCTCCATGCTATATTATCTACTGTTTTAGGCAATATTGGGCTTTATTATCCACTTTTATATTATTTTTGGGACTAACCTATTAACCGGAGGCCCAGCCCAGATTTGCCATTTTATGCCTATTTCAGTGTTTCGAGGAAAAGGAATATCAGACAGAGTCAAAACGGAATGAAATCAACTGGAGAAGTTGTTTTTGGAAGGAAACCCACCAGATAAACTTGGACTCTACGTCAGAAGATACGGGAGCTGTCCACGAGGATGGGGGCACGCCCACCCCCCTGGGGCGCACCCCCTGCCTCATGGGGCCCCCACAGCTCCACCGACGTACCCCTTGCATCCATATATACCTATGTATTGTAAAACTTCCAGAACAGAGATTAGATCTGGAGTTCCGCCGCCGCAAGCCTCTGTAGCCACCAAAAACCTCTCGGGACCCTGTTCCGGCACCCTGCCGGAGGGGGGAACCTTCACCGGTGGCCATCTTCATCATCCCGGCGCTCTCCATGACGAGGAGGGAGTAGTTCACCCTCGGGGCTGAGGGTATGTACCAGTAGCTATGTGTTTGATCTCTCTCTCTCTCTCTCTCTCTCTCTCTCTCTCTCTCGTGTTCTTGATTTGGCACGATCTTGATGTATCGCGAGCTTTGCTATTATAATTGGATCTTATGTTTCTTCTCCCCCTCTTCTCTCTTGTAATGGATTGAGTTTCCCCTTTGAAGTTATCTTATCGGATTGAGTCTTTAAAGATTTGAGAACACTTGATGTATGTCTTGCCATGCTTATCTGTGGTGACAATGAGATATCACGTGCCACTTGATGTATGTTTTGGTGACGAACTTGCGGGTTTCGCCCATGAACCTATGCATAGGGGTTGGCACACGTTTTCGCCGTGATTCTCCGGTAGAAACTTTGGGCACTCTTTGAGGTTCTATGTGTTGGTTGAATAAATGAATCTGAGATTGTGTGATGCATATCGTATAATCATACCCACGGATACTTGAGGTGACATTGGAGTATCTAGGTGACATTAGGGTTTTGGTTGATTTGTATCTTAAGGTGTTATTCTAGTACGAACTCTAGGGCTGTTTGTGATACTTATAGGAATAGCCCAACGGATTTGAGGTGGTTTTGTACCCTACCATAATCTCTTCGTTTGTTCTCCACTATTAGTGTCTTTGGGGTGACTCTTTGTTGCATGTTGAGGGATAGTTATGTGATCCAACTATGTTATTATTGTTGAGAGGACTTGCACTAGTGAAAGTATGAACCCTAGGCCTTGTTTCCTAGCATTGCAATACCGTTTACGCTCACTTTTATCACTTGCTACCTTGCTGTTTTTATATTTTCAGTTTACAGAAACCTATATCTACCATCCATATTGCACTTGTATCACCATCTCTTCGCCGAACTAGTGCACCTATACAATTTACCATTGTATTGGGTGTGTTGGGGACACAAGAGCTCTTTGTTATTTGGTTGCAGGGTTACTTGAGAGAGACCATCTTTATCCTACGCCTCCTACGGATTGATAAACCTTAGGTCATCCACTTGAGGGAAATTTGCTACTGTCCTACAAACCTCTGCACTTGGAGGCCCAACAACGCCTACAAGAAGAAGGTTGTGTAGTAGACATCAAGCTCTTTTCTGGCGCCGTTGCCGGGGAGGCTAGGTAAGTGAAGGTATATCTTTAGATCTTGCAACCGAATCTTTTTGTTTCTTGTTTTAGCACTAGTTAGTCTATAAAAGAAAACTACCAAAAAATGGAATTGAGTTTGTCTCATACGCTTCATCTTTTTAATATCTTTCGTGAGTATGATGGAAAGGAAAATTGTGCCAAAGTGTTAGAAGAAGAATGCATTAAAATTTTTGGCACTAAATTTTTGAATGATGAGCATGATTGCAATGTTGTTATTATGAACTCCTTGAATATCCATGATGCTAATGATATGCAAAGCCACAAGCTTGGGGAAGCTATGTTTGATGAAGATGATATTTTTTGTCCCCCAAGATTTGATGAGCAAATTTACTATGATGAAAGCATGCCTCCTATCTATGATGATTATTGTGATGACACCTATGCTTTAAAGAATAATAATAACCATGAAACTTGTCATCTTGATCTTAATTTTCAATCACATGATAGTTATTTTGTTGAGTCTGCTCCCACTACTATTCATGAGAACAAATTTGCTTATGTGGAGAGTAATAAAATTTCTATGCTCATATATTATGAAAATAATGCTTTAGGTGCTGGTTATATTGTTGAATTCATTCATGATGCTACTGAAAATTATTATGAGGGAGGAACATATGCTTGTAGGAGTTTCAATAATATCAAGTTTCCTCTCTATGTGCTTAAAATCTTGAAGTTATGCTTGTTTTACCTTCCTATGCTAGTTGATTGTTGTTCATATAAGTTGTTTGCTCACAAAATCCCAATGCATAGGAAGTGGGTTAGACTTAAATGTGCAAGTCATATTCTTCATGATGCTCTCTTTATGTTTCAATTCCTATCTTTTATGTGAGCATCATTGAAATCATCATGCCTAGCTAGGGGCATTAAACGATAGCGCTTGTTGGGAGGCAACCCAATTTTATTTTAGTTTCTTGCTTTTTGGTTCTGTTTAGGAATAAATAATACATCTAGATTCTATTTAGATGTGGTTTTATGTTTTAATTAGTGTTTGTGCCAAGTAGAACCTTTGGGAAGACTTGGGTGAAGTCTTTATGATCATGCTGTAAAAAACAGAAACTTTAGCGCTCACGAGATTAGCTAGAACTTTTTACTGGAGAGTACTATTTAGTTGATTATTTTTGCAGATGATTACTAGAAAAATTAATAAGGTCCACCAATTTGTTTTAGAATTTTTGGAGTTCCAGAAGTTTGCGTTAGTTACATATTACTACAGACTGTTCTGTTTTTGACAGATTATGTTTTTTGTGTGTTGTTTGCTTATTTTGATGACTCTATGGCTAGTGAAATAGTTTATAAACCATAGAGAAGTTGGAATACAGTAGGTTTAACACCAATATAAATAAAGAATGAGTTCATTACAGTACCTTGAAGTGGTATTTTGTTTTCTTTCGCTAACGGAGCTCACGAGTTTTCTGTTAAGTTTTGTGTTGTGAAGTTTTCAAGTTTTGGGTAAAGATTCAATGGACTATGGAATAAGGAGTGGCAAGAGCCTAAGCTTGGGGATGCCCAAGGCCCCCCAAGGTAATATTCAAGGATAACCAAGAATCTAAGCTTGGGGATGCCCCGGATGGCATCCCCTCTTTCGTCTTCGTTCATCGGTAACTTTACTTGGAGCTATATTTTTATTCACCACATGATATGTGTTTTGCTTGGAGCGTCATTTTATTTTCTTTAGATTTGCTTGCTGTTTGTATAAAGTACCAAGATCTGAAATTATTAAATGGGAGAGTCTTCACATAGTTGCATAATTATTCTACTACTCATTGATCTTCACTTATATCTTTTGGAGTAGTTTGTTGTTGCTCTAGTGCTTCACTTATATCTTTTAGAGCACGGTGGTGGTTTTATTTTGAAGAAATAGATGAACTCTCATGCTTCACTTAGATTATTTTGAGAGTCTTAAATAGCATGGTAATGTTTTTAATTCTAATATGCTAGGCATACAAGACTAATAAAAGAAAAATTCTTATGAGTGTGTTGAATACTAAGAAAAGATTGAAGCATGATAATTGTTTTGAGATATGGTGGTGATAATATTAGAGTCATGCTAGTCGAGTAGTTGTGAATTTAAATAATACTTGCGTTGAAGTTTGTGATTCCCGTAGCATGCACGTATGGTGAACCGTTATGTAACGAAGTCAGAGCATGAGGTGTTTATTGACTGTCCACCTTATGAGTGGCGGTCGGGGATGAGCGATGGTCTTTTCCTACCAATCTATCCCCCTAGGAGCATGCGCGTAATACTTTGCTTTGATAACTTCTAGAATTTTGCAATAAGTATGTGAACTCTTTATGACTAATGTTGAGTCCATGGACTATACGCACTTTTTCCCATCCTTCCACCATTGCTAGCCTCTCTAATACCGTGCACTTTTCACCGGCATCATACACCCACCATATATCTTCCTCAAAACAGCCACCATACCTACCTATCATGGCACTTCCATAGCCATTCCGAGATATATTGCCATGCAACTTTCCACCATTCCGATTATTATGACACGCTCCATCATTGTCATATTGCTTAGAATGATCATGTAGTTGACATTGTATTTGTGGCAAAGCCACCATTCATAATTCTTTCATACATGTCACTCTTGATTCATTGCATATCCCGGTACACCGCCGGAGGCATTCATATAGAGTCATAATTTGTTCTAAGTATCGAGTTGTAGTTCATGAGTTGTAAGTAAATAAAAGTGTGATGATCATCATTTTTAGAGCATTGTCCCAAGTGAGGAAAGGATGATGGAGATTATTGTTTTGAATCAGACAAAAAGATCGAATCACTTGACGATGGTTACAGGGGGGTTTATATCTCCCTTGGAGAGACACAACGGTCCAGAGGAGGGACGCGTCGGTTCCAGGGAGACGGCGACGGTTCGACAGAGAGAGCAACCGTGCGCTCGATGGACAAGGGGAGATTTCCCTAATTACAGATTATTTTAATCTTAACACTCCCCCTAATCTACGCTTGACCATGTAGATCATCTTCACGATTGTTCGGGAAGCTCTATCATCTCAAAATATTCTCCTTCAAAAGTTCTTCATAAAATCTTTGATGAGATCCTGAAACATATACTCACAAAGAAAATAGCATAATGTGATGTCATTAAAATGAGGATATCTCAAGAAGAGACTCCCCCTGATACCTGCAAGTCCCTAAGTCTTCGCATACCAATTCCATGAACACATTTCTGGAATGTAGAATGTGGTAGAGACTTGGTAAATAAATCAGCAAGGTTGTCGCATGATTTGACTTGCAGAATGCTTATTTCCCCGCTTTTCTGAAGATTATGGGGAAAAAACCATTTAGGAGAAATATGCTTGGTGATATTACTCTTGATATATCCTGTTTGCATCTGTGCAACACAGGCCGCATTATCTTCATAGATAATGGTAGGTGATTTTATCGAACCCATTCCACATGACTGTTGTATGTGGTTTATCATTCTGCGAAGCCATACACATTCGCATGTTGCTTCAAATAATGAAATTATTTCAGAATGATTGGTAGATGTTGCCACCAGAGTCTGTTTCGAAGACTTCCATGATATAGCAGTGCCACCATGTAGGAACACGAAGCCGGTCTGAGATCTGGCATTATGGGGATCAGACAAATAGCCGGCATCTGCATATCCAATCACATCAGAGTCCTGATTTTTCTGGAACTGGAAAAATAGGCCAAGATCCTTTGTGCCTTGGAGATATCGAAAGATATTCTCCACTCCAGACCAATGACGTTTGGTGGGAGCCGCGCTATGTCTAGCGAGTAGATTCACTACAAATGCAATATCAGGTCTTGTGCAATTTGCAAGATACATAAGCGCTCCAACAGCACTAAGGTATGGAACTTCAGGTCCCAACACCTCTTCTCCATCATCCCTTGGTCTGAACGGATCTTTCTCTACGTCTAGAGATCGAACCACCATGGGAGTTTTAGATGGATAGGATTTGTCCATATTGAATTTCTCCAATATTTTCTGGATATAGGCAGATTGGTGTACCATGATTCCTGAGGGAAGATGCTCAAGTTGAATACCTAAGCAAAATTTGGTTTTACCCAAATCCTTCATCTCAAATTCCATCTTTAGGTGATTGCGTGCTTCATCAATGTCTGGTGTGCTGCCGATGATGTTGAGATCATCAACATACACAGAAATGATGCAAAATCCTGTAGAGGACTTCTTGATGAAAACACATGGGCAATCAGCACTATTGGAGTATCCCTTTTGAAGAAGGAACTCACTGAGTCGGTTGTACCACATCCGTCCCGACTGCCTTAAGCCATATAATGACTTATTCAGCTTTACACAATACATGTTGCGTTTTGCATTTTTATTCGGGACAGAGATTCCATCAGGAACCTTCATATATATGTCCGAATCTAGTGACCCGTAAAGGTATGCGGTCACGACGTCCATCAACTGCATAGATAGACGATTTTGCACTGCCAAGGATATAAGATATCGGAAAGTGGTTGCACTCATTACTGGAGAATATGTTTCAGTGAAATCAATGCCGGGTTTCTGCGTGAAACCTTGTGCTACGAGCCTTGCTTTATATCTCACCACCTCATTGTTCTCATTCCGTTTCCGGAGAAAAACCCATTTGAATCCCACAGGGAAAACACTGGGAGGTGTAGGTATTGCTTCAGTGAATACCTTTTTTTTGTTAAGCGAGGCAATTTCTGCTTGGATTGCATCCTTCCATTTAGGCCAGTCGGAGCGCTTTTGGCACTCAGCGATAGACCTTGGATCATGATCAGTGAGAAGGGTATCTGCAATCTTTTCAGCAAAAAATATGTCGACAGTCGTAGTCTTACGGTCAAATAATTCTCCAGAATCAACATACTTGATGGAAATTTCCTGCACCCCTAGTGACTCTTCATGATTTCCCAATACGATCGAGTCTGGGTGTTTCGATGTCCCAGTCAGTTTGTGCATACTGGAACTGGGTTGTGGAGGTTGCCCTTCCACTGGGTGTATACTACCCATCAGGTGTTTGTCAACGTTGAGTTGACCTGCATTTACTGACTCTGAGGTTTTTCTCCTCGATTTCCTTTGCTTCTTGTTAGAAGCATGCTCCAGGTCAGAGGCCGTACTACTCCCCCTCTTTTTAGGAATAGGGAGTTGAGTGGTTTTTATTGGTACCTCCACTCTTTCTGGCGCGTTTCTGGCCGGGTTTAAGGATTTTGTAACACCTTTCAAATCAGTAAATGAATCTGGCAGATTATTTGCAAGATGTTGCAAATTAATGATCTTTCGAACTTGAAGTTCGGTCTCATGGGTACGTGGATCAGAGGATGAAATGGAATGAGCATTCCAATCAATTTCCGGGCATTCTTTCTGGTACTTGAAACCTCCCCCTAATGCCGGAAAATGTTCCTCATTAAATATGCAATCAGCGTGATGGGCTGTGAACAGATCCCCAGTCAGGGGTTCCAGGTACTTGATAATCGACGGCGATTTGTACCCCACATAGATCCCCAACTTCCTGTGTGGGCCCATAGATGTTCGCTGTGGTGGTGAGATCGGGATGTATGCAGCACATCCGAACTTACGCAGATGGGAAATGCTTGGAGGATTTCCACGTACCAATTCCAGAGGGGAAGAACTGTGATATGCAGTTGGCCTCAATTGTATCAAGTCAGCAGCGTGTAAAACAGCGTGACCCCAACAAGAGGTTGGCAAGTTGCAATTCGTCAACAAAGGTCTTGCAATGAGTTTGATCCTCTTAATCAATGCTTCAGGCAAACCATTTTGTGTATGGACATATGGAACAGAGTGCTGAACTTCAATCCTCAAAGCCATGCAATAATCATTGAAAGCACGTGAGGAGAATTCTGCAGCATTGTCCATTCGAATTGACTTAATTCGACTTTCAGGATAATGGGCTTGCAACTTAATGACTTGCCTCATTATCTTGGCAAATGCATGGTTTCGTGTGGATAGAAGACACACATGTGACCATCGTGTAGATGCGTCAATCAGAACCATGAAATACCGGAAAGGTCCAAATAATGGCTGAATGGGACCACAAATATCTCCTTGAATACGTTCAAGGAATTGAAGTGGTTCAGCTTGTAGTTTGAGGTGTGAGGGCCTCAAAATTAGCTTTCCCGTGGCACAAGATGTGCACACAAAATCAGAAGATTGAGGAAATTTTGACTCAAGCAAATTATGACCAATGGAATTGCTAGTAATTTTTCTCATCATCCCTATTCCAGGATGGCCTAGGCGATCATGCCAGGTTTGGAATGCGTTAACATTCTGAAAAATTACTTTGTACGCAACATGTTCCACGGGTTTGATGTACGTATAGTACAAACCAGACGATAGAGAAGGAATTTTCTCATGTACCTTTTTGCCATATCCGTCATCTTTAGTAAAGAGTAGATACTCCTCTTTGTTGTCTTCATGGGTTTCAATATGAAAACCATTTTTACGGATATCTCGATAACTGATCAGGGTACGTGCAGAATCGGGATACAGTAAAGCATCCTCAATTGTCACATATGTACCACTTGGGAGGGTGAATATGGCACGTCCAGTACCAACAATCATAGTATCGCGTCCAGCGATAGTTAGAATATCTCCATTTGTCTTTTTCAGAGTTTGGAAATATTTCATCTCCCTCAGTATGGAGTTTGTGGCACCACTGTCCACAAGGCATAATTCCTCTTCCATCGGATTGTCCCCGTAGAAAAACTATATAAAACAAAGAATTTTCAATAAGAAGACCTCATAGTAATATATAGAATACAATCTTTATTATATCAAATGTGCTGATACAATACAATATAAAGACAACAACAAACTTATGTTCTTATTACAATCATCACAAATGGACATAATTCAGTAGATCACTAGGAGATTGAGGGACTAGTCGAAGTCGCCAAACACGTTGTTTGCGGTGTACTCAATCAGCGTGTTCTCCATTTCAGCAGTAGCCTCAGGCAGATAAGGAATCACGGCGTTGCTCAGTCCAGGAGGAACATCGTGCGAACCACCAGCTCCTTTTGCGCTATCCGGATGAAGGTTGAAGTTGGCTTCAAACCTTTTCCCTTGAGGTGCTTTGCGTCCCTGAGATTGCTGGTACAGCATAACCAGATGCTTGGGCATTGTGCACTTTTCAGTAGAATGCGTGGAGCATCCACACTTGTTGCAAAGCTTAGATTTATCAAACCTGAGCTTTGAAGTGCCTTTTCCCTTACCTGGGTATCTAGATCTCCTGTTCCCATTGCGCTTTCGCTTATGCTCGAAATTGGATTGTTTACCCCGAGGGGTACCATTAAACTTCTGTCTATTTGCAACATTCAGATGGACTTCAGGTAAAGGTTGTGCCCCAACTGGGCGCTGAGAGCCATTCTTAGCGAGTAGCTCATCATGCTTTTCAGCCTGAAGTAACATGTGAATAAGCTCGGAATAGACAGTGTAGTTACGAGCACGGTATTGCTGTTGGAGGATCCTATCTGAAGGGAGCATAGTAGATAATGTTTTCTCTATCTTCTCCCCCTCAGTAGGTTCCTTCTCACAAAAACGCAGTTTGGAACATATCTTATGAACAACATGATTGTACTCACCGATGGACTTGAAATCCTGAAGACGGAGATGAGTCCAATCATGGAGTGCTTTTGGCAGGACTACTGCCTTCTGCTGTTCATACCTCGTTTTGAGGGCCAGAAACAGAGTACTGGGAGATTCCTCCTGTAAATACTCAAACTTGAGATCTGGATGAATATGGTGCCTTATGATGAATAAAGCAGCATAGTTCTGCTGTTCTGTCAGCGGCGTGGCCCCATCCGGGAGAGGAGTCTCCGGGGGTTGTATTGCACGCGCTATCCCACGGGACGCAAGACTGATCTTGATGTCCATAGCCCATGTAGGGTAATTGTGGCCATTGAGGGCAAGCTCCTCAAACTCTTTGGCAGTCATCTTGGCCTACATGGGAGAACCAGAGATAATTAATTTACGGGTGGTAAACTAAAAACCATCATGGTTGTGTAATAAGAATGCAAAAATTTGATACTCAAGTGTAAACTTGAAAAATTCTCAACCTCAATTCTGTAAACATAACACTTTGAAGATCACTTAGATCTCACAGTAATAGGCTACATCGCCATTACCTTGTGTATGCTACAATTCAAATATAAGGAATACACGTTGGAGGTAATCGTTTGTCGAGAATGACAAAGCGTAGACCTCACAGTAAGAGAGGACAGTCTGCAAATAAGCAGTAGATCACAACTCATTACCTTGTGATTCCAAATAAAATGAGGGAGAAACATTCAAAAATTTGCAAGTTTGATATGCGAGAGAAGATCTCAATCGCAAAGACATGTTTGATAAAAATGAGATGTGATAAACACATGGAACATGTCATTCTTCCCAGATGAAATCCGGTACTTTATTTATATTATCAATCCATTACATAATATAAACACACCTACTAATAATTACACAAGTCCTAACATAGAATGAATCTAGAACAGGACTAATATGTAAGTAGTAGTCAATCTATGTACTAAACAGTACTGAACATAGACTAAAATTGCACAAATACAATAATTAGTACTAGACTAATAAAAACAGAGAAAAAAATCACACATCTGGCCAGCCCACCCGCCACAGCACTGCACAGGGGGGAAGGCGCCTGGGCCTGGGCCTGCCCGGCCTTTGGCCGGCCCACACGCCACCGCACCGCACAAAACAGGGGGGGAGCAGGCGGATCGGATAAGGGTCGGAATATCCGAACCCCGCACCACCACCTCGGCTCGTTCCCCACTGTCACACGGCGGCACCGGCGGGAGGAGTGGCCGCCGCAGGCCCTCGCGATTCCGGTGGTCACCGGCGTAGCACCGACGACCCCTCCTCGTCCGAAGAAGAGTCGACGACGACGGGATCCGGGCGAGCAGTCCCTGGTGCGGCGCTGGCGAGTCCGAGGCTCGCCGGAGCCCACGAACCGGGGCGGCGGCTGGGGCGACGGTCGATGGCGGCGACGGCGCGCCCGAAGAGACGCCCGAAGCACCGTGCGGCCCGGTTGCTCGAGCCCGCAGCAGTCTCCTGCTGATGCGTGGCGGTGGCGGCACCGTCCTCCATGCCTACTCCAAGGCGGACGACCCCGGAGGCACCGGTCGGCGCGGAGACGAAGGCGAGCGCCTCCTCCTCGTTCACGACGGCGCACATCGGCACGGGGCAGTATCCGGGTGGGCCAGCGGCTTCGGCAGCGGGCGTTGGCGTCAACGGCGCGAGCCACGCGGCCGGCGGAGGAGGTGGTGGAGGCGGGGGTCCAGGGGGCGGCACAGGCGCGGCTGCAGCCCTGTGCACCATGGAGGCAATCGGGCCGGCCACTAGCCAGGGGTCGAACCCCATGGGCGCCTGGCCACGGGCGCACGGAGCACCATCGTGGGCGCGTCCAGGGGCGAGGGGAGCACCGCGGGGGGCGCGTCCAGCGGCGCGGTGGCGGCCAGGAGCACCACGTCCAGTGGCGCGGTGGCGGCCAGGAGCGCCACGTCCAGCGGCGCTGCGGCCGAATCGACGGATGGCTTGCATCCGGCGACGGAAACGGCGGTGGCCACCAACTCCATGGCGGCGAAGGGCAATGAGGCGGTAGCGGCAACCGTCCTCGCGGATCAGACGGAGGAAGAAGGAGACGAGGCCTGTCATCTCACCGGCGGCGAGTACTTCCTCTCTTCTCCTTTCTCTGTTGCCTTTTTGCTCTCGCTGGTTGTTCTACGTGCTGATAACGTGTTTTGAATCAGACAAAAAGATCGAATCACTTGACGATGGTTACAGGGGGGTTTATATCTCCCTTGGAGAGACACAACGGTCCAGAGGAGGGACGCGTCGGTTCCAGGGAGACGGCGACGGTTCGACAGAGAGAGCAACCGTGCGCTCGATGGACAAGGGGAGATTTCCCTAATTACAGATTATTTTAATCTTAACAATTATGATTCCCCCACAAGTCGGGATGAGACTCCGGACGAAAAATAAAAAAAATATAAAAAAGAGGCCATAAAAAAGAGAAAAGGCCCAAACAAAAAAATAAAAAAATGAGAGAAAAAGAGAGAAGGGGCAATGTTACTATCCTTTTACCACACTTGTGATTCAAAGTAGCACCATGATCTTCATGATAGAGAGTCTCCTATGTTGTCACTTTCATATACTAGTGGGAATTTTTCATTATAGAACTTGGCTTGTATATTCCAATGATGGGCTTCCTCAAAATGCCCTAGGTCTTCGTGAGCAAGCGAGTTGGATGCACACCCACTTAGTTTCTTTTGTTGAGCTTTCATATACTTATAGCTCTAGTGCATCCGTTGCATGGCAATCCCTACTCACTCACATTGATATCTATTAATGGGCATCTCCATAGCCCGTTGATACGCCTAGTTAATGTGAGACTATCTTCCCCTCTTTTCGCCTTCTCCACAACCACCATTCTATTCCACATATAGTGCTATATCCATGGCTCACGCTCATGTATTGCGTGAAGATCGTAAAAGTTTTGAAAATGTTAAAGTATGAAACAATTGCTTGGCTTGTCATCGGGGTTGTGCATGATTTAAATACTTTGTGTGGTGAAGATGGAGCACAGCTAGACTATATGATTTCGTAGGGATAACTTTCTTTGGCTATGTTATTTTGAGAAGACATAATTGCTTTGTTAGTATGCTTGAAGTATTATTAATTTTATGTCAATATGAACTTTTGTCTTGAATCTTTCGGATCTGAATATTCATATCACAATATGAACATAGCCGTCCAATATATCAATCTTTATGTCTCAACCATTTCGAGACTCTTCGTCATGTTCGTGATCACATCCGAGACTCCGAACTACATTCGGTACATCAAAACACATAAACTCATAATACCGATCGTCACCGAACGTTAAGCATGCGGACCCTACGGGTTCGAGAACTATGTAGACATGACCGAGACTCGTCTCCGATCAATAACCAATAGCGGAACCTGGATGCTCATATTGGTTCCTACATATTTTACGAAGATCTTTATCGTTCAAACCGCATAACAACATACGTTGTTCCCTTTGTTATCGGTATGTTACTTGCCCGAGATTCGATCGTCGGTATCTCAATACCTAGTACAATCTCATTACCAGCAAGTCTCTTTACTCGTTCCGTAATGCATCATCCCGCAACTAACTCATTAGTCACATTGCTTGCAAGGCTTATAGTGATGTGCATTACCGAGAGGGCCCAGAGATACCTCTCCGATACTCAGAGTGACAAATCCTAATCTCGATCTATGCCAACTCAAAAAACACCATCGGAGACACCTGTAGAGCATCTTTATAATCACCCAGTTACGTTGTGACGTTTGATAGCACACTAATTGTTCCTCCGGTATTCGGGAGTTGCATAATCCCATAGTCATAGGAACATGTATAAGTCATGAAGAAAGCAATAGCAACAAACTAAACGATCAAGTGCTAAATGATACGTCTCCAACGTATCTATAATTTTTGATTGCTCCATGCTATATTATCTATTGTTTTAGGCAATATTGAGCTTTATTATCCACTTTTATATTATTTTTGGGACTAACCTATTAACCGGAGGCCCAGCCCAGATTTGATGTTTTATGCCTATTTCAGTGTTTCGAGGAAAAGGAATATCAGACGGAGTCAAAACGGAACAAAATCAACTGGAGATGTTATTTTTGGAAGGAAACCCACCACATAAACTTGGACTCTACGTCAGAAGATACGGGAGCTGGCCACGAGGGTGGGGGCGCGCCCACCCTCCTGGGGCACGCCCCCTGCCTCGTGGGGCCCCCCGCAACTCCACCGACGTACCCCTTGCACCCATATATACCTACGTATCGTAAAACTTCCAGAACAGAGATTAGATCTAGAGTTCCGCCGCCGCAAGCCTCTGTAGCCACCAAAAACCTCTCGGGACCCTATGCCGGCACCCTGCCGGAGGGGGGAACCTTCACCGGTGGCCATCTTCATCATCCGGACGCTCTCCATGACGAGGAGGGAGTAGTTCACCCTCGGGGCTGAGGGTATGTACCAGTAGCTATGTGTTTGATCTCTCTCTCTCTCTCTCTCTCTCGTGTTCTTGATTTGGCACGATCTTGATGTATCGCAAGCTTTGCTATTATCGTTGGATCTTATGTTTCTTCTCCCCCTCTTCTCTCTTGTAATGGATTGAGTTTCCCCTTTGAAGTTATCTTATCGGATTGAGTCTTTAAAGATTTGAGAGCACTTGATGTATGTCTTGCCGTGCTTATCTGTGGTGACAATGGGATATCACGTGCCACTTGATGTATGTTTTGGTGACCAACTTGCGGGTTCCGCCCATGAACCTATGCATAGGGGTTGGCACACGTTTTCGTCGTGATTCTCCGGTAGAAACTTTGGGCACTCTTTGAGGTTCTATGTGTTGGTTGAATAGATGAATCTGAGATTGTGTGATGCATATCGTATGATCATACCCACGGATACTTGGGGTGACACTGGAGTATCTAGGTGACATTAGGGTTTTGGTTGGTTTGTATCTTAAGGTGTTATTCTAGTACAAACTCTAGGGCTGTTTGTGACACTTATAGGAATAGCCCAACGGATTGATTGGAAAGAATAACTCTGAGGTGGGTTCGTACCCTACCATAATCTCTTTGTTTGTTCTCCGCTATTAGTGTCTTTGGAGTGACTCTTTGTTGCATGTTGAGGGATAGTTATGTGATCCAACTGTGTTATTATTGTTGAGAGGACTTGCACTAGTGAAAGTATGAACCATAGGCCTTGTTTCCTAGCATTGCAATGCCGTTTACGCTCAATTTTATCACTTGCTACCTTGCTGTTTTTATATTTTCAGTTTACAGAAACCTATATCTACCATCCATATTGCACTTGTATCACCATCTCTTCGCCGAACTAGTGCACCTATACAATTTACCATTGTATTGGGTGTGTTGGGGACACAAGAGACTCTTTGTTATTTGGTTGCAGGGTTGCTTGAGAGAGACCGTCTTCATCCTACGCCTCCTATGGATTGATAAACCTTAGGTCATCCACTTGAGGGAAATTTGCTACTGTCCTACAAACCTCTGCACTTGAAGGCCCAACAACGTCTACAAGAAGAAGGTTGTGTAGTAGACATCACTAAGCTAACGGAATGGGTCAAGTCAATCACATTATTCTCTAATGATGTGATCTCGTTAATCAAATGACAACTCATGTCTATGGTTAGGAAACTTAACCATCTTTGATTCAACGAGCTAGTCAAGTTGAGGCATACTAGTGACACTCTGTTTGTCTATGTATTCACACATGTACTAAGTTTCCGGTTAATACAATTCTAGCATGAATAATTAACATTTATCATGATATAAGGAAATATAAATAACAACTTTATTATTGCCTCTAGGGCATATTTCCTTCACTCCATTGCTTCTTCATTGATGCAGGGACAATGCCATTGGTCTGCTCCACCCAACGCACCAGGGAGGTTGTGCCGGCTGAGGGAGCGAGGCCCAAATGCAGGCTGCGGCAAACAATGGTGTCTTGCCATATCTGGATGGAGACGGGGCAGGAAGCTAGCAGGTGCACGACGTCCTCAATTGGCCCATTGCATAAGGAGCAAGACGGATTGTGAGGCCAACCTTTCTTCGCAAGCACATCAGCCGTGTTGCAGCGTCCAAGCAATGCCAACCATGCAAATAGTTTGCATTTGCCCGGTGCATCGGATTTCCATACAAACTCAGCCCAAGCAGACCGTGTGCAGCCCTCATATTGAATGATGTATGCCAATTTTGCCGCGTACATGCCATTTGTTGTCCACTTCCAACGAACCCGATCAGGCTCTTTTGTTAGGTGTAAATTTTGGACTCCTTCCCAAAGCGATAGGAATTCCCTTGTTGCCTGTGCAGATAGGTTTGCTTTGAGGTGTCCGATCCATCTGTTGCTCCCCATGGCTTGTGCAACAGTGAGGTTTTTCCTGGTGCAATGCTGAAACAGCGCCGAGAAGGCATCCTGGAGGGTGATGCCCTTAAACCGCGGCTCCTTCCAAAAGAGAATACGGTCACCCTTTCCCAGCTACAAATCAACTGAGGCGTTGAAGAGCGATCTGACCGCAGGATCGATAGGCAGTTCCAGCGCCTGCCATGCCTTGTTAGTGTCGATCCAGGAAAGCCACAACCACCTCATCCGTAGGGCGCGACTTTGAGCTGTCAGGTTGATGATGCCTAGACCACCGAGTTCCTTTGGCCGACATATTGTACCCCAGTTGACAAGACATTTTCCTCCGGCCGCCACCTCGCTGCCCTCCCAGAGGAACCTGCGTCGAATCTTGTCAATCATCTTAGCCAACCAAGCTAGTAATATCAAGGCGAGCATTTGGAAGATCGGCATCGCCGAGAGCACGGTTCTGACAAGGTCCAGCCGTCCAACAAGGGTTAGAAGGGTGAGCTTCCAGCCCTGCATCCTGGCAATGAGTTTGTCGCAGATCGGCTGGAGGTAATTTTTCCTCAGTTTCGTGTCCGCCAGCGGCATGCCCAGGTAGGTGCATGGGAATTCCTTGACGGGGCAGCCCAAGTCTTGAAGAAGCTCCTGGAGGTCGATCCCGTTGTAGCAAATGGTGGAAACCGAGGATTTTGCAAAGTTAGTGTGCATGCATGTAGCATCTCTGAATAGCTTGATGATTTGGAATGAAAAAAAGGAATCTGATAATTCAGAAAAGAAAATTTGGTACCCAGAAGTAGCTAACAGTTACTACTATTTCCTAATGTTTGTTCTGCACATCCATTTTAGTTACATATACCATGCAGATCGTATAGAAATTTTTAGCTTCGCTGCATAGAAGCACCCGAGTCCAAGGGTTGTACCATACTGGACACGTGGTCCTGTGTATCGAGTATAAGAGTTTAACATTCGAGATGTATGAAGTATTTCACCACAGAGAAGCGAGAAACATGTGTTTGATGGCAAGAGATAAATTCAAGGATAAATCACTACACCTTGTAAACTACTATATTGTTCTCTTAGCCACCAACTTAAATTGCTAACCATGCTCTCAAGAAAATTTGAGCTATTAAATTTCAGATCGTATGACCTGCTTTCGTTTACTTTATATGCACATATTGTTTACCTCCTTGATCTACAGTTTCATATTGCAAATAGTTGGATCCAATCGGGGGTCAGTGTGTTACATCTTGTCTTGATCCTCTCACAAAGGTACAGTTCACTACACATGGTTTTAATACTTGGCTTTGCAGCACGGTGGCATTTATGACGGCATCTACCTGAAAAATAAAGGCAACCAGCGTGTCAAACAGAACATCATCAATAGAAATCAGAGATAATGGCGCTTGCTACTAAATGCATACATACGTACGTTCGTCGTCACTAAGGTAGACCGGGTCGTCGGCTCTTCCCCCTTTCATAATGTGCCTAGTACTTGAGTCATAGTGACAGTGAATTTTAAATGCAAGAGGATTGTTATTAGCATGGGCCTAGCAGGGTTTAGAATAGCACAATGAACTCTGTTCAAATCCATTAAAGCATCTAGTTGCTGAAATAGATAAAGATGACAATAGCCAAATTAGCTCACCCGCTGACCCAAAAGAAGAAATGAAGAAATAAAAATTATTAGTTATTGACTGGTCTCAGAAAATGATGAGATCACAAACGATGATAATAGCTTTTGAATTCACCTATAATAAATAAAGAATATATAACTACTGCATTTCCTAATAATATATGGGGGTCCTGTAATCATGTAAATACTTTGAATTATTATACCTATGAGATGAGAAAATTAATAACATCTTTATATCACCAAAAATTTCACATAGAAGTGTAAGCATCAATTATTTTGCTAAAAAAGGTTCTCATGCTAACAATGTAATATGGAAATTCCTTGGCCCTCTCAGAATGACAAGAAGCACTAATAACACTATCATACCACTATTTGATCAAACCAAAAAGGATGTCCAAAAATATTAGATATGAACATGTATAAATGTTGGAAAATCTAAAAATCAGCATAGCTCGCCGGGGCAGTTCCATTTAACTCTTCTATTTTTCTCTTCTCATGTTGTAGCAGCAGGAACAAAATAATTTGCCGATTCTTGGCAAACCTACATGATAGGGCATGATCATCAACAAAGTAGTCAAACATGGTTGAAAACCATCAGAAACAGAGAGTTCTGGCAACTGAAATTCCCACAAGAATAATAATACATGACACCGTGACAAAATTATTCAAATCAAATATTATAAAGTCTTTGGCATAACCACGAGGTAAATGCCAAGCTATTGGTATGCTTACATAGCTAAGCATGGTATAACAAAAGAAACATAAAAACAAAATAACTGAACTTTTTTAAGATAGAAGAGTGATATAGAAGAGCACCATTTTCCAATAGAAGGGAGGAGTCGAGCAATGGCATCACATCCAAAACCAAAGTAGAAAGGATTGCTGAGAATGGATCTTACACTGCATCATTGGAATATATATCCATGGATAGATCAAAACTTTAAATTTATTCATATACTGGTTCAGAGTTGTAAGTCCAAATGATGGTGCTGCATCATAAAGGAGTTTTAACATCCTGTTATCCATTTATGTTCATGGTAGTTAACACACTTTTTTCCTGCTGAAGCATGTATAATAATTCATAAAGGGTTGAAGCACATATCTTCAATTAGCTCAGAATATTCTCATCAGGTTACAGTTTTGAGAGTAAGCACAATGGCCATCGCATCTAGTCTTTATAATACGAAGATCAGAAGGGTCTGCAAAAAAAATAGATCTCTTCAGTAGCAGCGGAGCAACTAAATTCAAACAGAGAATAAACTTGTTATGTTTTATAAGCTACCATATTATAAAGCAAACCACGGCTAAATCAGTAGAAAATATCTTCTGAAGTGATGTGGCATAACCATTTTCAACTAAATGAATATAGAATTATAGAGACCAAAATGGTAAGTGACGTATAAATAGTATAGTAGCTCCAGGTTGCATACATTTGTGATGGAACACAGAAGAGAAACCATGTTGGACGATCAAGAATACAACAATTACATACTTACATACTTAGTTTGCACTGGGGGCATTTTGTTGTAGAGTAACTCGGGCCAAATGCGGTACAAAATAATGTATAAAAAATATTGCCTTTATTTCCAAGTATTATTTACATGTTCCCTGTTAGATCTCTTTAGTGGCAGGAGATACAACTGTTGTTTCACACTGAAAATTTCAATTGTAAAGTAATGACAGATTAGTAGAGGCACCAGACCAAATAATTGAGAGATATAACCCAAAAGGGTTGTTCTGTATAGAATACTAATAAAAAAGACTTTGTCAATTAAGCAAACCATCATTGGCCCTCCTAATGTGTCGAAAAGGATAGAGGTTCAGTTCAGGAACCAAAAATATGAATAAGAAAGAAACAAATAAATATAGGGAATTTAATTATTTGTCAAATTGTGAGTTATGCACATGCAACGCTATCTCTTTGAGGTCGCCACTATCAAATCTTGAGTTTAAAATGAATGAAACACTGCTCAGCTAAGTAATGAAAGTACCACTCGATCTATTTATAGATGAAGGGAACACTGTTTGCCTAAGCATTAGACACACAAGATTAATTCATGCTAGGTAGCTGCACAAATCCATGACCTATGGACTCTGCTTCCTATTCTTCCCATCGGCTCTCAACGGGGCAGCACAACACTAAAAAGAAGTGAAGAAATAAAATGAAATATGCATCAGCATGTTGTGTACCCTTGTTACAACTTACAACTTGCAAGACCAAAAAATTAATACCCTTCAAAAATATAAGAGGCCACATAATCATCACTACACCAGTTTGCTACATTTGTGCCATGATCTTTTTAATTCGACATGGGACAAGATTAACATACCACTGGATCTGGTGTGTCTTCCCACTTGCACATCACCAACGGCACACCGGTGTCCAATCCCACGGCCATCTTTGCCGCCCAGTCACTGTATGACTTGCTAGCAGTCCCAAACTCTTTCTCTTCTGGCCCATACTCATTCTCAATCTGCACTCCAAATAACAACAGGAAACGCCATGAGGAACCAGGGAAAATATGCAGATTAAGACGAACCACGTTGAGAAACTTTGCTCGCTAATTTCAGTCCAGAATAAAGGGACAAAAAAAGCAGAGCACTTGCAACAAATAAATGAGCAGTTTTGCAGGCCATGGAAGGGAATTTCTTAATTTCAATGTCATGTACTCCTACATGGCAAGTTGGCAACTATCTCAACACATGGTAAACAACCATACAATGTCAAACATTTGCATTTTTTAGATGAATTTCGCAGCACTGTCTTGTCAGACATTTACATTTAGCTCAAAAAGACAATGTATACACTTGCCTAAGAAAGGATAATAGGGCCACCTTGGGAAGCAAAGAGCTCCTCGCTCTTCATCATCCCAACAATCTTCTCGGTGAACCCTGCATTGCCGCCTGCAAAAACAAAGGGGCATTGCCACAATCCAAAGCAAAAGAAGACCTGCATCCCAGACAAGATCCAGAAATTATGGAGGGCTCATCAAGCACAGACCAAATCTTGGCGCAAATGGTGATGTAGCAGCATGAAGGGGAGTACGTACCTCGGACAACCTTGGTGGCGCCCTGACGGTGTAGAAGGAGAGAGCTTTCTCAATCTCCGAGGAAGGCCGCGCCCCACATCCAATCCATCAGCCATTGACCAGACCTGGTGCTCGGGACCTGGGCTCTCCCTCTCCCTCTGGCGCGTGTTGGTAGACAGGTTGCTGGATGTGGATGCATCTTTCCACCGGAGAGTTCATCCCGGCGCGCCCATCATTGGCGGCTCCCTGTGGATCTCCTTGCCCACCGCCGCCAGCTGCTCCTCCTAGTCGCATCTCATCTGCCAGCGGTGCCGCATCTGGATCATCAGACAACGACATAGAGGAGAGGATTCGGCGCCGCTCATGCTCGATGACGGCGGACGCCCGTTGTCAGGACCTGATCCTCGCTGTTACTGAAGAAGGAAGACGACGCAAGACAAGTTCAGTTATCCAACGGTGCATACGCGAAGATACCGTTTCGGACCAGATCAACGGTTCGGATGCGTCCTCGCTGTTTTAACCAAGGAGTTTAAACCGA
Organism: Aegilops umbellulata; assembly: GCA_032464435.1. Taxonomy (NCBI): domain Eukaryota; kingdom Viridiplantae; phylum Streptophyta; class Magnoliopsida; order Poales; family Poaceae; genus Aegilops; species Aegilops umbellulata. Next base: position 68,076,544 of record CP136057.1, read on the forward strand.
ACACTGTAACTTAGTCGTTAATCACTATTGTTACTGCGGTGAGCTGGACAAGTCTTTATATGCTGGGCGCCGAGGCGAGATCGAGCAGGTTGTAATTCGATAAAACTAGTTTAGTAGCTTCGAACCCTAGTTCGTACGTAAGACGGGGTATCCGCTCTTGGCGATCCGCCCCTTGTATCCCCTGTTTCTATGAAATTCGAGCGAAATCAAGCCACAATCCTCTTATCTATTTGATCCTCGCAATCCAGGTTTTACAAAGGTATCAGAGCAGCCAGGTTCAGTCCTCGGCGGCGTGTCTTCAGCGGCGAATCGGACTGTGGAGAGCAGGAGGTTGGGTTCTCTCGTAAAATCCCTCCCGTCCCTCCTAGTTCGCGGCGGCGGCGTCGGGTGGCGGCGACACGGCGGCGGCGAACATTCGGGTACAGATCTCTGCGTCCGATCCGGTTGCTGGGAGATACTCTCTCGGTGGTAAAATTCCGGGATCTGTCAGGATCCGTGTACCAGAGAAGGATTTCGTGAGCTAGGCTTGCGAGATCCAACTCAGTCGCAGATGGCGGACACAAGAGCTAAGGTTCAGATAACAGTGGACCGGGTGGAGAAGGAAGTAGCAGATCTGAGAGCAGAGGTAGAAGGGTTACAAGAGCTCAAACAGGAGGTGACAAAATTAAGGTCAGAAATGGTCACTATGCCGAAGGTGGAAGCAAAATTGTCAGAGATGAATGAAGGAATTCAGCAAACCCTGCAGTTAATTTTGGCAAAAATGAACTTGGCAAGTCAAAAGGCAGAGCTGGTATCTCCAGATCAGACAGGCAAAGAGGGTCAGACAAGTGCAAGTGGTAACATAACAGATGCAAAGAAGAGCAGCCTGCACAGTGAAGCAGAACTAACCGGGAGAAATTTAGAACAGGAGTTCAAAGGGCAGGACAAAGTGCCGGTCACAAATATAACTGGATTTTCGTCTAAAATGCCAGTGTCACAGCTTGTGACTGAGAGTACAAGAGTGTGTACTGTTTAGCAACCAGAAGCTCCAACAATGGGACAGTTCAGAGTAACTCCTGCAAATACAAGTGCAACAGTTCAGGCTCACACACAGGGATTTTCAGGAAATAGTGGATACTTTGCGCCTGTAAGTGCTCCACTGTTTTCCCCACCTCACACTTATAATCCCATCACTGGTCAGTATATTAACACCACAACAACAGCTCAGGGAGTTCCTCCGGTGTATCAAGCAGTAGGAAATCTGTATGACATGCAGAGAAATCAATATGCTACTCAGTTAGGAGGTCCGTCCTATTTTGCAGAAGCAGTATTAAAAGGACCAAGGCTAGAAATTCCTTTATTTAGTGGAGAGGATCCTATTGGATGGCTCATAGCATGTGAAAAGTTTTTTGACATGTCAGGAACTCCATATGACCAGTGGGTGAACCTAGCTACTGGCCATTTACAAGGCAGAGCTTCCAACTGGTTGAAGAATATATGTGTGCCATGGCAAATGGTTACTTGGCAACAGTTTTGTCAGATGTTGGCTGACAGGTTTTCAGAAGCAAGTGTACATGAGGCTGTGGAATTATTGAAAAATATTCAGCAAACTAACACTGTAGCACAATACATTGACAATTTTGAGCAATGTGTTGCCCTGGTGAAAAGAGATCATCCATGTCTCCAAGAGAATTTTCTCCTGAGCTGTTTCATTGGAGGACTTAGAAGTGACATTAAACATGAAGTTTGTGGACAGAAACCCACAGGCATCATAGAGGCATATTGGTATGCTAAAGTCTATGAAAAAGCTGCAGCTGCCAGAAAAGTCCAGAACACTTCTATGTACAAACCCAAAAACTATCAACCTGCATACAGAAACTCTACAACACCTCTGCAAGTACAAGTACCACAACAGGAAAAGTACACAATTCCCTTTCTAAAGAGGCTAGGGCTTGCTGGTATTGCAGAGAACCATGGTCCAGACAGCATAAGTGCAAAATTGGCAAAACAATTCACATTCTGCAAGAAGTAGATGAGGAAGATGACAGTGATAATACAGAAGACTCACTGGGACAAGAGCAAACATACCATACAACTCCTAATACTCCTGATAAAGAGAAAGGCAAGGACACTGTTGAAAAACCTACACAGGCCATGCATATTTCAGTACATGCAGTAGAGGGAACTCCAGGAGCAAACACTTTTTCTCTGATAGTAGAAGTTGCAGGGAAAAAAGCTACAGCCTTGTTTGACAGTGGATCATCAGACACCTTCATTAGCACTGAATTTGCTATTAAATGCAATTGCAATCAGCAGCCAATGGCACCAAGGAAAGTTACAGTAGCTGGGGGAGGCAAGTTACTATCCACAGCAAAGGTTGCTCCAATGGATTTCAAAATTCAAGGTCACACTTTCTGCAATAGTTTTAAAGTTTTAGATATACAGGCTTATGATATTATATTAGGAGCTGACTGGATATATCAATATAGCCCTATATGCCTGGATCTGGTAGAGAGGATCTTGATAGTAACAAAGAAGGGACAACCAGTAACTCTCTATGATCATACAATTCCAAAGAAGAAATGCATTTTATCTGCAGCTAAAATGGAAAAGCTCCTATCAAAAGGAGTGATGGGATATATATTACAGATACAAGAAATGGAATCTGAACACAACAAGGAACAGTCAGAACACCCAGCAGTGTTACATCCTCTGTTACAGAAATATGCAGAAATATTTCAGGAGTCTGACAAGTTACCTCCCAAAAGAGCTTGTGATCTCAAGATTGTATTACAGGAAGGAGCAAAACCTCCAAATCTCAGACCATACAGAGTGCCACACTACCAGAAAGCAGCAATGGAAGAAATAATCAAACAATTAATTAAAAAGGGGGAAATACAGGAAAGTTTCAGTCCTTTTTCCTCTCCTGCAATCGTGGTCAGAAAGAAAGATGGAGGATGGAGATTGTGTGTGGATTACAGAGAACTCAATGCAATAACTATCAAGAACAAATTCCCAATGCCCATCATTGAAGATTTGTTGGATGAGTTAAATGGAGCAACAGTGTTCTCAAAACTAGACCTGAGGTCTGGATATCACCAAATTAGGATGGCTCCAGAGGACATTCCAAAAACAGCCTTCAGGACACACATGGGCCACTATGAATATAAAGTAGTACCATTTGGACTGGCTTGTGGCCCAGGCACGTTCCAAGGGATGATGAACAGTGTGTGTGAAGAAATCAATGAGCCAGGGAAAGAAAAGTTCATTCTAGTATTCTTTGATGATATGCTAGTGTTTAGCAAGTCCATGGAACAACACTACATACATCTAGAAAGAACTTTTGCCACTCTGCAAAAACATGAACTGTATGTGAAACTTCCCAAGTGTACTTTTGCAACAAATCAGGTGTCTTATCTAGGTCACATCATTTCAGAGAAAGGCGTAGCAACTGACCCAAGTAAAATTCAGGCAGTAAGAGACTGGCCTACACCTGTGAATGTGAAACAACTAAGAGGATTTTTGGGGTTGACTGGCTATTACAGAAGGTTTGTAAAACAGTATGGGCAAATTTGCAGACCTCTCCATGATATGTTAAAGAAAGATGCTTTTCAGTGGGGTCCTGAACAGGACAAAGCTTTTCAGAGTCTGAAAAATACCATGACCAGTTGTCCTGTTCTCACAATGCCAAACTTTGCTCTTCCTTTCACTATAGAAGCTGATGCATGTGCAAAAGGAATTGGAGTTGTTCTTATGCAACAGGGAAAACCTATAGCTTTTCTCAGCAAAAGTTTAGGACCAAAATCTGCTGCACAATCCATTTATGAAAAAGAAGAAATGGCCATCCTGGAAGCACTCAAGAAGTGGAGACACTATGTGTGGGGAAACAAGCTGATCATTAAAACAGATCAACAATCTTTGAAGTATATGACTACTCAAAGATTGACTGAAGGCATACAACACAAACTACTTCTCAAGCTTCTGGAGTATGACTACACTATTGAGTACAAGAAAGGAAGAGAAAATACAGTAGCAGATGCACTGTCCAGAAGGGATACTGTACAGAATATGCAATGCAATAATGTGACTGTAGTAATTCCAGCTTGGACTGAGGATGTCATGAAAAGTTATCAAGGAGATCCGGATACTGACAAACTGCTTAAGAGGGTTGCTGCAGATAATGAAGAAACACCCAAGTTCTCCACACATCAGGGCCTGTTCAAGTACAAAAACAGAATTTATGTGGGAGCTTCATCTGATTTTAGGCAGCAACTGTTGCAAACCTTTCACTCTTCTGCAATAGGAGGTCATTCTGGTATTAAAGCTACCTATTTCAGAATAAAAAAGGTTTTCTATTGGCCTAACATGAAGAAAGATATTGAAACTTTTGTCAGTCAGTGTCCAGTCTGTCAGCTCAATAAGGTGGAGCACACATATCCTACTGGATTACTACAACCCCTTCCTGTACCTGATATGGCTTGGGCTCATATTACTATGGATTTCATCACAGCACTGCCAAACTCACAAGGAAAGGAGGTTATTCTGGTGGTGGTAGATAGATTTACTAAATACTCCCATTTTCTGCCCTTATCTCATCCATATTCAGTTCAATCAGTGTTTGATGCACTTATGGATAATGTGATCAAGTTACATGGCATGCCAGTATGTATTGTATCTGACAGAGACCCTATTTTCACAAGTGCTTTATACCAGGAATTGTTTAAGGTTTTTGGAGTGCACATCAGGTTTAGTACTGCTTCTCACCCTCAAACAGATGGGCAATCAGAAAGGGTAAACCAGTGCCTGGAAGCCTATCTGAGGGGCATGGTATTTCAAGAACCAAAGAAGTGGCTGAAATGGTTACCCTTGGCAGAATTATGGTATAACACCAGCTATCATTCCTCATTGAAATGCACTCCTTTCCAAGCCTTATATGGTTACAAGCCACCTCAGATTGGAGAATTCGCTGCAGAAAAACCTCTATCGCCCGAAGCAGCTCTGACAGTCTCACAAAGAGAACACATGATACAGAGGTTAAAAGCAAATCTAGAACATGCCCAAAGCAGGATCAAACATTTTGCAGACCAGAAACGCACAGACAGACAACTGGAAGTGGGTGATCTAGTGTATCTCAAAATACAACCATATCGACAGAATGCTTTTGGTCTTCGTGGGTCACTCAAACTGAGGTCAAAATTCTATGGACCTTCCAAAATTTTGGAGAAAGTAGGTGCTGTGGCTTACAAACTACAACTCCCAGAAGGAACAAATATCCATCCGGTTTTCCACATCAGCCAACTCAAGAAGCACATTGGTCATCGCGCAGTGCCACTACCTCACGTTCCTTTGGTCACACCAGAAGGGTATGTGAAAACCATTCCAGTAGCAGTTTTGGATCGCAGGGTTATTCAGAGGAACAAGACACCGGTGGGACAGTGTTTGGTGCAATGGGAAAGTCTAGCTCCTGATGATGCGACTTGGGAGGATGCAGCTTTTCTCAACAAGACATTTCCAGGGCACAAACTTTTTCGCCTCGAGGACAAGGCGATCGTCATGGCGGCGGCATTGTCAGGACCTGATCCTCGCTGTTACTGAAGAAGGAAGACGACGCAAGACAAGTTCAGTTATCCAACGGTGCATACGCGAAGATACCGTTTCGGACCAGATCAACGGTTCGGATGCGTCCTCGCTGTTTTAACCAAGGAGTTTAAACCGAACACTGTAACTTAGTCGTTAATCACTGTTGTTACTGCGGTGAGCTGGACAAGTCTTTATATGCTGGGCGTCGAGGCGAGATCGGGCAGGTTGTAATTCGATAAAACTAGTTTAGTAGCTTCGAACCCTAGTTCGTACGTAAGACGGGGTATCCGCTCTTGGCGATCCGCCCCTTGTATCCCCTGTTTCTATGAAATTCGAGCGAAATCAAGCCACAATCCTCTTATCTATTTGATCCTCGCAATCCAGGTTTTACACCCGTGCCCTCCTTTTCTGGCCGCATGATGCGCACACGAGTGAGGGCGAGTGGAGGCGGCTAGTGGGGAGAAGGAGGTGGGCGAGGAAGGAGACGGCAGAGGCGTCCGGACGGCGCCGTCGACTGGACGGGTGGAGGAAGAGGAATCGAGGTGGAGCGACAGGGAGAGGATGCGGGGATGGGGCGGCGGCTAGGGTTCTGGACCGATTGGGAGCGGCGCGCGGGCGGAGGCTGCGGCTGAGTCTCCATGGGTGCGCCCCTCTTTTATACGACTACGTATGAAATGACTAAAATGCCCTTGGTGGGGCATGGGAATTACAGGCGGTGGCACGAACTTGAGCACACTAGCAGTGTCGGGCTCGATCCAACGTTCAGGATCGTCCCATCTCGTGATCCGAAGGACAGGATCGTCCCATCTCGCGATCCGACGGACAGGATGCGTCAGAGAGGGAGATCCGACGGCTGAAATTCCAAACGCACGGGGAGGCTCCATTTTGGTTCGGTCTCTAACAAGGGGATTCCTAATTAAACACCCCTCAAGTGAAGACCAGAGGGCCATGGAACCTTTCTCTACTTTAGTTCATTTCTTTATTTATTTTCGCAAACATGTGTATAGTTCCCTTAAAAGTATATAATGCTACACCTTGATACTTTAATTAAGTCATATCTGTTTTCCTTGGTAAAATGCCTTTTTTGGCGGTGGACTTGGAGAAAAAAGTGGGATGCGTCCCTTGAACATGAATTGGTAGTTAGTCCTGGCATGCATTGGCCGTGACCGTATACGACATGCAACGCGCTATGTTCTATACCAAGCCATACCATTGACTGTAACAATCCATATTTAAGCGGATTTTGTCTTGATTCTTGTAGCCTTTGACAATTATATAGTGGCTTAAGTGCCGAATAATCTTGAGTGGACATGCGGCTACGCGCTGCCGTTATCCAGTCCACACACTATCTCGTGATTCGTGCACTTTTAATACGAGCTCGTTGTATAATGAATCAAAACTCTAGTATAAACATTTGTATCCCGCGTATTCTCACGAAGCTGACACACTCAGATGTGGGGTCGCAGTGCATGAACGCGCTGTCGAACGGCTAGTTGCAGCTGGCGCAACGGCTAGTTGCATTCATCTCCCTACCCCAGACTACATAAACACCTTGCGCAAATCATATTCGCACTCCTCCTCACTCAAATCCTCGTTCGCCCGCCCCGCTCAACACCATGTGTTCATCCAAGTCACAACTTAGCTCCACGCCTCCTGCGCCGCCAGCCAGGTGCTCCCTCTCCCTCTCATCCGTTGCCCGGAATGCAACGCTGGCTTCGTTGTGTGGTTTGTCTCAGGGACTGTAGAAAACCCGGGGAGGCACTTCTACAAGTGCGAAAGGCATGGAGTAAGTTCTCCAAGATCTATCTCCATCCATTTCGCCTTCCTCCGCCCACCCATCTCTTTTGTGCTGATCATTTAGCTTGGCAGTTCGGCGGCTGCAGATTTTGAAAGTGGGAGAACAAGTACATACAGTACTTCAGCGCCCGTTGGGGACACCTCATTTCACATGCATCAGTCCATCGTCATGTATCACTGCTTGAGGAAAATCAAGCATGGCTGAAGAACATCTTCGTGCTCGGCGTCGTCAACCTGGCGGTCATGGCCATGATTTGCATGCTGAAGTTCTGGATGTCATTCCGGCCCCTCCCACCCCACATGTATCCAGCGTGCTTGAGTCGATGTAGGTCACCGTATGGTTGTAGCTAGCTGGTTTTCAGAGTACTACTCCCAGTACTCATGTGTTTTTATCTGCCTAGTCAACGTTTCTGTCGTTGCATCGTGTGATGTAAGCGCAGGGCCAATCAATAATACAGACGCGCGTTTATTTTCATATAATTGAGCACTGAATTTCTTTTTTTTAGGCATGCGAGACACTGCTTGCATGCCGCCCACGACGCTGCAATTATCAAACGAGTCATGGCGAAGTTAAATCCTACCAGCGAAATCAGTTCCTCCACCTGCCCTGCAAATCATAAAGCCACCCATCGAACATTTAATATTTGTAGTTCTGAATGTCATTTTTTAGGACCGAGCTTCGGTGTTCAGAGAACGAAGATATTTGCTATCACACAAAAACATGCTCTCTCCGTTCCAAAATAGATGACCCAACTTTGTACTAACTTTAATATAAAATTGGGTCATCTATTTTGGAACGGAGGGAGTACCTCCTAACCCATCCCACTTTGTTATCAAGGGCAACGTACTTGTTTTCTGCCCTCTGAATCTGCTCCTCCACCGGACGAACATTAGCTGAATCTAACAAATCTGTCCTCTGTCACCTCCCGTAGGGATTCAAGCATGCTCGTATGGCTGCAAAAAATGTCTGGATCTGGCTGGAAATCCAAGCGCAGAATATCGCTCGAGGTCTCAGATCCAAAAACAGGCCCCACGAGCATCGTTGTGCTACGGGGAGAGCGGGGTCAAGATCAAAACATGCGTGTGCGCTCCTTGAACAGAGAACCAAGAACATGGAGGAGGAAGGGGAGGGGGGGCTCAGGGCTCAGGGGAGGGGGGACTCACGGGCTGCCTTCAACGGACCTTCACGGAGTGGCCTACGTGCCATCTCCTAATTTGCCCCCCTGATTTTCACTGTGGGGCCCGCCAACCTTAATTAAATCCTGGCCACTAATACTTAATCAACCCCGTAAACTCCCCGTGAACCCCCCGTGAGTGTAGCATTGCCCGGGCTCAGGTCTCCGTCTGCGAGAAACCCTGCGCCGCTCCTTCCTCTGCAGGCACGTACCGGGGACAGGTGTTCCGGGGACGACGGTTCAGTTATGCGCATCCACCGAAGAGCGGGGAGTTAATCCATATCCCGGTCCGGACCCGGGCTTTTAATGTGGGCTGTGCGGCCGGGGCGTATAACGCGCGTATTCGTTCGATGTGTGAATTCACACGGCGCGTATTTGCACAAGTGCTAATAAAAATAGCAATCACAGCGCGTTGCCGGACGCCCACGATAACGGCAGCGCGTAGCCGCATGTCCCAAAAATTCACGTCCCTTAAATGCTCTCTTGTATCACGGAAAATGACTTATATACTTGATCATGACCTCATGCATAAACTATAGCACTGCTACATACGCGTACTCTGAAAGTCTTAATCGAGTACGTAGGTGGAGCCACACGAATAGAACCAAGCTAGAGCAACAGGTATATTATTAGATGCCTAGATATCACCGGAGCGATGATGTGTATATACTTTTTTTTCGATCAAAGGGGAGCACCCCCCGGCTCCATTTTCATAGAAAATGAAACCCAACACGCATACAGGTCTTCTGGCAACAACACCAGGTTTCATACAGTGACAAAGTGTTGGCAACAACTGCCACTGGCAAAGAAATTCTACTCCCTACTAGTAGTCTACTGGAGTATCAAAGATAATAGATCTCATCTAGAATTGGGAAAATCAGCTCATTGGGAAGAAGACCATATGAATTTCTTCCGCCAGCCTTGGGTTCTCCTTTACTTGCTCCAGGGTAACACGCCCTCCATGTGACAGCCCGTGGATGTTTTTGGACCAGGAAAGTTGTTCCGCTGCTTCACAGCATCTCAGTCTGGTTCCAGTTCCAGCGGTGATCTCAGCTTTCTCAACATGTGGTCTCTGAAGAGTTTCATCGCCCCTTCGTGCAGCTCCTTGTGTAGTTTCATCCAGTCCCCCAAGTATGAACTTATCTTCTGCCAGACCTGCTTGACAGAAACCCATTTAGTTCTATTAAAAACAATGTCATTTATGGTATTCCACATACCCCAAAGAACAGCAGAAGAAACTACATTCAAATGGGCAAATCTCTTCTCACAGAGCCAGCAAGCAGCTAACTCACCAAAAGAACGGAAAGTTTTATCGAAAATAATCTCTACCTCTTTCCACATTACTTTAGCAACTACACAGTCAAAAAACAAATGATGGACTGATTCTATTTCCTTACAGTGAACACACTCCAGAGGTTTGGGTATGCCTCTTTTTCTTAGGTTATCACAGGTCATAATTTTATTCTGTGAAAACAGCCAAAGGAAACCCTGCACCCTGGGTGGTACTTTCAGTCTCCACACCACAGGCGTGTAAATAGGTTGCACCCCTCTAAAGTTAATAATAGCATACAAAGACTTAGAGGAATAGATGCCTTTAGATTCATATTGCCAAATCAAATTATCTTCCTGGTCAGTAAAAGTAATCGATTTGGCAGCGGATTCTAGATCAAACCATTGTTGCATTAACACCTCATCAAAATTTCTTCTAAAGGAAATCTTTAAATATCTCCATCCCAGATATCTGCAATGGTTTTGTTTTTATCATTAACTATACAATACAAATCCCAGAACTGGGTGGCAAGTGGAGCGTTACTGAACCAAATATCCTCCCAAAACCTAACAGATCTACCATTCCCAACAGACCATTTGTATCCCAGTTTAACTGCTTTCATAGCCCACATCACCCCTTTCCAAAATTGTGATGGGTGAGGGTCATTACAGCAAAGGATATTAGGTCTCTTGGTATTATATTTGGAGTCCATAACTCTCTTCCAAAGAGAACCGTCACCAAAAATATATCTTTTTATCCAAGACCCTATTAAGCACAGGTTTAAATCCTGTAAATTCGGGATACCCATGCCCCCAAATTCTTTTCTCATACACACAGATTGCCAGTTAGCTAAGTGAATTCTATGATTCCCTTCCTCATCACTCCAGAGGCAATTAGCTAATTGAGAGTTGATCAAATTAATTGCCCATTTAGGGAATTTAAAAAAGGATAACATGTAAATAGGGATGCTGGCTAGGCAGGTTTTCACCAAAGTAACTCTGCCTAATAGTGAAAGTAATTTACCCCTCCAGCTAGCCATCCTAGCTAGCAGAGCATCCACAAGGGGTTGTAGATCTTCTCTCCTAAGTTTATCAAAATGCAAGGGAATCCCCAAATACTTGATAGGGAATTTCCCTTTAATACAATTGAATATGTCTAGAAAAACCTGAGTTTCTGCCTCGTCCAGGTTAATGGGGACTAATTCACTTTTGTGATAATTTATGGACATGCCAGAAACTAGCTCAAAACAGGTCAAAGCCCACTTGAGGTTAACAGCAGTTCTATGATCATTATCTACAAAAAGCAGAGTGTCATCTGCATATTGTAAACAGATAACCCCTCCAGGGTGAAAATTAGGACACAACCCTCTAACCAGCCCTGCTTGTGAACCTTTAACTATCATTTTGGCAAAAACATCTACTACAAGGTTAAAGAGCAAAGGGGAGAAAGGGTCCCCTTGTCTCAAACCACTACTAGTAATAAAGAAATCACTCTCTTCACCATTCACCTTGACTCCAATGGATCCTTGTTGAGTTATGCTCTTAACCCAGTTGATCCACTTTCTACCAAAACCTCTAAGTTCAAGCACTTCATAAACAAAATCTAGATTAACTTTATCATAAGCTTTTTCATAATCTATTTTTAAAATCATCCCTTTCCTCCCAGAGGAGTGTGTAGTATGCAGCACCTCATGTGCAGTGACTACACTCTCCAGGATGTATCTACCTCTAATGAAGGCAGATTGATTTTCAGAGATCAATTTACCAATTATCAACGCTAATCTATTAGTCAGAACTTTGGTAAAAATCTTAAAGCAACAATTAAGAAGACTAATAGGCCTAAATTTCCTCATATCTCTTGCCTCTTCTTCCTTAGGAATCAAAGTTATCATGGCAAAATTGAGTCTAAAAATGTCTAGGTCATGTTCAAACCATGCCTCAAACATGGCCACCAGATCATCCTTAATAATATCCCAAAAGTTCTGAAAAAACATAAAAGGTAAACCATCAGGGCCAGGAGCCCCATCTGAATAAGACTCAAAAACAGCTTTTCTAATCTCCTCCTCTGTGAACCTGGCCTCTAATTTAATATTGTCTTCTACACACACTTTTTCATTCGTACTGAAAAAGTCTTGCTTCAAAGCAATATCAGGCCTTGGTTCAGCTTTGAAGAGGTTCTTGTAGAAATCAACAGCTATTTTTATCATCTTAGATTGTTCAGACGTGGGTCCCTCAGGGCCCTCTAGTACCGAAATCATCTTTTTTCTCCTCCTTTGGTTAGCCACAGCTTGAAAATATGCTGTGTTTCTATCTCCCTCTAAGATGTCTCTATCTCTAGACCTCTGTCTAGCACTAGTCTCTTCTTTACACCAAATCTCCCCAAGTTCATGGAGAATCTCCTTCATTCTACCTCTATCTATATCATTCAGACCATTAGATTCTGTCTGTACATCTATCCTATCATATTCTGCCATGAGAGCTTTCTTATGGTTTCTAAGGTAAGCCTCTAGATTGGCACTCCAGCCTCTAGCAAGTCTTCTAAAAGCTCTCACTTTACTTTGCCAGACATCTACAGGGTTTGAACTAAAACCCTTAGTATTCCAGGCCTTAATCACTATATCTCTAAAATCAGGTCTAGCTAGCCACCATTTCTCAAATTTAAAGCTAGATTTCTTAACTGGATCCCCACAGCCAGATTCCCATATGACAGGAGTATGGTCACTTCCAATTCTAGGGAGAACCCTAGCACTAGCTAAAGGAAAAGAGGCTTCAAATTCAGTAGTGCAAAAAATTCTATCAATCTTGGACATAATCAGATCTGCCTGGTTATTTGCCCAGATATACATCCTACCAGACATACTAATTTCTATTAAAGACCAAAAGTCTATCCAAGAATTAAATTTATCAACCCACTTAAAATCTACTCTACCATTGTTCTTATCAGTCTGATTTCTAACTAGATTGAAATCTCCACCTACAATTGCAGGTCCCTCCTAGATAAGGAAGTTATGATGCAATTCAGAATAAATTCTAGTTTACCTTCTTCATAAGCAGGTCCATAGACTGTAGTAATCCTAGAAACTATCTCAGTATCTTTTTGGCACACCACTACATTAACTGAGAATTTAAGGATTTCCCAACTAATTACTTTAAAGATATCAAGATCTACACCTACCAAAATACCACCAGTAGCACCATTTGCAGGTATCCACTTCCATTCAAAATTTCTATTTCCTAACAGGTTCTTAAGGAAGGAATTAGAGAAAGTTTCCTTTTTAGTCTCTTGGAAACCTATGTAAGCAGGTCTTAAAGGAGTAATGGTATCTTCTATGCATTTGAGTCTACCAGGAGCCGCAACTCCTCTAATGTTCCAAAATATGTACCTCATTTTGGAACATTTCTCTCAGGGTGCTTGCCCTGTCTATTTCTACCACCAGTTGTTCTCATCCTACCACAGCTACTTCTATCATCAAGGATAATATCATTTTCATCTAAAACAGATAAAGAGGCATTGTTGATCCCATGATCTAGATTCTCTCTAATTTCTACACCAAGAGACTCTGTCATATCTACTATATCCTCAACAGGTAAGACATTAAAAGGGTTTGTATCAATTATACCTCTCACTGTTGTTTTTGGAATCTCCAGGTTTTTTCTCATTTTGAGCAGCTCAGCCTTCTCCATGATGGGTAAGTTGTCTTTTACTCTGTTGCTTTTTCTAGCAGCTTGTACTGGTCCCCAGGATCCCTTCTTTTTTGAAGTCTTTCTCTTCTTATATTCAAAGATCACAGCTTCTTCCTCATAGGTGGGCATGATGTCATCAGGTAAGTGGACTTCCTCTTCCTCTTCTTCAATTACTTGTTCCATTCTCTCATTTTCCTCATGGTATTTAGTTTCTACCAGACTGATGGAATCTTCAGTTTTGTCCAGTTCCTCACTCATCTCAACAAATAGGAATCTAGTAACTTCCCTCTTAGGATCTTCTATAGGCACTACTTCACTCCCCTCCTTCTGATCCTCATCTGTTTCTGTCCTCTCTTTCTCATCTCCTCTCCGGAAGGCTTCCCACACAGCTTTCTCACTTAGTGGTGTCCATGTGTCAGATAGAGAGTGATTCCTCTGACCATTGGTGTTACCATTTCCAGCTCCATTTCTACTTTCATTCCCTCCAGCACTACAGGGTGGTCTTTGGGTGTTCTCATTACTATTCAAACTATCTTCAGTTTCCATGCCACTATTGTTGTCTCTGTCTGTGTCTCCTCCCCCATTCTGTCGCCCAGCACTTGTCTGCATTTCTTCAGCCATAGGTTTTGGCACTTCCACAGTGATCTGAACCTGCACTAATTTACCTTCTAGAGCAAACAACCTTTCATTGGGGATTTTGGATGGATCTCTACATTGGATTTTCACCCTGACCACCTCAAACATACTTTTAAACATTAGTTGCCAGTCCACATCCATCATTAGTCCAAAAACTGATGTGATTTGGTCCAGGGAAGACCACTCACACCACTTAGGTAGTAATTTCCTAAGTTGAACCCAGACTTCAATGAGTTTATCATTCTTGATTAGTTCCTCCTTCCAAGCAACCACCTTAACTGTAATGTCTTCTCTGGATAGTCCAAAGCATGAGTAACCAGCTACCTGATCCACAGAGATGTGAGGTGGAAATTTCACCAGGTAAGACCATCTTCCAAAAGGCCTAATCTGCCAAGGCCAATTGGTCTTGTAGATTACAGCAAACTCCTTAGCCAAATCTTCTTTGTTGATCTCTCTTGATTCAATGTACACCACCCCACAATTCTTAAAGCTGCCAATCGCATTTTGACCCATATTTGGAACCTCTATGTGATAGAAACGTAAGCCTGCAGCTGCACTTCCCACGAACTTAGCCATCTGGTGTGGCCTTCTCCTGACTGGACAATCACCAACAACATGTGTTGTACTTTTGCAGATGAAGCAAAGCTTAGCTCTCTTGCATTCAGTTTGTGGATGTCCTGGATCGCTGCAATTAAAGCACATTGTCTGACTGTATTCAGTGAAATCCACCGTTGTTTTTTCTTTCCCTTCTACATTGGTGCCAGATCCAGCCCTGTTCAAGCCCTTTTTCTGCTTCTCTTTTCCAGACTGGGTCTTCTGCTGTCCCCCTGTGTTTGAGACTTGTTGTTGCTGACTTCCCCCATGATGGCTTCCTCCAGTAGGCATCTGAGACTGGCCAGGTAGCGCCCACTGATTGTTCATGGGGAAATTTGGAGGGGGAGGGAAAGGGGGGTAGGCACCTGGAAACCCCCAAGGTGGAGCCCCTGGGTAACCAAACTGCTGATTCATGGGTGGGGGGGAAATTCATCCTGAATCGCTAGGGCTGTTGATTCCGGCCAGCCCCACGACCTCTCCCCCTTCCTCGTCCTCCTTCTCCCATCTCCTCTCCCTCCGATGCGATCTCGGGCACAGAGATGGCGTAGCTGAGACCCTCAGTTGCAGATTCGCTGGGATTGGTGGACAAGTGGACTCTACTTTCCTTCTCCTCGGCTGGACGGTAAAATTCACCCCCAAACCCCTGTCCTCTAAGAACTCCCTGCGGATCTTAGCTGCCGCCCCTCTCTGACCTGGAGCCTTCTCGGAGGTGGTATTCTTATCCTTCTCACCTAACCAAAGCTGGTTGTAAAAGTCACCACCATTTTCTTCTCTAAACTCACTGACAACGGGGTCCGGTCTACTTGGTGACTTGGCAGCCTCTTTGAATCGATCCTCTCCTCCCTCCCCCCTTTCCTGATGAAATTTGAAATTTCTGTCAAACCTCTCGATGGCCATCCATGGTGGATCTGCCAAACCCTCCTCTGCATCTGCCTCCTGGAGTCCACAACAAGCAGCTGCTGCATCAGAACGAATCTCAACACGACAAGTTCGCTGCAATCCAGCTTGTCTTCCACCTGCATCACTCCAGTAGGGGCCTAGTTCTGCATTGGTCTGAAGATCCTCCACTTCGCCCTCTGAGTACGGGAAGAAGAATTGGCCTCTTCCGAAGCCCAATTCAAAATCAGCCCCGGGATGAGTGGTTGTCCCAGCGCGAAAATCCGATCCCTCTCTTCCTGGGATGTCCTCGACATAGCTCGTAGAGCAAGCAGCATTCGCGCATCGCGTACCTGACCTGCAGCAATTTCTGCATCCCTTGCTGCTCGTGCCGCGGCCCTCTGTTTCCTCCCCAAATCGGACATCAAACCAACGATCTCTTGGTCTGATGCTCTGTTCCCCTCGCCGCCGGTGTCCATCTGTGGTGACGGGAGACGCTAGTCCAGACCACCGAACTGGCCAGATCTGTTGCCCAGCGCTCCTCGCTAAATCGGCACCTCAGAACAGCGGCGGCGGCGAGATGGAGTGGTGGGGTGGGAACCGAGTAGATCCAGTGGATCTGGATCTCTGGCTTTTGCTGCGGAGTGGAAGGGAGTGCGGCGGAGCAGGCGGCGGAGGTGCGGCGAGCATCCCCGCGGGGACGCGGTGGGAGCGGTCATGATGTGTATATACTTGGCGGAATCTGTATGGAAGAATCGCAGCTGAATAATTTTTGCACGCCAAAGCCCCAGGGGCAGGGAATGATCTCTCGCACGCGGAGGGTTTACATTCATCAATTCTCGTCAGATCACCGCAGAATGATGCGCCTCGCGGCCCTTAATTAGCCATGCGTGCGAGAGGACGGGACATACTCGTGTTGTCTGCTGTACTCCTTCCGTTATAAAATACTTGTCGTGGTTAGAGCATCTCTAGTGGCTAGTGTATTCCATAGTCTAAATCAGATATAGACCACCAGAGGCCAAAAAACGTCTCCAGTGGCTGGTGTATGGCGTGGTCTAAATTTTAGACATCCATCAAACTAGCTACACATTGTCTATATTTGGACTACCGAGCGAGGATGTCCAAACGAGAGCTGCTCCTCGTGAGCTCTCTCCCGTGCCAATCCGGAGCTGTTGGAGACGAGAAGGACACCCGCGCCACGTCCAAAATGTAGCCGTTGAAAATATAGACTATCAAATTTAGACAATCCACTGAAAAACTGAGGTTGTCTAAAATAAAATTTTTTTACACCATTGTGTATGTGAAGATATAGACTATCAAATTTAGACAAGCCACTAGAGATGCTCTTATAGTTTAAAGTAGGAAACAATTGACTTTGGCCCTCGGAAACGCACGACAAAGACAAAGACGATGGCGACATATATTCGTCCGAACCCCTCGAGTTCCTATCAAAGTTTGGGTATATTTTCTTCTTTCTTTTGGCTTTGCTTGTGCTGGGAGCAGGTCGGCCAAAGGAGATCCCTTGAAGGAAATGATCGCCCAAATTTGCATGGTTTCGCCGGTGACAAGGACGGCACATGGGCAGGTGAGAGACGGACAAAACTCGAACGATCAGCATCCGCGCCCTGCTGCAGTGAACACGACGGATGATCTTACGGAGCGAGTGACCGAGCGTAGGCCAGGTTACTGGTGAGACGTAGGCACATCCTACCTGTAGGCTAATTCGAGTGAAGTTTTTTGTAACGTATCAATAAGATAGAGCCATGCTACGTGTTGTTTCAGGCCCTAAATAAACGCGGACACTTAAAAAATCTGTCGGGCAGGCAGATTCACATCTCTTACAACCCACGCAATCTTCGGTTCTCGGCGCGGAAGCAATTTGCTTGGCTTTACATCCATCCCAGGCTATCATTTCTAATACATCTGTTGGACAAGCTCGTACACATATCTAAACCATATCGTCGCATTGCCCATGCATCCTTTCTGTGACCAACTATCCGTTGGAAAAATACACACCGAGAATGGGCGAAAGCTTTTCGGCAAGTTGGTCGCGTGATGACTCGTCGCTCGCGGACGTATGGCCGGTGGAGATACCACGACGATAAGGTGGTTGGCGATGTAAGGCGCCGCCGCACGAAAGTTAGGGACCGGCCAGCCGGCCCGGCCGTTGCACCTGGCGAGCACTATTTAGGCTGGTCACAATGGAGAGGAATTTAGGAGTAACATCACACACTTCAATGCAACTTTGCTTATGTGGCACATATTTAATGAAGAAAGAGGTGCTTGTGGTAACATCACACACTTCAAGAAGTAATGAGTCTATAACCTAATAAATACATGGTTGCATGACACTACATAGATGTTCCTACCCACTGTGGAGGTAGTAACATAGTCTAGAAAAACGTGAAGTTCCTAGCTTATGTTCTTGCCCATTATGACCAGCCTTAGCTAGGAGAAGGAATTAATAGCGTGCGTGCGTGCGCCACTGTGCCTGCCGTGAGCTCTGTCTTGCTTAGTTCGGCCGGCCTTCTTCCCAGCTAGGGCTAGTGGCCTCGGTTCAATCAGGAAGCAAAATTCAGTTTCCCTATCTGCAGGTAGCAGACGTAGTAGGTCGATCCACCCCGGCCGTCTGGGCGTGGCGGGACCGGCAGCCGAATGCCGCCCGCGCGTCGGTACGTACACCACGCGCAGCGATGTGTGGTTCGTGGAGCCAGCGGCGGTGCACGCGCACCACGGCGGGCAGCTTGCGGTGCATGGAAGAGACCACGTTCTGTCGGTCTCTGAACCTGAATAACACGTGTCAGGTCACTGTAATATGTGGACTGGACGAGCTGTAATAACACTTAAAATAGTACTCACGCAAACAAAAAGGCTAGCCAAGCGCCGTATCTGTGCCCAGCTGTTAGGGCTGGACGAAAAGCTCGTACGTCGCAAGCCTAATTAGCGCTCGATAGTTCGGCTTCTTAAACTCGGGGCTCGCTTCTTAATGAACAGAGCCAATCATTGATTTCAGCTCGTTAAGATTAACGAGATTAACAAACAAGCTAACGAGTTTCATGAGTAGCTCGTTAAGCTTGTTAGTAACAACATGACACATATTTTCATCTTACGTGACAAACTTTTTATAGCACCTCAGCCCATCAATTCAATATAATCGACATATGAGGCAACAAAGTGCATTTGTTTTTGTAGTCACCATATTTCATCTTGAAAACCACACCTACACATTCATCATGTATATCATAACACATTATAATCTGTTAACAAGCGCTCACGAGCTTAACAAGTTTCAAACGAGCCGAGCCGAGCAGGGTTTTCTGCTCGTTAATCTTAACGAGCTTAATGAGCACGAGCTTAACGAGTACGAGCTTAACGAGTACGAGCTTAACGAGCCGAGCTGCTCGTTAGTCCAACAGTAACCGATGTCGTGACACGCGCAAAAGGACGAGTCGACTTGGGCAATCCCTGTTAGAATAAATCCATAGTATACCATCGATCATCCGAGGACCAAGCAATCACACGAGCACGACACCGAGATTTGTTAACGAGGTTCATCGATATTGTTACATCTCCGGAGCCTGACTATGGGCGCTCCTCCCATGACACCGTCACAATAGCGCACCCGGTCGTCCTGGACACCGGCACATGCCGCCTGTTTCCCCTGCGTTCCAGTGCTATTATGTTGGCATAGGTTACATCGCCCATTATATATGAGAGGCCTAGGATACAAGTGTCCTACTAGGACACGACTCCATATCCTATCTAAACACAATACTACTCAGAGTCCAACTGTAACCTACCTTGTACACAATATTCGACACAACTCTAACAAACTCCATCCTGGCGAATATTCTCCACCGCCTTGAATTTGTCATTGCGTCAAACTTCCATGTACATTGGACTTGAGCTTATCCCATGAGTATCGCTGCTACTCCAAAGACTTCATATGACGCCACCTGCAACTTGTAGTCCCATCTTTTCTTGATCACAGTCAACACTCGAGCAAAATTAAGTTTCTTATTAGTCTAGTTTGTGCTCCCAACTTTCAGAGTATCAGTCTAACGACATCACACACTGATCACTGACCTGCGTGAAAGTGAACAACTCACATATTGGGTGTCACACATAAGAGTTATTTGAACTCAACATCACCGCTCCTTTCTTGACCGCCTGTCTGAAACTTGAAGGAATTTCATCATTGCTTGTAGTCATCCGGAGTGAAATTCGCAGTTGTCTCACCACAGGCATGACCACCGGAGCCCTGGCCCGTCACCATGTCCCGTGCGCACCGCACGCCTCGCCGCTATTACCGCATCGAGCCTCCACTGTCACGGTCGAGTCTCAAGGATCGCGAACCCACACCAATCAACCCCCACTGCAGAGTAGCACCTGTCAGCGTCCTGGGAACGGGGGTCCCCAGACTTGCTTGCCCGCAGCCCACGGCGTGGCTCCACCAGCGGTCCTGTACGGCCCATCTTCACTAGCAAACACTCAAGACCCTCGCGAGGGGCCAAGCCTCGCGAGGCGGACGACACAAGACCTCCTCAGGAACGGCCTCACTAGGCTGGCTCGCGAGGGGCGGAGAGATCAAGGCAAGGGACACCTCGCGAGGTTCCTGTGACGCAAGCCATGACGACTGGAGCCGGGCGGGCGCCAGCACGCGCAGTGTCCTCATTTCCTCTTTGGTGCTAAAGGAGCAAGCGCAAGCGAGGTGTCCCGAGGCATCAGGCAAATATTTCCATATCGGTGCAACGAGACCAAGACGAGCAGGACGGCAGGACGAAGGTCACCGTGGAGCCCAAGACGGCGTCACCACCAGAGCCTTTGGCAGGCGAAGACCACCTTTAGTCAGGATAACTTGTACTAACTGTCTCCCTTCGAATTTGGCCGTTGTTGGCTCCCTTCCCGCTCAATATTTGGGGAGAGGACCAGGGCCTCTATAAATAGGACTAGCCACCACCGTAGGAGGCAACTGATTGAGATCATCCTCGCCCACACAAGCCTACCAAGTACAAGAACACCTCTCCTCAGGAGGCTGTTCTTCCTTTATACTGTTCATCATCAGCCCAAGAGGCAATCCACCACAACACACTGGAGTAGGGTATTACACCACAATGGTGGCCCGAACCAGTATAAATCTCGTGTCTCTTGTGTTGCGGGTTCGTTGAGCTAGGCCTTGAGATCGTGGTGAGGCTGAGGGCATGATTAGGTAGGGAGAGATCTTCGCGCGCACCCCAGTGTTCGAACCTCAAGGGTTTTGCCGGAACTCGAAATCCGATATTTGGTGCGCCTGGTAGGGGTGCGCCGGAGCTTTCCTTCCGTCGATCTGCGCTTCGCCACCACCGCGCTTTGCCCCCATGGCAGTCATCGCGCTTCCGGCTCCGACGACTGGTGCCAGTGGTGGGGCCAGGGGGCTCCGAGCCTCGGCCCCCGCCTTACGGCAGGTGCAGTGGCCGCCCAAGTTCATGCCGGAGATGCCACCGCGCTATGACGGCGTGGCGGACCCGGTGGATTTCTTGGTGGCGTACGAGGAGGCCGTCCTTAAGGCTGGGGACGACGACAAGGTCATGGCCAACCGACTTCTCATGGCCCTTACTGGCGTGCCGCGCACCTAGCTGCTCAACCTCCCCGGATTCACAATGGCATCTTGGGAGGAGTTGTGCGGGCCCTTCGCCGCGTGCTTCGAGACACCGGCGCCCCACGCGGTCGCGGCCCTCCTCGGCGGCTCGCAAGCGCCGCCCTCGGACCGCCACACCAAGCCGTTCTTCCGCCAGATTGGCGCCACCTCCACGCGGCAGGGGGCTCCCCCGGGTTGGGCGGCGCCCAAGGCCGACCTAACCTTCGACTCGGGGGGATCACCCTGTCACCACTGTCGGCTCGGGCGTGCTCCCAATGCTCTGCACGCCCACCATCTGCAGCGTAGTTGTCACCAAGACCCTTATCGACGGCGGCACCGGCCTCAACGTGCTCTCTATGGAAGCTTTTAGCCTTCTTCACGTACCACTCGAGCGGCTTCGCCCTAGCAAGCCCTTCTCTGGAGTCGGCGGCGGCTCGGCCAGTCCTCTGGGGCAGATCCGCCTGCCCGTGACCTTCGGCACTCGCGACAACTACCGCACCGAGCTGATCGACTTCGACATTGCCCACATCGGCCTCCCGTACAACGCCATTCTCGGGTACCCGGCTCTGGCTCAGTTCATGGCGGCGACCCATCCGGCCTACAACCTCATGAAGATGCCTGGGAGCAAGGACGTCCTCACCATAGTAGGAGATTCCAAGGAGGCTCTGGTGGCACTCAAGCTTGCTCTCAAGACCGCCGCGACGGCGCAACCGGCCGACACAGACACCTCCGGAATTAAGGAAGCTGCACCAACCAAGAAGAAGCAATTGTTCACTCAAGACTGGGCGGAAACCAAGCAGGTGTCGATCGAGGAAGATGGGTCCTCGGGGGCCACCTTCACCATAGGTGCCAACCTCGACCCCGATCAAGAGGAGGCACTGGTGAAGTTCTTGCGCGCAAACAAGGAAGTATTCGCTCGATCAGCTGGTACGGGTCCCAAGAGGAGTGATTGAGCACCACTTGAAGGTGTGCCCCAATGTACGTCCTGTGAAGCAGAGGGCGCAGCGGCAGTCCACGGAGAAGCAGTCCTTCGTCGTTCAAGAAACCCGCAAGATGGAGGCAGGAAGTGTCATTCGCGAGGTCCGGTACCCTGAATGGTTGGCAAACTCAATCCTTGTGCCCAAGAAAGGCGGAAAGGAGCGCATGTGTGTCGACTTCACCAACCTCAACAAGGCCTGCCCCCAAGATCCATTCCCGCTTCCTCACATCGACCAGATCATCGACTCCACTACCGAGTGCGACCTACTGTGCTTCCTGGATGCATTTTTAGGATACCACCAGATCAAGATGGCGGTAGAAGATGTCGAGAAGACGGCCTTCCTGACCCCATGTGGGGTATACAGCTACACTTGCATGTCGTTCAGGCTGCGCAACGCGGGCGCGACCTTCCAACGACTGATGCACATCACCTTGGGTCAGCAGCTCGGGAGGAACGCTGAAGCCTACGTCGACGGCATTGTGGTGAAGTCTCGGGAGGCGAGAACCTTAATTCAGGACCTGGAGGAGACCTTCGAAAGCGTGCGCCGGGTGGACTTGCGGCTCAACCCGGAGAAATGCGTGTTTGGTGTCCCTTCTGGCAAGATGCTGGGTTTCGTCGTGTCCCACAGAGGGATCGAGGCCAACCCAGAGAAGGTCAAGGCAATCGAATACATGAGTCTACCACAAACCCTTAAGGAGATGCAGAAGCTTGCCGGCCACATGACTGCCTTGGGGCACTTCACCTCCAAGCTGGGAGAGCGCGCCCTACTATCCTTCAAGCTGATGAAGAAGAAGGGCCCATTCAAGTGGACCCCGGAGGCCGACCAAGCGTTTCAAGACCTCAAGGGATACCTGACCAGCCCTCCAGTGATGGTGGCGCCCCGACCTCTCGATCCCCTGGTGTTGTACCTTGCCGCCACCCCTTACTCCGCCAGCGCCGCTTTGGTGGCGGTCCGGGAGGAGCGCCGGGTCAGGGATGCGTCGCGCCAAGCCGCTCCCTCAGTCGAGCCGGCGCAAGACCCAGAGGGCATCGCGAGGGCTGCGACGACGTCAGCAAAGGACTGGGCTCAGCAAGACGGCGCACTTGGGCCCGCAGAGGCCCCAACGAGCGACCAGGCTTTGGGGGCTTCGTCATCTCAGGAGGTGCCCCAACCTCCGAAAGCCATGAGCCTCGTCAATGCACCCGCCCTCGTCGAGCACCCTGTGTATTTTGTCAGCACGGTGTTGCGAGACGCGGGGGCACGATACCCCATGCCTCAGAAGCTCCTGCTCGCGCTCTTGGTGGCCTCGCGTAAGCTGCAACACTACATTCAAGGTCACCCCATCAAGGTCGTCTCGGCCTACCCGTTGGAGAGGGTGCTTAGGAGCCCCGACAACGCCGTGAGAGTCGCTGAGTGGAACATCGAGGTGCATGCATTTCAATTGGAGTTCAGGACAACCAGGGTCATCAAGGGAGCCGCGCTCGCTGATTTCGTGGCAGAATGGACGGATGCCCCGAGGCTTGAAGAAGGCGAGGATCGGTCCCTCTCACCGGGGAGTGAAGCGCCAGACGGTTGGGTTATGTATTTCGATGGCGCCTTTGTGCGCCAGGGCGCGGGGCTAGAGCAGTGCTCATCTCACCCACTCAGGACAAGCTTTACTACGCCGTGCAGCTCTGCTTCCAGCAGGGTGAGAAGGTCTCCAACAACATAGCAGAGTACGAAGGCCTCATAGCTGGTCTCAAGGTTGCGGTGGCCCTGGGGGTGAAGCGTCTCACCATCAAGGGCGACTCGCAGCTCCTCGTCAACTTCTCCAACAAGGTATATGAGCCGAAGGACGAGGACATGGAGGCGTAGCTCGCGGAGGTACGCAAGATGGAGAAGCAGTTCTTGGGCCTGGAATTGCAGCATGTGCCCCGTGGCACCAACAAAGAAGCCGACGACATCTCCAGGAGAGCATCCAAGCGGCTACCCCAAGAGCCTGGCGTCTTCGAGGAGCGGCTCTTCAAGCCATCGGCTACACCACCACTTTCAAGAACTGCGCTACCTCGGGAGGAGCTCCCTCAACCACCTGCCTCGGGAGCCCCGGTCTGCGGCCCGACCTCGGGAGCGTGCTTACTCTTGGCGCTCGAGCCTTAGGAGGGGTGCTGGACCAAGGAATTCAAGGAATACCTGACGCAAGGGACACTGCTGGAGAAGGAGGAGGATGCGGAGCGTGTGGCCCGGCAGGCCACGGCATACTGCATCCAGGACGGTGAGTTATACAGGAAGTGGCCAAATGACGTTTCCCTGCGTTGCATCTCCAGGGAGCAGGGGAAAGAGCTGCTAGCCGACATACACGGCGGGGACTACGGGCACCACTCGTCGTCATGGACCCTCGTCGGCAAGGTGTTTCGCAGTGGATTCTACTGGCCTACGGCACTCAACGACGTGACTGAGCTGGTGAAGTCCTGTGAGGCCTGTCAGTTCCACGCCAAGCAGATCCATCAGCCGGCTCAGGGCCTCCAGACCATCCCACTCTCGTGGTCATTCACGGTCTGGGGGCTGGATATCTTGGGCCCGTTCCCTCGAGCGCCTGGGGGCTACTGCTACCTCTACGCCGCCATCGACAAGTTCACCAAGTGGGCGGAGGTAGAAGCCGTCCGCACCATCCCGGCCAGCTACGCGGTCAAGTTCATCAAAGGTCTCGTGAGCCGGTTTGGGGTCCCCAACCGCATCATCATGATAATGGCTCGCAGTTCACTAGCAATATCTTCAAGACATATTGTGCTAAACTTGGAACGCAGATCTGCTACGCTTCGGTGGTGCACCCCCGGAGCAATGGTCAGGCCGAACGCACCAACGCGGAGGTCCTGAGAGGCCTCAAGACCAGGACCTTCAAGAAGAAGCTCGAGGCCTGTGGCAGGGGCTGGCACGACGAGCTCCAGTCCGTGTTGTGGTCCATCCGCACCACAGCCACCAAGCCAACGGGCAAGACCCCATTCTTCCTTGTCTACGGAGCAGAGGCGGTTCTCCCTCACGAGCTAAAGCATCACTCCGCGCGGGTCCTAGCGTTTGATGAGGCGCAGCAGGACGCCATGCGGGGGATGGACCTCGTGCTAGGGGACGAACGCCTCCGTGAAGCCATGCTACGGGCGGCAAGATACCAGCAGGCGCTGCGACGGTACCACTGTTGCAGCGTCCGCTCCAGGACGCTCGAGGTGGGTGACCTCGTCCTAAGGCGGGTGCTCTCCAGGGAAGGGCTGCATAAACTCTCACCCATGTGGGAGGGCCCGTTTAGGGTCGCCCACGTCTCCAGGCCTGGTGTCGCGCGCCTGGAGACGCAGGACGGGGTACCCATCCAGAACGCCTGGAACATCCAGCACCTCCGGAAGTTCTACACATGAAGAAAGGCCCAACACCTGTGAAGAAGGCCCAGTGCCTGTGAAGGTCTCCCCTCGTGACACTCTCACATAATAATGAGTGGGGTTGTACACGCCCCGGAGTCTCAGGAGTGCCGCCCCTCGGGCCTCTGGGGCTCCCTCCCACGTCCTAGTGGGAGCACTTAGCTCCGCGCTCGTGAGAAGACAAGAAGACGAGACTAGGTGCCGGACGCGGCTTTTCATTTGCTTTCCGTAGTTGGCTTGCCCGTATTTAATCGAAATTCACCTTTTGGTGTTCCTTGCCGATCTTGTTCCATCGCCTTCTGCCTATGTTTCTGCCTTCGGTTCTCTGTTTGACCTGTACTCTCTCGCGCGTCCCTCGCGAGGGGGCTGGACAAGTGCCCTCGTGAGCGTCTCGTCTGTTTTTTCGCGAGGCACCCTCGTTCGAGCCGCAAGCCGGCGCACCTCTCTCAATCTGTGCCCCTCGGGTACCACGATGTGAGGCGCTGGGTCATGGCGAGCGGCGCCTGCGACCAGGGCTCGGGATCTCCTAACAAATTTTTACAGTTCCCAGACGCCTCGCCAGGTACTGAGAAATGCGCGCCTCGTGTGGCGGAAACTACTTCAAGCGCATCAAGCTAAGTTATTCTTATGTGCCTATATAAAACATTGATATTGCGACGCGACACAGGAACAATAAACACAACATAACGACTTGGAAATCATAGTTTGTTGCACGCCCCCGCGGGGCCCCATACTTGTCTCTCTCTCAATGCAGGAAGGAAAGGAAGAACGAAACAAAAGCGACGCGTGCCTTGCAGCAGTTCACGAGGATGGATCCATGATGCTCTCCTGGGCTCAGCCAGACCCCTCCTCGCACTTCACCGCGGCGCGATGACGAGACGACCCGCTGCCGCCCTCGAAGCGGGCGCGGCGGCTGGTCATAGCCACCGCTGGTGGAGCTGTCGCCGGAGGAAGAGCCATCGTAGCTTGGCGAGCCACGATCGGCACTGAGGTCGGGTCCACCTTCGTCCTCGTCACGACCGTCGCCAAGGCCGAGCACCTCGTCGCCGTCGTTGTCCTCAGGGCAGCACTCGACGCGGCGGCCATCTTCTCCAAACACCCTCACGTAGAGGGTTGCGTTGCCGGTGTATTTGAAGTGGAGGGTGTACCGCCTGCCCAGCTGTGCGCACGGGAAAACGTCTGACATCCGCGGGCTAGGGCTGCGTTGCCCGCGATGGAGACCTCAACCATGACCCAGGAAGCTCTGCTGAAGCAGCCGTCCGCCTGCAACCAGAGCCCGCCTGGACCTGTGGCCGGCAACTCGCCGATGAAGAAATGCGGGAGCTGAAGCCAGGTGCCGTCCGGGTTCTCCGACCACGCGACGAACTCCGGCAGCACCTCCGCCGAGTGGAAGCACGGCCGGGAAGGCCTTGCGACAATGTCGCGTCTCCCCTCATCGACGGGGCTGCCACGACATGGGCGACTCCCGCCGCGCGAAGGGGCGCCGTCGCGGCCACGGCCGGCCATGGCGGGGGTCTTGGTGTGCTTACTGGGACGGTCGCGCCCGCGCTTAGGCGGTGGGTGCCGGGCCCCTCTTGGCGAGCCTTCCCCTTCTCCGCGGCCGAAAACCTCTTCGCAGGCGCCATGGATGTCGCTGCTAGCAACAAAGCAAGGAAGAAGAAGCGAGCGGAGCAGGAAGAGATGAGCAACGTGGGCTCCGCCCCCTCCTCATTTATAGCAAGAGAAGGCCAACCGGCGATCCCCACGATCACAGGGAATGATGATATTTTTCTGCATGCAGCAGGGACTCGTCAAGTCGGGCAGTTGCCGAGACAACATGGGGAAGCGGAGACGCCCACGTCCAATCAATCGCCACGCGTCGACCAAGGCTGCGGGCTGTCGGGGCCCGCGGCGCTCCGCACTTGACCTTTGACTTCGCCTCGAAGCCAAGTCCGAGCGCGCCTTGGGCCCGGGGGCTACTGTCAGCGTCTTGGGAACGGGGGTCCCCAGACTTGCCTGCCTGCGGCCCACGACATGGCTCCACCTGCGGCCCTGTACGACCCATCTTCACCAGCAAACACTCAAGACCCTCGCGAGGGGTCAAGCTTCGCGAAGCGGACGACACAAGATCTCCTCAGGAGCGGCCTCACCAGGCTGGCTCGCGAGAGGCGGAGAGATCAAGGCAAGGGACACCTCGCGAGGTTCCTGTGACGCAAGCCATGACGACTGGAGCTGGGCGGGCGCCAGCGCGCGTAGTGTCCTCGTTTCCTCTTTGGTGCTAAAGGGGCTAGCTCAGGCGAGGAGTCCCGAGGCATCATGCAAAGGTTTCCATATCGGTGTAACGAGACCAAGACCAGCAGGACGGTAGCACGAAGGTCACCGTGGAGCCCAAGATGGCGTCACCACCAGAGCCTTTGGCAGGCGAAGACCACCTTTAGTCAGGATAACTTGTACTAGCTGTCTCCCTTCGAATTTGGCCGTTGTTGGCTTCCTTCCCGTTCAATATTTGGGAAGAGGACCTGGGCTTCTGTAAATAGGACTAGCCACCACCGTAGGAGGCAACTGATTGAGATCGTCCTCACCCACACAAGCCTACCAAGCACAAGAACACCTCTCCTTAGGAGGTTGTTCTTCCCTTGTACTGTTCATCATCAGCCCAAAAGGCAATCCACCACACTAGAGTAGGGTATTACACCACAACGGTGGCCCGAACCAGTATAATCTCATCTCTCTTGTGTTGCGGGTTTGTTGAGCTAAGCCTTGAGATCGCGGTGAGGCTGAGGGCGTGATTAGATAGGGAGAGATCTTCGCGCGCACCCTAGTGTTCGAACCTCAAGGGTTTTGCCGGAACCCGAAATCCGACAGCACCGATTATCGCCGACCGATGACGAGTTTCACGCTTCCATCAAACCACTGGGCTCCAGTCCGAATTACGTGTCACTCGCTTTTCTCCAGCTGAATAGGCTTCGACTCCCTTTGCACTTACATCGTAGCCCCTCAATCCAGCTCCATCTTCAACAAGACTCCATGGTAGATGATCAGTCCACCCTCGCGCCCCGTCGACTTCAAGCTCTCATGTGCGCACTGTCTTGAATCAACCCCACGCCATAGTCTTGTCGAAGCCACACAAGCCCTCTGGGCCCGCGCCATGTGTTTCCACGCCCAGAAGTCGGTCACCATCGACAACACGCTCATATGTCTTTGCCGCCGATCCCACCACCGTCTTCTGTACCAACCGACTCACGTCGTTCCATCAGACTGTCCAAGTCTGACCCAGTCGAACTTATCCGACTGCATGACACACTCGAGACTCCCAAATCGTCTTCCGCGAATCTCCATCCATCACCTGATAATTCCATCTTAGCTGACATGACTTCCTGCAACGCTTTCAAGCATCTCTATTGCGCCAACAAATCTTTCACCTTTGTCTGCCATAACCCAATGTTTTCGGTTCAGACGAACTACTCCACCTCAAACCTATTATCCATTGGCGTCATGGTTCTTTGTACGGCTGACCCTGCGGAAAAATTATTTGAGCTATTCCCGCGACGCCGAAGTACACTAGCAAAACCCACGTGGTCTCCCCTCCATGCACTAGTAGCAATCCACCAAAAACAATTAGCCTTCACGTGATCTACTCCTTTGGCTCAACCCCACGATGCTAGCTTTTGCCTTGCCCAACTATTTGCTAGTTCCCAATGGATGTATCAATGGATATTTCTTCGCACGATTTTATCTGTTGTTGCCTCTTTCCGTGTCGAACACGAGGACTCAGTCCTCCTTTTTTTCCAAACAAATCTCGCATCAGCCCCTCTTGTCCACGCACGTGTTTCGGCCAAAACTCTGCCCAGTAGCCTACTTCCGCTCGGCCTTGGGCGCACGCCACTTGACCCATCTAGCTGCTTGAACGCAACATGCAATACGCCATCGTGTCTGCGTACAGTTGTCCCCACGCGTTCCCAATCGATCGAAGAATCGATTATACACGGAGCACAGAGCAGGCAATGGTGGTGCGGCTCAGTCAGCTTCATCGTTCATTTCAGCTTGGTGCAAACCAAGACTAGGCATTACATATCCACTTGTGGCAGAGGCTACTGCGGTTTCGTGAAGGCGTGGTGGTGGCTTTGCTTCGTGGCTTTGCGAGGGTGCAGATTGAGATGGGTTGTTTGGATGTGGTGAACCTCTGGAACTCGCGCCGGATCTTGCGCTCTTTGATAGCGCCATTACTTTTAGATATTGAGGAGCTAGCTGCTAGTTTTACTTCTTTTGATATTCTACATGTAAAGAGATATGCCAACGTTCCGTCCCACCTTTGTGCAAAACATGCATGCACGCTGGAGGTGTCGGAGTGCTGGACGGACTCTTCCTCGGGTTTGTTGGTAACCAGCCTCATTGCTGATAGTGTCGGCGCCTCATCGTATGAATAAAGCTCTTCATTACCCCACAAAAAAAAGAATCGATCTGTACGCCGCCGCCGCGGTACGTGCTGGCGAGCCATGAGCCTCACCGCATAAGCCCCTGCAGTTTTCTCGATCGCCGCGCTCGACCTGAGAGATCACTTGCCGAAGCCACCGTTCGTTGATACACGATCGTCTCTTGTGACGAACTAAATCAACAAACCAACTCGGCCTCTTCTAAATCAACAACCCGCAGCCTCCGAACGACCTAGCTCATGATACCACTTGTTAGAATAAATCCAAGGCATACCGTCGATCATTCAAGGACCAAGCAATCACACGAGCACGACACCGAGATTTGTTAACGAGGTTCACGGATATGGCTACATCCCTGGGGCCTGACTATGGGCGCTCCTTCCCATGACACCGTCACAATACCACACCCGGTCGCCCTGAGCACCATCACATGCCGCCGGCTTCCCCTGCGTTCCGGTGCTATTATGTTGGCATACGTTACATCGTGTGTCTACCCCCACTATATATGAGAGGCCTAGGATACAAGTGTTCTACTAGGACACGACTCCATATCCTATTTAAAGACAATACTACTCAGAGTCCAACTGTAACCTACCTTGTACACAATATTCGACACAGCTCTAACAACCCCAACTCAATGTGACTGAGTAGCAACACGACAGGGCATACAACTTTCAAAGCCACTTCCCAGAGTCTATTGTTTGCCTTATATTTTAGTTTCCATTTGTCTATTGACATCTCATCAGTTGTATCGTTCCGTATGTATTCTTATTCATACTAATGGTCGTTGGGGTGATTTAGAGAACAAATATTTGTTACACGTGCTGCTCATAGTGTTGCTTAACTTTTTGGCTGATGTTTTAAATAGTCTCAACAACCGGATCGACTAAAAGCCCGACTGCAGCCCACGGTAACTGACCTGTACCTAGGCTGTGGGCAACACGTCTAACAAATGTATGTTCTATAAATCACCCCCAAAAGCCATTAGTATGAATAAGAATAAATACGGAAATGATATAAATAGAAGACCCGCTGCGCCATTGACTTGGAAACCAACCGCATCCCGTAAGTTAACCCAAGAAGCGAAGCAGCTAATACAATCGAAAATTTAAGTGAACTTTTGAAGGATGTTTATCACCGAATGGCATGCATGTGATTATATTCGTATTGTGTTTGCATTTGCCCTGTATATACCAATGATAGACAACGATGATGGGTGCTCATGTACTTCTTTGGCTGAACAACGTAACCCAACAGCCGGGTCAATAGAAAGGCCAACCACACCACCCTACGGCACTTGACCTGAGACGTCACAACCAAGGACCCCTACTTGCAACAACCGAGACAATCCGGGACCCTTCGGGCAGACCCCAAAGTCCAAATACCGGGCATACATTCGAAAAAGGGCATCCGGCCAATAGGACACGATGGCAAGAGGCCGTGGCACAACCCGACATCCACATGTCAATGAACAAAATAGCTCATCGGGATGTGACCGACGTGCACATTGAGTCGGACGCTCACGCATGCCTGTCGTGTTTTCAAATGTGAGTCCATCTTTCCACACTACCGTCCATCCGGACAAGATATTTTGGGATGTGTTCCCGCACTCTCAAAACCAACTTCATGAAGTCATCAATACTAATGAACCAGAGATGAGATTGGCTCTACCTACATTAGTTTGTTGTTTTACTAATGCGGCGCATGGAGCCTTAATGGAGAGAGGATAAAAGAAGCCATCATCCCATCCCGTCGATTGCAAACATCCAGCTCAGGTTGGCCGAATATTGTTTGGTGGCTGAGTTACTCGTGGGCTTTGCGGCGGAAAAATAAACAACGTCAAAATAATTTGGAGTGTGTTGTCGCTGGCTGGCGAGAATATAGTCCGGCAAGGCACATGCGAACAAATAGGCGGTTGGAAAGAGGACCAACTAGGGTAACCGAACAACCAGAATTTGACAATTATGCAGCAAGGAAAGGCCAGAGCATAAAAAAACATAGTCCATTCACCTACCCAAGCAAATGACTTATGTGTTGCTAGAGAAAACAATGGAAAAAACATAGTCCATTCACCTATACAAACACACTACAAGCATACTCATTTGCAGACTTCTCGAAAAAAACTACTCAAATAGTTCACTTACCTTTCGGGTTGCAACTGGTTCAAATAGATTCAACTCCACAAGATTACTAAGCAACAAGATTTATCTCATGTCCTAAAGAACGTAAAGGAGTATTTACGCTAAAGAAAGACATGAGCAACAATTTTGATTAAAAGAACACATGGACAACGATCAGCCCATCATTAGTGAATACAATATGAACGGATTCACTTGCACGTAATTAATGAAAAACATTTTAAAAATTTGTTCATAGGTTGCTTCGCGCTATTTTTTGGCTCGTATATTAGCTTTGATTTGTTCATTCACATCTAGTTCATTTATATCATTCTCATATGTATTCTTATTCATGCAAATGGACTTTGGGGAATGATTTATAGAACGAACATTTATTAGATATGTTGCCCATAGCGTTTCTTAGCTTCTTGGTTACAGTCAGTTACTTTGCTTAACTTTTGGGCTACAGTCTCATGCAGTAGAAAACAAATCACGAGAGAAAACTATGTGCAATGATCATTGTCGAGGCAAATAGAAACACAATACGAACATAATCATCTACAAACAGTTGAGAAAAAATATCTTTCAAATAGATCGCTTAACTTTCGGGGTCTAGTTGGTCTCTACGTCAATTGGCGCAACGGGTCATCTAGTAGGAGTAATATCCTGCAGGCATGCATCATCAACTATGAAAGTGAATGCTTTATGACACTTAACATCCTATATATCTATAATACCTAAATAGTTCATCCCCACTATTGTATTTCTCTTAACATGTAACCTATCCACCTCATCACACTTGCCACCTCAGCATTCTTTTAGTGACTTACAAGCGGGACCCAGCACTACATCAACCCTGCCACTTCAGCATGCAGATAATGGCCAAGGGACCCACCACAACCTGGCCTCTCGCTGCCTCATTCATCGCTCTCGCAGGTCAAACCATCAAGCGCTCCTCTCCCCTCTCTACATTAGCGCACGGCGACCCCGATTAATCTTCGCGTGTGGCGCTCCTTTGGCACAACCGCCAGCGCGGGTCGCGTCCGCGGCTCACATGGAGTCCTGCTTGCGGCCTTGCCCAGACTAGGGTGGCTGGTCGGGCCGAGACAGAGGGCTCCTGGCAGCGTTCGCGTCTGCCTCTGCTGACGTCGCCGGCTACCTTCACTCCTCCTACGCCCCTACCATAGCAGTCGTGCCAGCCGCTGACGACGCCACCGGCTACCTCCCCTCCTCCTTTGTCCCCAGTTGTTATCCTTGGTGTCCTCGGTTGAGCGTTGATTCGTCCATTGCTCCCCGCAGATGGAAGATATGTACTCCCTCCATTCGGAATTACTTGTCGCAGAAATGGATGTATCTAGACATATTTTAGTTCTAGATACATCCATTTCCAAGACAAGTAATTCCGAACGGAGGAAGTAGATGTCTAGAGGAGGCTGCAGCATGCGGTGGTGCCCTATGTTGGTCGGCGGAATCACACCGGCCACTGGGGTTTCACCTGGAAGGATGCTCTAGCCGCCGATTCTGCCATGGAGGGGATGATAACCCACAAGTATAGGGGATCGCAACAGTTTTCGAGGGTAGAGTATTCAACCCAAATTTATTGATTCGACACAAGGGGAGCCAAAGAATATTCTCAAGTATTAGCAGTTGAGTTGTCAATTCAACCACACCTGGATAACTTAGTATCTGCAGCAAAGTATTTAGTAGCAAAGTAATATGGAAGTAACGGTAACAGTAGCAAAAGTAATATTTTAGGGTTTTGTAGTGATTGTAACAGCAGCAATGGAAAAGTAAATAAGCGGAGAACAATATGTGAAAAGCTCATAGGCATTGGATCGGTGATGGAGAATTATGTCGGATGTGGTTCATCATGTAATAGTCATAACATAGGGTGACACATAACTAGCTCCAATTCATCAATGTAATGTAGGCATGTATTCCGAATATAGTCATACGTGCTTATGGAAAAGAACTGGCATGACATCTTTTGTCCTACCCTCCCGTGGCAGCGGGGTCCTAATGGAAACTAAGGGATATTAAGGCCTCCTTTTAATAGAGTACCGGACCAAAGCGTTAACACATAGTGAATACATGAACTCCTCAAACTACGGTCATCACCGGGAGTGGTCCCGATTATTGTCACTTCAGGGTTGCCGGATCATAACACATAATAGGTGACTATAGACTTGCAAGATAGGATCAAGAACTCACATATATTTATGAAAACATAATAGGTTCAGATCTGAAATCATGGCACTCGGGCCCTAGTGACAAGCATTAAGCATAGCAAAGTCATAGCAACATCAATCTCAGAACATAGTGGATACTAGGGATCAAACCCTAACAAAACTAACTCGATTACATGATAAATCTCATCCAACCCATTGCTACCTCTTGAGCACTGCGTTGGATTTCCTTGAAGAGGAAAGGATGATGCAGCAAAGTAGTGTACGTATTTCCCTCAGTTTTGAGAACCAAGGTATCAATCCAGCAGGAGGCTACGCACGAGTCCCTCGTACCTACACAAAGCAAATAACTCCTCGCAACCAACGCAATTAGGGGTAGTCAATCCCTTCACGGTCACTTACGAGAGTGAGATTTGATAGAGATGATAGATAATATTTTTGGTATTTTTATGATAAAGATACAAGTAAAATAAAAAAAAGTAAAAAAGAAAAGGCAATAAAGTAAAGTGATGGAAGATTAATATGATGAAGATAGACCCGGGGGCCATAGGTTTCACTAGTGGCTTTTATCAAGAGCATAAGTATTCTACGGTGGGTGAACGAATTACTGTTGAGCAATTGACAGAATTGAGCATAGTTATGAGAATATCTAGGTATGATCATGTATATAGGCATCACGTCCGAGACAAGTAGACCGACTCCTGCCTGCATCTACTACTATTACTCCACTCATCGACCGCTATCCAGCATGCATCTAGAGTATTAAGTTTATGAAAACAGAGTAACGCCTTAAGCAAGATGACATGATGTAGAGGGATAAATTCATGCAATATGATAAAAAAACCATCTTGTTATCCTCGATGGCAACAATACTATACGTGCCTTGCTGCCCCTACTGTCACTGGGAAAGGACACCGCAAGATTGAACCAAAGCTAAGCACTTGTCCCATTGCAAGAAAAACCAATCTAGTAGGCGAAATCAAACTGATAATTCAAAGAGACTTGCAAAGATAACCAATCATACATAAAAGAATTCAGAGAAGATTCAAATATTGTTCATAGATAATCTTGATCATAAACCCGCAATTCATCGGTCTCAACAAACACACCGCAAAAAGAAGATTACATCGAATAGATCTCCACGAGAGAGGGGGAGAACATTGTATTGAGATCCAAAAAGAGAGAAGAAGCCATCTAGCTACTAACTATGGACCCGAAGGTCTGAGGTAAACTACTCACACTTCATCGGAGGGGCTATGGTGATGATGTAGAAGCCCTCCGTGGTGGATGCCCTCTCCGGCGGAGCTCCGAAACAGGCCCCAAGATGTGATCTCGTGGGTACAGAAGGTTGCGGCGGTGGAATTAGGTTTTTTGGCTCCGTATCTGATCATTTGGGGGTACGTAGGTATATATAGGAGGAAGAAGTACGTCGGTGGAGCATCATGGGGCCCACGAGGGTGGAGGGCGCGCCCCTACCTCGTGCCCTCCTCGAAGCTTCCTTGATGTAGGGTCCAAGTCTCCTGGATCATGTTCGGTGAGAAAATCACGTTCCCGAATGTTTTATTCCATTTGGACTCCGTTTGATATTCCGTTTCTTCGACATACTGAAATAGGCAAAAAAAAATAGCAATTCTGGGTTGGGCCTCCGGTTAATAGGTTAGTCCCAAAAATAATATAAAAGTGGAAAATAAAGCCCAATATTGTCCAAAACAGTAGATAATATAGCCTGGAGCAATAAAAAATTATAGATACGTTGGAGACGTATCAGGCATCCCCAAGCTTAATTCCTGCTCGTCCTCGAGTAGGTAAATGATAAAAACAGAATTTTTGATGCGGAGTGCTACTTGGCATAATTTCAATGTAATTCTTCTTAATTGTGGTATGAATATTCAGATCCGAAAGATTCAAGACAAAAGTTCATATTGACATAAAAATAATAATACTTCAAGCATACTAACTAAGCAATTATGTCGTCTCAAAATAACATGGCCAAAGAAAGTTCATCCCTACAAAATCATATAGTTTAGTCATGCTCCATTTTCGTCACACAAGAATGCTCCCATCATGCACAACCCCGATGACAAGCCAAGCAATTGTTTCATACTTTAGTAATCTCAAACTTATAAACTTTCATGCAATATATGAGCGCGAGCCATGGACATAGCGCTATGGGTGGAATAGAATATGATGATGGGGGTTATGTCGAGAAGACAAAAAAGGAGAAGATCTCACATCAGCGAGGCTAATCAATGGGCTATGGAAATGCCCATCGATTGATGTTAATGCAAGTAGTAGGGATTGCCATGCAACGGATGCACTAGAGCTATAAATGTATGAAAACTCAACAAAAGAAACTAAGTGGGTGTGCATCCAACTTGCTTGCTCACGAAGACCTAGGCCACTTGAGGAGGCCCATTGTTGGAATATACAAGCCAAGTTCTATAATAAAAAATTCCCACTAGTATATGAAAGTGACGAAACAAGAGACTCTCTATCATGATGATTATGGTGCTACTTTGAAGCACAAGTGTGGCAAAGGATAGTAGCATTGTCCCTTCTATCTTTTTCTCTCATTTTTTTGGGCCTTCTCTTTTTTTTATGGCCTTTCTCTTTTTTGGGGGCCCTTCTCTTTTTTATGTCCTTTCCCTTTTTTATATTCCTCACTTGGGACAATGCTCTGGAAAATGATGATCATTACACTTCTATTTATTTACAACTCAATGATTACAACTCGATACTAGAACAAAGTATGACTCTATATGAATGCCTCCGGCGGTGTACCGAGATATGCAATGAACCAAGAGTGACATGTATGAAAGAATTATGAACGATGGCTTTGCCACAAATACAATGTCAACGACATCATCATGCTAAGCAATATGACAATGATGAATGTGTCATGATGAACGGAATGGTGGAAAGTTGCATGGCAATATATCTCGGAATGGCTATGGAAATGCCATAATAGGTAGGTATGGTGGCTGTTTTGAGGAAGATATAAGGAGGTTTATGTGTGAAAGAGCGTATCATATCACGGGGTTTGGATGCACCGGCGAAGTTTGCACCAACTCTCAATGTGAGAAAGGGCAATGCACGGTACCGAAGAGGCTAGCAATGATGGAAGGGTGAGAGTGCGTATAATCCATGGACTCAACATTAGTCATAAAGAACTCACATACTTATTGCAAAAATCTACAAGCCATCAAACACCAAAGCACTACGCGCATGCTCCTAGGGGGATAGATTGGTAGGAAGAGACCACCGCTCGTCCCCGACCGCCACTCATAAGGAGGACAATCAAAGAACACCTCATGTTTCAAATTTGTTACATAACGTTTACCATACATGCATGCTACGGGACTTGCAAACTTCAACACAAGAATTTCTCAAATTCACAACTACTCAAGTAGCACGACTTTAATATTATTACCTCCATATCTCAAAACAATCATCAAGCATCAAACTTTTCTTAGTATCCAACACACTCATAAGAAAGTTTTTACTATTTTAAGTACCTAGCATATTAAGATTATTTAAGCAAATTACCATGCTATTTAAGACTCTCAAAATAATCTAAGTGAAGCATGAGAGATCAATAGTTTCTTTAAAACAAATCCACCACCGTGCTCTAAAAGATATAAGTGAAGTACTAGAGCAAAACTATATAACTCAAAAGATATAAGTGAAGCACAAAGAGTATTCTAATAATTTCTAAATAATGTATGGCTCTCTCAAAAGGTGTGTACAGCAAGTATGATTGTGGTAAACTAAAAAGCAAAGACTCAAATCATACAATACGCTCCAAGCAAAACACATATCATGTGGTGAATAAAAATATAGCTTGGGGAGCCTTCTGGGGCATCCCCAAGCTTTGACTTTTTGGTGTCCTTAGATTATCTTGGGGGTGCCATGGGCATCCCCAAGCTTATTCTCTTGCCACTCCTTGTTCCATAATCCATCAAAAGATTTCACCCAAAACTTGAAAACTTCACAACACAAAACTCAACAGAAATCTCGTGAGCTCCGTTAGCGAAAGAAAACAAAAGACCACTTCAAGGTACTGTAATGAACTCATTATTTATTTATATTGGTGTTAAACCTAATGTATTACAACTTCTCTATGGTTTATAAACTATTTTACTAGCCATAGATTCATCAAAATAAGCAAACAACACACGAAAAACAGAATCTGTCAAAAACAGAACAGTCTGTAGTAATTTGTAACTAACGCAAACTTTTGGAACTCCAAAAATTCAGAAAAAATAGGAAGACCTAGTCAATGTGTTTATTGATCATCAAAAATTGGAATTAGTATTTTATCACGTTCTGGTGCTTTTTAACAATTGTTTTCGTTAACAGAAAGTTTCTGGAAATTACAGCAAGATCAAATAACTATCATCCAAGAAGATCCTATAGGTTTAACTTGGCACAAACACTAATTAAAACATAAAAACACATCTAACCAGAGGCTAGATCAAAGATTTATTACCTAGCAGCAAGGAAAAATATTGGGTTGTCTCCCAACAAGCGCTTTTCTTTAAAGCCTTTTTGGCTAGGCATTGAGATTTCAATGATGCTCACAAGAAAGACAAGAATTGAGGCACAAAGAGAGCATCATAAAACATGTGACAAACACACTTAAGTCTAACATACTTCCTATGCATAGGCATATTATAGGCAAACAAATTATCGTAGCAAGCAAAAACTAGCATATGCAAGGAAGCGGAAAGAGCTAGGGTTATTAGCCATGAGAAACCCACCCATCAAATCCTCGTTACGCACAAACCCTAGATCGGGGCTTTCTAAGAGTTTGAGGTTTGCTACTTTCATGAAGTATGATGTTTGTAAGGGT
This sequence comes from Aegilops umbellulata, assembly GCA_032464435.1. Taxonomy (NCBI): domain Eukaryota; kingdom Viridiplantae; phylum Streptophyta; class Magnoliopsida; order Poales; family Poaceae; genus Aegilops; species Aegilops umbellulata. The sequence goes on from CP136057.1 coordinate 68,115,660, forward strand.
TATAATTATCGTCCAAATGCTCTTGAAGTTTTGACTATCCGGGAGGCTGGTTACGATGTTGATTCCCCTGATATCACATCGTCGGACACCACTTCATCTTCGCCTCCGATGAGTCCGTCGTCGCCGCCGGTGACCATCCAGTTTGGATCTTTCCCTCCTTCCCCGGGGACGGTTAGCTCGTCAAGCGGCAATCCCAGATTCTCTGGGATTTCAAATGTCCCTGGGCCCCCTCCAGTCGTTATCCTTTCGGATAGCCCTAGCACCCCATCATCTGTTATGGGCTCGGCCCATGGCTCTTTGGACAGCTCCCCTTGCACTCCGCCGCCGGGTTTGGATTTGGCCCATGGATGCTCTTTCACCAGCCCAATTTTATTATCTGATGATGATTCGCTTGAGGTAGCATCTCCAGTTGTTTTTCCGTCACCAAAGGAAATTGTGGATGATTTACAGAGTTTCAATGAGATGATTGAAGATATGGCAGTTAAATATTGGGATTGTCAGAACTGTTTGGGTATGGGCCATATGTCAGATACATGTACGAACCGTATACGCTGCAGATTGTGTTTTCGGTCCGGTCACGTTAAGAAAGACTGCCCGGGTATTAATGCTGGTTCCACTGTTTGGGTACCTAAAGTCCCGTCACCAGGTTTCGAGCCTCGCGCCTTGACAGAATCCCCCTCCGACGCTTCGGGCTCGCTGCCTTCACCGCCTGTAGGAAATATGCCCTAGAGGCAATAATAAAAGGATTATTATATTTCCTTGTTCATGATAATTGTCTATTGTTCATGCTATAATTGTATTGTTCGGAAATCATAATACATGTGTGAATACATAGACCACAATGTGTCCCTAGTAAGCCTCTAGTTGACTAGCTCATTGATCAATAGATAGTCATGGTTTCCTGACTATGGACAGGGGGATGTCATTGATAACGGGATCACATCATTAGGAGAATGATGTGGTGGACAAGACCCAAACCTAAGCTTAGCACAAAAGATCGTGTAGTTCGTTTGCTAGAGCTTTTCTGAATGTCAAGTATCATTCCTTAGACCAAGAGATTATGCAACTCCAGGATACCGTAGGAGTGCTTTGGGTGTATCAAACGTCACAACGTAACTGGGTGACTATAAAGGTGCACTACAGGTATCTCCGAAAGTATCTGTTGGGTTGGCATGAATCGAGACTGGGATTTGTCACTCCGTGTGACGGAGAGGTATCTCTGGGACCACTCGGTAAGACATCATCATAATGAGCTCAATGTGATCAAGGTGTTGTTCACGGGATGATGTGTTACGGGAACGAGTAAAGAGACTTGCCGGTAACGAGATTGAACAAGGTATCGGTATACTGACGATCGAATCTCGGGCAAGTATCGTACCGATAGACAAAGGGAATTGAGTACGGGATTGATTAAGTCCTCGACATCGTGGTTCATCCGATGAGATCATCGAGGAGCATGTGGGAGCCAACATGGGTATCCAGATCCCGCTATTGGTTATTGACCGGAGATCGTCTCGGTCATGTCTGCATGTCTCCCGAACCCGTAGGGTCTACACACTTAAGGTTCGGTGACGCTAGGGTTGTAAAGATATTAGTATGCAGCAAACTGAAGGTTGTTCGGAGTCCCGGATGAGATCCCGGACGTCACGAGAGGTTCCGGAGTGGTCCGGAGGTAAAGAATTATATATAGGAAGTGTCGTTTCGGCCATCGGGAATGATCTGGGGGTCGCCGGTATTGTACCGGGACCACCAGATGGGTCCCGGGGGTCCACCGGGTGGGGCCACCCATCCCGGAGGGCCCCGTGGGCTGAAGTGGGGAGGGAACCAGCCCATAGTGGGCTCGTACGCCCCCCCATGGGCCTCCCCCTGCGCCTAGGGTTGGAAACCCTAGGGCAGGGGGCGCCCAACATGGCTTGGGGGGAAATCATTCCCCCTGGCCGCCGCCCCCCGTGGAGATGGATCTCCAGGGCTGGCGCCCCCCTAGGGGGCCTATATAAAGGGGGGGGAGGGAGGGCAGCCGCACCCTGCAGCCTTGGCGCCTCCCTCTCCCCGTTACACCTCTCCCTCTCTTCGTAGTTGCTTGGCGAAGCCCTGCTGGAACTCTGCTGCATCCACCACCACGCCGTCGTGCTGCTGGATCTTCATCAACCTCTCCTTCCCCCTTGCTGGATCAAGAAGGAGGAGACGTTATCCCGACCGTACGTGTGTTGAACGCGGAGGCGCTGTTCGTTCGGCACTAGGTCATCGGTGATTCGGATCACGGCGAGTACGACTCCATCATCCACGTTCTTCTTGAACGCTTCCGTTGCAATCTACAAGTTGTATGTAGATGCTCTCCTATCCCCTCGTTGCTAGAATACTCCATGGATAGATCTTAGGATGCATAGGAAAATTTTAATTTCTGCTACGATCCCCAACAGTGGCATCATGAGCTAGGTCTATGCGTGGTTTCTATGCACGAGTAGAACACAAAGTAGTTGTGGGCGTCGAATTGTCAATTCTTCTTGCCGTTACTAGTCCTATCTTGGTTCAGCGGTATTGTGGGATGAAGCGGCCTGGACCAACCTTACACGTACGCTTACGTGAGACCGGTTCCACCGACTAACATGCACTAGTTGCATAAGGTGGCTGGCGGGTGTCTGTCTCTCCCACTTTAGTTGGATCGGATTCGATGAACAGGGTCCTTATGAAGGGTAAATAGAGATTGACAATTCACGTTGTGGTTTTAATGTAGGTAAGAAACGTTCTTGCTAGCAACCTATAACAGCCACGTAAAAACTTGCAACAACAATTAGAGGACGTCTAACTTGTTTTTGCAGCAAGTGCTTTGTGATGTGATATGGCCAGAAGTTGTGATGAATCATGTATGTGATGTATGATATGATATTGTTATTGTAATAGGAATCACGACTTGCATGTCGATGAGTATGACAACCGGCAGGAGCCATAGGAGTTGTCTTTATTTATTTATGACCTGCGTGTCAACTTAAATCGTCATGTAATTACTTTACTTTATTGCTAAAGCGTTAGCCATAGTAGTAGAAGTAATAGTTGACGTGACAACTTCACGAAGACATGATGATGGAGATCATGATGATGGAGATCATGGTGTGATGCCGGTGACGACGATGAACATGGCGCCCCGAAGATGGAGATCAAAGGAGCGAAATGATGTTGGCCGTATCATGTCACTATTTGATTGCATGTGATGTTTGTCATGTTTTTACATCTTATTTGCTTAGAAAGACGGTAGCATAAATAAGATGATCCTTCATTAAAATATCAAAAATGTGTTCTCCCTAACTGTGCACCGTTGCTAAGGTTCGTCGTTCCGAAGCACCACGTGATGATCGGGTGTGATAGGTTCTTACGTTCGCATACAACGGGTGTAAGCCAGATTTACACACGCAATACACTTAGGTTGGATTGACGAGCCTAGCATGTACAGACATGGCCTCAGAACACGGAGGACCGAAAGGTCGAACATGAGTCGTATAGAAGATACGATCAACATGGAGATGTTCACCAATGATGTCTAGTCCGTCTCACGTGATGATCGGACACGGCCTAGTTGACTCGGATCATGTATCACTTAGATGACTAGAGGGATGTCAAATCTGAGTGGGAGTTCATTCATTAATTTGATTAGATGAACTTAATTATCATGAACTTAGTCTAAATCTTTACAATATGTCTTGTAGATCAAATGGCCCACGGTAATGTCACCCTCAACTTCAACGCGTTCCTAGAGAAAACCAAGCTGAAAGATGATGGCAACAACTATTCGGACTGGGTCCGGAACCTAAGGACCATCGTCATAGTAGCCAAGAAAGATTATGTCCTAGAAGCACCGCTAGGTGAAACACCATTCCCAGAAAACCAGGACGTTATGAACGCCCATCAGTCACGTACTGATGATTACTCCCTCGTTCAGTGCGGCATGCTTTACAGCTTAGAACCGGGGCTCCAAAAGCGTTTTGAGCAACACGAAGCATATGAGAGGTTCGAGGAGCTGAAATTGATTTTCCAAGCTCATGCCCGGGTCGAGAGATATGATGTCTCCGACAAGTTCTTTAGCTGCAAGATGGAGGAAACTAGCTCTGTCAGTGAACACATACTCAAGATGTGTGGGTTGCACAACCGCTTGACTCACCTGGAAGTTAATCTCCCGGATGAGGCGGTCATTGACAGAATCCTTCAGTCGCTCCCACCTAGCTACAAGAGCTTCGTGATGAACTACAATATGCAGGGGATGGAAAAGACCATTCCCGAGTTGTATTCAATGCTGAAATCTGCGGAGGTGGAGATCAAAAAGGAACATCAAGTGTTGATGGTGAATAAAACCACTAAGTTCAAGAAAGGCAAGGGTAAGAAGAACTTCAAGAAGGACGGCAAGGAGGTTGCCGCGCCTGGTAAATCAGTTGCCAGGAAGAAGTCAAAGAATGGACCCAAACCTGAAACTGAGTGCTTTTATTGCAAGGGAACTGGTCACTGGAAGCGGAATTGCCCCAAGTACTTAGCGGATAAGAAGGCTGGCAACACTAAAGGTATATGTGATATACATGTAATTTATGTGTACCTTACCAGTACTCGTAGTAGCTCCTGGGTATTTGATACCGGTGCCGTTGCTCATATTTGTAACTCAAAACAGGAGCTGCGGAATAAACGGAGACTGGCGAAGGACGAGGTGACGATGCGCGTCGGGAATGGTTCCAGGGTCGATGTGATCGCCGTCGGCACACTACCTCTACATTTACCTACGGGATTAGTTTTGAACCTCAATAATTGTTATTTAGTACCAAGTTTGAGCATGAACATTGTATCTGGATCTCGTTTAATGCGAGATGGCTACTCATTTAAATCCGAGAATAATGGTTGTTCTATTTATGTGAGTGATATGTTTTATGGTCATGCTCCGATGGTCAATGGTTTATTCTTAATGAATCTCGTACGTGATAATACACATATTCATAGTGTGAATACCAAAAGGTGTAAAGTTGATAACGATAGTCCCACATACTTGTGGGACTGCCGCCTTGGTCACATTGGTATCAAGCGCATGTAGAAGCTCCATGCTGATGGACTTTTAGAGTCTCTCGATCATGAATCATTTGACACGTGCGAACCATGCCTCATGGGCAAAATGACCAAGACTCCATTCTCAGGGACAATGGAGCGAGCAACCAACTTGTTGGAAATCATACATACAGATGTGTGTGGTCCAATGAGCGTTGAGGCTCGCGGAGGCTATCGTTATGTTCCCACTCTCATTGATGATTTGAGTAGATATGGGTATGTCTACTTAATGAAACACAAGACTGAGACCTTTGAAAATTTCAAGGAGTTTCAGAGTGAGGTTGAGAATCAACATGACAGAAAAATAAAGTTCTTACGATCAGATCGTGGGGGAGAATATTTAAGTCACGAATTTGGCACACACTTAAGAAAATGTGGAATCGTTTCACAACTCACGCCGCCTGGAACAGCTCAGCGTAACGGTGTGTCCGAACGTCGTAATCGCACTCTATTGGATATGGTGCGGTCTATGATGTCTCTTACAGATCTACCGCTATCATTTTGGGGATACGCTCTAGAGACAGCCACATTCACTTTAAATAGGGCACCGTCTAAATCCGTTGAGACGACACCATATGAATTATGGTTTGGGAAGAAACCTAAGCTGTCATTTCTGAAAGTTTGGGGTTGCGATGCTTATGTCAAGAAACTTCAACCTGAAAAGCTCGAACCCAAATCGGAAAAATGCGTCTTCATAGGATATCCCAAAGAAACTGTTGGGTATACCTTCTACCTCAGATCCGAAGGCAAGATCTTTGTTGCCAAGAACGGGTCCTTTCTAGAGAAAGAGTTTCTCGCGAAAGAAGTAAGTGGGAGGAAAGTAGAGCTTGATGAAGTACTACCTCTTGAAAATCAGAGTAGCGCAGCTCAGGAAAATGTTCCTGTGGTGCCTGCACCGATTAGAGAGGAGGTTAATGATGATGATCAAGATACTTCTGATCAAGCTCCTATTGAACTTCGTAGGTCCACAAGGACGCTTTCCGCACCAGAGTGGTACGGCAACCCTGTCCTGGAAATCATGTTGTTGGACAACGGTGAACCTTCGAACTATGAAGAAGCGATGGCGGGCCCAGATTCCGACAAATGGCTAGAAGCCATGGAATCCGAGATAGAATCCATGTATGAAAACAAAGTATGGACTTTGAATGACTTGCCCGATGATCAGCGAGCCATAGAAAATAAATGGATCTTTAAGAAGAAGACAGACGCGGATGGTAATGTGACCATCTATAAAGCTCGACTTGTCGCTAAGGGTTATCGGCAAGTTCAAGGGGTTGACTACGATGAGACTTTCTCTCCCGTAGCGAAGCTGAAGTCCGTCCGAATCATGTTAGCAATTGCCGCATACTATGATTATGAGATATGGCAAATGGACGTCAAAACGGCATTCCTTAACGGCTTTCTTAAGGAAGAATTGTATATGATGCAGCCGGAAGGTTTTGTCGATCCTAAGAATGCTAACAAAGTATGCAAGCTCCAGCGCTCTATCTATGGGCTGGTGCAAGCATCTCGGAGTTGGAACATTCGCTTTGATGAGATGATCAAAGCGTTTGGGTTTATGCAGACTTATGGAGAAGCCTGCGTTTACAAGAAAGTGAGTGGGAGCTCCGTAGCATTTCTCATATTATATGTGGATGACATACTATTGATGGGAAATGATATAGAATTCTTGGAAAGCATAAAGGCCTATTTGAACAAATGTTTTTCAATGAAGGACCTTGGAGAAGCTGCTTATATATTAGGCATCAAGATCTATAGAGATAGATCGAGACGCCTCATCGGTCTTTCACAAAGTACGTACCTTGACAAGATTTTGAAGAAGTTCAAAATGGATCAGTCCAAGAAGGGGTTCTTGCCTGTATTGCAAGGTGTGCGATTGAGCACGGCTCAATGCCCGACCACGGCAAAAGATATAGAAGAGATGAGTGTCATCCCCTATGCCTCAGCCATAGGGTCTATTATGTATGCCATGCTGTGTACCAGACCCGATGTAAACCTTGCCGTAAGTTTGGTAGGTAGGTACCAAAGTAATCCCGGCAAGGAACACTGTACAGCGGTCAAAAACATCCTGAAGTACCTGAAAAGGACTAAGGATATGTTTCTCGTTTATGGAGGTGCCGAAGAGCTCGTCGTAAAGGGTTACGTCGACGCCAGCTTCGACACAGATCTGGATGACTCCAAGTCACAAACCGGATACGTGTATATTTTGAATGGAGGGGCAGTAAGCTGGTGCAGTTGCAAGCAAAGCGTCGTGGCGGGATCTACATGTGAAGCAGAGTATATGGCAGCCTCGGAGGCAGCACAAGAAGCAGTCTGAGTGAAGGAGTTCATTACCGACCTAGGAGTCATACCCAATGCGTCGGACCCGATGACTCTCTTCTGTGACAACACTGGAGCAATTGCCCTTGCGAAGGAGCCCAGGTTTCACAGGAAGACCAGGCATATCAAGCGTCGCTTCAACTCCATTCGTGAAAGTGTTCAAAATGGAGACATAGAGATTTGTAAAGTACATACGGACCTGAATGTGGCAGATCCGTTGACTAAACCTCTCCCTAGAGCAAAACATGATCAAAACCAAAATTCCATGAGTGTGCGATTCATCACAATGTAACTAGACTATTGTCTCTAGTGCAAGTGGGAGACTGTTGGAAATATGCCCTAGAGGCAATAATAAAAGCATTATTATTATATTTCCTTGTTGACTACCTCGTTGATCAATAGATAGTCATGGTTTCCTGACTATGGACATGGGGATGTCATTGATAACGGGATCACATCATTAGGAGAATGATGTGGTGGACAAGACCCAAACCTAAGCTTAGCACAAAAGATCGTGTAGTTCGTTTGCTAGAGCTTTTATGAATGTCAAGTATCATTCCTTAGACCATGAGATTATGCAACTCCCAGATACCGTAGGAGTGCTTTGGGTGTATCAAACGTCACAACGTAACTGGGTGACTATAAAGGTGCACTACAGGTATCTCCGAAAGTATCTGTTGGGTTGGCATGAATCGAGACCGGGATTTGTCACTCCGTGTGACGGAGAGGTATCTCTGGGCCCACTCGGTAAGACATCATCATAATGAGCTCAATGTGATCAAGGTGTTGTTCACGGGATGATGTGTTACGGGAACGAGTAAAGAGACTTGCCGGTAACGAGATTGAACAAGGTATCGGTATACCGACGATCGAATCTCGGGCAAGTATCGTACCGATAGACAAAGGGAATTGAGTACGGGATTGATTAAGTCCTCGACATCGTGGTTCATCCGATGAGATCATCGAGGAGCATGTGGGATCCAACATGGGTATCCAGATCCGCTGTTTTTTATTGACCAGAGATCGTCTCGGTCATGTCTGCATGTCTCCCGAACCCGTAGGGTCTACACACTTAAGGTTCGGTGACGCTAGGGTTGTAAAGATATTAGTATGCAGCAAACCGAAGGTTGTTCGGAGTCCCGGATGAGATCCCGGACGTCACGAGAGGTTCCGGAGTGGTCCGGAGGTAAAGAATTATATATAGGAAGTGTCGTTTCGGCCATCGGGAATGATCTGGGGGTCGCCGGTATTGTACCGGGACGACCAGATGGGTCCCGGGGGTCCACCGAGTGGGGCCACCCATCCCGGAGGGCCCCGTGGGCTGAAGTGGGGAGGGAACCAGCCCATAGTGGGCTGGTACGCCCCCCCATGGGCCTCCCCTTGCGCCTAGGGTTGGAAACCCTAGGGCAGGGGGCGCCCAACATGGCTTGGGGGGGAAGCATTCCCCCCTGGCCGCCGCCCCCCCTGGAGATGGATCTCCAGGGCCGGCGCCCCCCCTAGGGGGCCTATATAAAGGGGGGGGGAGGAAGGGCAGCCGCACCCTGCAGCCTTGGCGCCTCCCTCTCCCTGTTACACCTCTCCCTCTCTCCGTAGTTGCTTGGCGAAGCCCTGCTGGAACTCTGCTGCATCCACCACCACGCCGTCGTGCTGCTGGATCTTCACCAACCTCTCCTTCCCCCTTGCTGGATCAAGAAGGAGGAGACGTTATCCCGACCGTACGTGTGTTGAACGCGGAGGTGTTGTCCGTTCGGCACTAGGTCATCGGTGATTCGGATCACGGCGAGTACGACTCCATCATCCACGTTCTTCTTGAACGCTTCCGTTGCAATCTACAAGTGGTATGTAGATGTTCTCCTATCTCCTCGTTGCTAGAATACTCCATGGATAGATCTTGGGATGCGTAGGAAAATTTTAATTTCTGCTACGATCCCCAACACCGCCCACCTCCACCTCTCCCCTATAGAACCAATCTGCCGAAAAACCCCAATCGCCTCTGCCATCGACTGCTGCAGCGGATCCTCCACCCATGGCAGTCTATGAGCTCGACCCACGCCGATTTCTCCCTGCTGGCCATGACATAATCGATGGAGGAGCAGAGCGCCTGCCAAGAACTTACTACACCCCGATGCAGGCCCCCCCAAGAACCCATGAACAGTTCATGGTGGCTATTGTCGAGCCGTTGCCGCCGGCTCTGTTGGAAATATGCCCTAGAGGCAATAATAAAAGCATTATTATTATATTTCCTTGTTCATGATAATTGTCTTTATTCGTGCTATAATTGTGTTATCCGGAAATCGTAATACATGTGTGAATAACAGACAACAACATGTCCCTAGTAAGCCTCTAGTTGACTAGCTCGTTGATCGATAGATAGTCATGGTTTCCTGACTATGGACATTGGATGTCATTGATAACGAGATCACATCATTAGGAGAATGATGTGATGGACGAGACCCAATCCTAAACATGGCATAAGATCGCATAGTTCGTTTGCTAGAGTTTTCCAATGTCAAGTATCCTTTCCTTAGACCATGAGATCGTGTAACTCCCGTACACCGTAGGAGTGCTTTGGGTGTGCCAAACGTCACAACGTAACTAGGTGACTATAAAGGTATACTACGGGTATCTCCGAAAGTGTCTGTTGGGTTGACACGGATCGAGACTGGGATTTGTCACTCCGCCTGACGGAGAGGTATCACCGGGCCCTCTCGGTAATGCATCATCATAATGAGCTCAATGTGATCAAAGTGTTTGATCACGGGATCATGCATTACAGTACGAGTAAAGTGACTTGCCGGTGATGAGATTGAATGAGGTATAGGGATACCGACAATCGAATCTCGGGCAAGTAAAATACCGATTGACAAAGAGAATCGTATACAGGATTAATTGAATCCTCCACATCGTGGTTCATCCGATGAGATCATCGTGGAGCATGTGGGAGCCAACATGGGTATCCAGATCCCGCTGTTGGTTATTGCCCGAGAGCCGTCTCGGTCATGTCTGCATGTCTCCCGAACCCGTAGGGTCTACACACTTAAGGTTCGGTGACGCTAGGGTTGTGAAGATATGTATATGCAGTAACCCGAATGTTGTTCGGAGTCCCGGATGAGATCCCGGACGTCACGAGGAGTTTCAGAATGGTCCGGAGGTAAAGAATTATATATAGGAAGTGCTGTTTTGGCCATCGGGATAAGTTTCGGGGTTATCGGTATTGTACCGGGACCACCGGAGGGTCCCGGGGGGTCCACCGGGTGGGGCCACCTATCCCGGAGGGGCCCATGGGCTGAAGTGGGAAAGGATCCAGCCCAAAGTGGGCTGGGGCGCCACTTCCCCAGGGCCCATGCGCGCCTAGGGGGGGGGGACCCTAAAGGGGGCGCACCCTTGCTTGGGGGGCAAGCCCCCCACCCCTTGGCCGCTGCCCCCCCTAGGAGATTGCATCTCCTAGGGCCGGCGCCCCCCTAGGGGGCTATATATATGAGGGGAGGGGAGGGGGCAGCCGCAGCCTTGCCCTGGCGCCTCCCTCTCCCTCTTCAACACCTCCTCCTCCTCCATAGAGCTCGGCGTAGCCCTGCCGGAGTACTGCAGCTCCACCATCACCACGCCGTCGTGCTGCTGCTGTAGCCATCTTCCTCAACCTCTCCTTTGCCTTGCTGGATCAAGAAGAAGGAGACGTTATGCTGACTGTACGTGTGTTGAACGCGGAGGTGCCGTCCGTTCGGTGCTAGGATCTCCGGTGATTTGGATCACATCGTGTACGACTACCTCATCCCCGTTCGTTGAACGCTTCCGCTCGCGATCTACAAAGTGGTATGTAGATGCAATCTCTCTCCCATGACTCGTTGCTTAGATGAACTCATAGATGGATCTTGGTGAAACTGTAGGAAAAATTTTAATTTTCTGCAACGTTCCCCAACAGTGGCATCATGAGCTAGGTCTATGCGTAGTTCTCTATTGCACGAGTAGAACACAATTTGTTGTGGGCGTAGATGTTGTCAACTTTCTTGCCGCTACTAGTCTTATCTTGCTTCAGCGGTATTGTGGGATGAAGCGGCCCGGACCAACCTTACACGTACGCTTACGTGAGACCGGTTACACTGACTAACATGCACTAGTTGCATAAGGTGGCTGGCGGGTGTCTGTCTCTCCCACTTTAGTTGGAGCGGATTCGATGAAAAGGGTCCTTATGAAGGGTAAATAGAAGTTGACAAATCACGTTGTGGCTTTCACGTAGGTAAGAAAATGTTCTTGCTAGAACCCTAATTCAGCCACGTAAAACTTGCAACAACAATTAGAGGACGTCTAACTTGTTTTTGCAGCAAGTGCTTTGTGATATGATATGGCCAAAGTTGTGATGAATGATGAATGATCTATATGTGATGTATGAGATGTTCATGCTATTGTAATAGGAATCACGACTTGCATGTCGATGAGTATGACAACCGGCAGGAGCCATAGGAGTTGTCTTTATTTTTGTATGACCTGCGTGTCATTGAGAAACGCCATGTAAATTACTTTACTTTATTGCTAAACGCGTTAGCCATAGTAGTAGAAGTAATAGTTGGCGAGCAACTTCATGGAGACACGATGATGGAGATCATGATGATGGAGATCATGGTGTCAAGCCGGTGACAAGATGATCATGGAGCCCCAAGATGGAGATCAAAGGAGCTATGTGATATTGGCCATATCATGTCACGTTTATTATTTGATTGCATGTGATGTTTATCATGTTTTGCATCTTGTTTACTTAGAACGAAGTTAGTAAATAAGATGATCCCTCATAATAATTTCAAGAAGTGTTCCCCCTAACTGTGCACCGTTGCGACAGTTCGTTGTTTCGAAGCACCACGTGATGATCGGGTGTGATAGATTCTAACGTTCACATACAACGGGTGTAAGACAGATTTACACATGCAAACACTTAGGTTGACTTGACGAGCCTAGCATGTACAGACATGGCCTCGGAACACAGAAGACCGAAAGGTCGAGCATGAGTCGTATAGAAGATACGATCAACATGAAGATGTTCACCAATGTTGACTAGTCCGTCTCACGTGATGATCGGACACGGCCTAGTTGACTTGGATCATGTAATACTTAGATGACTAGAAGACGGATGTCTATCTAAGTGGGAGTTCATTAAGATGAACTTTATTATCATGAACTTAGTCTAAAATATTTACAATATGTCTTGTAGATCAAATGGCCAACGTAGTCCTCAACTTCAACGCGTTCCTAGAGAAAACCAAGCTGAAAGACGATGGCAGCAACTATACGGACTGGGTCCGGAACCTGAGGATCATCCTCATAGCTGCCAAGAAAGATTATGTCCTACGAGCACCGCTGGGTGACGCACCTATTCTCCCTGCAGAACAAGACGTTATGAACGCTTGGCAGTCACGCTGCGATGATTACTCCTTCGTTCAGTGCGGCATGCTTTACAGCTTAGAGCCGGGGCTCCAAAAGCGTTTTGAGAGACATGGAGCATATGAGATGTTCGAAGAGCTGAAAATGGTTTTCCAAGCTCATGCCCGCGTCGAGAGATATGAAGTCTCCGACAAATTCTTTAGCTGTAAGATGGAGGAAAATAGCTCTGTCAGTGAACACATACTCAAGATGTCTGGGTTGCACAACCGCTTGACTCAACTGGAAGTTAATCTCCCGGATGAAGCGGTCATTGACAGAATCCTCCAGTCGCTTCCACCTAGCTACAAGAGCTTTGTGATGAACTACAACATGCAGGGGATGGTAAAGACCATTCCTGAGGTATATGCTATGCTGAAATCAGCAGAGGTAGAAATCAAGAAGGAACATCAAGTGTTGATGGTGAATAAAACCATTAAGTTCAAGAAGAGCAAGGGTAAAAAGAACTTCAATAAGGACGGCAAGGAAGTTGCCGCGCCCGGTAAGCAAGTTGCCGGGAAGAAGCCAAAGAATGGACTCAAGCCCGAGACTGAGTGTTTTTATTGCAAGGGAAGTGGTCACTGGAAGCGGAACTGCCCCAAATACTTAGCGGACAAGAAGGCCGGCAAAACCAAAGGTATATGTGATATACATGTAATTGATGTGTACCTTACCAGTACTCGTAGTAGCTCTTGGGTATTTGATACCGGTGCAGTTGCTCACATTTGTAACTCAAAGCAGGAGCTGCGGAATAAGCGAAGACTGGCGAAGGATGAGGTGACGATGCGCGTCGGAAATGGTTCCAAGGTCGATGTGATCGCCGTCGGCACGCTACCTCTACATTTACCTACGGGATTAGTTTTAAACCTCAATAATTGTTATTTAGTGCCAAGTTTGAGCATGAACATTGTGTCTGGATCTCGTTTAATTCGAGATGGCTAATCATTTAAATCTGAGAATAATGGTTGTTCTATTTATATGAGAGATATGTTTTATGGTCATGCTCCGATGGTTAATGGTTTATTCTTAATGAATCTCGTACGTGATGATACACATATTCATAGTGTGAATACCAAAAGAGTTAAAGTTGATAACAATAGTCCCACATATTTGTGGCACTGCCGCCTTGGTCACATAGGTGTCAAACGCATGAAGAAGCTCCATGCAGATGGACTTTTAGAGTCTCTTGATTATGAATCATTTGACACGTGTGAACCATGCCTCATGGGTAAAATGACCAAGACTCCGTTCTCAGGAACAATGGAGCGAGCAACCAACTTATTGGAAATCATACATACCGATGTGTGCGGTCCAATGAGTGTTGAGGCTCGCGGTGGCTATCGTTATGTTCTCACCCTCACTGATGACTTGAGTAGATATGGGTATATCTACTTAATGAAACACAAGTCTGAGACCTTTGAAAAGTTCAAGGAATTTCAGAGTGAGGTTGAAAATCAACGTGATAGAAAGATCAAGTTTCTACGATCAGATCGTGGAGGAGAATACTTGAGTCACGAATTTGGCACTCACTTAAGAAAATGTGGAATATTTTCACAACTCATGCCGCCTGGAACACCTCAGCGTAATGGTGTGTCTGAACGTCGTAATCGCACTCTATTAGATATGGTACGATCTATGATGTCTCTTACCGATTTACCGCTTTCTTTTTGGGGCTATGCTTTAGAGACTGCCGCATTCACTTTAAATAGGGCTCCATCGAAATCCGTTGAGACGACACCGTATGATTATGGTTTGGAAAGAAACCTAAGCTGTCGTTTCTAAAAGTTTGGGGATGCGATGCTTATGTGAAGAAACTTCAACCTGAAAAGCTCGAACCCAAGTCGGAAAAATGCGTCTTCATAGGATACCCTAAAGAAACTATTGGGTATACCTTCTACCTCAGATCCGAAGGCAAGATCTTTGTTGCCAAGAATGGATCCTTTCTAGAGAAGGAGTTTCTCTCGAAAGAAGTAAGTGGGAGGAAAGTAGAACTTGATGAAGTGTTACCTCTTGAACCGGAAAATGGCAAAACTCAAGAAAACGTTCCTGAGGTGCCTGCACCGACTAGAGAGGAAATTAATGATGATGATCAAGATACTTCTAATCAAGCTCCTACTGAAATTCGTAGGTCCACAAGGACACGTTCCGCACCAGAGTGGTACGGCAACCCTGTCTTGGAAATCATGTTGTTAGACAACGGTGAACCTTCGAACTATGAAGAAGCGATGGCGGGCCCGGGTTCCGACAAATGGCTAGAAGCCATGAAATCTGAGATAGGATCCATGTATGAAAACGAAGTATGGACTTTGACTGACTTGCCCGTTGAACGGCGAGCCATAGAAAATAAATGGATCTTTAAGAAGAAGACAGACGCGGATGGTAATGTGACCGTCTATAAAGCTCGGCTTGTCGCTAAGGGTTATCGACAAGTTCAAGGAATTGACTAGGATGAGACTTTCTCACCGGTAGCGAAGCTGAAGTCCGTCCGAATCATGTTAGCAATTGCCGCATTCTATGATTATGAAATATGGCAAATGGACGTCAAGACGGCATTCCTTAATGGTTTCCTTAAGGAAGAATTGTATATGATGCAGCCGGAAGGTTTTGTCGATCCTAAGAATGCTGACAAGGTGTGCAAGCTCCAACGCTCGATTTATGGGCTGGTGCAAGCATCTCGGAGTTGGAACATTCGCTTTGATGAGATGATCAAAGCGTTTGGGTTTACGCAGACTTATGGATAAGCCTGCGTTTACAAGAAAGTGAGTGGGAGCTCTGTAGCATTTCTCATATTATATGTAGACGACATACTTTTGATGGGAAATGATATAGAACTCTTGGACAACATTAAGGCCTACTTGAATAAAAGTTTTTCAATGAAGGACCTTGGAGAAGCTGCTTATATATTAGGCATCAAGATCTATAGAGATAGATCGAGACGCCTCATAGGTCTTTCACAAAGCACATACCTTGATAAGATATTGAAGAAGTTCAATATGGATCAATCTAAGAAGGGGTTCTTACCTGTGTTACAAGGTGTGAAATTGAGCTCAGCTCAATGTCCGACCACGGCAGAAGATATAGAAGAGATGAGTGTCATCCCCTATGCCTCAGCCATAGGTTCTATTATGTATGCCATGCTGTGTACCAGACCTGATGTAAACCTTGCCGTAAGTTTGGTAGGAAGGTACCAAAGTAATCCCGGCAAGGAACACTGGACAGCGGTCAAGAATATCCTGAAGTACCTGCAAAGGACTAAGGAAATGTTTCTCGTTTATGGAGGTGACGAAGAGCTCGTCGTAAAGGGTTACGTCGACGCTAGCTTCGACACAGATCTGGATGACTCTAAGTCACAAACCGGATACGTGTATATTTTGAATGGTGGGGCAGTAAGCTGGTGCAGTTAACAGCAAAGCGTCGTGGCGGGATCTACATGTGAAGCGGAGTACATGGCAGCCTCAGAGGCAGCACATGAAGCAATTTGGGTGAAGGAGTTCATCACCGACCTCGGAGTCATACCCAATGCGTCGGGGCCAATCAAACTCTTCTGTGACAACACCAAAGCTATTGCACTTGCCAAGGAGCCCAGGTTTCACAAGAAGACCAGGCACATCAAGCGTCGCTTCAACTCCATTCGTGAAAATGTTCAAGATGGAGACATAGAAATTTGTAAAGTGCACACGGATCTGAATGTCGCAGATCCGTTGACTAAACCTCTCCCTAAGGCAAAACATGATCAGCACCAGAACTCTATGGGTGTTCGATTCATCACAATGTAACTAGATTATTGACTCTAGTGCAAGTGGGAGACTGTTGGAAATATGCCCTAGAGGCAATAATAAAAGCATTATTATTATATTTCCTTGTTCATGATAATTGTCTTTATTCGTGCTATAATTGTGTTATCCAGAAATCGTAATACATGTGTGAATAACAGACAACAACATGTCCCTAGTAAGCCTCTAGTTGACTAGCTCGTTGATCGATAGATAGTCATGGTTTCCTGACTATGGACATTGCATGTCATTGATAACGAGATCACATCATTAGGAGAATGATGTGATGGACGAGACCCAATCCTAAACATGGCATAAGATCGCATAGTTCGTTTGCTAGAGTTTTCCAATGTCAAGTATCCTTTCCTTAGACCATGAGATCGTGTAACTCCCGGACACCGTAGGAGAGCTTTGGGTGTGCCAAACGTCACAACGTAACTGGGTGACTATAAAGGTATACTACGGGTATCTCTGAAAGTGTCTGTTGGGTTGACACGGATCGAGACTGGGATTTGTCACTCCGCCTGACGGAGAGGTATCACCGGGCCCTCTCGGTAATGCATCATCATAATGAGCTCAATGTGATCAAAGTGTTTGATCACGGGATCATGCATTACGGTACGAGTAAAGTGACTTGCCGGTAACGAGATTGAACGAGGTATAGGGATACCGACGATCGAATCTCGGGCAATTAAAATACCGATTGACAAAGGGAATCGTATACGGGATTAATTGAATCCTCCACATCGTGGTTCATCCGATGAGATCATCGTGGAGCATGTGGGAGCCAACATGGGTATCCAGATCCCGCTGTTGGTTATTGCCCGAGAGCCGTCTCGGTCATGTCTGCATGTCTCCCGAACCCGTAGGGTCTACACACTTAAGGTTCGGTGACGCTAGGGTTGTGAAGATATGTATATGCAGTAACCCGAATGTTGTTCGGAGTCTCGGATGAGATCCCGGACGTCACGAGGAGTTTCGGAATGGTCCGGAGGTAAAGAATTATATATAGGAAGTGCTGTTTTGGCCATCGGGACAAGTTTCGGGGTTATCGGTATTGTACCGGGACCACCGGAGGGTCCCGGGGGGTCCACCCGGTGGGGCCACCTATCCCGGAGGGCCCCATGGGATGAAGTGGGAAAGGATCCAGCCCAAAGTGGGCTGGGGCGCCACTTCCCCAGGGCCCATGCGCGCCTAGGGGGGGGGGAAACCCTAAAGGGGGCGCCCCCTTGCTTGGGGGGCAAGCCCCCCACCCCTTGGCCGCCGCCCCCCCTAGGAGATTGCATCTCCTAGGGCCGGCGCCCCCCCTAGGGGGCTATATATATGAGGGGAGGGGAGGGGGCAGCCGCACCCTTGCCCTGGCGCCTCCCTCTCCCTCTTCAGCACCTCCTCCTCCTCCATAGAGCTCGGCGTAGCCCTGCCGGAGTACTGCAGCTCCACCATCACCACGCCGTCGTGCTGCTGCTGGAGCCATCTTCCTCAACCTCTCCTTTGCCTTGCTGGATCAAGAAGAAGGAGATGTTACGCTGACCGTACGTGTGTTGAACGCGGAGGTGCCGTCCGTTCGGTGCTAGGATCTCCGGTGATTTGGATCACGTCGTGTACGACTACCTCATCCCCGTTCGTTGAACGCTTCCGCTCGCGATCTACAAAGTGGTATGTAGATGCAATCTCTCTCCCATGACTCGTTGCTTAGATGAACTCATAGATAGATCTTGGTGAAACTATAGGAAAAATTTTAATTTTCTGCAACGTTCCCCAACAGGCTCATCTTGTGGCCATCAGAAGGGAACAAGTTCTCAACTTCTTGCAAGATAATCTCCAGGTGATTGTTCGCTCTACTCAAACCTGGTTCCAGGTGGTTGGTTTGTTTGAAGTGGCTAGTCCGGTGATGTGTTCTTGGTTTACCGACATCCTCCTTTTCCCATGGGATTAGATGAAGATGGTAATGAGTTCTTTGTGCGTTTCATACCACATAATCAGGGAGAGGGTTTTAGGGCCATCCATGGTCACAGAACGGGTTGGTTAATGTTCATTGGGGTACCGCTGGATTACAGGAATACCCGATACCTGTCTGATGTTGTTAGTACTTTTGGGCAGTTTCATTACTGGGATCAGCCGGATCGACGATTAGTGAGATCTCTGGTTTATGCTTCTTTTCCAGATAATATTATGGTGCCTCGATCAGTGGTTTTTCGTGAGTATGATTCTTGGGGAGGTACTATTGTTTCTTGGACTGCTGCGGTTTATATTCTCACTGATAATTTTGCGGAAGCAATGTTGGGTGCTGATGAAGACCCTATGCCCTTGGACGGAAATCCTCATCCTATGCCGGGACATGTTCCTCCTCAACCTTTCTGGGGGATGCCACCTTTTCCTGCTTTGGGCTGGGATGCTAATCCTGCGAATGGCCAGCACCATCCGGTACCACCTCATGGCTGGGGAGCTGATCATCCGGAGCAAGAGCCACAGCCAGATCATAATGCTGATGGATGGGGCCCTTGGGAAGAGGCTGTGGTTGCACAGAATGCTCCAGTACATGAGCCTGCAGTTCAAGAAGCCCAAGATCAGAACTCCATGGTCCTAAATCCTTCCTTGGGGTCCAACAGTTCTTCTGAAGATCAGCTCGCAGAGGTTGAAGTGGTTCAGCATATTGAGGCTCAGGAGAATTTGGAGCGTGCAATAGTTCCATATGTTCCTCCAGTTGTGCATCCACCTGTGGTCAATCTTGATCCCATCCACTTGGGTATCGTCAGAGTTGTCTTTGGTCCAGTTCTTCCACCTGCCATGGTGTGGGAGCGCTCTTTCAGAAATCTGCTGCCTGATTTTGAGAGCCAATGCATTCACAAGCCTGTTTGTCTTTCTCTGCTACCACCTGTTGTCTTACCATTGAGGTTTTGGTCACAGGAGATGGAAAACTCCCTCCTTTCTCTGATTGGTCCGGCTGCTCCTCATGGATCATGTGAACAATCTGCTACAGACGGGGATCTGCCACAGGTTTCTTCTGCCGAGCCGGTCGATCTGGGGACTTTGAGGAATCTGCAACTTTGATGGACATATCTGAAGCTACTTCTGCGGTGCTGGTTCAACCTGATGATTTCAAGTTTGCGTCCAAGACTCCATCCATGCTAGGCAAACACAAACGTGTCCGTCGTCAGGCACCCAAGCTGGTTCGCTCTCCTAAGGATTTTTCTAATAGGAGAATGACTCGCAGTTGCGCCAAGAAATCGGGATTTAAGCCCACCTCTGCTATTCCCAACAAACCGTCCCCCCTCCGGCAACCTCGTGCTAAGAGGCCTAGGTTTGGCTCTGTCTCGCAGGAGGAAAGTTCTTCTGTGGCGGAAGAGCACAGCGCGGCGATTCCACCACCTACGCCTATCAATCTTATGCAGCGCATTGGAGAATCTCTAGGGATCTCACCAGAGAAGCTCACCGAGGACAAGCTTACGGCAAGTCCTGAGGCCGAAGACCAACACAACCATCATGATGATCAGTGAAGCTTGGAGATGTCACTTGGGCGGGAATGTAGTGTCATTCCTTTTTTGTTTTGTTTTATATGTTGGTCGGCCTTTGCTTTTGGGCTAGTGGTCTGAACTCTGCTCTGCTCCTTATGAGCTTATGAGGTGGCTAGTTTATGATCTGAACCTATTATCTATCTGTCTGTATGAACCCGGTGGCAGTTATCTTCTCTGTTATGCAGTGGAGTGGTTTGATTACCCTTTTCGAGTTTCTTTATGGATAATCCGCGTTTTCGTAATTGGAAAGTTCTATGCTGGAATGTGCGTGGTTTGAACTCTGAGAAATGTCAACGAGACGTCCGTGCTAAGATTGAGGAAAGTAATTGCTCCATTGTCTGTCTGCAAGAAACAAAGTGTGAATCTTTTAACCTTAAGTTCATCCGACAATTTTGCCCGCGCAGATTTGATAATTTTGCTTTCGCTCCCTCGCATGGGGCCTCTGGGGGTATTTTAGTTCTTTGGAATTCAGCTATTTTCACTGGTTGTCTCCTAGAAATCCAGCGCTTTGCTGTCGTGGTCTCCTTTACTTCAGTTCACAATTCTGAAGTTTGGAATCTGGTTTCTGTGTATGGCCCATGTTACGGCCCTTTGCGTGATGAGTTTGTTCATTGGCTATATCATCTGCAAATACCCATGGATACTAACTGGATGTTACTGGGGGATTTTAATTTCATCAGATCTTTGGACAACAGGAATTTACCTGGTGGTGATGTGAATGATATCTTTTTGTTCAATGAGATTATTGGTCATCTTGGCTTGCTGGAATTGCCGTTGAAGGGTAGGGCTTATACCTGGTCTAATATGCAGCAGCAGCCTCTCCTTGAACAACTGGACTGGTTCTTCACATCTAGTTCTTGGATCTCCTTATACCCTAACACAGTCGTTCACCCGCTTGCCCGTACGGGTTCTGATCACATCCCGTGCTTGGTTTGAAAACTACTGGGTGGATTTACCTGGATTTATGGACTGTGTCACGGCCTCATGGAATGCTCCTTTAGCTTGTGTGGGCTCGGCAGCTGCGGTTATTTCAAAAAAAATCAAGCGCCTTGGGAGTGATCTTAAGAGATGGCATATCAATCTATCCTCCATAAAGAAAGTTATTCAAAACTGCTCCAAAGTGATTCTATGTTTGGATTCTCTGGAGGAGTGCAGGCCTCTCACAATCCCTGAATTCAATTTCAGAAAGATAGTTAAGCTTCATCATGAGGATTTGCTTCGGTTGCAATATATTTACTAGAACCAGCGTTGTACGATTCGCTACATCAAAGTGGGTGAAGAAAACTCCAAAAAAATTCATGCTATGGCGTCTGAGAGGGTGCGGAATAACAGCATTGCTAGTCTGGTTTCTGATGATGGAGTGGCTGTTCATGATCATGACCAAATGGCGGGAATCCTTTGGCACTCTTTCAAATCTAGGATGGGCCAATCCAGGGGGATCCGAATGGGCTTCAGTTTGGCTGACCTCATCTAGCCCATAGAGGGATTGCATGATCTGTCGAGGCCCTTTTCACAAGTTGAAATTGATAAGGTTCTGAAGGAACTGCCCACGGATAGGTCCCCTGGGCCTGATGGGTTTAATGGGCTTTTCGTTAAGAAATGCTGGTCTGTTATTTAGAGTGATTCTTTGAAGTTGATTGAGCAATTTGCTGCTGGCTCCCTGAGCTTGGAGGGCATTAATGGCTCCTTGATAACTCTCATTCCTAAAATGATTGCTCCTCAGGGTCCAGGGGACTTTAGACCCATCTCTTTGACCAACACATGTCTTAAGTTCTTAACTAAGTTGCTTGCTAATAGGCTTCAGTTGGTGATCCTTAAATGTATCCACAAAAATCAGTACGGTTTCCTGAAGTCAAGGTCCATTCAAGACTGTCTGGCTTGGGCCTTTGAGTACATCCACCAGTGCAAACAATCAAAGAGACCTATTTTGATTTTGAAGTTGGATTTTACTAAGGCTTTTGATACAATAGAGCATGAAGCAATTTTGTTAATCCTGCAGCAGAAGGGTTTTGATGTCAAATGGCTAGCTTGGGTTAAGGAAATCCTATCTTCTGGCTCTTCTTCGGTTTTGCTAAATGGAGTGGCAGGCAAGCAATTTCAGTGCAAGTGTGGTGTTAGGCAAGGGGACCCACTATCTCCTCTGCTCTTTGTAATAGCTGCCGACCTTCTGCAATTAGTTGTCAACAAAATGCTGGCTGATGGAATCCTCAACTTGCCAATTCCCTCCCATGATCCACACTTTCCAATCATCCAATATGCTGACGATACTATTTTATTAGTGCCAGCAGTGGACTCCCAGCTTATTGCTCTCAAGGAAATATTGGATGTTTTCTATGCTTCAACTGGCCTCAAAGTGAATTTCCAGAAATCCACAATGGTGCCCCTTAATGTTGACGATGAGGAGGCCGTTAGGCTTGCGGCTGTGTTTGGCTGCTCTTTGGGGACACTTCCTTTCACATACCTAGGTCTTCCCATGGGAACTACTAGGCCAAGGATTATTGATCTTATGCCTTTGGTAGATAGGATGGAAAGGAGGCTTTCTGCTAGCTCTGCCATGCTGAATCAAGGATCCAGGCTCTAGTTGCTGACCTCTGTGCTATCCTCTATGCCTATATATTTTCTCTGCACTTTGGACATCCCAATAGGTATAGTTAAGCAACTCGAACGAATTCAACGGAAGTGTCTCTAGCGTGGCAACTCAGACACACCCAAACAATCCCTCGCAGCATGGGAATTGGCCTGTAGGCCCAAGGATAAGGGCGGTCTTGGCATTATTAACCTTCATCTTCAGAACCAAGCCTTACTCATAAAGCATCTTCATAAGTTTTTTAATAAGGAAGATATCCCGTGGGTCTCTCTTATTTGGAACTCTTACTATGATGGTGTTGTTCCTCAGGCCACGGTGTTGTGTGGCTCCTTCTGGTGGAGGGATGTTTTCAAGTTGGCTGATTCTTACAGAGCAATTTCTTCGGCCACTGTGAATCAGGGTGACTCAATTTTGTTCTGGTCTGACAGCTGGATCGTCCACAACTCTAACAGACCACTTCGGGACCGCTTGCCTCACCTATTCTCCTTTGTAAAAGATGATAAAATCTCGGCCATGGATTTCTTGGATACTGAGGATGTGGCATCAATGTTTCATTTGCCAATCTCTAGCAATGCAGCTTCTGAACTTGAACACCTCCTTCATTGGGTCACTATGCTACCTAGAAATGCTGCTGTTCCTGACGTCTGGTCTTGGCCGTCGAAGGCTGGTTACTCTGCCAAGAGCTTCTACACCATAATGCACACACATCTTCCCACAATTACACCCTGTGTCTGGCTTTGGAGAAGCTCATGCACAATGAAGATCAAGGTTTTTGGATGGCTGCTCTTTTTTGATCGTCTAAACACTTGCGACATGCTTCTCCGGCGACATTGGAGGTCTGATCAGGAGGATAATAACTGTGTCCTTTGTCCTGCCAGACCCTATGAGGATAGGCTTCATCTTTTTTTCAATTGCAACTTCAGTCAACGGGTTTGGTCTTATCTCCAGATTGTTTGGTCCGGAGGTCAGGATGTGACCTCCTGCCTGTTGCACGCCAAGAAGTGTTTTCAACACCCTTTTTTCTTTGAGGTCATGCTCACGGCGGCTTAGTGCATTTGGACTACGAGGAATGGCAAGATCTCCAGATCAGAGAGGGCCTCTTTTGGGGTGTGGAGGGGAAATTTTATACATGATATCAACTTGCTGTATCATAGAGTGAGGGAGAGTGTTAAGCCTGCTTTCTTAGCCTGGGTTAATAATCTTCCTTAGTTTACTGTAAATGGTTTTACTGTATTTTGTAATATAGGTAAGTAGGCTAGTCTCTCCTCTGCCTTTTTCCTTTTTTTGTACATATGTGGACCTCTATTCTTTTATATATTGAATAAAAGACTGTGGAGCTTTTGCTTCACAGTAAATAGTCAAAAAAAGGAAGCGGAAAGGAACAATAGCAATCTCAACATAACGAGAGGTAATTTAGTAACATGAAAATTTCTATAACCATATTTTCCTCTCTCATAATAATTACATGTAGGATCATAAGAAAATTCAACAATATAGCTATCACATAACATATTCTCAACACGATCCACATGCATGCGAAGTTGACACTCTTCCAAAATAGTGGGATTATCATTAACTAAAGTCATGATTTCTCCAAGCCCACTTTTATCAAAAATTTCATAAGATTGAATGTTATCCAAATATGTGGGATCTAAAGTTTACACTCTTCCAAACCCACTTTAAATATTATTGCAAACACTATTATCAATCTTATATTCATCATGGGGCTTAAATAAATTTTCAAGATCACAAGAAGAATCTCCCCAATCATGACTACTGGACATAGCAAAACTAGCATCCCCAAGCTTAGGGTTTTGCATATTATTAGCATAATTTACATCAATAGAATTTATAATAAAATCATTGCAATCATGCTTTTATTCAAAGATATATCATGAATCACTTCATAAAGCACTTCATCACAATTTTCAGATTTACGGATTTCAGGCAAAACCTTATAAAGATAATCTAGTGCATCCAAATCACTAGGAATTGGTTCATCATAATTGGATCTCTTAAAAAGATTGGCAAGCGGATGAGGATCCATAGATATTAGCTTCTCTGTTTAGGAATAAATACTCAACTATTTCAACCAAACGAGCAAACGAGCCAAGTAAGACATCAAGGCAAACAAAAAGACGAACGGAAAGACAATCCCTTCACGGTCACTTACGAGAGTGAGATCTGATAGAGATGATAGATAATATTTTTGGTATTTTTATGATAAAGATGCAAAGTAAAATAAAAGAAAAGTAGGAAAGCAAAGGCAATAAAGTAAAGTGATGGAAGATTAATATGATGAAGATAGACCTGGGGGCCATAGGTTTCACTAGTGGCTTTTCTCAAGAGCATAAGTATTCTACGGTGGGTGAACGAATTACTGTTGAGCAATTGACAGAATTGAGCATAGTTATGAGAATATCTAGGTATGATCATGTATATAGGCATCACGTCCGAGACAAGTAGACTGACTCCTGCCTGCATCTACTACTATTACTCCACTCATCGACCGCTATCCAGCATGCATCTAGAGTATTAAGATTATGAAAACAGAGTAACGCCTTAAGCAAGATGACATGATGTAGAGGGATAAATTCATGCAATATGATAAAAAACCCATCTTGTTATCCTCGATGGCAACAATACTATACGTGCCTTGCTGCCCCTACTGTCACTGGGAAAGGACACTGCAAGATTGAACCCAAAGCTAAGCACTTCTCCCATTGCAAGAAAAACCAATCTAGTAGGCCAAACCAAACTGATAATTCGAAGAGTCTTGCAAAGATAAGCAATCATACATAAAAGAATTCAGAGAAGATTCAAATATTGTTCATAGATAATCTTGATCATAAACCCACAATTCATCGGTCTCAACAAACACACCGCAAAAAGAAGATTACATCGAATAGATCTCCACGAGAGAGGGGGAGAACATTGTATTGAGATCCAAAAAGAGAGAAGAAGCCATCTAGCTACTAACTATGGACCCGAAGGTCTGAGGTAAACTACTCACACTTCATCGGAGGGGCTATGGTGATGATGTAGAAGCCCTCCGTGGTGGATGCCCTCTCCGGCGGAGCTCCGGAACAGTCCCCAAGATGGGATCTCGTGGGTACAGAAGGTTGCGGCGGTGGAATTAGGTTTTTTGGCTCCGTATCTGATCGTTTGGGGGTACGTAGGTATATATAGGATGAAGAAGTACGTTGGTGGAGCATCATGGGACCCACGAGCATGGAGGGCGTGCCCTGGGGGGTGGGCGCGCCCCCTACCTCCTGCCCTCCTCGAAGCTTCCTTGACGTAGGGTCCAAGTCTCCTGGATCATGTTCGGTGAGAAAATCACGTTCCCGAAGGTTTCATTCTGTTTGGACTCCGTTAGATATTCCGTTTCTTCGAAACTCTGAAATAGGCAAAAAACAACAATTCTGGGCTGGGCCTCCGGTTAATAGGTTAGTCCCAAAAATAATATAAAAGTGGAAAATAAAGCCCAATATTGTCCAAAATAGTAGATAATATAGCATGGAGCAATAAAAAATTATAGATACGTTGGAGACGTATCACCCATCACCGTCCAGCAAGCCTACGATGGAATTACTCACGCACGGCGGTGAGCATCATGAAATTGGTGATGGAGGATGGTTGATGATGACGACGGTGATGGATCCCCCTCTCCGGAGCCCCGAACGGACTCCAGATCTGCCCTCCCGAGAGAGTTTAGGGCTTGGCGGCGGCTCCGTATCGTAAAACGCGATGAATCTTTCTCTTTAATTTTTTTCTCCCCGAACACGAATATATGGAGTTCGAGTTGAGGTCGGTGGAGCTCTAGGGGCCCACGAGGCAGGGGGCGCGCCCCCACCCTCGTGGACAGGGTGTGGGCCCCCTGACCTTGATTCTTTCGCCAATATTTTTATTATTTCCAAAAATAATCTCCATGGAGTTTCAGGTCATTCCGAGAACTTTTGTTTCTGCACATAAATAACACCATGGCAATTCAGCTGAAAACAACGTCAGTCCGGGTTAGTTCCATTCAAATCATGCAAGTTAGAGTCCAAAACAAGGGCAAAAGTGTTTGGAAAAGTAGATACAACGGAGACGTATCAACTCCCTCAAGCTTAAGCCTTTGCTTGTCCTCAAGCAATTCAGTTGACAAACTGAAAGTGATAAAGAAAAAAATTTACAAACTCTGTTTGCTCTTGTTGTTGTAAATATGTAAAGCCAGCAGCAAAGATTCTACACTAACCATATTCACAATAACATCTAGGTCTCATGTTTACTCATGTCAATGGCATAATCAACTAGCGAGCAATAATAATAAATCTCGGATGACAACACTTTCTCAAAACAATCATGATATGATATAACAAGATGGTATCTCGCTAGCCCTTTTTGAGACCGCAAAACATAAATGCAGAGCACCTTTAAAGATCAAGGACTGACTAAATATTGTAATTCATAGTAAAAGAGATCCAGTCATAGTCATACCCAATATAAATTAACGGTAATGAATGCAAATGACAACAATGCTCTCCAGCTGGTGCTTTTTAATAAGAGGGTGATGACTCAACATAAAAGTAAATAGATAGGCCCTTCGCAGAGGGAAGCAGGGATTTGTAGAGGTGCTAGAGCTCGATTTTAAAGCAGAGATAAATAATATTTTGAGCGGCATACTTTCATTGTCAACATAACAACCAAGAGATGGCGATATCTTCCATGCTACACACATTATAGGCGATTTCCAAATAGAATGGTAAAGTTTATACTCCCCCTCCACCAACAAGCATGAATCCATGGCTTGCTCAAAATAACGAGTGCCTCCAACTAACAACAGTCTCGGGGGGAGTTTTTTGCAATTAATTTGGTTTGATTTGCATAAAGCATGGGACTGGGCATCCCGGTGACCAGCCATTTTCTCGTGAGTGAGGAGCGGAGTCCACTCCTCTTGAGAATAACCCGCCTAGCATGGAAGATACGGACAGCCCTAATTGATACATGAGCTATTCGAGCATACAAAACAGAATTTCATTTGAAGGTTTAGAGTTTGGCACATACAAATTTACTTGGAATGGCAGGTAGATACCGCATTTAGGAAGGTATAGTGGACTCATATGGCATAACTTTGGTGTTTAAGGAATTGGATGCACAAGCAGTATTCCCTCTTAGTACAAGTGAAGGCTAGAAAAAGACTGGGAAGCAACCAACTAGAGAGCGACAACAGTCATGAACATGCATTAAAATTAAGGAACATTGAGTGCAAGCATGAGTAGGAAATAATCCACCATGAACAAAAATATCGTGAAGGCTATGTTGATTTTGTTTCAACTACATGCATGAACATGTGCCAAGTTGAGTCACTTGAATCATTCAGAGGAGGATACCACCCTATCATACCACATCACAACCATTTTAATAGCATGTTGGCACACAAGGTAAATCATTATAAACTCCTAGCTAATTAAGCATGGCATAAGCAACTATAATCTCTAGTTGTCATTGCAAACATGTTTATTCATAATAGGCTGGAACAGGAATGATGAACTAATCATATTTACAAAAACAAGAGAGTTCGAGTTCATACCAGCTTCTCTCATCTCAATCAGTCTATCATATATCGTCATTATTGCCTTTCACTTGCACGACCGAATGATGTGAATAATAATAATAGTGCACGTGCATTGGACTAAGCTGGAACCTGCGAGCATTCAATAAACAGGAGAAGACAAGGCAATATGGGCTCTTGGTTAAATGAACAATAATGCATATAAGAGCCACTTCAACATTTTAATCATGGTCTTCTCCTATCGACCCCCAAAGAAAAGAAAAGAAATAAAACTATTTACACGGGAAAGCTCCCAACAAGCAAAAGAAGAACAGGAAATCTTTTTGGGTTTTCTTTTAATTATTACTATTATAGCAAGAAAGTAAACTACCTAAAAGCTATTACTATTTTTTTTGGATTTTTCTTAAGGTTTATAAAACACACAAGAAAAAAGCATAAAAGGGAAAATAAACTAGCATGGATATTACAGTGAAAGAGTATGAGCACCGACATCTAGCAATGAGTGTGTGAACATAAATGTAATGTCGGTGAGAAATACGTACTCCCCCAAGCTTAGGCTTTTGGCCTAAGTTGGTTTAGTGCCACGGATGGTCTGGCGGATATCCAAAGTTATAGTTGGGGTCGTACTGAGATGCAGCAGTCATTGCATCGTGTGCTACAGCTTGGAGGCGAGCTATCTCAGCCCTCCTCCTATACTCCTCCGCCTCCCTCTCTGGTTATGTAATATCTCCCTTTTGCCTGAAAGTCAAAGAAAGTAGAAGCAGGGAGAGCGACGTGATAGGTGCGTCGTCTGTCAAAGATTAGTCGGTACTGGAGGAACTGATCGTTCCTCTCAACAAAATGATGACGAACCATAGCCTCATAATCCAAATAAGCAGGAGGCAACTCAATATCATCCTCACGTATGGCTACACCAAGAAAATTAGCTATACGGGTTGCATAAATTCCACCAAAGAAATCTCCATTAAATCTATGATGAAACCTACGTGCAACAATGGCTCCCAAATTATAATGTTTATCTCCTAACACAGCACTCCTGAGAATACTGAGGTCAGGGACACACATGTGACATGCTTCATCCTTACCATTTATGCACCTACCTATGAAGAGAGCAAAATAATGTATATCAAGAAAATGAATGCTCCCTATGGTAGCTTGAGTTATGTCTCTAGATTCCCCCACAGTTATACTAGCAAGAAAATATCTAAATTCAGATTTGCGAGGTTCACTAGCACTACCCCATTGTGGAAGTTTGCAAGCAGTGGTAAAATCCTCTAAGTCCATAGTATAAGAATTTTCATAAAGATCAAACAGGACAGTTTGAGAATTGCGTGAAGATGAAAATTCAAACCTCCTCACAAAGGAACTAGTGAGATAGTGGTACTGGCGGCACTTTTCTGCCTCGAAGCTCACAAGATCAGCGTTACGCAAATATGCGTTAAATTCTTCCTTAATTCCAGCTTGATCCATGAAGTCCTCTGAAGGCCATTCACAAGGCCGCACGGGAGCGTCCCTTGGTGGCTCATCATCAACATCGCGCATTGCAAGTCTGGATCCTTGAAAGTGCGTTATATCGACTAGAGGGGGTGAATAGGCGATTTTTATGAATTCTTCACTGAGGAATTTGCAGGTGAGGGAATTCCTTAGCGAAGAACTACTTGCAGCGGAATAAGTACTCAGAAATATACATAACAGAACACAAGCATGGTCATGTTGATGAAATGAAGACAAGCACATAGTACAGAAAGCGTAAACACAGGATAACACAGGATGAAGACAAACAGACTAAAGAAATTGAACTGAGGAGGTTGAGAAAGTCTTCAATCAAAGTCTTCAAACACAGATATGACAAGCATGCAACACAATACTGAGGAAATGAAAGAGTTGAGGAAATAGAACCATTTGGCTTGGTGAAGACAATGATTTGGTAGACTAGTTCCAACTGGTGTCTCAGTTGTACATCTGGTTGGAGCGGCTAGGTATTTAAACCTGAGGACACACAGTCCCGGACACACAGTCCTCACCGTATTCTCCTTGAACTAAGGTCACACAGACCTCGTCCAATCATTCGTGGTAAGTCTTCAGGTGACTCCCGAACCTTCACAAACTCGGTCACTCGGCGATCCACAATTCCTCTTGGATGCTCTAGACCATGACGCCTAACCGTCTGGAAGAAGCACAGTCTTCGAAGGTAACAAGCGTCAGATCCACGCAGGATCAATCTCTTCAGTGATGCTCAATCACTTTGGGTTTGTAGGTGATTGGGTTTGGGTTTTTCCTCACTCGATGATTTTCGCTCAAAGTCCTCGGAGGATGGGATGCTCTCAAATGACAAGTGTCAGTTTCTCTTGGAGCAGCCAACCAGCTAGTGGTTGTAGGGGTGGCTATTTATAGCCTAGGGAGCATCCCGACATGATAAGACATAAATGCCCTTCAATGATATGATCGGTACGTGGGTAGATATTTTGGGACAGCTGGCGCGTAGCACAACAACGGTCGGATATTTGAGTATCAAAAATCCTCAGGGCTATCATGTTCCTCACTGTGTAGGCAATCCGCACTGGCGAATTCCTAACTCCTCAGTCAGAACAAATTCCTCGGAGACCAGAAGAACTTCGTCTCTGTCACTAAAGCATATGACTGAACAGTATGAGATTTCCAATTGCTTCACTCGAAGGGATTGGTAGGTGTAGGATTTTGAGTTGAGCATCACTTGGAAAATTTTCCTTAGTATTTCCTCGACCCCTTTTAACAGTACGGTGTTTCCTATGACTCAAGAAAGAGAAAATGAAACTACGAAAACAAAAGTCTTCACGCTTCATGTTCCTCGAATGAATACCAAGTCTTCAAGGTCACACCCATTTCTTCACTTTCAAAGTCTTCAGAAAGTCTTCAGAAATCCAAAGTCTTCAGTCGAAGAACTTCATTTTTAGGGGTCGACTTTCTCTATAAATATCAAACTCCTCATGGACTTATAGACCTGTGTACACTCATAAACACATTAGTCCCTTAACCTATAAGTCTTCAATACACCAAAATCACTAAGGGGCACTAGATGCACTTACAATCTCCCCCTTTTTGGTGATTGATGACAATATTGGTTAAGTTTTCAATGGGGATAAACATATGAAGTGTAAATACTGATATTGAGGAATTTGATTGCAAGATATAGAAGAACTCCCCCTGAAGATGTGCATAGTGAGGAATTTGCTTTTGAAGCAATGCACACTTGAAGAGTTGAATCATGTAGATCTCCCCCTATATTTTGTAATTCATACACGCATTTGACATATAATATGAAGAATTTGAAATGCATGATGAAATATGGTGAGTGATGTAATTCAGCATGCGTGCATTAACATTAATGAGGAATCAGCATGCAGAAAAAACACAGCAAAAGTATCAGGTCACCATAGAGTTTAAGTTTACAACTTGATCCAGCAAAGTCATCAGAAGAACGAGAGTTGTAACTTAGCAAAAGAAAGCCCATATAGATAGACCCGCTTAAAGACTAACTCAATTTTCTCCCCCTTTGTCATCGAATGACCAAAAGGATCGAAAATGAGGACTAACGCCCCTGAAGAATATGAAGTTGATGAAGGAGCGCCAGTGTTGTTGGGGTCGTTTGTTGTTGTAGGGCCTGACGCAGTGTCGTCCAAGTCTTCATGCTCATCGGTGTCGCGCGATCAAGAATGCTGGTGTACAAAAAGAGGGGTACACTTTTTGTACCCCTGTGATTGTGCATGGGTAGACAGAGCCACGCCCGCGACCACACCAAGCAGGGCAACGGAGGTGAGCCAGGGTAAGACCAAAGCCCAAGGTAGCTAGAACAACGCCAAGGCCAAGACCACGAAGAGCAAAGGGACGAAGCGGTTTCCCCCCCGGCAAGATCCTTGTCGGGGTCAGCCTTAGCAGCCCTGGCAAGACCCTTGCCGCGGCAGCTCGCGCCACGCCTACGGAGCGAGTCACCCTTGAGTCCACGGCCCCCACCATGATCCACTATGTTGAGGCGAGGGCTCGGGAGACACCTCTGTGGTGGCATGCAGATCTTTGTGAAGAAACATTCAAGATCAGATGAGCACTAGAAGACGACGGCCCTTGGCGAGATCCCAGCTAAGGAAAACCACGAGACCCCCGGCAAGCGCCTTGCCGGGGACGACAGCGGGTGCCACGGCAAGACCCTTGCCGGGGCCCCGACAAGGCCCTTGCCGAGGACATCTATAGGGCCACCGCCAGGCCCATGCCGACCAAGCGTTCACCACCGTTCACATGCAGCTGCCGACCCAACCAACTGGGCAGGCACCTGCGTGGCGGCATGCAGATCGTCGTAAAGACTCCACCATCGCGCCACCTCAGCTGCCTGCCTGCCTACATGGCATCGCACGCACCGCTGGCCAGGGCGCGTGTCGACATGAGGAGGAGCGACAACGGACGGGACGGACTTCGCCCCCGTCCCCGATAAAGCAAGATGACACCTAAGCAGACGCATTAAATGCGCCTTGTCATGTAATGCGAGGGATAACCTCGCAGCACTGTGCCCTTTCCACCTCCTGTGTGCCACTGTGGCAACCCCTTTTCCCTATAAAAGGAGGCCCGAGGCGACTAGGAGGGGGATTCGGCTTTTTGGAGCTCCTCATGCCCCATAGCTAGTTCAAGAACACAAATATACATCCAGCAAAGCAGGAGTAGGGTTTTACGCATCCTCGCGGCCCGAACCTAGATAAACGAACCGCGTGCTATCTGTTTGATCCGCTCTTCTCTCAACCCCGCACCCCGATAGTAGGGATTCTTGTGATCCCATAGGTGTCATTTCCACCGACATCTTTGGCGCGCCAGGTAGGGGGTTGCAGTTGTGAGAATCGGCTTTAGCAATTAGTTCAGCGCTTCTTCATCGCCATGGCGCCCAAGAAGAAGAAACGGTGATGGACGGCCCGTCGGGAGCCGGACGGCCCATCTTGACGCGGGCGAGCAGCGGACCGATCGCGGAGAGGACCCGGGGCGCAGCTCGCGAGCACCAACACCACCCCAGCAGCCGGAGGTTGGGAGACGGCGACGTTCGCGTGCTTAGCAATGAGCCGCACGTCGCCAAATCTTAAAATGGAGCCAGGCCCTCCGCAGGCGGCGCGGGGCCCTCCAGAGGCGGCGCGGTGGCCTCAAAGACTCCCACACCGGCGCCCACGCCGCACTCCTCTCAAGCTGCGCGTGACAAACGGCGTCGTCCCGCCGAAGATCCCGGACGCCGCTGCGGGAAGAGCCCCGAGCACCACTCCCGGGACACAGAAGACCTGCCCGCTCGCCGAAGCACTGGCGAAAACAGCGTGCGACCGCAGGACCGTGATAGACCTCCTTCTGACATAGTTAGAAGTCGAAGCGCGTCGCGGTCCGTGCAGGTTTCACTGCCGCTGACGCCAGCAGAGGCCCTGGCGCGCGCAGTTGCTCCTCGACTTTCCTCCCGCTACGGGGAAACTCGACGAATGGAGAGCTACCATCCGAAGCCTTGTTGCCGTCGCCAACAAGGACGAACCAAGTCCAGCGGGGCCCCTGGGTCGACGCTCCGATGGAGTCCCACGCACCAGCGGCGGGAGGACCGGCGGCGCCGCGGCCACGGTGCATTCGCCCCCTCCTCGCCCGGTACCGCGGATGTCGACTAGTCGCGACGTTACGAGCGATGTCATCTCCATAGCGTCGTCCGACCCACGGACCCACTATGACCAGCGTCAAGTTCTTCGGGAGCGAGCCAATGAAGACGCTCGAACCACCATCGAGCGTCGGCGCAGAGCGTGCCACGAGTCAGACAGGCGAGCAGGGCCTGCTGTGAACCACCCAGCACTGGAGAGCCATGGAGGTCTACCTTACGAGGTAGGCTGTCCGGCTTTTACCCGCGAGCTGCAGCAGTTCCAGTGGCCCACTCACCGCACTTTCAAACCTGACGTTGGCGAGAAGTACAACGGCAAGACCCACCCGTCAGAGTTCCTCACCATCTACACCATCGCGATGCAAGCTGCCGGAGCCCGCGACGATAAGGTGCTTGCGAATTACTTTCCATTGGCTCTTAAACCCAACGCCATGTCATGGTTGATGCACTTGCCAGTGGACTCTATTTCTTCTTGGTCAGATTTGTGCCATGAGTTTGTTGGCGCCTTTACTAGAGGCCACCAAGCCCATGGCCAAGCAAGCGACCTGCATGTCATCCCCCAGAAGGGAGGCGAGAGTCTGCGCAAGTACATACAGAGATTCAGCCGGGTACAGTACAATATCCCTGATATTCATCCTGCCGCAATCATCAGCGCGTTCCATCAGAACGTGCGCAACCGCAAGATGCGCGAAGAGCTGGCAATGAACAAGGTGAAGGATGTGGCGGAACTCTACGTTCTTGCCGACAGATGTGCCCGGGCTGAAGAGGGAAGGAAGTACCCCGGCAAAGATGCCGGCATGGAAACCGACTCTTCAGACGAGGATATTGTCGCCCCGACGAAGAAGGGCCGGCACCGCAACAGGAAGCACAAGGGCAAAGCTGTGCTTGCCGTCGAGGAATCTGATGACGCCGGCTCCGCCAAGAAAACCAAGGTAGATGACCCCGGCAAGGAAATTGCCGGATGTGTTGCCTGCCGGGCCTTGGCGGCTGCCGAGAAGCCAGGGAACTCCGACAAGCAATACTGCAAGATCCATCACACCAAAGGCCATGATCTCCAGAACTGCCGACATGTTGAGCTGCTTGCTGAGAAGCAAAAAGCTGAATATGAGAGGTGGGACAAGGAGAAGGGCCAGGACGGTGCTGAGGGGTCCGGTAAGAAGTGTGACGGCCAGGCAGGCCATCGCGGTAAGGATAAAAAGCAAGAGAGGCCCGCCCAAGGCCGCGACAAGAAGCCAGAAGACGATGATCACGAAGAGGACGACGAGTCCGGTGACCAAGAGTTTCAGAAAGCTACAGAGGCCATGTGCGTCGATGGCGGCGCCTCGCTGCATACCTCTCACCGCCAGCTTAAACAGTGGGCATGTGAGATTACAGCAGCAGAGTCGTCGTTTGATGCCCGAAAGCCGCTGAAGTGGTCCAGCACACCTATCATTTTTGACACTGAGGATCACCCTGATCGCACCACTGCGATCTGGTGCTTGCCGTTGTTGGTTTTGCCGACAATACGCAACCTCAAGGTGACGAAAATGCTAGTCGATGGCGGGGCCGGTCTGAACTTAATCTCGCCCGCCGTGATCAAGAAGCTGCAGATTCCCGACGGAGACCTCGAAGAAACGGGCACGTTCCAGGGGATCAACCCGGGAAGAAGTCAACCAAAGGGGAAGGTCGCGCTACATGTGACCTTCGGGAGTGATCTGAACTACAGGACGGAAAGGATTGTGTTCGATGTTGCCAAGATCCCCTTGCCCTACAACGGGATCCTTGGCCGCCCAGCGCTGGCCAAGTTCATGGCAGCGTCACACTACACCTACAACACCCTGAAGATGCCAGGGCCTGTAACGATCATCACCGTCCCCACCGACAAGAAAGATGCGCTGATTTGCGCTGATCAACTCTACCAAGAAACAGTTGCAGCAGCAGTCGGCGCTAAGGCAGTTGCTCCTGCCACTGGAGCCACGGGAGGGAAGAAGAAGACCGGCGAGATCTCGGACACCCACTCCGGCAAGCGCACCTCTTTGGAGTGTAGTGCTCCCGTCGAGGACGTGCCAGAGAGCTCCACCGGCAGGAACAAGAAATCCAGGGCCACGTCGCCGGAGACCAAGAAGGTATCCGTCGAGGAGGACGGCACAGGAGGAACTTTCACCATAAGCTCCGCCCTTGACGACAAATAGGAAGACGCGCTCGTCACCTTCCTGCGGGCGAATGTCGATGTATTTGCATGGCAAGCATCCGACATCCCCGGCGTTCCCAGGGAGGTGATTGAGCACCACCTTGCTGTCTGTCCTCATGCACAGCCTGTCAAGCAGAAGGTCAGAAAGCAAGCTTTGGAACGGCAAGAGTTCATTACAGAGGAGATCCGGAAACTGGAAGCAGCGGGTTTGGTAAGAGGAGTGCTCCATCCAACATGGTTGGCCAATCCAGTGGTAGTGCGCAAGGCAAATGGGAAGTGGAGGCTGTGTATTGATTACACAGATATCAATAAGGCTTGTCCCAAGGACCCTTTCCCGTTGCCGCGCATCGACCAGATTGTTGACTCCATGGCTGTGTGTGACTTGTTGTCATTCCTCGACGCCTACTCCGGCTACCACCAGATCTTCATGACGAGAGAAGACGAAGAGAAGACAGCGTTCATCACCCCATGTGGTACGTATTGTTTCATACGGATGCCTTTTGGGTTGAAGAGTGCTGGCTTAACATTTGCGAGGGCGGTCCAGATTGGTTTTGAACCCCAGCTCCGTAGAAATATCGAAGCTTATATGGATGATATAGTGGTCAAAACCAAGAATAGGGCGACCCTCATACCGGATTTACAAGAGACATTTGCAAACCTACGCAAGATCAACCTCAAGTTGAACCCTGAGAAGTGCGTCTTTGGCGTCCCGTCCGGCAGGCTTCTCGGGTTCTTTGTCTCGCAGCGTGGGATAGAGGCCAATCCGGACAAGATCAAGGCTATAGAGCAGATTGAAGCGCCCAAGCGGGTCAAGGATGTGCGTCGGCTTGCTGGTTGCGTTGCCGCCATGAGCAGGTTCATCTCCAAGTCCGCCGAGCGCGCCCTCTCCTTTTTCAAGATTTTGAAAAAGGCGGGCCTGATGGAGTGGACACCAGAAGCCGAAGCGGCATTACAAGATTTGAAGAGGTATCTCTCCTCTACACCAGTACTCGTTGCGCCTAAACCACATGAACCGTTGCTGCTGTACTTGGCGGCAATGAACCAGGTGGTCAGCACCGCACTAGTGGCGCGGAGAGAAGTTGACGATGAGGTGATAGCAGCAACAGAGACTGATGCCATTGGCGTAGAGATGACGCAGCCAGTTGGAGTGTTGCCGAGGAGGAAAATGATGCAGCACCCGGTCTACTTTGTTAGCTCCCTCCTGCAGGGGGCTAGATCAAGGTACTCCGGTGTGCAGAAACTGCTCTTCGGCCTTCTTATGGCCTCGAGGAAGCTGCGTCACTACTTCCAGGCGCACGAAATCACTGTCGTCACTCGCCTCCCTCTACAACGGATATTGCACAATCCAGACGCGACTGGAAGGATTGTATAGTGGGAACTGGAGCTGTCCAGCTTTGGCCTCAAATTGGAGAGTACCTCGACGATCCAAAGTTGAGTCCTGGCGGAGTTCGTTGCGGAATGGACCACGACGCCTGATGAAGAAGCTCAGGAGACTGTCCTCCCCGGCAAGGAGGCAAGTTGCAACTGGGTCATGTACTTTGATGGAGCTTTCTCCTTATAGGGCGCCGGGGCTGGCATACTGCTTGTCGCGCCCACTGGAGAGCACCTCAAGTACGTGGTCCAAATGCACTTCCCCAGGGAGGCGTTGACAAACAAT
The DNA here is from genome assembly GCA_032464435.1 of Aegilops umbellulata. Classification (NCBI taxonomy): domain Eukaryota; kingdom Viridiplantae; phylum Streptophyta; class Magnoliopsida; order Poales; family Poaceae; genus Aegilops; species Aegilops umbellulata. The sequence continues at coordinate 68,153,352 of CP136057.1, forward strand.
ACTTCCGAGTACGAAGGGCTGCTTGCCGGTCTCAGGGTCGCGGCAGACCTCGGAATCAAGAAACTCATCGTCAGGTGCGACTCGCAACTTGTCGTCAAGCAAGTCAACAAAGACTACCAGAGCCCGTTGATGAAGGCCTACGTAGATGAAGTGATAAAGTTGGAAGAGCGCTTTGACGGTATACAGGCAGAGCACGTTCCGCGAGCAGAGAACGACATCGCTATCGACGTTCTGGGAACGGGGGTCCCCAGACTTGCCTGCCTGCAGCGTGGCTCAAGGGGGGGCCAGCACGGCCCATCTTCATCAACGCAAACCCAAGACCCTCGCGAGGGGCCAAGCCTCGCGGGGCGGACGACACGGAGCTTCCTCAGGCACGGCCTCATCAGGCTGGCTCGTGAGGAGGCGGAGAGATCAAGGCGGCGTACCTCACGAGGTGTCCATGACGCAAGCCATGATGACCAAGGGCGCCAGGCGGGCGCCAGCCAGCGCAGTGTCCTCCTTTCCTCTTTGGTGCAAAGGGAGCAAGCGCAGGCGGGAGCATCAAGCAAAGGCACCCATTTCGGTGCAACGAGACCAAGACCAGCCCAACGGCAGGGAAGAGGTCATTGTGGAGCCCTAGCCAGCGTCACCACCAGAGCCTTTGGCAGGCGAGGACCAACTTTAGTCAGGATAAGTGTACCAGATGTTCCCCTTCAAAATGGCCAATTGTTGGCGCCCTTCCCGCTCAATATTTGGGAAGAGGCCCAGGGCCTTTGCCTATAAATAGGACTAGCCACCCCAGGGTAGAGTCAGATCGAGAATAGGACGAAGAATTAGAATTAGAACTAGAGGGCACGACGATCAGGATCAGATCGAGTAGCACCATGCAGAGAAAGAGAGAGAGAGAGAGAGAGAAGGGTGACTGAACTCCTCCTAGCAGTTCATCGCCCCAGCCAGGAACAGACCCTTGCGAGGCTGTTCTTCCTTGTATTGCTCATCATCATCAGCCCAAGAGGCAATCCACCACACCACAAACTGGAGTAGGGTATTACACCACATCGGTGGCCCGAACCAGTGTAAACCCTGTGTCTCTTGTGCTGTTCTTTTCATAGCTTAGATCTTAGCGAGGCGGTGGGGTTCAGGTAGGTAGAAGGCAAAATCTCCGTGCACACCCCAGTGTTCGAACCTCAAGGGTCTGCCGGAACCCGAAATCCGACATTTGGCGTGCCAGGTAAGGGTGCGCCGGAATTCGTCTTCCACCGCCCCATTCTCCTCCGACCATCGCGTCCATGTCTGACGCTCATCGGGCCCGCGCCGAGCGCCGAGCCGCTCTCGCTTCCTGCGTCGCCCAGACGGCTCCTGTTGGCGGGCGTCCTCGCCGTTCCCCATCATCTGCCGTCAACGCCGCCACCGGCCCGGCGGGGAACGAGCAACAAGCGTCATCTCATCATCCGTCTGTGCGGCAAGACGGCCGCACCGCTACTCCCTCGCTCACCCCAGCTGGTTCTTTGTCCCGCGCGCTCCGCGCGCCCATGGAGGCTCGAGCTGCGCTCATCGCGGCAAACGAGCTCCTGCGCTACCGTCCCGTCGACGACGTCTACGAAGAATGGCTCGACCGCATCGCCGAGCTCGTCCGCGCCGCAGGGGGCTCTCCCGCGCCGTCCTTTCTGCTGCACCGCACCCGCCCCACACGGGCGACGAAGCTCTGGGGGCGCCCCAGCCGCCTCCTCCTCAAGAGGGCGCCCTGGCTCCAGGGCGCGTGGCCCCTAGGCGGGACCCGTTCCATCAGGTGCCAGCGCGGCAAGAGCAGAGCTGCCAAGAAGTCCCTCGCCCGCAAGAAGATGCTCGGGCGCTCCCTGCTCCAACACGTCGCGACCATGCTCCTGCTCCCGCACGTCAAGACTCCGCGCTGCTCCCAGCTGCAGCGCATGGGGACCTGCAATACCAAGCTCTCCGTCACCCAAGGCCTCCCGTGGCCACAGCAGGCTGTTGTGCCTTCACCATCGAACTACGCAGCGTCACATGGCCCGGCAAGTTCAAGCCAGACCTGCCTCCTCGTTACGACAGCACGACCGACCCTGCGGAGTTCCTCCAGCTCTATGAGCTGGGCATCGAAGCTGCCAACGGAGACGAGAAGGTCATGGCGAACTAGTTTCCCATGGCGCTCATGGACGGGGCCCACACCTGGCTCTTGAACCTGGCTCCAGGCACGATCTCCTCCTGGGACGAGATGCGCACCCGCTTCATCGCCAACTTCCAAGGTACTCGCGACCGGCCACCCACCGTGAGCGACATGCGCCGCATCAAGCAACAACCCAGGGAGACCCTGCAGAAGGACATCCAGCGCTTCAACAACGCACGTCTCAAGATTCCCAAGGTGACCGAGGAGGCCATCATCTCGGCCTTCTCCGACGGCATGCGCGACGTCAAGATGAAGGAGGAGTTGGCGATGCATGAAGACCTGTTCACTTCCTTGGAGCTATTCAACTTGGCGACCAAGTGCGCCAGGGCTGAGGAAGGGTGTCTCTCCCTCCTCGAGCTGCCTGCCGTAGACCCAGAAGAGAAGAAGCTCAAGGCCAAGGAGGTGAAGCGCAAGGGGGCTGTCGTGCTCGCGGCAGAACCAGACACCAAGCGGGGCAAAGATCAGCCCGAGTCTTCCAAGGGCAGTCGGTACTGTGTGTACCATGACCTCCACACCCACAACACCAACGAATGTCAAGAGCTCCCAGCCGTGCGAGAAGGAAGGATCGGCCGTCGTCCTGACCACGGTGACCGGGGCTACGGTCGAGGAGGAGGAAGGAACGCAGGACGCTGGGAAGACCACAGCCCGCGCCAAGGGTGGCGCGACCGACCTCGCGAGGACCGCTGGCAAGACCCTCCTCGCGAGGGAGACTGGAGGGATCAGCCTCGCAAGGATCGGCCGCAAGGCAACGCAGGACTCCCTCCGTTGCCGTCGCAGCTAAGGAGAAACGAGGATCGCCATCAGGACGAGGGGGCTGGGGGCTTCCAGGAGCCGCGCGAGATCACCTGCATCCTGGGCGGGTCTCAAGCCCCAGCCTCTCAGAGCATCTTCAAGCAGTTCGCCCGCGAAGTAAACGCGGTCCTCCCCAAGCTCGAAGCCACGCGCCCACTCAGGTGGTCGGCGTGCACCATCACGTTCAGCCCAGCGGATCAACTCAAGTGTGCAGCCACAGCCGGAGTCCTCCCGATGCTTTGTTCCCCAATCATCAACAACGTGCTGGTCACCAGGACCCTCATCGATGGCGGGGCAGGGCTCAACGTCCTATCCGTGGAAACATTCAACAATCTCCAAGTGCCATACAACCAGCTTCAGCCAACCAAGCCCTTCTCCGGAGTCACCGATGGCTCCACGGTCCCGATTGGGCAGGTCCGCCTCCCAGTCACCTTCGGGACACGCGACAACTACCGCACCGAGCTCATCGACTTCGACGTCGCTCACATTCGCCTGCCGTACAACGTCATCCTTGGATACCCAGCGCTGGCCAAGTTCATGCCATAACTCACCACGGCCACAACGTCCTCAAGATGCCAGGAAGTTGCGGAGTCATCACGGTGCCCTGTGAAGAGAAGGATGCGGTGTGTTCCCTGGTACGAGCCTTTCAGGCCGCATCACTGGAAGACTCGGATCGCGGAAGCAGGAGGCTTCCCGAGACCACCCCCAAGAAGAAGAAGACATCGTTCGACCCGGCCCCTCGGGAGGCAGGCCCCTCAGGGCCCGTGCCTGCCCAGGGGGATCCTCCTTCCATCGCATAGGAAAGCGCGCCTGGCGCCCTCCTCAGACAGGGCTCGGGGGCTCTCCCCTGGAGGGCCACCGACCTGGCTAAGGTCACAAGGGAGGCGCTTGGGCACCACATGGAGGCGTGTTTCAAAGCACTTTTCCCTCAAGAAGGAGTAAGGAAAGGAGGGCCAGACCCTCAGGAGTTCGTCAGCAAGGCCATTCAGGAGCTACAGGAGTCAAGAGTCATGAGAGGCGGCCGCCGCCTACCAGTTGTGGCTCCCCATCCAGGCAAGGATGGTGGGTTGCACGTCTGCATCGACATACCAGGGCTCAATCGAGTAGCCTCTCTGGAGCGCCTCTGGCCCTCGCAAGTGGGGCGCTGCGAAGGTCCACCCCACAGCTATGTTCGCATGCCTTACAGCTTGCCGAACGCGGCTGCCACGTACCAGCGCCTCATGAGGGGCATCACGGAGCCTTAAGAGGCCAGGCGTTCCGCAGCCTTGGCGGAGATGGAGATGGTCCACGAGGAGCCACCAGTGCCTCCAGAGCCTCGCGAGGCCCCTGGGCCTGGGGGCTCGTGAGGATCGGCTTCTGCAGCCCACCGAGTCTGCTACACCGACACTCATTCGTCCTCAACATCATCAGGTGACATCTTTCAAGTTTCATTTCCAGCTGGGAGCGCCCCCCAGGGTTGCATTATTCCCAGGCCGCGTGGGTCCGTCCCTACGGCATGTACCCCTTTTATTTCATGTTGTTAGCTTGCTTTGTTGGGGGCGCCCCTCGGGCTGCATCATCCCCAAGCCGCTCGGGCCAGACCCAGCGGCATGTATCCCTTTTGCGTTTATTTCCAGCTATGCGTTCGACCCACCATGCTTGATTATTTGATGCCGGTCCACGGCACTTCTTTTTGTCCATGCCGACCACTTGCACGTTAAAGGGGGGGTACCTGAGCATCGCGACTCAGGGCTCTTACTGGCTCTCCAGCCCTCACCCTCTGGCCTTGTCCACGACATCGCAACCTGTCATACCAGCGACGGCTGAGACCAGCTCGAGGGCCGGGACCCGAGGACGTAGAGTGCAGACATCTAACCAAATTTGCAGGAACACATCACAAGATAAGGCCCAGTGCCAGGCACAACCCGCCTAGAGGTAGGGCCCCGTGAGTCCCGCGCTGGCTCACGGGTGCCTAGATACACCTCCCTAGGCCCTACCGTGCCAGCCATGTGTCAGGGCGGGGCTGTACACGCCCCGGGGGCTCCTCCCAGAGGGGAGCCCCCTCCCACGTACCAGTGGAAGCACCATGCTCCGCGCTGGCTGACGACACTGCCGAGGAGCGGCTATGCCCGTACACATACGGAAGCGCTATGCTCCGCACTGGTGATAAACAACTGAGGGTGGCCCCCGGGCCGCATCAACCTCAGGGAGCCCAGAGCTCAGTGTCTAGCCTCATCGTAACGCCTCCCCTCGGGAGTGCCGCGCGAGGGGGCTGGGCACGGGGGCTGCGCCTGGGTCACGCCCAGACGCACGCCACCCAGCCAGGCCCCCCCGGGCCTGGTTCGTCGCGCGTCTCTCCCCGAGCGGAGCCAAGGTACGAAGGCCGTTTGAGCGTCAAGGGGGACTCCTGAGCATCGCGACTCAGGAGCCTAACTGGTCTCGTAGCCCCTCACTCCTTAGTTCCGAAAGGCTAACGCTGGGTGAGGTACGCGCGGGGTCGGGCTCTGCAGACGTAGAACGGTAGATCCACCCACATCTCACCTCCCTACTTGATGTTCGCGCGACAAGGGGGACTCCTGAGCATCGCGACTCAGGAGCCTAACTGGTCTCGTAGCCCCGCACTCCTTAGTTGCGAAAGGCTAATGCTGGGTGAGGTACGCGCGGGGCGGGCTCTGCCAGCGTAGAACATAAGCAAGTAGGAAGGAAAAGCGTAAACTTCAAGGATCGCCTCCCTACTTGTTGTTCGTGCGCCAAGGGGGACTCCTGAGCATCGCGACTCAGGAGCCTAACTTGTCACGTAGCCCCTCACTCCTTGGTCCCGTCCTGGTTTCCGGTCGGGGCTAATGCTAGGTGAGGTACGCGCGGGGCCAGGCTCTGCCGGCGTAGAACATAAGCAAGTAGGAAGGAATAGCGTAAATTTCAAGGAATTCAAAAGCAAATATTACAGTCCATACTATTATCTCAATGCTAGACGCAAGTTTAAACGCCTCCCCGAGGCATGGTACATGTGCAGGAATTAAAGGCAGGACAGGAGCCACAACGGAACCACTTGACGACGGTGGAGCAGCGTAGAGTGGGTTCGCCTCATGAAGCAGCAGGGTCGGCAGCGCCTCGCTTCGGCTTGGTGCTGAAGGCCCGAAACTTCCCCAGCAGAGCCTCCGCGCGACCCTTCACGGCCTCGGCAGTGGCAGCGGCACGCTCGCCGCTTGCTGGCTCTAGCAGGCTGTCGAGGTCAATGCTGGGATCGCGGAGGTAGATGTGGGTGAAGACCCGCGTCAGCGCTGTAGAAGACAGGACATGCGCCTCGGCCTCGGCCGTGGGGCCAAGGCCAAGGGTGACATCTTCAAGAGCACGAACCAGGAAGGGAAGCAGCTTGGCAGGGCCGTCCTCGGCGCCAGCCAGTGGGCTCTCCAGGCCACTGTCGTAAAGCGTTTTCAGCGAGGAGCGTGCCTTCTCCTCCATCTCTGCGAAGGCCACGCGGTCCTCGGCAAGAACCTGGGCCTTGTTGTCCAGCTCGACCTTCCTCACCCCCAACTCCTGCTCCAGCGCGCCTAGGCAGTCATGGCGCTTCTTGAGCTTGGCCTCCCGGCCGCCTCGCGAGCCTTCACGCCTTCTTCTTGATCTTGGCGAAGGCGGGCCTCTTTCGCGAGCTGGTCCCGCAGGCCTTGCAGCTCCTCCTCCAGCGCCTTGCAGCGACCGCGGACGTCGACCACCTCCCCCAGGGCTGCGCCACGAGCAGCCTTCGCCTCAAGGATGGCCTACCTCTCCTCATCGCAAGCCGTCGAGGCCTGGACCAGCGCCGCCCGAATTGAAGCGTCAGAGCGAATCCATCCTGAAGCCAGCTCCAAGCGCCCGGCCACCAAGCGAGGGTCGGCGCCAAGAAGATCTTGCCGTAGCCGGTTCAGTTCAGCAGCAGCACGATCTAGAACGGCAGGAGGAATCGGAAAGACAGCAGTCGGTGGAGTAGGAGGAGAAGGCGGCTGCACAACCACAGCATCCTGAGGCGAAGCCTGCTGCGCCCCCACGGCTGCGGAGGCGGCAGCAGGCGAAGGCACCTCGGGAGTCGCTTGGGCCATGGGGGCTGAGCTCGCCCCAGCCAGCTCAGCCTGGCCTCGCGAGGACGACCGGGCAGGAGAGGCCCGTGCGTCGTGGTCACCTTCCTTCGCGGGCAGAGGCGCTGCCCCGGATGGAACTTCAGGATATCCCTTCAGCTTCTTTGCTGAGGGCGCCAGCCTATCCAAGAGATGCGGACGTCAAGCCTCAGCAGCAGAACAAGAAATAAAGACAAGAATCAAGCGCTTACAGGTCGTCGCCAGTGGGCTCAAGCAGCCTCCGGCCAAACTTGAAGCCCGAAAGTCGGCTGGAAGGGTCAACCTCGGGAAGCTCGGGGGTGGAAGGCGCGTCTGCGGTCCGCCTCGGGGCCGGGGCAGACCCACGGGAGATCAGCCCGGTCCTGTCCTTCTTCGGGATCGGGGGCAAGCTCCCACCGCCCTGCTCGTCATCATCCTCATCATCATCGCTCAGAGAGAGGCGGAGAGCGCGGGGCCTGCGCTGGGGGAAGGGATCCCTCGACTCTCCGTCGGTCGCCTCGGAGTCAGGCCCTTTTTCCCGCTCCCCTCCTTCCTCCTCTTCGCTGGAGTCGTCGGAGGACACGTCCACCGGGTCCTCGGGAGGTTCCGTGGGCACGGGCCCGTCCCCGTTGAAGACGGGCATGGACTCGACTACCTGCTCCCAGTCGTCGCGGAGGAACAAGGGCGTAGGAGCGCCCTGCAACCTCACCACATCGCCCCCGACCAAAGATTGGAGGACCGCGGCCAGATCTTCGTCGGCCAAGGCCGCGGGGCTCGGATGGGGCCTCCACATCGGAAGCGAGTACCGCATAAGCGGAGCCAGCTGGTGCTCCCGGAATTCCCTCAGCAGCGACGTGTCGGTCAGCTTTGCCGCCGCCATGTTGGTTGGCTTCAGATCTGCGTCCATCTTCTCCAACACCGGCTTTGCGTGGGGGTCCGCGAGCTCCGCTCGACCCCAATCGCTGGAGCTCGCGGGTTGCTCCGTGGGCAAGATCAGCCGAGGGTGGATGCGCCTAGCATCTACCAAGACCCACTTGCTCCTGAAGCCCTCAATCCTCTTCCCGGGGCTCGAAATGGTGATGGCGCCACCGTACGCGACGAAGCTCGCGCATGCGGAAGCAGGACCGTGGGAGGTCCGGAGGTAGAAGTAGTGGCGCAGCAAGGCCACTGAGGGCTACACCCCTACGTGAGCCTCGCAGTAATAGGCGAAGATTGCCAGGAGAAGGACGGAGTTGGGTGGAGATGCAGAGCCTGTAGCCTATAATGCCGAAGGACAGAGAAGAAGAACTCGGAGAAGGGAGGCACCAAGCCAGCAGCAATGGCGCTTGCAAAGAATGGATAGAAGGTGCTCCCCTGGCCCTCAGGGGTGGCGGAACCAGCCTTGAACGCCTTCGCCCCGTCGATGCCCTGCGCCGCCGCCATCCGGCGCAACCGGGCGAGGCTCGCCTCCGACACGTTCGGCGGGTCCAGGGCATACGAGTACCAAGCTCCGGCCGGGGACTGACGAGGCGCCATGGCTTCCAAGACCACGCGGTCGAAGTAGATCTGGAAGTTTTGGAGGAAGGTGTTGGAAATATGCCCTAGAGGCAATAATAAAAGCATTATTATTATATTTCCTTGTTCATGATAATTGTCTTTGTTCGTGCTATAATTGTGTTATCCGGAAATCGTAATACATGTGTGAATAATAGACAACAACGTGTCCCTAGTAAGCCTCTAGTTGACTAGCTCGTTGATCAACAGATAGTCATGGTTTCCTGACTATGGGCATTGGATGTCAATGATAACGAGATCACATCATTAGGAGAATGATGTGATGGACAAGACCCAATCCTAAACATAGCATAAGATCGCATAGTTCGTTTGCTAGAGTTTTCCAATGTCAAGTTTCCTTTCCTTAGACCATGAGATCGTGTAACTCCCGGATACCGTAGGAGTGCTTTGGGTGTACCAAACGTCACAACGTAACTGGGTGACTATAAAGGTATACTACGGGTATCTCTGAAAGTGTCTGTTGGGTTGACACGGATCGAGACTGGGATTTGTCACTCCGCTTGATGGAGAGGTATCACCGGGCCCTCTCGGTAATGCATCATCATAATGAGCTCAATGTGATCAAAGTGTTTGATCACGGGATCATGCATTACGGTACAAGAAAAGTGACTTGCCGGTAACGAGATTGAACGAGGTATTGGGATACCGACGATCGAATCTCGGGCAAGTAAAATACCGATTGACAAAGGGAATCGTATACGGGATTAATTGAATCCTCAACATCGTGGTTCATCCGATGAGATCATCGTGGAGCATGTCGGAGCCAACATGGGTATCCAGATCCCGCTGTTGGTTATTGCCCGAGAGCCGTCTCGGTCATGTCTGCATGTCTCCCGAACCCGTAGGGTCTACACACTTAAGGTTCGGTAACGCTAGGGTTGTGAAGATATGTATATGCAGTAACCCGAATGTTGTTCGGAGTCCCGGATGAGATCCCGGACGTCACGAGGAGTTTCGGAATGGTCCGGAGGTAAATAATTATATATAGAAAGTGCTGCTTCGGCCATCGGGACAAGTTTCGGGGTTATCGGTATTGTACCGGGACCACCGGAGGGTCCCGGGGGGTCCACCGGGTGGGGCCACCTGCCTCGGGGGGCCACATGGGCTCTAGGGGGTGCGCCGTGGCCTGCATGGGCCAAGGGGAACCAGCCCCTAGAGGCCCATGGGCCTAAGGGGGGGAAACCCTAAAGAGGGGGGGCGCCCCCTTGCTTGGGGGGCAAGCCCCACCCTTGGCCGCCGCCCCCCTAGGAGATTGCATCTCCTAGGGCCGGCGCCCCCCCTAGGGGGCTATATAAAGGGGGGAGGGGAGGGGGGCAGCGCACCCTTGCTCCTGGCGCCTCCCTCTCCCTCCCCAACACCTCCTCCTCCTCCGTTGAGCACGGCGAAGCCCTGCCGGAGTACTGTAGTTCCACCATCACCACGCCGTCGTGCTGCTGCTGGAACCTTCTTCCCCAACCTCTCCTTTGCCTTGCTGGATCAAGAAGAAGGAGACGTTACGCTGACCGTACGTGTGTTGAATGCGGAGGTGCCGTCCTTTCGGTGCTAGGATCTCCGGTGATTTGGATCACGTCGTGTACGACTACCTCATCCCCGTTCGTTGAACGCTTCTGCTCGCGATCTACAAAGTGGTATGTAGATGCAATCTCTCTCCCATGACTCATTGCTAGATGAACTCATAGATGGATCTTGGTGAAACCGTAGGAAAAAATTTAATTTTCTGCAACGTTCCCCAAAAGTGGCATCATGAGCCAGGTTTATGCGTAGTTCTTCTTGCACGAGTAGAACACAATTTGTTGTGGGAGTAGATGTTGTCAACTTTCTTGCCGCTACTAGTCTTATCTTGCTTCAGCGGTATTGTGGGATGAAGCGGCCCGGACCAACCTTACACGTACTCTTACGTGAGACCGGTTCCACCGACTAACATGCACTAGTTGCATAAGGTGGCTGGCGGGTGTCTGTCTCTCCCACTTTAGTTGGAGCGGATTCGATGAAAAGGGTCCTTATGAAGGGTAAATAGAAGTTGACAAATCATGTTGTGGCATTTACGTAGGTAAGAAAACGTTCTTGCTAGAACCCTAATTCAGCCACGTAAAACTTGCAACAACAATTAGAGGACGTCTAACTTGTTTTTGCAGCAAGTGCTTTGTGATATGATATGGCCAAAGTTGTGATGAATGATGAATGATCTATATGTGATGTATGAGATGTTCATGCTATTGTAATAGGAATCACGACTTGCATGTCGATGAGTATGACAACCGGCAGGAGCCATAGGAGTTGTCTTTATTTTTTGTATGACCTGCGTGTCATTGAGAAACGCCATGTAATTTACTTTACTTTATTGCTAAACGCGTTAGCCATAGTAGTAGAAGTAATAGTTGGCGAGCAACTTCATGGAGACACGATGATGGAGATCATGATGATGGAGATCATGGTGTCAAGCCGGTGACGAGATGATCATGGAGCCCCAAGATGGAGATCAAAGGAGCTATGTGATATTGGCCATATCATGTCACGTTTATTATTTGATTGCATGTGATGTTTATCATGTTTTGCATCTTGTTTACTTAGAACGACGGTAGTAAATAAGATGATCCCTCATAATAATTTCAAGAAGTGTTCCCCCTAACTGTGCACCGTTGCGACAGTTCGTTGTTTCGAAGCACCACGTGATGATCGGGTGTGATAGATTCTAACGTTCACATACAACGGGTGTAAGACAGATTTACACATGCAAACACTTAGGTTGACTTGACGAGCCTAGCATGTACAGACATGGCCTCGGAACACAGAAGACCGAAAGGTCGAGCATGAGTCGTATACAAGATACGATCAACATGAAGATGTTCACCGATGTTGACTAGTCCGTCTCACGTGATGATCGGACACGGCCTAGTTGACTTGGATCATGTAATACTTAGATGACTAGAAGAGGGATGTTTATCTAAGTGGGAGTTCATTAAATAATTTGATTAAATGAACTTTATTATCATGAACTTAGTCTAAAATATTTACAATATGTCTTGTAGATCAAATGGCCAACGTAGTCCTCAACTTCAACGCGTTCCTAGAGAAAACCAAGCTGAAAGACGATGGCAGCAACTATACGGACTGGGTCCGGAACCTGAGGATCATCCTCATAGCTGCCAAGAAAGATTATGTCCTACGAGCACCGCTGGGTGACGCACCTATTCTCCCTGCAGAACAAGACGTTATGAATGCTTGGCAGTCACGCTGCGATGATTACTCCTTCGTTCAGTGCGGCATGCTTTACAGCTTAGAGCCGGGGCTCCAAAAGCGTTTTGAGAGACATGGAGCATATGAGATGTTCGAAGAGCTGAAAATGGTTTTCCAAGCTCATGCCCGGGTCGAGAGATATGAAGTCTTCGACAAATTCTTTAGCTGTAAGATGGAGGAAAATAGCTCTGTCAGTGAACACATACTCAAGATGTCTGGGTTGCACAACCGCTTGACTCAACTGGAAGTTAATCTCCCGGATGAAGCGGTCATTGACAGAATCCTCCAGTCGCTTCCACCTAGCTACAAGAGCTTTGTGATGAACCACAATATGCAGGGGATGGTAAAGACCATTCCTGAGGTATATGCTATGCTGAAATCAGCAGAGGTAGAAATCAAGAAGGAGCATCAAGTGTTGATGGTGAATAAAACCACTAAGTTCAAGAAGGGCAAGGGTAAAAAGAACTTCAAGAAGGACGGCAAGGAAGTTGCCGCGCCCGGTAAGCAAGTTGCCGGGAAGAAGCCAAAGAATGGACCCAAGCCCGAGACTGAGTGTTTTTATTGCAAGGGAAGTGGTCACTGGAAGCGGAACTGCCCCAAATACTTAGCGGACAAGAAGGCCGGCAAAACCAAAGGTATATGTGATATACATGTAATTGATGTGTACCTTACCAGTACTCGTAGTAGCTCTTGGGTATTCGATACCGGTGCAGTTGCTCACATTTGTAACTCAAAGCAGGAGCTGCGGAATAAATGGAGACTGGCGAAGGACGAGGTGACGATGGGCGTCGGGAATGGTTCCAAGGTCGATGTGATCGCCGTCGGCACGCTACCTCTACATTTACCTACGGGATTAGTTTTAAACCTCAATAATTGTTATTTAGTGCCAAGTTTGAGCATGAACATTGTGTCTGGATCTCATTTAATTCGAGATGGCTACTCATTTAAATCCGAGAATAATGGTTGTTCTATTTATATGAGAGATATGTTTTATGGTCATGCTCCGATGGTTAATGGTTTATTCTTAATGAATCTCGTACGTGATGATACACATATTCATAGTGTGAATACCAAAAGAGTTAAAGTTGATAACAATAGTCCCACATATTTGTGGCACTGCCGCCTTGGTCACATAGGTGTCAAACGCATGAAGAAGCTCCATGCAGATGGACTTTTAGAGTCTCTTGATTATGAATCATTTGACACGTGCGAACCATGCCTCATGGGTAAAATGACCAAGACTCCGTTCTCAGGAACAATGGAGCGAGCAACCAACTTATTGGAAATCATACATACCGATGTGTGCGGTCCAATGAGTGTTGAGGCTCGCGGTGGCTATCATTATGTTCTCACCCTCACTGATGACTTGGGTAGATATGGGTATATCTACTTGATGAAACACAAGTCTGAGACCTTTGAAAAGTTCAAGGAATTTCAGAGTGAGGTTGAAAATCAACGTGATAGAAAGATCAAGTTTCTACGATCAGATCGTGGAGGAGAATACTTGAGTCACGAATTTGGCACACAATTAAGAAAATGTGGAATAGTTTCACAACTCACGCCGCCTGGAACACCTCAGCGTAATGGTGTGTCCGAACGTCGTAATCGCACTCTATTAGATATGGTGCGATCTATGATGTCTCTTACCGATTTACCGCTATCTTTTTGGGGCTATGCTTTAGAGACTGCCGCATTCACTTTAAATAGGGCTCCGTCTAAATCCGTTGAGACGACACCGTATGAATTATGGTTTGGGAAGAAACCTAAGCTGTCATTTCTAAAAGTTTGGGGATGCGATGCTTATGTCAAGAAACTTCAACCTGAAAAGCTCGAACCCAAGTCGGAAAAATGCGTCTTCATAGGATACCCTAAAGAAACTATTGGGTATACCTTCTACCTCAGATCCGAAGGCAAGATATTTGTTGCCAAGAATGGATCCTTTCTAGAGAAAGAGTTTCTCTCGAAAGAAGTAAGTGGGAGGAAAGTAGAACTTGATGAAGTGTTACCTCTTGAACCGAAAAATGGTGAAACTCAAGAAAACGTTCCTGAGGTGCCTGCACCGACTAGAGAGGAAATTAATGATGATGATCAAGATACTTCTAATCAAGCTCCTACTGAAATTCGAAGGTCCACAAGGACACGTTCCGCACCAGAGTGGTACGGCAACCCTGTCTTGGAAATCATGTTGTTAGACAACGGTGAACCTTCGAACTATGAGGAAGCAATGGCGAGCCCGGATGCCGACAAATGGCTAGAAGCCATGAAATCCGAGATAGGATCCATGTATGAAAACGAAGTATGGACTTTGACTGACTTGCCCGTTGAACGGCGAGCCATAGAAAATAAATGGATCTTTAAGAAGAAGACAGACGCGGATGGTAATGTGACCATCTATAAAGATCGGCTTGTCGCTAAGGGTTATCGACACGTTCAAGGAATTGACTACGATGAGACTTTCTCACCGGTAGCGAAGCTGAAGTCCGTCCGAATCATGTTAGCAATTGCCGCATTCTACGATTATGAAATATGGCAAATGGACGTCAAAACGACATTCCTTAATGGTTTCCTTAAGGAAGAATTGTATATGATGCAGCCGGAAGGTTTTGTCGATCCTAAGAATGCTGACAAGGTGTGCAAGCTCCAACGCTCGATTTATTTGCTGGTGCAAGCATCTCAGAGTTGGAACATTCGCTTTGATGAGATGATCAAAGCGTTTGGGTTTACGCAGACTTATGGAGAAGCCTGCGTTTACAAGAAAGTGAGTGGGAGCTCTGTAGCATTTATCATACTATATGTAGATGACATACTTTTGATGGGAAATGATATAGAACTCTTGGACAACATTAAGGCCTACTTGAATAAGAGTTTTTCAATGAAGGACCTTGGAGAAGCTGCTTATATATTAGGCATCAAGATCTATAGAGATAGATCGAGACGCCTCATAGGTCTTTCACAAAGCACATACCTTGATAAGATATTGAAGAAGTTCAATATGGATCAATCTAAGAAGGGGTTCTTACCTGTGTTACAAGGTGTGAAATTGAGCTTAGCTCAATGTCCGACCACTGCAGAAGATATAGAAGAGATGAGTGTCATCCCCTATGCCTCAGCCATAGGTTCTATTATGTATGCCATGCTGTGTACCAGACCTGATGTAAACCTTGCCGTAAGTTTGGTAGGAAGGTACCAAAGTAATCCCGGCAAGGAACACTGGACAGCGGTCAAGAATATCCTGAAGTACCTGAAAAGGACTAAGGAAATGTTTCTCGTTTATGGAGGTGACGAAGAGCTCGTCGTAAAGGGTTATGTCGACGCTAGCTTCGACACAGATCTGGATGACTCTAAGTCACAAACCGGATACGTGTATATTTTGAATGGTGGGGCAGTAAGCTGGTGCAGTTGCAAGCAAAGCGTCGTGGCGGGATCTACATGTGAAGCGGAGTACATGGCAGCCTCGGAGGCAGCACATGAAGCAATTTGGGTGAAGGAGTTCATCACCGACCTCGGAGTCATACCCAATGCGTCGGGGCCAATCAAACTCTTATGTGACAACACTGGAGCTATTGCACTTGCAAAGGAGCCCAGGTTTCACAAGAAGACCAGGCACATCAAGCGTCGCTTCAACTCCATTCGTGAAAATGTTCAAGATGGAGACATAGAAATTTGTAAAGTGCACACGGAACTAAATATTGCAGATCCGTTGACTAAACCTCTCCCTAAGGCAAAACATGATCAGCACCAGAATTCTATGGGTGTTCGATTCATCACAATGTAACTAGATTATTGACTTAAGTGCAAGTGGGAGACTGTTGGAAATATGCCCTAGAGGCAATAATAAAAGCATTATTATTATATTTCCTTGTTCATGATAATTGTCTTTGTTCGTGCTATCATTGTGTTATCCGGAAATCGTAATACATGTGTGAATAATAGACAACAACGTGTCCCTAGTAAGCCTCTAGTTGACTAGCTCGTTGATCAACAGATAGTCATGGTTTCCTGACCATGGGCATTGGATGTCAATGATAACGAGATCACATCATTAGGAGAATGATGTGATGGACAAGACCCAATCCTAAACATAGCATAAGATCGCATAGTTCGTTTGCTAGAGTTTTCCAATGTCAAGTATCCTTTCCTTAGACCATGAGATCGTGTAACTCCCGGATACCGTAGGAGTGCTTTGGGTGTACCAAACATCACAACGTAACTGGGTGACTATATAGGTATACTACGGGTATCTCTGAAAGTGTCTGTTGGGTTGACACGGATCGAGACTGGGATTTGTTACTCCGCTTGACGGAGAGGTATCACCGGGCCCTCTCGGTAATGCATCATCATAATGATCTCAATGTGATCAAAGTGTTTGATCACGGGATCATGCATTATGGTACGAGAAAAGTGACCTGCCGGTAACGAGATTGAACGAGGTATTGGGATACCGACGATCGAATCTCGGGCAAGTAAAATACCGATTGACAAAGGGAATCGTATACAGGATTAATTGAATCCTCGACAGCGTGCTCATCCGATGAGATCATCGTGGAGCATGTGGGAGCCAACATGGGTATCCAGATCCCGCTGTTGGTTATTGCCCGAGAGCCGTCTCGGTCATGTCTGCATGTCTCCCGAACCCGTAGGGTCTACACACTTAAGGTTCGGTAACGCTAGGGTTGTGAAGATATGTATATGCAGTAACCCGAATGTTGTTCGGAGTCCCGGATGAGATCCCGGACGTCACGAGGAGTTTCGGAATGGTCCGGAGGTAAATAATTATATATAGAAAGTGCTGCTTCGGCCATCGGGACAAGTTTCGGGGTTATCGGTATTGTACCGGGACCACCGGAGGGTCCCGGGGGGTCCACCGGGTGGGGCCACCTGCCTCGGGGGGCCACATGGGCTCTAGGGGTGCGCCTTGGCCTGCATGGGCCAAGGGGAACCAGCCCCTAGAGGCCCATGCGCCTAAGGGGGGGAAACCCTAAAGAGGGGGGGCGCCCCCTTGCTTGGGGGGCAAGCCCCACCCTTGGCCGCCGCCCCCCTAGGAGATTGCATCTCCTAGGGCCGGTGCCCCCCCTAGGGGGCTATATAAAGGGGGGAGGGGAGGGGGGCAGCGCACCCTTGCTCCTGGCGCCTCCCTCTCCCTCCCCAACACCTCCTCATCCTCCGTTGAGCACGGCGAAGCCCTGCCGGAGTACTGTAGTTCCACCATCACCACGCCGTCGTGCTGCTGCTGGAACCTTCTTCCCCAACCTCTCCTTTGCCTTGCTGGATCAAGAAGAAGGAGACGTTACGCTGACCGTATGTGTGTTGAACGCGGAGGTGCCGTCCTTTCGGTGCTAGGATCTCCGGTGATTTGGATCACGTCGTGTACGACTACCTCATCCCCGTTCGTTGAACGCTTCCGCTCGCGATCTACAAAGTGGTATGTAGATGCAATCTCTCTCCCATGACTCGTTGCTAGATGAACTCATAGATGGATCTTGGTGAAACCGTAGGAAAAATTTTAATTTTCTGCAACGTTCCCCAACAGAAGGAAGGAGAGGCGCAAGAAAGGGGATCTTAGCAGCAATCGGAGAAAGCAAAAAAGCAAAGCCTAGGTAGATGCCGCTCCTTTATCAACTCGCGCGGTTGCTGAGGCGCCCACGTCCAATCAACCGCCACGCGGCGCCCAAGGCCGCAGGCTGTTAGGGCCCGTGGTGTTTCGCCCTTGCCCTTTCGCCTCACTGCACGGCCAAGTTTGGGCGCGCCTTGGGCCCGGGGGCTACTGTCCGCGTTCTGGGAACGGGGGTCCCCAGACTTGCCTGCCTGCGGCCTGCGGCGTGGCTCAAGGGGGGGCCCAGCACGGCCCATCTTCATCAACACAAACCCAAGACCCTCGCGAGGGGCCAAGCCTCGCGGGGCGGACGACACTGAGCTTCCTCAGGCATGACCTCATCAGGCTGGCTCGTGAGGAGGAGGAGAGATCAAGGCAAGGTACCTCACGAGGTGCCCGTGACGCAAGCCATGACGACCAAGGGCGCCAGGCGGGCGCCAGCCAGAGCAGTGTCCTCCTTTCCTCTTTGGTGCAAAGGGAGCAAGCGCAGGCGGGAGCATCAAGCAAAGGCACCCATTTCGGTGCAACGAGACCAAGACCAGCCCAACGTCAGGGAAGAAGTCATTGTGGAGCCCAAGCCAGCATCACCACCAGAGCCTTTGGCAGGCGAGGACCAACTTTAGTCAGGATAAGTGTACCAGATGTTCCCCTTCAAAATGGTCAATTGTTGGCGCCCTTCCCGCTCAATATTTGGGAAGAGGCCCAGGGCCTTTGCCTATAAATAGGACTAGCCACCCCCAGGGTAGAGTCATATCGAGAATAGGACGAAGAATTAGAATTAGAACTAGAGGGCTCGAGGATCAGGATCAGATCGAATAGCACCATACACACACACACACACAGACAGAGAGAGAGAGAGAGAGAGAGAGAGAGAGAGAGAGAAGGGTGACTGAACTCCTCCTAGCAGTTCATCGCCCCAGCCAGGAACAGACCCTCGCGAGGCTGTTCTTCCTTGTATTGCTCATCATCATCAGCCCAAGAGGCAATCCACCACACCACAAACTGGAGTAGGGTATTACACCACATCGGTGGCCCGAACCAGTACCCTGTGTCTCTTGTGCTGTTCTTTTCATAGCTTAGATCTTAGCGAGGCGGTGGGATTCAGGTAGGTAGAAGGCGAAATTTCCGCGCGCACCCCAGTGTTCGACCTCAAGGGTCTGCCGAAACCCGAAATCCGATAATCGCTGATTACCTATCAAAGCGCGCTGCCCTCAAGCTGCCTGTGGAACCAGGTACCGTTGTGCTTCAGCTAACTCAGCCATCCGTTGATCCATCAGCAGAGCAGAGCAAGAGAAGGAAATCAGGGCCTGGCAAGTACTTTCCCACCGAGCTCCCCGGAGCCGCCGACAAAGATGTTGTCGGAGACGCTGAGCCCTTCGTAGAGCGATCAACTCCGGCAGAGCGTCAGGCTCTTGCCATAGAGACGGCCACCCTTATGATGGAAGAAATGCCTTTGGTCCTCACCGTCGAGCCTCAGGCTCCGGCATGGGCGCAGCCTACCGTCCGATTCCTCCAAACAGGGGAACTTCCTGAGGAGCAGGAAGAAGCGGAAAAAGTAGCCCGTCGGTCTGCTATGTATCAATTCGTCGATGACGTCCTCCACAGAAAAAGGTCGAACGGTGTCAAATTGAAGTGTATCCCTCGAGAGGAAGGACTGGGGCTGTTGGCGGAGATACATGGAGGCATATGTGGATCCCACATAGGGTCGAGAGCCCTTGCTGGCAAGGCATTTCGGCAGGGCTTCTTCTGGCCCACCGCCCTCCAGGATGCGACGACGCTAGTCACCAAGTGTGAAGCATGTCAGTTCCATTCAAAGAAGCTTCATAAGCCATCCCAAGCCCTTCAAACCATTACTCTCTCCTGGCCCTTCTCGGTCTGGGGGCTCGACATACTAGGGCCCTTCCCCCGCGCTGTCGGGGGCTTTGAGTACTTGTACGTCGCAATCGACAAGTTCACAAAGTTGCTAGAGGTGGAAGCAGTGAGGAAAGTTACAGCACAGTCAGCCGTCAAGTTCCTCAAGGGGCTAGTGTGTCGTTTTGGTGTACCCAACAGGGTCATCACCGACAACGGCACGCAGTTCACAAGCCGCACCTTCATGCAATACATCCAAGACCTCGGCAGCAAGGTCTGTTTCGCTTCCGTTGCTCACCCATGAAGCAATGGCCAAGCTGAGAGGGCAAACGCTGAAGTGTTGCGAGGCCTGAGGACAAAGACCTTTGACAGGCTGCACAAGAGTGGAAGGCACTGGATTGACGAGTTGCCGACGGTTCTTTGGTCAATTAGAACGACACCAAATCAAGCCACCGGCCAGACACCCTTTGCCCTGGTATACGGGCTAGAAGCAGTTCTCGCCACGAAACTCATATATGGGTCACCTCGAGTGCTCGCTTATGATGAGCTTGAGCAAGAGCGACTGCGGCAAGATGACGCAACGCTCCTTGAGGAAGATCGTCTTCGGGCGGCTGTGAGAGCAGCACGCTACCAGCAAGCCTTGCACTGCTACCATAGTCCCAAGGTCCATGCCCGAAGCTTTGAGTAAGGCGACCTTGTTCTTCGGCGCGTTCAATCAGCCAAGAATACCAACAAGTTGACGCCAAAGTGGGAAGGCCCTTATCGGGTAATACGAGTCACCAGGCCCGGCCCAGTCCGCCTGGAGATCGAAGATGCCATTCCAGTGAGCAATTCCTGGAACATTGAGCATCTTCGCAAGTTTTACACATAAGGTGTGGTTTGTCGGGCCCCCCGGCAAGCCACCTTTTGTATGAGCCTTGCCGGTAAGGCATGTAACCCTTTGTACAAAGCCAGGTGCAGACCCTGAGCATAAATAAATGAAGCGCTGGCGTCCTAAGTTATAGCATGCATGCTAGGTCGAGTCACGTCCTTGGTTAGGGTTGATAGTGCTTAGTAGCGGCTAACCCC
Source organism: Aegilops umbellulata (assembly GCA_032464435.1). Taxonomy (NCBI): domain Eukaryota; kingdom Viridiplantae; phylum Streptophyta; class Magnoliopsida; order Poales; family Poaceae; genus Aegilops; species Aegilops umbellulata. The sequence goes on from CP136057.1 coordinate 68,173,657, forward strand.
TAGCTTAGAGGTTGAGTGTGCGTCTCTTTGTCCTTCTTTGTCTTCTTTGGTTCGCAGGACACACGAATATCCTTGCTGAGCCGCTTGAGAAGAAAAAGGGGCAGACCCACATCCGGTCCCCGGCAAGCCAGTATTACCAGGGGCTGCAAGAGCAAAGATTCACCCACGGCAAACCAAGGTTGCCGGGGGCTGCAGATTCAGATAAGTTTTCCATCCCTTATCATGCATTTCCTTACGGACTGAGGTATGTGAAACCTTGTTTTATCCTTAGGCTACCGTGCTCCCCTAACTCTAGGCCCTAGGGCTCGTTCCTGGGATTGAGTTTGGTTGTAGTCGCGGCCGCGAAAGGGTGAAACAAGGAGCCTAACCCCACTTCATCCCTGCCTCTGCCAAAGGCGTGAGAAAGGTCGAGCGAAGTGGGGAGGACAGCAAGGCCTGTTGCCGGGCGAGAAAATGTTTATCTTAGAGATATCAAGGATTCATTCCTTGTCGTGGGTTCCACCCGCAAACAAATAACCCGACAAACATCCCTTTTTCATTAAGAAAACATCCCGCTCAGGTACGGTCCGTAGGGAATGAAAAACATGAACAAGGGGATTACAAGTTTTAAATTCAACAAAGGCCCGAAGGCTTACAAACTAAAAAGAGGTAAGGTGCCCGTAATCCCTTTCTTGTCCCTCTCCTCAGGAGGCAGGGAGGTGAGAAGGGAAAAAGGGGCGCCTAGGCGAGCTACGGGTGGCAGAAGACGCCAAGAGAACATCTTGGTGGCCGTCCAAGGGCTGGATGGTGATGGCGGCGCCGGAGGCAGAGCTCGAAGATGAGGCAGCAGGACGTCAGTATGCGTCGAAGGCGTTGGTGCCCGCGTACTCCGACTTGACGGCCTTGCCGCCCGCCCTCTTCCTCTTCCGTAGCCTCCCAACACCAGCCGCCCAAGGAGATGACCCCGAGAAGTTCAAGGAGCTGGCAACACGTATGATGGGGTCGCCGGTGCCGCTCGGAGCGGCACCCGACGCCTAGTCGGACCCGTCATCTTGCCGCCTACCACCCTCGTCGTCGATGTCGCTGTCCTCCTCGTCACTCTCGCTCAAGGAGGAATCTTCGTCATCAGAAGAGCTCTCCACGCAGCACCTTGCGCGAGTCCCGAAGTGCCCGAAGACCTTGACGGAAAGGAGGCCACCCTCCACTAGCTTAAAGTGGAGAGTGAGCCCATCCGTCAAGCTGTGGATACGAGCAAACGTTTTCCATCCCCGACGGAGATACATCACGTGAGGAGCAGGGAAGTCGACGCGGACCCGCATGCCACTGATCCCGCAACCCCTCATGTGCAGCCACAACGACTGCGGCGGATCCATCTCCATCTCCCGGGCAAATGGAGTCGGGAGGCGAAGGCGACGGCGCGGCGGCCGGCGCAGCCTGACGAAGAACTCGCAGGGGTCGTCCCCAACGTGGCCCTCCATCAGAGGAGGAGCTGCTGGCGGGGGCGAGGCCGGCGCGCCACCCCGCCTTCCTCTTCCTCGAGCGATGCAGCCTCGCCCACGGCCTCGCCCCCTCCCCCTTCCCCTCGCGGCCGGCTCTGCCACCGCGGGCGCGGGAGGAGGAGGGACATGTTGTCGAGCGGCGACCCTCGCCGCCACCGTCGAAGGACCAGGATTTCCTTTCTCCATGACGAATGGAGGAAAGGAGCAGAAGCAGAAGCAGGAAGAAGATGGAAGAATGCGGGATGCCATCCCCCTACCCGCTCTTTATAAAGGAACGGGGTTGGGGCTCGGCCGCCCCGCTCGGCCAATCAAGACACGGGAGGCGCAGGGAACTAGGACCGACCCGCTGCCCCAACCAGCGACGGGCCGGTTTCCCTCCTCCACCATTTGCCACCCCAAGCGCATGGGAGACGTGTGGCCAGTGTGCAGAACCAGGGGGACAGGTGAGGCGACCTCTCCCCACCCCGTGATCGTGGGGAGTGGACGCCTTGAAGACCGCGCCTCGGCCCCATTCAGTAAATGGGCCGCGCCTCCACGCCTCCCTCTGTTTACGGGGAAGGAACGAGCCGCCTCTTTACTACGACGTGACGCATGCGTGCGGAAACCAACCTCACGCATGCCGCCCACGTCACGCACACCCCTCCATGCCGCGCCGCGCGCGCGGGTCGTGGGAAGCGCAACGCGCGAAAAATCTTACCACGGTAAAAACCGCCCCGCCTGCCCATGCACCGTTCTGGGCCTAGCCCAACAATGCGTTGCGCTTATGTGTGGCCCAGGCCCGGGGGCTCCTGTCGGTGTACAAAAAGAGGGGTACACTTTTTGTACCCCTATGACTGTGCACGGGAAGTCAGAGCCACGCCCGTGACCACACCAAGCAGGGCAAGGGAGGTGAGCCAGGGTAAGACCAAAGCCCAAGGTAGCTGGAACAACACCAAGGCCAAGACCACGAAGAGCAAAGAGACGAAGCGGGCTCCCCCCGGCAAAATCCTTGTCGGGGTCAGCCTTAGCAGCCCTGGCAAGACCCTTGCCGCGGCAGCTCGCCCCACGCCTATGGAGCGAGTCACCCTTGAGTCCACGGCCCCCACCATGATCCACTATGTTGAGGCGAGGGCTCGGGAGACACCTCTGTGGTGGCATGCAGATCTTTGTGAAGAAACATTCAAGATCAGATGAGCACTAGAAGACGACGACCCTTGGTGAGATCCCAACCAAGGAAAACCACGAAACCCCCGGCAAGCGCCTTGCCGGGGACGACAATAGGCGCCACGGTGATAACCCACAAGTATAGGGGATCGCAACAGTTTTCGAGGGTAGAGTATTTAACCCAAATTTATTGATTCGACACAAGGGGAGCCAAAGAATATTCTCAAGTATTAGCAGCTGAGTTGTCAATTCAACCACACCTGGAAACTTAGTATCTGCAGCAAAGTGTTTAGTAGCAAAGTAATATGATAGTGGTGGTAACAACAACAAAAGTAAAGACAACAAAAGTAATGTTTTTGGTATTTTGTAGTGATTGTAACAGTAGCAGCGGGAAAGTAAATAAGCGTAAACCAGTATATGGAAAACTCGTAGGCACCGGATCAGTGATGGATAATTATGCCAGATGCGGTTCATCATGTATCAGTCATAACATAGGGTGACACAGAACTAGCTCCAATTCATCAATGTAATGTAGGCATGTATTTCGTATACAGTCATACGTGCTTATGGAAAAGAACTTGCATGACATCTTTTGTCCTACCCTCCCGTGGCAGCGGGGTCCTATTGGAAACTAAGGGATATTAAAGCCTCCTTTTAATAGAGAACCGGAACAAAGCATTAGCACGTAGTGAATACATGAACTCCTCAAACTATGGTCATCACCGGGAGTGGTCCCCATTATTGTCACTTCGGGGTTGCCGGATCATAACATATAGTAGGTGACTATAGACTTGCAAGATAGGATCAAGAACTCACATATATTCATGAAAACATAATAGGTTCAGATTTGAAATCATGGCACTCGGGCCCTAGTGACAAGCATTAAGCATAGCAAAGTCATAGCAACATCAATCTCAGAACATAGTGGATACTGGGGATCAAACCCTAACAAAACTAACTTGATTACATGATAAATCTCATCCAACCCATCACCGTCCACCAAGCCTACGATGGAATTACTCACGCACGGCGGTAAGCTTCATGAAATTGGTGATGGAGGATGGTTGATGATGACGACGGCAACGAATCCCCCTCTCCGAAGCCCCGAACGGACTCCAGATCAGCCCTCCCGAGAGGTTTTAGGGCTTGGCGGCGGCTCTGTATCGTAAAACGCGATGATTTCTTCTCTCTGATTTTTTTCTCCCGGAAAGCCAATATATAGAGTTGGAGTTGGCGTCGGAGGGTTTCCAGGGGGCCCACGAGGTAGGGGACGCGCCCTAGAGGGGGGCGCGCCCCCACCCTCATGGACAGGGTGTGGGCCCCCTGGTCGTCCTCTTTGGCGAGGATTTTTTATTTTTTTTCTAAGGGTTCCGTGGAGTTTCAGGACTTTCCGAGAATATTTTCTTTCTGCACATAAAACAACACCATGGCAATTCTGCTGAAAACAGCGTCAATCCGGGTTAGTTCCATTCAAATCATACAAGTCCAAAACAAGGGCAAAAGTGTTTGGAAAAGTAGATACGATGGAGACATATCAACTCCCCCAAGCTTAAACCCTTGCTTGTCCTCAAGCAATTCAGTTGACAAACTGAAAGAGAAAAAGAAAAACTTTTCCAAACTTTGTTTGCTCTTGTTGTTGTAACTATGTCAAGCCAGCATTCAAGTTTTCAGCATATATCATAACTAAACATATTTGCAATAATTCTCAGGTCTCATAATTACTCATATCAATAGCATAATCAACTAGCAAGCCATAATAATAAACCTCGGATGACAACACTTTCTCAAAACAATCATAATATGATATAACAAGATGGTATATCGCTAGCCCTTTCTGAGACTGCAAAACATAAATGCAGAGCACCTTTAAAGATCAAGGACTGACTAAACATTGTAATTCATGGTAAAAGAGATCCAATCATAGTCACACCCAACACAGATTAATAGTGATGAATGCAAATGACAGTTGTGCTCTCCAGCTAGTGCTTTTTAATAAGAGGGTGATGACTCAACATAAAAGTAAATGGATAGGCCCTTCGCAGAGGGAAGCAGAGATTTGTAGAGGTGCCAGAGCTCGGTTTTGAAATAGAGATAAATTGCATTTTGAGCGGTATACTTTCATTGTCAACGTAACAACTAAGAGATGGCGATATCTTCCATGCTAAACAAATTATAGGCGGTTCCCAAACAGAATGGTAAAGTTTATACTCCCCCTCCACCAACAAGCATCAATCCATGACTTGCTCGAAACAACGAGTGTCTCCAACATACATCAGGTCCCAGGGGGAGTTTTGTTTGCAATTAATTTTGATTTAGTTTGCATAAAGCATGGGACTGGGCATCCCGGTGACCAGCCATGTTCTCATGAGTGAGGAGCGGAGTCCACTCCTCTTGAGAATAACCCGCCTAACACGGAAGATAAGGACAGCCTTGGTTGATACATGAGCTATTCGAGCATACAAAACAGAATATTTATTTGAAGGTTTAGAGTTTGGCACATACAAATTTACTTGGAACGGCAGGTAGATACCGCATATAGGAAGGTATAGTGGACTCATCTGGAATAACTTTGGGGTTTAAGGGATTGGATGCACAAGCAGTATTCCCGCTTAGTACAAGTGAAGGCTAGCAAAAGACTGGGAAGCGACCAACTAGAGAGCGACAACAGCCATGTACATGCATTAAAATTAATAAACATTGGATGCAAGCATGAGTAGGATATAATCCACCATGAACATAAATATCGTGAAGGCTATGTTGATTTGTTTCAACTACATGCGTGAACATGTGCCAAGTCGAGTCACTTAAATCATTCAAAGGAGGATACCACCCCATCATACCACATCATAACCATCTCAATAGCATGTTGGCACGCAAGTGAAACCATTATAACTCATAGCTAATCAAGCATGTCACAAGCAACTATGATCTCTAATTGTCATTGAAAACATGTTTATTCACAATAAGCTGAATCAAGAACGAGGGGCTCATCGTATTTGCAAAAACAAAAGAGGTCGAGTTCATACCAGCTTTTCTCATCTCAGTCAGTCCATCATATATCATTATAATTGCCTTTCACTTGCACGACCGAATGGTGTGAATAATAATAAGAGTGCACGTGCATTGGACTAAGCTGGAATCTGCGAGCATTCAACAAATAGGAGAAGACAAGGCAATTTGGGCTCTGGGTTAAATCAACATTAAAGCATATAAGAGCCACTAGAAAAAATTTAATTATGGTCTTCTCCTACTGACCCCCAAAGAAAAGAAAAGAAATAAAAACTATTTACACGGGAAAGCTCCCAACAAGCAAAAGAAGAACGGGAAATATTTTTGGGTTTTCTTTTTAGTTACTACTACAGCAGGAAAGTAAATTACTACTGATTTTTTTTGGTTTTCTTAAGGTTTAACAAACACACAAGAAGAAAGCAAGAAAAAGAATATAAACTAGCATGGATATTACAGTGAAAGAGTATGAGCACCGACATCTAGCAATGAGTGTGTGTGAACATAAATGTAATGTCGGTGAGAAATACGTACTCCCCCAAGCTTAGGCTTTTGGCCTAAGTTGGTCTATTGCCAGGGATAGCCTGGCGGATACCCGTATGTGTAGCTGGGGTCGTACTATGACGAAGAGTAGTTGGGATCATACTGTGATGACGAAGAGGGCTCTGACTGCCACTGGCTGATAGTCGTCTCTGGATCCCAAGAATAAACAGATTGTCGTGGAGGCTCAACTTGTGGTTCCGGTTCTGGGGCTGGTGCAGGATTTTTGTAGGCTTGGACAACAGCCCACGTAACGAGACAGATTTACACACGCGAAACACTTAGGTTGACTTGACGAGCCTAGCATGTACAGACATGGCCTCGGAACACAAGAGACCGAAAGGTCGAGCATGAGTCGTATGGTAGATACGATCAACATGAAAATGTTCACCGATGATGACTAGTCTGTCTCACGTGATGATCGGACACAGCCTAGTTGACTCAGATCATGTAATCACTTAGATGACTAGAGGGATGTCTATCTGAGTGGGAGTTCATAAGATGAACTTAATTATCCTGAACATAGTCAAAAGATCTTTGCAAATTATGCCGTAAGCTCGCGCTTTAGTTCTACTAGTTAGATACGTTCCTGGAGAAAATATAGTTGAAAGTTGACAGTAGCAATTATGCGGACAGTAGAAGGCTTATGTCCTTAATGCACCGCTCAGTGTGCTGAACCCCAAACGTCGTTTGTGGATGTTGCGAACATCGGACATACATGTTTAGATAACTACGTGATAGTTTGGTAATGTTGAATGGTTTAGAATTGAGGCACCGAAGACATTTTTGAAATGTCGCGGAACATATGAGATGTTTCGAGGGCTGAAATTGAGATTTCAGGTTCGTGCCCACGTCAAGAGGTATAAGACCTCCGACGATTTTCTTAGCCTGCAAACTAAGGGAGAAAAGCTCAATCGTTGAGCTTGTGCTCAAATTGTTTGAGTACAACAATCACTTGAATCGAGTGGGAGTTGATCTTCCAGATAAGATAGTGATGTTTCTCCAAAGTCATTGCCACCAAGCTGCTAGAGCTTCGTGATGAACTATAACATATCAGGGATAGATATGATGATCCTTGAAATATTCATGATGTTTGACACCGCGAAAGTAGAAATCAATAAGGAGCATCAATTGTTGATGGTTAGTGAAACCACTAGTTTCAAGAAGGGCAAGGGAAAGAAGGGATACTTCATGAAACGGCAAATCAGTTGCTGCTCTAGTGGAGAAACCCAAGGTTAAACCCAAACCCGAGACTGAGTGCTTCTATAATAAGGGGAACAACCACTGGAGCAGAATTACCCTAGATACTTGGTAGATGAGAAGGCTGTCGATAGAAGTATATTGGATATACATTATGTGAATGTGTACTTTACTAGTACTCCTAGTAGCACCAGGGTATTAGATGCCGGTTCTGTTTCTAAGTGTTAGTAACTCAAAATAAAAGCTACGGAATAAACGGAGACTAGCTAAAGGTGAGCTGACGATATGTGTTGGAATCGTTTCCAAAGTTGATATGATCAAGCATCGCTCGCTCCCTCTACCATTGAGATTGGTGTTAAACCTAAATAATTGTTATTTGGTGTTTGCGTTGAGCATAGACATGATTGGATTATGTCTATCGCAATACGGTTGTTCATTTAAAGAGAATAATAGTTACTCTGTTTATTTGAATAATACCTTCAATGGTCTTGCACCTAAAATGAATGGTTTATTGAATCTCGATCATAGTGATACACATGTTCATGCCAAAAGATATAAGATAGTAATGATAGTACCACCTACTTGTGGCACTGCCGTGTAAGTCATATTGGTATAAAACGCATGAAGAAGCTCCATGTTGATGGATCTTTGGACTCACTCATTTTTGAAAAGGATTGAGTAATGTGAACCATGTCTATTGGTATATACGCATGAAGAAACTCCATGCAGATGGACCGTTTGGACTCACTTGGTTTTGAATCACTTGAGATATGCAAATCTTACCACATGGGCAAGATGACTGAAAAAGCCTCGTTTTCAGTAAGATGGAACAAGATAGCAACTTGTTGGAAGTAACACATTTTGATGTGTGAAGTCCAATGAGTGCTGAGGCACGCAGTGGACATCGTTATATTCTTACTTCACAGATGATTTAAGTAGATACTGAGTATATTTACTTGATGAAACACAAGTCTGAATTATTGAATGGTTCAAGTAATTTCAGAGTGAAGTTGAAGATCTTCGTGATAAGAGGATAAAATGTCTATGATATGATCATAGAAATGAATATCTGAGTTACGAGTTTGGCACTGTGGAAATTGTTTCACAACTAATACCGCCTGGAACACCATAGTGTGATGGTGTGTCCGAACATCATAGTTGCACCTATTGGATATGGTGCGTACCATGATGTCTCTTATCGAATTACCACTATCGTTCATGGGTTAGGCATTAGAGACAACCACACTCACTTTAATAGGGCACCACATAATTCCATTGAGACGAAACCGTTTGAACTATGGTTTGGAGAAACCTGAGTTGTCGTTTCTTAAAAGTTTGGGGCTGCGACGCTTATGTGAAAAAGTTTCAGGTTGATAAGCTCGAACCCAAAGCGGATAAAATGCATCTTCATAGGACACCCAAAACAGTTGGGTATGCCTCCTAATTCAGATCTGAAAGCAATAGGGATTGTTTCTAGAATCGGGTCCTTTCTCGAGGAAAAGTTTCTCTCGAAAGAATTGAGTGGGAGGAAGATAGAACTTGATAAGGTTGTTGAACCTTTACTTCAGGCAGAGAGTAGCGCAAGCACAGGAAAAATGTTTCTGTGGCCCCTGCCTTAGTTGAAGAGAAAGCTAATGATGATGATCATGGAGCTTCAGATCAAGTTACTATCGAACCTCATAGGTTGACAAGGGTGTGTACAACTTCTAAGTGGTAACCTTGTCTTAAAAGGTCACGTTGTTGGACAACGATGAACCTATGAGCTATGGAGAAGCGATGGTGGGCCCAGATTCCGAAAAATGGCTCGAGGCCATAAAATCCGAGAGAGGATCCATGTATGAAAACAAAGTGTAGACTTTGAAAGAACTACTTGATGGTCGTAAGGCTGTTGGGCACATATGGATTTTAAAAGGAAGACAGACAATGATGGTAAGTGTCACCATTGAGAAAGCTTGACTTGTCGTTAAGGTGTTTCCCGACAAGTTCAAGGAGTTGACTATGATGAGACTTTCTCACTCGTAGCGATGCTAAGAGTCTGTTGGAATTAGCAGGTATTGCATTATTTATGAAATCTTGCAGATGGGATGTCAAAATATTGTTTCCTTGTTCTTGAGGAAAGGTTGTATGTGATACAACCAGAAGATTTTGTCGATCCTGAAAGATGCTAACAAGTATGCAAAGCTCCAGCTATCCTTCTAAGGACTGGAGTAAGCATCTCGGAGTTGGAATGTACACTTTGGTGAGATGATCAAAGATTTTGGGTTTATACAAAGTTTATGAGAAACTTGTATTTCCAAAGAAGTGAGTGGGAGCACTATACAATTTCTGATGAGTATATGTTGTTGACATATTGATGATCAGAAATAATGTAGAATTTCTGGAAAGCATATAGGGTTATTTGAAAAGTGTTTTTCAATGGAAAACCTGGATTAGGCTGCTTAAACATTGAGCATCAAGATCTATAGGGATAGATCAAAACGCTTAGTGGTACTTTCAAATGAGCACATACCTTGACATGATCTTGAAGGTGTTCAAGATGGATCAGTCAAAGAAGGAAGTTCTTGCCTGAGTTGTAAGGTACGAAGTTAAGACTTAAAGCTCGACCACTGCAGAACAGAGAGAAAGGACGAAGGTCGTCCCCTATGCTTAGACATAGGCTCCATAGTATGCTATGCTGTGTACCACACCTGACATGTGCCTTGCCACATGTCTGGCTAGAGGGTACAAAGGTGATCTAGGAGTAGATCACCAGATAGCGGTCAAGATTATCCTTAGAGGAATAAGGATATGTTTCTCGGTTATGGAGGTGATAAAGAGTTCGACGTAAAGAGTTACGTCGATGCAAGCTTAACACCTATCCGGATAGCTTTGAGTAGAGATGCCGGATACGTATAATGGAGCAACAATTTGGAATAGCTCCAAGTAGAACAGTTATTTGAAATGGCTCCAAATATAGCGTAGAGATTTGCGAAGTACATACGGATCTGATTGTTGCAGACCCGTTGACTAAAACCTCTCTCACAAGCAACATGATCAAACCCAGAACTCATTGAGTGTTAATCACATAGTGATGTGAACTAGATTATGAACTCTAGTAAACTCTTTGGATGTTGGTCACATGGCGATGTGACCTGTGAATGTTAATCACATGGCGATGTGAACTAGATTATTGACTCTAGTGCAAGTGGGAGACTGTTGGAAATATGCCCTAGAGGCAATAATAAATAGGTTATTATTATATTTCCTTGTTCATGATAAATCGTTTATTATCCATGCTAGAATTGTATTGATAGGAAACTCAGATACATGTGTGGATACATAGACAACACCATGTCCCTAGTAAGCCTCTAGTTAACTAGCTCGTTGATCAATAGATGGTTACGGTTTCCTGACCATGGACATTGGATGTCATTGATAATGGGATCACATCATTAGAAGAATGATGTGATGGACAAGACCCAATCCTAAGCCTAGCACAAAGATCGTGTAGTTCGTATGCTAAAGCTTTTCTAATGTCAAGTATCATTTCCTTAGACCATGAGATTGTGCAACTCCCGGATACCGTAGGAATACTTTGGGTGTGCCAAACGTCACAATGTAACTGGGTGACTATAAAGGTACACTACAGGTATCTCCAAAAGTGTCTGTTGGGTTGGCACGAATCGAGACTGGGATTTGTCACTCCGTGTGACGGAGAGGTATCTCTGGGCCCACTCGGTAGGACATCATCATAATGCACAATGTGATAAAGGAGTTGAATACAGGATGATGTGTTACGGAACGAGTAAAGAGACTTGCCGGTAACGAGATTGAAGAAGGTATCGCGATACCGACGATCGAATCTCAGGCAAGTACAATACCGCTAGACAAAGGGAATTGTATACGGGATTGATTGAATCCTTGACATCGTGGTTCATCCGATGAGATCATCGTGGAACATGTGGGAGCCAATATGGGTATCCAGATCCCGCTATTGTTTATTGGCCGGAGAGGTGTCTCGGTCATGTCTGCATGGTTCCCGAACCCGTAGGGTCTACACACTTAAGGTTCGGTGACGCTAGAGTTGTTATGGGAAATAGTATGTGGTTACCGAAGGTAGTTTGGAGTCCCGAATGAGATCCCGGACGTCACGAGGAGTTCCGGAATGGTCCGGCGGTGAAGATCGATATATTGGACGAAGGGTATTGGAGTCCGTACGTGTTCCGGAGGTACCAGGCTATGGCCAGCATGACCGAAAGGTGTTTCGGGAGCCCCGACAAGTGTTGGAGGGCCTCATGGGCCAAAGGGGAAGGGGCAAACCAGCCCACTAAGGGTTGGTGCGCCCCCCACACCCTTTCCCACGTTACTTGGGGAGGTGGGGCACCTACACCTGGCTTGGGAGGCAAGCCTCCACCTGCTTGGCTTGGGGGGCAAGTCTCCCTAGGATTTTCCCTAGGGAGATCCAATCTGCCTAGCCGCCGCCCCCTAGGGGAAACCCTAGGGCGCCTCCCCCTCTCCCCTTGCCCCTATATATAGTGGAGGGGTGGGAGGGCAGCCGTGACCTCTTCCCTGGCGCAGCCCTCCCTCCTCCTACCTTCTCCTCCTCCTCCATGGTGCTTGGCGAAGCCCTGCCGGAGAACCACGAGCTCCACCACCACCACGCTATCATGCTGACGGAGCTCTCCCTCAACTTCTCCTCTCCCCTTGCTGGATCAAGAAGGAGGAGACGTCCCCGGGCTGTACGTGTGTTGAACGCGGAGGTGCCGTCCGTTCGGCACTAGGATCATCGGTGATTTGGATCACGACGAGTACGACTCCATCAACCCCGTTCACTTGAACGCTTCCGCTTAGCGATCTACAAGGGTATGTAGATGCACTATCCTTCCCTCGTTGCTAGATTACTCCATAGATTGATCTTGGTGTTGCGTAGAAAATTTTGAATTTCTTCTACGTTCCCCAACAGACACATCAATAACTTTTAGATCTTCATCTTTATTTTCATAGAAATTGGAAGAACACGCTCTAATAAAGGCATCTTTTGTAGCACGCATCCTAGCGGTTCTTTGCTTGGACTCATCAATGGAAATCCTCATGGCTTTGAGAGACTCATTGATATCATGCTTAGGAGGAATAGATCTAAGCTATAAAGAATCAACATCAAGAGAAATTCTATCAACGTTCCTAGCCAATTCATCAACTTTAAGCAATTTCTCTTCAAGCAAAGCATTAAAATTCTTTTGTGAATTCATAAACTCTTTAACACTAGTCTAAAATTCAGAGGGCATCTTATTAAAATTTCCATAAGAGTTGTTGTAGGAATTTCCATAATTATTAGAAGGATTACTAGGATAAGGCCTAGGATTAAAGTTCCCTCTATACGCGTTGTTACCAAAATTATTCCTACCAACAAAATTCACATCCATAGGTTCATTATTATTCTCAATCAAAGTAGACAAAGGCATATCATTGGGATCAGAAGAAACACTCTTAGTAGCAAATAATTTCATAAGATCATCCATCTTTCCACTCAAAACATTAATTTCCTCTATCGCATGCACTTTTTTATTAGTAGATCTTTCAGTGTGCCATTGAGAATAATTAACCATAATATTATCTAGGAGTTTAGTAGCATCTCCTAAAGTGATTTCCATAAAAGTGCCTCCCATGGCCGAATCTAAAAGATTTCTAGAAGCAAAATTCAATCCGGCATAAAAATTGTATAATCATCCACAAGTTCAAACCATGAGTAGGGCAATTAGGTATCATTAATTTCATTCTCTCCCAAGCTTGTGCAGCATGTTCATGATCGAGTTGCTTAAAATTCATAATATTGTTTCTAAGAGAGATGATCTTAGCGGGAGGAAAATACTTAGAGATAAAAGCATCTTTGCACTTGTTCCAAGAATCAATACTATTTTTAGGCAAAGACAAAAACTAAGCTTTAGCACGATCTCTAAGCGAAAAAGGAAATAGCTTCAATTTAACAATATCATTATCAACATCTTTCTTATTTTGCATATCGCACAAATCAACGAAGCTATTCAGATGAGTAGCGGCATCTTCACTAGGAAGGCCGGCAAATTGATCTTTCATAACAAGATTCAACAAAGCAGTATTGATTTCACAAGATTCAGTGTTGGTAAGAGGAGAAATCAGAGTGCTAAGAAAATCATTATTGTTGGTATTGGTGAAGTCACACAATTTGGTATTATCTTGAGCCATCGTGACAAGCAAGCAACCCAACACACGAGCAAACAAAAAGCAAGCGAGAAAAAGGCAAACGAAAAAGAGAGGGCGAATAAAACGGCAAGGGTGAAGTGGGGGAGAGGAAAACGAGAGGCAAATGGCAAATAATGTAATGCGAGAGATGAGGGATTGTGATGGGTACTTGGTATGTTGACTTTTGCATAGACTACGGGGCCAGAAATCTTCCTACCACCTCTTGAGCACTGCGTTGGATTTCCTTGAAGAGGAAAGGGTGATGCAGCAGAGTAGAGTAAGTATTTCCCTCAGTTTTTGAGAACCAAGGTATCAATCCAGTAGGAGGCCACGCGCGAGTCCCTCGTACCTACACAAAAAAATATCTCCACGCAACCAACGCGATTAGGGGTTGTCAATCCCTTCACGGTCACTTACGAGATTGAGATCTGATAGAGATGATAGATAATATTTTTGGTATTTTTGGTATAGAGATGCAAAGTAAAATAAAAGGTAAAGTAAAAAATCAAAGCAATAATAAAGTGATGGAAGATTAATATGATGAAGATAGACCCCGGGGCCATAGATTTCACTAGTGGCTTCTCTCAAGGGCATAAGTATTCAACTATGGGTGAACGAATTACTGTTGAGCAATTGACAGAATTGAGCATAGTTATGAGAATATCTAGGTATGATCATGTATATAGGCATCACGTCCGAGACAAGTAGACCGACTCCTGCCTGCATCTACTACTATTACTCCACTCATCGACCGCTATCCAGCATGCATCTAGAGTATTAAGTTCAAGAAAACAGAGTAACGCCTAAGCAAGATGACATGATGTAGAGGGATAAATTCATGCAGTATCATAAAAACTCCATCTTGTTATGCTTGATGGCAACAATACAATACGTGCCTTGCTGCCCCTACTGTCACTGGGAAAGGACACCGCAAGATTGAACCCAAAGCTAAGCACTTCTCCCATTGCAAGAAAAACCAATCTAGTAGGCCAAACCAAACTGATAATTCGAAGAGCTTGCAAAGATAACCAATCATACATAAAAGAATTCAAGGAAGATTCAAATATTGTTCATAGATAGACTTGATCGTAAACCCACAATTCATCGGTCTCAATAAACACACCGCAAAAAGAAGATTACATCGAATAGATCTCCACGAGAGAGGGGGAGAACATTGTATTGAGATCCAAAAAGAGAGAAGAAGCCATCTAGCTACTAACCATGGAACCGAAGGTCTGAGGTAAACTACTCACACTTCATCGGAGGGGCTATGATGAAGTAGAAGCCCTTCATGCTGGATTCCCCTTCCGGTGGAGCTCCGAAACAGGCCCCAAGATGGGATCTCATGGATACAGAAAGTTGCGGCGGTGGAATTAGGTTTTTGGCTCCGTATCTGATCGTTTGGGGTTACGTAGGTATATATAGGAGGAAGGAGTACGTCGGTGGAGCAAAGGGGGGCCCACGAGGCAGGGGGCGCGCCCTCCACCCTCGTGGCCGCCTCCCTTCTTTCTTGACGCGGGGTCCAAGTCTCCTAGATCATATTCGGTGAAAAAATCACATTCCCGAAGGTTTCATTCCATTTGGACTCCGTTTGATATTCCGTTTCTTTGAAACACTCAAATAGGCAAAAAAACAGCAATTCTGGGCTGGGCCTCCAGTTAATAGGTTAGTACCAAAAATAATATAGAAGTGGAAAATAAAGCCCAATATAGTCCAAAACAGTAGATAATATAGCATGGAGCAATCAAAAATTATAGATACGTTGGAGACGTATCACATGTGAGGTGTTTAGTGTGCGAAGAATTTGAAGAATAAACAACTTTGAGGATTTTGTAGAAATCATTTGAATCAAAGAGGGCAATAAAAGTAACTTTTAATTACCCTGGACGAAGAACATGATGAACTGTGAGATGGAGAAGCGAAGTTCTTCTGTGTAGATCTTCCACGCCCTAACTCGGCGGAGGAAGACGGCTACGGCGGCGGCGGAGTGAAGATTTCCGTGGCCGGCGCGAGTACGACAGCGATGAGGTCGAGGCAGCGAAGCTCTTCCTCGCCGGCGACGATGAAGTAGTGGCGGCGCTAAGGTTTGAGAAGCTCGAGCTAGAGAAGGAGGTCGAGCAGAGTAAAGGAAGTGAGGAAGGGGAGAGGGGTATTTATAGCCATGGTGAAAAATTGTTCGCCCGAAGAATTTGGACGAACGTGCCCCTGACCCTTCTCATTTGCATGACATGTGTCACCCACGTACTGAGAAGTGGAGATCGTGTAAGATTGTGGGTGAATAGATAAGTGTTTTAAGCGGAACGGTTTGAGCGGCAAAGCCAAAATTTGGATAAGATAAGTTAAAAGTTCCATTCGCAAATTCTTCAGCTGACAAGAACACAGTGAAGATTTTGAACGAGTTTCAAATAGAACGCACATGAAGAATTTGTGAATAGATTGGGTTGAGTATAGCATAGAGGGGGAAGGGTCCGATCACATTCACTTAGCAGAAAAAGCAACTTGAAGAAATAGCAATAAGTGAATGTTGTAGAGGACATAAACTCATATATATATATATATATATATATATATATATATATATATATACATACATACATATACATACATATACATATATAGCCAATGAAGAAAAACGACGGAAACGGTGAAGACAATGCAAAGTTGAAGAAAATGAACAACTGAGGAAAAACTCAAATTGAAGATTTTCAACTTTGGTGGTGGCGTGACCCACCATATAAGAATGATGATTTCAGACACCGCGTACAATTGTCGTAGGATTCTGAGAATCAAATTCTTCGTTAATTTCTTCACACTTAGAGTGTTAGTCTTCATTGATTGAAGAAAAACGTTTCTTCGTGTGTTGCACATCTAAGTCATCAATTTTGCATAAGTGTTAGGATGAGTGTCCTTTTCAAAGAACATTCGAAGATTCTAAGATATTTAGCTCACACCGCAACTTGCTAAATCTCTTCTCATCCAAGGGCTTTGTGAAGATATCAGCTAGTTGTTCTTCAGTCTTCACATGCTCAATAGAAATGCTGCCCTTCAACACATGATCACGAAGAAAATGATGACGAATATGAATGTGCTTTGTCTTCGAGTGCTGAATTAGGTTGTGAGCAATCTTGATGGCACTCTCGTTGTCACAGAGGAGAGGCACATTCTTCACGTTGACGCTGTAGTCCTTGAGAGTTTGCTTCATCCATAGCAATTGAGCACAGCAAGAACCAGCAGCAATGTACTCAGCTTCAGCAGTAGATAGTGATACGCCGTTCTGTTTCTTCGAGGACCAACAGACCGAAGATCGTCCGAGGAAATGACATGTACCAGATGTTGACTTGCGGTCCACGTGATCACCAGCATAGTCAGAATCAGAATATCCAATGAGATCAAAAGCCGAGCCCTTGGGGTACCATAATCCAAGTGTTGGTGTGTGAGCTAGATATCGAAGAATATGCTTCACAGCCTTATGGTGTGATTCCTTCGGTGTAGCTTGAAATCGGGCACACATGCAAACAGTAAGCATTATATCTGGCCTAGATGCACATAAATACAATAAAGAACCAATTATGGAGCGGTATACCTTATGATCGAAGTCAATACCATTTTCATCAGTGCATAGATGGCCATTTGCGGGCATAGGAATTTTGACGCCTTTGCAATTTTGCATGCCAAATTTCCTCAGTACATCCTTGAGGTATTTCTCCTGAGATATGAAAATGCCATTGCGCTGTTGACGAATTTGAAGACCTAAGAAGAATTTCAATTCTCCATCATAGACATTTGATATTCTTCACTCATCATATAGGCAAATTCATCACTATAATGTTGGTCAGTGCAGCCAAAGATAATATCATCAACATATATTTGGCACACAAACAGTTCACCATCATAAGATTTAGTGAAAAGAGTAGGGTCGAGTGAACCAGGTTTGAAGCCTTTCTTCATGAGGAATTCCTTCAAAGTATCATACCACGCCTGAGGGGCCTGCTTGAGGCCATAGAGGGCCTTATTGAGTCTGAAGACTTTGTCAGGATGCTTTGGATCTTCAAAACCTGGGGGTTGAGCAACATATACTTCTTCCTCAAGCTTACCATTGAGGAATGCACTTTTCACATCCATTTGATATAGAGTGATATCATGATGGTAAGCATAAGCAAGTAATATGCGAATAGCCTCAAGTCTAGCAACAGGTGCAAAATTTTCATAATCAATTCCTTCAACCTGTGTGTAGCCTTGAGCTACAAGTCGTGCCTTATTCCTCACCACAAGGCCATTTTCATCTTGCTTGTTGCGGTAGATCCACTTTGTGCCAATGATATTGTGCTTGCGAGGATCTGGACGTTTGACCAGTTCCCAGACATTGTTGAGCTCGAATTGATGTAATTCTTCTTGCATGGCCTGAATCCACTCAGGCTCCAGAAATGCTTCATCTACCTTAGTGGGCTCTGTGATAGATACAAAAGCATAGTTCCCATAAAAGTTAGACAAATGTGAAGCTTTTGAGCGTGTGAGAGGACCTGGTGCTTCAATGTCATCGATGATCTTTTCAACTTGCACTTCTTTTGCAACGCGAGGATGAGCTAGTTGTCGTCGAGGAATTTGATCAGCATTTTCTTCAGCACCATTTTCTTTAGCATTTTCTTCAGGTGCATTAGCTCGACGTTCTTCATGTTCTGGAATGAATTCTTCAGCAGATTCTTCGGTAGGAACGACATCCTCAGTAGCCTTGAACTTGATAGATTCCTCAGGTGCTGGTTTATCTATCACAGAAGGTAGGTGCTCTCTTTGCGAGCCATTAGTTTCATCGAACCGCACATCTACAGTTTCAACAACCTTGTGAAGAACGTTGTTGAAGACTCTGTAGGTGTGCGAGTCCTTTCCGTAACCAAGCATAAAACCTTCATGTGCCTTCGGTGCAATTTAGCATTGTGATGATGTGACGCCCGGATAATTAAGCTACAGTAACCTCTGCTAATGACGTCATGTCACCTCCGTTGTTGTCGCTAATCTCGCTCAGTTCAAAACGATTCGAATTCAAATTTGAATTTTTGACAAACAAACAAAGTTTTCAAACTTTAAAAAAAATGTTCGGACCGTGTCAAATATTGCATAGATAATTATGGTGAAGTAAACACATTGAAAATAAATAAAAAGAAACAAATGAAAGGAAAACAAAACAAAACAAAAACAACAGACCCCTCCCCCGCTGGGCCAAGTGGCCCAGCTGGCCTCCGCCGCCCGAACGGGCCGGCCCAACCGCCCCACACCCCCACTCCCTATACCCCCTGGGGGCACCGAACC
Source organism: Aegilops umbellulata (assembly GCA_032464435.1). Classification (NCBI taxonomy): domain Eukaryota; kingdom Viridiplantae; phylum Streptophyta; class Magnoliopsida; order Poales; family Poaceae; genus Aegilops; species Aegilops umbellulata. Next base: position 68,192,526 of record CP136057.1, read on the forward strand.
CTAGCCCCACTCGCTCCCCACTCCCCCCTTCGATTTGGATCTGGATCGGGAGGACTCCCGATCCCCTCGCCCTTGCACGTCGACGCCGGCGCCCGGAGCTCCCCCCCCCCCCCCCCCCGCCGCCGCCGGACTGCTTCCTCCACCCGCCGGCCTGCCTCCCCCTACGCACGTCGTCCCCGTCCCTCCACCTCGACCACCGCTGCCCTAGTCCCTACAGACACCCGGTGAGGCCCCCGGCCTCTTCCTCCCCCTCGTCCCCGTCGACGCGGTCGTCCTCCTCCGCGTGCTCACCCGCAGCGCTCGCCTACTGCCGCTTCCTCCTGCGTGCGCGCGCCCCGCCTCTCGCGGCCACCACAGCCATGGCCGCGCGTGCGCCCGGGCCCCGCCCGTGTGGCCCTGTTCCGCCCCTTCGCCCGCTTCCCCTGATGCCGCGCGCACGCACGCGTCGCGGCCCTCTGCTCGTCGCGCCACTCAGAGCCGCGGCCCGCGACTCGCCCTCCCCCATCTTCGTCGCGTTCCAGCGCCCGCCCGTGGCGCGCCGCGCGCTCCCGTGCGCCCTCTTCCTGAACTCTCTCTCGCCACACCGCAACCCTGCCGCGCTCACCGTACGCGGCACATGGCCGCCCCCTGCTTCCCTCGTCCCGCTCTACCACGGCCTTGGCGTGCCCGTCATTGCCCCAGCGTGCGCCCGCCGCAACCAACGCGCCCGCGCGCCCCGGTCCTCCTCCCCGTGCCCGCGAGCCGCACTCGTGCGCGGCTCTGCTGCAGTTGCTTCTATCGCCGCCCGTCGCAGCACCCGCGACCCCCTGGATGCGCGCCTCCTCTGCCGCGCCACCTGCGCCCGCCTGCCTCGCCCCTCTGGCCGCCTAGGCTGCGCCCTCGCGCGATGCCCCCAACCGCTCTGGCCGTGACCATGGTCGCCGGCGCCAAGCCGGGCGCTCGCCTGTTGCACGCCTCCCCGCAGCGCCCTATCGGGCGGCCTGGCGCTCGTCGCCTGGCTCCGCCCGACGCCCGTAACCCGTTTGCCCGCTAGACCCCCGGGCCTATGACAAGGGGGCCCCCCAGAACGTTTTAAAAAAAAGAAATTAAAAAATAATATTAATAAAAAATAATTAAATAAATCATATTAATTAAATTAATTAATTAATTAAGTTAATTAGTCATAATTAGATTAACCTAATTAACTAATTAGTTTAATTAAACAGTAGTTAGATTAGTTAAACACTGATTAGGCTATACAGTCAATGACCAGTGGGACCCACACGTCAGCGACCCAGTCAACACCTTTGTTGATTGCTGATGTCATGCTGACGTCATGATGACGTCAGCAAACACTGTTCTGGATAATGTTGAAATAAAATATTTAAATTAATCCAAAAAATGATTTAAATCTTTTAAAATTAATATAAAATAAACCGTAGCTCGGATGGAAAAACTTTGTACATGAAAGTTGCTCAGAACGACGAGACGATTCCGGATACGCAACCCGTTCGTCCACCACACCCCCCTAACCTATCGAACTCGCAACTTTCCCCCTCCGGCTCCTCTGCCCGAAAACGCGAAACACCGGGGATACTTTCCCGGATGTTTCCCCCTTCACCGGTATCACCTCATACCGCGTTCGGGCACCTCTAGCACCGATACTTGTCATGTCATGCACCGCTATGCATCTGCTTGCTTAAATATTTATTGTTTCTTCCCCTCTTCTCTCGCTAGACACCGAGACTGACGCCGCTCCTACCCAGTACGACTACGGAGTTGACGACCCCTCTCTCTTGCCAGAGCAACCAGGCAAGCCCCCCCCCCTTGATCACCAGATATCGCCTACTCTTCTCTATACTGCTTGCATTAGAGTAGTGTAGCTTGTTACTGCTTTCCGTTATTCCTATCCTGATGCATAGCCTGTCCTTGTTACTACTGTTGTTACCTTTACCTGCAATCCTACCTGCTTAGTATAGGATGCTAGTTTCCATCAGTGGCCCTACATTCTTGTCCGTCTGTTGTGTTATACTATCGGGCCGTGATCACTCGGGAGTTGATCACGGGTATATACTACTTTATACATGATACACGTGGTAACTAAAGTCGGGTCGGCTCGAGGAGCACCCGCGAGTGATTCACGGATTGGGGGCTGAAAGGACCTTTGTCCCAATGGCCCTCTGTGTGGATCTTTGTGGCGGAGCGACAGGGCAGGTTGAGGTCACCTAGGAGAGAGGTGGGCCTGGCCCTGTCGGCGTTCGCGGATACTTAACACGCTTAATGAGATCTGGGTATTTGATCTGAGTCTGGCTACTGGCCTATACGCACTAACCAACTACGCGGGAAAGATATGGGCACTCGGCGTCGTGGTATCAGCCGAAGCCTTCGTGACGTCAGCGACTGAGCGGCGCGCGCCGGATTGGACCGGAATGCCACTAGGCTAGGTATGCTTCCGACCGCCCTCGCAACGTGCAGGTGTGCTCAGGGCGATGGGCCCAGACCCCTGCGCACTTAGGTTTAGACCGGCATGCTGACCTCTCTGTTGTGCCTACGTAGGGCTGCGACGTGTTGATCTTCCGAGGCCGGGCATGACCCAGGAAAGTGTGTCCGGCCAAATGGGATCAAGCGTGTTGGGTTATGTGGTGCACCCCTGCAGGGAAGTTGATCTATTCGAATAGCCGTGTCCCTCGGTAAAAGGACGACCCGGAGTTGTACCTTGACCTTATGACAACTAGAACCGGATACTTAATAAAACACACCCTTCCAAGTGCCAGATACAACCCGGTGATCGCTCTCTAACAGGGCATCGAGGAGAGGATTGCCGGGTAGGATTATGCTATGCGATGCTACTTGGAGGACTTCAGTCTACTCTCTTCTACATGCTGCAAGACGGAGGCTGCCAGAAGCGTAGTCTTCGTGAGGATTAGCTATCCCCCTCTTATTCTGGCATTCTGCAGTTCAGTCCACTGATATGGCCCTTTACACATATAACCATGCATATGTAGTGTAGCTCCTTCCTTGCGAGTACTTTGGATGAGTACTCACGGTTGCCTTGTTTCCCCTTTTCCCCATCTCTCTACCCGATTGCTGCAACCAGACGATGGAGCCCAGGATCCAGACGCCACCGTCGACGACGACTCCTACTACACTGGAGGAGCCTACTACTACGTGCAGCCCGCTGACGATGACCAGGAGTAGTTAGGAGGATCCCAGGCAGGAGGCCTGCGCCTCGTTCGATCTGTATCCCCGTTTGTCCTAGCCTTCTTAAGGCAAACTTGTTTAACTTATGTCTATACTCAGATATTGTTGCTTCCGCTAACTCGTCTATGATCGAGCACTTGTATTCGAGCCCTCGAGGCCCCTGGCTTGTATTATGATGCTTGTATGACTTATTTTATTTGTAGAGTTGTGTTGTCATATCTTCCCATGAGTCCCTGATCTTGATCGTACACATTTGCGTGCATGATTAGTGTACGATTGAATCGGGGGCGTCACAAGTTGGTATCAGAGCCGACTGCCTGTAGGAATCCCCCTTCCACACTCCTTGGCTGAAGTCGAGTCTAGACATTGCAAAAACTTTTACTAACTTGGTTGTGTGCCTTACGGGCCCACGTCGCCATCGGGTGGTACTAGGATCTTTTACTCCTCGACCTTTACTCTGGGACTCTGAACTCTCCTCTATTCAGGTTAAACGATTTTACTAACTCGGACTCTAGGTTCTCGATAATACTTGCTCCCGGAGAGCCCCTTCAGTCCAGATGATCGCCGGCTGCACAAGAAGATTTCGAAGATATTCTCCGATTTTCTCTCGAGACCTTGTGCCCGTTGCTTTTGCAATTCCCTTTCACCGAAATATCCCTAGGGATAAATACTTACACCTGTCGTGCTTACTTTTATCCCCAGTCGATCTTGTTATTACAAGATACCCCGAGAATATTTTGTGCCTACTGCCTTGCAGTTCTTTGCCACCTGAATACCCCTAAGAATAATTTCTCGCACTTTCCGAGTATCCGCTCATCCCCAGTTGTTCAGATGTTTCACAAAAGTCTTTGAAATACTATCCAATCCTCTGAAAATCCTTAGCAGCTTTATTGCTCTGCAAGTACTTGTCTACTTACATTATGGATGCTTCCCATATATCTGGCAATATTCACTAGTATCTTTTGGCACCATCATTTTGATCCTATTGATTCAACATGTGTGCGAATGCACACAATCATCTATCAACCCTTCTAAATTATCTTTCCGGCTCAGACATCATTTTAAACATGAGCTGGATCTCGACCAATCCAATTGCCGTTCATTGTACCCTAAGGCTATTCAACTTATCCATCCCTAATCAGAGCATTGCTTCTGATCCCTTGAATTGGAAATTATAATTCCCTTGCATTTGAGATTTGAGTTAGTCAGTTGTTTCTATAATCTGATCTCCTTGCATTCTTTCTTCCTCTGATTGGGTATCGATACTCACATCAGCTCCATTATGGATCGCCATATCCACTGTTGGATTATTATCCGACAGTGCCCTTCATAATTAATCACCTTGCGAGTTCTTTCTCCGATATATAATGCCTTTGGTAAATTGCATCCTCTCCTTTTGCCAACCATGCCCTGCTTTCGAGCTGGTGATAATTACTATTGAAGCTTGTGGTATATGTTTCCACGATACCCCGATGGGTTGAACATATAGCTTCCTTAATTTTGTGAACCCAAAAGTCTTCCTGGGTCATAACCTTCTAGTATTACGCCAGTTACACTTTCAAACTCTAAACATTCTTAACTGAGAACAGTAAATGAGAAGTGGTGTATTGGAGAAGTGGGAGTCGACCTTGAACCTTGCGTTCATGCCCATGGACACGATGCTGATCTTATCATGGAAGCTTCTCGTAGTAATAATAATCCCCTTGTTATAACTTCTTCTCTTATCTATGCTTGGTCTTTTGCGACCGTGGTTTCTACCATATTGTTCTTCTTTGATCCCATTTCTTGGACAAGTTAAGTGCTTGCCTTCTGCAAATGATTTCACTTGTCCAACCTCTATCCTGCTCTACCCTTGAGTATACCCTCTGGTACCGCGAGAATATCATGGAACTACATAACTTCTTATGGGTTCTTCATCAACTGTTATTTCTCACCGATTCCAATTTTCCTGGGTTCTGGGTTATCGTCAACCGAGAACACTGATAAGTGAATCAATTCCGCTCTTAGATTCAATAACTCTAAGTATTCTTCATTGCTTGTGAGTTTTATTAATCAATCAAGTCATTGCTAGCCTGATCGACTATATCATTATCGTGCAACTTTTTAACTGTGCTACCTGGCCCCTCTTTCCGGAGACAAGATTTAGATGTCAAAGTGCAACTATCCCTAGGTGGTTTTGGTAATTCATAACAACATATAGCTCATTGAGCTAATGCAATTCCAAGACAATTATTTCAGGAAAGCTCAATGACTGGCATGGCATGGATGGTGAAAGTGGAACCCTCAAAATGCTAAGGACAAAGGATTGGCTCAAGCTCAAAAGCTCAAGACTCTTCATTTTATATTTTAGTGATCCAAGATCACATTGAGTCTATAGGAAAAGCCAATACTATCAAGGAGGGATGAGGTGTTGCTTAATGAGCTCTTTGCCTTATGTGCTTAATGATATGCTCCAAAATCCTCAACTACTTTCCCATATCCACTTTTGACCTAAACCCTAAGCCAAACTCGGTCCTACCGAATCTTTCTATCCGGCGCCACCGAGTTTCTCATATGTCATAAGCCACTGCCAAACCCTAGCAAATCGGTTCTACCGATAGGGATCTCGGTCTCACCGAGATGGGATTGCAACCTCTCTGTTTCCTTTTCGTAACTTTTCGGTCTCACCGAAAGAGCGGATCGGTCCCACCGAGATTGCAATGCAAACTCTCTGTTTCCCTTTTGTAACTTTTCGGTCTCACCGAAAGAGCAAATCGGTCCCACCGAGTTTGCCTGACCAACTCTCTGGTTAGCTAATTACCAAATCGGTCTCACCGAGTTTGTGTAATCGGTCTCACCGAGATTATGTTATGCCATAACCCTAACCATATCGGTCCTACCGAGTTGCATGTCAGTCCCACCGAAAATCTCTAACGGTCACTAGGTTTACAGTTTCGGTCCGACCGAGTTTGTTGATTCGGTCCCACCGAGATTGGTAGATTGTGTGTAACGGCTGGATTTTAAGTGGAGGCTATATATACCCCTCCACCTCCTCTTCATTCGGGGAGAGAGCCATCAGAACACACCTACACTTCCAATTCATATGTTCTGAGAGAGAACCACCTACTCATGTGTTGAGACCAAGATATTCCATTCCTACCATATGAATCTTGATCTCTAGCCTTTCCCAAGTTGCTTTCCACTCAAATCTTCTTTCCACCAAATCCAAATCCTGTGAGAGAGAGTTGAGTGTTGGGGAGACTATCATTTGAAGCACAAGAGCAAGGAGTTCATCATCAACACACCATTTGTTACTTCTTGTAGAGTGGTGTCTCCTAGATTGTCTAGGTGTCACTTGGGAGCCTCCGACAAGATTGTGGAGTTGAACCAAGGAGTTTGTAAGGGCAAGGAGATCGCCTACTTCGTGAAGATCTACCGCTAGTGAGGCAAGTCCTTTGTGGGCGATGGCCATGGTGGGATAGACAAGGTTGCTTCTTCGTGGACCCTTCGTGGGTGGAGCCCTTCGTGGACTCGCGCAACCGTTACCCTTCGTGGGTTGAAGTCTCCACTAACGTGGATGTAGGATAGCGCCATCTATCCGAACCACGGGAAAAACATCCGTGTCTCCAATTGCGTTTGAATTCTCCAAACCCTTCCCTTTACATTATTGCAAGTTGCATGCTTTACTTTCCGCTGCCTATATACTCTTTGCATGCTTGCTTGAATTGTGTGATGATTGCTTGACTTGTCCTAAAGTAGCTAAAATCTGCCAAGAACTAAAATTGGGAAAAGGCGTAGCTTTTATTTGGTCAAGTAGTCTAATCACCCCCCCCCCTCTAGACATACTTCCGATCCTACAAGTGGTATCAGAGCCTTGGTCTCCATTTGCTTTGATTCCCACAGCTTTTGGTGGTCATAGCCTTGGTTTCACAACCTAGGAGAGTATGGTGTCTAGTGAGGGAAATTATCACCATAGAGGTCCTTACTTTGATGGCACTAACTTTGCTAGTTGGAAGCATAAAATGAAAATGCATATTCTTGGACATAACCCTGCCGTTTGGGCGATTGTGTGTGTTGGTTTGCAAGGTGACTTCTTCGAAGGGAAAGAACCAAACCGTGAAGCTACCGCGGATGAGTTGAAGATGCTACAATACAATGCTCAAGCTTGTGATATTCTCTTCAACGGATTGTGCCCCGAAGAATTCAACGAAATCAGCCGTCTTGAGAATGCAAAGGAAATTTGGGATACTTTGATTGATATGCACGAAGGTACCGACTCCGTCAAGGAATCTAAATTGGATGTGCTTCAAAGTCAACTTGACAAGTTCAAAATGAAGGATGGTGAAGGTGTCGCTGAAATGTACTCTAGGCTTGCTCTCATCACAAATGAGATTGCCGGCTTAGGGAGTGAAGAGATGACCGACAGATTCATCATCAAGAAGATCCTAAGAGCCTTGGATGGAAAATATGATAATGTGTGCACATTGATCCAAATGATGCCCAATTACAAAAATCTCAAGCCAACGGAAGTCATTGGAAGAATTGTTGCTCATGAGATGTCGCTCAAGGACAAAGAGGAACTTCACAACAAATCAAGTGGTGCTTATAAAGCCTCATGTGAAGCCCCCACATCATCAAGTGAGAAACAAAACTTCAATGAAGAATTGAGCTTAATGGTGAAGAACTTCAACAAGTTCTACAAGAGTAGAAGCAAAGATAGAAGCTCCAAGTCAAGGTCCTACAATGACAAAAGATCTTCTAGTCGAGAGCGAAACTGCTACAATTGTGGAAGACCCGGACACTATTCCAATGAGTGTACGGCTCCCTACAAAAGAAGAGAAGATTCTCCAAAAAGAAGAAGCAAAAGAGAGGAATCACCATCACGAGAGAGAAGGAGTAGAGATGATCGTTATGAACGAAGACACTCACGGAGAAGCAAGGATTCGGAAAGGAAGGAAAAATCATCACGGAGCTACACAAAACGAAGACATCAAGCTCATGTTGGTGAATGGGTATCCAACTCCGACTCCGACAACCACTCCGAGAGAAGTTATCACTCCGACTCCGAATATACTCAAGATGAAGGTGTTGCCGGACTAGCACTTGTGTCAACCAGCTCCTACGACATATTTGATTCACCCAATGAAGGAATTGGAAGATGCTTCATGGCCAAAGGTCCTAAGGTAACTCACCCTGAGTATGTAGATTTTAATAGTGATGAAGATGACTTGTTAGGCGATGATGATTTACTTGTTGACAACTCTAGTGATGAATACTATGATGAAACGTCAATTAATCATGCTAAAACGAATGACAATGATAAGGACAAAATTGAGGCTCTAACTAAAGAACTAAACACTCTTAAGTTAGCTCATGAAACTATCTTCGAAGATCATCGAGAACTTTTAAGGGCTCATGAGAAGTTACGCTTTGAAAAGCTCAATCTTGAGCAAGAGCATGAGCTTTTAAAAGCAATAAATGATGATCTCTGCAAGAAAAATTCTTCTTACATTGCCAAACGTTTACTCTTATCCACTTACATGCCTCAAGTCAAGACCAATAACAAGAACAAGAAAGATTCTTCCTCTAGTAGTAGCAATGACCATGTTAAATCCAATATTGTTGCTTCTAGTAGTTCTCTTGATTACACTAATGATTCTCTTAGCCAAGTTACACTTGAGCAAGAAAATAGCATATTGAAGGAAATCATAGAGAAAGGAGTGTACAAAAGCCTTGCCGGAAGTAAGCAATTCGGTGAGATTGTACGCAAGCAAGGAAGGCACCGGAAGAATCAAGGTGTTGGTTTTGAACGAAAGTTCGATGCCAATGGAGTTGAGTGGGAAGAAGATCATTACCCCAAGACAAAGTTTGTTCCTCAACAAGAGAAGTATGATCCAACTTCTTTCAAGGGGACACAAACTCAAGATGATCTTCCACCACAAGACTACAAGCAAAAAGGCAAGGACAAGCTTCAAGAGGAAATAGATGCATTTGAAGAAGCTCCTAAGACCTTAGTCAAGTGGATTCCCAAGACTACTTCAAGTTCCACTTCATCAAGTACGACTACAACTCCAAGGATTCCCATCAAGATGGTGTGGATCCAAAAGAAGAAGAACTAGAGAGTTCTTGAGGGTGACTCTGCCAACATACTTCACTCTTATCATTTTGGCAAGAACAAGTGCAATCAACTTCCACATCTTGCACTAGTTCAAGGAGTCACAAACCCTCTTGTTGGTAAGTCAAGGGACAAGGTAATCTAAAAGCTTTCATAGACATCTTCTTGTATGTGCATCACTCTGTGTCTATGGATATACTTGCTTGTTCCTTGTGGGACTAACCCATGTAGGTATTGAATGTGCAATTCACTCAAAAGGATAGCTCCAAGTGATCTACATCAATATTGAGCATCCACATCTTCAACATCTACATGAAGTCATCATCGACAAAACCCAAGGTTAGTTCATCCCTCTTAGGGGGGATATCACATCTAGGGGGAGCTTTACTCTAAGACTTGAGCTAAAGCAACTCTAATGATGTGAACACAACAATGCTTTATGTAAAAGTGGTAACCCCACTTGAGCTTAAACAATGAGTATGACCTATGATCAAATGTTCTCATTTGACTCCTAAGTCAATATACTCATATATAGATGACCTAGTCATCGCCAATTGCTTGATAGATGCTAGAATTGATTGTGCATGCTATGTCACATATTTCTATTGCCATTTTAATGTGTGAGCATGCTGGTTGCATATTTTACTCATTCGAGGACATCCACTTGTTGTTTTGATTGTTTGGCTTTATCTTTTCTTTTGCCAAGTGGATGGACAAGAATGCCTAAGAACCTCCTCTAGCTATCTATGCTTTTCTCGTCTCAAACTCTATTCATGCTACATCACAAAATTGATCAAGTCAAATTCGAACCACTCTGTGTGAGGAGCACTCGGAGTCCCCGATTTGTCATAGACTTAAATTTCCAAAATCTCTTTGTGATTCTCGGTCTGACCGATACCCCACTTTTGGTCCTACCGAGATCATCAAGTTGATCTATGTTTTCAATCTCGGTGCAACCGACTTGAACTATTCGGTCACACCGAGTTGCAATAACTGTATACAGTTTTGCATCTCGGTGCCACCGAGTCGTTCCACTCGGTCACACCGACAGGGTCGGGCTATATATAGACACGGGCAAAAATTTGGAAATTTCTCCGAACCCCTTCGCCCGCGCCATAGCTCGCTCTGCCGACGTGGTCTCCGGATCGTCTTCTCGCCGCCAGCAGCCTCCAGTCGCTGGTCTCCGTCGCCATCAACGGAAATCACCTCCGTCGTTGCCGCCGTAGCGAGTCTCCGCCGAACTAGGGTATGGACTCGATCTTTGTGCTATTCCCAATCTGATTCCTAGCACATTGTGATCATAATGATTCTTGCCACGTTTGATAAACTTCTATCCAGTCAAAGAACTCGTAGATTAGGTTTGATTCGAAAAATTTAGGGTTAGGTTTCCGCCGAAACCATCTCGGACCCACCGAGTTGAAAAACTCGGTCCCACCGATTTGGCCTATGCCATTGCACAAGTGAAACTCGGTCTGATCGAGTGTAATTAATCGGTGTGACCGATTTTTGAATTTTGTGAAACCCTAGCAGTCTCGGTGCCACCGAACTGTGACTCGGTCTGACCGAGATCACTAGTTTAGGTTCCAAATGCTGCTTCGGTATCACCGAGTTTAGAAATCGGTAGATCCAAAATGCTTTCTGTGGGAAACTAAAACTAAGTTCTTGAATCATTCTTTTGCAAAAATCTCTGCTTTTTGTGATGCTCGTCCATTCTACCTCATCTATAAACTATTCACAGGGTCAGCAGTCAGCAGTCAGCTTGTTCAACATGTCAGACCAGAGTGACAGTCAGAATCAGTCAAAGCAGCATGTGCATATGAGTGAGGGCACTAGTCCCTCAAGTTCCTCAGATGATGGCAGCAGCAGCACTCCAAGCAATCTGCCAAAGGCTGCCACCAGACAGAGAAAGAAAAGAACTTCAGATTCAGAAGATGAAGACTATGTGGCAGAAGAGGAGGCAACCTCCAAGAAAATTGAGCTCAAGAAAGAACATGGTTCAAGGCAGAGCACCAAGCCAGGCTTGAAGGTCAAAAGACCAGCAGGCAGAAAGCCAATGCCAAAAGCCAGAGCCTCAACCAAGATTCCTGACAAAGCCACTTCCAAGGAGCCAGTTGTTGCTGTAGAGAAGAAAGAGAGGAAAAGAGGCAGATGGTGCAAGAAAGTAGATCCTATGGCTGAGTTTGAACAACACTCTTCTGATGAAGAAGAAGAGGAAGAGGAAGGTGCTGCACCAGCACCCAAGGCACCCAAGCTGATGGGTGATGCCATTAGATCAGGGGGAGCTGCATCCAAGCCCAAGGAAGCCCCTAAGACAGCTCCAAAGCAAAAACCCAAGAGGAATACAAGAAATATTCCAGCTGCTGAGAAGAACAAGGCCCCAGTGCCTAATGTTGCTGAAGAAGAAGGACAAGTTTTGAGGAAATTGAAGCCCAAGATCCCAGACCACAATGATGCTCATCCTGTGGCTGAGGATATGAATATCAGGAGAGACTCTGGACTGAGAAAATGGAGAGCAGAAGATCCCTATGCTACCAGGAGAAGAACTGCTGTAGACTACATGTTCCACACTAAGGAACAACAGGACTTCTATGAGACAATCCTGTTAGACAAGAAGCCAATTGTCTGTGACATGAAATGGGTCGATTGGCAATACATAAAGGACAATGAAGAGCACTTCCCAGGAGTGCAGGATAGCTTCAAGGCTTGTGGAGTAGCAGACTTTGTTGGGCAAAAGCTCACAAAGTGGAACGAGGAACTTATCATGCAGTTCTACTCCACAGCACACTTTTACCCCGATGGGAGGATTGTCTGGATGTCTGAAGGTACGAGGTACCAATCCACTGTTGCAGAATGGGCTCAACTGATCGATGCCCCAGAAGAAAGTGAAGATGACTTGGATGTCTATTCCAAGAAGAAGATGGACCACAACTCAATGATCAACATGTACAAGGAGATCCCTGACAAGGCACTTGAAACGTTCAAGTATGGATCTGTACATTATCTTCTGTCAGGATTGCCAACAATCAACTGGATCTTAAGGCACACTCTGCTACCCAAGTCTGGAGATCACAAGATGATCAGAGGCCATGCTATCAACCTACTTCATATCTTTGATGTGCCTCAGAAGTTCAAGGTCATGAGCCTGATGATAGAGACAATCAAGAGGACAGCAGCAGACCAAAAGAGAAGCTGTGGATATGCTCCTCAGATCCAAGAGCTGATCAACTCCAAGATGGGCACTGGCATATATATTTTGGATAAGGAACATCTTCCTATTCATCCTGAGTTTGAAGATAATGAAGTTGTCATGAACATGGATGAACCATCTTCAGCCCATGCCCAAGCAAAAAAGGACAAGGCTAGAAAGGAGAAAGCTGCTAGGATGCCAACTCAAGAGGAGGCATCAGAATACTTCTTGAAGACCAAGCAAGAGCAGCTCAGTTACCTGATTGCATCCACCCTGCGCATTGAGAGAGGTTTGGCCAACCTAACTCAGAACCAGGCGAGCTTAGAGAGGATCGTAGAACAGAAGTTCTATGACTTGGATATCAAGGTGACAAAGATACAGACAGCAGTGGAGCGGCTCCAGGATGACATGCAGGAGAGGAGAGGGAAGACAACTACAGATGAATTTGCTAGAGTTCCACGAGCTCAGAGGTCCAGTGCAGTGCCAGTTCCTGACACAAGAGCAACCGCCTCAGCTCCAGCCGCAGCATCAACCCAACCTGCTCCAGCATCCACTTCAGATCCAACTCCATCAGCATCAACAGAAGCCTTCGTCCTTGGAGTGATCCAGACTCCACCACCTCCTGAAGATCAAGATTGAGTGTCGATATAGCACTATGCATTTTCTAGGAACTTTTTGGTAACTTGTTGCCAAAGGGGGAGAAGATGTATAGATCATAGGCTTCGAGAGAGAGAGTGTGTTGCTTTTCTCTCTTGTTTTATTTGGTGTTATTTGGTGGTCTTTGGTACATTATTTTCTTTTGGTTGAGATACTTTGATATGCTTGTGATACATTGATGATCATGTGTTTGATCATAAGCTACACTTATGCATGCTTGATATATCTTATCTATCTTATGTGGTCATTCATTTTTTCCTTGGTGATGAGTGCATGCATTTCATTATTTATCATTTTGAGCGCTCCACCAAGATGTATGTGACAAGGAAGAGTAACCCATGATTCTAACTCTTTGTGCATTTGCAGTCCAAAGCAAATTTTAAATATGCACAAATTTAGGGGGAGCTCTTACTTATCACATACTTCTCAAAGCGACGATGTAATTCATTCTTATTATCATTTGTCGAAGCTTTGGTCTATATGTTGTCATCAATTACCAAAAAGGGGGAGATTGAAAGTGCAACTATCCCTAGGTGGTTTTGGTAATTCATAACAACATATAGCTCATTGAGCTAATGCAATTCCAAGACAATTATTTCAGGAAAGCTCAATGACTGGCATGGCATGGATGGTGAAAGTGGAACCCTCAAAATGCTAAGGACAAAGGATTGGCTCAAGCTCAAAAGCTCAAGACTCTTCATTTTATATTTTAGTGATCCAAGATCACATTGAGTCTATAGGAAAAGCCAATACTATCAAGGAGGGATGAGGTGTTGCTTAATGAGCTCTTTGCCTTATGTGCTTAATGATATGCTCCAAAATCCTCAACTAGTTTCCCATATCCACTTTTGACCTAAACCCTAAGCCAAACTCGGTCCTACCGATTCTTTCTATCCGGCGCCACCGAGTTTCTCATATGTCATAAGCCACTGCCAAACCCTAGCAAATCGGTTCTACCGATAGGGATCTCGGTCTCACCGAGATGGGATTGCAACCTCTTTGTTTCCTTTTCGTAACTTTTCGGTCTCACCGAAAGAGCGGATCGGTCCCACCGAGATTGCAATGCAAACTCTCTGTTTCCCTTTTGTAACTTTTCGGTCTCACCGAAAGAGCAAATCAGTCCCACCGAGTTTGCCTGACAACCTCTCTGGTTAGCTAATTACCAAATCGGTCTCACCGAGTTTGTGTAATCGGTCTCACCGAGATTATGTTATGCCCAAACCCTAACCATATCGGTCCTACCGAGTTGCATGTCAGTCCCACCGAAAATCTCTAACGGTCACTAGGTTTACCATTTCGGTCCGACCGAGTTTGTTGATTCGGTCCCACCGAGATTGGTAGATTGTGTGTAACGGTTGGATTTTAAGTGGAGGCTATATATACCCCTCCACCTCCTCTTCATTCGTGGAGAGAGCCATCAGAACACACCTACACTTCCAATTCATATGTTCTGAGAGAGAACCACCTACTCATGTGTTGAGACCAAGATATTCCATTCCTACCATATGAATCTTGATCTCTAGCCTTTCCCAAGTTGCTTTCCACTCAAATCTTCTTTCTACCAAATCCAAATCCTGTGAGAGAGAGTTGAGTGTTGGGGAGACTATAATTTGAAGCACAAGAGCAAGGAGTTCATCATCAACACACCATTTGTTACTTCTTGGAGAGTGGTGTCTCCTAGATTGGCTAGGTGTCACTTGGGAGCCTCCGACAAGATTGTGGAGTTGAACCAAGGAGTTTGTAAGGGCAAGGAGATTGCCTACTTCGTGAAGATCTACCGCTAGTGAGGCAAGTCCTTCGTGGGCGATGGCCATGGTGGGATAGACAAGGTTGCTTCTTCGTGGACCCTTCGTGGGTGGAGCCCTCCGTGGACTCGCGCAACCGTTACCCTTCGTGGGTTGAAGTCTCCACTAACGTGGATGTAGGATAGCACCACCTATCCGAACCACGGGAAAAACATCCGTGTCTCCAATTGCGTTTGAATTCTCCAAACCCTTCCCTTTACATTCTTGCAAGTTGCATGCTTTACTTTCCTCTGCCTATATACTCTTTGCATGCTTGCTTGAATTGTGTGATGATTTCTTGACTTGTCCTAAAGTAGCTAAAATCTTCCAAGAACTAAAATTGGGAAAAGGCGTAGCTTTTATTTGGTCAAGTAGTCTAATAACCCCCCCTCTAGACATACTTCCGATCCTACAAGATGGTAAGCTAATCTTCCGTGATCTTCCTCGTCATATCATTTCTCCTTGAACAGACTTGATTTTGAGTTTGTGTCGTACCCATGGTTCCAATAACCTTTCGCTTCATCATTCCTTTGACTCGATGTCGTCACTGATTGATTACATCTTCATGAAATCTCTCGACAAATGTGTCGTGATCATCATCAACCTTATGAGCTCTTCCAGGAGATCAATCGGATTCATGAAGAGAAATACCATCCTTGCCCTCGATGAGTCGTGTTATCATTGGCCACCTTATTGCCTTCCCCCCGACACAAACTTGTTCGTGTTTTGTGTTATACCTTGAGTTCGTTGCTACCCAGCATTGTTCTTCTTTACATTGGAGTATTACCATCTTTTATGTCAAAAATGTTGTGAGGATTTCACCACCTCTTAAGAAATTCTTGTTACCGTGATGCTTCTCACCATCAGCCACATCCTCTTCCTCTCCTTGGTTTAATGATGAACTCCTGCTTCGGAACTCGCTCACACAGTTCAATTCCCGAGAATCTTACAATGTCATCTCGACAATTGATGTTGCGCCTTTCTTCTCAGGCATCGTGAGTCTGAGTTATCCTGCCACCTATCCGAACTGAATCTCGGTCAGATATGATGGTTGGAACATACTTTCAAGAGTTATAACATTGGTCCTCTTATGACTCGGTAAGGTGATGTCATGCCTGGCACACCTGGCCGGAGGACCTAGTGTTATAGTTTCCTTTTTAATAAGGTTAACCATTCTTCCATGAGGAAATTGAATGACTTGTTTAATAAGTTTTTCCTGATGGATCCTTTGTGTATCCAAGGTCTGATTTTTGCTTGAAGACCTTGTCAATGCTATCTCGAAGCATGTCTGTGATACTCCGATCTTCGATAAGAACATTTGAAACAAAATTTTATGTTTTCTTTATCAATTATCCAAAACACCGTTGTATGGGTTTTGTCATGAAATTCCTCTCCCCTTACCTAAATGGTTTCTACTTTCTATGCCGTCGTGGATATCATGCTCTGCTTGTCCTTGGGAAGGATATACCCCTGAAATATGTGTTTAAACACATTTTTCCTTTCCATTGTTCTGTTTAACCTGATGATCACATTTACCATTCCATTGGTTTGTTTGACCTTTCTTGTGATCTATATAATCTAAGCAACAATAATTCACTGCTTATGAAAACACCTCGGTGTACAACTCTGCCAGTGAGACCCTGTTTCTACTGTTGATGACATTTCGGTAACCGCCGATGGATGAGAACTTTGCCTCTTGGCCCGCCTCATTTCAACGAGCAGGAAAATGGTTCTCTTTGTCCCTCGCCCTTGGTACCGATGATGTTGCTGACATATAACTGACAGGCTACCCTCTGACATGTCTTGCTATCATGACCGTGGAAGATGTCAACGCCCTTCCTACTTTTAACCACACATTGTGGGCCCATAACCCACAGTTCCACAGGATCAAAACCCGACTCTCCTGTACAACCCTGTTTCTAATGGTTATTCCCCACGCTTGGCTTCATATTTAATTTACGGGCCACCTTCCTAGTGCTCTATTCTGGTATCAGACGCAATAATTACTCTCGTTGCTCTGAACCCCTTTCTCACTCTGGTTCAGGCTTCGAGCAACTATCTATCCGCTTGGAACCTCTTATTGTACCTTCGTACCTTACTCTCGATGTATTTTATATGTTCAACTCGAGAGATAATCTTATGCTCGTTCATGGGATAACCCAGATTGTTTCCCTCCTAAGCATTCTGTCATAGCCAAGCTGCCCCTTACCTATTTGTAAGTACGTTGGGAGTTCCCAAAGAAAAGGATGTCGACTTCACCATGATGACCTGAAGCAGAGAAATAAAGACATCAACGAGGAGGATCAACTACTTCAGGAAGAGCAACCAAGACCGAGAACACTCGTTAGAATTTTCGTAACCCAATCCCTCCCCCCTTAGTCCCCCTCTTAAATCTCGGGACGAGATTTCTTGTAGTGGAGGAGAATTCTGATGCCCGGATAATCAAGCTACAGTAACCTCTGCTAATGACGCCATGTCACCTCCGTTGCTGTCGCTAATCTCGCGTCAGTTCAAAACGATTCGAATTCAAATTTGAATTTTTGACAAACAAACAAAGTTTTCAAACTTTCAAACAAAAATGTTCGGACCGTGTCAAATATTGCATAGATAATTATGGTGAAGTAAACACATTTTTAGAAAATGCATAAATATATTAAATTGAATAAAACAAAAAGGAAAATAAATAAAAAGAAACAAATGAAAGGAAAACAAAACAAAACAAAACAAAAGCAACAGACCCCCCTGCTGGGCCAAGTGGCCCAGCTGGCCTCCGCCGCCCGAACGGGCCGGCCCAACCGCCCCACACACCCACTCCCTATACCCCCTGGGGGCACCGAACCCTAGCCCCACTCGCTCCCCACTCCCCCCCCTTCGATTTGGATCTGGATCGGGAGGACTCCCGATCCCCTCGCCCCTACACGTCGACGCCGGCGCCCGGAGCTTCCCCCCCCCCCCCGCCGGACTGCTTCCTCCACCCCGCCGGTCTGCCTCCCCCTACGCACGTCGTCCCCGTCCCTCCACCTCGACCACCGCTGCCCTAGTCTCTACAGACACCCGGTGAGGCCCCCAGCCTCTTCCTCCCCCTCGTCCCCGTCGACGCGGTCGTCCTCCTCCGCGTGCTCACCCGCAGCGCTCGCCTGCTGCCGCTTCCTCCCACGTGCGCGTGCCCCGCCTCTCGCGGCCACCACGGCCACGGCCGCGCCCGCTCGGTCGCGCGTGCGCCCGCGCCCCGCCCGCGTGGCCCTGTTCCGCCCCGCTGCCCGCTTCCCCTGATGCCGCGCGCACGCATGCGTCGCGGCCCTCTGCCCGTCGTGCCGTTCAGAGCCGCGGCCCGTGCCTCGCCCTCCCCCATCTCCGTCGCGTTCCAGCGCCCGCCCGTGGCGCGCCGCGCGCTCCTGTGCGCCCTCTTCCCCACCTCTCCCTCGCCACACCGCAACCCTGCCGTGCTCACCGTACGCGGCACATGGCCGTCCCCCTGCTTCCCTCGTCCCGCTCTACCGCGGCCTCGGCGTGCCCGTCATTGCCCCAGCGCGCGCCCGCCGCGGCCAACGTGCCCGCGCGCCCCGGTCCTCCTCCCCGTGCCCGCGAGCCGCACTCGCGCGCGGCTCTACTGCAGTTACTTCTGTCGCCGCCCGTCGCAGCACCCGCGACCCCCCTGGATGCGCGCCTCCTCTGCCGCGCCACCTGCGCCCGCGTGCCTCGCCCCTCTGGCCGCCTAGGCTGCGCCCTCGCGCGGCGCCCCCAACCGCTCTGGCCGCGGCCATGGTCGCCGGCGCCAAGCCGGGCGCTCTCCTGTTGCACGCCTACCCGCAGCGCCCTATCGGGCGGGCTGGCGCTCGTCGCCTGGCTCCGCCCGACGCCCGTAACCCGTTTGCCCGCTAGACCCCCGGGCCTATGACAAGGGCCCCCCCATAACGTTTTTTTAAAGAAATTTAAAAAATAATTAAATAAATAATAATAATTAAATTAATTAATTAATTAAGGAATTAATTAAGTTAATTGATCATAATTAGATTAACCTAATTACTTAATTAGTTTAATTAAACAGTAGTTAGATTAGTTAAACATTGATTAGGCTATACAGTCAATGACAGTGGGACCCACACGTCAGCGACCCAGTCAACACCTCTGTTGATTGCTGATGTCATGCTGACGTCATGATGACGTCAGCAAACACTGTTCTGGATAATGTTGAATTAAAATATTTAAATTAATCCAAAAAAATGATTTAAATCTTTTAAAATTAATATAAAATAAACCGTAGCTCGGATGGAAAAACTTTGTACATGAAAGTTGCTCAGAACGACGAGACGATTCCGGGTACGCAACCCGTTCGTCCGCCACACCCCCCTAACCTATCGAACTCGCAACTTTCCCCCTCCGGCTCCTCTGCCCGAAAACGCGAAACACCGGGGATACTTTCCCGGATGTTTCCCCCCTTCACCGGTATCACATCATACCGCGTTCGGGCACCTCTAGCACTGATACTTGTCATGTCATGCATCTGCTTGCTTAAATATTTATTGTTTCTTCCCCCTCTTCTCTCGCTAGACACCGAGACCGACGCCGCTGCTACCCAGTACGACTACGGCGTTGACGACCCCTCTCTCTTGCCAGAGCAACCAGGCAAGCCCCCCCCCCCCTTGATCACCAGATATCGCCTACTCTTCTCTATACTGCTTGCATTAGAGTAGTGTAGCTTGTTACTGCTTTCCGTTATTCCTATCCTGATGCATAGCCTGTCCTTGTTACTACTGTTGTTACCTTTACCTGCAATCCTACCTGCTTAGTATAGGATGCTAGTTTCCATCAGTGGCCCTACATTCTTGTCCGTCTGCTGTGCTATACTATCGGGCGGTGATCACTCGGGAGTTGATCACGGGTATATACTACTTTATACATGATACACGTGGTAACTAAAGTCGGGTCGGCTCGAGGAGCACCCGCGAGTGATTCACGGATTGGGGGCTGAAAGGACCTTTGTCCCAACGGCCCTCTGTGTGGATCTTTGTGGCGGAGAGACAGGGCAGGTTGAGGTCACCTAGGAGAGAGGTGGGCCTCGCCCTGTCAGCGTTCGCGGATACTTAACACGCTTAACGAGATCTGGGTATTTGATCTGAGTCTGGCTACTGGCCTATACGCACTAACCAACTACGCGGGAAAGATATGGGCACTCAGTGTCGTGGTATCAGCCGAAGCCTTCGTGACGTCAGCGACTGAGCGGCGCGCGCCGGATTGGACTGGAACGCCACTAGGCTAGGTCTGCTTCCGTCCGCCCTCGCAACGTGCAGGTGTGCTCAGGGCAATGGGCCCAGACCCCTGCGCGCTTAGGTTTAGACCGGCGTGCTGACCTCTCTGTTGTGCCTAGGTAGGGCTGCGACGTGTTGATCTTCCGAGGCCGGGCATGACCCAGGAAAGTGTGTCCGGCCAAATGGGATCAAGCGTGTTGGGTTATGTGGTGCACCCCTGCAAGGAAGTTAATCTATTCGAATAGTCATGTCCCTCGGTAAAAGGATGACCCGGAGTTGTACCTTGACCTTATGACAACTAGAACCGGATACTTAATAAAACACACCCTTCCAAGTGCTAGATACAACCCGGTGATCGCTCTCTAACAGGGCATCGAGGAGAGGATCGTCGGGTAGGATTATGCTATGCGATGCTACTTGGAGGACTTCAGTCTACTCTCTTCTACATGCTGCAAGACGGAGGCTGCCAAAAGCGTAGTCTTCGTGAGGATTAGCTATCCCCCTCTTATTCTGGCATTCTGCAGTTCAGTCCACTGATATGGCCCTTTACACATATAACCATGCATATGTAGTGTAGCTCCTTCCTTGCGAGTACTTTGGATGAGTACTCACGGTTGCCTTGTTTCCCCTTTTCCCCATCTCTCTACCCGATTGCTGCAACCAGACGATGGAGCCCAGGATCCAGACGCCACCGTCGACGACGACTCCTACTACACTGGAGGAGCCTACTACTACGTGCAGCCCGCTGACGACGACCAGGAGTAGTTAGCAGGATCCCAGGCAGGAGGCATGCGCCTCGTTCGATCTGTATCCCCGTTTGTGCTAGCCTTCTTAAGGCAAACTTGTTTAACTTATGTCTGTACTCAGATATTGTTGCTTCCGCTGACTCGTCTATGATCGAGCACTTGTGTTCGAGCCCTCGAGGCCCCTGGCTTGTATTATGATGCTTGTATGACTTATTTTATTTGTAGAGTTGTGTTGTGATATCTTCCCGTGAGTCCCTGATCTTGATCGTACACATTTGCGTGCATGATTAGTGTATGATTGAATCGGGGGCGTCACAGATGAGGATCTCTAATCCAACATTTAGCACCGAAGACTTTGAAATAACTCAGATTGGGTTTCTTGTTAGTGAGGAGTTCATAGGCAGTCTTCTTGAAGAATTTGTGAAGATATACCCTGTTGATGATGTGGCACGCAGTATAAGTTGCCTCAATCCAGAAGTGACGAGGCGTCTTGTTGTATTCATCAAGCATAGTGCGAGCCATCTCAACAAGAGTCCTGTTCTTGCGCTCCACGACGCCATTCTGCTGAGGAGTATAAGGAGCAGATAACTCATGAGTAATACCAAGTTCATCAATATAGTCATCGAGACCAGAATTCTTGAACTCGGTTCCATTGTCACTTCTGATGTGCTTGATCTTCACACCAAAGTTGGTTGAAGCCCTCGAGGAAAATCGTTTGAAGACTTCCTGCACTTCATGTTTGTAAGAAACAATGTGTACCCATGTGTAACGAGAGTAATCATCAACAATAACAAGACCATATAGAGATGCATCATTAGTGACAGCTGAGTAATGATTAGGACCGAAGAGATCCATATGAAGCAATTCAAATGGTCGAGTAGTGGTCATGATAGTCTTCGTTGGATGCTTAGACTTGGTCATCTTTCAAGCTTCACAGGCTCCGCATAAGTGATCCTTGAGGAATTTGACATTCTCAATGCCAATGACATGCTTCTTCTTCGCAAGCGTGTGCAAATTCCTCATGCCTGCATGACCAAGTCGTCAATGCCATAGCCAGCCTTCTGAAGCATTTGCAAGTAGGCACACGGCTGGTTGCGGTCCTGTAGAGAAATCAACAATATACAAGTCTCCTCTCCTAAAGCCTTCGAAGACTTTGGAATTGTCAGCTTTCATAACCACAACACAACGATACTTGCCAAAGATAACAACCATGTCAAGATCACAAAGCATTGATACAGACATGAGGTTGTATCCTAAGGACTCGACAAGCATGACTTTGTCCATGTGTCGATCCTTTGTGATCGCAACCTTACCTAGACCCAATACCTGACTTTTGCCTTTGTCAGCGATGATGATATGCTTCAGATGCGATGGTGATAAGGGAGCATCCATCAGTAGATTCTTGTCACCAGTCATGTGATTTGTACATCCACTATCGAGGACCCACTCAGTGGCTTGGGGTTGATCATCCTGCAGATGAATTAGTGCAGCTTACGAACTCATATACTTCATTAGTGAAGAATATGATATCAAATTCATCAGACCAATTTCATCAAGCAATGCAACAGTTAAAACAGTGTGAGGACGTGAGAAATGAAAGTTCATTTCTTCATGATTAGCCTGCGTCCTATCAGGCACTTTTCAGGTCTCCAGCAAATTCTTCAGACGTTCACGCATGTCTGGAGACCTGACCCTGCAGGAGAGATTAGTTCTTTTTCTTCACCACCCACATTTGAAGGGGTGGCAAAGAGTTCATCACTCTACGAGCTCCATACGAGAAAGGTGGCATAGAAGTCAATCCATTTCATTTCACATAAGAGGAGTTAGGGTAAGCATATGAATAAGCAGAGAAATTCCTCGAGGACTTATGAACATAATGATTAGAATAATAATGCTCATATTCATAGCCCTCAGCTCTTCCCTGCGAAACAGAGTTGTTAGCACGATGATATTCATATGAGAACTTTGATCCTTTTGAGGAATTTGATCCACGTGAGGAATTTGGTCCGTATGAGGACTTGGATCCATATGAAGAATTTGGTCCATATGAAGAATTTGATCTGGGGTTTGCTACCTCTTGAGCTTGCGTTGGTTTTCCCCGAAGAGGAGAGGATGATGCAGTAGAGTAGCATAAGTATTTCCCTCAGTTTTTAAGAACCAAGGTATCAATCTAGTAGGAGGTCACGCTCAAGTCCCTCATACCTGCACAAATCGATAGCAACTCACAACCAACGCGATTAGGGGTTGTCAATCCCTTCACGGTCACTTATGAGAGTGAGATCTGATAGAGATAATATTTTTGGTATAAAGATGCAAAGTGAAAAGTAAAAGGCAAAGTAAAAAAGCAAAACAAGATTAAAGTGATGGAGATTGATATGGTGAGAATAGACCCGGGGGCCTTAGGTTTCACTAGTGGCTTCTCTCAAGAGCATAAGTTTTCTACGCTGGGTGAACAAATTACTGTTGAGCAATTGACAGAATTGAGCATAGTTATGAGAATATCTAGGCATGATCATGTATATAGGCATCACGTCCGTGACAAGTAGATTGAAATGATTCTGCATCTACTACTATTACTCCACTCATTGACTGCTAGCCAGCATGCATCTAGAGTATTAAGTTAAAAACAGAGTAACGCTTTAGGCAAGATGACATGATGTAGAGAGATAAATTCATGCAATATGAAATAAACCCCATCTTGTTATCCTTGATGGCAACGATACAATACGTGCCTTGCTGCCCCTTCTGTCACTGGGAAAGGACACCGCAAGATCGAACCCAAAGCTAAGCACTTCTCCCATGGCAAGAACTACCAATCTAGTCGGCCAAACCAAACGGATAATTCGAAGAGACTTGCAAATATAACCAATCATACATAAAAGAATTCAGAAAAGATTCAAATATTGTTCAAAGATAGACTTGATCATAAACCCACAATTCATCGGTCTCAACAAACACACCGCAAAAAGAAGAAGATTACATAGAATAGATCTCCACAAGAGAGGGGGAGAACATTGTATTGAGATCCAAAAAGAGAGAAGAAGCCATCTAGCTAATAACTATGGACCCGAAGGTTTGAGGTAAACTAGTCACACTTCATCGGAGAGGCTATGATGATGTAGAAGCCCTCCATGATGACGGCCCTCTCCGGCGGAGCTCCGGAACAGGCCCCAAGATGGGATCTCGTGGATACAGAAAGTTGCGGCGGTGGAATTAGGTTTTTGGCTCCTGTTCTGATCGTTTGGGGTACGTAGGTATATATAGGAGGAAGGAGTACGTCGGTGGAGCACCGAGGGGCCCATGAGGCAGGGGGCGCGCACTGTAGGGGGGGCGTGCCCCCCACCCCCGTGACCGCCTCTCGTACTTCTTGGAGTAGGGTCCAAGTGTCCTGGGTCATATTCGGGAAGAAAATCACGTCCAGAAAGGATTATTCTATTTGGACTCCGTTTGATATTCCGTTTCTTCGAAACACTGAAAAAGGCAAAAAAAACAGCAATTCTGGGCTGGGCCTCTGGTTAATAGGTTAGTCCCAAAAATAATATAAAAGTGGAAAATAAAGCCCAATATAGTCCAAAACAGTAGATAATATAGCATGGAGCAATCAAAAATTATAGATACGTTGGAGACGTATCAGGCATCCCCAAGCTTAATTCCTGCTCGTCCTTGAGTAGGTAAGTGATAAAAAGAGAATTTTTGATGCGGAGTGCTACTTGGCATAATTTCAATGCAAAATTTCTTAATTGTGGTATGAATATTCAGATTAGGAAGATTCAAGACAAAAGTTCATATTGACATAAAGAATAATAACACTTCAAGCAAACCAACAAAGCAATTATGTTTTCTCAAAGTAACATGGCCAAAGAAAGTTCATCCCTACAAAATCATATAGTTTAGTCATGCTCCATTTTCGTCACACAAGAATGCTCTCATCATGCACAACCCCAATGACAAGCCAAGCAATTGTTTCATACCTTAATAATTTCAAACTCATAAACTTTCACGCAATACATGAGCGTGAGCCATGGATATAGCACTATGGGTGGAATAGAATATAATGATGGGGGTTATGTGGAGAAGACAAAAAAAGGAGAATGTCTCACATCAACGAGGCTAATCAATGGGCTAGGGAGATGCCCATCGATTGATGTTAATGCAAGGAGTAGGGATTGCCATGCAACAGATGCACTAGAGCTATAAATGTATGAAAGCTCAACAAAAGAAACTAAGTGGGTGTGCATCCAGCTTGCTTACTCACGAAGACCTAGGGCACTTGATGAGGCCCATTGTTGGAATATACAAGCCAAGTTCTATAATGAAAAATTCCCACTAGTATATGAAAGTGATAACTCAAGAGACTCTCTATATGAAGAACATGGTGCTACTTTGAAGCGCAATATATGAGACTCGCTATATCGTGGTGCTACTTTGAGGCACAAGTGTGGAAAAAAGGATAGTAGCATTGCCCCTTTTTATTTATTTTCTTTTTGGGGGGGCCTTCTTTTTTTCTTTGGCCTTTCTCTTTTCTTTTTTTTGGGACAATGCTCTATTGAATGATGATCATCACACTTCTATCTATTTACAACTCAATGATTACAACTCGATACTAGAACAAAGTATGACTCTATATGAATGCCTCTGGCGGTGTACCGGGATATGCAATGAATCAAGAGTGACAAGTATGAAAGAATTATGAACGGTGGCTTTGCCACAAATACTATGTCAACTACATGATCATGCTAAGCAATATGACAATGATGAATGTGTCATGATAAACTGGATGGTGGAAAGTTGCATGGCAATATATCTCGGAATGGCTATGGAAATGCCATAATAGGTAGGTATGGTGGCTGTTTTGAGGAAGATATAAGGAGGTTTATGTGTTAAAGAGCGTATCATATCACGGGATTTGGATGCACCGGCGAAGTTTGCACCAACTCTCGATGTGAGAAAGGGCAATGCACGGTACCGTAGAGGCTAGCAATGATGGAAGGGTGAGAGTGCGTATAATCCATGGACTCAACATTAGTCATAAAGAACTCATATACTTATTGCAAAAATCTACAAGCCATCAAAAACCAAAGTATTACGCGCATGCTCCTAGGGGGATAGATTGGTAGGAAAAGACCATCGCTCATCCCCGACCGCCACTCATAAGGAGGACAATCAAATAACACCTCATGTTTCAAATTTGTTGCATAATGTTAACCATACGTGCATGCTACGGGACTTGCAAACTTTAACTCAAGCACTTCTCAAATTCACAATTACTCTACTACTATGACTTCGATATTACTACCTCCATATCTCAAAACAATTATCAATCATCCAACTTTTCTTAGTATTCAACGCACTCAAAAGAAAGTTTCACAAATCTTGAATACCAAGCAAGTTATTATTAAGCAAATTACCATGCTATTACGACTCTCAAAATAATTTAAGTGAAGCATGAGAGATCAGTAGTTTCTTTAAAACAAACCACCACCATGCTCTAAAATATCTAAGTGAAGCACATAGAGCAAAACTACATAGCTCAAAAGATATAAGTGAAGCACACACAGCAAAACTACATAGCTCAAAAGATATAAGTGAAGCACATAGAGTATTCTATCAAATTCCAATTTATGTATGGCTCTCTCAAAAGGTGTGTACAGCAAGGATGATTGTGGCACACTAACAAACAAAGACACAAATAATACAAGACTCTCCAAGCAAAACACATATCATGTTGATGAATAAAAATATAGCTCCAAGTAAATTACCGATGGAAGTGGACGAAAGAGGGGATGCCTTCCGGGGCATCCCCAAGCTTTGACTTTTTGGTGTCCTTGGATTATCTTGGGGGTGCCATGGGCATCCCCAAGCTTAGGCTCCTTCCACTCCTTGTTCCATAATCCATCAAAAGAATTCACCCAAAACTTGAAAACTTCACAACACAAAACTCAATAGAAATCTCGTGAGCTCCGTTAGAGAAAGAAAACAAAAGAATACTTCAAGGTACTGTAATGAACTCATTCTTTATTTATATTGGTGTTAAACCTACTTTATTCCAAGTTCTCTATGGATCATACACTCCACTACTAGCCATAGATTCATCAAAATAAGCAAACAACACGCGAAAAACAGAATCTGTCAAAAACAGAACAGTCTGTAGTAATCTGTAACTAAAGCAAACTTCTGGAACTCCAAAAACACTACCAAAATTAGACGACCTAGACAATTTGTTTATTGATAAGCATCAATTCGAATCAGTATTTTATCACGTTCTTATGATTTTTAATAATTCGGGCACTGAACGCAAAGTTTCTGAAAATTACAGCAAGATCAAATAACTATCATCCAAGAAGATCCAATAGGTCTAGCTTGGCACAAACACTAATTAAAACACAAAACCACATCCAAACAGAAGGTAGATGGGTTATTTATTCCCTAAAAGAATAAAAACACAAAAAACTAAAAATAAAATTGGGTTGCCTCCCAACAAGCGCTATCGTTTAACGCCCCTAGCTAGGCATAAAAGCGAGGATCAATCTAGGTATTGCCATCTTTGGCAGTAGGAGAGAAAAGAGAAAATTTTCCTTTCTATGGCATTTATCCTCCTATTTTGGGAAAGTACATGGCCATTAATGGATGAAGTAATATTAAGCACATTACGGAAATTTGCATCTATACTAGATTTCATCTCTTTGATAATTTCGTTTTGATAAAAGCATAAGAGGGTGGTAGATTCAACTTTATCATTCATGGGGTGCCCAAATATAGTTTTCATTCTTTCATAGGTATCTATAGCATCCCCTTCAAGAAAACCCTCTTCAAAAATAGAATCTAGAACTTGTTTGAAAGAAGTAGGTAATCCAACATAGAAGCCTTTTAAGTAAACCTCAATTTGATATTGTGGTATGTAGCTAGCCCTAATCCTCAATAACCTATCCCAAGCATCTTTTAAAGACTCATCAATTAAATAACAAAAAAATCCAGAGTCATCTTCATCAAGATCATTAAAACTCTCATTGATAACCCTGGTGGGCCTTTCAATAGCATCATTATTTTTGAGCTTAGAGAGGATAGAGGGGTCATCCAAGGTAAGACCCTGGAAAGGACCCTTTATTCTTTTTGATTCGGCCATAGCAATGGGAAGGCAAACGGAAAAGGGGAAGAAGAAAGAGAAGGAGAAGGAGAGGGCGAATAAAACGGCAAGGGTAAAGTGGGGGAGAGGAAAACGAGAGGCAAATGGCAACTAATGTAATGCAAGAGATAGGTATTGTGATGGGTACTTGGTATGTTGACTTTTTGCATAGACTCCCCGGCAACGGCGCCAGAAATTCTTCTTGCTACCTCTTGAGCTTGTGTTGGTTTTCCCCGAAGAGGAGAGGATGATGCGACAGAGTAGCGTAAGTATTTCCCTCATTTTTTGAGAACCAAGGTATCAATCCAGTAGGAGGCCACGCTCAAGTCCCTCGTACCTGCACAAATCGATAGCAACTCGCAACCAACGCGATTAGGGGTTGTCAATCCCTTCATGGTCACTTGCGAGAGTGAGATCTGATAGAGATAATATTTTTGGTATTTTTGGTATAAAGATGCAAAGTGAAAAGTAAAAGGCAAAGTAAAAAAGCAAAACAAGATTAAAGTGATGGAGATTGATATGATGAGAATAGACCCGGGGGCCATAGGTTTCACTAGTGGCTTCTCTCAAGAGCATAAGTTTTCTACGGTGGGTGAACAAATTACTGTTGAGCAATTGACAGAATTGAGCATAGTTATGAGAATATCTAGGCATGATCATGTATATAGGCATCACGTCCGTGACAAGTAGATCGAAACGATTCTGCATCTACTACTATTACTCCACTCAACGACCGCTATCCAGCATGCATCTAGAGTATTAAGTTAAAAACAGAGTAACGCTTTAAGCAAGATGACATGATGTAGAGAGATAAATTCATGCAATATGAAATAAATCCCATCTTGTTATCCTCGATGGCAATGATACAATACGTGCCTTGTTGCCCCTTCTGTCACTGGGAAAGGACACCGCAAGATCGAACCCAAAGCTAAGCACTTCTCCCATGGCAAGAACTACCAATCTAGTCGGCCAAACCAAACGGATAATTCAAAGAGACTTGCAAAGATAACCAATCATACATAAAATAATTCAGAGAAGATTCAAATATTGTTCAAAGATAGACTTGATCATAAACCCACAATTCATCAGTCTCAACAAAAACACCGCAAAAATAAGAAGATTACATCGAATAGATCTCCACAAGAGAGGGGGAGAACATTGTATTGAGATCCAAAAAGAGAGAAGAAGCCATCTAGCTAATAACTATGGACCCGAAGGTCTGAGGTAAACTACTCACACTTCATCGGAGAGGCTATGATGATGTAGAAGCCCTCCGTGATGACGGCCCTCTCCGGCGGAGCTCCGGAACAGGCCCCAAGATGGGATCTCGTGGATACAGAAAGTTGCTGCGGTGGAGTTAGGTTTTTGGCTCCTGTTCTGATCGTTTGGGGGTATGTAGGTATATATAGGAGGAAGGAGTGCGTCGGTGGAGCACCGAGGAGCCCACGAGGCAGGGGGCGCGCCCTGTAGGGGGGGCGCGCCCCCACCCTCGTGACCGCCTCGGTACTTCTTGGAGTAGGGTCCAAGTCTCGTGGGTCATATTCGGGAAGAAAATCACGTTCCAGAAAGGA
The DNA here is from genome assembly GCA_032464435.1 of Aegilops umbellulata. Taxonomy (NCBI): domain Eukaryota; kingdom Viridiplantae; phylum Streptophyta; class Magnoliopsida; order Poales; family Poaceae; genus Aegilops; species Aegilops umbellulata. Next base: position 68,222,117 of record CP136057.1, read on the forward strand.
TTATTCTGTTTGGACTCCGTTTGATATTCTGTTTCTTCGAAACACTGAAATAGGCAAACTGGGCTGGGCCTCCGGTTAATAGGTTAGTCCCAAAAATAATATAAAAGTGGAAAATAAAGCCCAATATAGTCCAAAACAGTAGATAATATAGCATGGAGCAATCAAAAATTATAGATACGTTGGAGACGTATCAGGGTTCCTATTCTTCACAGGTGGTGTCATGAGGACATTCACCTGAAGACTTTCAAGGCACCTTTTGGGAACCCAGATTTTCTTCATAGGGGAACCGTTCCTGCAGTTAGTGCCAACATATCTAGCAAATACTTCGCCATTCTGATTTTTGAACAGTTTATAGTTGGAGTCAAATGACTCATCATAAGAATGAGGAGATTCACATGTAAAACCAGATAGATTAGATGGATCAAGTGGAGGTCCCTTTGTAGCAACCCATGAGGTTTTGGGGTACTGCTCAGGCTTCCAATATGTACCATCAGCATTGAGTTTCCTCTCAAAGGCAATATCCTCTTTCCTAGGGTTCTCGTTGAGGATCTGCTTTTTAAGCACATCCCAAAGAGTCTGATGCCCTTTGAGGCTTTTGTACATGCCTGTCATGTACAATTCCTTCAGCCATGCATCGTCAGTGATACTAGCAATGTCCTCAGATGAGGAATTAGTGATAGCGGAGGCAGGTGAAGAATTTGTAGCATTAGAAGCATTTGAACATTTAGGTGAAGAATTAGCAGATTCACGTTCAATGCATTTCAAACATGGAGGAACAAATTCTTCCTGAGCAACGCTGATTTGTTGAGCAAGTAATGAATCGCGCTCCTTTTGAAGATCTTCATAACTCACTCTTAGCTTCTCAAGATCTTGCTTTATTTGAAGAAATTCATAAGAAAGTTTCTCATGATCAGATAAGAGAGTGTTATGATGACCTTGAAGGTTGTCAAACCTAGTCTGAAGTCTCTGAAGATTTTTAGTCAAGGTTTTAGTGCGATCCATTTCTTCACCCAACATATCATCACTTTTGTCTAGCATGTATTGAACCTTTTCGAAAGCCCTTTGTTGTTTCATAGCAATCTTAGCAAGTTTAGAATAGCTGGGCTTAAGATTTTCATCGGATTCATTCTCACTTGATTCAGAGGAGGTATATTTGAGTACCTTGGCACCCTTTGCCATGAAGCAATAGGTGGAAGCGTAGTCATCATTGCCTTCATCAGCCTTGTTGGTGAAGCCATTTTCTTTAGAGTTGAAGATAGACTTGATGACGAATGCAGTAGCGAGAGCTAGACTCGCTACGCCAGACTCGGACTCCTCAGATGCCTCCTCTTCCTCATGTTCCTCAGATTCAGCCTCAGAGTCCATTTCCTTGCCAATGAATGCCCGAGCCTTCTTGGAGCTGCTCTTCTTGTGAGACGAAGACTTCGAGGATTTTGATGATGAAGATTTTGAGGATTTCTTCTTTTTCCTCGCATCATCAGAACTGTAATCCTTGTACTTCTTCTTCTTTGATTCCTTTTCTCACTAAGGACAATCTTGAATGTAGTGTCCAGGTTTCTTGCGTTTGTGACAAAGCATCTTCTTGTAGTCACTGGATGAGGAATCATTGCTCCTTGAGGGTCTTCCAAAGCGACCCCGTCTTGAGAACTTCTGGAATTTCTTCACGAGCAGTGCTAGCTCATGACTCAGTTCTTCAGGGTCACCAAGGCTGCTACCAGAATCTTCATCTTCAGACTCAGAAACTGCCTTGGCCTTCAGTGCACGTGATCTACCATAGCTCGAACCATAGAGATCTCTCTTTTCAGCAAGCTGGAACTCATGAGTATTTAGCCTCTCGAGGATATCAGCGGGATCAAGTGACTTGTAATCAGCTCGTTCTTGTATCATCAATGCCAGAGTATCAAATGAGGAATCAAGCGATCTCAACAATTTCTTCACCACCTCATGGTCGGTGATGTCAGTGGCACCAAGCGCTTGAAGCTCATTTGAGATGTCAGTGAGGCGATCGAAGGTTTGTTGAACTTTTTCCTTGTCGAGTCTTTTGAAGCGGTTGAAGAGATTGCGAAGAACATCAACTCGAGAGTCACGCTGTGTTGAGACTCCTTCATTCACTTTGGACAGCCTATCCCAGATAAGCTTAGCAGTTTCCAAAGCACTCACTCTTCCATACTGTCCTTTGCTCAGATGGTCACATATGATATTCTTCGCTTGAGAATTGAGTTGCTTGAATCTCTTCACATCAGTAGCGTTTAGAGAAGGTGTGACTGAGGGAACACCATTTTCCACAACATACCAGAGATCGTTATCAATTGCCTCAAGATGCATTCGCATCTTGTTCTTCCAGTAGGGGTAGTCCGTCCCATCGAAGGTAGGACACCCAGCAGAGACCTTGATCATACCTGCGGTCGACATAACTAAAACTCCAAGCGGTTAAACCAAAATCACATAGACCAAGGGAGTACCTTGCTCTGATACCAATTGAAAGTGCGTTATATCGACTAGAGGGGGTGAATAGGCGATTTTTATGAATTCTTCACTGAGGAATTTGTGGGTGAAGAAATTCCTTAGCGAAGAACTACTTGCAGCGGAATAAGTACTTAGAAATATACATAACAGAACACAAGCATGTTCATGTTGATGAAATGAAGAAAAGCACAGAGTACAGAAAGCGTAAACACAGGATAACACGGGATGAAGACAAACAGACTGAAGAAATTGAACTGAGGAGGTTGAGAAAGTCTTCAGTCAAAGTCTTCAAACACAGATATGACAAGCACACAACACAATACTGAGGAAATGAAAGAGTTGAGGAAATAGAACCAGTTGGCTTGGTGAAGACAATGATTTGGTAGACCAGTTCCAACTACTGTCTCAGTTGTACATCTAGTTGGAGAGGCTAGGTATTTAAACCTGAGGACACACAGTCCTCACCGTATTCTCCTTGAACTAAGGTCACACAGACCTCGTCTAATCACTCGTGGTAAGTCTTCAGGTGACTCCCGAACCTTCACAAACTCGGTCACTCGGCGATCCACAATTCTTCTTGGATGCTCTAGACCATGACCCCTAACCGTCTGGAAGAAGCACAGTCTTCAAAGGTAACAAGCATCGGATCCACGCAGGATCAATCTCTTCAGTGATGCTCAATCACTTTGGGTTTGTAGGTGTTTGAGTTTGGGTTTTTCCTCACTCGATGATTTTCCTCAAAGTCCTCGGAGGATGGGATGCTCTCAAATGACAAGTGTCAGTTTCTCTCGGAGCAGCCAACCAGCTAGTGGTTGTAGGGGGTGGCTATTTATAGCCTAGGGAGCAGCCCGACATGATAAGACATAAATGCCCTTCAATGATATGACCGTTAGGTGGGTAGATATTTTGGGACAGCTGGCGCGTAGCACAGCAACGGTTGGATATTTGAGTATCAAATTCCTCAGGGCTATCATGTTCCTCACTTTGTAGGCAATCCGCACTGGCGAATTCCTAACTCCTCAGTCAGAACAAATTCCTCAGAGACCAGAAGAACTTCGTCTTTGTCACTGAAGAATATGACTGAACTGTATGAGATTTCCAATGGCTTCACTCGAAGGGATTGGTAGGTGTAGGATTTTGAGTTGAGCATCACTTGGAAATTTTTCCTTAGTATTTCCTCGACCCCCTTTAACAGTACGGTGTTTTCTATGACTCAAGAAAGAGAAAATGAAACTACGAAAACAAAAGTCTTCACGCTTCATGTTCCTCAAATGAATACCAAGTCTTCAAGGTCACACCCATTTCTTCACTTTCAAAGTCTTCAGAAAGTCTTTAGAAATCCAAAGTCTTCAGTCAAAGAACTTCATTTTTAGGGGTCGACTTTCTCTGTAAATATCAAACTCCTCATAGACTTATAGACCTGTGTACACTCATAAACACATTAGTCCCTTAACCTATAAGTCTTCAATACACCAAAATCACTAAGGGGCACTAGATGCACTTACAATCCTTGCTTCCTTGAAGAACCACCTTCGTACATTTTCCTAAACATATTTCCTCCTCTGAAAAATTTCTGAAATTTTTAGTAACTTCAAATAAAAGTGAACCAAGCTCAATAAAATTGATAGCAACTACTCCTACAAGTGCCTAGAGCCTATATCATGCATTAGAACTACTTGGAACCATATAAATTTGACATGCAAGCTCAAGAACATGGTCACCTAGGCAGCACAAATTTGCAATGAATTAGGCACTAGAACAAAAACTAATTGGACCAATGGAGGAGTCACATACCAAGGAACAATCCCCCAAAGCAGTTTTGTGAGAGGTGCTTTGAGCAAGGAGATCAAAAATCGCAGCAAAATGAGCTAGAATTCGTGCTTGAGCTGGTTGGTGATTTTTTGGGAGGAAGAAGAAGTGTGTGGGTGCAGGAATAAGTGGAGGGAAGCCACCATGGGCCCACAAGGCACGGGGTGCGCCCAGGGGGGTGGGCGCACCCTGGACCCTCGTGGGCAGGTGCTTGCTCCCCCTGATGTGTTCTCAGTGCCATATATTCTCAGATATTCTAGAAAAAATCATATTTAATTGGCAGGGCATTTGGAGAACTTTATTTTCAGGGTATTTTTATATTGCATGGATAATTCAGAAAACAGACAGAAAAAAATACTATTTTTACTTTATTTCAACTAAATAACAGAAAGTAGAGAGAGGGTACAGAAGGTCGTGCTTCTAATTTCATCCATCTCATGCTCATCAAAAGGAATCCACTAATAAGGTTGATCAGGTCTTGTTGACAAACTCATTCCGAATTGCATGAAACCGGAGAAATTTCGAATAACACTATGTTACCTCAACGGGGATATGCACATCCCAATAATAATAATATCATATCTCTTTTTGATAGTAGGTAGAGGAAATTCAAAACCTCCAATAATAATCGACGGAATCTTTCCAATAGAATTGATACTGTGGACTTGAGGTTGTTTCCTCGGAAAGTGTACCGTATGCTCATTACCATTAACATGAAAAGTGACATTGCCTTTGTTGCAATCAATAACAGCCCTTGCAGTATTCAAAAAGGGTCTTCCAAGAATAATAGACATACTATCGTCCTCAGGAATATCAAGAATAACAAAGTCCGTTAAAATAGTAACATTTACAACCACAACAGTTACATCCTCACAAATGCCGACAGGTATAGCAGTTGATTTATCGGCCATTTGCAAACATATTTCAGTAGGTGTCAACTTATTCAAATCAAGTCTACGATATAAAGAGAGAGGCATAACACTAACTCCGGCTCCAAGATCACATAAAGCAGTTTTAACATAGTTTCTTTTAATGGAGCATGGTATAGTGGGTACTCCTGGATCTCTAAGTTTCTTTGGTATTCCACCTTTAAAAGTATAATTAGCAAGCATCATGGAAATTTTAGCTTCTGGTATCTTTCTCTTATTAGTAACAATATCTTTCATATACTTAGCATAAGGATTCATTTTGAGCATATCAGTTAATCGCATACGCAAAAAGATAGGTCTAATCATTTTAGCAAAGCGCTCAAAATCCTCATCATCCTTTTTCTTGGATGGTTTGGGAGGAAAATGCATGGGTTTCTGAACCCATGGTTCTCTTTCTTTACCGTGCTTCCTAGCAACAAAGTCCCTCTTATCATAACGTTGATTCTTTGATTGTGGGTTATCAAGATCAACAACAGGTTCAACTTCTACATCATTATCATTGCTAGGTTGAGCATCAACATGAACATCGTCATTAACATTATCACTAGATTCATGTTCATTACCAGATTGTGTTTCAGCATCAGAAATAGAAATATCATTTGGATTCTCAGGTGGTTCAGCAATAGGTTCACCAGAAGCATGCAAATTCCTATCATTTTTCTTTTTCTTCTTTTTCGAAGGACTAGGTGCATCTAAATTATTTCTCTGAGAATCTTGCTCAATTCTCTTAGGATGTCCTTCAGGATACAAAGGTTCCTGAGTCATCTTACCAGTTCTAGTAGCCACTCTAACAGCATAGTCATTATTCTTACTATTCATTTCATTGAGCAAATCATTCTGAGCCTTAAGTACTAGTTCTACTTGAGTGGTAACCATAGAAGCATGTTTACTAATGAGTTTAAGTTCACCTTTAACTCTAGACATATAATCACCCAAGTGTTCAAGCGTGTCGGAATTGTATTTTAATTATCTACCAATATAAGCATTGAAGTTTTCTTGTTTAACAATAAAATTGTCAAACTCATCTAAGCATTGTCTAGCAGACTTATAACAAGGAATATCACCTTCATCAAATCTATAGAGATAATTTACCTTTACTACCTGTGTCGGGTTATCAAGACCACGAGTTTCTTCAATAGGTGAGGGATTAAGATCATATGTTTCTTCAATAGGAGGTAAATTAAGACCATGTATTTCTTCAATAGGAGGTAAATTCTTAACATCTTCGGCTTTAATACCCTTTTCTTTCATAGATTTCTTTGCCTCTTGCATATCTTCAGGACTTAGAAATAGAACACCCCTCTTCTTCGGAGTTGGCTTAGGAATAGGCTCAGGAGTTGGCTCGGGAAGTGTTCAATTATTTTCATTTGTCAACATATTATTCAATAGAATTTCAGCTTCATCCGGTGTTCTTTCCCTGAAAATAGAACCAACACAACTATCCAGGTGGTCTCTGGAAGCATCGGTTAGTCCATTATAAAAGATATCAAGTATTTCATTTTTCTTGAGAGGGTGATCAGGCAAAGCATTAAGTAATTGGAGAAGCCTCCCCCGAGCTTGTGGGAGACTCTCTTCTTCAATTTGCACAAAATTATATATATCCCTTAAAGCAACTTGTTTCTTATGAGCAGGGAAATATTTAGCAGAGAAGTAATAAATCATATCTTGGGGACTACGCACACAACCAGGATCAAGAGAATTAAACCATATCTTGGCATCACCCTTTAATGAGAACGGAAATATCTTAAGGATATAAAACTAGCGAGTTCTCTCATCATTAGTGAATAGGGTGGCTATATCATTTAATTTAGTAAGATGTGCCACAGCAGTTTCAGATTCATAGCCGTAAAAATGATCAGACTCAACCAAAGTAATTATATCAGGATCAATAGAGAATTCATAATCCTTATCAGTAACAGAGATAGGTGGAGTAGCATAAGCAGGATCATATTTCATTCTAGCATTTAGAGTTTTTTGTTTCAGCTTAGCTAATAATTTCTTAAGATCACTTCTATCATTGCAAGCAAGAAAGTCTCTTTTAGTTTCTTCATCCATAACATAGCCCTCAGGCACAACAGACAATTCATATTTATTGGGTGAGTCTTCATCATCACTTTCATCAATATTATCAATTTCAATAATTTCATTCTCTCTAGCCCTAGCAAGTTGTTCATCAATAAATTCACCAAGTGGCACAGTAGTATCAAGCATAGAAGCAGTTTCATCATAAGTGTCATGCATAGCAGAAGTGGCATCATCAATAACATGCGACATATCAGAATGAATAGTAGAAGCAGGTTTAGGTGTCGCAAGCTTACTCAAAACAGAAGGTGAATCAAGTGCAGAGCTAGATGGCAGTTCCTTACCTCCCCTCGTAGTTGAGGGATAAATTTTTGTTTTTGCATCTTTCAAGTTCTTCATAGTGATCAGCAGATATAAATCCCAAGTGACTCAAAGAATAGAGCTATGTTCCCCGACAACGGTGCCAGAAAATAGTCTTGATAACCCACAAGTATAGGGGATCGCAACAGTTTTCGAGGGTAGAGTATTCAACCCAAATTTATTGATTCAACACAAGAGGATCCAAAGAATATTCTCAAGTATTAAAAGTTGAGTTGCCAATTCAACCACAACTGGATAACTTAGTATCTGCAGCAAAGTATTTAGTAGCAAAGTGCTACCTCTTGAGCACTGTGTTGGATTTCCCCGAAGAGGAGAGGATGATGCAGCAAAGTAGCGTAAGTATTTCCCTCAGTTTTTGAGAACCAAGGTATCAATCCAGTAGGAGGCCACGCGCGAGTCCCTCGTACCTACACAAAACAAATAGCTCAACGCAACCAACGCGATTAGGGCTTGTCAACCCTTCACGGTCACTTACGAGAGTGAGATCTGATAGAGATGATAGATAATATTTTTGGTATTTTTGATATAAAGATGCAAAGTAAAATAAAAGGTAAAGTAGAAGGCAAAGCAATAATAAAGTGATGGAAGATTGATATGATGAGAATAGACCCGGGGGCCATAATTTCACTAGTGGCTTCTCTCAAGAGCATAAGTATTTCTACGGTGGGTGAACAAATTACTGTTGAGCAATTGACAGAATTGAGCATAGTTATGAGAATATCTAGGTATGGTCATGTATATAGGCATCACGTTCGAGACAAGTAGACCGACTCCTGCCTGCATCTACTACTATTACTCCACTCATCGACCGCTATCCAGCATGCATCTAGAGTATTAAGTTCAAGAAAACAGAGTAACACCTTAAGCAAGGTGACATGATCTAGAGGAATAAATTCATGCAATATGCTAAATACCCCATCTTGTTATTCTCGATGGCAACAATACAATACGTGCCTTGCTGCCCCCTACTGTCACTGGGAAAGGACAACGCAAGATTGAACCCAAAGCTAAGCACTTCTCCCATTGCAATAAAAACCAATTTAGTAGGCCAAACCAAACTGATAATTCGAAGAGACTTGCAAAGATAACCAATCACACATAAAAGAATTCATAGAAGATTCAAATATTGTTCGTAGATAATCTTGATCATAAACCCACAATTCATCAGTCTCAACAAACACACCGCAAAAAGAAGATTACATAGAATAGATCTCCACGAGAGAGGGGGAGAACATTGTGTTGAGATCCAAAAAGAGAGAAGAAGTCATCTAGCTACTAACTATGGACCCGAAGGTCTGAGGTAAACTACTCACACTTCATCGAAGGGGCTATGGTGATGATGTAGAAGCCCTCCGTGGTGGATTCCCCTTCCGACGGAGCTCCAGAACAGGCCCCAAGATGGGATCTCGTGGGTACAAAAGGTTGCGGCGGTGGAATTAGGTTTTTGGCTCCGTATCTGATCGTTTGGGGGTACGTAGGTATATATAGGAGGAAGGAGTACGTTGGTGGAGCTTCGAGGGGCCCATGAGGCAGGGGCGCGCCCTACGGGGAGCGCCCTCCACCCTCGTGGCCGCCTCTCTTCTTTCTTGACGGAGGGTCCAAGTCTCCTGGATCATATCTGATGAGAAAATCACGTTCACGAAGGTTTCATTTCGTTTGGACTCCGTTTGATATTCCGTTTCTTAGACATACTGAAATAGGAAAAAAATAGCAATTTTGGGTTGGGCCTCCGGTTAATAGGTTAGTCCCAAAAGTAATATAAAAGTGGAAAATAAAGCCCAATATGGTCCAAAACAGTAGATAATATAGCATGGAGCAATAAAAAATTATAGATACGTTGGAGACGTATCAGGCATCCCCAAGCTTAATTCCTGCTCGTCCTCGAGTAGGTAAATGATAAAAAGAGAATTTTTGATGCGGCGTGCTACTTAGAATAATTTCAATGTAAATCTTCTCAATTGTGGTATGAATGTTCAGATCCGAAAGATTCAAGACAAAAGTTCATATTGACATAAAAATAATAATACTTCAAGCATACTAACAAAGCAATTATGTCTTCTCAAAGTAACATGGCCAAAGAAAGTTTATCCCTACAAAATCATATAGTTTAGTCATGCTCCATTTTCATCACACAAGAATGCTCTCATCATTCACAACCCCGATGACAGGCCAAGCAATTGTTTCATACTTTAATAACCTCAAACTCATAAACCTTCACGCAATACATGAGCATGAGCCATGGATATAGCACTATGGGTGGAATAGAATATGATGATGGGGGTTATGTGGAGAAGACAAAAAAGGAGAAGATCTCACATCAACAAGGCTAATCAATGGGCTATGAAGATGCCCATCGATTGATGTTAATGCAAGGAGTAGGTATTGCCATGTAACGGATGCACTAGAGCTATAAATGTATGAAAGCTCAATAGAAGAAACTAAGTGGGTGTGCATCCAACTTGCTTGCTCAGGAAGACCTAGGGCATTTGAGGAAGCACATCGTTGGAATATACAAGCAAAGTTCTATAATGAAAAATTCCCACTAGTATATGAAAGTGACAAAACAAGAGACTCTCTATCATGATGATTATGGTGCTACTTTGAAGCACAAGTGTGGCAATGGATAGTAACATTGTCCCTTCTCTCTTTTTCTCTCTTTTTTCCTTTTTTTGGGCCTTCTCTTTTTTTTATCGCCTTTCTCCCTTTTTTATTTTATTTATTTTTTTATTCCTCACTTGGGACAATGCTCTAGAAAATGATGATCATCACACTTCTATTTATTTACAACTCAATGATTACAACTCGATACTAGAACAAAGTATGACTCTATATGAATGCCTCCGGCGGTGTAACGGGATACGCAATGAATCAAGAGTGACATGTATGAAAGAATTATGAACGGTGGCTTTGCCACAAATACTATGTCAACTACATGATCATGCTAAGCAATATGACAATGATGAATGTGTCATGAAGAACGGTATGGTGGAAAGTTGCATGGCAATATATCTCGGAATGGCTATGGAAATGCCATAATAGGTAGGTATGGTGGCTGTTTTGAGGAAGATGTAAGGAGGTTTATGTGTGAAAGAGTGTATCATATCGCGGGGTTTGGATGCACCGGCGAAGTTTGCACCAACTCTCAATGTGAGAAAGGGCAATGCATGGTACCGAAGAGGCTAGCAATGATGGAAGGGTGAGAGTGCGTATAATCCATGGACTCAACATTAGTCATAAAGAACTCATATACTTATTGCAAAAATCTACAAGTCATCAAAAACCAAAGCATTACGTGCATGCTCCTAGGGGGATAGATTGGTAGGAAAAGACCATCGCTCGTCCCCGACCGCCACTCATAAGGAGGACAATCAAATAACACCTCATGTTTCAAATTTGTTACATAACGTTTACCATACGTGCATGCTACGGGACTTGCCAACTTCAACACAAGCACTTCTCAAATTCACAATTACTCTACTAGCACGACATTGATATTATCACCTCCATATCTCAAAACAATTATCAAGCACCAAACTTTTCTTAGTATTCAACGCACTCAAAAGAAAGTTTTACAAATCTTGAATACCAAGCATATTATTATTAAGCAAATTACCATGCTATTTAAGACTCTCAAAATAATCTAAGTGAAGCATGAGAGACCAATAGTTTCTTTAAAACAAATCCACCACCGTGCTCTAAAAGATATAAGTGAAGCACTAGAGCAAAACTATAAAGCTCAAAAGATATAAGTGAAGCACATAGAGTATTGTATCAAATTCAAATTCATGTACGGATCTCTCAAAAGGTGTGTACATCAAGGATGATTGTGGTAAACTAAAAAGTAAAGACTCAAATCATACAAGACGCTCCAAGCAAAACACATATCATGTGGTGAATAAAAATATAGCTCCAAGTAAAATTACCGATGGAAGTAGACGAAAGAGGGGATGCCTTCCGGGGCATCCCCAAGCTTTGACTTTTTGGTGTCCTTGGATTATCTTGGGGGTGCCATGGGCATCCCCAATCTTAGGCTCTTTCCACTCCTTGTTCCATAATCCATCAAAAGATTTCACCCAAAACTTGAAAACTTCACAACACAAAACTCAACAGAAATCTCGTGAGCTCCGTTAGCGAAAGAAAACAAAAGACCACTTCAAGGTACTGTAATGAACTCATTATTTATTTATATTGGTGTTAAACCTACTGTATTCCAACTTCTCTATGGTTTATAAACTATTTTACTAGTCATAGATTCATCAAAATAAGCAAACAACACACGAAAAACAGAATCTGTCCAAAACAGAACAGTCTGTAGTAATCTGTAACTAACGCAAACTTCTGGAACTCCAAAAAATCAGCCAAAATAGGACGACCTAGGCAATTTGTTTATTTATCAGCAGCAATTGGAATCACTATTTTATCACGTTATGGTGATTTTTAACAATTGTTTTCGTGAACAGAAAGTTTCTGGAAATTACAGCAAGATCAAATAACTATCATCCAAGAAGATCCTATAGGTTTAACTTGGCACAAACACTAATTAAAAGTTAAAACCACATATAAACAGAAGGTAGCTGGATTATTTATTCCTAAACAGAAGCAAAAGCAAATAAACTAAAAATAAAATTGGGTTGCCTCCCAACAAGCGCTATCGTTTAACGCCCCTAGCTAGGCATAAAAGCAAGGATAGATCTAGGTATTGCCATCTTTGGTAGGCAATCCATAAGTGGCTCTCATGATAGATTCATATGGTAATTTTATTCTCTTCCTAGGGAAGTGTTTCATGCCCTTCTTTAAGGGAAATTGGAATCTAATATTCCCTTCCTTCATATCAATAATCGCACCAATCGTTCTAAGGAAAGGTCTACCAAGAATAATAGGACAAGAAGGATTGCAATCTATATCAAGAACGATAAAATCTACGGGCACATAATTACTATTTGCAACAATAAGAACATCATTAATTCTTCCCATAGGCTTCTTAATAGTGGAATCCGCAAGATGCAAGTTTAGAGAGCAATCATCAAAATCACGGAAATCTAGCAAATCACACAAAGTTTTGGGAATAGTGGAGACACTAGCACCCAAATCACATAAAGCATAAAATTCACGATCCTTAATCTTAATTTTAATAGTTGGTTCCCATTCATCATAAAGTTTTCTAGGGATAGAGACTTCCAACTCAAGTTTTTATTCATAAGATTACATCAAGGCATCAACTATATGTTTAGTAAACGCTTTATTTTGACTATAAGCATGAGGAGAATTTAGCACGGATTGCAACAAGGAAATACAATCAAATAAAGAGCAACTTTCATAATTAAATTCCTTGAAATCCAAAATAGTGGGTTTAGCAACATCTAGGGTTTTATTCTTTTCAATTCCACTTTTATCAATTTCATCATCAAGATCTAAATACTCCGAATTTTTGGAACGCCGTCTAGGTAAGGGTGGATCATATTCAGTTTCATCAAGATTCATATTGCAAAACAAAGATTTAATAGGGACACATCAATAACTTTTAGATCTTCATCTTGATTTTCATAGGGATTCGGTTTAGCGGCCATCTTATTGACTAAGGTAGCCTGCATATCCGAAATTTCAGCAGTCAACTTCTCAAGACGAGCAATTTGGGATCTTATACCATCAAATTCTTTAGACATATCATCGAGCTCTTTATTCATATAACTCATAAATATTTTTTGTTCCTTAAGGTCGTTTCTGAAGAAACTATTATGCTCAAATTGCAAAACCATAAAACTTCTGACGTTGCTTTCGATCTCTTCTAACCTTTTAAGGTGAAGATCACCAAATCCAGGTAGAGCCATCGAGACTAACAAGCAATCCAACACACGAGCAAACAAAAAGGCAAGCGAGAAAAAGGCAAACGGAAAAGAGAGGGCGAATAAAACGGCAAGGGTGAAGTGGGGGAGAGGAAAACGAGAGGCAAATGGCAAATAATGTAATGCGAGAGATAAGGATTGTGATGGGTACTTGGTATGTTGACTTTTGCGTAGACCTCCCCGGCAACGGCGCCAGAAATTCTTCTTGCTACCTCTTGAGCACTCCGTTGGATTTCCTCGAAGAGGAGAGGATGATGCAGCAAAGTAGCGTAAGTATTTCCCTCAGTTTTTGAGAACCAAGGTATCAATCCAGTAGGAGGCCACGTGCGAGTCCCTCGTACCTACACAAAACAAATAGCTCAACCAACCAACACGATTAGGGGTTGTCAATCCCTTCACGGTCACTTACGAGAGTGAGATCTGATAGAGATGATAGATAATATTTTTGGTATTTTTGATATAAAGATGCAAAGTAAAATAAAAGGCAAAGTAGAAAGCAAAGAAATAATAAAGTGATGGAAGATTGATATGATGAGAATAGACCTGGGCGCCATAGATTTCACTAGCGGCTTCTCTCAAGAGCATAAGTATTTCTACGGTGGGTGAACAAATTACTGTTGAGCAATTGACAGAGTTGAGCATAGTTATGAGAATATCTAGGTATGATCATGTATATAGGCATCACGTCCGAGACAAGTAGACCGACTCCTGCCTGTATCTACTACTATTACTCCACTCATCGAGCGCTATCCAGCATGCATCTAGAGTATTAAGTCCAAGAAAACAGAGTAACGTCTTAAGCAAGATGACATGATGTAGAGGAATAAATTCATGCAATATGATAAATACCCCATCTTGTTATCCTCAATGGCAACAATACAATACGTGTCTTGCTGCCCCTACTGTCACTAGGAAAGTACACCGCAAGATTGAACCCAAAGCTAAGCACTTCTCCCATTGCAAGAAAAACCAATCTAGTAGGCCAAACCAAACTGATAATTCGAAGAGACTTGCAAAGATAACCAATCACACATAAAAGAATTCAGAGAAGATTCAACTATTGTTCGTAGATAATCTTGATCATAAACCCACAATTCATCGGTCTCAACAAACACACCGCAAAAAGAAGATTACATCGAATAGATCTCCACGAGAGAGGGGGAGAACATTGTATTGAGATCCAAAAAGAGAGAAGAAGCCATCTAGCTACTAACTATGGACCCGAAGGTCTGAGGTAAACTACTCACACTTCATCGGAGGGGCTATGGTGATGATGTAGAAGCCCTCCGTGGTGGATTCCCCTTCCGGCGGAGCTCCAGAACAGGCCCCAAGATGGGATCTCGTGGGTACAGAAGGTTGCGGCGGTGGAATTAAGTTTTTGGCTGCGTATCTGATCATTTGGGGGTACGTAGGTATATATAGGAGGAAGGAGTACGTCGGTGGAGTTTCGAGGGGCCCACGAGGCAGGGGGCGCGCCCTAGGGGGGCGCGCCCTCCACCCTCGTGACTGCCTCTCTTCTTTCTTGACGGAGGGTCCAAGTCTCCTGGATCATATCTGATGAGAAAATCACGTTCCCGAAGGTTTCATTCCGTTTGGACTCCGTTTGATATTCCGTTTCTTCGAAATACTGAAATAGGCAAAAAACAGCAATTCTCGGCTGGGCCTCCGGTTAATAGGTTAGTCCCAAAAGTAATATAAAAGTGGAAAATAAAGCCCAATATGGTCCAAAACAATAGATAATATAGCATGGAGCAATCGAAAATTATAGATACGTTGGAGACGTATCACAAAGTAATATGGAAGTAACGGTAACAATAGCAAAAGTATTATTTTTGGGTTTTGTAGTGATTGTAACAGTAGCAACAGAAAAGTAAATAAGCGGTGAACAATATGTGAAAAGCTCGTAGGCATTGGATCAGTGATGGAGAATTATGCCGGATGTGGTTCATCATGTAACAGTCATAACATAGGGTGACACAGAACTAGCTCCAATTCATCAATGTAATGTAGGCATGTATTCCAAATATAGTCATACGTGCTTATGGAAAAAAACTTGCATGACAATATGACATCTTTTGTCCTACCCTTCCGTGGCAGCGGGGTCCTAATGGAAACTAAGGGACATTAAGGCCTCCTTTTAATAGAGTACCGAACCAAATCATTAACACATAGTGAATACATGAACTCCTAAACTACGGTCATCATCGGGAGTGGTCCCGATTATTGTCACTTCGGGGTTGCCGGATCATAACACATAATAGGTGACTATAGACTTGCAAGATAGGATCAAGAACTCACATATATTCATGAAAACATAATAGGTTCAGATCTGAAATCATGGCACTCGGGCACTAGTGACAAGCATTAAGCATAGCAAAGTCATAGCAACATCAATCTCAGAACACAGTGGATACTAGGGATCAAACCCTAACAAAACTAACTCGATTACATGATAAATCTCATCCAACCCATCACCGTCCAGCAAGCCTACGATGGAATTACTCACGCACGGCGGTGAGCATCATGAACTTGGTGATGGAAGATGGTTGATGATGACGACGGCGATGGATCCCCCTCTCCGGAGCCCTGAACGGACTCCAGATCAGCCCTCCCGAGAGAGTTTAGGGCTTGGCGGTGGCTCCGTATCGTAAAACACGATGAATCTTTCTCTTTGATATGTTTCTCCCCGAACACGAATATATGGAGTTGGAGTTGAGGTCGGTGGAGCTCCAGGGGGCCCACGAGGCAGGGGGGCGCCCCCCACCCTCATGGAAAGGGTGTGGGCCCCCTGACCTTGATTCTTTTGCCAATACTTTTTATTATTTCCAAAAATAATCTCCGTGGAGTTTCAGGTCATTCCGAGAACTTTTGTTTCTGCACATAAATAACACCATGGCAATTCTGCTGAAAACAGCGTTAGTCCGGGTTAGTTCCATTCAAATCATGCAAGTTGGAGTCCAAAACAAGGGCAAAAGTGTTTGGAAAAGTAGATACGACGGAGACGTATCAGTGGACGCCGCGCCGGTCAGGTTCCCAGCCGGTTGACACGGCTTTCTTTTCGGCCTCGGAGGGCTAGGCTGATGGTGATGCCGAGTAGGGCCTCGATTGACATCCATGGCTTCCAGGAGCATTGGATCGATCTCATCCCGTCGGCCCCGACTGATTTAGAGAGCACATTGCAGTTCAACAACATGAAGGAAGTCCTGTTCCTTTCCATTGGTGATGGATTTGTGGGGAAGGAGACATCAAACTTTCAACTACGGCGAGGATATCTCTGGGGTTCAAGGTTCTTTTCTCTATTTTCGTATTATGTCAGTATTTTTTTCATATACACTAACCACACAACCCACTACTTCAGGCCCAATGCAGCCCGATGACCGTCCAATACTCTTTATCTTCCCCCGTTGCCATATAGGCCATGTAATAGCGCCTACTTCTATAAACACAACAATTGACGTTTGGCGCTCCCTCTCCTAATAATAAGTTAATAACTAAGATGGCGCTCCTCTTCCTCTTCCCATAGTCTCCACAAGTAACTGATTGATTATTGTTTAAAGTATGTGCTCTACCTCACCTTATTTCTCATTGTGCTCCAGCACGGCTGGGTGTCTGCCATAGCACTCCTACTGCAACCATCGGTCAGCAACTACCTCCGATTTCCTCCACATCCTCTATGACATGTTGCTACTTGCATCACAAATTTGCATTTTCTTAGGTGGTGCCTGCTGGACGACGTCCAAGTGTTCATCTTTGCTGGTCTTCCAATCTCTGCATATACAGGTATTTTAGGCACCTACTGGTACGTTTAAAACTAAATTTAATTTTGCTTGATTGAATCTGTAACCTTTTTTCGTAAACCTCCATGCTTATTGAATCCCTCTTATCAAACTTATGCTTTCTGTGTGTAATGCTTCACAAAACTGCATGCTTATTGCATTCCTCTAATTAAACTACCAGGATGATGCCGACATACCTACCAGGTATAACAACACTCACATGCCTATAATGCACATGATTTCATTATAACTAGATGAACTACATACATGCTCTCTTTTTATTAATCAGTTGGCTTAGCCCATAAGAGAATTATCTTATCTAGGTGTAGCTACAGGAACAAGATTGTAGTCTCCCCAAAATACACAAGCAAGAGCATGTATTGCTTATCAGAGCCTACATAAAAAATTTCTCACAAGTATGAATTCTTTCCTTCAAATATTTACAATTCCAGATATTCTCCATACGCAGCAATGCAGACAATAATAATCCTGCAACCAACTCTGAACATCCGGAGTAAACCAAATATGCAGAAAAATTAGGTAATTTGTACTGACATACTTCAATTTTTAATTCCAACCTTATTTGTGGTACTTGCAGATTAACAAAGTTACGTTTCACAATACATGCAGGATAACATCCGTTGTGCTATTGCCAAAAAATAATCTTCGCCTTCCATTGTAACCCAGAAATGTTATCAAATGAAATACTTATGTTTCGTGCAACAACACATCTACGTATGATATTGAGTGCGACCACATGCATCTGCATGGATATATCAAGAAATAAGAACAGGATGGATGCCGGAGCCTCCTCAGAGCTCAGTGATTCTGGGCCGTCGGATCGAATTTTTGATGCATTTTGGACCGTTGGATATCACTCCCGATCGACCTCGTCCGTCGGATCAAAAAAAATTACTGCTAGAATGAATAGTTACCGTCGTTCGTGCCACCGCGCGTAATTACCGTGCCCCCACAGGGGCATTTTTGTCATTTCACATGGCTGGAAAAATATCCAATAGCGACAGGTGTGACCTAGCCGTCTCTCCTCCTCACTCGCGCAGCCGCCTCCGCTCCCCAACCCTTTCCCCGACCTCTCCCTTCCCTCGTACCTCGCCGCCCCATCCACATCGCGCCGCCGCCGCCCCTCAAACCTCGCCGCCGCGGACCTCTCTCACGCCCGCGTTCTTCCTCCCGCGCTCCTACCCCTTCTTCCCCAGCCGCTGCCGCCACCGCCGCCCCCATCCCCCCCGTCACGCCGTCGCAGGTCTCCTCGCGCAAGCGCATGACCTCGCCATCCCTGGGACGATCTGGGCCGGCGCGCTTTTGGACGATCTGGGGCGTCGAGCTTGGCCCTCGCCATCCCTGGGAGGGCGTCGACGAGCTTGGCGAGTGCCAAGTCGTCATCCTCGCGTCGACCTGCCCCTCCCGGTGCGCTTGGTAGCCCGACGACTCGAGCGTGGTGTCCACGTTGGCACGCGGTGGGCTCAAGCGGCCCTTCCCGCCGCCGTCGCCGGCAAGTTCATCAACGCGCTCATGGCGCGGCAGCACGGCTCCGTCAAGCCCAATGAGGCATCCATCCCCGAGGGCGGCGAGCCGAACCTGGGCCTGGACAAGGGATTCAGCTTCTCCAAGCACTTCTTCGCCAAGTACGAGCTCGGCGAGGAGGCCGGCTACGGTCACTTCGGATACACCTGCGCCGTCAAGGCCAAGAAGGGCGAGCACAAGGGTCAGTACGTCGCCGTCAAGGTCATCCGCAAGGCCAAGGTCCGATACTCCTCCTCTTGCCATTGCCATGCCCTCTCGTTCTCGACTTACTTGCTGCCATTGAGTCTCTTGCTGTTTATGTTCAGTTGCATACTCTGCATTTTAACACTTCTTTTTCTACCTGTGATTAGGTATCAGGCATGTCCGTCTGAATGATGTTGTCATGTGATCAGCGTTGATCCCTTGGCGTTTAAAAACCAGTCTATGTTGCCATCTCCATCCAGCACACATACATGCTTGCGTCCTCATCTATGAACCGTGCTCCACTCTGGAAGTTTTACTCTCCCTAATATTAGCCACACTGATTTTTTACTATCCCTGAGCTTATTTTTGTGAATTTGTCAGATTGCAGTTTGGATTGAAAGGTGCTCGATGATTCGCTTCGTAGGACCACTGCTGCTCGCATTGATTTCGTTGTTACACAGGTGTTTTGCTAATCGCATTTGTCAATATTGTTCTTTGCACTGACTTTCATATGCAAAAAGCATACAATGCTAATATGGAATATTAGGCTTTCAAGTTTCATGGTACTTCCTATTTCTTCTTCTCGACACAACTTTGCTCATTCGAGAAAAAATCACGGAGCCTTGGTTCCCATATTATTTTCTGTTTCGTGTGTGTTTATTGTATGATTGATTATATCCATTTCTAATAGGGATAATATGTTGATGCTAGAGGTTAAACTCTAAAATCTGACAAGGGCAATGTGTTCCGCCTCCTCCTGCGGTTGCTCGTCCCTCCTCCTCCACCCAACCCCTAACCCTAGCAGCTCCCGCCGTCGCCGCCGTCTACTTCGCCCAGCCTGCCGGACCGCCTCCGTCCACTTCCCCGGCGTCATCGCGGTCGTCCTCGCCTGCACACGGCAAGAGGAGCGCCCCCACCCTCTCCTCTCCTCCTCCCCTCATCATGAGCCAGGACAGGGAGGGCCACCGTGGCCGAGTAGGTCAAGCAACGCGTCCAGATCACCGAGGAGCCACCCGCAAGGTCGGCCATGGCGCGACCGAGCAAAGCATGTGAGGAGGGAGACGTTATTCCTCTTTCCCGCTACATATATAGGTCTATATATCGTGATTCGTAGTCATGGCCACCGTCCAGAATGCTCGATTCAACTGGGCAGCAATGATATTGTGGTGGCAGGTGGTATGGAAAGCATGTCGAATGCTCCGAAATACATGTCGAAAGCATGTCGATTCAGGGTGTGCCTTGGACTCAGGATTCTTACTATTTTTGTACTAGATGTGGTGGTCTTATTAGTTAGTCAGTGCCTCGTATAGTTAGGATGCATATCCGGTTAGAACAGAGTCATATATGCATTGTTAGAATATTTTCATGTGTATTTATTTGTCTGAGGTGTGTTTAGCTGGTTTCCCTTCGGCCATTTTCATTACATAAACAAACAAATGTAACCAAATTATTCATTGCACATATTTTATGCTATACAACTTGTTCTTTCTTTCCTACAAAACTCCTACTACTTTTTATTTGAAGAACACCACTGAAATTTCATTACACATGAAAGGAATTACTGCGACTACCTGACACCTGAGTATTCAGTGTGTATCTTTCAAGGTATATGTCTTAAAAAGAAGTCCAACTGTTCATTATACAAGGAATTACAATTGGTAGCATGTAACTTGACTCTTATTTGTCGCATAAAGTAGTGGAATGATTGCTGCTTGTCCCTGATCTTCACACTTCATTTGTTGCAGTCCTTGCTTCTTTGTTTCTGGGCCATATTAGCTGAATAAATGCAAAATGCACGACGAAGTTTTCAGTAGGGTGCTGCTACGGTATTATCAGAGGAAATAATTATATTTTCCTATCCTTATGTTTACTCCATAGCTTTTGATTTTGTTCTTGTGCCAGACCTTGAAGCTCCCGAAATGCAAACACGAGGAGATAGGGATGTCAAACTGAAACAAAGCCTAGCCGCCACCGGCCGTCCTCCTACTGCGCCGACTTGCACCATCTTTGCCACCTCCCCAAGCCGACGTGCATCGCCTCCCTCCTCTCAACGATGTTGTCTCCGCTGCGGTGCTATGGCTGTCTCCCGAAGAAACTGAAGTTCGCCTGGTCCTCATCTGTCAATGGCGTCCCCAAGTAGCAAGGTTTGTTGTTATTCCTCCCTACCAATTGCTTCCCTACACTGCTTGATGTGTTATTCCTCCCTCCATAGCAAGAGTGTGGTGTTACATAAACATTGTTGTTGTTCTAGGTTTGATTATTTGTAGCCTTGTATGCTGCTGCTTCCTCTACTGTATGCTTAATTTGTATGTATAATTGTTTTTAAAAAAATCCATCCACGGTTTATGGCAGGATACCCAGAGAAGAACAAGCAACTTTTCTGAAAATGGAAGAGCTAGCACCAAAGAGCCCCAGCCCAATTCATGGATGGTGGTATTACGCCTCTCCTGCCTTTTTATTAAGACGAACATGCTTTGTTTGGTTAACTAAATAAGGCATCTCTTTTCTTCTCTTCTCGGTTCTCTAGCCA
Source organism: Aegilops umbellulata (assembly GCA_032464435.1). Taxonomy (NCBI): domain Eukaryota; kingdom Viridiplantae; phylum Streptophyta; class Magnoliopsida; order Poales; family Poaceae; genus Aegilops; species Aegilops umbellulata. The sequence goes on from CP136057.1 coordinate 68,243,601, forward strand.
TCTGCTTGCCTACGCTCTTGTTGGCAGAGGCCTGGCATCGTCAAAGATTATATTACTATTTGCTTGTATTTTTGTTCTTGCTCAGCTGGGTCAACTAGGAGATGGAATCATGGTTTTTTGTCTGTTATATGGATTCTGGTGGGGCCTATTTTTATTTTTGTGTGTTTCTTCTTTGCCCTACAAGTGAGCCATTGATTTGCTTGTTGGCACTGCTCTCATCATGTGGGGGAGATTTCCAGGTCTAGCTGGTTCCAAAGAAGCGGTCCTTCTTTGTCTTTGTTGTTTTCCTGGCACTTTGTTGTCAAAGTGATAATTTCATATAGCTACATTTCAAAGAGTACATCTTGGTTGCTTTGCTTGGTATAAGAATTGGGTTCAGAGCACCTTCGGGTATAAGAATTTGTTTTCTAATTCTTGCTGGTCAGTCACAAAGCATTAATTTCTGTTTGCTTTACAATTTTTTAGGAGTAATGGGAAATGATGAGCTTTTTTCCTTGGTTGCCTTTCTATTACTATGATTCGGTTTGTGATGCTCTGCTGCTCATCTAGGTTGATGGTGGAGCTGTGATCCAATGTTGGAGTGTGCCCTTTCGTCGGTGCCGTCATTCTCTCCTCCACGACTGTCGTTGTCACGAGCCCAAGTAGCTTGGTTGGGTATCGACGGTGTTGGTGGACCTAATAGGTCCTTTTCTTTCTCTAAAAAGAAAAGCACACCGAGTTATCTATGTTTTGTCTGTATGTAGTTCTATACTTTTTTCTGCTAATTTCTAAGTCCTGATGGCCATAAATAAGATTGTGTTAAATAAGATTGTGTGTTTTGGGTGATACACCTATAGAAATCAAGGACCAGGACTAACTAAAGATGAATAAAAACGCTGTACAGAGAACAAAATAGGAAAGAGGTGGCCATTGAGATGTCATGATAGATCAGAATCATGATTAGTTATTTAGTTGTTCCTCCAATAGCATCACATGTAAATGAATCTTAATATATTGAAGTTTTGTTTTTACTGGAACAGGGTATGCCCTGTTCAAATAATAATGAAAAATGTTGTTATCTCTTAAAGTAATAATAGCATCTCTTAGTTTTTTTTGTTCTGCTTGAAATTTCAGCAACAAAGAGATTACATTATATCCTTTTTGGTGGGCGGGTGAGCTAATTTGGCAATTTTCCTCTTTGGTTTATGCAGAAATTGGATGCTTCAAAGGATTTGAATGGAGTTTATTGTAGGTGAGTGTGACAATCTGCAGCCTCACATGCATCATTAGCTTCTCTTATGCTGCAACAGGTATCTTGCTAGGTTCAATTATTTCTTGGCTTAGAGCAGCAGTGCAAGTAGAGAGAGAGAGAGAGAGGCTGTTTCTTGGACTACAGCTCCTCCCATCATCTTGGCTTGCAGGTTGCCACTGTGATAGAGCCGAACGGGGTCTCGGGCCAGCTTGACACCTAGCTTCCAGTCCAGTCTGTTGCCAAATTAGCCCCCTAGCTATAAAGGTTTCAGTACTTCAGCTCATGCATGTCATCATTTTGTTAATGTGTCAAAGTAAAGAGAAAATTGATGCATTGAGTTATTAATGAAGTGGTTTGGATGAGAACTGAAATCTTTCACTTTTAAGGCTGGAGATTGTTATGAACTGTGAGTATTCATAGAGATATTCAGATCATATGAAGCAAAAGAAAGGCACATAGTATCTTTACATTGACAATGTGATTTTTAACCCATTGTGATACTGAAAACCTGATAAAGAATATATTTTATGACTGAATGTTTGACGTGGGGCTGGAAGAATTTCATTTTTGTTTTGTACATAAATCTTCTATGTAATCATGGTACTAAATGTCCTAACATATACCCGTATGTTCTGTTTATCTCCTACAAATAGTGAAATGGTCTATGTGTAAAGTATTTATGTTTAGTTATATTATGTTGTCGACGATGCGTGGTTCTGGAACATGGAGATTAACATTGAAGCTTTTGGTATCTTGAATTCTTATGCTTTGTTATTAACTTGATGTGATCCAGTTTTTTCCATTTGGCATTTGCCACTAGCCTGCTTTCAGTGTCGTATAATTAAACTCTTTTGGTTGAACTGGACGCAGATTAATTGTCCTGCCTTGCTTTTGGAACAAATTAAATGTATCTTCTTTTTCATGAGCTTGCAGATCAATTATTCTATAGATACTAATACACGCATTAGTTCCGAACAAGTACTGTAATTTCCGATGTACCAAATGATTTACAGTATAGTGAAATCTTACACGTTGGACCAATTTGATGTTTCTTCTTTCTCTTAAACCAGAAAAAATCATTGTCCTATTGAATATGTATGCTAAACCATGTTTCCTACTAACGCATCATATCATTTGATCATTACCTTCTTGACCACATCATTGGGACATGCACAGGTTCATGTGAAGTGGTGCTTATGAAGATCATCGACAAGGCAGTTGAGTGGAGTCACTTATTAGTATGAAGTGGCGCCTATGAAGTTGATCGACAAGGCAGTTGAGTGAAGCCACTTATTAGTATGCTTAGTAGTTCTGGCTTTGTAGTTGTCTCTCCTTTGTTACGCTTGTGGTATCGAACTTCCATGTCGAGTGGCTGCGTTTTTGGTGTCGATTTTCATGTCAGGTGGTTATCTTTTGTGGTCTTATGAATGCACTGAAACCAATTCTACCTTAAAATCTCAAGCCGATAATGAGCCCATGTCTTGCTTCTATAATAGTTGAATGTTTCTTCTTCATTTTATTGTTATTCTGTATGTATCCATATGCTAAATTTGGGTTACTACTGACTTAGCATTACATGCTTGATCAAAACATTGGAACCGGCACCCCGCGCCATTGGCGCGATCCCAATCTAGTTATAAACAAATGCCATGACTTCAATTTCCCCTGCAACATGTCCTAAGGCTGGTCATAGTGGGAAATAACATATACTAGTATCAATACTAGTGTATGATACTATATCCATAGTGCATAGTATCATAAAGTAGTATTATAGGTGGTCTCATTTATTGCCATGCATGACACATAGTAGCATAACATTTATTATGTTACGGTATCTACCTATGTTACTATGACCCTCTCTCTCTTCTTTAATTATCTGCCACGTAAGCATGTTTGCGAGTCCCTACATGATACTAGTTATGTTACCCCCACTATGGCCAGCCTAATTTGTCCCGCTCGACTATGTATGTAGTGCTATCACCGTGCCAATGTTTAAAAAAGGTCAAATATTACATGCATGTGCCATACTAATAGTACCTACGTTGACTGCTTAATTGTCTGGTATTTTAAATCACAATATAAATACAATTTTTGACTTTCTATACATTCAATGCTAAATTAGTTGTCTTAAAAAAATGTCTTTCCATTACCTCAAGACATCTATATAACACCACCTACCATTGTATCCCTACAAGTTCATCTTTGCTACCTTTAAATATTGACTGTTGGTAAGTACATGGACAACCAGCAAGAAGGCAACATGTATGACTATTATACATTTAAAGTTGTTTTCCGCTTCTCACTTTTGGCTTCTACCACAATTAAAAGCATGCATACCTATTTTCCTACAAGATGTAATCTCATGCACTAGAAAATTTTCTGCCCCCTTCACCAACACATGCAACGAGGGAAACCAGATACATATAGGCGAAAGTGCTTTTGTGAGCTCGAGCTCACATGCAACCTATGCTACAGTAAAATCGAAAAAATATTTAAAAAGTTCAAAAAAAATCTGAATTTTTTGACAACAAATGTTGATGTCATTTTCACGAAGAATACTATGAAACTGCCAATAGCCAACTCAGTCTTGAAGACGACACCACAAAGGGTCATTCATTCAGTGGTGACAAATTCATCTTTGAGTAGATGAAGAAAGTAATCCCACATGTTCAAATTGTTCCCAAAGGAAGGAAGCACTAGCTACGAGGAAATTTAAGCACATATTATGATATTTGTCCTTTCAAACTCTTATACAGCTATCAAATAATCAAGTAAAATAAATAATGTACTTTCATTGTCATTTCTTCATGTTTCACATAATGAAATTCCATCCAAACTATTGCAACTAATATTCCCACGCCAATGCGCGTGGGAATTGTCTAGTATTCCTAAATAGTTTATCCCCACTAACTCTATTATCTTAGCATGCAAACATGCCACCTCATCAAAGGCCCACCACAATTTGCATGAGGAAAACACTCATTATGAGTTGATCCCATGCACTGTTGGAGATATGCCCTAGAGGCAATCATGTATGATGATATTTCCTATGTGTTTATGAATATAGATAGTCCTTGGACATTATCAATGATGTGTATCAGCAAGTACGTGACTTGTTTGTGGGACTATGTATTATATGATGACTGTCCTAAAAGGTCCCTAGTCAAAAGAGTTGTGTGGACGCGCAGCCAACTAGACTAGCATATGACACGGTCGATGGCTTGGTCTCACTAGCCATGGAGCATTGGATGCTAACCGGATAATATGGACTTGGAAGGATCTGGTCGGATTTGACGTAGTCGGATCCGAGTCGAGATAAGGTCCGAATCGGACAGACCCAACTATGAGACGCAGCGATATGTCATCTGTGAGTCTCTAGTACAACATACATTCTATGTCCTAAGACTTGAGTTGACGCATGTACTCGGGATGGTGACAGACTTGCTTTGGGCCGACCAAATGCTACTCCGTAACTGGGTAGTTACAAAGGTAGGTTTTGGGTTTGTCTAGACCCATGCTGCGAGACGTGGTCGAGCAAGATGGGATTTGCCCCTCCGATCAGGAGAGATATACTCTGGACCCCTCGTGTGATCCGACCAAGATAAGCATGGCCATGCGACATGGATTATGAGATAATCCGGTTTGTGGTCGGCATCACTGGAACGAGAAAGAGGTTGGGCTAGCACAAGGATGACAGAATCGCCTTGAGCCTGACAACATATATCGTGTGGCAAAAGGGATGGAAGTGTGATGTACAGGTTCGCCTAACCAGCTTAATCGTCTGCTTGGTGGTTGGCACACCTTGCTAGAGGCCGCTACTAGCCATGTAGTTTGGAGGTGATCCGAACTGCGACCAAGCCGTCTTGAACCTAAGGAGTCGCGCGCTTAAGGGAAGGAACCTACGAGGTCGGATCCAAGGACACTGGTCGGATGTGATCCGAGCTGTGTTCGGATTTTGGCCGAGTAGACTTATGGGCTTTAGGGTCCGTGCGAGGCCCAAATGTTGAGCCCTCGATAGACGCCTATATAAAGTGGGGTGCGGCACACTCATGTGGTTGATCGCTTCGGCGCTATCACTAGGGTTTGCATGTGTTGCGAATAGACACCTCCACTCGCTGCCGGTTGTGTGATCGGACCTAGCAGTCCGCCGCACCATGTTCCTCCTGCACGCGCGGATACCATTAGAGGTGGTGCACCTGCGCCGCTCCAGCGAACCTGTATGTGGGAACTGATGACCGGCTGTTCGAGGGAGATCGGACGAGGAGGAGACGATCCATGCAGACGCCCTGCCCCAACTCTTCTTCCGTCGCACGACACTGCGCGTCTAGTGGTAACGAACTATGATCCATCTCCCGTAGCATGTTCTTGTTGTTCTGCGCGTAGGAAATTTTTAATTTGAAGTCGACGCACCCTACCGTAGAACCCAACAGTGGTATCAGAGCCTCTGCTATAGGATTTGGATTCAGATCGTATGCATATTAGATATGTGGAGGCGGCATATGAGATCTGTTGTTGTATGAGATCGGCTATGTACACGGTTGATATGATCAACTGCACGTGGGGATCGTTGAGGCTATGTTTTCTGTCAATCGGGATCGATGAGGTCGTGACAAGATCTACCCCTACCGGTCGGTTATCCGCCATCGGGGTTAACAGTGAAACGTAAATCCGAATCGGATTCGCGATGATCGATAAGATCGGTCAGATCAGAGAATTCGCGTGATCGGAGTTCAGACGTTATCTGTGATTTCCGAAAACATCGGGACCGCTGTGTGCGTAGCGCCTTGTATTTCGTACCCGATCACTCAAACCGGTAGAATGCGATTCTATGCATAACTTTATTTTGCAGGGTTTGATGTGAATAGTATGGCTCATGTGTATGTGATGCATGTGTGTAATTTATACATGGCCTGCGCATCATGTTTGTTAGCCGGCAGGAGCCAAAGTGTTGTCATTATATTGTATAACGACATGCGTGTTGACTTGTGACTCTATGTAAAATTCATTACTAGTTGTAGTAGTTGGATAATAGAGATCATGTTGGTGGCTTGGCGTCCCGGCGTGACAAACAAGATGGAGTTCCTAGATGGTCATCGGAGTCGGAGCCGACCTGGAAGAACGTCCATGAAGGAGCCATACTATTTCACAATATATGTTTATTTGTGATTGTTATGCTTCTTTTTCTATGCATGTTAGAATGGTAGTAAGGTCCCTCATGAATATCAAGCGAATTGCCATCCCCGATGTTGCACCTTCGCACGTCAAGTACGTCTAGTAGTGGGCTCATAAAATTGAGGTGCTGCTGGATGTCCTTGAACTGAAGGGTTCATGTCGGACACGGACATGCACTGCATCAGGTTAACTTGACAAGGCTATCAAAACGGTTTTGGGCCTTGTGGCAAAGAAGGTTGGGGGCGGGGTATGAGATACCCTCCCGACCGACAGGAGTCGTATAGAGATACGATTAGCAAGGAGTTGCTTACTGGATAGGCATGTTGTCTAGCAGTGATGCTAAAGCTCACTAGTCGCATGTGCTAGTCGGAACCTGAATCACTGAAAGTTTGCGGAGGGATGCCAACTTCAGTGGGAGTATTTTTTTAAGGCTAGAATTACTCTACATAAACACATTGCTTAGTGATTGCATATTTTTTGTTGTAGATCAGTGGCACCACCTGCTCAACCCAACTTTGCATTGAAATCAATTCTGGAAAAGGATAAACTGAATGGAACAAACTTTACCACCTGGTATAGAAATCTGAGAATAGTTCTCAAGCATGATAAAAAAGAACATGTTCTAGAGGATCCACTTCCAGAGGAACCTGCCGATAATGCTAGTGCCACAGCTAAGAATGCCTACTAGAAACTCGTTGATGAATCAACGGAGATCAGATGTCTGATGCTGGCTTGTATGGAGCCCGATTTGCAACAGCATTTCGAAAATGTTGAGGCTTACAATATGATCGAGAGTCTCAAGAGCATGTTTCAAACACAGGCTAGGACCGAAAGGTTCAACGTCTGGCGATCCTTGATGGATTGCAAGCTGAAGGAAGGTGATCCACTGAGCCCACATGTGATCAAGATGATCGGATATGTGCAAGCCTTGGATAGGTTGGGCTTCCCGCTCTTGGATGAGCTGGCTACAGATGCAGTTCTGGGTTCTCTTCCGCCTAGCTATGGGACATTCATCTCGAACTATCATATGCACGGCATGGATAAGAAGCTCACTGAATTGCATGGGATGCTCAAAGTGGCAGAGCAGGATATTAAGAAAGGCACGCATCAAGTGTTGATGGTGCAGAAATCGGCTAAGTTCAAGAAGAGTTGGTCTAAGAAGAAGGCTAAGGCAAAGGGCACGGAGATGGTAACCTCTGCCGCTGTGCCAAAGTCTGGACTGGACTCGAAGACCATTTGCTATCATTGCAAGGAGACCGGTCACTGGAAGAGGAACTGTAGCAAGTGGCTTGCAGAGCATGGCAAGAAGGCCGGAAATGCTTCTTCAGGCAAAGGTACACTTGTTGTATATGTTATAGACATTTACCTTGCTGACATACCTAGTAGCTCTTGGGTATTTGATACCGGAACGGTTGTTCATATTTGCAACTCGATGCAGGGGCTGGTAAGAACTAGGCGTGTGGCACAAGGGGAGATTGACATCAGGGTCGGCAACAAAGCAAGAGTTGCTGCGTTGGAGGTCGGCACGATGCAGCTCCAGCTTCCTTCTGGATTTATTTTGGAATTAAATAATTGTTATTACATTCATGCACTTAGTCGGAACATTATTTCTGCCTCATGTTTGATGAGTCAGGGTTATGAATTCATTTAAAGGAAATTGGTTGTTCGTTTTATTTGAATGGTATGTTCCACGGCTATTCACCCATTGTTGATGGGCTATTTATATTGAATCTAGAACAGGAACCGGTCTATAACGTGAATGTCAAGAGGCATAAGCCTAATGAGATAAATCCGACATACTTCTGGCATTGTCGGCTTGGACACATTAGTCTGAAACGCATGAAGAAGCTCCATGATGATGGGCTCCTAACTTCGTCCGACTTCAGGTCATTCGAGACATGTGAATCATGCTTGCTCGGCAAGATGACTAAGTCTCCTTTCGCAAAGAGTTGCGAGAGGGCATCTGAGCTATTGGAACTTATACATAGTGATGTGTGTGGGCCAATGAGCACAACTACCAGAGGTGGCTATCAGTACTTCGTGACTTTTACCGATGACTTGAGTAGATATGGATATATCTATTTGATGAGGCACAAGTCGGAAACTTTTGAAAAGTTCAAAGAGTTTCAGAACAAGGTTGAGAATCAGCTCGGCAAGACTATAAAGCTTCTACAATCTGATCGTGGAGGTAAGTACATGAGCTAGGAGTTTGATGATCATCTGCAAAGCCGAGGTATAGTACCTCAGCTCACACCTCCGGGTACGCCACAGAGAAACGGCATGTCAGAACGGAGGAATAGGACCTTGTTGGACATGGTTCGGTCTATGATGAGCAAATCGGATTTACCCTTGTCATTCTGAGGATACGCTCTAGAAACTGCAGCTTTCACACTTAACAGGGTACCATCAAAATCCATAGACAAGACACCACATGAGATGTGGACCGGGAAGAGTCCCAGTTTGTCTTTTCTAAAGATTTGGGGTTGTGAAGCTTTTGTCAAGCGACTTATGTCAGACAAGCTTACACCTAAGTCGGATAAATGCATATTCGTGGGATGTCCGAGGGAAACCTTGGGATATAGCTTCTACAACCGGGAAGAGAACAAAGTGTTTGTTGCTCATAATGGGGTTTTCCTAGAGAAAGAGTTTCTCAGTTGGGAGGCCAGTGGGAGGACGGTCCGACTCGAAGAAATTCGAGGACCACTCGGGGACGGCTCGGCTGGTGATGAGATCATACCGGAGTCAGTCAGGGAACCCGTAGTGGAAGCGGCACCGGAACCACGGAGGTCGGAAAGATTGCGCAGAGTGCGTGATGTATTGTTGCTAGAGAGCGACGAGCCGGCCACGTATGCGGAAGCGATGGTGAGCCCAGATTCCGAGGCATGGCTGGAGGCCATGAGATCCGAGTTAAAGTCCATGGATGAGAATCAAGTCTGGGACTTGGTTGATCCACCGCCTGGCGTAACAGCCATTGGTTGCAAATGGGTCTATAAGAAGAAAACCGATGTGGATGGAAATGTTCAGATCCACAAAGCTCGGCTTGTCGCTAAGGGTTATGGACAAGTTCAAGGAATTGACTACGAAAAGACTTACTCGCCGGTAGCGATGCTGAAGTCGGTGAGGATCGTACTAGCTATAGCTGCATATTTCGATTACGAGATATGGCAGATGGATGTCAAGGCGGCTTTCCTTCATGAAAATTTAACCGAGGACGTGTATATGATACAGCCCGAGGGTTTTGTCGATCCGACTAGCACTAGTAAGGTATGCAAGCTCAAGAGATCCATTTATGGGTTGAGGCAAGCATCTCGGAGCTGGAATATTCGTTTTGATGAGGTCGTCACTGGTCTCGGTTTCATCAAAAGTGAAGAGGACTCTTGTTTATACAAGAAGTTAAGTGGGAGCTCGATAGTGTTTTTGATCTTGTATGTGGATGACATACTACTGATCGGAAATGATGTTTCGATGCTGAACTCGATCAAGGAGTCATTGAATGGCAAGTTTTCGGTGAAGGACCTTGGTGAGGCAATGTACATTTTAGGCATTAATATCTATAGAGATAGATCAAGGAGGCTGCTTGGCTTAAGCTAGAGCACGTACATAGATAAAGTGTTGAAGCGGTTCAACATGAGTGAGGCGAAGAAAGGGTTCTTGCCACTCTCACATGGTATAAGGCTAAGCGAGACTCAGAGTCCTTCGACATCTGATGAGCGAAGCAGGATGAGTAGGATTCCGTATGCCTCGGCAATCGGATCCATCATGTATGCCATGATATATACAAGGCCAGATGTTGCTTTTGCAATAAGCCTAATAAGCAGATACCAAACCAACCCAGGTGAGAGCCACTGGGCAGCAGTAAAGACTATTTTGAAGTACCTGAAAAGGACTAAAGAGATGTTCCTAGTTTATGGAGGTGAGGAAGAGCTCATCGTAAGGGGTTACGTCGATGCTAGTTTCCAAATCGACAGAGATGATTGTCGATCACAGTCCGGATTCGTGTACGTCATGAACGGAGGAGCAGTGAGCTGGATGAGTTCCAAGCAAGATACAGTGACCGATTCTACCACAGAAGTCGAATACATTGCGGCTTGTGAAGCTGCGAAAGAAGGTGTTTGGATCCGGAACTTTTTGGATGATCTTGGTATTTTCCTAGCCTCGGTAAAACCGTTGGACCTTTATTGTGATAATTCTGGTGCCATCACACAAGCCAAGGAGCCGAGGAATCACCACAAGGTCAGATACATAGATCGGAAATATCACCTGATACGAAAGATCGTAAAGAATGGTGATGTAGAGTTATGCAAGATTCACACGGATGTAAATGTTGCAGATCTGTTGACTAAGCCGCTTCCACAACCCAAGCATGAGGGGCACGTTAGAGCTATGGGCATTCGATGTCTATTTGATTGACTCTAGTGCAAGTGGGAGACTGTTGGAGATATGCCCTAGAGGCAACCATGTATGATGATATTTCCTATGTGTTTATGAATAAAGATAGTCCTTGGACATTATCAATGATGTGTATCAGCAAGTACGTGACTTGTTTGTGGAACTATGCATTGTATGATGACTGTCCTAAAAGGTCCCTAGTCGAAAGAGTTGTGTGGACGCGCAACCAACTAGACTAGCATATGACACGGGCGATGGCTTGGTCTCACTAGCCATGGAGCATTGGATGCTAACCAGATAATATGGACTTGGAAGGGTCTGGTTGGATCCGACGTAGTCGGATCCGAGTCGAGATAAGGTCCGAGTCGGACAGGACCAACTATGAGACGCATCGATGTGCCATCTGTGAGTCTCTAGTACAACATACATTCTATGTCCTAAGACTTGAGCTGACGCCACTCGGGATGGTGACAGACTTGCTTTGGGCCGACCAAATGCTACTCTGTAACTGGGTAGTTACAAAGGTAGGTTTCGGGTTTGTCTAGACCCATGCTGCGAGACGTGGTCGAGCAAGATGGGATTTGCCCCTTCGATCAGGAGAGATATACTCTGGGCCCCTCGTGTGATCCGACCAAGATAAGCATGGCCATGCGACATGGATTATGAGATAATCCGGTTTGTGGTCGGAATCACTGGAACGAGAAAGAGGTCGGGCTAGCACAAGGATGATAGACTCGCCTTGAGCCTGACAACATATATCGTGTGGCAAAAGGAATGGAAGTGTGATGTACAGGTTCGCCTAACCAGCTTCATCGCCTGCTTGGTGGTCGGCACGCCTTGCTGGAGGCCGCTACCAGCCATGTAGTTTGGAGGTGATCCGAACTGTGACCAAGCCGGCTTGAACCTAAAGGATCACGCGCTTAAGGTAAGGAACCTACGAGGTCGGATCCGAGGACACTGGTCGGATGTGATCTGAGTTGTGTTCGGATTGTGGCCGAGTAGACTTATCACTACTAGGAAAAGGGCTATAGATGATACGTCCACTAATGGCGCACTAGACATGTGGTGCACCATTAGTAACATTTTTTTTATTTTTCCAAAAATACTAATGGCACACCAGGGAAGAGTGCGCCATTACTAGTTACCCACACAGTGCGCCACTACTTTTTTTTGCAAAACTACTAATGGCATACATCAAGCTGGTGCGCCATTAGTAACGAGGGTTACTAATGGCGCATTTGTGGGTGGTGCGCCATTAGTAACCTGGGACCACCTAGATATTTTGGACAGCCACACCTACACACTCACTTTCCCCACTTCATTCTCTCCACCTCCTTCTCCAAGCTAGTGTCGGCTGCCTCCTCCTCCTCCTCCTCCTCACCTCATTTGCACCATAGATTCATCAAAATTAAGTGGTTAAATTACCTTTTTTTGATAGGTAAGTAAGGGGAAAGCTATCTTTATGTTGTAGATCTACTTTTTTCTCCCTAGCTCGCTCCAACAACGTGCACATGTACTTTTTATGGCCTTGCTAGATCTATGTATGTTTGTGATGTTGCATATGTTTGTGGTGTTGCATATATGTTTGTGTTTGCAGGTACCGGTATTTGAAATGCGATAGTTGCCAATATTTTGCCAGAATGTTGATTCATTTCCGTTTCGGCGAGAATTTTGGCACTATGCATTCTTTTTTGTCCTATTTTTAGGGAAAGTCATGCCAAATTTTTTCTTGGTTCTAAAATATCGTTTTGCTCTACCCCGCGGGCGACCATGGTCCGCACGATGACCGAAGGCATCGTGAATAGGTTTTTGAGCTCCGCGAAGGCCGAGATGCTTCAAAAGAATGAGACGGAGATAAGATGTCTGTGTCAAAGATGCAAGCTAAAGAGCCTTATTGCGGATCCGGATTCCGGGTAGGTGCGGGAGCACCTGCTCTTGTGTGGTTTCATGGATGGCTATCGGTGGCAAGGTGATGAAGATGACTATGAAGTCGTCTATGGGGGCCGGGCAAGAAATGAGGAAGGGCAGCAAGACAACCACCGCGGCGAGGGCGGGCGAGAAGACGAAGAATCTCCAGGACATGATCACGACGGTGATGCTGTACACAGTCATCATGTAGAAGATGTCGGACATGATGATGAGGAAGATCAAGACGAAGGGCATGATCATGAAGATGAAGATGCCGGAGCAGACGACGATGGAGGCTAGGTGCAGGACCCTCATATTCAAGAGCTGCTTCTCAAGCAGACGGATAACGCAAGAGCTGTCGCCCGAGAGAAAGCCAAGCTGGATCAACTCGAGATAGATGCGGTTACTCCATTGTATGAAGGATGTAGGCCCGAGGATACCCGCCTGAAAGTAACGCTCATGGCTCTGGAGATGAAGGTAAAACACAAAATGACCGACGCATGCTTCGACGAGAACATGTCATTCTGGCATGAACGTCTTCCCAAGGGGAACAAGTGCTCGACAAGTTTCGAGGAGGCGAAGAAAATCGTGTGTCCTCTGGATTTACCGCACGTGAAATACCATGTGTGCATGAACAATTGCATCATTTATCGGGACGAGCACGCGGAGTCTACCATGTGTCCGGTGTGCGGCGTCACTCGATACAAGAAGAGGAAGAAAGCTCCTCGAAAAGTGGTGTGGTACTTTCCGATCACTCCTTGTCTGCAGCGGTATTTCACGGACCCTAAGGTAGCAAAGCTCCTGCGTTGGCACGCAGATAGGGAGGAGAAGAAGCAAGAAGATGACGGAAATGATCCAGAGATAAATAAAAAAATACAAGATGCTGAGTCACCCTAAGGATGCGAGCCAATGGCAAGCATTGAACTTCGAAGACCCAGAATTTGGGAACGATCCAAGGAACATCGTGCTGGGCGCGAGCACCGATGGAGTCAATCCATTTGGCAGCCAGAGAAGCACACATAGCACCTGGCCTGTGTTTGTGTGGATGTACAACCTTCCCCCTGGTTGTGCATGAAGAGGAAGTACATTCACATGAGTATTCTAATTGAAGGGCCAAAACAACCAGGGAACGACATCAATCTGTATCTGGGGCTGCTGAAAGAGGAGCTAGACACGCTATGGAAAACGCCAGCCAATACGTGGGACGCCGCAGAGAAAGAACACTTCCCTATGAGAGCCCCACTGCTCACGACGGTGCACGACTATCTCGGTTACGGATATCTTGCGGGGCAGGTGGTCCACGGATTTTCTGGATGAGCCAGGTGCATGGATGACACAACGTATCGCCAGCTAGATAGAGATCCCGGGTCTTCAAAAACCGTGTTCATGGGACATCGAAGGTGGCTTCACGACGATGACCCGTGGAGAAAACGCAAGGATCTGTTCGATGGTGAAACCGAACCCCGAAGACGCCCGCGTACGAGGAGCGGCGAGGAAATAGACGGGCTGTTGAAAAATTGGAAAGATTGCCCACTGCCGGGAAAGAAGCAAAAGGTGCCAGAGCCGGGAAAGAAGCGAAAGGCGCCAGAGCCGCTGCTGAAGGTATGGAAAACGAGGTCTGTTTTCTGGGACTTGCCGTACTGGAAGATCCACTGTGTGCCTCACAGCCTTGATGTCATGCATATCACGAAGAACGTGTGCGAGAGTCTGCTTGGTACCCTGCTCAACATGCCAGAGAGGACCAAAGATGGGCCGAAAGCAAGGGCAGACTTGAAATCAATGGGCATCAGGGAGGAGCTTCACGCTAATGATGATGATGATGAGGCGAAGCAGGACACAAAAAGTCGTCGCAAAGGCAAAAAGGCCAAGAAGACCGGAAATGACTACCCTCCCGTGTGCTTCACTCTAAGTCAGGAGGAGATCGAGCAGTTTTTCACGTGCCTCGTAGGAGTAAAACTTCCTTACGGTTACGCAGGGAAGATAAGCAGATACCTAGACCCAGCAAAGCAGAAGTTCAGTGGGATGAAGTCTCACGACTGTCACGTGCTGATAACGCAGATACTTCCAGTTGCAATCCATGGGATCATGGACGCGCACGTCCGTGAAACGCTATTTTGCCTATGCGACTTTTTCGACATCATCTCTCGGAAGTCGGTTGGCGTGAGGCAACTCAGAAGGCTACAGGAAGAGATCGTGGTGATACTATGCGAGCTTGAGATGTAATTCCCGCCCGCATTCTTCGACGTTATGGTGCATCTGCTGGTCCATATCATGGAGGATATCATCCAACTCGGGCCGACGTTCCTGCACAGCATGATGCCGTTCGAAAGGATGAATGGTGTCATCAAAGGATACGTTCGCAACATGTCACGTCCAGAGGGAAGCATAGTCAGGGGCTTTCTGACCGAAGAGTGCATCTCCTACTACATGAATTATCTAGGCATCGAGAACCCCGTTGGTCTGCCCGTCAACAGGCACCTCGGCAGGCTCGCTGGATGGGGTCACCGTGAGGGTCGCCGCGAAATGCATGTCGACTTCAAGGGTCGACTCGCCGACTTTGAAAGAGCAAACCTAGTCGTGCTACAACACATAGACGTGGTCGATCCTTGGGTGGTAGAGCACAAAACCTTTATTGAGAAGACGTACAATGACCGAGACCAACAGAGGACGAACGGAGATATAATCAAAGAGCACAACTCATGTTTCACGCGTTGGTTCAAGCAGAAGCTTCTGTCGTACCCTTTACATGAGGATTCTTCCGCGGAAGAACAACTCATATTCGCCTTGTCACAGGGCGTCGAGCACAACCTAATGACCTATGAGGTGTACGATATCAACGGCTACACATTCTACACCGAGGACAAGGACATGAAGAGCGATGGTTATCAGAACTCCGGGGTAACGATGGAATCCTACACCGGTAACGACAAGGACAATTACTATGGAAGGATCGAGGAGATCTGGGAGCTAAGCTACGCTGGAGAGAAGGTCCCGGTGTTCCGTGTCAGATGGGCCAAGAGCGTCCTAAAAGAAGACCAGTATTTCACCACCATAGTTATACCCGAAGCCAAATCCTAGACCGCGGGCGCAAACATCACCGCGAAAAATGAGCCATGGGTACTGGCTTACCACGTGGACCAATGCTTCTTCATTACCGACCCGTCAAAGCCCAGTCGTGTTGTCATGAGGAGAGGCAAAAGGAAGATCATCGGAATGGATAGAGTAGCCAATGAGCAAGACTTCGACAAGTACGGCGACCCGAAGATCAAAAATGACGACGACGATGAATTAGCAGCATACACCACAAGAAGAAGCAGGACCACCCTACCTAAAGGACGTATGTTCCATAGAAGAACTCCATTTGCAAAAAAGAAGGGCAAGAAGATTGTGAACAGATAGCTAGCTAAGATCGATTGTATTTAAATCGTAGTCTTCATTTCTCGATTGTATTTCATGGGCACTTTTTGATATCATGAATATGTTTTCAATTGAATATTCATGAGAACACTCGATCTCGATCCCCCTCCATCTCGATCTCGATCCCCCTCCATCTCGATCTCGATCCCCCTCCATCTCGATCGCTATCCCCTCCATCTCGATCTCGATCCCCCCCCGCACCCTCCCCCGCTAGCTCCACCGCCGCCGACGACCCACCGCACCCTCCCCCGCTCCACCGCCACTGACGAGCACCCCCCGCACCCTCCCCCGCTAGCTCCATCGCCGCCGATGACCCACCGCACCCTCCCCCGCTCCACCACTGCCGACGAGCACCCCCTGCACCCTCCCCCGCTAGCTCCACCGCCACCGCCGACCCACCGCACCCTCCCCCGCTCCATCGCCGCCGCCGACCCCCCCCCCCCCGCACCCTCCCCCGCTCCACCGTCACCGCCGGCTGATGACCCATAAGTATAGGGGATCTATCGTAGTCCTTTCGATAAGTAAGAGTGTCGAACCCAACGAGGAGCAGAAGGAAATGACAAGCGGTTTTCAGCAAGGTATTCTCTGCAAGTACTGAAATAAGTGGTAACAGATAGTTTTGTGACAAGATAAATTGTAACGAGCAACAAGTAACAAACGTAAATAAAGTGAAGCAAGATGGCCCAATCCTTTTTGTAGCAAAGGACAAGCCGGAACAAACTCTTATATAAGGAAAAGCGCTCCCGAGGACACATGGGAATATCGTCAAGCTAGTTTTCATCACGTTCATATGATTCGCGTTCGGTACTTTGATAATTTGATATGTGGGTGGACCAGTGCTTGGGTGCTGTTCTCACTTGAACAAGCATCCCACTTATGATTAACCTCTATTGCAAGCATCCACAACTACAACAAAAGTATTAAGGTAAACCTAACCATAGCATGAAACATATGGATCCAAATCAGCCCTTTACGAAGCAACGCATAAACTAGGGTTTAAGCTTCTGTCACTCTAGCAACCCATCATCTACTTATTACTTCCCAATGCCTTCCTCTAGGCCCAAATAATGGTGAAGTGTTATGTAGTCGACGTTCACATAACACCACTAGAGGCTAGACAACATACATCTTATCAAAATATCGAACGAATACCAAATTCACATGACTACTAATAGCAAGACTTCTCCCTTGTCCTCAGGAACAAACGTAACTACTCACAAAGCATATTCATGTTCATAATCAGAGGGGTACTAATATGCATATAAGATCTGAACATATGATCTTCCACCAAATAAACCAACTAACATCAACTACAAGGAGTAATCAACACTACTAGCAACCTACTAGCACCAATCCCGGACTTTGAGACAAGAATTGGATACAAGAGATGAACTGGGGTTTGGAGATGAGATGGTGCCGGTGAAGATGTTGACGGAGATTGCCCTCTCCCGATGAGAGGAGCGTTGGTGATGACGATGTCGATGATTCTCCCCTCCCAGAGGGAAGTATCCCCGGCAGAACAGCTCTGCCGGAGCCCTAGATTGGTTCCGCCTCATGGCGGCAGAGTCTCGTCCCGAAAGATTGCTTCTTATTTTTTTTCTCATCAAAAGACTTCATATAGCAGAAGATGGACATCGGAGACCCACCAGGGGGCCCACGAGGTAGGGGGCACGCCCTAGGAGGGGGGGGCGCCCCCCACCCTCGTGAGCAGGGTGTGGGCCCCTTGGCCTTCATCTTTGGCGAGGATTTTTCTTTATTTCTTTTAAGATATTCCGTGGAGTTTCAGGACTTTTGGAGTTGCGCAGATAGGTCTCTAATATTTGCTCCTTTTCCAGCCCAGAATTCCAGCTGTCGGCATTCTCCCTCCTTATGTAAACCTTGTAAAATAAGAGAGAATATCCATAAGTATTGTGACATATCGTGAAATAACAACCCATAATGCAATAAATATCGATATAAAAGCATGATGCAAAATGGACGTATCAACTCCCCCAAGCTTAGACCTCGCTTGTCCTCAAGCGAAAAGCCGATAACAATAAATATGTCCTCATGTTTAGAGGTAGAGGCGTCGATAAAAATAAAATACGGACATGAAGGCATCATGATTATTCTCATAACAACAACATATATATATTTTGTCATATGATTACTTATGTTCAAATGATGATCAATTCACAATGCGAGAGTATGAATCAGAAACCTTATTGAGAACCAACAAACTATAACCTAGTCATTGAAGCAATTGCAATTTATCATAACATCAGAAAGAGTCTATGTCAGAGCTAAAAAGCAAGTCCACATACTCAACTATCATCTAGTCCTTCATAATTGCTAACACTCATGCAATACTTGTGGTTACGGAGTTTTAATCGGACACACAGAAAGATAGGGGCTTATAGTTTTGCCCCACAACCTTTTACCTCAAGGGTAATGTCAACAATAATACTTCATGCTCCCCTACATCCAATTAGATATATATATCATGTTCTTTCCAACATGCTGGGCTTGCCAAAGGATAAAATGAAAAAGGAAAGGTGAAGATCACCATGACTCTTGCATGAGGTAGAGGATAATAATAAAAGATAGGCCCTTCGCAGAGGGAAGCAGAGGTTGCCATGCGCTTTTATGGTTGGATGCACAAAATCTCAATGCGAAAGAACGTCACTTTATATTGCCCCTTGTGATATGAACCTTTATTATGCAGTCCGTCGCTTTTATTACTTTCACATCACAAGATCGTATAAAGCTTATTTCTCCCACACCAATCAATCATACATATTTAGAGCAATTTTTATTGCTTTGCACCGATGAAAACTTACTTGAAGGATCTTACTCAATCCATAGGTAGATATGGTGGACTCTCATGGCAAAACTGGTTTAAGGGTATTTGGAAGCACAAGTAGTATCTCTACTTGGTGCTGAGAATTTGGCTAGCATGAGGGGGAAAGGCAAGCTCAACATGTTAGAGGATCCATGACAACATACTTTATCTCAGATATAAGAAAACATAACTCATTACGTTGTCTTCCTTGTCCAACATCAACTCTTTAGCATGTCATATTTTAATGAGTGCTTCCAATCATAAAAGATGTCAATGATAATATATCTATATGTGAAACCTCTCTTTCCTTATTACTTCCTATTAATTGCAACGATGACAAAGCTATGTCTGCCAACTCCAAACAACTTTTAATCATCATACTCTTCCTATGTGAAGTCATTACTCTCAATAAGATCAATATGAGCTCTTTGTTTCTTTTTTTATTCTTTTTCTTCTTTTCTTTTATTCACTCAAGATCATGGCAAAATAATCAAGCCCTTGACTCAACACTAATCATTATATATATATATATATATATATATATATATATATATATATATAGCTCACGGACTCGATTACATAGAGAGATCACAAAGCAAAACTCAAAACTAGATCATGCCATCAACTTTCTTCTACTAGATCAAGATACTACTAATAGGATCGAACTAAGAAAACGGTAAAGATAGGAGTGTGATGGTGATACGATACCGGGGCACCTCCCCCAAGCTTGGCAGTTGCCAAGGGGAGTGCCCATACCCATGTGATTATGTCTCCTTTGTTGGTGAAGAAAAAGGTGGAGGTGATGTTGACTTAGTTGATGGCTTAGACTTCTCCCTTAATTTGCGCTTGAGGACGGCATTTTGATCCCTCAGATCATCAATCTCCCACTCCAGGGTTAATATCTTTTTGCATAAGTCCTGCTTATTTTCCCGCAGGAGACGAAAAGGAATAAACTTGAACTTGGGTTTCTTTACCCTATCAGGGAGACTTGACTTTTTGAACTCCACGTGCATGTCCCAAGGTTGAGGTAATGGGGCTTCATCTTCATCTGAGCTCGTCTCCCCCTTCCCCTTGGGTTCATAGTCCTCTTCTTCCTCCGTGGTCCAACCATCGTGTTCCATATCTCCATAGACCTTGGGATTTGCTAAATTATCATCCACATAGCTTTCTCCTTCCAAATCCTGGGAACACATGTTGATCTAATCTGCAGCGGGACAGCTCAAAAAGAAAACAGAGGATATTTGCATGATACGGAAGTCAAAACCTTCGGGAGTATATATAATGAATTTTTACCGACCAAAATGCGTATCGTGCAAGAAAACGGAGTCCGGAAGGCACACGAGGTGCTCACGAGGTTGGGGGGCGTGCCCACCACCCTCGTGGGGCCCTCGTGTCCTTCCCGGACTGCTACTTATTTTTCTATTTTTCTAAATATTCCAAAACAGAGAAATATTGCCTTAAAATTGTTTTGGAGTCGGTTTACTTACCGTACAACGTAGCTATTCCTTTTCGGAGTCTGAAACCGTCTGGAAGGTGTCCCTTATGTATTCCTCCAGAGTTACGGTTTCAATAATATTGGTTTCAACATTTATGGGGTTACCTGAGATATAATGTTTGATTCTTTGACCGTTTACCACCTTCGGATTTGTGCCTTCGAAGTTGTTGATTTTTATGGCACCGGAACGATAGACCTCCTCGATAACGTAGGGGACTTCCCATTTAGAGAGAAGTTTTCCTGCAAAAAATCTTAAACGAGAGTTGTATAGCAATACATAATCACCTACATTAAACTCACGCTTTTGTATCCTTATGTCATGCCATCTTTTAACTTTTTCTTTAAACAACTTGGCATTTTCATATGCTTGGGTTCTCCATTCATCAAGTGAGCTAATATCAAATAACCTCTTCTCACCGGCAAGTTTGAAATCATAGTTGAGCTCTTTAATGGCCCAGTATGCCTTATGTTCTAGTTCGAGAGGTAAGTGACATGCTTTTCCATAAACCATTTTATACGGAGACATACCCATAGGATTTTTATATGTAGTTCTATAAGCCCATAATGCATCATCAAGTTTCTTGGACCAATTCTTTCTAGACCTATTAACAGCCTTTGCAAAATTAATTTGAGCTCTCTGTTACTCAATTCTACTTGACACTAGACTGTGGGTGATAAGGAGATGCAATTCTATGATTAACGCCATATTTAGCAAGCATTTTACGGAAAGCACCATGAATAAAGTGTGAACCACCGTCAGTCATTAAATATCTAGGGACTCCAAACCTCGGAAAAATAACTTCTTTAAGCATCTTAATAGAAGTATTATGATCAGCACTACTAGTTGGAATAGCTTATACCCACTTAGTAACATAATCAACAACAACTAAAATATGTGTGAATCCATTAGAGGCATGAAAAGGTCCCATATAATCAAAGCCCCAAACATCAAATGGTTCAATAACAAGTGAATAATTCATAGGCATCTCTTGACATCTACTAATATTGCCAATTCTTTGACATTCATCACAAGACAAAACAAACTTACGGGCATCCTTGAAGAGAGTAGGCCAATAAAACCGGATTGCAATACCTTATGTGCAGTTCTATCTCCAGCATGCATATGTGGGTGGACCGATAATTTGATATGTGGGTGGACCGGTGCTTGGTGAAGTGTTATGTAGTCGATGTTCACATAACACCACTAGAGGCTAGACAACATACATCTTATCAAAATATCGAACGAATACCAAATTCACATGACTACTAATAGCAAGACTTCTCCCTTGTCCTCAGGAACAAACATAACTACTCACAAAGCATATTCATGTTCATAATCAGAGGGGTACTAATATGCATATAGGATCTGAACATATGATCTTCCACCAAATAAACCAACTAGCATCAACTACAAGGAGTAATCAACACTACTAGCAACCTACTAGCACCAATCCCGGACTTTGAGACAGGAATTGGATACAAGAGATGAACTAGGGCTTGGAGATGAGATGGTGCTGGTGAAGATGTTGATGGAGATTGCCCTCTCCCGATGAGAGGAGCGTTGGTGATGACGATGGCGATGATTTCCCCCTCCCTGAGGGAAGTATCCCCGGCAGAACAGCTCTGCCGGAGCCCTAGATTAGTTCTGCCAAGGTTCCGCCTCGTGGCGGCGGAGTCTCGTCCCGAAAGATTGCTTCTTATTTTTTTCTCATCGAAAGACTTCGTATAGCAGAAGATGGACGTCGGAGACCCACCAGGGGGCCCACGAGGTAGGGACGCGCCCTAGGAGGGGGGGCGCCCCCACCCTCGTGAGTAGGGTGTGGGCCCCCTGGCCTTCATCTTTGGCGAGGATTTTTCTTTATTTCTTTTAAGATATTCCGTGGAGTTTCAGGACTTTTGGAGTTGTGCAGAATAGGTCTCTTTGCTCCTTTTCCAGCCTAGAATTCCAGTTGCCGACATTCTCCCTCCTTATGTAAACCTTGTAAAATAAGAGAGAATAGCCATAAGTATTGTGATATATCGTGAAATAACAGCCCATAATGCAATAAATATCGATATAAAAGCATGATGCAAAATGGACGTATCACCGACCCCCCGCACCCTCCCCGGCTCCACCGCCGCCGAGCACCCCCATTTGATAATATTTTCAAATAACAAATTTGATGATATTTTTTAAAAAATTATTACTGTTTTTATAAAAAAATTATTACTATTTCATATTCATTTTCTAAAAAAAACATACTAATGGCGCACCGGTCGGGTGGTGCGCCATTGCTATCAAAAAAAGATTTCTAATGGTGCACCGCTCGGGGGTGCGCCATTGCTATCTAAAAAAAAGATTTCTAATGGCGCACCGCTCGGGGGTGCGCCATTAGTAATCTTCCCCCTAGCTCTATTTCGCCCGACCCCTTCGTCCCTCCCTCTCTCACCAGATCCACTTTCCCCCGCTGCCCCGACCCACGCCGCCGCCGCCCCGCGCCCCCCACCACTGCAGCTCCGCCATCGCCGACGCCTCCGCGACCTCGTCGTCGTCGTCAGCCTCCCTGTGTCGGCCCCTGCCCTGCCCCCCCCATCGCCGTCGCCGACAACCCCTGCCCTCCGTCTCCGTCGCCGCCCCCAGTGAGCCCCTGCCCTGCCCCCCTTCGCCATCGCCGACAGCCTTCCCTTTAACAAGCAGGCGCTAACGCCCCATCTCTTGTCTCGCTCGCAGGCACCGAAGAAGGAGAAGGCCTCGGCGGCGTCGTCGAAGCCGGCCAAGTCCCGCGGCGGCAAGCAGAAGAAGAAGAGCAAGGGCAAGCAGAAGAAGAAGAGCAAGGGCGACGGCAAGCAGAAGAAGAAGAGCAAGGGCGCCTCAGGGTAACGCCCGCTCGCCATCCCCCCTCCTCCTGCAGTATGTTTGTTCCTCTGCCAGCGACCTACCGTTGCTCAACTCATGTTGGAAAGAAATACTCACTTTTCTGCCGTCTAGTCTGCCTCTGCAGAATTGTGTCCATGAGCAAACTGAATCAGCAAAACAAAATCTTGTCCCAACACTAATACTTGTGTTCTGAGAAAATCTGAACCCTGAGCATTGTTTGTGTTTTTATCTAGTGAGGGAATCGTGTGGTGCAGCAAATTGTTTCTGTTTCTAACTCCTTAGCTGCCACATACACACATACAGACCGCACGTACAGGGATGCACACATACAGAGACTCTTGCTTTTATGTTCAACACTCGAGTAGTCTCCAATTACTTGTGCAGAGTGAGCTCATCAGGCAAGCACCAAAGCATTTCAATTGCGGTTGAACGATTGTGATGCACACAACCAATCAAGTACGCACTTTTTTTTTGAGATAGAATCAAGTATGCACTTTCGCCACTGTAAGTCTGTAACCATTTACTGAATGAAATCTTAATTTGAGTCTAGGTCCAGCAAAATTTGCGTAAATAAAACACAATTCAACAGTAGTACTCAAGTAGGTTTATTGACTCTAGGTTTTCAGTGATACCGGTGTGCAGAGTCAATCATGTATACAAATTCCATCCTAGTGCACAGCCACTTTGATTCTTGGCTGTACAAATTCAGTTAGGTACTGTCAAAAACTTGAGCTACTGTCAAAAAAATCAGTTAGGTACAGTTAGCATCATGCAAGAAAATGGCCATAATGTGCCCTGATAATGATGTATTTTGTCATAAAAATATATAGTGGACTGCCATGATAATGACATGCTGCTAGTAGTTACTTCCATGAGTTGTTTTATTGACATGGCACATTTGCAAGGGAGTTTTATATATCTTTAGTCACTGTTCATTAACAGCAAGTCAGTTTTGTTTATAGTTGAAAGTAAGTGTGTGGTTTGAAATTTTGATCTGATTATGGCATCTAGAATTATGTCAGTTTTGTTTTGTAACTAGAAGACCAAAGTGTGTTACTCACCTGGGATCTTAACTGTTGGGGATAGTATTGTAACTAGAAGACCATGTATTTTCAGACTTGAGCTAAAGATTTGGGGGGGTAGTATTTCTAATTTTAGAGCACCTTTGCTGGATGTATTTTACAGCAGTTGTTGCAATCAAAACAATGCTTGTGGGTTGTCCTATTAGGTTGACCATGTATTTTATAGCAGCTGTCAGAATAAACCTGCTGTTGCTGCTGTTATGCCTGTATTCATTGCTGCTGCTGTTGTACTTGTGGATGATGTTGTACTTGTGATGATGCTATACTTGTGATCTTCTGAAATGACCCATTGGCGACTTCATTACGCGGGGATAATGATTTTGCAGGTACCCCGAGAGGCCCTTGAGTTTGTCGGAATGTTGATTAACTTCTGTTCCGGCAAATTCGGGTACTCCATATGTCCTATTTTCAGCAAAGGTCATGCTGAAATTTTCCGTGAATTTTAGCATGACTTTGCTAAAAATAGGACATATGGGGTACTTGTGACTAATGCATGGGCCGGGGTATCTTAGTACTTAATTAAGTAGGATCAACTGCCCCGCCATTCTTGCTGCATTAAACCATAGGTGGCAATAGAGCCAAGTGATTAGGCCCAACTTAGAATTCTCCTTCCCAGCTTAGCTTTTAGGGTGCCTCGGTGTCGACAAACCCTAAATGATAAAACCTTGGCTTTTAGGGTGCCTCGATGTCGATAAGAACCTAAATGATGAAAGCTTAGGCTTTTAGGGTGCCTCGGTGTCGACAAACCCTAAATGATAAAAGCTTAGCTTTTAGGATGCCTCGGTGTCAACAAACCCTAAATGATGAGACCATGATCTTGTTCCTTGACAATAACCAACTTTTTGACCAAACGTTTTTCCTATTTAGAGCGAAACATGGCCCACAATGATGAGGCCGGCGGTTCGGGTGGCAAGCAATTCTGGGAGCTGTCCCAGGAGATGGAGGAACAACCTCACCGCTATGAGGACGCCGCGGAAGACACTGATCCTGACTACACAACCCATAGTGGCGTCGGGGATGACACCACTGATGGTGCCGCTGAGGATGCCACCACTGATGGTGCCGCCGAGGATGCCACCACTGATGATGGCAGCGCACGCACAGATGGCAGCCAACCGAAGAGGCAACAGAAGGACTGACGCTCGAACGTGCTCCGCACCGTCAAGGAGGAATTTACTGAAGTGGACTCCGACGGGCATCCAACGGAGCCCAAACAAATAGTCAAGGGGTACTCGGTTCAGCTCGGGTGCATTCTCCGGAGCACCGCCTCGATCAACACCGAGAACCTAAGGCATAAGGACCGAGCTAATTTGCGCACCCTCCTCTTCACGAAGTTGCACGAACAATACAAGTTCCCCGCTGAATTTGAAAACACATGCCTCTCAGGGAATAAAGTGAACAGTGCCGCCCTCATGAAGATGAGCACGACCCTGTCTACTTGGAGAAGCTCGGTGAAGAGAATGATTGACAAAGGTGATAGTTATGAGAAGATCAAGGCGAAAAATACTTCGATCAGCGAAGATGACTACAAGGAGTTCAAGATCAAGTGCAAGAGTAGCGGAACCTCCGAATCAAGTCAGTGGGGGAAATAAATGCGGGAGTTGAACTTAGGGGAACACAAACTCGGTTCCCGCGGATACAGAGTGGCGGAGCCTATATGGGACAAGGAGGACGCGGAGCGTGCCGAGCAAGGCCTACCGCCCCGCTTCGAGAAATACCGTGACAAGCAGACCAGGAACTATGTCAGGGCCCGGTACAAGGAGGACCCGGTAACAAAGGAGCTTACCACGGATCCGAAGACCAGGGCGCTTGAGCTTGTTCTGGTAAGGAATACACCCCCGCGTAATTAGCTCCGTATGGTTGCATTCTAATTAATGAAGCCAAATTTCTAAATGGTTCACATTCCTTCCATAGGAGACTGAAAGCAGTAGTGCGGGGTCGTCTCAGAGCACCCCTTGGGACAGCACTCTAAATAGGGCGTTGAACATAATGAAAAACAAGGATAAGCTCAGTAAGCCATCGTCAGCTGGTCATGTGGCCGGCAAAGGCTTGTCCACAAAATGGTCGTCATACTATAACGCTGGTGGGCGAAAGGAGAGAAATACCAGCTTGGAAAGCCAGTCGCGCGAGGTTCAAGAACTCAGGGCACAAGTGGCGCGGATTCCGGAGATTGTCCAAGAGCAAGTGCAACAACAACTGGGATCGACGCTCACCGGCATTATCTCTACTTTCATTCATGGGCTGACGACGTGGATTGCGGGCGGCCAACAGGGGCCGCCCCCGATTCCCAACTTCACGGCCAGCAACTCGCACAACGCGCAGGCGGCTCCATTGGTGTCTCTAGCGGAGGCGGTATTGGTGTCTCCGGCGCCGGCACGGGCATTGGAGCTTAATGCACCCGTGTGTACGCCGGCCAGCACCTCGGCAGCAAGCGGCCCCTCCGTCAATTGCATGCCCGCCGTTGGCGGTGCCTCGACATTAGCCGAGCTCGACGCCATCATCACGGTAACTAATTAAGCCTCTCGGTCGAGGACTTTATCTCCTTGCCTTTGACTGGGCATCCCTGACGCCCTACATGTTTTCGCAGGGTGCCGCCGACGTTCCGTGCACTCTCCTGCACTTCATGAACGATGAGTTGGTCGATGTCGCCAAGGGCAGAATCGTTCAATCGGGCAACCCCGTGTTCCACGGTAATCCGATGCCACCCACCGTGTATAGGGTTCAACTGGTTCGGGTGCTGCCAGGCTGCGATGACTTGTTACCTCTGTATCGACCCCCTGGGGCCGACGAAGATGATGTGATGACCCTCAGCGCCTGCCTAAGCTGGCCCCTACTTTGGCCGAAGAGCCAGATTCGTTTGGGGGCGGGGGACACCACCCCAAAGACAACACCGCCGGTCGTGCCGGCGCCAAGCCATGGCAAGACTGCCGCAACGCTACCGGACATGCCGGACATTCCTATGGCACAGGATCCGAACAGGCATATGGCACAGGATCCGGTCGACGACGACAACGACAACAGTACATTTACCAACGTCGATAAGTACTTTGCCGAACATGGGTACGATGACGAATTCTTGGGGCCTCCTTCTCAAGAACCCAACCCTACAAAAGACGATCGCGATCTAGCTGGTACTGCGGAGAAACCCAATTGCAATAGGCGTCGTTTGGCGTTCAGTTCTCAGGAGACGCCTCCAGCTGCCGACTTCACCGAGCCTCAGATAGCCGAGGTGCGAAATATTATCAGCCCCAACACACTCAAGAAGGCGGTCTGTGAGCAGAACTCGGCCCCATTACAACATAAGAAGAAGGGACGAAAAAGAAAGAGTAACAAGGGTGCGAGCCAGCCGTCACCGAGTACGATCCGTGCTCAGGACGGGCCACCTTCACCTAAGGATATCTCGAGGAGGGTGCATGTGGCGGGTAGGCTGATGCTACCGACTAATATGCTCAATGCTGCAACCGGTGCTATGCGGAGTCTGCATGACAGTGTTCTTTCTTTGGAGAAGCGGCGTCTCAGAGAGAATGACGTGGCATACCCGGTTTTCATGGCCAAGGTGCCAGAGGGCAAGGGCTTTGTGGATAACTCCATCGGGGGTACGATCGTCCTGCGGTTTGATGACATCTTCGCTATGTTTAACCTTCATCCGCTGCACTACACCTTTGTTCGGCTATTTTTGCTGAGTATGGAGATGCGCATCATTAGAGACAAGACCCCGGACATCGTGATAGTCGACCCCTTCTACATGTGTGCCAAGATCTTGGGCAGCGCTGGGGACCGACAAGTCGTGAGTTCTTACCTCGAAGGTGTCATTCTGGCAAACCCAGATAAGGATAACTTCCTCGTGCCTTACTTTCCCGAGTAAGTCGTCCCCTCAACCGCCCCGTAACATATGATTTCTTAGATTTTGATCATTTTTTTAACATTTCGTGTTTTGTGAAGTGATACACATTGCACACTCATCCTCTTGAGCCCGAAATATTCCGTGGCCACGTATTTCGACTCGGACCGTCAGTCGAAGAAAGACTACACAAATATCAAGAAAGTTCTTGATGATGTTCTCCCCGGCTATGCCAAATCTGGAGGCACCTTCACCAAGCCAGTTCGTAAGTACGGCAAGCACGTGTTCGTCCACAATACGACGTTCTGTTGCGTCAAGCAGCCGCCTGGCGGTCAGAAGGATGCCTACTGCGCCCTCCATCACATGCGGGCGATCGTACGGGACCATAATTGTCGTGGATTTGTCACGGCAGTTGTCCTGGCAAAAGGACTTAGTCGTGGAGCCATCGCAACGGGTTAGTTTGAAGGGGTTAGAGCGGACGCAAGGACACAGAGTTTATACTAGTTCGGCCCCTTCAATGAAGGTAAAAGCCTACGTCTAGTTGTGATGGGATTGATGGGTTTCGAGGGCTAGGGAGCGATAAGCTTCGCCTAAACCTCGAGTTGTTGTTTTTCGTCCCCAAACCGCTGTCGGGTCGTCCCCTTATATACACGGGTGACGCCCGTCGGTCTGCAAAGTCCCGACCTCCGGTTTATAAACGTGCCCGGGTCGGTCTCTCTATTCCTAACTTACAATGCAAGTTTACCTCAGGCCGGTTTACACCGTAAACCTCTAAACCGATTACAGGCCTTGGGCCCTTCTATTTCTCCTTGGGCTTTTACCATCTCGGGTCCATTGACGGAGGTAACCCGGGCCCTGTAGGCCGGTTTACCCCAAATAGCAATATCCCCAACATTAGGCCCCAGATTGATTTGAACAGGTTCATGTCAATCCTTAATAAGAATTTCTGTCTTCAAATGTCTTCCGGTAACTGTTGAACTGCCGTTTCTTCGTCTCCTTTTGCTGCGGTAAACCGATATGACGTCAGTGCAAAGTTACCGTCTCCTTTTGCTAATCCGCAATAATCAGGTCGACGGCTGGGCTCCCGAAATCTCCGGCCCCTGGATTCGCGCGCCTGGCACGCGCGCCGCGCCTTATAAATAGGACTTGAAGGCCATCTTCCTTTCCTTCCTTTCGTCCCCTTCTTCGTCTTCCTCGCGACCCAGACCTCGGAGCTCCGCCGCCGCCGTCAGCTACTGCATCAACTCCGGCCGCTGCATCAACCTGATCGGACCAGAGCACCGCGGCGACTTTCCACATCTGTTTGGATCCCGGTAAGGCCCCTGTTCTTCTTGCTTTAGATCTGTTCTAGGGTTCGTCATCCTGCTACTGTTTCTTGTTCTTCCTCATAGCAGCTTTTTCGAACAGATGATGATACCTGTATCGTGATTTGTAGTCCCTCTCAGTGTTCGCCATAAATCTGTACTCATCTCCTTAGATCTCACTCATTTCCCTGCTTGTCGAACTTATGTTGTTCTGCTGTGAGCCAAACCTCATATTTTTACTTCTTTTTCGCCCTAGCGGTAGATCCATTGCTTTGAAAGAATCCGTACGGGATCTGTTTCTGCTTTCATATTCACAACTGTTAGATCTGGTCGGTTTAACTTCTAGCAAAGCGAACAAACCAATCCACACATCCATTAGTCCCCTTGATGAACCGCTGGATGATATCATTGTAGATAACCTTACTCTATATAAGAGCATCTTCGGTTTACACTCACACTTTGTTCTCAAAACCGGAACACCTTTGTCTTTGTAGATTTTCTCATGGCGAAACAGGTGTACGAATGCAACTGGGTTCCCTCTCGCATCACTGAGACCCAACTAAACAACTTAGTTCTGACTGGTGCTTTGAGTAGCAAAAATGCCATCCATTGGAGGGTTCCAGGAAACGAATGTCCTCCTACCCCACAGGAGGGAGAAGTGGTGGTGTTTGCGGATCACCTGGCCCGGGGTTTTAATCCACCCGGTTCAAAATTTTATCGGGACGTCCTGGCTAACTTTAGGTTGCGCCCACAAGATGTTGGTCCAAACTCAGTCACGAATATCTGCCATTTTCAAGTGCTTTGCGAGGTGTACTTCCAGGAGGAACCCACTGTAGAGCTGTTCCGGGACTGTTTTCATTTGAACCGACGTACTGAATTCACCGACGGCCCTAATATGGAACTGGGTGGTATGACGATTCAAAAGAGGAAAGAGGTGACTTATCCTCACGCCAAGTTGCATAGTCATCCGCAAGAATGGAATTACACTTGGTTCTATTGCAAGGATACTTCCCCTGCTGAAGAAAATCCACTGCCCGGATTCCGTCCAGAGAGACTTAGCAATACACACCCCTTCCCCCCAAGGCTAACCGCCAGAGAGAGGAGTAAGTATGCCCCTCAGCTGTCCAAGCTCAGAGCCTTCATGGCTAACGGTTTAACGGGGGTAGATCTTGCCCGTTGCTGGATTTCATGGAGCATCCTGCCCCTTAGCATCCGCTCCGGTTTAATGTGCCAATACACGGGCCGGGTTGATGATCCTTTGAGGCACTGCAACATTCAGCTGACGGAGGACGAAGTCACTGAAGCTGTGAAAAAGATGCTGAATGAACCGGAATATGCTTGCGCCCGAACCGGCCTGCTTCCATTTTGTGCCACAAACAAACCACCTGCTGTAAGTATCTCCCCTCTGTTTGTTATAGAATTTATGATCTCCTTATACACATATTGCTAACTCCAGTCCTTTCTGAGACAGGGAGATGATCCGTTTTGGAGCAAGAAGTTTCAAGAGCCGACCGAAAAGGTAACCCGACCAAAAACGAGGGTGAAGAAGCCCGCTCAGAAGAAAAGGAACACCGCTTCCTCTACTCCGGATTTAGAGGAAGATGATGTGGGTAATCCGGACCTTGGGGTAGACCTCGATTCAGTTGGCTTACTTTTTATACGTCTTATTGATGATGACATTTGTCAGGACGACGCTGAAGCGAGCAATGCTGAAGGCCCAGAGGTAACTATTCTTTCTTCTGATGCCGTTCCTTTGCCTTTGAAAAAACCTCGCCAAGCAAACCGGAAAATTAAATTTTCTCATCCTCTTGCTTACTTGGATCCCAAATTTCTTGTGAAGACCCAGCAACATGAAGCTCGACGCACCACCCGGCATAGCGGCCAGGTAGTTACCTCCGCCGGTTTACCGAACAGCCTGGTTCGGAAACGCCGCTCAGAGGTCTCCGATTTATGCGCTAGCTTTCCTTCTAAAGCAGGTTTAACTCGTCAGCCTCTTAATCCATCTGACTCCGATTATCAGGTCACTTCCCATTCATCTTCTGGTGAATCTTCAGCCACTCAACTGCCACCGCTGAAGACAGTTATTGGGTAAGTTGGACCGATCACAACATATCTCTGTATGGGTCTCTTAATCCATCTTATACCGTTTTTTCAATCTTTGGGTTTTTTCCAGGGCTAAACCTAGACCGAGCAAGAAGGCTCGTCTGGATAACCCGGCTGAAGGAACTGCCGCTCCTGAACCGGAGAAAACTCCTGGTGCTGATGCTCTGGGTCGTGAAGATATTCAGAATTATCTATCTCCGCAAGATGACACCTGTGCTGAAGAAAGGCCTACCAAACCTGCCAGCCGTACTAATCCGCCTGCCAGTCCTGTTCGGGTTGAGGAATCCATCCCCCCTTCTGGAACTATTGATAAACCGACAGGGCCACTGCAGAGCAGCGACTCCAAGGATGATGATGTTGTGATTACCGGCATTGGCCGCTCTGAACCGGGGAACACTGCTACTTTGGCCAAGCATACTGCCAAGGACGAAATCTCGGCCATAAAGGGCAAATGGGACGTTGACTCCTCAACATACGCCGCTTTAAGCGCCCAAGACATTTATTCTGGGTACCTGAACCGACTGTACACCAGTCGCGATTATGAAGCTGGTATGATCAGGATGATGAAAGAAAAACTTGAGGTAACTCTCTTGTGCTTCCTTCTGTTACAACCTAGCTTCTCAATCTGATCCGAATCCGAGATGGTAACCCAAATCATGCTGCCTTGACCACTAAGGTCCGGTTTAAAAACCCAGGGCTTCAACATAGGCCTTTAATCATAATATATACTTGTATTAATCCTGGGACTTTTTGTAGTGGAAAACATGTGTTAAAATCAAGTATGCATTAGCCCCCAAGTATCGAGCACATAACTTGCTTGTGTGGTTGATACTTCCAAACCGTGCACTATTTTCTGAACACTGCTGATGACCTGCTGCAGGGGGATTTGAAGACCAAAGAGAAACAAGTCTCGGACCTTCAGGAAACTTTAAAGACCCAGCAGGCTGAAACTGAAAAAGCGAAGGAGGAATTGACCAATGCCTTAACCGTTATGGAACAGCTGAAAGAAGACCACAAAAAGGAGCAAGCTGTTTGGGCTACTAAAAAAGCTCTTTTGACGAAGAGGGCCGAAAATGCTGAAGCTGCTCTCAAACCGGTGGTCGATGAACTATCCACCGTGAAGCGACAAATACACTCCATGACCTCTGCCGTCTTTGGTAAATTTTTCGATGCCCTTCTTCCAATTTGTACCTTGTCTGCTACATCCTATGTCCGGTTTGTAATCCATCTTGAAACACTGCAGGCTCACGTATTGGACACTTGGGTTCTGATGTGTGGATGAAACTCAAAGCTGCTTATACTCTGATTGAACAGTTGTACTCCGGAGCACAGAGAGCTATCACCACTGCATCGCACAACCACCCTGCACCGTCTCTGATTCAAGACACGTTAAAGAGGCTATCCATGCTTCCAGCCCGGATTGAAGAGTTGAAAAGATCAGCTGCTCGAACTGGAGCCATCACTGCCTTGATCCGGGCCAAAGCGTGGGTACCAGATTTCGACCCTGTCGAAGCAGCCCAAGGATACCCCAGCTTGAAAGAAGATGGTTCAGACTTTGGTGAAGATGATTTGAGGGCGATAAACCGGGCGGTGCGCCCCCTAGCTTGTCAATTGGCTGAAGAAGCAGATCTGACCCATTACCAAGCCCAATATGATAACCAGAACAGGCGAGTAGCTGCCCCGGTCCCTGAAGCGGAAAACCTTATTCCTCCAATCCGTAAGCATACCTACGCCCCTGACATTGAACCGTCTTTGCTGATTCACGAAGAAGCTGTCTTTCAAGCGCTAATGGGAATCGACTGGACCACTGCTGATTTCCAGCCAATGGGTAGCCAAGAGGATGCGGCACAAGATGATCCACAGCCTTCGAACCGAGGCGGCGAACAGGCGTAATCAACGCTCCGGTTCACCTTAATTGGTGACGTTTAATCCGTCAAAGAACAATATATTCAGGCACTACGCTGCCTTGTAATAAAATAGTTTAATACCTCTGCATTTGAATGTGCCTTCGCGCACGGGTACTGATGCTCTTTCCAATGACGTTTTCCAACTTTATGTTTCCTGTCTTTACTGAGTACACAAGATCTTTCGACCCTATGAACCGTGCTGCGCCTTTGCCAAACCCGGCCACTTGCTTCCGGGTTAAAAAACGGACCAGGCTGTGTCAGCTGAATCGGTTTAA
Source organism: Aegilops umbellulata (assembly GCA_032464435.1). NCBI lineage: Eukaryota > Viridiplantae > Streptophyta > Magnoliopsida > Poales > Poaceae > Aegilops > Aegilops umbellulata. The sequence continues at coordinate 68,277,403 of CP136057.1, forward strand.
AAGCACTTGACGTTCCGAAGAACAAAAAATACCACAATAAAGGCAAAAAAACAAAAACCAAATACGAGAGGCCAACGCGATAGTAAAACGCATGCAAATAGTGGTTGCTATGAACCGTTCAGAAGGCGTGACCATCGTCAAGACAAAATAAACCAAGCCCCCAAGAGGTGTAGCTACGGTTTAGGTCGACTAGGTTCCTAACTGAATCGTGGCAAATATGCCGGTCAAATGGCATTGCATTGGTTCGGATTCGACCAAGCCCCCAAGTGACTCAATGGCCAAGGGCCGATCAAGTGGCATTGCGTTGGTTCGGACACGACCAAGCCCCCAAATGATTCATTGGCTAAAAAGCCGACCAGAAGGCATTACCATCATCAAGACATGACCGAGCTCCCATAAGGCGTAATCTACGGTTCAAGTCGATTAGGTCCCCAACTGATTCAGTGGCAAATGTGCCAGCCAGAAGGCATTACCGTCGTCAAGACATGACCAAGCCCCCCGGAGGTGTAGCTACGGTTCAGGCCGACTAGGTCCCCAACTGACTTTATAGGGTTAGCTATGTTCTCTTTGGTTCGAATACGACCTATGTTTGAACAGGAAGCCCCATGTTTGAATAGCTATGTTCTCTTTGGTTCGAATACGACCTATGTTTGAACAGGAAGCCCCATGTTTGAATAGCTATGTTCTCTTTGGTTCGAATACGACCTATGTTTGAACAGGAAGCCTCATGCTTGAACCGGGATCTTTAAACCGGATATTAAGGGCCTCAAAGCTTTGCGGGAGTCATCTTCCCTTGAACCGGACTATAAACCGGAGTCTTCACTGTGATCCTCTTCGAAGCGACCTCAAGGGGTAAACCAGAAATTGCATTAAAGCGAATCAACTCCAGTGACCGGTTTATTGTATTAATCATAATATATACATGGTCATGATATGTACATAAGCAGAGCCCAAGGCTCATGTATAATAAGGTCGAAGATGAGCTATATTCCACGGCCTGCTGGTCTCCTCCTCTGATGTGCGCGAATCTTTGTGCTCTCGAATATCAATCAGGTAGTATGACCATTATTCAGATTCTTGCTGACCACAAAAGGTCCCTCCCAAGGCGGGGATAATTTATGCTGGTCAGACTGATCTTGAATGAGCCGAAGCACCAAATCCCCCTCCTGAAAGGTTCTGGTCCTAACCCGACGGCTGTGGTAGCGGCGAAGATCTTGCTGGTAAATCGCTGAACGGGCAGCTGCTAAGTCACGTTCCTCATCCAACAAGTCAAGAGCGTTCTGCCGTGCCTGCTCGTTGTCCGCTTCAACATACGCTGCCACACGAGGTGAGTCATGTCGTATATCACTTGGGAGAACCGCCTCTGCTCCGTAGACCATAAAAAACGGCGTAAACCCCGTGGATCTGTTAGGCGTGGTGTTGATGCTCCATAATACAGACGGTAGCTCCTCCACCCAACAACCCGGCGTCCTTTGCAAAGGGACCAGAAGCCGGGGTTTGATACCTCTCAAGATCTCTTGATTCGCTCGTTCTGCCTGACCATTAGATTGTGGGTGCGCTACCGAAGAAACATCAAGCCGTATATGCTCCCGTGCACAGAACTCTCTCATGGCCCCCTTGGATAGATTGGTACCATTATCTGTGATGATGCTGTGTGGAAAGCCAAACCGGAAGATCACCTTCTTTATAAACCGAACCGCCGTGGCAGCATCACATTTACTGACAGGTTCTGCCTCCACCCACTTTGTAAATTTGTCAACCGCCACCAGTGGGTGGGTCTTCTTATCTTTGGAACGCTTAAAAGGCCCAACCATATCGAGCCCCCAAGTCGCAAACGGCCAAGTGATCGGAATCATCCTCAATTCTTGAGCCGGTACGTGCGCTCGTCTGGAAAATTTCTGGCAACCATCACATAACCTGACCAAGTCCTCTGCATCAGCATGAGCAGTTAACCAGTAGAAACCGTGGCGGAACGCTTTAGCCACCAATGATTTTGAACCGGCGTGGTGGCCGCAATCCCCTTCATGTATTTCACGTAATATCTCGCACCCCTCCTCAGGGGATACGCACCGTTGTAGTGCTCCTGACACGCTGCGATGATGTAGCTCTCCTTTAAGGATGGTCATAGACTTGGACCGCCGTACTATCTGTCGAGCCAAGCTTTCGTCTTCTGGCAACTCACCCCGGTTCATATATGCCAGATAAGGGAGCGTCCAATCCGGGGTGACGTGAAGAGCCGCCACTAATTGAGCCTCCGGATCAGGAACAGCCAACTCCAGCTCACCGGGTAACTGTACCGATGGGTGATACAATACATCCAAGAAAACATTGGGTGGGACCGGTTTACGCTGAGAGCCCAAGCGGCTTAAAGCGTCTGCTGCCTCATTCTTTCTGCGGTCCACATGGTCCACTTGATAGCCTTTGAAATGCTCGGCTACCATATCTACTTCACGTCGGTATGCAGCCATGAGCGGGTCCTTTGAATCCCAGGTGCCAGATACCTGCTGAGCCACCAGATCCGAATCACCAAAGCACCTAACTCTGCTCAGATTCATCTCTTTAGCCATCCGAAGACCATGCAGCAAAGCTTCATACTCAGCCGCATTATTTGTACAGGGGAACATTAAACGGAGGACATAACAAAACTTATCACCTCGTGGGGAAGTTAAAACGACTCCAGCCCCCGAGCCTTCCAATTGTCTTGACCCGTCAAAATGAATGGTCCAATAGGTGTTATCTGGCTTCTCCTCAGGCGCTTGTAACTCTGTCCAATCGTTTATGAAATCGACAAGTGCTTGTGATTTTATGGCCGTCCGGGGTACGTATCTTAAATCGTGCGGCCCGAGCTCGATAGCCCACTTGGCAATCCAACCGGTCGCCTCCCGGTTCTGTATGATGTCACCCAAAGGAGCAGAACTGACCACCGTGATGGGGTGTCCTTGAAAATATTGCCTCAGCTTCCGGCTTGCCATAAAGACACCATATACCAGCTTCTGCCAATGCGGATACCTTTGTTTGGACTCGATAAGCACTTCACTGATGTAGTAAACCGGTCGCTGAACCGGATGTTCCTTTCCAGCCTCCTTTCGTTCTACCACCATCGCCACACTAACCGCTCTGGCATTCGCCGCAACATATAACAGGAGTGGCTCTTTATCTATAGGGGCTGCCAACACTGGCGGATTGACGAGCTGTCGCTTCAAGTCCTCAAACGCTTTATCAGCCTCCGGACTCCAGACAAATTGATCCGTCTTCTTGAGCATTTGATACAAGGGGATCGCCTTTTCACCGAGGCGACTGATAAACCGGCTTAACGCTGCAATCCGCCCGGCCATGCGTTGAACATCATTGACGCATTTCGGTTTGGCCAGGGAGGTGATGGCTGTGATCTTTTCCGGGTTGGCCTCAATTCCTCTATGGGACACTAAAAATCCCAACAACTTGCCTGCAGGTACACCAAAAACACATTTAGCTGGGTTGAGCATCATTTGGTACACTCTTAAGTTATCGAAAGTCTCCTTCAAATCGTCAACCAGGGTCTCCTTCTTTCGTGACTTGACCACAATATCATCCACATAAGCATGCACATTACGACCAATCTGCTCGTGGAGGCAATTTTGCACACATCGTTGATAAGTAGCCTGCGCACTCTTAAGCCCGAAGGGCATAGACACATAGCAGAAGGCTCCAAAGGGAGTAATGAACGCCGTCTTCTCCTGGTCCTTAACTGCCATCTTGATCTGGTGATAACCCGAATAGGCATCCAAAAAACTCAAACGCTCGCAACCTGCCGTAGCATCAATGATCTGATCAATCCGGGGGAGAGCAAAAGGATCCGCTGGACAAGCTTTATTCAAGTCTGTGTAATCCACACACATGCGCCAGGTGCCGTTTTTCTTAAGAACCAGCACCGGATTAGCAAGCCATTCGGGATGAAAAACCTCAACGATAAACCCAGCTGCCAGGAGCCTGGCCACTTCCTCACCAATCGCTTTACGCCTTTCTTCGTTAAACCGGCGTAAGAACTGTTTTACCGGTTTATACTTAGGATCCACATTAAGGGTGTGCTCAGCGAGTCGCCTCGGTACACCAGGCATGTCAGACGGCTTCCATGCAAAGATGTCCCGATTCTCACGGATGAACTCGATGAGCGCGCTTTCCTATTTTGGATCCAGGTTTGCACTGATGCTGAACTGCTTGGACGAATCGCCAGGTACGAAGTCAACAAGCTTAGTTTCGGCAGCCGATTTGAACTTCAAGGCCGGATCGTGGTCCGTGGTTGGCTTCTTCAACGAAGTCATGTCCTCCGGGTCAACACTGTCTTTGTACTGCTTTAGCTCCTCCGTAGCACAAACCGATTCTGCATAAGTCGCATCTCCTTCCTCGCATTCCAAAGCGATTCGACGGCTTCCATGAACCGTTATAGTGCCCTTGTAACCCGGCATCTTAAGTTGCAGATATACATAGCAGGGTCGTGCCATAAATTTTGCATAGGCTGGCCGTCCGAACAAAGCGTGGTACGGACTTTGGATTTTAACCACTTCGAACGTCAGCGTCTCTGATCTGGAATCGTGACTATCGCCAAAGACCACTTCAAGGGCTATCTTACCAACCGGATATGCAGACTTGCCAGGCACCACCCCGTGGAACACGGTATTGGTCGGTTTGAGATCCTTATCTACCAGTCCCATGCGACGGAAGGTCTCATAATACAAGATGTTAATGCTGCTCCCTCCGTCCATGAGCACCTTGGTGAGCTTATAACCTCCCACCTGAGGCGCCACCACCAATGCTAACTGACCCGGATTATAAACCCTGGGAGGGTGATCTTCTCGGCTCCATATGATAGGCTGTTCCGACCAGCGCAGATAGTGAGGCGTGGCCGGTTCGATAGCACTGACTGCCCGCCTCTGAAGCTTTCTATCCCGCTTATCCAAGCTTGTAGTAAAGACATGATACTGTCCACCACTCAACTGTTTCGGGTTGCTCTGATAACCTGATTGCTGCTGTCCGTAACCATTTTGATTATTTTGATTATTTCGGCTGTCCTGTCCGCCCGGATTACCCTGGACCCCTGGACCGGGATCTCCGCCACCGTATCCTGATCCGGAGCCTGAACCGCCGCCGGAGCTGTGATCATATTGGAAAGTGTTTGAGCTTTTGAATTCCTTCATGATATAACAATCCTTCCAAAGATGGGTTGCTGGTTCCTCTTTTGTTCCGTGCTTCGGACAGGGCTGGTTTAAGAAAAAGTTCAAACGCTCCAGATTAGGACCGGGATTTGCGCGGAAACTTGGCTGTTTCCCCTTACGCCGCTGGCCTTTATTCTATGCACTTGTGTTGGCCACAAAGTCCATGCTCCCGTCCGGTTTACGCTTACCTCCGGCTCCATTACCTGTCGGTCGATGTTGCTGGCCTTTGGTGTTGCTATTCCTCTTTCCCTTCCCTGCTTTGTCATCACCAGAGTCAGGATCCTTGGTACTGTCAGAATCCGCATACTTCACTAAGGCGGTCATGAGCGTTCCTATGTCTGTACAATCACGCTTCATCCGGCCTAGCTTTAGCTTCAAAGGGCCAAACCGACAGTTGCTTTCCAACAGCACCACGGCGGTGTCTGCATTGATGCGATCTGACGAGTGCAAAACTTCTGACACCCGCCGCACCCAATGGGTAGTTGATTCCCCTTCTTGCTGAACGCAGGCTGCTAGGTCAACTATCGACATTGGCTGTCTGCACGTGTCCTTGAAATTCTTGATAAACCGGGCGCGCAATTGGGCCCACGAACTAATTGAATTAGGCGGTAAGCTCTTTAGCCAAGTCCGGGCCGTTCCTTCTAACATCATAGTAAAATACTTGGCACACGCCGCGTCATCCACATCCAGCATCTCCATAGCCATTTCATAGCTCTCCACCCATGTCTCCGGAGGCTGGTCTGCCGTGTAGTTTGGTACCTTGCGGGGGCCTTTGAAATCTTTGGGCAGGCGTACGTTGCGCAAAGCGGGAACAAGGCACGGTACTCCCAAAGAACTGGAGACCACCCCCGGTTCAACCGTAGTCGCTGGGAAGATAGGTGTAAGCTGACGAGCCTGATGCTGCGCTGCTAATCCGGCCTCCCGCGCACGGGTGCGATCCATATTCTCGACGCCCGTCGGGTTGTTGCCGCAGAGCGCTTCACGCCTGGCATTGCTTGACACAGCCGGCTCCTCCATGCGCCTACTATGGCTCCCGCTGGGGCGAGGGGTGGAGTGAATCCGATCACGGCTTTGTGAATATGCTTCTTGTTGGGCCAACGCGGTCCTAAGGAGCTCCTTGACCCGGCGTGTCTCTACGTCCTGCGGTGAATCGCCTTCGATCGGAATGGCTTCCAGCCGAGCTGCCGCCGCGACGAGGTTATCCATCGGGTTGGAATAATGACCTGACGGTGTCGGCACGGCCTGTGGTGTGCCAGTGTTGAGACGAGGCAGGTTTATTATCCGATGCTGAACCGGGGCGCCAACTGTCGCCTCCGCATGGTTTACCCCCGGGGTGTTGAAGAGATTTCGGGCGTCGAGGGCTGCGGGCAATCGAGATCGGGATTTCCTCTTCAGGACTTCCTGAGACGCATTCTGGTCCATCATGAGCCTGTAAGCCTGTGCATCCAAAGCGGCGCGCTCCGCCGTCATCCTGATCTCTTCTGCTGCCAGCTCCGCTTTAGCTTGAGTGATCTGCTCTCTCACTTTGGCAATCTCAGCATTGTGAACCTCCTGATCCACCGGGTTGGCTTCCGCCATGAGCGCTGCCAGTGCGTCAAACAGGTCTGACAAAACTTGGGCTGGTGAACTCGTAGGGCCTCCTGCCCGCGCAGCCGTTGCCGCTGCCGATCCGGAGATCGCTGCTGCTGCAGTTGATGATCGTGGCACCGCCTGTGTTCCAGCCATGAAGATCCCAACCCGATAGGGCAGATCAGAGGGGTCCGGAATACTGTTGCCATCGGAGCCGCCCCCAATCCGATCATCTTGCAGCTGGTAAAGAGATTCGGTTTCCCCGGTCGATGTTTCATCGCCGGAGTAGATGGCGGTTTCGTCACCAGATTCGGATCCTTCCTCGTGGCTTCCTCCGTGGATGACTCCCACGAAGGCGTGCTTCCTGGTCGGTTTAGCCAGGGTCGATTTCGTGCACTGAGCTGTCTCGACGAGGTCGGCGCAGACGCCTAACTCGGGGCCTGGTTCTCCGATCTTGCCGATGAAAACATGGATGCCGCCAAAGGGGACCCGGTACCCGTACTCGATCGAGCCGGCGTCGGGGCCCCAGCCTGTGCTGTCGATGTAGAGTTTTCCGCGGCGGCTCTTGGTCATCCGACCCACAGCGTAACCCTCGAGTCCTTCAAAGCGGCCCTCCAAAAACTTGAAACCATCTCGCGATAGCCCCACGGTGGGCGCCAACTGTCGTGGATTTGTCACGGCAGTTGTCCTGGCAAAAGGACTTAGTCGTGGAGCCATCGCAACGGGTTAGTTTGAAGGGGTTAGAGCGGACGCAAGGGCACAGAGTTTATACTAGTTCGGCCCCTTCAATGAAGGTAAAAGCCTACGTCTAGTTGTGATGGGATTGATGGGTTTCGAGGGCTAGGGAGCGATAAGCTTCGCCTAAACCTCGAGTTGTTGTTTTTCGTCCCCAAACCGCCGTCGGGTCGTCCCCTTATATACACGGGTGACGCCCGTCGGTCTGCAAAGTCCCGACCTCCGGTTTATAAACGTGCCCGGGTCGGTCTCTCTATTCCTAACTTACAATGCAAGTTTACCTCAGGCCGGTTTACACCGTAAACCTCTAAACCGATTACAGGCCTTGGGCCCTTCTATTTCTCCTTGGGCTTTTACCATCTCGGGTCCATTGACGGAGGTAACCCGGGCCCTGTAGGCCGGTTTACCCCAAATAGCAATATCCCCAACAATAATCACCTTCTGCTACCAAATAATCTCAAAGATTGGGCCGCGAGCTTGTCGGCAATCCAGGACGCGGACATCAGACAAGAATTCTTTCGCATCCTGTCGGAGTTTGCGGAAATCATCCATCAAGATGTCCTTCGTACCTCGGGGCAGTTCAACCTCAGAAATCAACCATCCAACAGTGAGATAGACACAACGCTACAAATGCAGGCTGACAATGCCCGCGATTTCATGACCATCACAAGAGACGGAGGCTTCATCCACGCTCCGGTCCCTTGAGTCGAGTCGAAAGTAGTGACGCTATGTGTAGTTCTGAAACATCGATTTGCTCATGTTGTAATTAAACTTTAATGAACTTGTATGTCTCTTTGGTTTGGACAGTCGTTCAACTTAGATGTAATCGATGCTATTAATGTGTTGCTTTTCTCTTCCGATCCTTTTGTTGCATACTTATATATTGCTTATGTATTGTATGTAAATTGTTACTAACGTTTTGTTTGGCTAGTGCATAGAGATGCCGTCGTATGTCGTGTACAAGGGTAAGGTTCCCAGAGTCTACGGCGACTGGGAGGAGTGTTGGAGACAGGTTCACCGTTTCAGCGGTAACAGTTACAAAGGGTACACCACTAGGGCGGAGGCGGAATCTAGATACGCGCGCTATCTAGCGGGGGAGAGGAGGGAGCGTTGGAGGAACCGGATGAAGACCAGTTTCATCACGATGATGCTCATCGTGATGACTGCAACTCTCTTCTATGTGATGGTAGTTTAGATGATCGATATCGACTTGTAATGTGAAGACAAACTCGCTACTCGCGGTCTCGAGACTTGTAATGTTCTATCTTTGTTCGGTCTTTTGAATTCGGAGACTAATATGATGAATTGTATTCGGAAACTAATCTTCTATTGTATTCGATGAATCTGCTGTTGTTGTGTGGTATTGTCTGAATTATGTCCAATAATATATTTTGTGACCTACGAAAATATCAAAAAAGAAAAAAATCCCTAATATTCATACTAGTGGCGCACCACCACAGAGTGCGCCATTAGTAAGCCAGAGCACACTAATGGCGCATCGTCCACCAGTGCGCCATTAGTATGCCAGAGCACATGGGTACATATGGTCCCTGGAAGGCATACTAATGGCGCACCAGGTGGTGCGCCATTAGTATACCAGATACTAATGGCGCACCAGGGGTGCGCCATTAGTATTTAATTCTAATGGCGTGGTGCTAGTGGCGCACCAGTAGTGTGACATTAGTAGGCAAAACTGGTGCGCCACTAGCAGGCTTTTTTCTAGTAGTGTATGGGCTTTAGGGTCCGTGCGAGGCCCAAATGTTGAGCCCTTGACGGACGCCTATATAAAGTGGGGTGCGGCACACTCATGTGGTTGATCGCTTCGGCGTTGTCACTAGGGTTTGCATGTGTTGCGAATACACACCTCCACTCGTCGCCGGTTGTGTGATCGGACCTAGCAGTCTGCCGCACTACGTTCCTCCTGCACACGCGGATACCATTAGAGGTGGTGCACCTGCGCCGCTCCGGCGAACCTGTACGTGGGAACCGACGACCGACTGTTCGAGGGAGATCGGACGAGGAGGAGACGATCCACGTGGACGCCCTGCCCCAACTCTTCTTCCGCTGCACGGCACTGCGCGTCTAGTGGTAACGAACTGTGATCCATCTCCCGTAACATGTTCTTGTTGTTCTGCACATATTTTTTTTTAATTTGCAGTCGACGCATCCTACGGTAGAACCCAACATGCACATAAGCCTGTGAATAATTTATCATCCAGACTAAAGCCAGCCCAAACCAGGTGACTCCACGGGCAGCATCCAAACCAACTCGATCCAACAAAATTATGCTAGAATCCAAACCAAACCAATCTGTACTTGTTTTTACCCAACCCAAACCAAAACCGGTTCCATTTTTGGACTGAATCCACAGATTGAAACCATGGACAAGTCCATATATGCAGGTGTCATGGACTAGTTCATATATGAGGTGTGGAGTTTCTGAATTGCATCTAGGAATCTTTCTATGGGAAGCGGTGTGGGCGGGAGGTAGAACCCGTAGGCCGAGCTCTGGACACAAAAGAGGAGACTGAAACCCGCAGCGACGGAGACGACTCGACACTCGAAACCAATGGCAGCGGCGGAGACAAACTCGAGCTCCATGGCGGCGGCGACGACTCGAGCGTTGGGACGTTGGAGGCAACTAACATCGGGAAGCTTCAAGGGTCGGAAAGCTGGAGGAGAGATGAGCGAGCTCCAACTGGTGGCGGCGACGACCGACAGCCTGGCGGGTGTTAACCACATGACAATGACTGTCAAGGCTAGGGGCGTTGGTCTCGTACAGTTTTGGTCGAGAGACCGGTTTCTATCCACGAGTTGAAACTGTTTGAGACCGATTTGTAGGTGTCCAAATTGAACCAGACTAATCCATAATACCTAAAGCCCAAACCACACCAGATTATATTAGGGGCTCAACCCATTTAAACCCATCCAAAGAGGATTCAGTAGAGAAACCAAATTGAAACTGCGGTTCCAATCCAAACCATTCCCAGGTTTACATGCACACATCCCACCACACCACACATGCCACCTCATCAAAGGTCCATGCAACATACATGATTTTTTCCATTATATTATGCCACTTATATTCAAAATATTTTTTGACTACACAATAATTAAATACAATATATAATAATCATTTTTGTCTAAGTTATGTATTATTAATCCAACTATGCATGTTTCATACAATCAAATCACTGAAATATATGGCAATCGATTTCCGTAGCAACATGGGGGGTATTTTCTAGTTTCCTATATAGATGATAAACATTTTTTAAATACACAATGACATTATTTAAAGTGCGTGATTTTTTGAAATACGATGAAAATTTTCTAAAAGCACATTGAACATCTTTTAAAATACACGCTAAATATTATCCTAAAACATGGCATACCTTTTTGAAACACACCATGCACATTTTAGAAATACGATGAACAAAAGGTGAATCAAAAGAAAACAGAAAAAAAGGGTCATGCACTTAAAATGAGAAAAAGAAGTAGAAATAAATAAATTATTCATATAAGTAAAAAGGTATCCTATGGATTTTACAAAAATGTTTTGCATTTTAAAGAAATCATGTAATTAAAAATAAAGTAAAATAAATACATGAGAATCATAAAAAAAGAAGAAAATTTAGGGAAAAACGTAACAAAATGAGAAAGAGAAAACCAAAGATAATGAATAAAACCGGCCACAAAACCAACTTAAATCCAGAAGAGAATTTGCTGGGAACCTCGCTAGTCGACCGGCCCATTTCGCGTCGGTGCGGAAAAGTTTATGCTGCCGCGAGAGCAAGGAATCCCCTAGCTGCCGCTCACTGCATCGAACTGTCGGAGAGCTCCTGTCTGACGCTCGTTAGCGTCAAGAAGAGCAGCTTTCGCTGAAGGTAGATGCAGATGGGCCGGCCCATTTAGAGGTCAGGAGCTAGAGCGCGTTAAAAGATCGCAGATTTACATGCACACATGCCACCTCATCAAAGGTCCACGCAACATACATGATTTTTTCCATTATATTATGCCACTTATATTCAAAATATTTTTTGACTACACAATAATTAAATACAATATATAATATTCATTTTTTGTTTAAGTTATGTATTATTAATCCAACTATGCATGTTTCATACAATCAAATCACTGAAATATATATGGCAATCGATTTCCATAGCAACATGGGGGGTATTTTCTAGTTTCCTATATAGATGATGAACATTTTTTAAATACACAATGACATTATTTAAAGTGCGTGATTTTTTGAAATACGATGAATATTTTCTAAAAGCACATTGAACATCTTTTAAAATACACGCTAAATATTATCCTAAAACATGGCATACCTTTTTGAAACACACCATGCACATTTTAGAAATATGATGAACAAAAGGTGAATCAAAAGAAAACAGAAAAAATGGGTCATGCACTTAAAATGAGAAAAAGAAGTAGAAATAAATAAATTATTCATATAAGTAAAAAGGTATTCTATGGATTTTACAAAAATGTTTTGCATTTTAAAGAAATCATGTAATTAAAAATAAAGTAAAATAAATACATGAGAATCATAAAAAAAAGAAAATTTAGGGAAAAACGTAACAAAATGAGAAAGAGAAAACCAAAGATAATGAATAAAACCGGCCACAAAACCAACTTAAAACCCAGAAGAGAATTTGCTGGGAACCTTGCTAGTCGACCGGCCCATTTCGCGTCGGTGCGGAAAAGTTTATGCTGCCGCGAGAGCAAGGAATTCCCTAGCTGACGCTCACTGCATCGAACTGTCGGAGAGCTCCTGTCTGACGCTCGTTAGCGTCAAGAAGAGCAGCTTTCGCTGAAGGTAGATGTAGATGGGCCGGCCCATTTAGAGGTCAACGCACTAGCGAGGGATCGAACCTGCGACATCCCGTTCGCGAAGTATAGAACTAACCAACCGAGTTGATATATTTTAGTGGTTTTCAGGCAGCGCGACATCTTAAAGTACCAGATAACGTTTGGAAATTTTCGAACAATTCATGACAATCGAGAACAAAAAATAGAAAATTATGAACAAAATTCGACAAATGTGAAACCCTTTTTAAAACCATGAACAATTTTTGAAATTCAAACAAACTTTCCAACATGAACATTATTGAACAGTTGAACAAAAATATCAAAATTCCCAAAAGATGAATAATTATAAATATACATTATACATTTTGTATTATAAGCTGAACAATTTTCAATACATACTGAACAATTTTGTGACATACGCCGAACAAAATTTAAAATATACATTGAACATTTATGCAAATATATGCTGAACATATTTTGAATTATGAACAAAATTTAAAAACCGTGATTTTTCCTCAAATAATGAAGAAAATGCAGAATTTCAAACTTTTTCAAAATGAAAAAAGAAAATAAAAAGAGAAGGAAAAAAAGAAAAAGAAACAGAAACAGAATAAAAAACAGAAACAAGAAAAGAATAAAAGAAACAGGAAAAATTACAAAACCGGCAAAAAAACCGGTTTAGGGAACCTTCTAGCAGGTTCCCAAAACCGGTCTGCCTTGGCGAAGTGAGCCGGCCCGTCGCGCGCAGGAGCTCCAGCGCTTCAGCGAAGCCGCCTCTTCTCTGGACGCACGCGCGCGTCAGATAGGATCCACCGAACTGTCGGGGTTTCGCACAGGGATATCCAGCGATCGATCGGCTTGGGCCGGCCTATTAGAAGCATTCCACCGATCCCGGTTTTGGGAACCTGCTGGAAGGTTCCTGCCGGGTTTTCCCGGTTTTCGGAACATTCTAGTAGGTTCCTGAACCATTTTTTCTTTTCTTTTTCCTTTTTTTCTTTCTTTTTTTCCTGTTTGTTTATTCCTTTCTCTCTTTTTTCGTGTTCTTTTTTCCTTTTTTGTGTTTTTGGAAAAAAATTCTTAAATTTAAAAAATGTCTGGATTTATCATAAAAATGTTGTTTTTTCTTTGTCTTCTCTTTTTTGTTTCTTTTGCAAACAATTATAAATTTTTAAAAAATTATTTTTTTCTAAAAATGTTTGTGTTTTTTAAATTTTTTTTGGAATTTAAAAAACTGTTCACGATTACAAACTTTGTTCTTATATTAAAAAAGGTGTTCGCAATTACAAAATTTTATCTCAAGTTTTAAAAAATGTTCGTATTTCCAAAATTTGTTAATATATTTCAAAAAAGTTCAAAAACTTGGAAATTTGTTCACTTATTTAAAAAATGTTCTGGATTTCAAAAATTGTTCGTATTTTTAATTTATGTTGTTTTACGAAATTTACTCTCTTTTTCATAAAAAATGTTTGTTTTTTCAAAAAATTCTTGTTTTTTCAAAAAATGTTCGGAATTTAAAAAATGTGCAGAATTAAAAAAATTGCTCATTTTCTTTATGCCTTTCAATTTTTTTTGAAAGTACAAAATTTGTTCACATTTTTTAAAACTATTGTTTGAAAATGTTCGCTATCACAACTGTCCAAGCTGGTTTGCTACAGCACAGATCTCTGCAGGCCCAGGTGCCAGCCTTTTTTTAGAGAAGGCTGGTTGTTACAGTGCGGTCCGCTACAGTGTCGATCATTCAGGCGCGTGCTCCCACACTTCACTTGCTGCGTCAGAAATGGGCCGGCCCAGTCGTGGCGCACCCTGTGCGAACGGGCGACCGTTTGACGCAGCGAGCGTCGTATAGGTGCTCCCCGAGAGCAAGGCCTACGGGAGGTTGTCAGCAAAATCAGGCCTTCAGGCTGCCGGGCCGCATATATTCCCCCCTTCAACACCTTGGTAGTGTTTCCAGCCACTCGTCCAGTCAGCCTGAGGTTCCGGAAAACCCTAGCTCACTCCGTCTCCTACCACCGCGACCCCCTGGCTGCCCTCGGGTGACTACCTTCCACCGCCTCCCAGTTCAGCCCCTCACCCGGAGATCTGGTTCGACTTACTGGGCTATTCAATCTTCATCACATTCGGCATAATCATGTCGGAATTCGACTGTGGTAATGCATCAATTTTTGATTTTTCTCTGCACTAGTTCTTTTTTGTTTCGTTTCCTATAGGAGACTGTGTATTGTTGCGTCTTGCTTTATTGGAAAGGATCTGTGAATCAGGGCACCTATTTCTATGGTGAGCAGTTATCTGTTGCTACTTTAAAGTCGGGGTCAATAGCTGTTAGTCACAGCCCTCAGATCTGGAGGTGTTCCTCAATGTCAAAATCTCAAATTATGATTGAAACCGAGCTTAATTTGTTGCGCCCCGTTTTATTGTCGCAGTCTTTTTCTTGACTGTTTCATTTAAAATATAAGGTCCCATTTTCCCTTCATAGTATTGGGTTCACTATTTAACCATTGTTTGTTCTACAGCATACTACCTACAGTGTAAATTTGTAATCTTTTATGGAGTGTAAATTTGAGATTAAACATCCTTGTTTCAGACGAAGGAACGATGGAAGTTGAATTCAGGGCCAGTTTAAAGGACCCATCTGTTAACATTCCTGTTAAATTTGATTTGAATAAGTTTCATGAGGTATTGTAACTAGGCATCTCTATGATCTTCCTTGCCCTTCTATTTTCTTTCTTTATTGCTGGCTTTGACATTATCTCTTTCAGGTTATTTTTCAACACTATGCTTTGTTTGCCAGGTTCATACGAAATGATATAATCTGTCTTTGACATTCTCTCTTTCAGGCTATTTTTCAAGAGTTTGCTTTGATTGCCCGGTCCATGCCAAATGATATAATCACCCAAGATCCTACTCCTAAGGTTTTCCCCGCCTTATACAAAATTCAGTTTTGTCGAATTAATTAATTGTTTAGTGTCTATCCTTTAGTATTATGGCTACTCAAGTTGTCTACTGAAAAACATGTTTTTTGTTGTCAAAATACACGTCAACAGGATTTTGTTTATTTTGTTGTGTTCTGTTAATGGGATAACTGATCTCCTTTCACCTTTTCTCAACTGTGCATGATTTAGTCGCTACACGCGGTCTTCTATGAACTATCACCCCAACTGTGGCCCATCCTAGAAAAGGATAGCGTCCGGTGCTTACTCAACTTATTGGTGAGCAAGCATGGTATGATATGGAATCATGCCATCACCTCACAAACCTTAACTTACATTATCAGTTATGATGCTCTACGATGTGCAAAAGTTATATTGGAGGGCAAGGCACCAAGGCTCAAGGGATACCATGCCAATCCCAACTGCATTAACCCATATGGATACTACCCACTCCATGAAGCTGCTGAAAGGTTTTCTGTTGACATGATCAAGTTACTCTTTCGTCATGGTGCATCAGCCAATGTACGCACAGTCGGGGATAACATCATTGAGAACCTACTCCCACTCCATGTTGCGGTCGAAAATACTTGCCTGCATAAGTATTTGGAGGATAATTTATTTCCATACCAGAACCATCGGGATTATATCTACAAGATTATCCATCTGCTATGCATGCCTGAAATGGTTTGTTTCACTTCCCTCTCTAGACAATGTGGTTTTCCAGCATTATAAATAAAAGGAAGCTTCGGTATTGTCATAGATCATGAATTGCTGTTAATAAGTTAATAATGATACCAAAGGGCTAGAATATTACATCTCCAGTTGCCAGATACTGAATTGTTCTTATATTTTGTATGTATCCATCTGTTGTTGAATATTCTTCTTTATAGGCTTGCAGTCAGCAATTCTATTCCGTTCAGCTAAATTTTTTTTTTGCCCTGGAGATTATCCCTATTCCAGTAGTTACTTTGATAGGAGGAATTGAGGTGATAAATAGGAAATTGTTCTTGACCACTTATTTGCATACATATGCTTAAAGGCACTTTTTATGTGGTGATTGCTTTACAGAAAATCTTTTTGGATACAGTTAGACTGCTAGCAGAAAGAACAGATAATCTAGTTGATGAGATATGGAATTACGTGAAGGATGGAAAACCAGTCCAGTCTGCAGTTTTACTTCTGTCAGCTCAAGCGCAAATCCGTGGGGGCTGCTCCTCCGGAAGTAACGGCAATAATAAGCGAGATGGGTTTGATATTATCATGTGCAATATAGTGAGACATTTGGTTACCCTAAGAATGGAGAACAAAAATACAAATACACGTAAGCTGCGCGAGGAAGAGAGAATGTTTATGGAGTTTACGGGCCTGCTTGTTGATATTGTATCCCAAGCTGGTGAAGCCCTTTCTGCATACATTCAGGCACATTCAAAGGTACCACCTTTCTGGTCTATTGTAGTCGCAGTTCTTAAATCTTAATATCATTATAGGAAGATGTCTTTGAAAGATCATGAACTGACTGTGGCAAGAATAATGCTAGTTCTTATCACGTCTATTGAGAGAAAAGCAACAATACTTGTTTGTTTAACAGACTTCTATGGTACGATTTTGTTTTGGAATACTATCTCCATGCACTTAAGAATCTATTTAATTTATAAAGTTGAGATTTGAGTAAAGGAAGAATTGTTTAATCGTTAGGGATATCCATATCCCATTTAGTATACAAGTTTTTGAGTCTGGTTTTACCCTGCATCTACAGTGTTCCTGCTAAATTCTGAACAGTTCTACCCATCGATTGAATGAATCAGACGGTGAAAGCATGAGCGAATCCCTGCAACATCAGCCGTATTTATTTCATCCCACGGCTTGCGTTTGCGCAGAGCAATGTGCCCCATCATACTAGACTGACAAGCCTACACCACAAGTGAACTAAGACCTACCGTGCTTGCTGCCTTGCTGACCCATGGGGAGTAGCTAATAGCTAAATAATTAAAGGCGTCAATGCCATGGTCAGCTCCGATGCATTGGAGCACAATCCCCTGTGTACACGTGTATAGCGGCAGCATTGCACTATGCTTGGCTTGGTATTCACTAGAGTGACACACACGCTTCCTGTGACGGCGGTTTGGCATGCTCTTATAAGCAGGATGTACATCGTCCGAGTCATTTGAGTGGCAGTTTCAGTTTGGCTGAATGAAGCGGAGATGGTTAAGTGCGCTTCCCCGTGCCGGAAATAGCTGTAGGTCATTGGACATGCACTTTTAAAACAATCAGCTGTAGTGGTCCTTGAATCATTTTTCCATAAAGCTATATATATATAACATACATATATTGCTGCGTTATCCATTTAAAAAAATACATATATTGCTGCTTTGTAGAGTAATAATGGTTTTACTTCTTTGGATTGCAAAATTCATCATCACTTTTTTTCATGCACTTGTCATTTGATATCCTGCATTAGCACCACTTGGCAAAAGAAATAAAGCATTAATCGGAAAAATTAGCATCGTGCTATCTTCCAGAAAAGACTGTTTTACAGGCGTAAATAAGTGTCTTTTCCTGAATAAATGATAGATCATGTCAAGTTCAGATGAGCTACACTTGGAGAAAAGAGAGGAAGATTCTAATACAGTTCGTTGAGACAGTACTTCATTCACTATGGCTTGCTGGCATTGCTCTACAAAGGAATTGATTTTTTTATAGAAGGGTCTCCCTTGATTATTTCTGTTAAAATAAACCAACAAATACAAAGTTCACAGCCTTACACCCCAGCCATTATCCCCAGCATATCAGTTAAACTGTTTTCAAATTCTCCTAGCATGTAAATAAAGCCAATAACTACATCATCAGAAATTGCATGAATGTACATCTTGACACTACAGGCAATGCATTAACCAGAGGTGCACAACTGCACAGACATACATGTCATGATTTCGGCACACCACAATAACTCTGCACCTGCTGCCAAATTAAACAGGTATTCATGCCAAACTGGTATGCTGATTTTTTTGTAAACTTTCTGAGAAAACGCTTGGTTCTCTACGTGCTTATGCACGTACCACTTACTAGTACAAGTAAGATGCAGTTGATGACTCCCACTTTGTGAAGTGTCTAGCTTGTGAGATTACAACACATGTGGAAGCTAATAAATTTTGCTGAAGGAATTCATGATGAGTCAATGGAGTAAGCTTGAATATGTTGTTATGTACTCCCTCTGTCCCAAAATAAGTTTCTCAACTTTAGTACAAGTTTGTACTAAAGTTGAGACACTTATTTTGTGATGGAGTACTTTATTAGACCAAGCACATTTATATTTAGTGTCATATATGCTTATAACAGTGTTGGCATACTGTTCTAGTGCCTTCCAGCTAATCTATATCTATACCACTATATAGTGTGCCAATAGCTTCAATATTTGTCGTTGGATATACCCATCCAATGGTCAAGAGAAGGCAAATCCGAGCATTATCATCCGTTGGATATAGTTTTCAACTCATAGGATTCTGCCACGTGGCCTTCTAATTGAACCCCCAACTCAACCATATCATGTGTTCTAGAAGCATCTATTCACATGCTTATCTGATACTCAAATAAAAAGAGACTAGAACAATCTGGATTCTATAGAGGTAAGAACCAAGTTGGATCTTGTCCGATATGATTCTAGGAAAGATAATACATATTCAAATGTATTTTCCCATGCTTTTTATATATATTTAAATGGCGTGCAAAGCACATACAATTTACTAGTATGGTATAGTTGCAAGTTTATCCTCCAAATCACTGTTTGCATCATCTCGCTGCTACAATTGGTTCATGATTGCCACATTATATGTGCTACCTATGCGTTGTCTTTACCTTTTTCTTTCTATTATATCTTGTAACAGCAGCTTGTATGTCATGCAGGCGCCCCACGTGGAGGTTCTGGAGCGGGTTTCTTCTATCCTCAAGGAGTATGGGTTTTGCCCGACTGGAGAAATCGTTGATGTTAAGAACCTGTACTATTGTGTTGCTTCCTATAATAATTTTCTATGCAAATACTTTGTTTAGCTTGTTGATTATCTAATTATTTCTTCCACTTGTTCTTGAAGCTGCCCTTACAACTGCGTAATGTCTGATGAAGAGTTGTACCACCAAGGTGTGTTGGGCTTAAGTGATTATTTTCAGATTTAATAACATGGACCCTAACTATTGTTTCATGGAAAACAGGGCTTATGAATTCAACCAAGGGTGGTGCAGCGGAAGAAGTACATGTACTGGAGCATTCTATCTTCACTTCTTGTTCTTTTGGCAAATGCCTTGTGAGCATTGATTGTTATTTTTTATCTCTAAGTTGGATAAAAACACTCTCAGTTAACTATCGGTACATGATGTTACAATAGAAGCCAAAAATTTATCTCTTGATTAGAAAGGCAAAACTGGTCTCATCTCTAATCTCTGTCCCTTGGTTGGATCAAATCACTCTTTAGTTAACTATTGGTACAGGATGTTACATAGAAGCCAATATATTATCTATTGATTAGAAAAGCAAAACTGGTCTCATCTCTAATCTCTGTCTTCGCCCAAGGAATTCATCACCACCTGTCCCCCCAGCGGTGTTTACACTGCAGTTATCTACATGCCTCAGTTTCTGTATGCTTCATCTTTTAGTTTATCCTTTGAATGGGGCAACGCATTTGTATAGCAGCCCTACAATTCAATACCCTGTGAATGGAGTAGTTAGTAGAATGTATGCCTTTCTTATAACGGAGTTGATTCCTCTTGTGCTAACATCTATCCTTCCGGGTCTTTTTACCTTCCTTTTGTGTTTGTGGTATTGTGGTGACCTTTTTAGAAATTATCTTGCTTGGTTTTGGTCATAATATTCAGTACGAGTTCATATTGTGGTGAACAAAGAAATCTTTAGGATTTTTCTCTGTTTGGGGACATGTGTTATTTCATAATTTTTAACCGAGGAATATTCACTGAAATTTACTATTCCAATTGCTTTGAATTGCCTCTATATGCAAATTGCCTATTTACGATCCCATGGCATTTGAACTATGATTAGTCTGTCATGCTAATGTGACGGGGACTAGTGTATCTGTTTCCCATCAACCTGTTGACGTAGGTAGAAGCGGAATGTGATGATAGATACTCCATGAAATATGCCTTGACAGTGCATTTTTCTATAGGCTTGATCAAAATGAGACAAGTTTGAGTAAGTACAAAGATAAAACAACTTAGAATTTGAAATGGAGAGTAATCTTTAGAGACAACGGCAACGCATGTTTCAGTTGCTATATCTGTCCCATGTATCAAGCTGGTTCGACAGCTTTTCATGTTCATTAAGCTTGCTACAAACATAATTCGTAGCAACAAAATGATGCTGTATAGCTTAAGAACAAACTTGTTCAATAATAATGCAAATAACATATACCACATCAAATAGCGAGTGTTGTTGGCTGATGATGCTGAATATGGATGTTTTTTTGGTTTTCTGATGCTTGTGCTTTATGTCATTGTGGGACAGGCTGCGGAAAAGTATCTGCCTAAAGGATGGGATAACACATTCACAAGGAGAAAGTTCTTCCCATATTGGAGATCAGTGCTACAGGCCCGGGCTTTTCTGCGGGTGTATCCATCCTATGCAACAGCAGATGCCAGTCGACCTACTGTGCCTACTCCAGTTCCAGGCCATAAGCTTCCCTCGCTGGGAAAAGCTCCACAACTGTTAAGCAATCGTCAATCCAGAAGACTTTTTGGTACCGACGCATCCGCAGCTAGGTCTGCATTTGGTTATGAAGAACATCATCGCCCTCGGGGTAGCTCAATGGACAGCACTCCAAGTCAAAATCACAACCTTTCACTGCTGGGAAGAGTTACACAAGCAACAAATAATCATGGTCAATCTAGAAGACTCTTTGGTACTGCTGCGTCCATCCTCCTGAAGGTGGCAATGAAAGCGTGAGCAGTTGGCCATGAAGGTTGTGGTGAGTTGTGTCCTTCCATTTGAAGTTTTTAAATGTGTCCAACATAAGCTCATGCAAGCAAATAAGAGAGTTGTTTGACAGGCTTAGTTTACATTGCTGTGTCTTATTTTTCTTGTGTTTTAGTGTGTATGGCCTCTTGCTTTCATCATTTAGTATTTTTATGGAGAAACTTCAGATCTTAATCTGAACCTTGTTGTCTTGTTTTTGTTTGTGCAGGTTGCTGGTGTGAGCAGTCATTCAGTGCATTTTTCTCCAGATGGGAAGATGAGGCTGCTGGTACACGACTGTGCGAGCAGCATTTCAGTGCATTGTATGGCCGCCTGGTGATGCCGGACTGGCAAATACGTATGTTACTGCTTGTATGATACTCCGGATAGACTTGGCGTATTCAGTTCCTCTGACCAAATATGTTACTGCTTGTATGTGTCATGAAAACATAAGTTTAGTTTGGATCCATGAAAAGTGACAAATTCTTCTTCTCGATGCTTGGCCAATTATGTTCACACTGACACGATGCATACATCTTGTAACCGCACCTAAAAGGGCTTGGCTAGAAATCAGTCGGTGGAAAATTTTGTTTGAGGTCATTCTGTAAACCGTTGGATGCGAAATCAATGGCCCAAGGTCTTTCTTCAACCTCTCGATGCATCTTCCTTGAGCTGCCAGCCACCACAGGAGTGCCGGCCCGCTCTCCCTGGAACCACTCCCCACCACCCGGTCCTCTGCTGCCCCGGCCATCCCTCTAGGGCTGAATCTCCACACCATCACCACCCCCATCTTGAAGATAGATACTAGGATGATGACAACGAGCTCCTCCCTTCTCATTCCTACATAAAAAAATTGACTGGCGCCAAATTCGAATCAGCTGACTGATGCGTAGCTATTCTGTACCTAAAAATGGCGTTCCAATTCAGGTGTAGGTTAACAGGTGCGAAAAGTTTCAGTTCAAACAGGTGTCAAAGGGCTCCGAAAATGTTGTGGTTCTGGCAAAGAAAAACGAGTAAGCCAGCTTTAGTGAAGTGTGCAACCAAGCACGGTTGGCGATACCTGAGCAGCGCGGCGAACTTGAAAACCAAAAACTAATACTAATATACCATTTGGGTATTCCTCTAGTCATCAGCGCAAAATTAATGCTGCCGCACAACACATCATTATTCCCCAAACTTATGCAGTTAGCCTCCGACACCATCACACGGCACAACATGCTACAGGCTCTCAAAACAAGTTTAAGTGGCTAGCATATTACAAATAATACTTCTCTACAACTTTCCAAGCCCAAGGTTGTGCGAACACATGACACATCACTTCTTCTTCTTCTTGAATCGCACATAGTCCAGAGCACTCAGGTTTCTCAAATTGTGTTGGCGCCGCAGCGTCTCAGCCTCTCCTGGTGCAAACATGACGACGGTCAAACACTTGTAGAAAGATGCTTCCCAGAGCCTTGCATCAAAGCAAACAAACAGTTTAGTTCGCTCGTCCGTGTCCTGGAGACTCTCATACTCCTTGTACTTGTGGAAGACTGTAATACCTCCAGGCACCTCACGTCCCGGTCCATCAAACAACTCCACAAATTTCAGCTGGAGGTCTTGCGGCTTTTTGGCAAACTCATAGACAGACACAAACAGGTCATCCGGCTGAAACCCATCGAACAACCCAGTCAAGCAATTGAATTTGCCAACTTCCTCCACCTCCAGCCTTACCATATTACTGGCAGTTCCAAATGACTGGTTATCAACTGCAACAATATAAACATAATGTCCACAATCAGTAAGCAGGAAATATTTTGCCTCTTCGAGATACTGGTTATAATAATTACACAATATGCATCAATGGGTCAACAGCATGGTTGATGCAATGCTTTCACATGGCAGTGCTGAATTACATGTACTTTATAAAAAAAATCTCATCTAAATGATCAAAAAATAGGAACAGCTTGAATTGGTTTAATTCAGAAGGCTGAACAAACTAATTATTACCTAAATAGGAATATGATTCATTCATTTTCTAAAAAGAAGCATATAATTCCTACAATACATAAAATGTTATGGTAATTATTATGATCACTGATTTGGAAAGAAAATAAGCTTTGCAGTTTAATAATATTGTTATTTCGTGTCAATGATGCAGCAAATGGCAAGCGCTCAAACTAGAAAGACTTGTTGTTCCTCCAAAATTGACCATGGTGCGTGGTAGGGTATAAAAAATGCTCTAATCAATGAGATGCAAGCATTAGATTGAAGTGAACAGAACAGCAGGTTGTCAGATTATAGCTATGAACCATATAACCTACCATGTATGATGCAAACTACCACTTATATTGAAACTATATGAAACTGCAGATACATACCAAATTTTTTGGTGATGGTTTCAACTTCGTTTTTCTGCTTATATCTGAACACTGGATAACCCTCCAGGAGATGATTCCATCTTTCCATCGCTCGCTGTGGGAACATAGGATCAAGGGTGGTTTTCGGGTCGAGTGTTACAAGATCCTCCGCGAGTTGGTTAACCTCACGTTCCTTCCACACAGGCACAACCCTTTCAAGGGCATTTTGATGCTTTTTCAACATCAGAAAAACTCCCAGGTTTATATCTCCAGGTTTAATATTCCGCTCACCACTTAAAACACCATGAGAATCTTTGCTGTCCATGTATATGACGAGGTTCTTTATTCCCAGTTCCTTGGCTTTCATAAGACAGGCAGCAGCCGCATAGCATTCTGCCACCACAGAAGACCTGCAGGGCACCTCATGATGAACTTGACAATGAATTATCTGCCTTCCTTTAAAGATCAAAAATGATAACTCAGCCAGCTGCTTCTTCTCAGAGTAGGCGGCGTCACATTCTGCCTTGAAGAATTCCACATCTGGACCCTCATCGGGACTGATGATGCCATAATCATATGTGAGGGACGCAACATGGCAAAGGGAAGAGCCCCAATTCTCAACCACGTAGACTCTTGTCTTGATCATATCCTTTAGCAAGAAATGCCATTCATCCTCCTTCATCCTTTTCTCATGTCCCATAACATCGAGGATGCTCATGTATTTTGGTCTGTAGCCAGTGATTTCCTTGGTTCTGAAGTGTACAAAGGCTGTTGTATGGTGTTTCAGGTTCTGGGGGAGAACGAGGCCTCTGGACAACAACTGAGGTTTGACACGCTTCAGGTATCTGTCCCTCACTGCAGCCTCAGTAAACTCAGATTCCGCTTCCTCTACATCTGCATCAATTTGACCAAGGAGTGAGAGGTTGTTGCCTTGGTCAACTTTGAAATCTGCGTTTGTTTTGTCTGGCATCTGACTGTTGCTACTAAAGTGCCTAGAACCTGTATGTTCAACTGAGGTACATGATCTTTTCCTTCGAATATGAAAAAGTGCACCCGGTCCATATGCTCATGATCAAGCCTGCAGATGCAGCAACTGTGAAATCTGCAAATGTTTCGTCAGATGGCTGACTGTCTGCCATCGGACTGTTGCTACCAATGTGCAAACATGATCTGGTCCTTCGAAGATGCAAGAGGGAATCCGGTCCAGAAGACCTGCTGATAATGAGGCCTGTAGATGGATCATCTCGTTCAGGAGCACTAGAGCAAACATCAGTAATCCCAGGCACAACATCATGACGTGTGTCGCTTTCCTCTGCATTACATCTGGAATCATCAACAGGGGTGATGCCCTCCAGATTCAGGAGGCTCCCAGTCATAAGCTGCATATCGTTGGAACGGTTTTCCCCAACAGAGAGCCAGTACCTACAGCAAAAGAAAAGAAAATTGTATGTTGTTACATGGCTTTCAAAGCAAGAAAAAGAAGCATGACATACTGTTGAATGCGACTTAACAAAGAAGAAACCAATCAGTAATAAGATTAACAACTCTTGAACAAATGAAGGAAGATGCAGAAAAAGATCAAAAGCATTCTCTGTCCTACTTATATGCTACCAAGTACTGTACATCTTACAGGTTCCATAAATCAATCCACTAGCATATTATGTTACAGCAAATGCTTGACAATTGGCACTACCAAAATCCACTAGCACTTTATTTTGCTGCCTTGCTAACATTCCTAACAAATTCTCACACAAGTCCCACGTTTAAAAAAAATGCTAGACTGGATTGAATAATAGATTAGCTTTGATTTGCACTGGTTGCAGTACCAGAGACAACGAACAAAAATGTCAAAATAACACTGACCTCAGCCACTGCAATTTCAGCTTGATCCTTTCCCCATCATCTGCTGCACACATCAACAACGAAAAATAGTATTTAATCACCACTGATGGCAAAAGTAGCAGGAGAAATTTCTTTTTGAGGTGCTTAGGAAAGCCACGGCATGACAGCAGATGAGCAGTTAGGAAAAAAAATCACCACAGGGGGGCTGGGGGATTCCCCATCTGAGGAAGATCAGCAGCAGCCTAACCTGATCGTGGCGTCAAGCCAAGTGAAGAGGAGCCGTCGGCGGTATGAAGTCGAGGGGAGGGCCGTGGCCGCAAGTAGCCGAGGGGGGAGCAGGGATCCGCGGTGAGCACTCGGGGGCAGGGCCGTGGCGTGAAGTAGCCGAGGGGGGAGCACCACCAGGCGGTCAGCACTCGGGGGGAGGGCTTCTTCCGGCACAGGAAGCTGGCCAGCCAGATTCGGGCCACCATTGCTCTAGGGTTTGCTTCCTAACCGCTGCCGCCGCCGCCTCCTCCTCCTCCTCCTCCTCCCAGATATAGTCGCGTTAGGGAAACACGATGGAGAGACCAACCGGGCTCGACTTCAGAAAGGCTAGGCCTGCCCAAGTTTGGCCCATTTAAATTGCAATGTAGCCCACCCAGTTACTGCCTTTTCTTTCCCATAAAGAATTGATGATTTCTTTTGCAGTGGGACTTAGATAGCTTCGTCAATATTACATTTGCATACGGTTACTCATTTTCAGTTATAAAACGAAAGTAGCCCCCGTGAGAATTATTTATTTGTAGAGAAAAGGCACAAATGCCCAATTTTAAATTAATGAAACCATCAATCGGCTAGGATACAATAGCATTATAATTACTCCCTCCCTTCGGAATTACTTGTCTCGGAAATGGATGTATCTAGAACTAAAATACGTCTAGATACATCTATTTCTGCGACAAGTAATTCCGAACGGAGGGAGTACAAAGGAAAAAAGCTTTGTAGAAAAATTGAAAGATAGTAGGCGGATCGGAGCTTGCTCACAGTGAAGAACTACGAAGCAATTGAACAATGAGTAAGGCACCAAGAAACCAAAATCAAGCCACCGGATGGGCATATAAGATTTGTCTGAAGTCAAGCTGCTCAATGTTTGACCAAATTTATCTTAAAAAATATCAACGTATACAATAATAATTATATAGTATGAAAATTAATTTCATAATGCATCTAACAATATTGATTTGGTATTGTGAATGTTCATATTTTTCCTATAAATTTATCTTAATGCCGAGATAGCATGTTATTTAGAACTTTGATATGCACCCTAGTCATTTGGCGGCGACGGGAGCAAGCATATGAGTTTACCATGTATCAACTACACATATGTATTTTCTAAGAAAAGAAATATAGTAAAAAGCCAAGAAACAAAATATAAAAAAAGGAAAAAATAGAAGTGAATGTCTCTGTGAGTTGGTTCAGATTTAGTTAATTCTCATCTAGATGAGAGCTAGGCACACCTAAAAATACTACATCTAACATGCAGAGACATCTGTTTGATCTACGATCCTCATCCATTTGTTCACTTTTAGAAAATGAAAAATATATAACCAAAATATTATGTTGTTGACGTTACTTACCGAATATGCATTTGGATGGCTAAGAAATTTTATCCAAACATATCCCTTGAAGGCCACGTGAACCAATGCCCCCCTCAAATACTTGTGAATGCGTTTTCTCATCATATGTCCTTTCTTTAGATGATTTCATCAGACCTACACATGACACACAAACAAGATATATACAATTAGTGATGCTTAAGCAAAGCCGATGAGAAATGTCGAAAAAGTTGCATGGGTAGAAACCCTATGAGTTGCTCAAAAGATTTGTTTGGATACAAAAGACAAATAATTTGAGTACAAAGAACAATAAAATACCACAACCACTAAAAGATCTGCTTGTCATCATGTTCGCTGAAAGATCTGCAAAAGACAACACACAATGAAGTAGAAATCGATAATTAGTACTTACTCTGCTTCAAAATATTTAAAGTTTTAGGTTTCTCCTAAGTCAAAAGTCCTTCAGTCGACCAACTTATAGGAAGAAAAAAATACTAATAGCCACATCATCAAATATATATAATATAAGAATATACATTCAAATGAATCTAATGAAACTAATTGGGTGTTGTAGATGACAGTATATTTTTACACAGACTTAGGAGCATCTCCAAGAGTCTCCCCTTTTCCAATAATTTTCTCGTATTTGGGGAATTGAACAAATAATACGCTTGGCTGTACTCCCTTTTCCCAGTAGATTATTGAGACGTCTCAATAATCAGCCCCATCTCCCTCAAATATTGGAAATTTTGGCCCTCCCAAATGCTTGTTCCAACGAGTGCCACATCAGATTTCTTATCCCACTACAAACAAGTGCCCTCCCAATGGACTCCCTCCAAGCTGCCGCGGCCTGCCGACGCTCGAGAATAACATCACATTGACAAGTAGGACCTCAAAGTTAGATTTAGCATTGCGGTTTTGATAAAGCACCTCACATGTAAACCCTCCATAAATCATTTGGGGAAGCCGAAACAACACTTATTGGGGGCGTTTCTCAAGGGAGGGCTCTTAGTGAAATCTAAAAAAATTCAAGTGTTTTAGAACGGACGGGTGTAACAACGTAACAAGCACTAATCCCAGCGGGAGCGGGCGAGGAAATGAAAATGCGTGCCCGTGCAACTCCGAAGTCCCGTCCGTTTGTATCCGGCCTAGAGTTACTGTACGGCGCACCTAAACATGCGGTGGGTCGAGGACAAAACTGCTACTATTCGCATGGTTTCGCAGGAAATCACGAGAACGGCGCACATTTATTTTTAATTTAAATGCAAAAGGACGGTACAGTGCGCGTCCCATCAATCAACCCTGACCGTAATAATAATGGATAACAGGCAGAGCAGAGCACACTGTTTGTAGAAAACGCATCTTACTTTTTGCATCGAATTTGGGGAGCTGCGCTGTAAAAAATATGAATAATAAAGGAGACACACAAACACTGACCGCAACCAATACGGAGTACGTATAAGCGAGTTGGAAATTTTGCAGCAATGAACACCCCGTACTTTAACACAGATAGAGATGAAACAATCACGACCTTGAATTTAGACAAGCAACCAACCTCCTTTCCAGCAGCAGAAGAAAATAAAACCGTCTCCTCCTTCTGAACATCAATCGATCCAAAAATTCGAGGACACAGCCTTCCTCTTTTCCTTTTCCGCTGAAAAATACAATTACTAATCCTCCGATAAAACCTGTTTTGCTACAGGCTAGCTGGGAAACACAAATCATTGCTTTCTGCAGAGAAAGGAAAAAAAACACCAATCCATCCATTGGCGCAGATCCAGTGACAGCGCGTGCAGGTGCGCCTGTCATCTTGGGTTGGTATGCATCTGTGACGTCCCAGCTTAAAGAACCTGCAGGATCAGAGGAAAAACAAATTACTCTATATATACACGGAAAAGATGCAAAGGAAGGATTATTTACCGCAATACGACGGCGTGACAGGATTGGGTTTCGTCGGGGCGCCCTCCGTACCTCCTTTTTCCGCAGAGAGGGGGAGGGAAGGAGGCATCACCTCTGCAAATTTTCCCATCCGACTCCATGGCCAGATTCCTTTCCTCGGCCACGAGAGACAGGGAGAGGGGGTGGTTGGAGGCGTGAAAAAGTGGAGCAGCAGGCGGCTGCGTCTGGGTCTTGATGCCTCTAGATCTGCAACCCTAGGGATGCGAAATCCCAGGCCTACCCCTAGCCCAGAGAAATACGGAGTATCCCTCCTCACCCTTGGCGAGTCCCCCCCCCCACCCACCGCACCGCTCGTCGTCAAAGCGGCCCAATGGCTGGCCGGCCCACAGAGCACGTTCCAGTCTCCTCATGATAGTACAATCTTCCCAAACTAAAAAAAAACATAGCACAATCTTCCCGGCCGTCAATTCCCGAATCACAGCGCCGCGAAAATTCCTGGCCATGGTTCTCAAGCGTCGCCGTAGCGGGCGTACCGATGCCGATCAACCCTACAGATGCGACAGCTCGAAGCGCATCGCCCGCAACAAATCGGCGGCGCTGGAGGCCATCAACGGGTTCTACGCGGCGGCGCTGGACAGGCTGCCGCTTGACGAGATGCCGGCGCTGGCCCCGCGCCTCCTCAAGGCCGGTCTCTGCGTCGGCTTCGCCGACCCCGTCTCCAACATCATCGTCAACACCGTCTCCTCCTACGGCCGCCGCAAGCCCGCGGTCGCGGTGACGTCGTCCACGCCCGACGACGGCGAGAAGGAGGAGAAGAAGGCGAGGAGGCGGCGACGGAAGGCGCTCTCCCGGGCAGTCTCCGGCACCGGGGAGGCCAAGCAATGGCCGCCGCCCCGCCGCCTCCTCCGCGGCATGCCCATCGCCGAGCGGTCGCTCAGGGCGCTCGTCGCGTTCCTCACCTGCTACTTCCCCCGCCTCCCCGCCTGCGAGGCGCTCGAGTATCTCTGCCTGGCCAACGCCGACCTTCTCTCCGCCGTGCGGCTCGTCGAGGAGGACCGCAACTCCAGCGGCAGCTTCAGCTTCGCGTCCCGGACCACCAAGACGGCCCTCAAGTGCGCCGCCTTGGCTGCCTGCCACCCCATGCCCAGGGCCCTCGTCAACAGGTCCTACTCGCTCGCCTCTCGGATGGAGCAATTGTCCCAGCTCCTGGAGACCGAAGGCGGCCGCCTCTCCTGCAACGCCATTGACAGCATCCACGCATTGCTGAACAAGCCCCGGGGGAAGCTTGAAGACCTCGCCGGAGTAACACCGCCGCAGTTCCATCTGGAGCTGAACAGGCCGCCGCCGTTCGTTCCTACAAAATCTCTGCGAAGCACCCTGCTCCAGAAGATCTACGGATTCTACCTCAAGGCACTCGCGTTGCTGCCGACGGACGGCCTGCGCACGCACCACCACCGGGGCGTCCTCAAGGCTGGCCACTGCTACGGGCCATTGACGGATCCCGTCTCCAACATTGTGCTCAACGCGCTCTGGTACAACGCGACCTTCCCGCCGGCAGGAGGGCCCTCTTCGGCCACCATGATCTGCTCTCGCAGCCTTGTTCTCGTCGCATACCGCTCCCTTCTTGGCCTCGTTGCTTACATCCGCGCTTACTTTCGCATGATGTCTGAACACCAAGCCATGCATTGTCTTCTCTTCAGAGAGGTCAATCTTTGGGGAGCAATGGAATTGGCAAGGCAACAAGGACACACTGAGGGAACTATGTTGTAGGCGGCGTCACATTCTGCCTTGAAGAATTCCACATCTGGACCCTCATCGGGACTGATGATGCCATAATCATATGTGAGGGACGCAACATGGCAAAGGGAAGAGCCCCAATTCTCAACCACGTAGACTCTTGTCTTGATCATATCCTTTAGCAAGAAATTCCATTCATCCTCCTTCATCCTTTTCTCATGTCCCATAACATCGAGGATGCTCATGTATTTTGGTCTGTAGCCAGTGATTTCCTTGGTTCTGAAGTGTACAAAGGCTGTTGTATGGTGTTTCAGGTTCTGGGGGAGAACGAGGCCTCTGGACAACAACTGAGGTTTGACACGCTTCATGTATCTGTCCCTCACTGCAGCCTCAGTAAACTCAGATTCCGCTTCCTCTACATCTGCATCAATTTGACCAAGGAGTGAGAGGTTGTTGCCTTGGTCAACTTTGAAATCTGCGTTTGTTTTGTCTGGCATCTGACTGTTGCTACTAAAGTGCCTAGAACCTGTATGTTCAACTGAGGTACATGATCTTTTCCTTCGAATATGAAAAAGTGCACCCGGTCCATATGCTCATGATCAAGCCTGCAGATGCAGCAACTGTGAAATCTGCAAATGTTTCGTCAGATGGCTGACTGTCTGCCATCGGACTGTTGCTACCAATGTGCAAACATGATCTGGTCCTTCGAAGATGCAAGAGGGAATCCGGTCCAGAAGACCTGCTGATAATGAGGCCTGTAGATGGATCATCTCGTTCAGGAGCACTAGAGCAAACATCAGTAATCCCAGGCACAACATCATGACGTGTGTCGCTTTCCTCTGCATTACATCTGGAATCATCAACAGGGGTGATGCCCTCCAGATTCAGGAGGCTCCCAGTCATAAGCTGCATATCGTTGGAACGGTTTTCCCCAACAGAGAGCCAGTACCTACAGCAAAAGAAAAGAAAATTGTATGTTGTTACATGGCTTTCAAAGCAAGAAAAAGAAGCATGACATACTGTTGAATGCGACTTAACAAAGAAGAAACCAATCAGTAATAAGATTAACAACTCTTGAACAAATGAAGGAAGATGCAGAAAAAGATCAAAAGCATTCTCTGTCCTACTTATATGCTACCAAGTACTGTACATCTTACAGGTTCCATAAATCAATCCACTAGCATATTATGTTACAGCAAATGCTTGACAATTGGCACTACCAAAATCCACTAGCACTTTATTTTGCTGCCTTGCTAACATTCCTAACAAATTCTCACACAAGTCCCACGTTTAAAAAAAATGCTAGACTGGATTGAATAATAGATTAGCTTTGATTTGCACTGGTTGCAGTACCAGAGACAACGAACAAAAATGTCAAAATAACACTGACCTCAGCCACTGCAATTTCAGCTTGATCCTTTCCCCATCATCTGCTGCACACATCAACAACGAAAAATAGTATTTAATCACCACTGATGGCAAAAGTAGCAGGAGAAATTTCTTTTTGAGGTGCTTAGGAAAGCCACGGCATGACAGCAGATGAGCAGTTAGGAAAAAAAATCACCACAGGGGGGCTGGGGGATTCCCCATCTGAGGAAGATCAGCAGCAGCCTAACCTGATCGTGGCGTCAAGCCAAGTGAAGAGGAGCCGTCGGCGGTATGAAGTCGAGGGGAGGGCCGTGGCCGCAAGTAGCCGAGGGGGGAGCAGGGATCCGCGGTGAGCACTCGGGGGCAGGGCCGTGGCGTGAAGTAGCCGAGGGGGGAGCACCACCAGGCGGTCAGCACTCGGGGGGAGGGCTTCTTCCGGCACAGGAAGCTGGCCAACCAGATTCGGGCCACCATTGCTCTAGGGTTTGCTTCCTAACCGCTGCCGCCGCCGCCTCCTCCTCCTCCTCCTCCTCCCAGATATAGTCGCGTTAGGGAAACACGATGGAGAGACCAACCGGGCTCGGCTTCAGAAAGGCTAGGCCTGCCCAAGTTTGGCCCATTTAAATTGCAATGTAGCCCACCCAGTTACTGCCTTTTCTTTCCCATAAAGAATTGATGATTTCTTTTGCAGTGGGACTTAGATAGCTTCGTCAATATTACATTTGCATACGGTTACTCATTTTCAGTTATAAAACGAAAGTAGCCCCCGTGAGAATTATTTATTTGTAGAGAAAAGGCACAAATGCCCAATTTTAAATTAATGAAACCATCAATCGGCTAGGATACAATAGCATTATAATTACTCCCTCCCTTCGGAATTACTTGTCTCGGAAATGGATGTATCTAGAACTAAAATACGTCTAGATACATCTATTTCTGCGACAAGTAATTCCGAACGGAGGGAGTACAAAGGAAAAAAGCTTTGTAGAAAAATTGAAAGATAGTAGGCGGATCGGAGCTTGCTCACAGTGAAGAACTACGAAGCAATTGAACAATGAGTAAGGCACCAAGAAACCAAAATCAAGCCACCGGATGGGCATATAAGATTTGTCTGAAGTCAAGCTGCTCAATGTTTGACCAAATTTATCTTAAAAAATATCAACGTATACAATAATAATTATATAGTATGAAAATTAATTTCATAATGCATCTAACAATATTGATTTGGTATTGTGAATGTTCATATTTTTCCTATAAATTTATCTTAATGCCGAGATAGCATGTTATTTAGAACTTTGATATGCACCCTAGTCATTTGGCGGCGACGGGAGCAAGCATATGAGTTTACCATGTATCAACTACACATATGTATTTTCTAAGAAAAGAAATATAGTAAAAAGCCAAGAAACAAAATATAAAAAAAGGAAAAAATAGAAGTGAATGTCTCTGTGAGTTGGTTCAGATTTAGTTAATTCTCATCTAGATGAGAGCTAGGCACACCTAAAAATACTACATCTAACATGCAGAGACATCTGTTTGATCTACGATCCTCATCCATTTGTTCACTTTTAGAAAATGAAAAATATATAACCAAAATATTATGTTGTTGACGTTACTTACCGAATATGCATTTGGATGGCTAAGAAATTTTATCCAAACATATCCCTTGAAGGCCACATGAACCAATGCCCCCCTCAAATACTTGTGAATGCGTTTTCTCATCATATGTCCTTTCTTTAGATGATTTCATCAGACCTACACATGACACACAAACAAGATATATACAATTAGTGATGCTTAAGCAAAGCCGATGAGAAATGTCGAAAAAGTTGCATGGGTAGAAACCCTATGAGTTGCTCAAAAGATTTGTTTGGATACAAAAGACAAATAATTTGAGTACAAAGAACAATAAAATACCACAACCACTAAAAGATCTGCTTGTCATCATGTTCGCTGAAAGATCTGCAAAAGACAACACACAATGAAGTAGAAATCGATAATTAGTACTTACTCTGCTTCAAAATATTTAAAGTTTTAGGTTTCTCCTAAGTCAAAAGTCCTTCAGTCGACCAACTTATAGGAAGAAAAAAATACTAATAGCCACATCATCAAATATATATAATATAAGAATATACATTCAAATGAATCTAATGAAACTAATTGGGTGTTGTAGATGACAGTATATTTTTACACAGACTTAGGAGCATCTCCAAGAGTCTCCCCTTTTCCAATAATTTTCTCGTATTTGGGGAATTGAACAAATAATACGCTTGGCTGTACTCCCTTTTCCCAGTAGATTATTGAGACGTCTCAATAATCAGCCCCATCTCCCTCAAATATTGGAAATTTTGGCCCTCCCAAATGCTTGTTCCAACGAGTGCCACATCAGATTTCTTATCCCACTACAAACAAGTGCCCTCCCAATGGACTCCCTCCAAGCTGCCGCGGCCTGCCGACGCTCGAGAATAACATCACATTGACAAGTAGGACCTCAAAGTTAGATTTAGCATTGCGGTTTTGATAAAGCACCTCACATGTAAACCCTCCATAAATCATTTGGGGAAGCCGAAACAACACTTATTGGGGGCGTTTCTCAAGGGAGGGCTCTTAGTGAAATCTAAAAAAATTCAAGTGTTTTAGAACGGACGGGTGTAACAACGTAACAAGCACTAATCCCAGCGGGAGCGGGCGAGGAAATGAAAATGCGTGCCCGTGCAACTCCGAAGTCCCGTCCGTTTGTATCCGGCCTAGAGTTACTGTACGGCGCACCTAAACATGCGGTGGGTCGAGGACAAAACTGCTACTATTCGCATGGTTTCGCAGGAAATCACGAGAACGGCGCACATTTATTTTTAATTTAAATGCAAAAGGACGGTACAGTGCGCGTCCCATCAATCAACCCTGACCGTAATAATAATGGATAACAGGCAGAGCAGAGCACACTGTTTGTAGAAAACGCATCTTACTTTTTGCATCGAATTTGGGGAGCTGCGCTGTAAAAAATATGAATAATAAAGGAGACACACAAACACTGACCGCAACCAATACGGAGTACGTATAAGCGAGTTGGAAATTTTGCAGCAATGAACACCCCGTACTTTAACACAGATAGAGATGAAACAATCACGACCTTGAATTTAGACAAGCAACCAACCTCCTTTCCAGCAGCAGAAGAAAATAAAACCGTCTCCTCCTTCTGAACATCAATCGATCCAAAAATTCGAGGACACAGCCTTCCTCTTTTCCTTTTCCGCTGAAAAATACAATTACTAATCCTCCGATAAAACCTGTTTTGCTACAGGCTAGCTGGGAAACACAAATCATTGCTTTCTGCAGAGAAAGGAAAAAAAACACCAATCCATCCATTGGCGCAGATCCAGTGACAGCGCGTGCAGGTGCGCCTGTCATCTTGGGTTGGTATGCATCTGTGACGTCCCAGCTTAAAGAACCTGCAGGATCAGAGGAAAAACAAATTACTCTATATATACACGGAAAAGATGCAAAGGAAGGATTATTTACCGCAATACGACGGCGTGACAGGATTGGGTTTCGTCGGGGCGCCCTCCGTACCTCCTTTTTCCGCAGAGAGGGGGAGGGAAGGAGGCATCACCTCTGCAAATTTTCCCATCCGACTCCATGGCCAGATTCCTTTCCTCGGCCACGAGAGACAGGGAGAGGGGGTGGTTGGAGGCGTGAAAAAGTGGAGCAGCAGGCGGCTGCGTCTGGGTCTTGATGCCTCTAGATCTGCAACCCTAGGGATGCGAAATCCCAGGCCTACCCCTAGCCCAGAGAAATACGGAGTATCCCTCCTCACCCTTGGCGAGTCCCCCCCCCACCCACCGCACCGCTCGTCGTCAAAGCGGCCCAATGGCTGGCCGGCCCACAGAGCACGTTCCAGTCTCCTCATGATAGTACAATCTTCCCAAACTAAAAGAAAAACATAGCACAATCTTCCCGGCCGTCAATTCCCGAATCACAGCGCCGCGAAAATTCCTGGCCATGGTTCTCAAGCGCCGCCGTAGCGGGCGTACCGACGCCGATCAACCCTACAGATGCGACAGCTCGAAGCGCATCGCCCGCAACAAATCGGCGGCGCTGGAGGCCATCAACGGGTTCTACGCGGCGGCGCTGGACAGGCTGCCGCTTGACGAGATGCCGGCGCTGGCCCCGCGCCTCCTCAAGGCCGGTCTCTGCGTCGGCTTCGCCGACCCCGTCTCCAACATCATCGTCAACACCGTCTCCTCCTACGGCCGCCGCAAGCCCGCGGTCGCGGTGACGTCGTCCACGCCCGAC
The DNA here is from genome assembly GCA_032464435.1 of Aegilops umbellulata. Classification (NCBI taxonomy): domain Eukaryota; kingdom Viridiplantae; phylum Streptophyta; class Magnoliopsida; order Poales; family Poaceae; genus Aegilops; species Aegilops umbellulata. Next base: position 68,313,673 of record CP136057.1, read on the forward strand.
GACGGCGAGAAGGAGGAGAAGAAGGCGAGGAGGCGGCGACGGAAGGCGCTCTCCCGGGCAGTCTCCGGCACCGGGGAGGCCAAGCAATGGCCGCCGCCCCGCCGCCTCCTCCGCGGCATGCCCATCGCCGAGCGGTCGCTCAGGGCGCTCGTCGCGTTCCTCACCTGCTACTTCCCCCGCCTCCCCGCCTGCGAGGCGCTCGAGTATCTCTGCCTGGCCAACGCCGACCTTCTCTCCGCTGTGCGGCTCGTCGAGGAGGACCGCAACTCCAGCGGCAGCTTCAGCTTCGCGTCCCGGACCACCAAGACGGCCCTCAAGTGCGCCGCCTTGGCTGCCTGCCACCCCATGCCCAGGGCCCTCGTCAACAGGTCCTACTCGCTCGCCTCTCGGATGGAGCAATTGTCCCAGCTCCTGGAGACCGAAGGCGGCCGCCTCTCCTGCAACGCCATTGACAGCATCCACGCATTGCTGAACAAGCCCCGGGGGAAGCTTGAAGACCTCGCCGGAGTAACACCGCCGCAGTTCCATCTGGAGCTGAACAGGCCGCCGCCGTTCGTTCCTACAAAATCTCTGCGAAGCACCCTGCTCCAGAAGATCTACGGATTCTACCTCAAGGCACTCGCGTTGCTGCCGACGGACGGCCTGCGCACGCACCACCACCGGGGCGTCCTCAAGGCTGGCCACTGCTACGGGCCATTGACGGATCCCGTCTCCAACATTGTGCTCAACGCGCTCTGGTACAACGCGACCTTCCCGCCGGCAGGAGGGCCCTCTTCGGCCACCATGATCTGCTCTCGCAGCCTTGTTCTCGTCGCATACCGCTCCCTTCTTGGCCTCGTTGCTTACATCCGCGCTTACTTTCGCATGATGTCTGAACACCAAGCCATGCATTGTCTTCTCTTCAGAGAGGTCAATCTTTGGGGAGCAATGGAATTGGCAAGGCAACAAGGACACACTGAGGGAACTATGTTGTAGGCGGCGTCACATTCTGCCTTGAAGAATTCCACATCTGGACCCTCATCGGGACTGATGATGCCATAATCATATGTGAGGGACGCAACATGGCAAAGGGAAGAGCCCCAATTCTCAACCACGTAGACTCTTGTCTTGATCATATCCTTTAGCAAGAAATGCCATTCATCCTCCTTCATCCTTTTCTCATGTCCCATAACATCGAGGATGCTCATGTATTTTGGTCTGTAGCCAGTGATTTCCTTGGTTCTGAAGTGTACAAAGGCTGTTGTATGGTGTTTCAGGTTCTGGGGGAGAACGAGGCCTCTGGACAACAACTGAGGTTTGACACGCTTCAGGTATCTGTCCCTCACTGCAGCCTCAGTAAACTCAGATTCCGCTTCCTCTACATCTGCATCAATTTGACCAAGGAGTGAGAGGTTGTTGCCTTGGTCAACTTTGAAATCTGCGTTTGTTTTGTCTGGCATCTGACTGTTGCTACTAAAGTGCCTAGAACCTGTATGTTCAACTGAGGTACATGATCTTTTCCTTCGAATATGAAAAAGTGCACCCGGTCCATATGCTCATGATCAAGCCTGCAGATGCAGCAACTGTGAAATCTGCAAATGTTTCGTCAGATGGCTGACTGTCTGCCATCGGACTGTTGCTACCAATGTGCAAACATGATCTGGTCCTTCGAAGATGCAAGAGGGAATCCGGTCCAGAAGACCTGCTGATAATGAGGCCTGTAGATGGATCATCTCGTTCAGGAGCACTAGAGCAAACATCAGTAATCCCAGGCACAACATCATGACGTGTGTCGCTTTCCTCTGCATTACATCTGGAATCATCAACAGGGGTGATGCCCTCCAGATTCAGGAGGCTCCCAGTCATAAGCTGCATATCGTTGGAACGGTTTTCCCCAACAGAGAGCCAGTACCTACAGCAAAAGAAAAGAAAATTGTATGTTGTTACATGGCTTTCAAAGCAAGAAAAAGAAGCATGACATACTGTTGAATGCGACTTAACAAAGAAGAAACCAATCAGTAATAAGATTAACAACTCTTGAACAAATGAAGGAAGATGCAGAAAAAGATCAAAAGCATTCTCTGTCCTACTTATATGCTACCAAGTACTGTACATCTTACAGGTTCCATAAATCAATCCACTAGCATATTATGTTACAGCAAATGCTTGACAATTGGCACTACCAAAATCCACTAGCACTTTATTTTGCTGCCTTGCTAACATTCCTAACAAATTCTCACACAAGTCCCACGTTTAAAAAAAATGCTAGACTGGATTGAATAATAGATTAGCTTTGATTTGCACTGGTTGCAGTACCAGAGACAACGAACAAAAATGTCAAAATAACACTGACCTCAGCCACTGCAATTTCAGCTTGATCCTTTCCCCATCATCTGCTGCACACATCAACAACAAAAAATAGTATTTAATCACCACTGATGGCAAAAGTAGCAGGAGAAATTTCTTTTTGAGGTGCTTAGGAAAGCCACGGCATGACAGCAGATGAGCAGTTAGGAAAAAAATTCACCACAGGGGGGCTGGGGGATTCCCCATCTGAGGAAGATCAGCAGCAGCCTAACCTGATCGTGGCGTCAAGCCAAGTGAAGAGGAGCCGTCGGCGGTATGAAGTCGAGGGGAGGGCCGTGGCTGCAAGTAGCCGAGGGGGGAGCAGGGATCCGCGGTGAGCACTCGGGGGCAGGGCCGTGGCGTGAAGTAGCCGAGGGGGGAGCACCACCAGGCGGTCAGCACTCGGGGGGAGGGCTTCTTCCGGCACAGGAAGCTGGCCAGCCAGATTCGGGCCACCATTGCTCTAGGGTTTGCTTCCTAACCGCTGCCGCCGCCGCCTCCTCCTCCTCCTCCTCCCAGATATAGTCGCGTTAGGGAAACACGATGGAGAGACCAACCGGGCTCGGCTTCAGAAAGGCTAGGCCTGCCCAAGTTTGGCCCATTTAAATTGCAATGTAGCCCACCCAGTTACTGCCTTTTCTTTCCCATAAAGAATTGATGATTTCTTTTGCAGTGGGACTTAGATAGCTTCGTCAATATTACATTTGCATACGGTTACTCATTTTCAGTTATAAAACGAAAGTAGCCCCCGTGAGAATTATTTATTTGTAGAGAAAAGGCACAAATGCCCAATTTTAAATTAATGAAACCATCAATCGGCTAGGATACAATAGCATTATAATTACTCCCTCCCTTCGGAATTACTTGTCTCGGAAATGGATGTATCTAGAACTAAAATACGTCTAGATACATCTATTTCTGCGACAAGTAATTCCGAACGGAGGGAGTACAAAGGAAAAAAGCTTTGTAGAAAAATTGAAAGATAGTAGGCGGATCGGAGCTTGCTCACAGTGAAGAACTACGAAGCAATTGAACAATGAGTAAGGCACCAAGAAACCAAAATCAAGCCACCGGATGGGCATATAAGATTTGTCTGAAGTCAAGCTGCTCAATGTTTGACCAAATTTATCTTAAAAAATATCAACGTATACAATAATAATTATATAGTATGAAAATTAATTTCATAATGCATCTAACAATATTGATTTGGTATTGTGAATGTTCATATTTTTCCTATAAATTTATCTTAATGCCGAGATAGCATGTTATTTAGAACTTTGATATGCACCCTAGTCATTTGGCGGCGACGGGAGCAAGCATATGAGTTTACCATGTATCAACTACACATATGTATTTTCTAAGAAAAGAAATATAGTAAAAAGCCAAGAAACAAAATATAAAAAAAGGAAAAAATAGAAGTGAATGTCTCTGTGAGTTGGTTCAGATTTAGTTAATTCTCATCTAGATGAGAGCTAGGCACACCTAAAAATACTACATCTAACATGCAGAGACATCTGTTTGATCTACGATCCTCATCCATTTGTTCACTTTTAGAAAATGAAAAATATATAACCAAAATATTATGTTGTTGACGTTACTTACCGAATATGCATTTGGATGGCTAAGAAATTTTATCCAAACATATCCCTTGAAGGCCACATGAACCAATGCCCCCCTCAAATACTTGTGAATGCGTTTTCTCATCATATGTCCTTTCTTTAGATGATTTCATCAGACCTACACATGACACACAAACAAGATATATACAATTAGTGATGCTTAAGCAAAGCCGATGAGAAATGTCGAAAAAGTTGCATGGGTAGAAACCCTATGAGTTGCTCAAAAGATTTGTTTGGATACAAAAGACAAATAATTTGAGTACAAAGAACAATAAAATACCACAACCACTAAAAGATCTGCTTGTCATCATGTTCGCTGAAAGATCTGCAAAAGACAACACACAATGAAGTAGAAATCGATAATTAGTACTTACTCTGCTTCAAAATATTTAAAGTTTTAGGTTTCTCCTAAGTCAAAAGTCCTTCAGTCGACCAACTTATAGGAAGAAAAAAATACTAATAGCCACATCATCAAATATATATAATATAAGAATATACATTCAAATGAATCTAATGAAACTAATTGGGTGTTGTAGATGACAGTATATTTTTACACAGACTTAGGAGCATCTCCAAGAGTCTCCCCTTTTCCAATAATTTTCTCGTATTTGGGGAATTGAACAAATAATACGCTTGGCTGTACTCCCTTTTCCCAGTAGATTATTGAGACGTCTCAATAATCAGCCCCATCTCCCTCAAATATTGGAAATTTTGGCCCTCCCAAATGCTTGTTCCAACGAGTGCCACATCAGATTTCTTATCCCACTACAAACAAGTGCCCTCCCAATGGACTCCCTCCAAGCTGCCGCGGCCTGCCGACGCTCGAGAATAACATCACATTGACAAGTAGGACCTCAAAGTTAGATTTAGCATTGCGGTTTTGATAAAGCACCTCACATGTAAACCCTCCATAAATCATTTGGGGAAGCCGAAACAACACTTATTGGGGGCGTTTCTCAAGGGAGGGCTCTTAGTGAAATCTAAAAAAATTCAAGTGTTTTAGAACGGACGGGTGTAACAACGTAACAAGCACTAATCCCAGCGGGAGCGGGCGAGGAAATGAAAATGCGTGCCCGTGCAACTCCGAAGTCCCGTCCGTTTGTATCCGGCCTAGAGTTACTGTACGGCGCACCTAAACATGCGGTGGGTCGAGGACAAAACTGCTACTATTCGCATGGTTTCGCAGGAAATCACGAGAACGGCGCACATTTATTTTTAATTTAAATGCAAAAGGACGGTACAGTGCGCGTCCCATCAATCAACCCTGACCGTAATAATAATGGATAACAGGCAGAGCAGAGCACACTGTTTGTAGAAAACGCATCTTACTTTTTGCATCGAATTTGGGGAGCTGCGCTGTAAAAAATATGAATAATAAAGGAGACACACAAACACTGACCGCAACCAATACGGAGTACGTATAAGCGAGTTGGAAATTTTGCAGCAATGAACACCCCGTACTTTAACACAGATAGAGATGAAACAATCACGACCTTGAATTTAGACAAGCAACCAACCTCCTTTCCAGCAGCAGAAGAAAATAAAACCGTCTCCTCCTTCTGAACATCAATCGATCCAAAAATTCGAGGACACAGCCTTCCTCTTTTCCTTTTCCGCTGAAAAATACAATTACTAATCCTCCGATAAAACCTGTTTTGCTACAGGCTAGCTGGGAAACACAAATCATTGCTTTCTGCAGAGAAAGGAAAAAAAACACCAATCCATCCATTGGCGCAGATCCAGTGACAGCGCGTGCAGGTGCGCCTGTCATCTTGGGTTGGTATGCATCTGTGACGTCCCAGCTTAAAGAACCTGCAGGATCAGAGGAAAAACAAATTACTCTATATATACACGGAAAAGATGCAAAGGAAGGATTATTTACCGCAATACGACGGCGTGACAGGATTGGGTTTCGTCGGGGCGCCCTCCGTACCTCCTTTTTCCGCAGAGAGGGGGAGGGAAGGAGGCATCACCTCTGCAAATTTTCCCATCCGACTCCATGGCCAGATTCCTTTCCTCGGCCACGAGAGACAGGGAGAGGGGGTGGTTGGAGGCGTGAAAAAGTGGAGCAGCAGGCGGCTGCGTCTGGGTCTTGATGCCTCTAGATCTGCAACCCTAGGGATGCGAAATCCCAGGCCTACCCCTAGCCCAGAGAAATACGGAGTATCCCTCCTCACCCTTGGCGAGTCCCCCCCCCCCCACCCACCGCACCGCTCGTCGTCAAAGCGGCCCAATGGCTGGCCGGCCCACAGAGCACGTTCCAGTCTCCTCATGATAGTACAATCTTCCCAAACTAAAAAAAAACATAGCACAATCTTCCCGGCCGTCAATTCCCGAATCACAGCGCCGCGAAAATTCCTGGCCATGGTTCTCAAGCGTCGCCGTAGCGGGCGTACCGATGCCGATCAACCCTACAGATGCGACAGCTCGAAGCGCATCGCCCGCAACAAATCGGCGGCGCTGGAGGCCATCAACGGGTTCTACGCGGCGGCGCTGGACAGGCTGCCGCTTGACGAGATGCCGGCGCTGGCCCCGCGCCTCCTCAAGGCCGGTCTCTGCGTCGGCTTCGCCGACCCCGTCTCCAACATCATCGTCAACACCGTCTCCTCCTACGGCCGCCGCAAGCCCGCGGTCGCGGTGACGTCGTCCACGCCCGACGACGGCGAGAAGGAGGAGAAGAAGGCGAGGAGGCGGCGACGGAAGGCGCTCTCCCGGGCAGTCTCCGGCACCGGGGAGGCCAAGCAATGGCCGCCGCCCCGCCGCCTCCTCCGCGGCATGCCCATCGCCGAGCGGTCGCTCAGGGCGCTCGTCGCGTTCCTCACCTGCTACTTCCCCCGCCTCCCCGCCTGCGAGGCGCTCGAGTATCTCTGCCTGGCCAACGCCGACCTTCTCTCCGCCGTGCGGCTCGTCGAGGAGGACCGCAACTCCAGCGGCAGCTTCAGCTTCGCGTCCCGGACCACCAAGACGGCCCTCAAGTGCGCCGCCTTGGCTGCCTGCCACCCCATGCCCAGGGCCCTCGTCAACAGGTCCTACTCGCTCGCCTCTCGGATGGAGCAATTGTCCCAGCTCCTGGAGACCGAAGGCGGCCGCCTCTCCTGCAACGCCATTGACAGCATCCACGCATTGCTGAACAAGCCCCGGGGGAAGCTTGAAGACCTCGCCGGAGTAACACCGCCGCAGTTCCATCTGGAGCTGAACAGGCCGCCGCCGTTCGTTCCTACAAAATCTCTGCGAAGCACCCTGCTCCAGAAGATCTACGGATTCTACCTCAAGGCACTCGCGTTGCTGCCGACGGACGGCCTGCGCACGCACCACCACCGGGGCGTCCTCAAGGCTGGCCACTGCTACGGGCCATTGACGGATCCCGTCTCCAACATTGTGCTCAACGCGCTCTGGTACAACGCGACCTTCCCGCCGGCAGGAGGGCCCTCTTCGGCCACCATGATCTGCTCTCGCAGCCTTGTTCTCGTCGCATACCGCTCCCTTCTTGGCCTCGTTGCTTACATCCGCGCTTACTTTCGCATGATGTCTGAACACCAAGCCATGCATTGTCTTCTCTTCAGAGAGGTCAATCTTTGGGGAGCAATGGAATTGGCAAGGCAACAAGGACACACTGAGGGAACTATGTTGTAGGCGGCGTCACATTCTGCCTTGAAGAATTCCACATCTGGACCCTCATCGGGACTGATGATGCCATAATCATATGTGAGGGACGCAACATGGCAAAGGGAAGAGCCCCAATTCTCAACCACGTAGACTCTTGTCTTGATCATATCCTTTAGCAAGAAATTCCATTCATCCTCCTTCATCCTTTTCTCATGTCCCATAACATCGAGGATGCTCATGTATTTTGGTCTGTAGCCAGTGATTTCCTTGGTTCTGAAGTGTACAAAGGCTGTTGTATGGTGTTTCAGGTTCTGGGGGAGAACGAGGCCTCTGGACAACAACTGAGGTTTGACACGCTTCATGTATCTGTCCCTCACTGCAGCCTCAGTAAACTCAGATTCCGCTTCCTCTACATCTGCATCAATTTGACCAAGGAGTGAGAGGTTGTTGCCTTGGTCAACTTTGAAATCTGCGTTTGTTTTGTCTGGCATCTGACTGTTGCTACTAAAGTGCCTAGAACCTGTATGTTCAACTGAGGTACATGATCTTTTCCTTCGAATATGAAAAAGTGCACCCGGTCCATATGCTCATGATCAAGCCTGCAGATGCAGCAACTGTGAAATCTGCAAATGTTTCGTCAGATGGCTGACTGTCTGCCATCGGACTGTTGCTACCAATGTGCAAACATGATCTGGTCCTTCGAAGATGCAAGAGGGAATCCGGTCCAGAAGACCTGCTGATAATGAGGCCTGTAGATGGATCATCTCGTTCAGGAGCACTAGAGCAAACATCAGTAATCCCAGGCACAACATCATGACGTGTGTCGCTTTCCTCTGCATTACATCTGGAATCATCAACAGGGGTGATGCCCTCCAGATTCAGGAGGCTCCCAGTCATAAGCTGCATATCGTTGGAACGGTTTTCCCCAACAGAGAGCCAGTACCTACAGCAAAAGAAAAGAAAATTGTATGTTGTTACATGGCTTTCAAAGCAAGAAAAAGAAGCATGACATACTGTTGAATGCGACTTAACAAAGAAGAAACCAATCAGTAATAAGATTAACAACTCTTGAACAAATGAAGGAAGATGCAGAAAAAGATCAAAAGCATTCTCTGTCCTACTTATATGCTACCAAGTACTGTACATCTTACAGGTTCCATAAATCAATCCACTAGCATATTATGTTACAGCAAATGCTTGACAATTGGCACTACCAAAATCCACTAGCACTTTATTTTGCTGCCTTGCTAACATTCCTAACAAATTCTCACACAAGTCCCACGTTTAAAAAAAATGCTAGACTGGATTGAATAATAGATTAGCTTTGATTTGCACTGGTTGCAGTACCAGAGACAACGAACAAAAATGTCAAAATAACACTGACCTCAGCCACTGCAATTTCAGCTTGATCCTTTCCCCATCATCTGCTGCACACATCAACAACGAAAAATAGTATTTAATCACCACTGATGGCAAAAGTAGCAGGAGAAATTTCTTTTTGAGGTGCTTAGGAAAGCCACGGCATGACAGCAGATGAGCAGTTAGGAAAAAAAATCACCACAGGGGGGCTGGGGGATTCCCCATCTGAGGAAGATCAGCAGCAGCCTAACCTGATCGTGGCGTCAAGCCAAGTGAAGAGGAGCCGTCGGCGGTATGAAGTCGAGGGGAGGGCCGTGGCCGCAAGTAGCCGAGGGGGGAGCAGGGATCCGCGGTGAGCACTCGGGGGCAGGGCCGTGGCGTGAAGTAGCCGAGGGGGGAGCACCACCAGGCGGTCAGCACTCGGGGGGAGGGCTTCTTCCGGCACAGGAAGCTGGCCAACCAGATTCGGGCCACCATTGCTCTAGGGTTTGCTTCCTAACCGCTGCCGCCGCCGCCTCCTCCTCCTCCTCCTCCTCCCAGATATAGTCGCGTTAGGGAAACACGATGGAGAGACCAACCGGGCTCGGCTTCAGAAAGGCTAGGCCTGCCCAAGTTTGGCCCATTTAAATTGCAATGTAGCCCACCCAGTTACTGCCTTTTCTTTCCCATAAAGAATTGATGATTTCTTTTGCAGTGGGACTTAGATAGCTTCGTCAATATTACATTTGCATACGGTTACTCATTTTCAGTTATAAAACGAAAGTAGCCCCCGTGAGAATTATTTATTTGTAGAGAAAAGGCACAAATGCCCAATTTTAAATTAATGAAACCATCAATCGGCTAGGATACAATAGCATTATAATTACTCCCTCCCTTCGGAATTACTTGTCTCGGAAATGGATGTATCTAGAACTAAAATACGTCTAGATACATCTATTTCTGCGACAAGTAATTCCGAACGGAGGGAGTACAAAGGAAAAAAGCTTTGTAGAAAAATTGAAAGATAGTAGGCGGATCGGAGCTTGCTCACAGTGAAGAACTACGAAGCAATTGAACAATGAGTAAGGCACCAAGAAACCAAAATCAAGCCACCGGATGGGCATATAAGATTTGTCTGAAGTCAAGCTGCTCAATGTTTGACCAAATTTATCTTAAAAAATATCAACGTATACAATAATAATTATATAGTATGAAAATTAATTTCATAATGCATCTAACAATATTGATTTGGTATTGTGAATGTTCATATTTTTCCTATAAATTTATCTTAATGCCGAGATAGCATGTTATTTAGAACTTTGATATGCACCCTAGTCATTTGGCGGCGACGGGAGCAAGCATATGAGTTTACCATGTATCAACTACACATATGTATTTTCTAAGAAAAGAAATATAGTAAAAAGCCAAGAAACAAAATATAAAAAAAGGAAAAAATAGAAGTGAATGTCTCTGTGAGTTGGTTCAGATTTAGTTAATTCTCATCTAGATGAGAGCTAGGCACACCTAAAAATACTACATCTAACATGCAGAGACATCTGTTTGATCTACGATCCTCATCCATTTGTTCACTTTTAGAAAATGAAAAATATATAACCAAAATATTATGTTGTTGACGTTACTTACCGAATATGCATTTGGATGGCTAAGAAATTTTATCCAAACATATCCCTTGAAGGCCACATGAACCAATGCCCCCCTCAAATACTTGTGAATGCGTTTTCTCATCATATGTCCTTTCTTTAGATGATTTCATCAGACCTACACATGACACACAAACAAGATATATACAATTAGTGATGCTTAAGCAAAGCCGATGAGAAATGTCGAAAAAGTTGCATGGGTAGAAACCCTATGAGTTGCTCAAAAGATTTGTTTGGATACAAAAGACAAATAATTTGAGTACAAAGAACAATAAAATACCACAACCACTAAAAGATCTGCTTGTCATCATGTTCGCTGAAAGATCTGCAAAAGACAACACACAATGAAGTAGAAATCGATAATTAGTACTTACTCTGCTTCAAAATATTTAAAGTTTTAGGTTTCTCCTAAGTCAAAAGTCCTTCAGTCGACCAACTTATAGGAAGAAAAAAATACTAATAGCCACATCATCAAATATATATAATATAAGAATATACATTCAAATGAATCTAATGAAACTAATTGGGTGTTGTAGATGACAGTATATTTTTACACAGACTTAGGAGCATCTCCAAGAGTCTCCCCTTTTCCAATAATTTTCTCGTATTTGGGGAATTGAACAAATAATACGCTTGGCTGTACTCCCTTTTCCCAGTAGATTATTGAGACGTCTCAATAATCAGCCCCATCTCCCTCAAATATTGGAAATTTTGGCCCTCCCAAATGCTTGTTCCAACGAGTGCCACATCAGATTTCTTATCCCACTACAAACAAGTGCCCTCCCAATGGACTCCCTCCAAGCTGCCGCGGCCTGCCGACGCTCGAGAATAACATCACATTGACAAGTAGGACCTCAAAGTTAGATTTAGCATTGCGGTTTTGATAAAGCACCTCACATGTAAACCCTCCATAAATCATTTGGGGAAGCCGAAACAACACTTATTGGGGGCGTTTCTCAAGGGAGGGCTCTTAGTGAAATCTAAAAAAATTCAAGTGTTTTAGAACGGACGGGTGTAACAACGTAACAAGCACTAATCCCAGCGGGAGCGGGCGAGGAAATGAAAATGCGTGCCCGTGCAACTCCGAAGTCCCGTCCGTTTGTATCCGGCCTAGAGTTACTGTACGGCGCACCTAAACATGCGGTGGGTCGAGGACAAAACTGCTACTATTCGCATGGTTTCGCAGGAAATCACGAGAACGGCGCACATTTATTTTTAATTTAAATGCAAAAGGACGGTACAGTGCGCGTCCCATCAATCAACCCTGACCGTAATAATAATGGATAACAGGCAGAGCAGAGCACACTGTTTGTAGAAAACGCATCTTACTTTTTGCATCGAATTTGGGGAGCTGCGCTGTAAAAAATATGAATAATAAAGGAGACACACAAACACTGACCGCAACCAATACGGAGTACGTATAAGCGAGTTGGAAATTTTGCAGCAATGAACACCCCGTACTTTAACACAGATAGAGATGAAACAATCACGACCTTGAATTTAGACAAGCAACCAACCTCCTTTCCAGCAGCAGAAGAAAATAAAACCGTCTCCTCCTTCTGAACATCAATCGATCCAAAAATTCGAGGACACAGCCTTCCTCTTTTCCTTTTCCGCTGAAAAATACAATTACTAATCCTCCGATAAAACCTGTTTTGCTACAGGCTAGCTGGGAAACACAAATCATTGCTTTCTGCAGAGAAAGGAAAAAAAAACACCAATCCATCCATTGGCGCAGATCCAGTGACAGCGCGTGCAGGTGCGCCTGTCATCTTGGGTTGGTATGCATCTGTGACGTCCCAGCTTAAAGAACCTGCAGGATCAGAGGAAAAACAAATTACTCTATATATACACGGAAAAGATGCAAAGGAAGGATTATTTACCGCAATACGACGGCGTGACAGGATTGGGTTTCGTCGGGGCGCCCTCCGTACCTCCTTTTTCCGCAGAGAGGGGGAGGGAAGGAGGCATCACCTCTGCAAATTTTCCCATCCGACTCCATGGCCAGATTCCTTTCCTCGGCCACGAGAGACAGGGAGAGGGGGTGGTTGGAGGCGTGAAAAAGTGGAGCAGCAGGCGGCTGCGTCTGGGTCTTGATGCCTCTAGATCTGCAACCCTAGGGATGCGAAATCCCAGGCCTACCCCTAGCCCAGAGAAATACGGAGTATCCCTCCTCACCCTTGGCGAGTCCCCCCCCCACCCACCGCACCGCTCGTCGTCAAAGCGGCCCAATGGCTGGCCGGCCCACAGAGCACGTTCCAGTCTCCTCATGATAGTACAATCTTCCCAAACTAAAAGAAAAACATAGCACAATCTTCCCGGCCGTCAATTCCCGAATCACAGCGCCGCGAAAATTCCTGGCCATGGTTCTCAAGCGCCGCCGTAGCGGGCGTACCGACGCCGATCAACCCTACAGATGCGACAGCTCGAAGCGCATCGCCCGCAACAAATCGGCGGCGCTGGAGGCCATCAACGGGTTCTACGCGGCGGCGCTGGACAGGCTGCCGCTTGACGAGATGCCGGCGCTGGCCCCGCGCCTCCTCAAGGCCGGTCTCTGCGTCGGCTTCGCCGACCCCGTCTCCAACATCATCGTCAACACCGTCTCCTCCTACGGCCGCCGCAAGCCCGCGGTCGCGGTGACGTCGTCCACGCCCGACGACGGCGAGAAGGAGGAGAAGAAGGCGAGGAGGCGGCGACGGAAGGCGCTCTCCCGGGCAGTCTCCGGCACCGGGGAGGCCAAGCAATGGCCGCCGCCCCGCCGCCTCCTCCGCGGCATGCCCATCGCCGAGCGGTCGCTCAGGGCGCTCGTCGCGTTCCTCACCTGCTACTTCCCCCGCCTCCCCGCCTGCGAGGCGCTCGAGTATCTCTGCCTGGCCAACGCCGACCTTCTCTCCGCTGTGCGGCTCGTCGAGGAGGACCGCAACTCCAGCGGCAGCTTCAGCTTCGCGTCCCGGACCACCAAGACGGCCCTCAAGTGCGCCGCCTTGGCTGCCTGCCACCCCATGCCCAGGGCCCTCGTCAACAGGTCCTACTCGCTCGCCTCTCGGATGGAGCAATTGTCCCAGCTCCTGGAGACCGAAGGCGGCCGCCTCTCCTGCAACGCCATTGACAGCATCCACGCATTGCTGAACAAGCCCCGGGGGAAGCTTGAAGACCTCGCCGGAGTAACACCGCCGCAGTTCCATCTGGAGCTGAACAGGCCGCCGCCGTTCGTTCCTACAAAATCTCTGCGAAGCACCCTGCTCCAGAAGATCTACGGATTCTACCTCAAGGCACTCGCGTTGCTGCCGACGGACGGCCTGCGCACGCACCACCACCGGGGCGTCCTCAAGGCTGGCCACTGCTACGGGCCATTGACGGATCCCGTCTCCAACATTGTGCTCAACGCGCTCTGGTACAACGCGACCTTCCCGCCGGCAGGAGGGCCCTCTTCGGCCACCATGATCTGCTCTCGCAGCCTTGTTCTCGTCGCATACCGCTCCCTTCTTGGCCTCGTTGCTTACATCCGCGCTTACTTTCGCATGATGTCTGAACACCAAGCCATGCATTGTCTTCTCTTCAGAGAGGTCAATCTTTGGGGAGCAATGGAATTGGCAAGGCAACAAGGACACACTGAGGGAACTATGTTGTAGGCGGCGTCACATTCTGCCTTGAAGAATTCCACATCTGGACCCTCATCGGGACTGATGATGCCATAATCATATGTGAGGGACGCAACATGGCAAAGGGAAGAGCCCCAATTCTCAACCACGTAGACTCTTGTCTTGATCATATCCTTTAGCAAGAAATTCCATTCATCCTCCTTCATCCTTTTCTCATGTCCCATAACATCGAGGATGCTCATGTATTTTGGTCTGTAGCCAGTGATTTCCTTGGTTCTGAAGTGTACAAAGGCTGTTGTATGGTGTTTCAGGTTCTGGGGGAGAACGAGGCCTCTGGACAACAACTGAGGTTTGACACGCTTCAGGTATCTGTCCCTCACTGCAGCCTCAGTAAACTCAGATTCCGCTTCCTCTACATCTGCATCAATTTGACCAAGGAGTGAGAGGTTGTTGCCTTGGTCAACTTTGAAATCTGCGTTTGTTTTGTCTGGCATCTGACTGTTGCTACTAAAGTGCCTAGAACCTGTATGTTCAACTGAGGTACATGATCTTTTCCTTCGAATATGAAAAAGTGCACCCGGTCCATATGCTCATGATCAAGCCTGCAGATGCAGCAACTGTGAAATCTGCAAATGTTTCGTCAGATGGCTGACTGTCTGCCATCGGACTGTTGCTACCAATGTGCAAACATGATCTGGTCCTTCGAAGATGCAAGAGGGAATCCGGTCCAGAAGACCTGCTGATAATGAGGCCTGTAGATGGATCATCTCGTTCAGGAGCACTAGAGCAAACATCAGTAATCCCAGGCACAACATCATGACGTGTGTCGCTTTCCTCTGCATTACATCTGGAATCATCAACAGGGGTGATGCCCTCCAGATTCAGGAGGCTCCCAGTCATAAGCTGCATATCGTTGGAACGGTTTTCCCCAACAGAGAGCCAGTACCTACAGCAAAAGAAAAGAAAATTGTATGTTGTTACATGGCTTTCAAAGCAAGAAAAAGAAGCATGACATACTGTTGAATGCGACTTAACAAAGAAGAAACCAATCAGTAATAAGATTAACAACTCTTGAACAAATGAAGGAAGATGCAGAAAAAGATCAAAAGCATTCTCTGTCCTACTTATATGCTACCAAGTACTGTACATCTTACAGGTTCCATAAATCAATCCACTAGCATATTATGTTACAGCAAATGCTTGACAATTGGCACTACCAAAATCCACTAGCACTTTATTTTGCTGCCTTGCTAACATTCCTAACAAATTCTCACACAAGTCCCACGTTTAAAAAAAATGCTAGACTGGATTGAATAATAGATTAGCTTTGATTTGCACTGGTTGCAGTACCAGAGACAACGAACAAAAATGTCAAAATAACACTGACCTCAGCCACTGCAATTTCAGCTTGATCCTTTCCCCATCATCTGCTGCACACATCAACAACAAAAAATAGTATTTAATCACCACTGATGGCAAAAGTAGCAGGAGAAATTTCTTTTTGAGGTGCTTAGGAAAGCCACGGCATGACAGCAGATGAGCAGTTAGGAAAAAAATTCACCACAGGGGGGCTGGGGGATTCCCCATCTGAGGAAGATCAGCAGCAGCCTAACCTGATCATGGCGTCAAGCCAAGTGAAGAGGAGCCGTCGGCGGTATGAAGTCGAGGGGAGGGCCGTGGCTGCAAGTAGCCGAGGGGGGAGCAGGGATCCGCGGTGAGCACTCGGGGGCAGGGCCGTGGCGTGAAGTAGCCGAGGGGGGAGCACCACCAGGCGGTCAGCACTCGGGGGGAGGGCTTCTTCCGGCACAGGAAGCTGGCCAGCCAGATTCGGGCCACCATTGCTCTAGGGTTTGCTTCCTAACCGCTGCCGCCGCCGCCTCCTCCTCCTCCTCCTCCTCCCAGATATAGTCGCGTTAGGGAAACACGATGGAGAGACCAACCGGGCTCGGCTTCAGAAAGGCTAGGCCTGCCCAAGTTTGGCCCATTTAAATTGCAATGTAGCCCACCCAGTTACTGCCTTTTCTTTCCCATAAAGAATTGATGATTTCTTTTGCAGTGGGACTTAGATAGCTTCGTCAATATTACATTTGCATACGGTTACTCATTTTCAGTTATAAAACGAAAGTAGCCCCCGTGAGAATTATTTATTTGTAGAGAAAAGGCACAAATGCCCAATTTTAAATTAATGAAACCATCAATCGGCTAGGATACAATAGCATTATAATTACTCCCTCCCTTCGGAATTACTTGTCTCGGAAATGGATGTATCTAGAACTAAAATACGTCTAGATACATCTATTTCTGCGACAAGTAATTCCGAACGGAGGGAGTACAAAGGAAAAAAGCTTTGTAGAAAAATTGAAAGATAGTAGGCGGATCGGAGCTTGCTCACAGTGAAGAACTACGAAGCAATTGAACAATGAGTAAGGCACCAAGAAACCAAAATCAAGCCACCGGATGGGCATATAAGATTTGTCTGAAGTCAAGCTGCTCAATGTTTGACCAAATTTATCTTAAAAAATATCAACGTATACAATAATAATTATATAGTATGAAAATTAATTTCATAATGCATCTAACAATATTGATTTGGTATTGTGAATGTTCATATTTTTCCTATAAATTTATCTTAATGCCGAGATAGCATGTTATTTAGAACTTTGATATGCACCCTAGTCATTTGGCGGCGACGGGAGCAAGCATATGAGTTTACCATGTATCAACTACACATATGTATTTTCTAAGAAAAGAAATATAGTAAAAAGCCAAGAAACAAAATATAAAAAAAGGAAAAAATAGAAGTGAATGTCTCTGTGAGTTGGTTCAGATTTAGTTAATTCTCATCTAGATGAGAGCTAGGCACACCTAAAAATACTACATCTAACATGCAGAGACATCTGTTTGATCTACGATCCTCATCCATTTGTTCACTTTTAGAAAATGAAAAATATATAACCAAAATATTATGTTGTTGACGTTACTTACCGAATATGCATTTGGATGGCTAAGAAATTTTATCCAAACATATCCCTTGAAGGCCACGTGAACCAATGCCCCCCTCAAATACTTGTGAATGCGTTTTCTCATCATATGTCCTTTCTTTAGATGATTTCATCAGACCTACACATGACACACAAACAAGATATATACAATTAGTGATGCTTAAGCAAAGCCGATGAGAAATGTCGAAAAAGTTGCATGGGTAGAAACCCTATGAGTTGCTCAAAAGATTTGTTTGGATACAAAAGACAAATAATTTGAGTACAAAGAACAATAAAATACCACAACCACTAAAAGATCTGCTTGTCATCATGTTCGCTGAAAGATCTGCAAAAGACAACACACAATGAAGTAGAAATCGATAATTAGTACTTACTCTGCTTCAAAATATTTAAAGTTTTAGGTTTCTCCTAAGTCAAAAGTCCTTCAGTCGACCAACTTATAGGAAGAAAAAAATACTAATAGCCACATCATCAAATATATATAATATAAGAATATACATTCAAATGAATCTAATGAAACTAATTGGGTGTTGTAGATGACAGTATATTTTTACACAGACTTAGGAGCATCTCCAAGAGTCTCCCCTTTTCCAATAATTTTCTCGTATTTGGGGAATTGAACAAATAATACGCTTGGCTGTACTCCCTTTTCCCAGTAGATTATTGAGACGTCTCAATAATCAGCCCCATCTCCCTCAAATATTGGAAATTTTGGCCCTCCCAAATGCTTGTTCCAACGAGTGCCACATCAGATTTCTTATCCCACTACAAACAAGTGCCCTCCCAATGGACTCCCTCCAAGCTGCCGCGGCCTGCCGACGCTCGAGAATAACATCACATTGACAAGTAGGACCTCAAAGTTAGATTTAGCATTGCGGTTTTGATAAAGCACCTCACATGTAAACCCTCCATAAATCATTTGGGGAAGCCCAAACAACACTTATTGGGGGCGTTTCTCAAGGGAGGGCTCTTAGTGAAATCTAAAAAAATTCAAGTGTTTTAGAACGGACGGGTGTAACAACATAACAAGCACTAATCCCAGCGGGAGCGGGCGAGGAAATGAAAATGCGTGCCCGTGCAACTCCGAAGTCCCGTCCGTTTGTATCCGGCCTAGAGTTACTGTACGGCGCACCTAAACATGCGGTGGGTCGAGGACAAAACTGCTACTATTCGCATGGTTTCGCAGGAAATCACGAGAACGGCGCACATTTATTTTTAATTTAAATGCAAAAGGACGGTACAGTGCGCGTCCCATCAATCAACCCTGACCGTAATAATAATGGATAACAGGCAGAGCAGAGCACACTGTTTGTAGAAAACGCATCTTACTTTTTGCATCGAATTTGGGGAGCTGCGCTGTAAAAAATATGAATAATAAAGGAGACACACAAACACTGACCGCAACCAATACGGAGTACGTATAAGCGAGTTGGAAATTTTGCAGCAATGAACACCCTGTACTTTAACACAGATAGAGATGAAACAATCACGACCTTGAATTTAGACAAGCAACCAACCTCCTTTCCAGCAGCAGAAGAAAATAAAACCGTCTCCTCCTTCTGAACATCAATCGATCCAAAAATTCGAGGACACAGCCTTCCTCTTTTCCTTTTCCGCTGAAAAATACAATTACTAATCCTCCGATAAAACCTGTTTTGCTACAGGCTAGCTGGGAAACACAAATCATTGCTTTCTGCAGAGAAAGGAAAAAAAAACACCAATCCATCCATTGGCGCAGATCCAGTGACAGCGCGTGCAGGTGCGCCTGTCATCTTGGGTTGGTATGCATCTGTGACGTCCCAGCTTAAAGAACCTGCAGGATCAGAGGAAAAACAAATTACTCTATATATACACGGAAAAGATGCAAAGGAAGGATTATTTACCGCAATACGACGGCGTGACAGGATTGGGTTTCGTCGGGGCGCCCTCCGTACCTCCTTTTTCCGCAGAGAGGGGGAGGGAAGGAGGCATCACCTCTGCAAATTTTCCCATCCGACTCCATGGCCAGATTCCTTTCCTCGGCCACGAGAGACAGGGAGAGGGGGTGGTTGGAGGCGTGAAAAAGTGGAGCAGCAGGCGGCTGCGTCTGGGTCTTGATGCCTCTAGATCTGCAACCCTAGGGATGCGAAATCCCAGGCCTACCCCTAGCCCAGAGAAATACGGAGTATCCCTCCTCACCCTTGGCGAGTCCCCCCCCCCACCCACCGCACCGCTCGTTGTCAAAGCGGCCCAATGGCTGGCCGGCCCACAGAGCACGTTCCAGTCTCCTCATGATAGTACAATCTTCCCAAACTAAAAAAAAAACATAGCACAATCTTCCCGGCCGTCAATTCCCGAATCACAGCGCCGCGAAAATTCCTGGCCATGGTTCTCAAGCGTCGCCGTAGCGGGCGTACCGATGCCGATCAACCCTACAGATGCGACAGCTCGAAGCGCATCGCCCGCAACAAATCGGCGGCGCTGGAGGCCATCAACGGGTTCTACGCGGCGGCGCTGGACAGGCTGCCGCTTGACGAGATGCCGGCGCTGGCCCCGCGCCTCCTCAAGGCCGGTCTCTGCGTCGGCTTCGCCGACCCCGTCTCCAACATCATCGTCAACACCGTCTCCTCCTACGGCCGCCGCAAGCCCGCGGTCGCGGTGACGTCGTCCACGCCCGACGACGGCGAGAAGGAGGAGAAGAAGGCGAGGAGGCGGCGACGGAAGGCGCTCTCCCGGGCAGTCTCCGGCACCGGGGAGGCCAAGCAATGGCCGCCGCCCCGCCGCCTCCTCCGCGGCATGCCCATCGCCGAGCGGTCGCTCAGGGCGCTCGTCGCGTTCCTCACCTGCTACTTCCCCCGCCTCCCCGCCTGCGAGGCGCTCGAGTATCTCTGCCTGGCCAACGCCGACCTTCTCTCCGCCGTGCGGCTCGTCGAGGAGGACCGCAACTCCAGCGGCAGCTTCAGCTTCGCGTCCCGGACCACCAAGACGGCCCTCAAGTGCGCCGCCTTGGCTGCCTGCCACCCCATGCCCAGGGCCCTCGTCAACAGGTCCTACTCGCTCGCCTCTCGGATGGAGCAATTGTCCCAGCTCCTGGAGACCGAAGGCGGCCGCCTCTCCTGCAACGCCATTGACAGCATCCACGCATTGCTGAACAAGCCCCGGGGGAAGCTTGAAGACCTCGCCGGAGTAACACCGCCGCAGTTCCATCTGGAGCTGAACAGGCCGCCGCCGTTCGTTCCTACAAAATCTCTGCGAAGCACCTTGCTCCAGAAGATCTACGGATTCTACCTCAAGGCACTCGCGTTGCTGCCGACGGACGGCCTGCGCACGCACCACCACCGGGGCGTCCTCAAGGCTGGCCACTGCTACGGGCCATTGACGGATCCCGTCTCCAACATTATGCTCAACGCGCTCTGGTACAACGCGACCTTCCCGCCGGCAGGAGGGCCCTCTTCGGCCACCATGATCTGCTCTCGCAGCCTTGTTCTCGTCGCATACCGCTCCCTTCTTGGCCTCGTTGCTTACATCCGCGCTTACTTTCGCATGATGTCTGAACACCAAGCCATGCATTGTCTTCTCTTCAGAGAGGTCAATCTTTGGGGAGCAATGGAATTGGCAAGGCAACAAGGACACACTGAGGGAACTATGTTGTAGGCGGCGTCACATTCTGCCTTGAAGAATTCCACATCTGGACCCTCATCGGGACTGATGATGCCATAATCATATGTGAGGGACGCAACATGGCAAAGGGAAGAGCCCCAATTCTCAACCACGTAGACTCTTGTCTTGATCATATCCTTTAGCAAGAAATGCCATTCATCCTCCTTCATCCTTTTCTCATGTCCCATAACATCGAGGATGCTCATGTATTTTGGTCTGTAGCCAGTGATTTCCTTGGTTCTGAAGTGTACAAAGGCTGTTGTATGGTGTTTCAGGTTCTGGGGGAGAACGAGGCCTCTGGACAACAACTGAGGTTTGACACGCTTCAGGTATCTGTCCCTCACTGCAGCCTCAGTAAACTCAGATTCCGCTTCCTCTACATCTGCATCAATTTGACCAAGGAGTGAGAGGTTGTTGCCTTGGTCAACTTTGAAATCTGCGTTTGTTTTGTCTGGCATCTGACTGTTGCTACTAAAGTGCCTAGAACCTGTATGTTCAACTGAGGTACATGATCTTTTCCTTCGAATATGAAAAAGTGCACCCGGTCCATATGCTCATGATCAAGCCTGCAGATGCAGCAACTGTGAAATCTGCAAATGTTTCGTCAGATGGCTGACTGTCTGCCATCGGACTGTTGCTACCAATGTGCAAACATGATCTGGTCCTTCGAAGATGCAAGAGGGAATCCGGTCCAGAAGACCTGCTGATAATGAGGCCTGTAGATGGATCATCTCGTTCAGGAGCACTAGAGCAAACATCAGTAATCCCAGGCACAACATCATGACGTGTGTCGCTTTCCTCTGCATTACATCTGGAATCATCAACAGGGGTGATGCCCTCCAGATTCAGGAGGCTCCCAGTCATAAGCTGCATATCGTTGGAACGGTTTTCCCCAACAGAGAGCCAGTACCTACAGCAAAAGAAAAGAAAATTGTATGTTGTTACATGGCTTTCAAAGCAAGAAAAAGAAGCATGACATACTGTTGAATGCGACTTAACAAAGAAGAAACCAATCAGTAATAAGATTAACAACTCTTGAACAAATGAAGGAAGATGCAGAAAAAGATCAAAAGCATTCTCTGTCCTACTTATATGCTACCAAGTACTGTACATCTTACAGGTTCCATAAATCAATCCACTAGCATATTATGTTACAGCAAATGCTTGACAATTGGCACTACCAAAATCCACTAGCACTTTATTTTGCTGCCTTGCTAACATTCCTAACAAATTCTCACACAAGTCCCACGTTTAAAAAAAATGCTAGACTGGATTGAATAATAGATTAGCTTTGATTTGCACTGGTTGCAGTACCAGAGACAACGAACAAAAATGTCAAAATAACACTGACCTCAGCCACTGCAATTTCAGCTTGATCCTTTCCCCATCATCTGCTGCACACATCAACAACAAAAAATAGTATTTAATCACCACTGATGGCAAAAGTAGCAGGAGAAATTTCTTTTTGAGGTGCTTAGGAAAGCCACGGCATGACAGCAGATGAGCAGTTAGGAAAAAAAATCACCACAGGGGGGCTGGGGGATTCCCCATCTGAGGAAGATCAGCAGCAGCCTAACCTGATCGTGGCGTCAAGCCAAGTGAAGAGGAGCCGTCGGCGGTATGAAGTCGAGGGGAGGGCCGTGGCCGCAAGTAGCCGAGGGGGGAGCAGGGATCCGCGGTGAGCACTCGGGGGCAGGGCCGTGGCGTGAAGTAGCCGAGGGGGGAGCACCACCAGGCGGTCAGCACTCGGGGGGAGGGCTTCTTCCGGCACAGGAAGCTGGCCAGCCAGATTCGGGCCACCATTGCTCTAGGGTTTGCTTCCTAACCGCTGCCGCCGCCGCCTCCTCCTCCTCCTCCTCCTCCTCCCAGATATAGTCGCGTTAGGGAAACACGATGGAGAGACCAACCGGGCTCGGCTTCAGAAAGGCTAGGCCTGCCCAAGTTTGGCCCATTTAAATTGCAATGTAGCCCACCCAGTTACTGCCTTTTCTTTCCCATAAAGAATTGATGATTTCTTTTGCAGTGGGACTTAGATAGCTTCGTCAATATTACATTTGCATACGGTTACTCATTTTCAGTTATAAAACGAAAGTAGCCCCCGTGAGAATTATTTATTTGTAGAGAAAAGGCACAAATGCCCAATTTTAAATTAATGAAACCATCAATCGGCTAGGATACAATAGCATTATAATTACTCCCTCCCTTCGGAATTACTTGTCTCGGAAATGGATGTATCTAGAACTAAAATACGTCTAGATACATCTATTTCTGCGACAAGTAATTCCGAACGGAGGGAGTACAAAGGAAAAAAGCTTTGTAGAAAAATTGAAAGATAGTAGGCGGATCGGAGCTTGCTCACAGTGAAGAACTACGAAGCAATTGAACAATGAGTAAGGCACCAAGAAACCAAAATCAAGCCACCGGATGGGCATATAAGATTTGTCTGAAGTCAAGCTGCTCAATGTTTGACCAAATTTATCTTAAAAAATATCAACGTATACAATAATAATTATATAGTATGAAAATTAATTTCATAATGCATCTAACAATATTGATTTGGTATTGTGAATGTTCATATTTTTCCTATAAATTTATCTTAATGCCGAGATAGCATGTTATTTAGAACTTTGATATGCACCCTAGTCATTTGGCGGCGACGGGAGCAAGCATATGAGTTTACCATGTATCAACTACACATATGTATTTTCTAAGAAAAGAAATATAGTAAAAAGCCAAGAAACAAAATATAAAAAAAGGAAAAAATAGAAGTGAATGTCTCTGTGAGTTGGTTCAGATTTAGTTAATTCTCATCTAGATGAGAGCTAGGCACACCTAAAAATACTACATCTAACATGCAGAGACATCTGTTTGATCTACGATCCTCATCCATTTGTTCACTTTTAGAAAATGAAAAATATATAACCAAAATATTATGTTGTTGACGTTACTTACCGAATATGCATTTGGATGGCTAAGAAATTTTATCCAAACATATCCCTTGAAGGCCACGTGAACCAATGCCCCCCTCAAATACTTGTGAATGCGTTTTCTCATCATATGTCCTTTCTTTAGATGATTTCATCAGACCTACACATGACACACAAACAAGATATATACAATTAGTGATGCTTAAGCAAAGCCGATGAGAAATGTCGAAAAAGTTGCATGGGTAGAAACCCTATGAGTTGCTCAAAAGATTTGTTTGGATACAAAAGACAAATAATTTGAGTACAAAGAACAATAAAATACCACAACCACTAAAAGATCTGCTTGTCATCATGTTCGCTGAAAGATCTGCAAAAGACAACACACAATGAAGTAGAAATCGATAATTAGTACTTACTCTGCTTCAAAATATTTAAAGTTTTAGGTTTCTCCTAAGTCAAAAGTCCTTCAGTCGACCAACTTATAGGAAGAAAAAAATACTAATAGCCACATCATCAAATATATATAATATAAGAATATACATTCAAATGAATCTAATGAAACTAATTGGGTGTTGTAGATGACAGTATATTTTTACACAGACTTAGGAGCATCTCCAAGAGTCTCCCCTTTTCCAATAATTTTCTCGTATTTGGGGAATTGAACAAATAATACGCTTGGCTGTACTCCCTTTTCCCAGTAGATTATTGAGACGTCTCAATAATCAGCCCCATCTCCCTCAAATATTGGAAATTTTGGCCCTCCCAAATGCTTGTTCCAACGAGTGCCACATCAGATTTCTTATCCCACTACAAACAAGTGCCCTCCCAATGGACTCCCTCCAAGCTGCCGCGGCCTGCCGACGCTCGAGAATAACATCACATTGACAAGTAGGACCTCAAAGTTAGATTTAGCATTGCGGTTTTGATAAAGCACCTCACATGTAAACCCTCCATAAATCATTTGGGGAAGCCGAAACAACACTTATTGGGGGCGTTTCTCAAGGGAGGGCTCTTAGTGAAATCTAAAAAAATTCAAGTGTTTTAGAACGGACGGGTGTAACAACGTAACAAGCACTAATCCCAGCGGGAGCGGGCGAGGAAATGAAAATGCGTGCCCGTGCAACTCCGAAGTCCCGTCCGTTTGTATCCGGCCTAGAGTTACTGTACGGCGCACCTAAACATGCGGTGGGTCGAGGACAAAACTGCTACTATTCGCATGGTTTCGCAGGAAATCACGAGAACGGCGCACATTTATTTTTAATTTAAATGCAAAAGGACGGTACAGTGCGCGTCCCATCAATCAACCCTGACCGTAATAATAATGGATAACAGGCAGAGCAGAGCACACTGTTTGTAGAAAACGCATCTTACTTTTTGCATCGAATTTGGGGAGCTGCGCTGTAAAAAATATGAATAATAAAGGAGACACACAAACACTGACCGCAACCAATACGGAGTACGTATAAGCGAGTTGGAAATTTTGCAGCAATGAACACCCTGTACTTTAACACAGATAGAGATGAAACAATCACGACCTTGAATTTAGACAAGCAACCAACCTCCTTTCCAGCAGCAGAAGAAAATAAAACCGTCTCCTCCTTCTGAACATCAATCGATCCAAAAATTCGAGGACACAGCATTCCTCTTTTCCTTTTCCGCTGAAAAATACAATTACTAATCCTCCGATAAAACTTGTTTTGCTACAGGCTAGCTGGGAAACACAAATCATTGCTTTCTGCAGAGAAAGGAAAAAAAACACCAATCCATCCATTGGCGCAGATCCAGTGACAGCGCGTGCAGGTGCGCCTGTCATCTTGGGTTGGTATGCATCTGTGACGTCCCAGCTTAAAGAACCTGCAGGATCAGAGGAAAAACAAATTACTCTATATATACACGGAAAAGATGCAAAGGAAGGATTATTTACCGCAATACGACGGCGTGACAGGATTGGGTTTCGTCGGGGCGCCCTCCGTACCTCCTTTTTCCGCAGAGAGGGGGAGGGAAGGAGGCATCACCTCTGCAAATTTTCCCATCCGACTCCATGGCCAGATTCCTTTCCTCGGCCACGAGAGACAGGGAGAGGGGGTGGTTGGAGGCGTGAAAAAGTGGAGCAGCAGGCGGCTGCGTCTGGGTCTTGATGCCTCTAGATCTGCAACCCTAGGGATGCGAAATCCCAGGCCTACCCCTAGCCCAGAGAAATACGGAGTATCCCTCCTCACCCTTAGCGAGTCCCCCCCACCCACCGCACCGCTCGTCGTCAAAGCGGCCCAATGGCTGGCCGGCCCACACAGCACGTTCCAGTCTCCTCATGATAGTACAATCTTCCCAAACTAAAAAAAACATAGCACAATCTTCCCGGCCGTCAATTCCCGAATCACAGCGCCGCGAAAATTCCTGGCCATGGTTCTCAAGCGCCGCCGTAGCGGGCGTACCGACGCCGATCAACCCTACAGATGCGACAGCTCGAAGCGCATCGCCCGCAACAAATCGGCGGCGCTGGAGGCCATCAACGGGTTCTACGCGGCGGCGCTGGACAGGCTGCCGCTTGACGAGATGCCGGCGCTGGCCCCGCGCCTCCTCAAGGCCGGTCTCTGCGTCGGCTTCGCCGACCCCGTCTCCAACATCATCGTCAACACCGTCTCCTCCTACGGCCGCTGCAAGCCCGCGGTCGCGGTGACGTCGTCCACGCCCGACGACGGCGAGAAGGAGGAGAAGAAGGCGAGGAGGCGGCGACGGAAGGCGCTCTCCCGGGCAGTCTCCGGCACCGGGGAGGCCAAGCAATGGCCGCCGCCCCGCCGCCTCCTCCGCGGCATGCCCATCGCCGAGCGGTCGCTCAGGGCGCTCGTCGCGTTCCTCACCTGCTACTTCCCCCGCCTCCCCGCCTGCGAGGCGCTCGAGTATCTCTGCCTGGCCAACGCCGACCTTCTCTCCGCCGTGCGGCTCGTCGAGGAGGACCGCAACTCCAGCGGCAGCTTCAGCTTCGCGTCCCGGACCACCAAGACGGCCCTCAAGTGCGCCGCCTTGGCTGCCTGCCACCCCATGCCCAGGGCCCTCGTCAACAGGTCCTACTCGCTCGCCTCTCGGATGGAGCAATTGTCCCAGCTCCTGGAGACCGAAGGCGGCCGCCTCTCCTGCAACGCCATTGACAGCATCCACGCATTGCTGAACAAGCCCCGGGGGAAGCTTGAAGACCTCGCCGGAGTAACACCGCCGCAGTTCCATCTGGAGCTGAACAGGCCGCCGCCGTTCGTTCCTACAAAATCTCTGCGAAGCACCCTGCTCCAGAAGATCTACGGATTCTACCTCAAGGCACTCGCGTTGCTGCCGACGGACGGCCTGCGCACGCACCACCACCGGGGCGTCCTCAAGGCTGGCCACTGCTACGGGCCATTGACGGATCCCGTCTCCAACATTATGCTCAACGCGCTCTGGTACAACGCGACCTTCCCGCCGGCAGGAGGGCCCTCTTCGGCCACCATGATCTGCTCTCGCAGCCTTGTTCTCGTCGCATACCGCTCCCTTCTTGGCCTCGTTGCTTACATCCGCGCTTACTTTCGCATGATGTCTGAACACCAAGCCATGCATTGTCTTCTCTTCAGAGAGGTCAATCTTTGGGGAGCAATGGAATTGGCAAGGCAACAAGGACACACTGAGGGAACTATGTTGTAGGCGGCGTCACATTCTGCCTTGAAGAATTCCACATCTGGACCCTCATCGGGACTGATGATGCCATAATCATATGTGAGGGACGCAACATGGCAAAGGGAAGAGCCCCAATTCTCAACCACGTAGACTCTTGTCTTGATCATATCCTTTAGCAAGAAATGCCATTCATCCTCCTTCATCCTTTTCTCATGTCCCATAACATCGAGGATGCTCATGTATTTTGGTCTGTAGCCAGTGATTTCCTTGGTTCTGAAGTGTACAAAGGCTGTTGTATGGTGTTTCAGGTTCTGGGGGAGAACGAGGCCTCTGGACAACAACTGAGGTTTGACACGCTTCAGGTATCTGTCCCTCACTGCAGCCTCAGTAAACTCAGATTCCGCTTCCTCTACATCTGCATCAATTTGACCAAGGAGTGAGAGGTTGTTGCCTTGGTCAACTTTGAAATCTGCGTTTGTTTTGTCTGGCATCTGACTGTTGCTACTAAAGTGCCTAGAACCTGTATGTTCAACTGAGGTACATGATCTTTTCCTTCGAATATGAAAAAGTGCACCCGGTCCATATGCTCATGATCAAGCCTGCAGATGCAGCAACTGTGAAATCTGCAAATGTTTCGTCAGATGGCTGACTGTCTGCCATCGGACTGTTGCTACCAATGTGCAAACATGATCTGGTCCTTCGAAGATGCAAGAGGGAATCCGGTCCAGAAGACCTGCTGATAATGAGGCCTGTAGATGGATCATCTCGTTCAGGAGCACTAGAGCAAACATCAGTAATCCCAGGCACAACATCATGACGTGTGTCGCTTTCCTCTGCATTACATCTGGAATCATCAACAGGGGTGATGCCCTCCAGATTCAGGAGGCTCCCAGTCATAAGCTGCATATCGTTGGAACGGTTTTCCCCAACAGAGAGCCAGTACCTACAGCAAAAGAAAAGAAAATTGTATGTTGTTACATGGCTTTCAAAGCAAGAAAAAGAAGCATGACATACTGTTGAATGCGACTTAACAAAGAAGAAACCAATCAGTAATAAGATTAACAACTCTTGAACAAATGAAGGAAGATGCAGAAAAAGATCAAAAGCATTCTCTGTCCTACTTATATGCTACCAAGTACTGTACATCTTACAGGTTCCATAAATCAATCCACTAGCATATTATGTTACAGCAAATGCTTGACAATTGGCACTACCAAAATCCACTAGCACTTTATTTTGCTGCCTTGCTAACATTCCTAACAAATTCTCACACAAGTCCCACGTTTAAAAAAAATGCTAGACTGGATTGAATAATAGATTAGCTTTGATTTGCACTGGTTGCAGTACCAGAGACAACGAACAAAAATGTCAAAATAACACTGACCTCAGCCACTGCAATTTCAGCTTGATCCTTTCCCCATCATCTGCTGCACACATCAACAACGAAAAATAGTATTTAATCACCACTGATGGCAAAAGTAGCAGGAGAAATTTCTTTTTGAGGTGCTTAGGAAAGCCACGGCATGACAGCAGATGAGCAGTTAGGAAAAAAAATCACCACAGGGGGGCTGGGGGATTCCCCATCTGAGGAAGATCAGCAGCAGCCTAACCTGATCGTGGCGTCAAGCCAAGTGAAGAGGAGCCGTCGGCGGTATGAAGTCGAGGGGAGGGCCGTGGCCGCAAGTAGCCGAGGGGGGAGCAGGGATCCGCGGTGAGCACTCGGGGGCAGGGCCGTGGCGTGAAGTAGCCGAGGGGGGAGCACCACCAGGCGGTCAGCACTCGGGGGGAGGGCTTCTTCCGGCACAGGAAGCTGGCCAGCCAGATTCGGGCCACCATTGCTCTAGGGTTTGCTTCCTAACCGCTGCCGCCGCCGCCTCCTCCTCCTCCTCCTCCTCCCAGATATAGTCGCGTTAGGGAAACACGATGGAGAGACCAACCGGGCTCGGCTTCAGAAAGGCTAGGCCTGCCCAAGTTTGGCCCATTTAAATTGCAATGTAGCCCACCCAGTTACTGCCTTTTCTTTCCCATAAAGAATTGATGATTTCTTTTGCAGTGGGACTTAGATAGCTTCGTCAATATTACATTTGCATACGGTTACTCATTTTCAGTTATAAAACGAAAGTAGCCCCCGTGAGAATTATTTATTTGTAGAGAAAAGGCACAAATGCCCAATTTTAAATTAATGAAACCATCAATCGGCTAGGATACAATAGCATTATAATTACTCCCTCCCTTCGGAATTACTTGTCTCGGAAATGGATGTATCTAGAACTAAAATACGTCTAGATACATCTATTTCTGCGACAAGTAATTCCGAACGGAGGGAGTACAAAGGAAAAAAGCTTTGTAGAAAAATTGAAAGATAGTAGGCGGATCGGAGCTTGCTCACAGTGAAGAACTACGAAGCAATTGAACAATGAGTAAGGCACCAAGAAACCAAAATCAAGCCACCGGATGGGCATATAAGATTTGTCTGAAGTCAAGCTGCTCAATGTTTGACCAAATTTATCTTAAAAAATATCAACGTATACAATAATAATTATATAGTATGAAAATTAATTTCATAATGCATCTAACAATATTGATTTGGTATTGTGAATGTTCATATTTTTCCTATAAATTTATCTTAATGCCGAGATAGCATGTTATTTAGAACTTTGATATGCACCCTAGTCATTTGGCGGCGACGGGAGCAAGCATATGAGTTTACCATGTATCAACTACACATATGTATTTTCTAAGAAAAGAAATATAGTAAAAAGCCAAGAAACAAAATATAAAAAAAGGAAAAAATAGAAGTGAATGTCTCTGTGAGTTGGTTCAGATTTAGTTAATTCTCATCTAGATGAGAGCTAGGCACACCTAAAAATACTACATCTAACATGCAGAGACATCTGTTTGATCTACGATCCTCATCCATTTGTTCACTTTTAGAAAATGAAAAATATATAACCAAAATATTATGTTGTTGACGTTACTTACCGAATATGCATTTGGATGGCTAAGAAATTTTATCCAAACATATCCCTTGAAGGCCACGTGAACCAATGCCCCCCTCAAATACTTGTGAATGCGTTTTCTCATCATATGTCCTTTCTTTAGATGATTTCATCAGACCTACACATGACACACAAACAAGATATATACAATTAGTGATGCTTAAGCAAAGCCGATGAGAAATGTCGAAAAAGTTGCATGGGTAGAAACCCTATGAGTTGCTCAAAAGATTTGTTTGGATACAAAAGACAAATAATTTGAGTACAAAGAACAATAAAATACCACAACCACTAAAAGATCTGCTTGTCATCATGTTCGCTGAAAGATCTGCAAAAGACAACACACAATGAAGTAGAAATCGATAATTAGTACTTACTCTGCTTCAAAATATTTAAAGTTTTAGGTTTCTCCTAAGTCAAAAGTCCTTCAGTCGACCAACTTATAGGAAGAAAAAAATACTAATAGCCACATCATCAAATATATATAATATAAGAATATACATTCAAATGAATCTAATGAAACTAATTGGGTGTTGTAGATGACAGTATATTTTTACACAGACTTAGGAGCATCTCCAAGAGTCTCCCCTTTTCCAATAATTTTCTCGTATTTGGGGAATTGAACAAATAATACGCTTGGCTGTACTCCCTTTTCCCAGTAGATTATTGAGACGTCTCAATAATCAGCCCCATCTCCCTCAAATATTGGAAATTTTGGCCCTCCCAAATGCTTGTTCCAACGAGTGCCACATCAGATTTCTTATCCCACTACAAACAAGTGCCCTCCCAATGGACTCCCTCCAAGCTGCCGCGGCCTGCCGACGCTCGAGAATAACATCACATTGACAAGTAGGACCTCAAAGTTAGATTTAGCATTGCGGTTTTGATAAAGCACCTCACATGTAAACCCTCCATAAATCATTTGGGGAAGCCGAAACAACACTTATTGGGGGCGTTTCTCAAGGGAGGGCTCTTAGTGAAATCTAAAAAAATTCAAGTGTTTTAGAACGGACGGGTGTAACAACGTAACAAGCACTAATCCCAGCGGGAGCGGGCGAGGAAATGAAAATGCGTGCCCGTGCAACTCCGAAGTCCCGTCCGTTTGTATCCGGCCTAGAGTTACTGTACGGCGCACCTAAACATGCGGTGGGTCGAGGACAAAACTGCTACTATTCGCATGGTTTCGCAGGAAATCACGAGAACGGCGCACATTTATTTTTAATTTAAATGCAAAAGGACGGTACAGTGCGCGTCCCATCAATCAACCCTGACCGTAATAATAATGGATAACAGGCAGAGCAGAGCACACTGTTTGTAGAAAACGCATCTTACTTTTTGCATCGAATTTGGGGAGCTGCGCTGTAAAAAATATGAATAATAAAGGAGACACACAAACACTGACCGCAACCAATACGGAGTACGTATAAGCGAGTTGGAAATTTTGCAGCAATGAACACCCCGTACTTTAACACAGATAGAGATGAAACAATCACGACCTTGAATTTAGACAAGCAACCAACCTCCTTTCCAGCAGCAGAAGAAAATAAAACCGTCTCCTCCTTCTGAACATCAATCGATCCAAAAATTCGAGGACACAGCCTTCCTCTTTTCCTTTTCCGCTGAAAATACAATTACTAATCCTCCGATAAAACCTGTTTTGCTACAGGCTAGCTGGGAAACACAAATCATTGCTTTCTGCAGAGAAAGGAAAAAAAACACCAATCCATCCATTGGCGCAGATCCAGTGACAGCGCGTGCAGGTGCGCCTGTCATCTTGGGTTGGTATGCATCTGTGACGTCCCAGCTTAAAGAACCTGCAGGATCAGAGGAAAAACAAATTACTCTATATATACACGGAAAAGATGCAAAGGAAGGATTATTTACCGCAATACGACGGCGTGACAGGATTGGGTTTCGTCGGGGCGCCCTCCGTACCTCCTTTTTCCGCAGAGAGGGGGAGGGAAGGAGGCATCACCTCTGCAAATTTTCCCATCCGACTCCATGGCCAGATTCCTTTCCTCGGCCACGAGAGACAGGGAGAGGGGGTGGTTGGAGGCGTGAAAAAGTGGAGCAGCAGGCGGCTGCGTCTGGGTCTTGATGCCTCTAGATCTGCAACCCTAGGGATGCGAAATCCCAGGCCTACCCCTAGCCCAGAGAAATACGGAGTATCCCTCCTCACCCTTGGCGAGTCCCCCCCCCCACCCACCGCACCGCTCGTCGTCAAAGCGGCCCAATGGCTGGCCGGCCCACAGAGCACGTTCCAGTCTCCTCATGATAGTACAATCTTCCCAAACTAAAAAAAAAACATAGCACAATCTTCCCGGCCGTCAATTCCCGAATCACAGCGCCGCGAAAATTCCTGGCCATGGTTCTCAAGCGTCGCCGTAGCGGGCGTACCGATGCCGATCAACCCTACAGATGCGACAGCTCGAAGCGCATCGCCCGCAACAAATCGGCGGCGCTGGAGGCCATCAACGGGTTCTACGCGGCGGCGCTGGACAGGCTGCCGCTTGACGAGATGCCGGCGCTGGCCCCGCGCCTCCTCAAGGCCGGTCTCTGCGTCGGCTTCGCCGACCCCGTCTCCAACATCATCGTCAACACCGTCTCCTCCTACGGCCGCCGCAAGCCCGCGGTCGCGGTGACGTCGTCCACGCCCGACGACGGCGAGAAGGAGGAGAAGAAGGCGAGGAGGCGGCGACGGAAGGCGCTCTCCCGGGCAGTCTCCGGCACCGGGGAGGCCAAGCAATGGCCGCCGCCCCGCCGCCTCCTCCGCGGCATGCCCATCGCCGAGCGGTCGCTCAGGGCGCTCGTCGCGTTCCTCACCTGCTACTTCCCCCGCCTCCCCGCCTGCGAGGCGCTCGAGTATCTCTGCCTGGCCAACGCCGACCTTCTCTCCGCCGTGCGGCTCGTCGAGGAGGACCGCAACTCCAGCGGCAGCTTCAGCTTCGCGTCCCGGACCACCAAGACGGCCCTCAAGTGCGCCGCCTTGGTTGCCTGCCACCCCATGCCCAGGGCCCTCGTCAACAGGTCCTACTCGCTCGCCTCTCGGATGGAGCAATTGTCCCAGCTCCTGGAGACCAAAGGCGGCCGCCTCTCCTGCAACGCCATTGACAGCATCCACGCATTGCTGAACAAGCCCCGGGGGAAGCTTGAAGACCTCGCCGGAGTAACACCGCCGCAGTTCCATCTGGAGCTGAACAGGCCGCCGCCGTTCGTTCCTACAAAATCTCTGCGAAGCACCCTGCTCCAGAAGATCTACGGATTCTACCTCAAGGCACTCGCGTTGCTGCCGACGGACGGCCTGCGCACGCACCACCACCGGGGCGTCCTCAAGGCTGGCCACTGCTACGGGCCATTGACGGATCCCGTCTCCAACATTGTGCTCAACGCGCTCTGGTACAACGCGACCTTCCCGCCGGCAGGAGGGCCCTCTTCGGCCACCATGATCTGCTCTCGCAGCCTTGTTCTCGTCGCATACCGCTCCCTTCTTGGCCTCGTTGCTTACATCCGCGCTTACTTTCGCATGATGTCTGAACACCAAGCCATGCATTGTCTTCTCTTCAGAGAGGTCAATCTTTGGGGAGCAATGGAATTGGCAAGGCAACAAGGACACACTGAGGGAACTATGTTGTAGGCGGCGTCACATTCTGCCTTGAAGAATTCCACATCTGGACCCTCATCGGGACTGATGATGCCATAATCATATGTGAGGGACGCAACATGGCAAAGGGAAGAGCCCCAATTCTCAACCACGTAGACTCTTGTCTTGATCATATCCTTTAGCAAGAAATTCCATTCATCCTCCTTCATCCTTTTCTCATGTCCCATAACATCGAGGATGCTCATGTATTTTGGTCTGTAGCCAGTGATTTCCTTGGTTCTGAAGTGTACAAAGGCTGTTGTATGGTGTTTCAGGTTCTGGGGGAGAACGAGGCCTCTGGACAACAACTGAGGTTTGACACGCTTCAGGTATCTGTCCCTCACTGCAGCCTCAGTAAACTCAGATTCCGCTTCCTCTACATCTGCATCAATTTGACCAAGGAGTGAGAGGTTGTTGCCTTGGTCAACTTTGAAATCTGCGTTTGTTTTGTCTGGCATCTGACTGTTGCTACTAAAGTGCCTAGAACCTGTATGTTCAACTGAGGTACATGATCTTTTCCTTCGAATATGAAAAAGTGCACCCGGTCCATATGCTCATGATCAAGCCTGCAGATGCAGCAACTGTGAAATCTGCAAATGTTTCGTCAGATGGCTGACTGTCTGCCATCGGACTGTTGCTACCAATGTGCAAACATGATCTGGTCCTTCGAAGATGCAAGAGGGAATCCGGTCCAGAAGACCTGCTGATAATGAGGCCTGTAGATGGATCATCTCGTTCAGGAGCACTAGAGCAAACATCAGTAATCCCAGGCACAACATCATGACGTGTGTCGCTTTCCTCTGCATTACATCTGGAATCATCAACAGGGGTGATGCCCTCCAGATTCAGGAGGCTCCCAGTCATAAGCTGCATATCGTTGGAACGGTTTTCCCCAACAGAGAGCCAGTACCTACAGCAAAAGAAAAGAAAATTGTATGTTGTTACATGGCTTTCAAAGCAAGAAAAAGAAGCATGACATACTGTTGAATGCGACTTAACAAAGAAGAAACCAATCAGTAATAAGATTAACAACTCTTGAACAAATGAAGGAAGATGCAGAAAAAGATCAAAAGCATTCTCTGTCCTACTTATATGCTACCAAGTACTGTACATCTTACAGGTTCCATAAATCAATCCACTAGCATATTATGTTACAGCAAATGCTTGACAATTGGCACTACCAAAATCCACTAGCACATTATTTTGCTGCCTTGCTAACATTCCTAACAAATTCTCACACAAGTCCCACGTTTAAAAAAAATGCTAGACTGGATTGAATAATAGATTAGCTTTGATTTGCACTGGTTGCAGTACCAGAGACAACGAACAAAAATGTCAAAATAACACTGACCTCAGCCACTGCAATTTCAGCTTGATCCTTTCCCCATCATCTGCTGCACACATCAACAACGAAAAATAGTATTTAATCACCACTGATGGCAAAAGTAGCAGGAGAAATTTCTTTTTGAGGTGCTTAGGAAAGCCACGGCATGACAGCAGATGAGCAGTTAGGAAAAAAAATCACCACAGGGGGGCTGGGGGATTCCCCATCTGAGGAAGATCAGCAGCAGCCTAACCTGATCGTGGCGTCAAGCCAAGTGAAGAGGAGCCGTCGGCGGTATGAAGTCGAGGGGAGGGCCGTGGCCGCAAGTAGCCGAGGGGGGAGCAGGGATCCGCGGTGAGCACTCGGGGGCAGGGCCGTGGCGTGAAGTAGCCGAGGGGGGAGCACCACCAGGCGGTCAGCACTTGGGGGGAGGGCTTCTTCCGGCACAGGAAGCTGGCCAGCCAGATTCGGGCCACCATTGCTCTAGGGTTTGCTTCCTAACCGCTGCCGCCGCCGCCTCCTCCTCCTCCTCCTCCTCCCAGATATAGTCGCGTTAGGGAAACACGATGGAGAGACCAACCGGGCTCGGCTTCAGAAAGGCTAGGCCTGCCCAAGTTTGGCCCATTTAAATTGCAATGTAGCCCACCCAGTTACTGCCTTTTCTTTCCCATAAAGAATTGATGATTTCTTTTGCAGTGGGACTTAGATAGCTTCGTCAATATTACATTTGCATACGGTTACTCATTTTCAGTTATAAAACAAAAGTAGCCCCCGTGAGAATTATTTATTTGTAGAGAAAAGGCACAAATGCCCAATTTTAAATTAATGAAACCATCAATCGGCTAGGATACAATAGCATTATAATTACTCCCTCCCTTCGGAATTACTTGTCTCGGAAATGGATGTATCTAGAACTAAAATACGTCTAGATACATCTATTTCTGCGACAAGTAATTCCGAACGGAGGGAGTACAAAGGAAAAAAGCTTTGTAGAAAAATTGAAAGATAGTAGGCGGATCGGAGCTTGCTCACAGTGAAGAACTACGAAGCAATTGAACAATGAGTAAGGCACCAAGAAACCAAAATCAAGCCACCGGATGGGCATATAAGATTTGTCTGAAGTCAAGCTGCTCAATGTTTGACCAAATTTATCTTAAAAAATATCAACGTATACAATAATAATTATATAGTATGAAAATTAATTTCATAATGCATCTAACAATATTGATTTGGTATTGTGAATGTTCATATTTTTCCTATAAATTTATCTTAATGCCGAGATAGCATGTTATTTAGAACTTTGATATGCACCCTAGTCATTTGGCGGCGACGGGAGCAAGCATATGAGTTTACCATGTATCAACTACACATATGTATTTTCTAAGAAAAGAAATATAGTAAAAAGCCAAGAAACAAAATATAAAAAAAGGAAAAAATAGAAGTGAATGTCTCTGTGAGTTGGTTCAGATTTAGTTAATTCTCATCTAGATGAGAGCTAGGCACACCTAAAAATACTACATCTAACATGCAGAGACATCTGTTTGATCTACGATCCTCATCCATTTGTTCACTTTTAGAAAATGAAAAATATATAACCAAAATATTATGTTGTTGACGTTACTTACCGAATATGCATTTGGATGGCTAAGAAATTTTATCCAAACATATCCCTTGAAGGCCACGTGAACCAATGCCCCCCTCAAATACTTGTGAATGCGTTTTCTCATCATATGTCCTTTCTTTAGATGATTTCATCAGACCTACACATGACACACAAACAAGATATATACAATTAGTGATGCTTAAGCAAAGCCGATGAGAAATGTCGAAAAAGTTGCATGGGTAGAAACCCTATGAGTTGCTCAAAAGATTTGTTTGGATACAAAAGACAAATAATTTGAGTACAAAGAACAATAAAATACCACAACCACTAAAAGATCTGCTTGTCATCATGTTCGCTGAAAGATCTGCAAAAGACAACACACAATGAAGTAGAAATCGATAATTAGTACTTACTCTGCTTCAAAATATTTAAAGTTTTAGGTTTCTCCTAAGTCAAAAGTCCTTCAGTCGACCAACTTATAGGAAGAAAAAAATACTAATAGCCACATCATCAAATATATATAATATAAGAATATACATTCAAATGAATCTAATGAAACTAATTGGGTGTTGTAGATGACAGTATATTTTTACACAGACTTAGGAGCATCTCCAAGAGTCTCCCCTTTTCCAATAATTTTCTCGTATTTGGGGAATTGAACAAATAATACGCTTGGCTGTACTCCCTTTTCCCAGTAGATTATTGAGACGTCTCAATAATCAGCCCCATCTCCCTCAAATATTGGAAATTTTGGCCCTCCCAAATGCTTGTTCCAACGAGTGCCACATCAGATTTCTTATCCCACTACAAACAAGTGCCCTCCCAATGGACTCCCTCCAAGCTGCCGCGGCCTGCCGACGCTCGAGAATAACATCACATTGACAAGTAGGACCTCAAAGTTAGATTTAGCATTGCGGTTTTGATAAAGCACCTCACATGTAAACCCTCCATAAATCATTTGGGGAAGCCGAAACAACACTTATTGGGGGCGTTTCTCAAGGGAGGGCTCTTAGTGAAATCTAAAAAAATTCAAGTGTTTTAGAACGGACGGGTGTAACAACGTAACAAGCACTAATCCCAGCGGGAGCGGGCGAGGAAATGAAAATGCGTGCCCGTGCAACTCCGAAGTCCCGTCCGTTTGTATCCGGCCTAGAGTTACTGTACGGCGCACCTAAACATGCGGTGGGTCGAGGACAAAACTGCTACTATTCGCATGGTTTCGCAGGAAATCACGAGAACGGCGCACATTTATTTTTAATTTAAATGCAAAAGGACGGTACAGTGCGCGTCCCATCAATCAACCCTGACCGTAATAATAATGGATAACAGGCAGAGCAGAGCACACTGTTTGTAGAAAACGCATCTTACTTTTTGCATCGAATTTGGGGAGCTGCGCTGTAAAAAATATGAATAATAAAGGAGACACACAAACACTGACCGCAACCAATACGGAGTACGTATAAGCGAGTTGGAAATTTTGCAGCAATGAACACCCCGTACTTTAACACAGATAGAGATGAAACAATCACGACCTTGAATTTAGACAAGCAACCAACCTCCTTTCCAGCAGCAGAAGAAAATAAAACCGTCTCCTCCTTCTGAACATCAATCGATCCAAAAATTCGAGGACACAGCCTTCCTCTTTTCCTTTTCCGCTGAAAAATACAATTACTAATCCTCCGATAAAACCTGTTTTGCTACAGGCTAGCTGGGAAACACAAATCATTGCTTTCTGCAGAGAAAGGAAAAAAAACACCAATCCATCCATTGGCGCAGATCCAGTGACAGCGCGTGCAGGTGCGCCTGTCATCTTGGGTTGGTATGCATCTGTGACGTCCCAGCTTAAAGAACCTGCAGGATCAGAGGAAAAACAAATTACTCTATATATACACGGAAAAGATGCAAAGGAAGGATTATTTACCGCAATACGACGGCGTGACAGGATTGGGTTTCGTCGGGGCGCCCTCCGTACCTCCTTTTTCCGCAGAGAGGGGGAGGGAAGGAGGCATCACCTCTGCAAATTTTCCCATCCGACTCCATGGCCAGATTCCTTTCCTCGGCCACGAGAGACAGGGAGAGGGGGTGGTTGGAGGCGTGAAAAAGTGGAGCAGCAGGCGGCTGCGTCTGGGTCTTGATGCCTCTAGATCTGCAACCCTAGGGATGCGAAATCCCAGGCCTACCCCTAGCCCAGAGAAATACGGAGTATCCCTCCTCACCCTTGGCGAGTCCCCCCCCCACCCACCGCACCGCTCGTCGTCAAAGCGGCCCAATGGCTGGCCGGCCCACAGAGCACGTTCCAGTCTCCTCATGATAGTACAATCTTCCCAAACTAAAAAAAAACATAGCACAATCTTCCCGGCCGTCAATTCCCGAATCACAGCGCCGCGAAAATTCCTGGCCATGGTTCTCAAGCGTCGCCGTAGCGGGCGTACCGATGCCGATCAACCCTACAGATGCGACAGCTCGAAGCGCATCGCCCGCAACAAATCGGCGGCGCTGGAGGCCATCAACGGGTTCTACGCGGCGGCGCTGGACAGGCTGCCGCTTGACGAGATGCCGGCGCTGGCCCCGCGCCTCCTCAAGGCCGGTCTCTGCGTCGGCTTCGCCGACCCCGTCTCCAACATCATCGTCAACACCGTCTCCTCCTACGGCCGCCGCAAGCCCGCGGTCGCGGTGACGTCGTCCACGCCCGACGACGGCGAGAAGGAGGAGAAGAAGGCGAGGAGGCGGCGACGGAAGGCGCTCTCCCGGGCAGTCTCCGGCACCGGGGAGGCCAAGCAATGGCCGCCGCCCCGCCGCCTCCTCCGCGGCATGCCCATCGCCGAGCGGTCGCTCAGGGCGCTCGTCGCGTTCCTCACCTGCTACTTCCCCCGCCTCCCCGCCTGCGAGGCGCTCGAGTATCTCTGCCTGGCCAACGCCGACCTTCTCTCCGCCGTGCGGCTCGTCGAGGAGGACCGCAACTCCAGCGGCAGCTTCAGCTTCGCGTCCCGGACCACCAAGACGGCCCTCAAGTGCGCCGCCTTGGCTGCCTGCCACCCCATGCCCAGGGCCCTCGTCAACAGGTCCTACTCGCTCGCCTCTCGGATGGAGCAATTGTCCCAGCTCCTGGAGACCGAAGGCGGCCGCCTCTCCTGCAACGCCATTGACAGCATCCACGCATTGCTGAACAAGCCCCGGGGGAAGCTTGAAGACCTCGCCGGAGTAACACCGCCGCAGTTCCATCTGGAGCTGAACAGGCCGCCGCCGTTCGTTCCTACAAAATCTCTGCGAAGCACCCTGCTCCAGAAGATCTACGGATTCTACCTCAAGGCACTCGCGTTGCTGCCGACGGACGGCCTGCGCACGCACCACCACCGGGGCGTCCTCAAGGCTGGCCACTGCTACGGGCCATTGACGGATCCCGTCTCCAACATTGTGCTCAACGCGCTCTGGTACAACGCGACCTTCCCGCCGGCAGGAGGGCCCTCTTCGGCCACCATGATCTGCTCTCGCAGCCTTGTTCTCGTCGCATACCGCTCCCTTCTTGGCCTCGTTGCTTACATCCGCGCTTACTTTCGCATGATGTCTGAACACCAAGCCATGCATTGTCTTCTCTTCAGAGAGGTCAATCTTTGGGGAGCAATGGAATTGGCAATGCAACAAGGACACACTGAGGGAACTATGTTGTAGGCGGCGTCACATTCTGCCTTGAAGAATTCCACATCTGGACCCTCATCGGGACTGATGATGCCATAATCATATGTGAGGGACGCAACATGGCAAAGGGAAGAGCCCCAATTCTCAACCACGTAGACTCTTGTCTTGATCATATCCTTTAGCAAGAAATTCCATTCATCCTCCTTCATCCTTTTCTCATGTCCCATAACATCGAGGATGCTCATGTATTTTGGTCTGTAGCCAGTGATTTCCTTGGTTCTGAAGTGTACAAAGGCTGTTGTATGGTGTTTCAGGTTCTGGGGGAGAACGAGGCCTCTGGACAACAA
This sequence comes from Aegilops umbellulata, assembly GCA_032464435.1. Lineage (NCBI taxonomy): Eukaryota > Viridiplantae > Streptophyta > Magnoliopsida > Poales > Poaceae > Aegilops > Aegilops umbellulata. The sequence goes on from CP136057.1 coordinate 68,354,580, forward strand.
CTGAGGTTTGACACGCTTCATGTATCTGTCCCTCACTGCAGCCTCAGTAAACTCAGATTCCGCTTCCTCTACATCTGCATCAATTTGACCAAGGAGTGAGAGGTTGTTGCCTTGGTCAACTTTGAAATCTGCGTTTGTTTTGTCTGGCATCTGACTGTTGCTACTAAAGTGCCTAGAACCTGTATGTTCAACTGAGGTACATGATCTTTTCCTTCGAATATGAAAAAGTGCACCCGGTCCATATGCTCATGATCAAGCCTGCAGATGCAGCAACTGTGAAATCTGCAAATGTTTCGTCAGATGGCTGACTGTCTGCCATCGGACTGTTGCTACCAATGTGCAAACATGATCTGGTCCTTCGAAGATGCAAGAGGGAATCCGGTCCAGAAGACCTGCTGATAATGAGGCCTGTAGATGGATCATCTCGTTCAGGAGCACTAGAGCAAACATCAGTAATCCCAGGCACAACATCATGACGTGTGTCGCTTTCCTCTGCATTACATCTGGAATCATCAACAGGGGTGATGCCCTCCAGATTCAGGAGGCTCCCAGTCATAAGCTGCATATCGTTGGAACGGTTTTCCCCAACAGAGAGCCAGTACCTACAGCAAAAGAAAAGAAAATTGTATGTTGTTACATGGCTTTCAAAGCAAGAAAAAGAAGCATGACATACTGTTGAATGCGACTTAACAAAGAAGAAACCAATCAGTAATAAGATTAACAACTCTTGAACAAATGAAGGAAGATGCAGAAAAAGATCAAAAGCATTCTCTGTCCTACTTATATGCTACCAAGTACTGTACATCTTACAGGTTCCATAAATCAATCCACTAGCATATTATGTTACAGCAAATGCTTGACAATTGGCACTACCAAAATCCACTAGCACTTTATTTTGCTGCCTTGCTAACATTCCTAACAAATTCTCACACAAGTCCCACGTTTAAAAAAAATGCTAGACTGGATTGAATAATAGATTAGCTTTGATTTGCACTGGTTGCAGTACCAGAGACAACGAACAAAAATGTCAAAATAACACTGACCTCAGCCACTGCAATTTCAGCTTGATCCTTTCCCCATCATCTGCTGCACACATCAACAACGAAAAATAGTATTTAATCACCACTGATGGCAAAAGTAGCAGGAGAAATTTCTTTTTGAGGTGCTTAGGAAAGCCACGGCATGACAGCAGATGAGCAGTTAGGAAAAAAAATCACCACAGGGGGGCTGGGGGATTCCCCATCTGAGGAAGATCAGCAGCAGCCTAACCTGATCGTGGCGTCAAGCCAAGTGAAGAGGAGCCGTCGGCGGTATGAAGTCGAGGGGAGGGCCGTGGCCGCAAGTAGCCGAGGGGGGAGCAGGGATCCGCGGTGAGCACTCGGGGGCAGGGCCGTGGCGTGAAGTAGCCGAGGGGGGAGCACCACCAGGCGGTCAGCACTCGGGGGGAGGGCTTCTTCCGGCACAGGAAGCTGGCCAACCAGATTCGGGCCACCATTGCTCTAGGGTTTGCTTCCTAACCGCTGCCGCCGCCGCCTCCTCCTCCTCCTCCTCCTCCCAGATATAGTCGCGTTAGGGAAACACGATGGAGAGACCAACCGGGCTCGGCTTCAGAAAGGCTAGGCCTGCCCAAGTTTGGCCCATTTAAATTGCAATGTAGCCCACCCAGTTACTGCCTTTTCTTTCCCATAAAGAATTGATGATTTCTTTTGCAGTGGGACTTAGATAGCTTCGTCAATATTACATTTGCATACGGTTACTCATTTTCAGTTATAAAACGAAAGTAGCCCCCGTGAGAATTATTTATTTGTAGAGAAAAGGCACAAATGCCCAATTTTAAATTAATGAAACCATCAATCGGCTAGGATACAATAGCATTATAATTACTCCCTCCCTTCGGAATTACTTGTCTCGGAAATGGATGTATCTAGAACTAAAATACGTCTAGATACATCTATTTCTGCGACAAGTAATTCCGAACGGAGGGAGTACAAAGGAAAAAAGCTTTGTAGAAAAATTGAAAGATAGTAGGCGGATCGGAGCTTGCTCACAGTGAAGAACTACGAAGCAATTGAACAATGAGTAAGGCACCAAGAAACCAAAATCAAGCCACCGGATGGGCATATAAGATTTGTCTGAAGTCAAGCTGCTCAATGTTTGACCAAATTTATCTTAAAAAATATCAACGTATACAATAATAATTATATAGTATGAAAATTAATTTCATAATGCATCTAACAATATTGATTTGGTATTGTGAATGTTCATATTTTTCCTATAAATTTATCTTAATGCCGAGATAGCATGTTATTTAGAACTTTGATATGCACCCTAGTCATTTGGCGGCGACGGGAGCAAGCATATGAGTTTACCATGTATCAACTACACATATGTATTTTCTAAGAAAAGAAATATAGTAAAAAGCCAAGAAACAAAATATAAAAAAAGGAAAAAATAGAAGTGAATGTCTCTGTGAGTTGGTTCAGATTTAGTTAATTCTCATCTAGATGAGAGCTAGGCACACCTAAAAATACTACATCTAACATGCAGAGACATCTGTTTGATCTACGATCCTCATCCATTTGTTCACTTTTAGAAAATGAAAAATATATAACCAAAATATTATGTTGTTGACGTTACTTACCGAATATGCATTTGGATGGCTAAGAAATTTTATCCAAACATATCCCTTGAAGGCCACATGAACCAATGCCCCCCTCAAATACTTGTGAATGCGTTTTCTCATCATATGTCCTTTCTTTAGATGATTTCATCAGACCTACACATGACACACAAACAAGATATATACAATTAGTGATGCTTAAGCAAAGCCGATGAGAAATGTCGAAAAAGTTGCATGGGTAGAAACCCTATGAGTTGCTCAAAAGATTTGTTTGGATACAAAAGACAAATAATTTGAGTACAAAGAACAATAAAATACCACAACCACTAAAAGATCTGCTTGTCATCATGTTCGCTGAAAGATCTGCAAAAGACAACACACAATGAAGTAGAAATCGATAATTAGTACTTACTCTGCTTCAAAATATTTAAAGTTTTAGGTTTCTCCTAAGTCAAAAGTCCTTCAGTCGACCAACTTATAGGAAGAAAAAAATACTAATAGCCACATCATCAAATATATATAATATAAGAATATACATTCAAATGAATCTAATGAAACTAATTGGGTGTTGTAGATGACAGTATATTTTTACACAGACTTAGGAGCATCTCCAAGAGTCTCCCCTTTTCCAATAATTTTCTCGTATTTGGGGAATTGAACAAATAATACGCTTGGCTGTACTCCCTTTTCCCAGTAGATTATTGAGACGTCTCAATAATCAGCCCCATCTCCCTCAAATATTGGAAATTTTGGCCCTCCCAAATGCTTGTTCCAACGAGTGCCACATCAGATTTCTTATCCCACTACAAACAAGTGCCCTCCCAATGGACTCCCTCCAAGCTGCCGCGGCCTGCCGACGCTCGAGAATAACATCACATTGACAAGTAGGACCTCAAAGTTAGATTTAGCATTGCGGTTTTGATAAAGCACCTCACATGTAAACCCTCCATAAATCATTTGGGGAAGCCGAAACAACACTTATTGGGGGCGTTTCTCAAGGGAGGGCTCTTAGTGAAATCTAAAAAAATTCAAGTGTTTTAGAACGGACGGGTGTAACAACGTAACAAGCACTAATCCCAGCGGGAGCGGGCGAGGAAATGAAAATGCGTGCCCGTGCAACTCCGAAGTCCCGTCCGTTTGTATCCGGCCTAGAGTTACTGTACGGCGCACCTAAACATGCGGTGGGTCGAGGACAAAACTGCTACTATTCGCATGGTTTCGCAGGAAATCACGAGAACGGCGCACATTTATTTTTAATTTAAATGCAAAAGGACGGTACAGTGCGCGTCCCATCAATCAACCCTGACCGTAATAATAATGGATAACAGGCAGAGCAGAGCACACTGTTTGTAGAAAACGCATCTTACTTTTTGCATCGAATTTGGGGAGCTGCGCTGTAAAAAATATGAATAATAAAGGAGACACACAAACACTGACCGCAACCAATACGGAGTACGTATAAGCGAGTTGGAAATTTTGCAGCAATGAACACCCCGTACTTTAACACAGATAGAGATGAAACAATCACGACCTTGAATTTAGACAAGCAACCAACCTCCTTTCCAGCAGCAGAAGAAAATAAAACCGTCTCCTCCTTCTGAACATCAATCGATCCAAAAATTCGAGGACACAGCCTTCCTCTTTTCCTTTTCCGCTGAAAAATACAATTACTAATCCTCCGATAAAACCTGTTTTGCTACAGGCTAGCTGGGAAACACAAATCATTGCTTTCTGCAGAGAAAGGAAAAAAAACACCAATCCATCCATTGGCGCAGATCCAGTGACAGCGCGTGCAGGTGCGCCTGTCATCTTGGGTTGGTATGCATCTGTGACGTCCCAGCTTAAAGAACCTGCAGGATCAGAGGAAAAACAAATTACTCTATATATACACGGAAAAGATGCAAAGGAAGGATTATTTACCGCAATACGACGGCGTGACAGGATTGGGTTTCGTCGGGGCGCCCTCCGTACCTCCTTTTTCCGCAGAGAGGGGGAGGGAAGGAGGCATCACCTCTGCAAATTTTCCCATCCGACTCCATGGCCAGATTCCTTTCCTCGGCCACGAGAGACAGGGAGAGGGGGTGGTTGGAGGCGTGAAAAAGTGGAGCAGCAGGCGGCTGCGTCTGGGTCTTGATGCCTCTAGATCTGCAACCCTAGGGATGCGAAATCCCAGGCCTACCCCTAGCCCAGAGAAATACGGAGTATCCCTCCTCACCCTTGGCGAGTCCCCCCCCCACCCACCGCACCGCTCGTCGTCAAAGCGGCCCAATGGCTGGCCGGCCCACAGAGCACGTTCCAGTCTCCTCATGATAGTACAATCTTCCCAAACTAAAAGAAAAACATAGCACAATCTTCCCGGCCGTCAATTCCCGAATCACAGCGCCGCGAAAATTCCTGGCCATGGTTCTCAAGCGCCGCCGTAGCGGGCGTACCGACGCCGATCAACCCTACAGATGCGACAGCTCGAAGCGCATCGCCCGCAACAAATCGGCGGCGCTGGAGGCCATCAACGGGTTCTACGCGGCGGCGCTGGACAGGCTGCCGCTTGACGAGATGCCGGCGCTGGCCCCGCGCCTCCTCAAGGCCGGTCTCTGCGTCGGCTTCGCCGACCCCGTCTCCAACATCATCGTCAACACCGTCTCCTCCTACGGCCGCCGCAAGCCCGCGGTCGCGGTGACGTCGTCCACGCCCGACGACGGCGAGAAGGAGGAGAAGAAGGCGAGGAGGCGGCGACGGAAGGCGCTCTCCCGGGCAGTCTCCGGCACCGGGGAGGCCAAGCAATGGCCGCCGCCCCGCCGCCTCCTCCGCGGCATGCCCATCGCCGAGCGGTCGCTCAGGGCGCTCGTCGCGTTCCTCACCTGCTACTTCCCCCGCCTCCCCGCCTGCGAGGCGCTCGAGTATCTCTGCCTGGCCAACGCCGACCTTCTCTCCGCTGTGCGGCTCGTCGAGGAGGACCGCAACTCCAGCGGCAGCTTCAGCTTCGCGTCCCGGACCACCAAGACGGCCCTCAAGTGCGCCGCCTTGGCTGCCTGCCACCCCATGCCCAGGGCCCTCGTCAACAGGTCCTACTCGCTCGCCTCTCGGATGGAGCAATTGTCCCAGCTCCTGGAGACCGAAGGCGGCCGCCTCTCCTGCAACGCCATTGACAGCATCCACGCATTGCTGAACAAGCCCCGGGGGAAGCTTGAAGACCTCGCCGGAGTAACACCGCCGCAGTTCCATCTGGAGCTGAACAGGCCGCCGCCGTTCGTTCCTACAAAATCTCTGCGAAGCACCCTGCTCCAGAAGATCTACGGATTCTACCTCAAGGCACTCGCGTTGCTGCCGACGGACGGCCTGCGCACGCACCACCACCGGGGCGTCCTCAAGGCTGGCCACTGCTACGGGCCATTGACGGATCCCGTCTCCAACATTGTGCTCAACGCGCTCTGGTACAACGCGACCTTCCCGCCGGCAGGAGGGCCCTCTTCGGCCACCATGATCTGCTCTCGCAGCCTTGTTCTCGTCGCATACCGCTCCCTTCTTGGCCTCGTTGCTTACATCCGCGCTTACTTTCGCATGATGTCTGAACACCAAGCCATGCATTGTCTTCTCTTCAGAGAGGTCAATCTTTGGGGAGCAATGGAATTGGCAAGGCAACAAGGACACACTGAGGGAACTATGTTGTAGGCGGCGTCACATTCTGCCTTGAAGAATTCCACATCTGGACCCTCATCGGGACTGATGATGCCATAATCATATGTGAGGGACGCAACATGGCAAAGGGAAGAGCCCCAATTCTCAACCACGTAGACTCTTGTCTTGATCATATCCTTTAGCAAGAAATGCCATTCATCCTCCTTCATCCTTTTCTCATGTCCCATAACATCGAGGATGCTCATGTATTTTGGTCTGTAGCCAGTGATTTCCTTGGTTCTGAAGTGTACAAAGGCTGTTGTATGGTGTTTCAGGTTCTGGGGGAGAACGAGGCCTCTGGACAACAACTGAGGTTTGACACGCTTCAGGTATCTGTCCCTCACTGCAGCCTCAGTAAACTCAGATTCCGCTTCCTCTACATCTGCATCAATTTGACCAAGGAGTGAGAGGTTGTTGCCTTGGTCAACTTTGAAATCTGCGTTTGTTTTGTCTGGCATCTGACTGTTGCTACTAAAGTGCCTAGAACCTGTATGTTCAACTGAGGTACATGATCTTTTCCTTCGAATATGAAAAAGTGCACCCGGTCCATATGCTCATGATCAAGCCTGCAGATGCAGCAACTGTGAAATCTGCAAATGTTTCGTCAGATGGCTGACTGTCTGCCATCGGACTGTTGCTACCAATGTGCAAACATGATCTGGTCCTTCGAAGATGCAAGAGGGAATCCGGTCCAGAAGACCTGCTGATAATGAGGCCTGTAGATGGATCATCTCGTTCAGGAGCACTAGAGCAAACATCAGTAATCCCAGGCACAACATCATGACGTGTGTCGCTTTCCTCTGCATTACATCTGGAATCATCAACAGGGGTGATGCCCTCCAGATTCAGGAGGCTCCCAGTCATAAGCTGCATATCGTTGGAACGGTTTTCCCCAACAGAGAGCCAGTACCTACAGCAAAAGAAAAGAAAATTGTATGTTGTTACATGGCTTTCAAAGCAAGAAAAAGAAGCATGACATACTGTTGAATGCGACTTAACAAAGAAGAAACCAATCAGTAATAAGATTAACAACTCTTGAACAAATGAAGGAAGATGCAGAAAAAGATCAAAAGCATTCTCTGTCCTACTTATATGCTACCAAGTACTGTACATCTTACAGGTTCCATAAATCAATCCACTAGCATATTATGTTACAGCAAATGCTTGACAATTGGCACTACCAAAATCCACTAGCACTTTATTTTGCTGCCTTGCTAACATTCCTAACAAATTCTCACACAAGTCCCACGTTTAAAAAAAATGCTAGACTGGATTGAATAATAGATTAGCTTTGATTTGCACTGGTTGCAGTACCAGAGACAACGAACAAAAATGTCAAAATAACACTGACCTCAGCCACTGCAATTTCAGCTTGATCCTTTCCCCATCATCTGCTGCACACATCAACAACAAAAAATAGTATTTAATCACCACTGATGGCAAAAGTAGCAGGAGAAATTTCTTTTTGAGGTGCTTAGGAAAGCCACGGCATGACAGCAGATGAGCAGTTAGGAAAAAAATTCACCACAGGGGGGCTGGGGGATTCCCCATCTGAGGAAGATCAGCAGCAGCCTAACCTGATCGTGGCGTCAAGCCAAGTGAAGAGGAGCCGTCGGCGGTATGAAGTCGAGGGGAGGGCCGTGGCTGCAAGTAGCCGAGGGGGGAGCAGGGATCCGCGGTGAGCACTCGGGGGCAGGGCCGTGGCGTGAAGTAGCCGAGGGGGGAGCACCACCAGGCGGTCAGCACTCGGGGGGAGGGCTTCTTCCGGCACAGGAAGCTGGCCAGCCAGATTCGGGCCACCATTGCTCTAGGGTTTGCTTCCTAACCGCTGCCGCCGCCGCCTCCTCCTCCTCCTCCTCCAGATATAGTCGCGTTAGGGAAACACGATGGAGAGACCAACCGGGCTCGGCTTCAGAAAGGCTAGGCCTGCCCAAGTTTGGCCCATTTAAATTGCAATGTAGCCCACCCAGTTACTGCCTTTTCTTTCCCATAAAGAATTGATGATTTCTTTTGCAGTGGGACTTAGATAGCTTCGTCAATATTACATTTGCATACGGTTACTCATTTTCAGTTATAAAACGAAAGTAGCCCCCGTGAGAATTATTTATTTGTAGAGAAAAGGCACAAATGCCCAATTTTAAATTAATGAAACCATCAATCGGCTAGGATACAATAGCATTATAATTACTCCCTCCCTTCGGAATTACTTGTCTCGGAAATGGATGTATCTAGAACTAAAATACGTCTAGATACATCTATTTCTGCGACAAGTAATTCCGAACGGAGGGAGTACAAAGGAAAAAAGCTTTGTAGAAAAATTGAAAGATAGTAGGCGGATCGGAGCTTGCTCACAGTGAAGAACTACGAAGCAATTGAACAATGAGTAAGGCACCAAGAAACCAAAATCAAGCCACCGGATGGGCATATAAGATTTGTCTGAAGTCAAGCTGCTCAATGTTTGACCAAATTTATCTTAAAAAATATCAACGTATACAATAATAATTATATAGTATGAAAATTAATTTCATAATGCATCTAACAATATTGATTTGGTATTGTGAATGTTCATATTTTTCCTATAAATTTATCTTAATGCCGAGATAGCATGTTATTTAGAACTTTGATATGCACCCTAGTCATTTGGCGGCGACGGGAGCAAGCATATGAGTTTACCATGTATCAACTACACATATGTATTTTCTAAGAAAAGAAATATAGTAAAAAGCCAAGAAACAAAATATAAAAAAAGGAAAAAATAGAAGTGAATGTCTCTGTGAGTTGGTTCAGATTTAGTTAATTCTCATCTAGATGAGAGCTAGGCACACCTAAAAATACTACATCTAACATGCAGAGACATCTGTTTGATCTACGATCCTCATCCATTTGTTCACTTTTAGAAAATGAAAAATATATAACCAAAATATTATGTTGTTGACGTTACTTACCGAATATGCATTTGGATGGCTAAGAAATTTTATCCAAACATATCCCTTGAAGGCCACGTGAACCAATGCCCCCCTCAAATACTTGTGAATGCGTTTTCTCATCATATGTCCTTTCTTTAGATGATTTCATCAGACCTACACATGACACACAAACAAGATATATACAATTAGTGATGCTTAAGCAAAGCCGATGAGAAATGTCGAAAAAGTTGCATGGGTAGAAACCCTATGAGTTGCTCAAAAGATTTGTTTGGATACAAAAGACAAATAATTTGAGTACAAAGAACAATAAAATACCACAACCACTAAAAGATCTGCTTGTCATCATGTTCGCTGAAAGATCTGCAAAAGACAACACACAATGAAGTAGAAATCGATAATTAGTACTTACTCTGCTTCAAAATATTTAAAGTTTTAGGTTTCTCCTAAGTCAAAAGTCCTTCAGTCGACCAACTTATAGGAAGAAAAAAATACTAATAGCCACATCATCAAATATATATAATATAAGAATATACATTCAAATGAATCTAATGAAACTAATTGGGTGTTGTAGATGACAGTATATTTTTACACAGACTTAGGAGCATCTCCAAGAGTCTCCCCTTTTCCAATAATTTTCTCGTATTTGGGGAATTGAACAAATAATACGCTTGGCTGTACTCCCTTTTCCCAGTAGATTATTGAGACGTCTCAATAATCAGCCCCATCTCCCTCAAATATTGGAAATTTTGGCCCTCCCAAATGCTTGTTCCAACGAGTGCCACATCAGATTTCTTATCCCACTACAAACAAGTGCCCTCCCAATGGACTCCCTCCAAGCTGCCGCGGCCTGCCGACGCTCGAGAATAACATCACATTGACAAGTAGGACCTCAAAGTTAGATTTAGCATTGCGGTTTTGATAAAGCACCTCACATGTAAACCCTCCATAAATCATTTGGGGAAGCCCAAACAACACTTATTGGGGGCGTTTCTCAAGGGAGGGCTCTTAGTGAAATCTAAAAAAATTCAAGTGTTTTAGAACGGACGGGTGTAACAACATAACAAGCACTAATCCCAGCGGGAGCGGGCGAGGAAATGAAAATGCGTGCCCGTGCAACTCCGAAGTCCCGTCCGTTTGTATCCGGCCTAGAGTTACTGTACGGCGCACCTAAACATGCGGTGGGTCGAGGACAAAACTGCTACTATTCGCATGGTTTCGCAGGAAATCACGAGAACGGCGCACATTTATTTTTAATTTAAATGCAAAAGGACGGTACAGTGCGCGTCCCATCAATCAACCCTGACCGTAATAATAATGGATAACAGGCAGAGCAGAGCACACTGTTTGTAGAAAACGCATCTTACTTTTTGCATCGAATTTGGGGAGCTGCGCTGTAAAAAATATGAATAATAAAGGAGACACACAAACACTGACCGCAACCAATACGGAGTACGTATAAGCGAGTTGGAAATTTTGCAGCAATGAACACCCTGTACTTTAACACAGATAGAGATGAAACAATCACGACCTTGAATTTAGACAAGCAACCAACCTCCTTTCCAGCAGCAGAAGAAAATAAAACCGTCTCCTCCTTCTGAACATCAATCGATCCAAAAATTCGAGGACACAGCCTTCCTCTTTTCCTTTTCCGCTGAAAAATACAATTACTAATCCTCCGATAAAACCTGTTTTGCTACAGGCTAGCTGGGAAACACAAATCATTGCTTTCTGCAGAGAAAGGAAAAAAAAACACCAATCCATCCATTGGCGCAGATCCAGTGACAGCGCGTGCAGGTGCGCCTGTCATCTTGGGTTGGTATGCATCTGTGACGTCCCAGCTTAAAGAACCTGCAGGATCAGAGGAAAAACAAATTACTCTATATATACACGGAAAAGATGCAAAGGAAGGATTATTTACCGCAATACGACGGCGTGACAGGATTGGGTTTCGTCGGGGCGCCCTCCGTACCTCCTTTTTCCGCAGAGAGGGGGAGGGAAGGAGGCATCACCTCTGCAAATTTTCCCATCCGACTCCATGGCCAGATTCCTTTCCTCGGCCACGAGAGACAGGGAGAGGGGGTGGTTGGAGGCGTGAAAAAGTGGAGCAGCAGGCGGCTGCGTCTGGGTCTTGATGCCTCTAGATCTGCAACCCTAGGGATGCGAAATCCCAGGCCTACCCCTAGCCCAGAGAAATACGGAGTATCCCTCCTCACCCTTGGCGAGTCCCCCCCCCCCACCCACCGCACCGCTCGTCGTCAAAGCGGCCCAATGGCTGGCCGGCCCACAGAGCACGTTCCAGTCTCCTCATGATAGTACAATCTTCCCAAACTAAAAAAAAAACATAGCACAATCTTCCCGGCCGTCAATTCCCGAATCACAGCGCCGCGAAAATTCCTGGCCATGGTTCTCAAGCGTCGCCGTAGCGGGCGTACCGATGCCGATCAACCCTACAGATGCGACAGCTCGAAGCGCATCGCCCGCAACAAATCGGCGGCGCTGGAGGCCATCAACGGGTTCTACGCGGCGGCGCTGGACAGGCTGCCGCTTGACGAGATGCCGGCGCTGGCCCCGCGCCTCCTCAAGGCCGGTCTCTGCGTCGGCTTCGCCGACCCCGTCTCCAACATCATCGTCAACACCGTCTCCTCCTACGGCCGCCGCAAGCCCGCGGTCGCGGTGACGTCGTCCACGCCCGACGACGGCGAGAAGGAGGAGAAGAAGGCGAGGAGGCGGCGACGGAAGGCGCTCTCCCGGGCAGTCTCCGGCACCGGGGAGGCCAAGCAATGGCCGCCGCCCCGCCGCCTCCTCCGCGGCATGCCCATCGCCGAGCGGTCGCTCAGGGCGCTCGTCGCGTTCCTCACCTGCTACTTCCCCCGCCTCCCCGCCTGCGAGGCGCTCGAGTATCTCTGCCTGGCCAACGCCGACCTTCTCTCCGCCGTGCGGCTCGTCGAGGAGGACCGCAACTCCAGCGGCAGCTTCAGCTTCGCGTCCCGGACCACCAAGACGGCCCTCAAGTGCGCCGCCTTGGCTGCCTGCCACCCCATGCCCAGGGCCCTCGTCAACAGGTCCTACTCGCTCGCCTCTCGGATGGAGCAATTGTCCCAGCTCCTGGAGACCGAAGGCGGCCGCCTCTCCTGCAACGCCATTGACAGCATCCACGCATTGCTGAACAAGCCCCGGGGGAAGCTTGAATACCTCGCCGGAGTAACACCGCCGCAGTTCCATCTGGAGCTGAACAGGCCGCCGCCGTTCGTTCCTACAAAATCTCTGCGAAGCACCCTGCTCCAGAAGATCTACGGATTCTACCTCAAGGCACTCGCGTTGCTGCCGACGGACGGCCTGCGCACGCACCACCACCGGGGCGTCCTCAAGGCTGGCCACTGCTACGGGCCATTGACGGATCCCGTCTCCAACATTATGCTCAACGCGCTCTGGTACAACGCGACCTTCCCGCCGGCAGGAGGGCCCTCTTCGGCCACCATGATCTGCTCTCGCAGCCTTGTTCTCGTCGCATACCGCTCCCTTCTTGGCCTCGTTGCTTACATCCGCGCTTACTTTCGCATGATGTCTGAACACCAAGCCATGCATTGTCTTCTCTTCAGAGAGGTCAATCTTTGGGGAGCAATGGAATTGGCAAGGCAACAAGGACACACTGAGGGAACTATGTTGTAGGCGGCGTCACATTCTGCCTTGAAGAATTCCACATCTGGACCCTCATCGGGACTGATGATGCCATAATCATATGTGAGGGACGCAACATGGCAAAGGGAAGAGCCCCAATTCTCAACCACGTAGACTCTTGTCTTGATCATATCCTTTAGCAAGAAATGCCATTCATCCTCCTTCATCCTTTTCTCATGTCCCATAACATCGAGGATGCTCATGTATTTTGGTCTGTAGCCAGTGATTTCCTTGGTTCTGAAGTGTACAAAGGCTGTTGTATGGTGTTTCAGGTTCTGGGGGAGAACGAGGCCTCTGGACAACAACTGAGGTTTGACACGCTTCAGGTATCTGTCCCTCACTGCAGCCTCAGTAAACTCAGATTCCGCTTCCTCTACATCTGCATCAATTTGACCAAGGAGTGAGAGGTTGTTGCCTTGGTCAACTTTGAAATCTGCGTTTGTTTTGTCTGGCATCTGACTGTTGCTACTAAAGTGCCTAGAACCTGTATGTTCAACTGAGGTACATGATCTTTTCCTTCGAATATGAAAAAGTGCACCCGGTCCATATGCTCATGATCAAGCCTGCAGATGCAGCAACTGTGAAATCTGCAAATGTTTCGTCAGATGGCTGACTGTCTGCCATCGGACTGTTGCTACCAATGTGCAAACATGATCTGGTCCTTCGAAGATGCAAGAGGGAATCCGGTCCAGAAGACCTGCTGATAATGAGGCCTGTAGATGGATCATCTCGTTCAGGAGCACTAGAGCAAACATCAGTAATCCCAGGCACAACATCATGACGTGTGTCGCTTTCCTCTGCATTACATCTGGAATCATCAACAGGGGTGATGCCCTCCAGATTCAGGAGGCTCCCAGTCATAAGCTGCATATCGTTGGAACGGTTTTCCCCAACAGAGAGCCAGTACCTACAGCAAAAGAAAAGAAAATTGTATGTTGTTACATGGCTTTCAAAGCAAGAAAAAGAAGCATGACATACTGTTGAATGCGACTTAACAAAGAAGAAACCAATCAGTAATAAGATTAACAACTCTTGAACAAATGAAGGAAGATGCAGAAAAAGATCAAAAGCATTCTCTGTCCTACTTATATGCTACCAAGTACTGTACATCTTACAGGTTCCATAAATCAATCCACTAGCATATTATGTTACAGCAAATGCTTGACAATTGGCACTACCAAAATCCACTAGCACTTTATTTTGCTGCCTTGCTAACATTCCTAACAAATTCTCACACAAGTCCCACGTTTAAAAAAAATGCTAGACTGGATTGAATAATAGATTAGCTTTGATTTGCACTGGTTGCAGTACCAGAGACAACGAACAAAAATGTCAAAATAACACTGACCTCAGCCACTGCAATTTCAGCTTGATCCTTTCCCCATCATCTGCTGCACACATCAACAACAAAAAATAGTATTTAATCACCACTGATGGCAAAAGTAGCAGGAGAAATTTCTTTTTGAGGTGCTTAGGAAAGCCACGGCATGACAGCAGATGAGCAGTTAGGAAAAAAAATCACCACAGGGGGGCTGGGGGATTCCCCATCTGAGGAAGATCAGCAGCAGCCTAACCTGATCGTGGCGTCAAGCCAAGTGAAGAGGAGCCGTCGGCGGTATGAAGTCGAGGGGAGGGCCGTGGCCGCAAGTAGCCGAGGGGGGAGCAGGGATCCGCGGTGAGCACTCGGGGGCAGGGCCGTGGCGTGAAGTAGCCGAGGGGGGAGCACCACCAGGCGGTCAGCACTCGGGGGGAGGGCTTCTTCCGGCACAGGAAGCTGGCCAGCCAGATTCGGGCCACCATTGCTCTAGGGTTTGCTTCCTAACCGCTGCCGCCGCCGCCTCCTCCTCCTCCTCCTCCTCCTCCCAGATATAGTCGCGTTAGGGAAACACGATGGAGAGACCAACCGGGCTCGGCTTCAGAAAGGCTAGGCCTGCCCAAGTTTGGCCCATTTAAATTGCAATGTAGCCCACCCAGTTACTGCCTTTTCTTTCCCATAAAGAATTGATGATTTCTTTTGCAGTGGGACTTAGATAGCTTCGTCAATATTACATTTGCATACGGTTACTCATTTTCAGTTATAAAACGAAAGTAGCCCCCGTGAGAATTATTTATTTGTAGAGAAAAGGCACAAATGCCCAATTTTAAATTAATGAAACCATCAATCGGCTAGGATACAATAGCATTATAATTACTCCCTCCCTTCGGAATTACTTGTCTCGGAAATGGATGTATCTAGAACTAAAATACGTCTAGATACATCTATTTCTGCGACAAGTAATTCCGAACGGAGGGAGTACAAAGGAAAAAAGCTTTGTAGAAAAATTGAAAGATAGTAGGCGGATCGGAGCTTGCTCACAGTGAAGAACTACGAAGCAATTGAACAATGAGTAAGGCACCAAGAAACCAAAATCAAGCCACCGGATGGGCATATAAGATTTGTCTGAAGTCAAGCTGCTCAATGTTTGACCAAATTTATCTTAAAAAATATCAACGTATACAATAATAATTATATAGTATGAAAATTAATTTCATAATGCATCTAACAATATTGATTTGGTATTGTGAATGTTCATATTTTTCCTATAAATTTATCTTAATGCCGAGATAGCATGTTATTTAGAACTTTGATATGCACCCTAGTCATTTGGCGGCGACGGGAGCAAGCATATGAGTTTACCATGTATCAACTACACATATGTATTTTCTAAGAAAAGAAATATAGTAAAAAGCCAAGAAACAAAATATAAAAAAAGGAAAAAATAGAAGTGAATGTCTCTGTGAGTTGGTTCAGATTTAGTTAATTCTCATCTAGATGAGAGCTAGGCACACCTAAAAATACTACATCTAACATGCAGAGACATCTGTTTGATCTACGATCCTCATCCATTTGTTCACTTTTAGAAAATGAAAAATATATAACCAAAATATTATGTTGTTGACGTTACTTACCGAATATGCATTTGGATGGCTAAGAAATTTTATCCAAACATATCCCTTGAAGGCCACGTGAACCAATGCCCCCCTCAAATACTTGTGAATGCGTTTTCTCATCATATGTCCTTTCTTTAGATGATTTCATCAGACCTACACATGACACACAAACAAGATATATACAATTAGTGATGCTTAAGCAAAGCCGATGAGAAATGTCGAAAAAGTTGCATGGGTAGAAACCCTATGAGTTGCTCAAAAGATTTGTTTGGATACAAAAGACAAATAATTTGAGTACAAAGAACAATAAAATACCACAACCACTAAAAGATCTGCTTGTCATCATGTTCGCTGAAAGATCTGCAAAAGACAACACACAATGAAGTAGAAATCGATAATTAGTACTTACTCTGCTTCAAAATATTTAAAGTTTTAGGTTTCTCCTAAGTCAAAAGTCCTTCAGTCGACCAACTTATAGGAAGAAAAAAATACTAATAGCCACATCATCAAATATATATAATATAAGAATATACATTCAAATGAATCTAATGAAACTAATTGGGTGTTGTAGATGACAGTATATTTTTACACAGACTTAGGAGCATCTCCAAGAGTCTCCCCTTTTCCAATAATTTTCTCGTATTTGGGGAATTGAACAAATAATACGCTTGGCTGTACTCCCTTTTCCCAGTAGATTATTGAGACGTCTCAATAATCAGCCCCATCTCCCTCAAATATTGGAAATTTTGGCCCTCCCAAATGCTTGTTCCAACGAGTGCCACATCAGATTTCTTATCCCACTACAAACAAGTGCCCTCCCAATGGACTCCCTCCAAGCTGCCGCGGCCTGCCGACGCTCGAGAATAACATCACATTGACAAGTAGGACCTCAAAGTTAGATTTAGCATTGCGGTTTTGATAAAGCACCTCACATGTAAACCCTCCATAAATCATTTGGGGAAGCCGAAACAACACTTATTGGGGGCGTTTCTCAAGGGAGGGCTCTTAGTGAAATCTAAAAAAATTCAAGTGTTTTAGAACGGACGGGTGTAACAACGTAACAAGCACTAATCCCAGCGGGAGCGGGCGAGGAAATGAAAATGCGTGCCCGTGCAACTCCGAAGTCCCGTCCGTTTGTATCCGGCCTAGAGTTACTGTACGGCGCACCTAAACATGCGGTGGGTCGAGGACAAAACTGCTACTATTCGCATGGTTTCGCAGGAAATCACGAGAACGGCGCACATTTATTTTTAATTTAAATGCAAAAGGACGGTACAGTGCGCGTCCCATCAATCAACCCTGACCGTAATAATAATGGATAACAGGCAGAGCAGAGCACACTGTTTGTAGAAAACGCATCTTACTTTTTGCATCGAATTTGGGGAGCTGCGCTGTAAAAAATATGAATAATAAAGGAGACACACAAACACTGACCGCAACCAATACGGAGTACGTATAAGCGAGTTGGAAATTTTGCAGCAATGAACACCCTGTACTTTAACACAGATAGAGATGAAACAATCACGACCTTGAATTTAGACAAGCAACCAACCTCCTTTCCAGCAGCAGAAGAAAATAAAACCGTCTCCTCCTTCTGAACATCAATCGATCCAAAAATTCGAGGACACAGCATTCCTCTTTTCCTTTTCCGCTGAAAAATACAATTACTAATCCTCCGATAAAACTTGTTTTGCTACAGGCTAGCTGGGAAACACAAATCATTGCTTTCTGCAGAGAAAGGAAAAAAAACACCAATCCATCCATTGGCGCAGATCCAGTGACAGCGCGTGCAGGTGCGCCTGTCATCTTGGGTTGGTATGCATCTGTGACGTCCCAGCTTAAAGAACCTGCAGGATCAGAGGAAAAACAAATTACTCTATATATACACGGAAAAGATGCAAAGGAAGGATTATTTACCGCAATACGACGGCGTGACAGGATTGGGTTTCGTCGGGGCGCCCTCCGTACCTCCTTTTTCCGCAGAGAGGGGGAGGGAAGGAGGCATCACCTCTGCAAATTTTCCCATCCGACTCCATGGCCAGATTCCTTTCCTCGGCCACGAGAGACAGGGAGAGGGGGTGGTTGGAGGCGTGAAAAAGTGGAGCAGCAGGCGGCTGCGTCTGGGTCTTGATGCCTCTAGATCTGCAACCCTAGGGATGCGAAATCCCAGGCCTACCCCTAGCCCAGAGAAATACGGAGTATCCCTCCTCACCCTTAGCGAGTCCCCCCCACCCACCGCACCGCTCGTCGTCAAAGCGGCCCAATGGCTGGCCGGCCCACACAGCACGTTCCAGTCTCCTCATGATAGTACAATCTTCCCAAACTAAAAAAAACATAGCACAATCTTCCCGGCCGTCAATTCCCGAATCACAGCGCCGCGAAAATTCCTGGCCATGGTTCTCAAGCGCCGCCGTAGCGGGCGTACCGACGCCGATCAACCCTACAGATGCGACAGCTCGAAGCGCATCGCCCGCAACAAATCGGCGGCGCTGGAGGCCATCAACGGGTTCTACGCGGCGGCGCTGGACAGGCTGCCGCTTGACGAGATGCCGGTGCTGGCCCCGCGCCTCCTCAAGGCCGGTCTCTGCGTCGGCTTCGCCGACCCCGTCTCCAACATCATCGTCAACACCGTCTCCTCCTACGGCCGCCGCAAGCCCGCGGTCGCGGTGACGTCGTCCACGCCCGACGACGGCGAGAAGGAGGAGAAGAAGGCGAGGAGGCGGCGACGGAAGGCGCTCTCCCGGGCAGTCTCCGGCACCGGGGAGGCCAAGCAATGGCCGCCGCCCCGCCGCCTCCTCCGCGGCATGCCCATCGCCGAGCGGTCGCTCAGGGCGCTCGTCGCGTTCCTCACCTGCTACTTCCCCCGCCTCCCCGCCTGCGAGGCGCTCGAGTATCTCTGCCTGGCCAACGCCGACCTTCTCTCCGCCGTGCGGCTCGTCGAGGAGGACCGCAACTCCAGCGGCAGCTTCAGCTTCGCGTCCCGGACCACCAAGACGGCCCTCAAGTGCGCCGCCTTGGCTGCCTGCCACCCCATGCCCAGGGCCCTCGTCAACAGGTCCTACTCGCTCGCCTCTCGGATGGAGCAATTGTCCCAGCTCCTGGAGACCGAAGGCGGCCGCCTCTCCTGCAACGCCATTGACAGCATCCACGCATTGCTGAACAAGCCCCGGGGGAAGCTTGAAGACCTCGCCGGAGTAACACCGCCGCAGTTCCATCTGGAGCTGAACAGGCCGCCGCCGTTCGTTCCTACAAAATCTCTGCGAAGCACCCTGCTCCAGAAGATCTACGGATTCTACCTCAAGGCACTCGCGTTGCTGCCGACGGACGGCCTGCGCACGCACCACCACCGGGGCGTCCTCAAGGCTGGCCACTGCTACGGGCCATTGACGGATCCCGTCTCCAACATTATGCTCAACGCGCTCTGGTACAACGCGACCTTCCCGCCGGCAGGAGGGCCCTCTTCGGCCACCATGATCTGCTCTCGCAGCCTTGTTCTCGTCGCATACCGCTCCCTTCTTGGCCTCGTTGCTTACATCCGCGCTTACTTTCGCATGATGTCTGAACACCAAGCCATGCATTGTCTTCTCTTCAGAGAGGTCAATCTTTGGGGAGCAATGGAATTGGCAAGGCAACAAGGACACACTGAGGGAACTATGTTGTAGGCGGCGTCACATTCTGCCTTGAAGAATTCCACATCTGGACCCTCATCGGGACTGATGATGCCATAATCATATGTGAGGGACGCAACATGGCAAAGGGAAGAGCCCCAATTCTCAACCACGTAGACTCTTGTCTTGATCATATCCTTTAGCAAGAAATGCCATTCATCCTCCTTCATCCTTTTCTCATGTCCCATAACATCGAGGATGCTCATGTATTTTGGTCTGTAGCCAGTGATTTCCTTGGTTCTGAAGTGTACAAAGGCTGTTGTATGGTGTTTCAGGTTCTGGGGGAGAACGAGGCCTCTGGACAACAACTGAGGTTTGACACGCTTCAGGTATCTGTCCCTCACTGCAGCCTCAGTAAACTCAGATTCCGCTTCCTCTACATCTGCATCAATTTGACCAAGGAGTGAGAGGTTGTTGCCTTGGTCAACTTTGAAATCTGCGTTTGTTTTGTCTGGCATCTGACTGTTGCTACTAAAGTGCCTAGAACCTGTATGTTCAACTGAGGTACATGATCTTTTCCTTCGAATATGAAAAAGTGCACCCGGTCCATATGCTCATGATCAAGCCTGCAGATGCAGCAACTGTGAAATCTGCAAATGTTTCGTCAGATGGCTGACTGTCTGCCATCGGACTGTTGCTACCAATGTGCAAACATGATCTGGTCCTTCGAAGATGCAAGAGGGAATCCGGTCCAGAAGACCTGCTGATAATGAGGCCTGTAGATGGATCATCTCGTTCAGGAGCACTAGAGCAAACATCAGTAATCCCAGGCACAACATCATGACGTGTGTCGCTTTCCTCTGCATTACATCTGGAATCATCAACAGGGGTGATGCCCTCCAGATTCAGGAGGCTCCCAGTCATAAGCTGCATATCGTTGGAACGGTTTTCCCCAACAGAGAGCCAGTACCTACAGCAAAAGAAAAGAAAATTGTATGTTGTTACATGGCTTTCAAAGCAAGAAAAAGAAGCATGACATACTGTTGAATGCGACTTAACAAAGAAGAAACCAATCAGTAATAAGATTAACAACTCTTGAACAAATGAAGGAAGATGCAGAAAAAGATCAAAAGCATTCTCTGTCCTACTTATATGCTACCAAGTACTGTACATCTTACAGGTTCCATAAATCAATCCACTAGCATATTATGTTACAGCAAATGCTTGACAATTGGCACTACCAAAATCCACTAGCACTTTATTTTGCTGCCTTGCTAACATTCCTAACAAATTCTCACACAAGTCCCACGTTTAAAAAAAATGCTAGACTGGATTGAATAATAGATTAGCTTTGATTTGCACTGGTTGCAGTACCAGAGACAACGAACAAAAATGTCAAAATAACACTGACCTCAGCCACTGCAATTTCAGCTTGATCCTTTCCCCATCATCTGCTGCACACATCAACAACGAAAAATAGTATTTAATCACCACTGATGGCAAAAGTAGCAGGAGAAATTTCTTTTTGAGGTGCTTAGGAAAGCCACGGCATGACAGCAGATGAGCAGTTAGGAAAAAAAATCACCACAGGGGGGCTGGGGGATTCCCCATCTGAGGAAGATCAGCAGCAGCCTAACCTGATCGTGGCGTCAAGCCAAGTGAAGAGGAGCCGTCGGCGGTATGAAGTCGAGGGGAGGGCCGTGGCCGCAAGTAGCCGAGGGGGGAGCAGGGATCCGCGGTGAGCACTCGGGGGCAGGGCCGTGGCGTGAAGTAGCCGAGGGGGGAGCACCACCAGGCGGTCAGCACTCGGGGGGAGGGCTTCTTCCGGCACAGGAAGCTGGCCAGCCAGATTCGGGCCACCATTGCTCTAGGGTTTGCTTCCTAACCGCTGCCGCCGCCGCCTCCTCCTCCTCCTCCTCCTCCCAGATATAGTCGCGTTAGGGAAACACGATGGAGAGACCAACCGGGCTCGGCTTCAGAAAGGCTAGGCCTGCCCAAGTTTGGCCCATTTAAATTGCAATGTAGCCCACCCAGTTACTGCCTTTTCTTTCCCATAAAGAATTGATGATTTCTTTTGCAGTGGGACTTAGATAGCTTCGTCAATATTACATTTGCATACGGTTACTCATTTTCAGTTATAAAACGAAAGTAGCCCCCGTGAGAATTATTTATTTGTAGAGAAAAGGCACAAATGCCCAATTTTAAATTAATGAAACCATCAATCGGCTAGGATACAATAGCATTATAATTACTCCCTCCCTTCGGAATTACTTGTCTCGGAAATGGATGTATCTAGAACTAAAATACGTCTAGATACATCTATTTCTGCGACAAGTAATTCCGAACGGAGGGAGTACAAAGGAAAAAAGCTTTGTAGAAAAATTGAAAGATAGTAGGCGGATCGGAGCTTGCTCACAGTGAAGAACTACGAAGCAATTGAACAATGAGTAAGGCACCAAGAAACCAAAATCAAGCCACCGGATGGGCATATAAGATTTGTCTGAAGTCAAGCTGCTCAATGTTTGACCAAATTTATCTTAAAAAATATCAACGTATACAATAATAATTATATAGTATGAAAATTAATTTCATAATGCATCTAACAATATTGATTTGGTATTGTGAATGTTCATATTTTTCCTATAAATTTATCTTAATGCCGAGATAGCATGTTATTTAGAACTTTGATATGCACCCTAGTCATTTGGCGGCGACGGGAGCAAGCATATGAGTTTACCATGTATCAACTACACATATGTATTTTCTAAGAAAAGAAATATAGTAAAAAGCCAAGAAACAAAATATAAAAAAAGGAAAAAATAGAAGTGAATGTCTCTGTGAGTTGGTTCAGATTTAGTTAATTCTCATCTAGATGAGAGCTAGGCACACCTAAAAATACTACATCTAACATGCAGAGACATCTGTTTGATCTACGATCCTCATCCATTTGTTCACTTTTAGAAAATGAAAAATATATAACCAAAATACTATGTTGTTGACGTTACTTACCGAATATGCATTTGGATGGCTAAGAAATTTTATCCAAACATATCCCTTGAAGGCCACGTGAACCAATGCCCCCCTCAAATACTTGTGAATGCGTTTTCTCATCATATGTCCTTTCTTTAGATGATTTCATCAGACCTACACATGACACACAAACAAGATATATACAATTAGTGATGCTTAAGCAAAGCCGATGAGAAATGTCGAAAAAGTTGCATGGGTAGAAACCCTATGAGTTGCTCAAAAGATTTGTTTGGATACAAAAGACAAATAATTTGAGTACAAAGAACAATAAAATACCACAACCACTAAAAGATCTGCTTGTCATCATGTTCGCTGAAAGATCTGCAAAAGACAACACACAATGAAGTAGAAATCGATAATTAGTACTTACTCTGCTTCAAAATATTTAAAGTTTTAGGTTTCTCCTAAGTCAAAAGTCCTTCAGTCGACCAACTTATAGGAAGAAAAAAATACTAATAGCCACATCATCAAATATATATAATATAAGAATATACATTCAAATGAATCTAATGAAACTAATTGGGTGTTGTAGATGACAGTATATTTTTACACAGACTTAGGAGCATCTCCAAGAGTCTCCCCTTTTCCAATAATTTTCTCGTATTTGGGGAATTGAACAAATAATACGCTTGGCTGTACTCCCTTTTCCCAGTAGATTATTGAGACGTCTCAATAATCAGCCCCATCTCCCTCAAATATTGGAAATTTTGGCCCTCCCAAATGCTTGTTCCAACGAGTGCCACATCAGATTTCTTATCCCACTACAAACAAGTGCCCTCCCAATGGACTCCCTCCAAGCTGCCGCGGCCTGCCGACGCTCGAGAATAACATCACATTGACAAGTAGGACCTCAAAGTTAGATTTAGCATTGCGGTTTTGATAAAGCACCTCACATGTAAACCCTCCATAAATCATTTGGGGAAGCCGAAACAACACTTATTGGGGGCGTTTCTCAAGGGAGGGCTCTTAGTGAAATCTAAAAAAATTCAAGTGTTTTAGAACGGACGGGTGTAACAACGTAACAAGCACTAATCCCAGCGGGAGCGGGCGACGAAATGAAAATGTGTGCCCGTGCAACTCCGAAGTCCCGTCCGTTTGTATCCGGCCTAGAGTTACTGTACGGCGCACCTAAACATGCGGTGGGTCGAGGACAAAACTGCTACTATTCGCATGGTTTCGCAGGAAATCACGAGAACGGCACACATTTATTTTTAATTTAAATGCAAAAGGACGGTACAGTGCGCGTCCCATCAATCAACCCTGACCGTAATAATAATGGATAACAGGCAGAGCAGAGCACACTGTTTGTAGAAAACGCATCTTACTTTTTGCATCGAATTTGGGGAGCTGCGCTGTAAAAAATATGAATAATAAAGGAGACACACAAACACTGACCGCAACCAATACGGAGTACGTATAAGCGAGTTGGAAATTTTGCAGCAATGAACACCCCGTACTTTAACACAGATAGAGATGAAACAATCACGACCTTGAATTTAGACAAGCAACCAACCTCCTTTCCAGCAGCAGAAGAAAATAAAACCGTCTCCTCCTTCTGAACATCAATCGATCCAAAAATTCGAGGACACAGCCTTCCTCTTTTCCTTTTCCGCTGAAAAATACAATTACTAATCCTCCGATAAAACCTGTTTTGCTACAGGCTAGCTGGGAAACACAAATCATTGCTTTCTGCAGAGAAAGGAAAAAAAACACCAATCCATCCATTGGCGCAGATCCAGTGACAGCGCGTGCAGGTGCGCCTGTCATCTTGGGTTGGTATGCATCTGTGACGTCCCAGCTTAAAGAACCTGCAGGATCAGAGGAAAAACAAATTACTCTATATATACACGGAAAAGATGCAAAGGAAGGATTATTTACCGCAATACGACGGCGTGACAGGATTGGGTTTCGTCGGGGCGCCCTCCGTACCTCCTTTTTCCGCAGAGAGGGGGAGGGAAGGAGGCATCACCTCTGCAAATTTTCCCATCCGACTCCATGGCCAGATTCCTTTCCTCGGCCACGAGAGACAGGGAGAGGGGGTGGTTGGAGGCGTGAAAAAGTGGAGCAGCAGGCGGCTGCGTCTGGGTCTTGATGCCTCTAGATCTGCAACCCTAGGGATGCGAAATCCCAGGCCTACCCCTAGCCCAGAGAAATACGGAGTATCCCTCCTCACCCTTGGCGAGTCCCCCCCCCCACCCACCGCACCGCTCGTCGTCAAAGCGGCCCAATGGCTGGCCGGCCCACAGAGCACGTTCCAGTCTCCTCATGATAGTACAATCTTCCCAAACTAAAAAAAAACATAGCACAATCTTCCCGGCCGTCAATTCCCGAATCACAGCGCCGCGAAAATTCCTGGCCATGGTTCTCAAGCGCCGCCGTAGCGGGCGTACCGACGCCGATCAACCCTACAGATGCGACAGCTCGAAGCGCATCGCCCGCAACAAATCGGCGGCGCTGGAGGCCATCAACGGGTTCTACGCGGCGGCGCTGGACAGGCTGCCGCTTGACGAGATGCCGGCGCTGGCCCCGCGCCTCCTCAAGGCCGGTCTCTGCGTCGGCTTCGCCGACCCCGTCTCCAACATCATCGTCAACACCGTCTCCTCCTACGGCCGCCGCAAGCCCGCGGTCGCGGTGACGTCGTCCACGCCCGACGACAGCGAGAAGGAGGAGAAGAAGGCGAGGAGGCGGCGACGGAAGGCGCTCTCCCGGGCAGTCTCCGGCACCGGGGAGGCCAAGCAATGGCCGCCGCCCCGCCGCCTCCTCCGCGGCATGCCCATCGCCGAGCGGTCGCTCAGGGCGCTCGTCGCGTTCCTCACCTGCTACTTCCCCCGCCTCCCCGCCTGCGAGGCGCTCGAGTATCTCTGCCTGGCCAACGCCGACCTTCTCTCCGCCGTGCGGCTCGTCGAGGAGGACCGCAACTCCAGCGGCAGCTTCAGCTTCGCGTCCCGGACCACCAAGACGGCCCTCAAGTGCGCCGCCTTGGCTGCCTGCCACCCCATGCCCAGGGCCCTCGTCAACAGGTCCTACTCGCTCGCCTCTCGGATGGAGCAATTGTCCCAGCTCCTGGAGACCGAAGGCGGCCGCCTCTCCTGCAACGCCATTGACAGCATCCACGCATTGCTGAACAAGCCCCGGGGGAAGCTTGAAGACCTCGCCGGAGTAACACCGCCGCAGTTCCATCTGGAGCTGAACAGGCCGCCGCCGTTCGTTCCTACAAAATCTCTGCGAAGCACCCTGCTCCAGAAGATCTACGGATTCTACCTCAAGGCACTCGCGTTGCTGCCGACGGACGGCCTGCGCACGCACCACCACCGGGGCGTCCTCAAGGCTGGCCACTGCTACGGGCCATTGACGGATCCCGTCTCCAACATTATGCTCAACGCGCTGTGGTACAACGCGACCTTCCCGCCGGCAGGAGGGCCCTCTTCGGCCACCATGATCTGCTCTCGCAGCCTTGTTCTCGTCGCATACCGCTCCCTTCTTGGCCTCGTTGCTTACATCCGCGCTTACTTTCGCATGATGTCTGAACACCAAGCCATGCATTGTCTTCTCTTCAGAGAGGTCAATCTTTGGGGAGCAATGGAATTGGCAAGGCAACAAGGACACACTGAGGGAACTATGTTGTAGGCGGCGTCACATTCTGCCTTGAAGAATTCCACATCTGGACCCTCATCGGGACTGATGATGCCATAATCATATGTGAGGGACGCAACATGGCAAAGGGAAGAGCCCCAATTCTCAACCACGTAGACTCTTGTCTTGATCATATCCTTTAGCAAGAAATGCCATTCATCCTCCTTCATCCTTTTCTCATGTCCCATAACATCGAGGATGCTCATGTATTTTGGTCTGTAGCCAGTGATTTCCTTGGTTCTGAAGTGTACAAAGGCTGTTGTATGGTGTTTCAGGTTCTGGGGGAGAACGAGGCCTCTGGACAACAACTGAGGTTTGACACGCTTCAGGTATCTGTCCCTCACTGCAGCCTCAGTAAACTCAGATTCCGCTTCCTCTACATCTGCATCAATTTGACCAAGGAGTGAGAGGTTGTTGCCTTGGTCAACTTTGAAATCTGCGTTTGTTTTGTCTGGCATCTGACTGTTGCTACTAAAGTGCCTAGAACCTGTATGTTCAACTGAGGTACATGATCTTTTCCTTCGAATATGAAAAAGTGCACCCGGTCCATATGCTCATGATCAAGCCTGCAGATGCAGCAACTGTGAAATCTGCAAATGTTTCGTCAGATGGCTGACTGTCTGCCATCGGACTGTTGCTACCAATGTGCAAACATGATCTGGTCCTTCGAAGATGCAAGAGGGAATCCGGTCCAGAAGACCTGCTGATAATGAGGCCTGTAGATGGATCATCTCGTTCAGGAGCACTAGAGCAAACATCAGTAATCCCAGGCACAACATCATGACGTGTGTCGCTTTCCTCTGCATTACATCTGGAATCATCAACAGGGGTGATGCCCTCCAGATTCAGGAGGCTCCCAGTCATAAGCTGCATATCGTTGGAACGGTTTTCCCCAACAGAGAGCCAGTACCTACAGCAAAAGAAAAGAAAATTGTATGTTGTTACATGGCTTTCAAAGCAAGAAAAAGAAGCATGACATACTGTTGAATGCGACTTAACAAAGAAGAAACCAATCAGTAATAAGATTAACAACTCTTGAACAAATGAAGGAAGATGCAGAAAAAGATCAAAAGCATTCTCTGTCCTACTTATATGCTACCAAGTACTGTACATCTTACAGGTTCCATAAATCAATCCACTAGCATATTATGTTACAGCAAATGCTTGACAATTGGCACTACCAAAATCCACTAGCACTTTATTTTGCTGCCTTGCTAACATTCCTAACAAATTCTCACACAAGTCCCACGTTTAAAAAAAATGCTAGACTGGATTGAATAATAGATTAGCTTTGATTTGCACTGGTTGCAGTACCAGAGACAATGAACAAAAATGTCAAAATAACACTGACCTCAGCCACTGCAATTTCAGCTTGATCCTTTCCCCATCATCTGCTGCACACATCAACAACAAAAAATAGTATTTAATCACCACTGATGGCAAAAGTAGCAGGAGAAATTTCTTTTTGAGGTGCTTAGGAAAGCCACGGCATGACAGCAGATGAGCAGTTAGGAAAAAAAATCACCACAGGGGGGCTGGGGGATTCCCCATCTGAGGAAGATCAGCAGCAGCCTAACCTGATCGTGGCGTCAAGCCAAGTGAAGAGGAGCCGTCGGCGGTATGAAGTCGAGGGGAGGGCCGTGGCCGCAAGTAGCCGAGGGGGGAGCAGGGATCCGCGGTGAGCACTCGGGGGCAGGGCCGTGGCGTGAAGTAGCCGAGGGGGGAGCACCACCAGGCGGTCAGCACTCGGGGGGAGGGCTTCTTCCGGCACAGGAAGCTGGCCAGCCAGATTCGGGCCACCATTGCTCTAGGGTTTGCTTCCTAACCGCTGCCGCCGCCGCCTCCTCCTCCTCCTCCTCCTCCCAGATATAGTCGCGTTAGGGAAACACGATGGAGAGACCAACCGGGCTCGGCTTCAGAAAGGCTAGGCCTGCCCAAGTTTGGCCCATTTAAATTGCAATGTAGCCCACCCAGTTACTGCCTTTTCTTTCCCATAAAGAATTGATGATTTCTTTTGCAGTGGGACTTAGATAGCTTCGTCAATATTACATTTGCATACGGTTACTCATTTTCAGTTATAAAACGAAAGTAGCCCCCGTGAGAATTATTTATTTGTAGAGAAAAGGCACAAATGCCCAATTTTAAATTAATGAAACCATCAATCGGCTAGGATACAATAGCATTATAATTACTCCCTCCCTTCGGAATTACTTGTCTCGGAAATGGATGTATCTAGAACTAAAATACGTCTAGATACATCTATTTCTGCGATAAGTAATTCCGAACGGAGGGAGTACAAAGGAAAAAAGCTTTGTAGAAAAATTGAAAGATAGTAGGCGGATCGGAGCTTGCTCACAGTGAAGAACTACGAAGCAATTGAACAATGAGTAAGGCACCAAGAAACGAAAATCAAGCCACCGGATGGGCATATAAGATTTGTCTGAAGTCAAGCTGCTCAATGTTTGACCAAATTTATCTTAAAAAATATCAACGTATACAATAATAATTATATAGTATGAAAATTAATTTCATAATGCATCTAACAATATTGATTTGGTATTGTGAATGTTCATATTTTTCCTATAAATTTATCTTAATGCCGAGATAGCATGTTATTTAGAACTTTGATATGCACCCTAGTCATTTGGCGGCGACGGGAGCAAGCATATGAGTTTACCATGTATCAACTACACATATGTATTTTCTAAGAAAAGAAATATAGTAAAAAGCCAAGAAACAAAATATAAAAAAAGGAAAAAATAGAAGTGAATGTCTCTGTGAGTTGGTTCAGATTTAGTTAATTCTCATCTAGATGAGAGCTAGGCACACCTAAAAATACTACATCTAACATGCAGAGACATCTGTTTGATCTACGATCCTCATCCATTTGTTCACTTTTAGAAAATGAAAAATATATAACCAAAATACTATGTTGTTGACGTTACTTACCGAATATGCATTTGGATGGCTAAGAAATTTTATCCAAACATATCCCTTGAAGGCCACGTGAACCAATGCCCCCCTCAAATACTTGTGAATGCGTTTTCTCATCATATGTCCTTTCTTTAGATGATTTCATCAGACCTACACATGACACACAAACAAGATATATACAATTAGTGATGCTTAAGCAAAGCCGATGAGAAATGTCGAAAAAGTTGCATGGGTAGAAACCCTATGAGTTGCTCAAAAGATTTGTTTGGATACAAAAGACAAATAATTTGAGTACAAAGAACAATAAAATACCACAACCACTAAAAGATCTGCTTGTCATCATGTTCGCTGAAAGATCTGCAAAAGACAACACACAATGAAGTAGAAATCGATAATTAGTACTTACTCTGCTTCAAAATATTTAAAGTTTTAGGTTTCTCCTAAGTCAAAAGTCCTTCAGTCGACCAACTTATAGGAAGAAAAAAATACTAATAGCCACATCATCAAATATATATAATATAAGAATATACATTCAAATGAATCTAATGAAACTAATTGGGTGTTGTAGATGACAGTATATTTTTACACAGACTTAGGAGCATCTCCAAGAGTCTCCCCTTTTCCAATAATTTTCTCGTATTTGGGGAATTGAACAAATAATACGCTTGGCTGTACTCCCTTTTCCCAGTAGATTATTGAGACGTCTCAATAATCAGCCCCATCTCCCTCAAATATTGGAAATTTTGGCCCTCCCAAATGCTTGTTCCAACGAGTGCCACATCAGATTTCTTATCCCACTACAAACAAGTGCCCTCCCAATGGACTCCCTCCAAGCTGCCGCGGCCTGCCGACGCTCGAGAATAACATCACATTGACAAGTAGGACCTCAAAGTTAGATTTAGCATTGCGGTTTTGATAAAGCACCTCACATGTAAACCCTCCATAAATCATTTGGGGAAGCCGAAACAACACTTATTGGGGGCGTTTCTCAAGGGAGGGCTCTTAGTGAAATCTAAAAAAATTCAAGTGTTTTAGAACGGACGGGTGTAACAACGTAACAAGCACTAATCCCAGCGGGAGCGGGCGAGGAAATGAAAATGCGTGCCCGTGCAACTCCGAAGTCCCGTCCGTTTGTATCCGGCCTAGAGTTACTGTACGGCGCACCTAAACATGCGGTGGGTCGAGGACAAAACTGCTACTATTCGCATGGTTTCGCACGAAATCACGAGAACGGCGCACATTTATTTTTAATTTAAATGCAAAAGGACGGTACAGTGCGCGTCCCATCAATCAACCCTGACCGTAATAATAATGGATAACAGGCAGAGCAGAGCACATTGTTTGTAGAAAACGCATCTTACTTTTTGCATCGAATTTGGGGAGCTGCGCTGTAAAAAATATGAATAATAAAGGAGACACACAAACACTGACCGCAACCAATACGGAGTACGTATAAGCGAGTTGGAAATTTTGCAGCAATGAACACCCCGTACTTTAACACAGATAGAGATGAAACAATCACGACCTTGAATTTAGACAAGCAACCAACCTCCTTTCCAGCAGTAGAAGAAAATAAAACCGTCTCCTCCTTCTGAACATCAATCGATCCAAAAATTCGAGGACACAGCCTTCCTCTTTTCCTTTTCCGCTGAAAAATACAATTACTAATCCTCCGATAAAACCTGTTTTGCTACAGGCTAGCTGGGAAACACAAATCATTGCTTTCTGCAGAGAAAGGAAAAAAAACACCAATCCATCCATTGGCGCAGATCCAGTGACAGCGCGTGCAGGTGCGCCTGTCATCTTGGGTTGGTATGCATCTGTGACGTCCCAGCTTAAAGAACCTGCAGGATCAGAGGAAAAACAAATTACTCTATATATACACGGAAAAGATGCAAAGGAAGGATTATTTACCGCAATACGACGGCGTGACAGGATTGGGTTTCGTCGGGGCGCCCTCCGTACCTCCTTTTTCCGCAGAGAGGGGGAGGGGAGGAGGCATCACCTCTGCAAATTTTCCCATCCGACTCCATGGCCAGATTCATTTCCTCGGCCACGAGAGACAGGGAGAGGGGGTGGTTGGAGGCGTGAAAAAGTGGAGCAGCAGGCGGCTGCGTCTGGGTCTTGATGCCTCTAGATCTGCAACCCTAGGGATGCGAAATCCCAGGCCTACCCCTAGCCCAGAGAAATACGGAGTATCCCTCCTCACCCTTGGCGAGTCCCCCCGCCCCCACCCACCGCACCGCTCGTCGTGAAAGCGGCCCAATGGCTGGCCGGCCCACAGAGCACGTTCCAGTCTCCTCATGATAGTACAATCTTCCCAAACTAAAAAAAAAACATAGCACAATCTTCCCGGCCGTCAATTCCCGAATCACAGCGCCGCGAAAATTCCTGGCCATGGTTCTCAAGCGCCGCCGTAGCGGGCGTACCGACGCCGATCAACCCTACAGATGCGACAGCTCGAAGCGCATCGCCCGCAACAAATCGGCGGCGCTGGAGGCCATCAACGGGTTCTACGCGGCGGCGCTGGACAGGCTGCCGCTGGACGAGATGCCGGCGCTGGCCCCGCGCCTCCTCAAGGCCGGTCTCTGCGTCGGCTTCGCCGACCCCGTCTCCAACATCATCGTCAACACCGTCTCCTCCTACGGCCGCCGCAAGCCCGCGGTCGCGGTGACGTCGTCCACGCCCGACGACGGCGAGAAGGAGGAGAAGAAGGCGAGGAGGCGGCGACGGAAGGCGCTCTCCCGGGCAGTCTCCGGCACCGGGGAGGCCAAGCAATGGCCGCCGCCCCGCCGCCTCCTCCGCGGCATGCCCATCGCCGAGCGGTCGCTCAGGGCGCTCGTCGCGTTCCTCACCTGCTACTTCCCCCGCCTCCCCGCCTGCGAGGCGCTCGAGTATCTCTGCCTGGCCAACGCCGACCTTCTCTCCGCCGTGCGGCTCGTCGAGGAGGACCGCAACTCCAGCGGCAGCTTCAGCTTCGCGTCCCGGACCACCAAGACGGCCCTCAAGTGCGCCGCCTTGGCTGCCTGCCACCCCATGCCCAGGGCCCTCGTCAACAGGTCCTACTCGCTCGCCTCTCGGATGGAGCAATTGTCCCAGCTCCTGGAGACCGAAGGCGGCCGCCTCTCCTGCAACGCCATTGACAGCATCCACGCATTGCTGAACAAGCCCCGGGGGAAGCTTGAAGACCTCGCCGGAGTAACACCGCCGCAGTTCCATCTGGAGCTGAACAGGCCGCCGCCGTTCGTTCCTACAAAATCTCTGCGAAGCACCCTGCTCCAGAAGATCTACGGATTCTACCTCAAGGCACTCGCGTTGCTGCCGACGGACGGCCTGCGCACGCACCACCACCGGGGCGTCCTCAAGGCTGGCCACTGCTACGGGCCATTGACGGATCCCGTCTCCAACATTGTGCTCAACGCGCTCTGGTACAACGCGACCTTCCCGCCGGCAGGAGGGCCCTCTTCGGCCACCATGATCTGCTCTCGCAGCCTTGTTCTCGTCGCATACCGCTCCCTTCTTGGCCTCGTTGCTTACATCCGCGCTTACTTTCGCATGATGTCTGAACACCAAGCCATGCATTGTCTTCTCTTCAGAGAGGTCAATCTTTGGGGAGCAATGGAATTGGCAAGGCAACAAGGACACACTGAGGGAACTATGTTGAGGCAGTACAGCGCCTACAAGGCTGCGGCCACCGCAGCAAAGCACCCAGAACCTGATGCCGTTGTAGAATTTTTCATGTCAACCTTTCCCATGATGCCTCTACCCAAGGAGGAGAACGAGGCACTGGATGTGGAACGCATCCAGCAGTTGCTGTCTGAGTACTGTTCAACTCCCAGTGATTCAGCTCACACAGTTCCTGTACTTTCTGAGGGGGGATCCAAGTTCCTGTCGTGCATTCTGAGGGATTTCAACGAAGAGCAACGTTTTGTCTGTAGGAAGGTGAATGTCATGCTGAAGAAATACACACAGCGAACTGGGGTATGTTTATTTGGTGCTTCTTTCAGTTCTTCAGTATTGCAAATATGAATAGTAAAGTAACCTGTCTGATGCTTTCTTCACCATGATATGCATATATAGGGACCTGAATATGAGCTTCATGTTATCTGTGGCTTGAACTCAAACGTAGGCAAAGCTTTTGTTTGGGGCCTCCATTATGGCCCCTTGCTTTCTTGGCGCCCAAAGAAAACTCAGCATTCTCACATCAACTTTTTGGCAAGGCCGAGAGATTTGCATTCTGCTGACACAGTTCCGATACTGTTCTTTGCTGAGTGCTCCAATGATGAAGATGTCGTCGATGAATCGTCATGTTGGCCGGTCACGGGACATCCTGGTATATATGCTTTCTCTCCATTTGAATAATCTACGCCATATGTTCATCAAAACGTATGCTAGCTTGTTACATATGTTCCTTTAATCTTTTTGGCAATGTCTTCTGTTAACCAAATGTGACCTTTTACTAAATTTATATGACCTCAAGGAAAATAGGGATGTCTGAACCAGATGGTTTTCTTTAATGAAGATCGGAGGGGGAGGCCCTTTTTATCATCAAAAAAGGAAGGGAAAAAGGGATATAATAAGGCACTGACCTGGATAGAACTTCTGTTAACTCTTTATGCACATATATTTAAATGGTTGTCACAGCAATAATGTGAGAAAACAGACTTCACCATAAAAATACTACCGATCTACTGTAACAAGTAATAACATTCTGGCACTAACACCACCAGGATTCCAAAAACCCCTGGCAGTACTTCACTCAAGTCCGTAGAATTCATCACTTGTACAACTCATCCAAATTGCCACTGTACTTGAATTTATCGTCACATGTAACATGGCACAGATAACTGAGAACAACATAATATGAATAAATTAGTCTTTTAGAGCTTCATCTTTGCAAGAAACATTCTGAGCATGCTCCGAATTGCTAGGCCTTGAACACATTTTATACATGCCACTGACCAGTGTTTTTGTGTACATGGGTTGTCTGCACTTTAGCTATATGGTGTTGTTAGGGATCTACCTCTTCTTATCTTAGTGTAGGGTATGAAATGATGATAATCTTTTCTTCACACAGATATTTTCTTATTGCTTGAACTGATGATTGCTTTTCTTCTTTTTGTGGAAAAAGGCCGTTGTTATTACTGTGAGAGAGAAGGTGCAAAGATTGTACATCCAGATCTAGAGAAGTATATTGGGCGTGACACCGACTTTGAGCGCATGGCTTGCGGTGACAGCAGTAGCACGACGACTGAAGATTCTATCAGTGATGGCGAGTTTATAATTGATTCTGCTGTAGACGTATGTGAGGAGGATTGCATCTATTTCGATGCCGATAGGGACGCCAAGTTTATAGACTTCTTGAATTCCCGTGGTAGGACTATGCAGGGTCCCAGACTCGTTTAGCACTTTTCAGCTTCAAGCCTAGTGATAGAGGCGAGGGTGTCCCGATCTTTCGATGAGATGATAACTATCGATTTGGTGGAGACGACTTTGACGATCCGACTACAAACGTGCACGACGTTGCGCCTTAGCAATCGGTAAACCAACTCCAAGAGGTTATTGACCACGCCGGAGCACGATCAACCTGACCACGAAGGTCTATTCCTGCACGCAATCGAAGAACAAGCAAGAATATGATAAAGCAATCTGAAATTGCGAATATATATGAAGTATTGATAAAGGTGGGGATCCGGAAGCGGTCTTGGTCTGGTCGTTGGACACAAACGAAGTACACGAAGTTGCAATGGCTAACTTTTAACTAAACAAATCCCAAGCAAAAAGCTACTAGGTGGATCTACTTATATAGGAGCAAGGGGTGGCGGCCAAGGAGGTGGGAGGACGTCCCAAGGCAGCCTAAAACCAACCCTAGGTCGTACAAGGCTCATGGGCCCAAGTGGAGGTGGTGCAACACCTTTGGACTTGTTGTTTGATTCGGATTCTGCTGCAGCGTCAGATTGTTTCGTCCATATCTCAATGCTCCGGACGAATTTAAAGGTGATTTCAATTGGAGTGGAAAGAGGACGAAATCTAGTTTCCAAAAAATAAAGAATCACCCAATTCGGAGTCCGTATGAAAAAGTTATTGCCGTTTTGAGTCAGGTATGTCTGTGCAGTCCGAATCTGAATCCAGAACGTGAGAGACTTGGACTCTATCTTCTCTTGGACCAAAAGTGACGTGAAATAACTTTTTGAACAGCAAGTAAACATCTCTTTCTCCCTTATCTTCATATGTGTGTTGTACAAATGTCCCATACACCTGCAATTAGACAAAACACAAAAGTGTGTGAAGTATTTTTGTTCTGGATAACAAAAATAGATTATTGAATAGTTTGCACTAGAAACCACCTGACAAATATGCATGTATGCTATATGTTTGGTCGTATCCAAGGTAGTCATGTCCTCATCATCCTCCCCTTTTTGAAAACAAAGCCGTCCTCGGCGTTGCTTAATCTGAAATGTGGCTAACAAAAGAGACAAGGTGTACATGTTGTATATGTATATGTCATCCATTTTTACTTCCCTTGGTTTTTGCACATATGACACATGTATAGATGAGTAACTTGCATAGTTCATAAAATCTGAAGCCAAAATATTATCACTAGAAGTAGAAGACATGAAAATATTGCAACTCAATTTGCACATATAAGTGATGCTCTTATTCATATCAAAAGATTGACAATGTTCATCATTAAACCATCCCAACATTGGTGAATAAACCTTACTTGCATCTAATTTACATGCTACAACATGCTTAAATAGGCAAACATGCAATAAGTCTTTGGTCACAGAATCATCACCAAGATTAGAGGTCATATCAAAATGATTAAACATTGATTCTTTTGCATCAACAGTTAACTCAATGGGTGCACTCAAAATTGTTGGTATTTCAGTTGTTTGATCACATGACGCATTCATGACAGTATCAAGATTCTCTAAAATATGTGTTGTGCTCAAATCACCAGGTAACTGAACACATGATGCATTTAAGTTAACTAGGGATGCATCATTCTCATGTGAAGTTATATCATCAATATCTTTACTGTTACCTTGTCGCAAAGACGTAGCTGATGTAGGTACGGACGTTGACAATGCACCATACTCTTGAGATGATGTCGCGCTCACAATCCGAGGTGGGGCTGCTCTAGTAGGTGCAACTGTGGAGGAACCAACCGGCGGCGGTGAGCATGAACTGGAATAGTAGTCGTTGTAGTCACCCAATGCATCCTCCTGCATCTGTCTCTCAAAGGTACAAGCACGAACATACATACCAGTAATGCAACGGGGAATATACTGAAATCTTGCCTGAATATCATGGTTCAAACCACCAAAAAATCTATTCATTGTATCATCCTTAGATTCTTCTATGTCACAATGATGCATATAAGATTTGAACTCTTGGTAGTAAGCATGAACAGTGTTGTTGCCTTGTTTAAATTGTTCAAATTTGCGAAGCAATTCACGACGATAGTAAGGAGGGAAAAAATGTTGTCTCATTACATCTTTCAAATCTTTCCAAGTTGTGGGTTGGTTATCAATGTTTTTCTTACAATGCACATTCCACCAAACAGAAGCAAAACCAGTAAATGCTCTAGTGGCAGCTCGTACTCGCTCAAGTTCAGAAAAGTCATGGTGACTAAAAACTTGTTCAACTTCAAGCTCCCAAGCTAGATAAATAGCAGGATTAAATCTACCCTCAAATGACGATAAAGAGATAACCTGACCATGTGCTTGTGTGTGTTGTCCCAACTCTCGTGATGGTGATGTTGTGTCCGTCGTCCAAGAACTTCTGTCTCCGGAACCTGTCATGATTAGTAGAAAAACAAGAAACAAAATCCGAGAATAATGTTCCTATGAACTACTAGGATGTGGTGGTAAAACGCTCACAGTATAGCAAATATCAAAGTCTTACAAGTACTTACCATGCAGCAGGTGGTGACCGGCAACCAGCGGTGTCAAATAACTCCGAAGATTGAGTAAAGCGATTGCCAGGTGAGCGTATGTATACACGGTGTAGAAATATGTGGAGCTTGGAAGGCCAATATATGGTAGCAAAATATCAGCAATAATCAATTCAGAGATGCAATGTTGAATAAACGCTCACCGACGGTACTGTGCTGGTCCTAGGCTAGACCGGACTAGAGACGCGAGCCTAGAACACTAATGAGGTCACGACGTAGCAAAACTAGCATCAATAAAGGATATGAAGTAGCTCTGGACAGCAAGATATAAGTGAAGATCACTATAGCAGTAAAGATAATGATGTGAAACAACTGCCAAGCAGGATATACAACAACTCTCTCTCCAACTTTTCGCTTGAAAAGTTTGAGCAAATTTTCTGATAACTTTTTTCAAAGAATGCTATTAGCTCAAGCTTTCCAATGCAAAAAGAATCACTCAATTCTGAATTGATATGAGGAGTCAAAGAATTCGAAAACTGGCCTGAAAAACTGGAAGAAGCTGTGTCCGCGAACTTCGGAGGGCAAAAAGACCTATTTAGAAGACGATTTTGAGGTGTCAAATATTGAACTTGCTTCTGCAACTATTTAGATGCGGCTCGTCGCTAGCTTTAATTTGAGTACTCGTGGAGCCAAAACGGACTTCGTATGAGAAAGTTATGCCTGTTTTACTGAACAGTGCACAAAACAGATTCCAATCCGAATTCAACTATGAGATTGAGTCTAGATAGATCCGAAATTTGTTTTTTTTTTCTTCTCTTTTTTTTTCCTCACACTTTTTTTCTTTTTGTTTTTTTCCTCTGACTTTTTTTTTCTTTTTTTTTCACTCTTTTTTTTCTCTGTCTTTTTTTTTCTCCCTCTTTCCAAGACAAACTAGATAAGATGCAGATTGGATCAAGCGAAGATGTGAATGACCTCAACTATGATTGTGACAATGAACTATGGGTAGCATGTGGTGGAAAGGGATGGATGGTGTGGTGGACAGCGGAAGGGATAACGATGCAGCGGCGACGTGACTAATGTGAACAGAACTCGAAACTCTAAACGAACTAGACACTAAGACCAGCAACTCGACACGACGATGCAACCGATAATTCAATAATGCAAACGATGAAAAGAAAATTGCAAAGACTCAGACTGGCTTGGACAAAGGATGAATAGATCTAACTTTTTTTTGTGTGGCTTTTTTTTTTGGACAATAGGTAAGAAAATAGATCTAATCTAGTAAAAACTGGAAATTCTCACCGAGCAACCTGAAAACTGATACCACTTGATAGAGGCGAGGGTGTCCCGATCTTTCGATGAGATGATAACTATCGATTTGGTGGAGACGACTTTGACGATCCGACTACAAACGTGCACGACGTTGCGCCTTAGCAATCGGTAAACCAACTCCAAGAGGTTATTGACCACGCCGGAGCACGATCAACCTGACCACGAAGGTCTATTCCTGCACGCAATCGAAGAACAAGCAAGAATATGATAAAGCAATCTGAAATTGCGAATATATATGAAGTATTGATAAAGGTGGGGATCCGGAAGCGGTCTTGGTCTGGTCGTTGGACACAAACGAAGTACACGAAGTTGCAATGGCTAACTTTTAACTAAACAAATCCCAAGCAAAAAGCTACTAGGTGGATCTACTTATATAGGAGCAAGGGGTGGCGGCCAAGGAGGTGGGAGGACGTCCCAAGGCAGCCTAAAACCAACCCTAGGTCGTACAAGGCTCATGGGCCCAAGTGGAGGTGGTGCAACACCTTTGGACTTGTTGTTTGATTCGGATTCTGCTGCAGCGTCAGATTGTTTCGTCCATATCTCAATGCTCCGGACGAATTTAAAGGTGATTTCAATTGGAGTGGAAAGAGGACGAAATCTAGTTTCCAAAAAATAAAGAATCACCCAATTCGGAGTCCGTATGAAAAAGTTATTGCCGTTTTGAGTCAGGTATGTCTGTGCAGTCCGAATCTGAATCCAGAACGTGAGAGACTTGGACTCTATCTTCTCTTGGACCAAAAGTGACGTGAAATAACTTTTTGAACAGCAAGTAAACATCTCTTTCTCCCTTATCTTCATATGTGTGTTGTACAAATGTCCCATACACCTGCAATTAGACAAAACACAAAAGTGTGTGAAGTATTTTTGTTCTGGATAACAAAAATAGATTATTGAATAGTTTGCACTAGAAACCACCTGACAAATATGCATGTATGCTATATGTTTGGTCGTATCCAAGGTAGTCATGTCCTCATCACCTAGTGTGTTACCTTCGCCTGAACTCTGCCCGGGATATGTGTTATCGGGGGTGAAGGACATTTGTCTGTGTCAACTAAAAAATGGCTAATTTTTTTTAAATAATACATTTTTTATTAAATTGCGCAAATATTATGCTAAAAAAATATTTTTCAAAAATAATACACCGTCGGCCCGCAGCGGGCCGACTGGGCCTAGTCAGCCCGCAGCGAGCCGAGTGGCAGCAGTCGGCCAGTAGCCGGCCGACAGCTGGCCCGCCTGGCACGTGTCGGCCTCCGATTGGGCTGGCCACGTCGCGAGGGGGAGAGAGGGAGCTGTCGGCGCGGGCGGGCCCCTGTCAGCCTGCCGCGGGCCAATCGGCCAGCTGCTGGCCGACAGGGCGTGGCCCCACCTGGCGCGCGGCTGGCCCGGCTCCCTGCGCTGCCTTATCCTCTCCTCCCTCTACGCTCCACGCCCAGCGCCCTTCTTCTGTTCTTCCTTTCTCCTCTCTCTGTATAAAAATGCCACCAATTTCTACACCTAAATGAGCCAGTTTTTTGCAGTTTTGGCACCGTGAATGGATTCAACTTAGCTAGGGCAGCCAAAAGAGATCTCGATCTACTCATGGGGTAGCTCGTGGTGGTTGTGGTGAGCATTTTGGTGGAGGTGGTGGTGGTGAAGTTGGGGCAGTGTGGTGGTGGTGAAGTTGGGGCAGTGTGCTGGAGGTGAAGCTCGTCGTTCGTCGTTCGTCGTTGGAGGCGGAGCACGGGCAGTTTGTTGGCCGCCGTTCGTCGTTCTTCGTTCGCACGCATGCTTCAAGGGTATATTTCAGCAAATATTTTATTTTTCGTAGGTGCTCCGGTAGTATTTGTTAATATGTTTCGATGTGAAATAAATTAGGTGTGCGATTATTGTTATTTGCCCCGTAGTATACGTAAATATATTTAGATGTCAACTAATTATTTATGTAAAAATGTGTAGTTGCTCCGGTGATATTCCGTACTATATGTGGATGTGAAGTATTTAGTAGTGTCAGTATTTGCAGTAGCTCCGGTAAAATCCGTATTTAGGAGTGTCAATATTTGGAGTAGATCCGGTAAAATCCGTAACATATTTGGAGTAGCTCCGGTAAAATCCGTAATATAGTTGTAGTTGTAGGCAGTCAAATATTAAAATCTGTAAATATTTGTAGTTGCTCCGGCAAATATTTGTAATATACTTGTAGGTGTGTGAATTGTATTAGTTGACCCGTTAATATTCTGTAATATATATAGACAAGTCTAATATTTGATAGTGAATTGTATTTCGTTGTTGAAAAAAAATAGGTGAGCCGAGATGTCTGGTGTAGTGAAGGTCAGATTTTACTACGGTCCTGGTACTGTCCAAACAACTGAGATGGGAGCAGATCTGAGTGAATTTACTCACATAGAGGTGCCAATGAGCGCACCTCAAACATGGTCAGTCAGTCAGGTGATAGAATGGATTGCGGCAAGTTTAGGTCTT
The DNA here is from genome assembly GCA_032464435.1 of Aegilops umbellulata. NCBI lineage: Eukaryota > Viridiplantae > Streptophyta > Magnoliopsida > Poales > Poaceae > Aegilops > Aegilops umbellulata. The sequence goes on from CP136057.1 coordinate 68,395,305, forward strand.
GATACTGAAACACACATCGTCGGTGTTCATGCATTATGGACACGGTCAAGTACAATAATTTATTTTTATTTGAGGCCGATAGAGCAAGACTCCGATTGGGTGCGGTGGTTACAAGGTTGTGAACGAAGGGGATGCAATCCTATTGCTTTAGTGCTTCCCGTCGTGAAGGAGGTCACTGCACATGAAGGCGAGGGTGGCTACGATCCTGGTCATAGCAGTGTAGGGAGGCAGTTATTTATGTCAAATGCTGGAGATGATGGTTACGAACAAGGACAGAGCAGTCAGGTAGAAGGAGGAAATGCTTATGGTTATGAACCAGGGCAGAGTAGTCAGGTAGAAGGAGGAAATGCCGATGGTGATTACAATGGCGAGGTGGACGCTGACGAGGTAGATGGGCACATGCAGGACCAGATGGAAGAAGAAGACACCGATGTTGAAAGGGGTCATGCCCATGATTCTGACGAGTCAGATGAAGAAGAAAATGCAGAGGAGGTCCCGAATCCTGCATGGTGGAATCATGACTTCTCATCTGCAATGACCGTGAATGATGGACTTGATTCAGCTTGGCAATATCACCAGAACAATATTGCAACGGGTGCTATGTATCCGAACAAGCAAGCCCTGAAGGATGCAATAATTAATTGGGCAATGTCCACGCAAAGGGTTTTCACAGCTCAGGTGTCTAGTCAGAAATTCCTGACAATGGTATGCAAGAACGCAGATTGTCCCGCCAGGGTGCACGGCTTTCTCCCTAAGTATGGCACAAGTTGGGTGATAAGTGACTTAGTTAATCATACTTGTCTTATTTCCTGCATCCCTCAAGATCATGCCAACCTTTCATCCACGCTTATTGCGTGGTTGTTTTACGATGAGATAGTGCAGGCCAAAGCTATGGAAGTGAAGGCAGTCCAGACAAAAGTCTTCGCCAGGTTCAAGTATAGAATTTCTTATGGAAAGGCTTGGAGGGCTAAGCATGCGGCGCTTGAGAGGAGATTTGGTTCTTATTTTGATGCATATGACTCTGTTGTCCAGCTCCTCCACACCCTGCAGCAGCGGAATCCAGGCACCTATATCGATATCCAAGACATGTTCATGCCAGAGTTCCCAACTATGAGGGTGCTGCATCGTCTCTTCTTCTCTTTCGGTGTATGCATCGAAGCTTTCAGGCATTGCCGACCGGTGATATGTGTTGACGGTACTTTCCTCACATGCAAGTACAAGGGTCAGATCCTAACAGCCATAGGTCAAGACGGCCAAAATCAAGTCGTCCCACTCGCATTTTCTTTTGTGGAGAGTGAGAACATTGAAAGTTGGACATGGTTCTTCAGGCAGTTGAAAGTATCAATTGTGAAGGAGAAGCCCAATGTGTGCATCCTTCATGACAGGCATGCAGGTATACTCAGTGCGATAAGGACACTGACAAACCCAGGCCCTGAGGAACAAGTTCCATGGCAGGACTTGCAGAGTCGTTGGTGCATGCGCCATCTGGGGGCTAATTTCTTCTCGCAGTTTAGAAATAAGAACCTGATGAATCTGTTCAAAAAACTCTGCAAGCAGAACCAGTTATGGAAGTACAATTTGATACGCGACAGACTTAATGTGTGCACGCAGAGACACGTGAGGGACAGGAAAGCTGCAAGAGATGCAGCGGTGAGGGCACATGTTGAAGCAGTAGCTGCACAGTTGGCAACAGGAACAACGGCCGTGGAGGAGGAGCCTGTTGGGCTATGTGACTTGCCAGGTTTTGACCCACCTGGTACTAGGAGAAGGCTTGGGAGGTCGATTAAAACCTTCGAGCAGTGGATAGAGCATGAGCCTCTGGAGAGGTGGTCTTTACTACATGACACACATGGAGCAAGGTACGGTGTCATGACAATGAACCTTGCGAAAACATACAATTTTGTCCTCAGAGGAAACCGGGCATTGCCACTTACAGCTATCGTTGAGGGTATTTTCTATGGCACCGTCAAGTATTTTAGAGATAGACGTCAAAAAGCAGAGCAGCATATCTTCAACAACCCGAATACACGGTATTGTGAAAGAGTCACAAAGTATATGAACAACAAGATGCAAAAAGCTAGGTCACACACTGTAGTCGCCATCGGTAATCAAGAAAGAAGGTTTGAGGTCCGCTTAGCCAACAACAAATTTGGATGTGCAAATGAGTTGAGGACGCATGAGGTGAAAATTGGTAATGAAGCCTGGCCAACGTGTGAGTGCACATGCAACAAACCGAAATTGCTTCACCTACCTTGCTCACATGTACTTGCTGCTTGCGGGCAGCTTGGAATGGACGCAATATCGTTTGTGTCTCCATTTTTTCTGAAAGAGTCTGTCGTCAATACCTGGACCGGTGAGCTGATGGGTTTTCGATCAATGAGTAATTTCAACACCGTTAACCCCGCTGAAAGGCATTACATTCCAAACCCAGAGCATATGCGTACAAGTAGAGGCAGACGACAGTGTCAGCGCATCCGGAATGATATGGATGAATCTGAAGCAGAAGGTCCGACTAGGCAATGCATTCTATGCAATGAATTTGGCCATAGGGATACTAATTGTCCCACTTTCGTCACTGGGCGTGGACGAGGCAACCGGGGAAGAAGAGGAGGTAGAGGCAGTAGAGGAGTAAGGGCGAGAGGAAGAAGCTAAGCTAGCAGTAGTATGTTCTGAATTTGTACTAAGTGTGGCACTATGTTCTGAATTTGTATTAAGTGTGGCACTATGTTCTGAATTTGTATTAAGTGTGGCACTATGTTCTGAATTTGTATTAAGTGTGGCACTATGTTCTGAATTTGTATTAAGTGTGTCACTATGTTCTGAATTTGTATTAAGTGTGGCACTATGTTCTAAATTTTTATTAAGTGTGGCACTATGTTCTGAATTTTTTATGTGCAGGAATGTCGGGAATGTGGTTGCTGAATGGGGACATTGATACGGGTCATCGTGCTGCGATATGGTCTGAGCGCAAGCTTGAGCCTCTGGTCACTCGTCCTCCTAAGGAAAACTGGATGATACATCGAGGATGGCTTCAGCGGTACGTGCTTTGTTAATTTGCACACTGACATGCATATTAATGGGAGACACTAACCGAAATGTTCTCTGATGAAGGTTGAAATGGGCCGGCCTTTTACCTTTCGCGCATCTGGTTGAGTCTATCCCGGGTGAGAAACGCCTCGCCATCGACGGGTCCTTGCTGAGCTGCTTAGTGGACCGTTGGAGGCCAGAGACCCACACGTTTCACTTCCGATGGGGAGAGATGGCCCCTACTCTGGAGGATGTGTCACTTTTACTCGGACTACTGTTGGCAGGTCATGCCATAGGACCGTTGGACGCACCGGCTGGTTGGGAGCGAGCTCTTACACAACGTTTTCATGGTGTTTTTCCGGATGTTCCGGATCCAGTATGGGAGCATCACGGACCTAAGTATGAGTGGTTGCTCAATTTCCGGGTAATTTCCCCTACCTCTTATCTTCAAGTTCTCGTGCATACAGTTTTACAGAAAATAATTGCGGCTTACTAAAACTTTCTCTTTGCTTAATGCAGATCCAGAACTTTCGGGTGCCGTTGACTGCGGAACAGATCACTCGGAGCCTGGAGGCCTACTTAATGTGGCTTTTCGGCAAGGTGATGTTCACGGAGAACCATGTCACCACTATTAGCGCGCTCTACATCCCTATGGCACTCGAGATAGCGAGCGCTCAGACGGCGGATGATATCAGACAGAGGAGTTGGGGTTCGGCGGTCTTAGCGGCTACATACCGAGGTATGTGCAACGGTTGCCAGCTTACATCGAGAAAGCCAGCCCTTCTTGGATGCCCTCTATTCCTACAACTGTGGTCGTGGGAGAGGTTCTCTATAGGGCGACCAGATGTACGTGTTCGTGAGCCTATAGACGCCATGTTTGATGTTGACGGCATCGACATGCCTACTTTCGGTCTGTGTTGGACACGTCGCGAGGTATGCACCGTTTTGTAGTTTAATGCAACTTTTTTTGCACAAGAGATAGTTCGATGCTAGCGGATACTAACTTTTGTTTTCTGCAGAGACGCTTTGCTAATGATCAGACCAGGAAGGCATACACAACATTGAACGAGCAGTTCGATGCGTACACCGGGGTCATCTGGCAGCCCTATACGGAAGCAGCCATACAAGCGAGATACCCTGGTGGTATATCTGTGTTATGCACAAGGGACCGAGATTACTGGATGACAAAATCAAAGATCATCTTTGATGTCTTCGTTGAGGAGATGGCACAACAGAGGGTTATGAGGCAATTTGGTCTTCTGCAGTTGGAGCTGCCTCCCCCTATAGAGAACCCGGTGCCAGCACACATCCACAGGTATTAACCAGTTTTTCAATGTTGCATTATCTTTCATAGTACTCTATTCGAAGCTTTAGGTAATTGTTGAACACACACCATAATTTTAGGACGACAAGGAAGGGCATGAACAGGACAACTGCTGACTGGCTAGTTAGACTAGAGTCGTATGTTATAGAATGGGAGACAGCAAACACAAATCTATGGCATGAGAATCACAATTTTGATCTCAATGAATTCAATCTCTATTTGCGGCGCTACATGACCGGAACACGGTTACGCATCGTTGAGCACTCCCACCCAGAGGAGATACCGGATCCTACTCCGTGGGATATGTACCCGAGCTATGACACTTCGGGCTCTAGGCAGTACGCGGTAAGATATATTTTCTTTAAGTAATGTTGTCACATACTTTAACGTGCAAGAGACAAACATTATTAATCGTCATGGAAATTTGCAGGCTTCCTTGACGCACGATATCTACAACGACGTGACCACCTTCGGACGATCACTGTCGTCTGGACCTCTTCTTCAGCACGTCCACTGCTACAGCCCTTCTTGGAACGAATTCAGAACAAGATACAGACTGTGTACGAGGCTATCACGTGCACCCGGAGAACCGACGTTGTTCAGCACCAGCAGCAGCAGCCGCGTCACTCCATGCACCGACATCAACCACGTCCACGTCTAGCACTTCAGCCGATAGCCAGGCCACCCCGTCCTGATCAACCTGGCAGTTCAACGTGGCAGCAACCACAACACTATGGTCCCACATCGAGCTTCGTGTTTTCTCCACAGCCACAGCAACACGGTCCATCGTCGAGCTTCGTGTTTTCTCCACAGCCACAGCAGCACGGTCCCTCGTCTAGCTTCGTGTTTGAGCCAGAGCAGCCGTCACAGCCAGCAGGTATGTGTCTTCATATTTATTGTTTTCAATATTAATTGACGCGACCTCATTCTTCATGATGAAACGTTCCATCGCGCAGGAGCCTACGGATATCAGGTGTCTATGTCGGCATCACATGATACGTGGGGGAGTGATCAACATCCCGAGGAGAACATATAGGCTCAGATGTCGCAGCACACCCAGTGGATGAACATGTTTTCGACTCCTCCAGTAGGCCCCACACAGGATGCACAACATGACCAGGTAGAGTCTGAGATTCCTCCTCATCACATTAGGCCACCCGACAGGTGGGGATGGTCGCCGCTTCCAGATCCGCCTCCCCGCTAGGGCAGACATCGTCACTGACGCTTCTATCTATCAGTAGAGACATTACCATCTATTTATGTGTGAGACTTATGTCTATTCTATGTATGAGACAAATGACTATGTACTTATGTATGAGATATATGCCTACTCTATTTTAGTACTCCATTATCCGAACTACACGATCATATTTAGATAGAACATAATGCTCATACAACAACACATTACAAACAACTGGATAGAACTACATCTAAATTAAATGGTACGTACGACCGAACTCACAACATACATCATAATAACTACATGAAGTCATCATCGTCATCCTCGATCGATGCAGAACTCTTGCCCTTCGACGATGAAGAACTCTTGCCCTTCGACGATGCAGAAACCTTGCCCTTCGACGATGAAGACCTTTTGCCCTTCGACGATGCAGAAACCTTGCCCTTCGACGATGAAGAACCCGGAAGCGGCGGCATGAAGATATCATCTTCATCCTCGCTCTCCTCAGTCCATAAACATGGATTATTTGCTGCAGTCCTTCTGAAAGTTTCACTCTTCGGCACCACTACCTTCTTCCACCTTTCATCCAACCTAAGAAGTTCTTTACTTACCTCCTCATAGGTCCTTTCAGGCCACCCAGACCTACGTAATTGGTGAGCCAACTCATTCATTATGGTGTCACTACCGGTGAGTTCGTCCCATGGAACTATCCTATTGTCCATCCTGAAATCGGTAGCTAGCCTCAGAAGAGTCGTGCTCATCCCAGGGTGAAAATTACGATCGAAAGGATAATGGGACATCTCAACTACACTACACTTGAATGCTTATCCACCTCTGTCTCAAGGGGGTTTTATAGATAGAGAGGAAAAAATGGCGGGAAAGAACGACTGCGGTATGGCGGGAAATGGTTGGCGGGAAATGGGTGGCGGGAAACGGGTCGCGGGAAAGAGTTGATGTGAACATATGGCGGGAAACGAGTGGCGGGAAATACTTGGCGGGAACATATGGCGGGAAAGAGTTGGCGGGAACATATGGCGGGAAAATATTGCGGGGAAAGGGTTGCGCGGAATACTTCATAGTTTAAAAAAAATCAGGGGATCATTCGGAAAAAAAAATGATGCCATGCACCAGTCGGCCCACAGCAGGCCAATTAGTCCCTATCGGCCCACAACAGGCCAATTATTTCCTGTCGGCCCACAGCAGGCCGATTAGTGCCTATCGGCCCACTACTGGCCGACTGGGCCCAAACTGTTGGCCGACAGGCCAATCGGCCAGCAGCTAGCCGATAGGAACTCAGTCAGTCTGCTGTGGGCCGACTAGGTCCAGTCGGCCCGCTGCGGGCCGACGGTGTATTATTTTTGAAAAATATTTTTTTAGTGTAATATTTGCGCAATTTAATAAAAAAAATGTATTATTTCAAAAAAATAGCAAAAAAATGACATCTCTGCTTGCAATCGCAATGTTGAATGCATCTTTTGTCAAGCCAAGAATGTGTATTTTTCGGGCGAGTGCTCTGTTTAATTGGAGCAACTTAACTAATTAGTGATGTTTGCAATGTAGGGACAAGAAAGATTAGAAAATCATATTAGATATAGTTAGGTCATGTACAATGGTTGATAAGACAGTCTTATATTAATCTTGGCACGTAATTTAGAAATGACAAAAGATTATGGTGTTTCTTTTCTCTAGCAATTTGTTGCTAAGAGATAATCTCCTAATTAAGAGAAGGCAACGCTCATTTTTCTGGTTTCTTTTTCTTCACCTCAATATCTATTCTAAAGTGGCAGTGGTAAGATAGCACCTTTGTAGATGCCCTTACTAACTACTTTCTCCGTTCCTAAATATAAGTCTTTTTAGAGATCTCAATAAAAACTACATACGGATGTATATGCACACTTTAGAGTGTAGATTCACTCATTTTGCTTCATATGTAGTCCGCATTGGAATATCTAAAGAAGACTTATATTTAGGAATGGAGGGAGTAAAATAGAATCAGATTAAAAAGAACCAATCATGTCATGAGTAGAGGTGATGCATGAGATGTTACCGGAGTGTGCCCTTTGCTTCCACTTCATGTTATCAACCCCGCAGATATGGAAAAACTTTGTGATCTTGTCATCATCTTTCAACCACATTTGCCCTTTGCTTCCACTTCTGGTGCTTCATCAACCCACTGCTCAAAGACAAAAAAATAACATACCACATTATGAATATTTACAAATCAGAATCAGATTATGTATTGGCCTATTAATGTTCTCATATATAATTTTGTTATTTTTAGTTGCGTTTAGACTTAAAAATTTATCACTGTAGATAAATGTTATCTTTACGTCGTACAACCTCCTTTGAAGATGCTAGATAATTGCACGTGTTTTGCGGCGGGGGAATAAATATTCTAGTAGGCTCGCCTGTGATTTACCTACTCATATTGGTGTGATTGTATAAAAAATGGGGATTTTATTTGATAAACTCTTGTTTGATAAGCATTTATTGTCTTATTAAAGAAAACTTAGTATTATTTTTTGTAAGTCAATAAGGGATAGGATTGTTGGAAATATGCCCTAGAGGCAATAATAAATAAGTTATTATTATATTTCCTTGTTCATGATAATCGTTTATTATCCATGCTATAATTGTATTGATAGGAAACTCAGATACATGTGTGGATACATAGACAACACCATGTCCCTAGTAAGCCTCTAGTTGACTAGCTCGTTGATCAATAGATGGTTACGGTTTCCCGACCATGGACATTGGATGTCGTTGATAACGGGATCACATCATTAGGAGAATCATGTGATGGACAAGACCCAATCATAAGCCTAGCACAAAGATCGTGTAGTTTGTATGCTAAAGCTTTTTTTGGTGTCAAGTATCATTTCCTTAGACCATGAAATTGTGCAACTCCCGGATACCGTAGGAATACTTTGGGTGTGCCAAACGTCACAACGTAACTGAGTGGCTATAAAGGTACACTACAGGTATCTCCGAAAGTGTCTGTTGGGTTGGCACGAATCGAGACTGGGATTTGTCACTCCGTGTGACGGAGAGGTATCTCTGGGCCCACTCGGTAGGACATCATCATAATGTGCACAATATGATCAAGGAGTTGATCACGGGATGATGTGTTACGGAACGAGAAAAGAGACTTGCTGGTAACGAGATTGAACACGGTATCGGGATACCGACGATTGAATCTCGGGCAAGTACAATACCGCTAGACAAAGGGAATTGTATACGGGATTGATCGAATCCTCGACATCGTGGTTCATCCGATGAGATCATCGTGGAACATGTGGGAACCAACATGGGTATCCAGATCCCGCTGTTGGTTATTGACCGGAGAACGTCTCGGTCATGTCTGCATGCTTCCTGAACCCGTACGGTCTACACACTTAAGGTTCGGTGACGCTAGGGTTATAAAGGAAGTTTGTATGTGGTTACCGAATGTTGTTCAGAGTCCCGGATGAGATCCCGAACGTCACGAGGAGTTCCGGAATGGTCCGGAGGTAAAGATTTATATATAGGAAGTATGGTTTTGGCCATCGGAAGTGTTCTGGGCATCACCGATAGTGTACCGGGACCACCGGAGGTGTCCGGGGGTCCACCAAGTGGGGCCACAAGCCCCGGAGGGCTGCATGGGCCAAGTGTGGGAGGGGACCATCCCCAGGTGGGCTGGTTCGCCCCCCACAAGGGCCCAAGGCGCAAGGGAGAGGAGAAGGGGGCAAACCCTAGGGCAGATGGGCCCTAAGGCCCATACTGGTGCGCCTCCCTCTCCCCTTCCCCTCTTGGCCGCCACCCCAAGACCCATCTAGGGCTGCCGCCACTCTAGGGGTGGGAACCCTAGAGGGGGTGTACCCTCCTCCCCTTCCCCTATATATATGAGGCCTAGGGGCTTCCCAAAACACACGATCTGATCTCTCCCTGTTGGTGCAGCCCTGCCTCTCTCCTCCTCATATCTCGCGGTGCTTGGCGAAGCCCTGCAGGATTGCCACGCTCCTCCACCACCACCACGCCGTTGTGCTGATGCTGGATGGAGTCTTCCTCAACCTCTCCCTCTCTCCTTGCTGGATCAAGGCATGGGAGACGTCACTGGGCTGTACGTGTGTTGAACGCGGAGGTGCCGTCCGTTCGGCACTAGGATCATCGGTGATTTGGATCACGGCGAGTACGACTCCATCAACCCCGTTCACTTGAACGCTTCCACTAACGATCTACAAGGGTATGTAGATGCACTCTCCTTCCCCTCGTTGCTGGTTTCTCCATAGATAGATCTTGGTGACACGTAGGAAAACTTTGAATTTTTGCTACGTTCCCCAACAGTGGCATCATGAGCTAGGTCTATTGCGTAGATTCTTTGCACGAGTAGAACACAAAGTAATTGTGGGCGTTGATTTTGTTCAATATGCTTACCGTTACTAGTCCAATCTTGATTCAGCGGCATTGTGGGATGAAGCGGCCCGCACCGACCTTACACGTACACTTACGTGAGACAGGTTCCACCGACTGACATGCACTAGTTGCATAAGGTGGCTAGCGGGTGCCAGTCTCTCCCACTTTAGTCGGATCGGATTTGATGAAAAGGGTCCTTATGAAGGGTAAATAGCAATTGACATATCACGTTGTGGTTTTGCGTAGGTAAGAAACGTTCTTGCTAGAAACCCATAGCAGCCACGTAAAACATGCAAACAACACTTAAAGGACGTCTAACTTGTTTTTGCAGGGTATGCCATGTGATGTGATATGGCCAAAGGATGTGATGTATGATATATGTGATGTATGAGATGATCATGTTCTTGTAATAGGAATCACGACTTGCATGTCGATGAGTATGACAACCGGCAGGAGCCATAGGAGTTGTCTTAATTTATTTATGACCTGCGTGTCAACTTAAATCGTCATGTAATTACTTTACTTTATTGCGAAAGCGTTAACCATAGTAGTAGAAGTAATAGTTGACGTGACAACTTCATGAAGACACGATGATGGAGATCATGATGATGGAGATCATGGTGTCATGCCGGTGACGATGATGATCATGGAGCCCCAAAGATGGAGATCAAAAGGAGCAATATGATATTGGCCATATCATGTCACTATTTGATTGCATGTGATGTTTATCATGTTTATACATCTTATTTGCTTAGAACAACGGTAGTAAATAAGGTGATCCCTCATTAAAATTTCAAGAAAGTGTTCCCCCTAACTGTGCACCGTTGCGAAAGTTCGTCGTTTTGAAGCACCACGTGATGATCGGGTGTGATAGATTCTTACGTTCACATACAACGGGTGTAAGACAGATTTACACACGCGAAACACTTAGGTTGACTTGACGAGCCTAGCATGTACAGACATGGCCTCGGAACACAAGAGACCGAAAGGTCGAGCATGAGTCGTATGGTAGATACGATCAACATGAAGATGTTCACCGATGATGACTAGTCCGTCTCACGTGATGATCGGACACGGCCTAGTTGACTCGGATCATGTAATCACTTAGATGACTAGAGGGATGTCTATCTGAGTGGGAGTTCATAAGATGAACTTGTTTATCCTGAACATAGTCAAAAGAACTTTGCAAATTATGTTATAGCTTACACTTTAGTTCTACTGTGTTAGATACGATCCTAGAGAAAATATAGTTGAAAGTTGACAGTAGCAATTATGCGGACAGTACAAGGCTTATGTCCTTAATGCACCGCTCGGTGTGCTGGACCACGAACGTGGTCTGTGGATGTTGCGAACATCCGACATACACGTGTTGATGACTACATGATAGTTCGGTAATGTTAAATGGTTTAGAATTGACGCGCCGAAGACATTTTTGAAATGTCACGGAACATATGAGATGTTTCGAGGGTTGAAATTGGGATTTCAGGCTCGTGCCCACGTCAAGAGGTATAAGACCTCCGACGATTTTCTTGGCCTGCAAACTAAGGGAGAAAAGCTCAATCGTTGAGCTTGTGCTCAGATTGTCTGAGTACAACAATCACTTGAATCGAGTGGGAGTTGATCTTCCGGATAAGATAGTGATGTTTCTCCAAAGTCATTGCCACCAAGCTGCTAGAGCTTCGTAATGAACTATAACATATCAGGGATCGATATGATGATCCTTGAAATATTCGCGATGTTTGACACCGCGAAAGTAGAAATCAAGGAGCATCAATTGTTGATGGTTAGTGAAACCACTAGTTTCAAGAAGGACAAGGGCAAGAAGGGATACTTCATGAAACGACAAATCAGCTGCTGCTCTAGTGCAGAAACCCAAGGTTGAACCCAAACTCGAGACTAAGTGCTTCTGTAATAAGGGGAACATCCACTGGAGCAGAATTACCCTAGATACTTGGTAGATGAGAAGGCTGTCGATAGAAGTATATTGGATATACATTATGTGAATGTGTACTTTACGAGTACTCCTAGTAGCATCAGGGTATTAGATACCGGTTCGGTTGCTAAGTGTTAGTAACTCGAAATAAAAGCTACGGAATAAACGGAGACTAGCTAAAGGTGAGCTGACGAGATGTGTTGGAAGTGTTTCCAAGGTTGATATGATCAAATACCGTACGCTCCCTCTACCATCAAGATTGGTATTAAAACCTAAATAATTGTTATTTGGTGTTTGCGTTGAGCATAGACATGATTGGATTATGTTTATCGCAATACAAGTTATTCATTTAAGGAGAATAATGGTTACTCTATTTATTTGAATAATACCATCCCAATCGTAGTGATACACATGTTCATGCCAAAAGATATAAGATAGTAATGATAGTACCACATACTTGTGGCACTGCAATTTGAGTCATATTGGTATAAAACGCATGAAGAAGCTCCATGTTGATGGATCTTTGGACTCACTCATTTTTGAAAAGATTGAGACATGTGAACCATGTCTGTTGGTATATACGCATGAAGAAACTCCATGCAGATGGACCGTTTGGACTCACTTGATTTTGAATCGCTTGAGACATGCAAATCATACCACATGGGCAAGATGACTGAAAGCTTCGGTTTCAGTAAAATGGAACGAGAAAGCAACTTGTTGGAAGTAACGCATTTTGATGTGTGCAGTCCAATGAGTGCTAAGGCACGCAGTGGATATCGTTATGCTCTTACTTCATAGATGATTTGAGTAGATACTGAGTATGTTTACTTGACGAAACACAAGTCTGAATTATTGAATGGTTCAAGTAATTTCAGAATAAAGTTAAAGATCATCGTGACAAGAGGATAAAATGTCTATGATACGATCATAGAGACGAATATCTGAGTTATGAGTTTGGCACACAATTAAGACATTGTGGAAATTGTTTCACGATTAATACTGCCTGGAACACCATAGTGTGATGGTGTGTCCGAACATCATAATTGCACCCTATGGGATATGGTGCGTACCATGATGTCTCTTATCGAATTACCACTATCGTTCATGGGTTAGACATTAGAGACAACCGCACTCACTTGAATAGGGCACCACGTAATTCCGTTGAGACGAAACCGTTTGAACTATGGTTTGGAGAAACCTGAGTTGTCGTTTCTTAAAAGTTTGGGGCTGCAACGCTTATGTGAAAAAGTTTCAGGTTGATAAGCTCGAACCCAAAGCGGATAAAATGCATCTTCATAGGACACCCAAAATAGTTGGGTATACCTCCTAATTCAGATCCGAAAGCAATAGGGATTGTTTCTAGAATCGGGTCCTTTCTTGAGGAAAAGTTTCTCTCGAAAGAATTGAGTGGGAGGAAGATAGAACTTGATAAGGCTGTTGAACCTTCACTTCAGGCAGAGAGTAGCGCAAGCACAGGAAAAATGTTTCTGTGGCCCCTGCCTCAGTTGAAGAGAAAGCTAATGATGATGATCATGGAGCTTCAGATCAAGTTACTATCGAACCTCATAGGTTGACAAGGGTGTGTACAACTTCTAAGTGGTAACCATGTCTTAAAAGGTCACGTTGTTGGACAACTATGAACCTATGAGCTATGGAGAAGCGATGGTGGGCCTGGATTCCGAAAAATGGCTCGAGGCCATAAAATTCGAGAGAGGATCCATGTATGAAAACAAAGTGTAGACTTTGAAAGAACTACTTGATGGTCATAAGGCTGTTGGGTACATATGGATTTTAAGAAAAAGACGGACGTGGACGGTAATGTCACCGTCTATGAAGCTCGACTTGTGGCAAAGAGTTTTTTCACAAGTTCAAGGAGTTGACTATGATGAGACTTTCTCACTCGTAGCGATGCTTAAGTCCATCGGAATCATGTTAGCATAAGCTGCATTTATGAAATCTGGCAGATGGATGTCAAAACAAGTTTCCTTACCAATTTTCGTAAGGAAAGGTTGTATGTGATACAATCAGAAAGGTTTTGTCGATCCTAAGGATGCTAAAAGGTATGCTAGCTCCAGCGATCCTTCCATGGACTAGAGCAAGCATCTCAGAGTCGGAATATACATTTTGATGGAGAAATCAAAAGTTTATGGGTTTATACATAGTTTGTTAGAAACTTGTATTTACAATAAAGTGAGTGGGAGCACTATGACATTTCTGATAAGTATATGTGGATGACATATTGTTGATCCGAAATGATGTAGAACTTCTGGAAAGCATATAGGGTTATTTGAAAGGTGTTTTTCAATGGAGAACCTGGATTAAGCTACTTGAACATTGAGCATCAAGATATATAAGGATAGATCAAAAACATTTAATAGTACTTTCAAATGAGCACATACCTTGACATGATCTTGAAGGTGTTCAAGATGGATCAGTCAAAGAAGGTGTTCTTGCCTGAGTTGTAAGGTATGAAATTAAGAGTTAAAGCTCGACCACGGCTAGATAAAGAGGAAGGACGAAGGTCGTCCCCTATGCTTTTGTCATAGGCTCTATGCCATGCTGAGTACCGCACCTGATGTGTGCCTTGCCACATGTCTGGCAAGAGGGTACAAAGGTGATCTAGGAGTAGATCACCAGATAGCGGTCAAAATTATCCTTAGAGGAATAAGGATATGTTTCTCGGTTATGGAGGTGATAAATAGTTCGACGTAAAGAGTTACGTCGATGCAAGCTTAACACCTATCCGGATAGCTCTGAGTAGAGATACCGGATACGTATAATGGAGCAACAATTTAGAATAACTCCAAGTAGAACAGTTATTTGAAATGGCTCCAAATTTAGCGTAGAGATTTGCGAAGTACATACGGATCTGAGTGTTGCAGACCCGTTGACTAAAACCTCTCTCACAAGCAACATGTTCAAACCCATAACTCATTGAGTGTTAATCACATAGTGATGTGAACTAGATTATGAACTCTAGTAAACTCTTTGGATGTTGGTCACATGGCGATGTGACCTGTGAATGTTAATCACATGGCGATGTGAACTAGATTATTGACTCTAGTGCAAGTGGGAGACTGTTCGAAATATGCCCTAGAGGCAATAATAAATAAGTTATTATTATATTTCCTTGTTAATGATAATCGTTTATTATCCATGCTATAATTGTATTGATAGGAAACTCAGATACATGTGTGGATACATAGACAACACCATGTCCCTAGTAAGCCTCTAGTTGACTAGCTCGTTGATCAATAGATGGTTACGGTTTCCTGACCATGGACATTGGATGTCGTTGATAACGGGATCACATCATTAGGAGAATCATGTGATGGACAAGACCCAATCCTAAGCCTAGCACAAAGATCGTGTAGTTCGTATGCTAAAGCTTTTTTTGGTGTCAAGTATCATTTCCTTAGACCATGAGATTGTGCAACTCCCGGATACCGTAGGAATACTTTGGGTGTGCTAAACGTCACAACGTAACTGGGTGGCTATAAAGGTACACTACAGGTATCTCCGAAAGTGTCTGTTGGGTTGGCACGAATCAAGACTGGGATTTGTCACTCCGTGTGACGGAGAGGTATCTCTGGGCCCACTCGGTAGGACATCATCATAATGTGCACAATGTGATCAAGGAGTTGATCACGGGATGATGTGGTACGGAACGAGTAAAGAGACTTGCCGGTAACGAGATTGAACAAGGTATCGGGATACCGACGATCGAATCTCGGGCAAGTACAATACCACTAGACAAAGGGAATTGTATACGAGATTGATCGAATCCTCGACATCGTGGTTCATCCGATGAGATCATCGTGGAACATGTGGGAACCAACATGGGTGTCCAGATCCCGCTGTTGGTTATTGACCGAAGAACGTCTCGGTCATGTCTGCATGCTTCCCGAACCCGTAGGGTCTACACACTTAAGGTTCGGTGACGCTAGGGTTATAAAGGAAGTTTGTATGTGGTTACCGAATGTTGTTCGGAGTCCCGGATGAGAACCCGGACGTCACGAGGAGTTCCGGAATGATCCGGAGGTAAAGATTTATATATAGGAAGTATGGTTTTGACCACCGAAAGTGTTCTGGGCATCACCGGTAGTGTACCGGGACCACCGGAGGTGTCCGGGGGTCCACCAAGTGGGGCCACAAGCCCCGGAGGGCTGCATGGGTCAAGTGTGAGAGGGGACCAGCCGCAGGTGGGCTGGTGCGCCCCCCCACAAGGGCCCAAGGCGCAAGGGAGAGGAGAAGGGGGCAAACCCTAGGGCAGATGGGCCCTAAGGCCCATACTGGTGCGCCTCCCTCTCCCCTTCCCCTCTTGGCCGCCACCCCAAGACCCATCTAGGGCTGCCGCCACTCTAGGGGTGGGAACCCTAGAGGGGGTGTACCCTCCTCCCCTTCCCCTATATATATGAGGCCTAGGGGCTGCCCAAAACACACGAACTGATCTCTCCCTGTTGGTGCAGCCCTGCCTCTCTCCTCCTCATATCTCGCGGTGCTTGGCGAAGCCCTGCAAGATTGCCACGCTCCTCCACCACCGCCACGCCGTTGTGCTGCTGCTGGATGGAGTCTTCCTCAACCTCTCCCTCTCTCCTTGCTGGATCAAGGCATGGGAGACGTCACTGGGCTGTACGTGTGTTGAACGCGGAGGTGCCGTCCGTTCGGCACTAGGATCATCGGTGATTTGGATCACGGCGAGTACGACTCCATCAACCCCGTTCACTTGAACGCTTCCGCTTAGCGATGTACAAGGGTATGTAGATGCACTCTCCTTTCCCTCGTTGCTGGTTTCTCCATAGATAGATCTTGGTGACACGTAGGAAAATTTTGAATTTCTGCTACGTTCCCCAACAGGGATAGTTAACGTGATTTTGAGAGAAACCTGATGAAAAAAATATCAGATATGGGAGGAAAATTTTTAAGAAAAAGGAGGGGGCGTACATAAGATTGGATGAGCAGATGATAGAACGTTCAATCTTTTTAAGTAGGAGATATAGTACGTAATTTTATTCTCTTTTTTTTTCTAGGATGCCAATACATGGTAATTGTTCCAAGGGAGGCCTCCCACATCAAACGACTCGTTCCCCTGAATAATAGAAATGTCATGCTATTAATAATAGAAATGTCATGCTATTAATATTAAAAATGCTATGGTATTAATATTAAAAATGTCATGCTCTTCTTTTTTAAGGGAAATGCCATGCTCTTAATAGTGAAAATGCCATGCTCTAATAATAATAACTAGATAATACCCCGCGCGTTGCTGCGGAATATTAGCATGCCACACTACACAAATTCCTAAGGCGTATTATTAGAGGACAACTAAGAGATGATAAGGAAATGCATTCTATGACTTCTAGTACGATGTTTGTGAGCTACCACAGCTGCACAATGTATAAGTAACCATCATGCTTACATGATAGTTCTATGTTGTTTCAGTTAATCTTGCAATTTCTAGTAAGCTTATTAAACAAATGAAACAATTGTAGTAATGCATTCATTCTTCGAAGTTTCAAAAGAAGATCCCAACAATAATTAGATGTATGGCTTATGGATAATAATTAACTTTGTGGACCAGAACTGCTTGGCCATGCAAGTACAATTACAACACGATATGCGGACAATCTGGCTAACTTTAACTATGTATATAAACAATGAAATCAGATCAAGGATACTTGATATATTTCACAAAGATATATACAGACCCAAATGAAAAAAATACTCCTCTCGCAATGATCTGAAGATGATTGTACAACCAATGGCAAAATTTAAATAAACTGAATGGGACAACAAAGTTCCATACTTACAAATCAATTTAACATGCATAATGTTTTCTATGGCGAGATTCGCTCCAGGTCTTAGGCTGTAAATATATCTACAATAAACAACCAGGATAATAATAAAAAGTACTGTCCTGGAAGACCTGTACATACAAAAAAAATGTTTGGCAAGGCTGCATGCACACTTCAATCTTTGTTTGAATTTCACCTATAATGTTGATGTGAAGGAGATATACGTGTATAGGTTATACAAAAGAGAAATGACCTTAGTACATGAATGTAAGAAGAAGATAACCATAGATTAGCTGGAATAAGACTTAGAAGATTGTTGCCCTCCTTTCGTTTCATCAAACAACTTGTTGATAGACAATGAAAAAAAGGTCTGCACAAACGACATGTAAATCAATAATAGAAGTATAGATCAAAGATACTCACAACAACATCAAATATATGTAATGGGTCGCCGAATTGTGGTGGTGCTGAATGTTCAGTCTAAATCTCGGATAGATACTGGTTCAAGATCAATCAGAAATTTCATCAATAATCAAAATGACCTTCTGACTCAGTAATGTTAAAGGAATAGGGGATTATGGATCTAAGAGAAACATAGAGGTTGAGGAGAGAGGACTGCGGTGCAATACTATTGTATGCTAGATTTTAAGCAATTATAATGCAGAAGAAAGATTATGAGTAGCAACGGGAGTGGTGGCTACATGGATTAGGCAAGAGTAATCCTTTTCTTGTATTAGAACATGGAGTACAGTGTGGTGTAGAACTTTGTTTCACCACGTGGTGGATTTGGTACCAAGCTTCACCCTTCTTTCTACATAATATATGATACGCATGCTATGCGTATTTGATAAAAAGAGTAGCAATAGGTCATACCTGTCAAGAAGAGACACCGGATATTATTACTATGATGCTAGATAGATAACTTATAATCCATAAGATAAATATGATCATACGCTTATTGAACTTATTATGTTCCAAATTGCAAATTATGAATTGCTATATGAACTAATGAACATTTTTTGAGGGATGTAAAATAATGAACTTGTTATCACTCACTGCAGCAAAGGTTCAACATATTCAGTAAGCAATGGAGCATAAAGATTACCCGGAATTAATTTCAAACTGCAATCTGCTTCCGTTTTCGTCAGACCTTGCCAACATATAACTAGAAGTCTGCATAAGCAAACATCTAATGAACTTGTATCATTGATGGCAGCAAAGTTTCAAAGAAACATATTCTGTAAACAGTGGAGAATGAAGATCACCAAGATTTATTTTCAAACTGCATTTTGCTTCCATTTCCATCAGACCTTGCCGACATAGATAAAAAACTATGCATATTCAAACATTAGAAGGGGAGGGTATTACCAGCCGCGGCAATATGAGTGGTGTGGCAGACACTCACCAACGCTCGAGGACAATGGGAATGCAATTAGGTGAGGCTGAGCGGAGACTTTAAAAGACCGTCCAATAGTTTCTTGTGGAGAAAATGGGGGCAGGAAGTGGAACGCCATCGCGGAGATTTGAAGATGGAGCGTCAAACAAACGCCAATTATTTGGTAGCTACAACATATTTTTTTTCTTTGTTAGGAGAATCAGGACTTTCAGTGGATGTACACGGCAATGGGGAAGATAAACAGTATTAGACGGTTGGAGCTGCTTGCTGCATAAGGGCCTAGGGATAGTCGCAAAAAAGTACTGAAGAGAATAGAGTACATGACCTTCAAATTGCAGAACTCGTCGATGTAGTCTGAAATTGGACGTCCTTGCCGCATGCCATGATTAACAGAATGATGGACCGAATGACTATGCCAGCTTCTCCCCATTTGCAGAAGGTCAGCTTGCAGCAAAAGGTTATCATCTCCATAGCAGAAGGTCGCGGTTGGAGTGAGACAAAGTCGTCGTTGAATATTCAACTGCCCCGCTACCGATCGAGCACTTCCCTTCCCCGAGTAGTGGCTGTCAACCTCCATGCCATGCCTAAGGCTCTTACTGGCTTGCCCACCAGCCAGTTCCTTCCAGACCGAAAAGAAAGGTCGCCTCCCCGGTGGCGACGGAGCTAGCTTCGGCCAGGTGACGACAAAAGGAAAATCATTACCGTGGGTGAGGCGGAGCAGAGGTCCTACCTCGGTGGGAGAGAAGTGGGAGGCGAGGACACCGGCGGTAGTGCCGAAGGAGCCCACCGGCGAGGAACCGAAGCTCCAGAGAATCGCGAAACGGCGAAGAGCAGGAGAGCCGTCGGAGGCGCGTAGCCGGATGAGCAGTTAGAGCGGTGGCCGTGCTTGATCTGAAGAGCCGTCGGAGGCGAGCACGCCAGCGGTAGGAGCCGAGGAGCCCCCTCACGGGGAGATCGCCATCCAGCCGCCACAAGCTAGCTATGGGGAAAAGATTGATTTCTATTGATGAGGAGGAGAGGAATCAATCCGTTTATAGAGAGGTCTCGAGCGTTTTCTTTTTTCTGTTTTTATTTTCAGGGAGATCCGGACTGCAAACAGAGACATGACGTGGCTGCATGGGGAATAAGACTGATTGGCCACTTTTGAAAACTAAACAATGATGTGGCACATCGCTGATGTGGACAGTGTGCATGGTGAGAGAATATGGAGAAGTGGGGAGCAACTTCTTAATAATGATAGATAAGTCCATGTCTTAAATAATAAAATTGGATGATAAATTTTTGCATTACTATGTATTTTCTTTGTCAAAATAAATAACCACACAAAAAAGGAAATTACCATGATTCACAAATTAAGCCATTTAAAATAAATTTACCATCCTTATATAGATAAAAAAAATTCCAAGCCTTAAAAATTGCTATGCTCTTAATAATAAAAACGAAGTTCTCTAAATAATAAAAATGCCATGGCAAAATTACAAAATAATTCCATGGTTTTTAGAAACACTTTTTTTGTGAGGACTATAACTAATAATAAAATTCCATGGTCTGCCGACCGCCATTCCCGGCAATGCTTGCTCTTCTACTGTGGGGGGCCCACTTGCTCCGACTCCACGATCACTAGCTTCACGGACTACAACTCAGAGTAGTCTACCTAGTTAGTTCAACCTTAATTTAGTGATGTAGGATTCGACTTGGATTAGCACTTGTGATGCTTCTAGGTATATGAGTGATGAATGCTTACGCGACTGTCATATGTGTTATTTTTCACTTGCAATTCTCGATTTTTTTTCTTTATAGATGAAGTGGTATGTGGTGTACACAGGTAGGTGTTCAGAAGTCTACGTTTCATAGCCACATGCAATGAACAAGTGATTCGTTACAAAGTCAGCTCCTTAGATTCGTTCAACAGTAGGGAGGAGGCAAAGAATCATTATTCCAAGTATGCGCTCAATGAGGAGAGTAATCATGAATTAGGCAATGGTGCAGGCCAGCTTATCGGGTCTGAGTGGATTCAAGAACTTGACAATTCTTTTCCAGTTCATCCAAATTATGGTATTGCTTTTATCATGTGCTCGTATGTAACATGCATTGGCTACTTTATTGTTTAGTGAGCAGGTGCTAGTGCTAAGTAACTATTTTGTGACTTCGTAGGAAGCTTGTGTAGACCATATATGATGCTTTTGTGAGTTTTGTCGTTATGTATGTGATCCTTATAGAGTATACAAGCTTCATAATGTGAATTTTAGTAGATATTACTGTTATATCTATTTTTGTGCAGGGTTATATAAAAAACAATTAGAAACCAGGCTAACAATGTCATTTTATGAGAGGTGAACTCGACAAAGAGGTCTTTTCTGAGTGTCACTCTCGGTAAAAAAGACGCGTGGCATGCGCCGACAGCTCGCTTGACTCTTTGCCGAGAACCCGGGGAAGGAGCACATGAGGAGTTGCTGGTGTCTATAAGCCGAGATCTTGGTGGCAACTTCGGCAAAAGGTGACATGTGGCAGCTCCTGAGGAGGTGCTGGTGCCAGGTAAGTCGAGAGTTGGTGCTCGGCAACTAGGAAAGTGTTTGTCGAGTTCTCCCTTGGCTCTCGGCAAAGGCCTGACGATGCCGTCCTCAACTCGCGGACGCGAAGTCACTTTACTTTGCCGAGAGTGCCCCTATTATACTCGGAGATAATTATGCCGAGAGCCCCGCGGACGGTTCTCGGTAAAGATTTGCCAGAGGGGTCTACGCCGAGTATGCTTTGCTGATAACTGTTCTCGATAAAGGCTTTCCCGAGTTTTTTAGGGCCTTCGTCGAGTATCCTCGACACAACAGGCAATTCCAGTAGTGACCACAACATTGTTGCATTTGTTCATATGTACCTTGCTTTCTCACATTTGTTCGGCAGCTTTGTCCATCTGCAATTTTGGAAGTTATAGAATAGAAGATCCCTATCAGTTTTAATATGAATTTGTCTTCTCAACCAAATAATTTTGAAGTCAGCCCATTTATCTCGCAATGGAATTTTCTTGAGACGTTTCTGGCGCTTGCTCTCCTTGGATATTAGAGGATTGTGTAATATGTAAAGTTTCCTTACTTTGATAGCATGTGCTAATTTTTTGTTGTTGTTGAGAAAATGTGCTAAAGATTCTAAAAAACAGAGGTATTTGTGTGAATGTGTATGTTTGCCTTTTTCTGTGTTCGTTCAGTGTCTCAGCGGGTGTGCCTTTTCCTTCAATTAATTAGCCCGATGGAGAGGGGCTGGTTGTGGAGCTAAATCTCAGTCGACTGACACTTCGTTATGTCTCTGTCTCAGTCGATACTATGTCTGTGAGATGTTATATTAAGTTCCGTGTAAACTTTTATTTTCAAATTCTTTTACATGTTATGTCATTTGACTGAGATTTAATTAAATCTTAATGGACTGAGACCTAGTCACACTCTTACAGTAATCTTATACCTGTTAACAAAGCTAGCTAGTAGACATGTACGCTTCTGACTAGATTAAATGTCTGACTGTCACCCGAATTAACATCAGTCGACTGATCATTAGACACTTCCTAATTCCCCTGCAAAAATTAGGCGCTCCCTAATTAATTAATTAATTAATCAATGTGCTAGCAAGCATTACCAAACTATACCAGTATCAAAGCATAAGGTCCGAATGTGAATGTTGTCGTGGGCGCCTTGGCGGGTGCCCCATGGAGGTCGCCGGCATGATGGCCTCTGGCGCCGGCAAGACGGCCTCGCCGACAGCAAATTCGGAAGACGCCGACGCGGCCGCCGCCGACGACGCCGCCGCCCTCCCGTAGGACTGCACCACCAGCACGGACGCCTTGGTCTGGAAGTCCTTGGACACAAGCAGGTCCCCGATCGGCCCCAGCTCCGGGCACTCGCTCCAGTCCGACATCCCCGCCGTCAGCCCCGTCGCCCCCGGCGTCCTGCTCACCAAGAAAAGGTCCTTCCCGGCCGCTTCCACGTTCCGTATCTCCGCCACCATCTCGCTCGCGTTGAACACCCCCCTCTCGCAGTACTCCACGCCCCCGCCGCCGGCGTTGGCTCGGTCCAGGAACTCCCGCATGCACCCGTCGTCGGCCTTGCGCTCCTTGAGGGCGTCGAACTCGCTCGAGGTCATGCTGCCGGCCCTGCCCTTCTGGACGAAGCGGATCACGGTGAGGCCGACGGCCGGGTTGCGCGCCATGCGGGTGGCCAGGGCCACCACCTCGCGGTCGTCGCGCCCGCCGAAGAAGAGCGCCGCCACGCGGTACCCGCCGGCTCCACCCGGCACGATGCCGCCGCTGCCGAGGCTTCGGTCGACGAGAATGGCCACCGTGCATGGCGAGCAGGACTGCACGCTGGCGTTCAGCGACTGGATCGCCGGGTGGGACACCTCCATGCCGCCGTCCACCGACCGGTGCTTGTGGAACGGGAGCACGATGAGCGCCGAGTGCTGGTCCTCGGCGGCGGCGGTGATGTCCTCGTGCATGGACGCGTAGGGCGACACGGCGGCCATGGTGCGCGCCAAGACGCCGCCTGGCGCGTGGTTCTCCACGTAAGCCATGAAGGCGTGGGCGATGTGCTTGAACTGCATCTCCACGTGGCTCCGGCCCTGGTCCGAGAACTCGGAGGAAGAGGCGGCCGGGGCAGCGGCGTTGATCAAGAGGAGGGCCGAGGCGCGACCGGCAAACTCGATGAGGTGAAGGGCGTGCACGGCGATGGGTGAGCGCCGCGAGGGCCACAGGACGTCGACGAGCGTGATGGCCGCGGGGGCGTCGCGGGGCACGTGCACGCAGGCGAGCACGCGGAGCTCCGCGTCCGGCTGCGGCCACGCCACGGTGCGCCGCTTGTAGAAGACGAGGCGGCGGGCCGGCTTGACAACCATGGTCAGCAACGGGCTCACCAGCGCGGTGATCAGCGCCGACATGAACACCAGCACCGTGAATGACTGGTCGCTCATGATCTGCACGCAGCAGAGAAAGACATGCACGCACGAATCAGCAACAAATTGATTGTTCAACAATACACTGTCCTAGAATTAATCGGCTTAATTGAAACCTTTTTGTTTCTTGCAATGTTGAGGATGACGAGCTCGATGACCCCCTTGGTGTTGAGCAGCAGTCCAATGGACGTGCCGTCGTGCAGTGGCATGCCAAACCCCGCGGCCACACCGATGCAAGCGACCACCTTCAACACCGCCGCAGCAAAGGTGGCAACCATCAGCAGCACGGCGGCCTCCATGCTGGTGACCTTGGAGGTGTCCGTGCGGAGTCCGGACATGGCGAAGAAGAGCGGGAGTAGCGTCCCCACCACGTAGTCCTCCACCTTCTCCACCAGCTCCACGCCGACGGGCCCGTTGGGCACGGCGAGCCCAAACACGAAGGCCCCAAAGATGACGTGTGTGCCCCCGGCGTCCGCCACGAGAGCTGCCACCATGACGCCGACAAGCACGGCGCACTCGCGCTCCTCACCGATTACCTCCCCCTCGGTGGTCGCGCGTTGCGCCAGCCGCACGAGCGCGGGCCGGACCAGGAGGACACTCGCGCCGAAGATGACAAGCCCCGACAGGAGCGTCCACACGGACGAGAGCAACCCACTGTCCTCCGCGTACAAGAGCGCCGTGGCCACGGTGAGCCCAGTCCACGCGATAGTGTCGTTGATGAGGGCGGTGGAGAGCGTGATCTGGCCGACGTCGGTACCGGCGAGCTTGAGCTCGGCGATGTTGCGGGCGAGCACGGAGAAGGCGGTGGAGGCGAAGGTGGACCCGAGGAAGATGGGAAAGGAGAGTTTGTCGACGAAGTCAGCATTCTGACGGGAATCGTCGGTGCCGAGGGCGACGTAGCCGGTGGTGGCGCCGATAAGGAAAGGCAGGAGCGCCGACGCGCCGGCGAACCAGAAGCTCCGGAAGCCGGCGCGGGTGATGGTGGGGACCTCGATCTCGACGCCGATGGTGAAGCTGTAGTAGACGAGGCCGAGGAGGGCCATGGAGTCGAGGATGAAGATGCTGCGCGGGGGGAAAACGATGTCGGTATAGTGCGGGAGCCGGCCGAGCACCGAGGGCCCGAGAACGAAGCCGCCCTGCACGCATTGAGATGCATGGCAAACAGTCAGCCGTACGTCGTCGTCGCCATGGATGATGGACGGTGATCATGAAGACGCGCGGGCGTACGAGTATCTCCGAGATGTAGCGGGGGAGGCCGAGCGGGGAGAGGAGGAGGGTGGCGGCGCGGGTGGTGGAGGTGATGAGGAGCATCTGGAAGAGGATGAGCGGGAGGGAGAAGTCGAGAGGGTTGTCGCCGGTCCAGATGCCGCTCATGGTGATCTTGCTCGGGTAGAAGCAGGAGAGGTGCGTCCTGTTCGGCGACATCAGGTGCTCCCATAGGTCCGACAGAGGGTCGCCCACCGCCGGCTGCGTCGTCATCGATCGTTTCCCGTCCTCGGCCGGCCGTTCTGCCAACTCCAACCCCGGCGACAGCCCGACGGCGGCGGCTTCACGGTCGACGGTGACGAGGTAGCGATCGTTCGATGCACTGCATGCCGGGGACGGAGAAGCTGCGGTGGGGAGTGATTGTTGGGCCGAAATTTTGAGAAAGCTAGCTCGTCGTTTCAGCCGGATGCATGCAACGCCACGTTGTGCATAACGACATGCCGATGCCATCGGAAGCGGGCCGTGAATGGTCTCCCACACCATATGCATACATGCAGCTGCATAGTGAATCGAAATTTTGATCCAATCTCCACCGTCCTCTTTTCTTTCCGCACTGTGATGACATAACTTCTTGATTCACGCTGCAGAACTTTTACCGGCGGATGATCCAATTTTCCTAAGGCTACCAAGATCAGCATGAACGTCCTTATACATTTTTGTTTCACTACAAGTTGTAGCCGTACTAACTACTTTGTGTAGAAAAACTACAGATGGTTATAATAAGAGGTAAGCACAATCCAGATTTTAAATTACGCAATGCCCATTAGAACCAATATCTTTCTACAATTCTGCTAAAGCACATCTAAATGTGCCACAAGTATTTGTGTAGTTTCTATGTCATTGACCTTAAGTGGAGATTCATGTGTTTTTTCTTTTTTTATGCTTGATTGAGTAAAATAATTAGGGCACATCTAGATATACCCTAGACAGGCCCATCTTTCCATAAAAAATATTAGATGATAAAAGGTGCTACACATACGATGGTTTCTAGGTTCTAACACGTACTCCCTTTGTTTCTTTTTACTTCGCATAAAAGTTTGCTTAAAGTCAAACATAGTAAAGTTTGACCATGTTAATATATTGGAAATTTCACTCGCAAAAGAAATGCATTATGAATTTAATTTCCGTGTTATACAATTTTAGTATTGTATATATTGATATTTTTCAATATAATTTGATCAAGCACTATGAAGTTTGACTTAAGACATATTCTATAACCGAAGTAAAAAGAAACGAAAGGAGGACAACAGTATGTCTAAGACACATCTAAATGTTTTTTGAGGGCGGGCACATCTTGATGTATTTTAAGTATTGCACATCTAAATGATTCGACATATAAAGAAAAATAAATAAAAAGATACCTACACGAATCTTCGTGTAAAATCAATGATACAGGACTTAGATGTGCAATAATTAAGACACATCTGAATATACTTTAGTAAAAATCTTATTCTTCATAATCGCACATGTCAGTTGCATCATTTCAATAAAAAAGGAGCTATACTTAAGAAATTTTGTTTTTCTCTTCAAAAAGCGAAGATTTTTTGGTGTCACCTAAGAGCATCTACAATCGGGTTGTTCAAACCCTCCCTAAATGTCCAGGCGGACAACCCGGCCAGAAAAACAACACCCAACCGGCAGCCTTATATTCAGCCTAAATGTTTGGGCTGACCGGCACCCTCAAACTCTACCCATATGTGTGGCGGATATGGGACCGTCCGCACGCTTCTAGACGCGGCCGTCAGACCGGCCCATCCTACCCACATATACCTCATCTCGGTAGTGACGGACCTAAAGTCGCAGGCTTGGCTGTGCCATAGTTCAAAGTTTACACTAAACATCATCATAATCTCAATAAATAGTCTTAAAATAACAAAAACTTAATGGATGTTTTGTGTTAGGTATATAGTTAAATTTATTTTACAATTTTGGAGGGGGTGCCATGGCACCCACGACACCCCCACTAGATTCGCCCCTGCATCCCACATCAAACTATAGTCCTCATCCACAGTCTTGACTGCTTTGCTTCCGTCCACTACCCATCTCCTTCTCTCCCCTCATCGTCCCCTCCCCTCCCAGCGTCACCATGGCCAACTCCGGTAGTGGATCCGGCAATAAGTCCTACCCCATCGAATGGGAGGCACTCCTCAAGGAGGAATCTAGCCCCGAGGTAGACGACGAGGAACTTTCCCTCCAACGATTGCGGATGTACAATGGCAGGATCCCAAGCTCTGCAGTGTCCATGGCCTCCTTGGTGGCCCGAAGGGGAAGCTGCAGCTCCGCGCCGGCCTGTCGTGCTTCGCATCTCTACCGTCAGGCGATGCCCGACACCTCCAACCCTTGTTCCTCTCGGATGGTGCTGGGACGCGGATTTATAAAGCACAGGTTTCTGGACACCTCTTATCCATACCCTTCAATACCGCTTTGAGATCCGTATGACACAACTAACTTACAGCACAAATTTTTCTCTTTTTTGTTCCTTCAAAACAAGACGACGTATGAACCTCAAACTTTGCAGGATAACAAAACATCCTTACTACAATGTGAGAAAAAACTTTCAGATTTTTTTGTCCGACATAAATATACAAAATGAGATTTTTTGAGTAAAAAACATTGTTTTTTTTGTATATATGATACTCAAAAAAAATATGGAAGTTTTGTCCCACATTCTAGTTAGAATGTTTTGTTGTCCTACAAAGTTTCAGGTTCATATGTTGTTCTATTTAGGAGAAACAAAAAAGACAGAAGTTGCTCGCACGAATCGCGATGCGAAAATGAATGGCAAGATAAGTGGGTGTAGGAAAGCCTATGCTTTCTCAAATGTTAACCGATGGCGCTTGGTGCTCGTGCCCTCACCACTTAGTGCATTCACGGCTACCAGAGTCGGAGCCACGGGCCGCTCGTCGTGCAAGGCAGAGGGCGTCGTGGGCTTGGCTCCAGCCAGTCCGGCTACATGTCGCGTAGATCCGATTCAGAGCCACTTTTGCCCGTCAACTCCAACGATGACATCCTGTGTGACGTCAACCATAACCCCTTCACCTCGATAGAGACGGACGCCCACCGTCGCTGCCGCAAGAAAGCTTTGGAGCTCCCGATCGACATCGAGGAGTCGGAGCGCCTCGCCAAGGAAAAGATGGACGCCTCGGCGGAAGCCGCCTGCCTCACGAAGGAGCAGGCCCGTGCAGCCCAACGTCTGGCCGAGATCCGTCCATCTCCTTGTCCGACAGGGGAACAACCATTAATGACGACGACGACAATCCAACCGTTGACACCTATGACGAAGATACAACCGCCGCTGCAGAAACCCAAGGGAAAGCAGCCGATGAGGAACCGATGAAGTCCGACGCCCCCTCCTCTACCTTAATCTATCGTCGGATGAACGTTGTTAGTATGCGATGTTATGTCCGGTGAAACTTGCCATGTTCGATGCTATGTCCATTTGTAAATTAAACCTGCTATGTTCGATCTATGATCTTTGTCATGTTAAAAAAATAAAAAAAACTTTCGATCTATTCATGTAACATCATGGCAGTACAAAGAACACAAGAAGCAATGAAAATTACATACTCCCTCATTGAAGCCGGGCAAATCTATTGCCCAAGGACACAAGAACACAAGAAGCAATGATCATGGCAGTACAAAGAGTACATGTTTGACCACTTAATGACGAGTACGAGCATTGGAACCGTTGTCATCGTCTCTCCCTCATTGAAGCCGAATAATGACCATCGTCGACGAAGAAAAACATAGATCAAAACAATTCAACTCGTAGACACGCGACCTCAGATGCGCTGAAGACAAACACCGAGCAGTTCTGACAAGATACACGTCCAGTTCAACAGGTCATTGGATTCCTCCTTGTCCCCAGACCCCAGCAGCAGCAGTAGTAAACTCAAATCGGCCACGCACTCCAACAAGTTTGCAAAGCCAAAGCCTACAGCACCACAAAAGCCAACCAAAGCCCTGCACAGCTCCGCATGCCAGCTCCCTACGTGCCGAGATGCTCCACCTCCACGTGCCAACTCCCCGTGTCCTTTCTCCACGCTTCCCGACTTCTTATAGCGCAAATGGCGGCTCCTGAATCCTGATCACATCGTCGCATCCCCATCCCTATCGCCTTGCTACTACTTCGGGCCCGAGCACGAAGCCGTTTTTGTATCTCCGCGAGCGACTTGAGAAGTTGAGATCGGCTTTGCGGCGTAGGAGATGATGAAGAGGCTGCTCGTTCATGGCGGGAGGGCAATCGGCTGCCCCTCCAGGAGCGCCGTGGGAAATCCCTCCGCCCTGCCCGCGCTTGGTAACAGCGTTCTACTGCCCAGGGTGAGTTCAGAGATCACAGCTGCACTTGAGTTTCTGAGTTTCCTGCCTCGCCTTCTTCAGCGTTTCATTCATCTGGCAACGCCACGATCTGTTATTCTTAAGAGTCTTCAGAAGTAGTAGTACCACTACCGTGTAGCAGAGCGATCTACTGTTGTGAGTTTGTCCAAGTGGTAGTGTCTTCTTGCATGGTGAATTGCAGAGATAGTACTATGTGAGAGATGTGATGTAAAAAGACTGCTAAAATTCTAGGAACTCAGACTGTTTAAGAAGGCAGAACAGTCGGCAGGGCAGTGGATATGGAGTGATGTAGAGAAATGTTCAGGTAGCAAGTCGAATGTGCAGGTGTTCAAGTCCTGTGTACATGCTACAGAGTACATACGTAGTTACGTACCGCTGAAATTGATCTCTAGTGGTACATCTGACAGTGTGTTCTATAACATTTTCCTTTTTTTATGTGATCTTGCCAGCACCACTCGACAGAGAAACACGACGACGGTGACACGCTGGGCGAAATCGGAGAGAAGGCAAGAACGACGGCGGAGGAGTTCCTGAAGATGGCCAAGGAGAAGACCGACGACGTCGCCGAGGGCGCAAAGGAGACGGTGCAGGAGACCAAGGAAGCGGTGCTCGGCGAGTCCGACGACGAGAAGGAGAAGTTCAAGCAGCGGGTCGAGCAGGGGAGGTACCATCAGAAATAAGTGAGAGGTCTTCCCTTGCTGTATGCTCGCGTGCGGGCAGCCATGGCCTGACCAAAGAACATTAGCTCTGCAGTTTGTATGTCAACCACTAGGCTTGGTATCTAGGTGCTATTTGTGATGTGTAATGTTTCTTCCCCCTTCAGTTCAGTGGCCTTTAGCACTACTGTAATACAATGTGATCTTGGTACTGTACGACATGCCACTTCCCGCAGAATAAATAATATTGAGCTTCTGAATTATTTTTCTTCACGACTGAACTCGGATGCACTCTGCAAGAATGTCACTGGATGTGTAAAGCTCTGGCGTAGAGGGTGACAGAAAAGAAAAGATACATGCAGCCAGGGAGGAGAATGCCCTGTGACTGAGATGGCGATGGCTCATAATTCATCTGGTTTGCACTTTGTTAGTCACGAGTCAATCATGTCATCAACGTCATTTAGGCGAAACCGTGTCTTTGCTAATGTTCTTCCAGCGAAATAAGAGTTGATGAGGTCCACGTCAGCAGGCAGCTGGACTGCTAGAGCCTAGAGGATGGTTAGTCAAGTTGTCCGGTTTTGTTTATCTTGTGTGTGACATGAACTGCTTACATGATTGGGTACTGAAAATGAATTTGTACTTGACTGAAGATGACAGAATTAGGTAGTACTAGTACCAAGCGAAGAAATGGGTGACTCTACAGTCTACAAGCATTATCATAGAAAACATTTCTCTTTAAACTTTTAAAATGGTTCGGCTTTCAGTGAGCACCAAGTGCTACTGGCATTTATGCAATCTAGTGTATATGCATTTTCGTTCCAAATTCTCGGATTTGTTAATTCTTGTCTAGATGAGAATTAGGAAAGTCTCATCTAACACCTATACCATTTCATTAATAAAAATACAAGTTTGTACGAATCTTCATGTAAAATCAAACGGTGTAGGACTTAGATGAGACTTGTTTAATTCTCATCCACTGGATGACAGTTAGCCACGCCCCTAAATCCTCTACCGTTCAGGTTGCACAAACCTTCACCATCTTAGTAGTCAATGGTCTTCTCAGTAATCCTCCATAGAGAGGGGCAAATATGGGATAGAAACGTTTGGTTATGCCTTATGCGTGTATATACACCCAATATTAAAAAAGCCAAAACTTTATGAAAAATATTTTTAAAGTGACTTTAACTTCCAATACTTGTAAAAACAACTAGGCCACCTACAACTGCCAAGTCGCTCCTTCTCCTTCAAGAAAGAAAGCTAGGGTTTTTGTCTCTCGCCGGCGCCGCCGCAGGTCTGCCTCGTGTTCGATGGCCCTAGGGCCATGGGGGCGCGGTGGATCCTGCCAAGGGCCGGCAGAAGGGCTCCATTTTCAATCGTCTTTTCCTGTTTTGTTAGGGTTTGTGTCCTGCTCAGGAAGGCGAGACGACGACGGCTCCCTGAAGATGGAATAGAGGTCTCCCCGCCTAGTCCTAGTTCCAACGGTGCATCTAGCATCGTTAGTGGACGTGTGGAGGTGTGTCTCCGACGGACGGATCTATCTTTGGTGGATTTGCTCGGATCTCGTCGTTGTTCGTCTACGTTCGTGTGTCTTTGAGTTGAATCCTTCCAACCTACGTTATTTTTCATCGGCGGCGGTTGCTGTTCTGGTGCGCTGGTCCTATGGGGCTTAGCACGACGACTTCCCGACTGTCTACTACAACAAGTTGTGCCCGACTCCGGCGATGGAGGGTGATGACGGCGGCGCGCCTTCGGCTCGCTTCAGTGCTTGTAGTCGTCGCTAGGTGGTCTACGGATCTGGATGTAATTTTTATTTCTGGTGTTCGTTGTACTGCCATGATTGAAGATGAATAGATTAAAAGTTTTTCCGCAAAAAAAAAATTCCACAAAAAGAAAAAAAATTGTTGACTTCATGAATAAAACAAAAAAAATCGGCCGAAATAATGTGAATAGTGACCTAGAATAGTAAAAAAAGATTTGCAAAAAGTCAATGGTGGTTTTTACTTCGTGATAAATTATATACTAATGCAAAAGAAAGTCAAGTTTATTCTTAAAAACCTTTTAAACTTTTTGACTTTTTTAATTAACTTTTTTATCCCATATCAGATATATATACACCCAGAAACCAAAGGGCATTTCCTGACAAGTATGTAACTACTGTAGACATGTCTTCAGAATCCAACCATCTCTAACAATGCCTGCGGAGCTTGATACTTTGTCCTTGGCATGCCATTTCTGAAATCTTACAGCAAGTACATCCATGTACTTCCTCCGTTCGGAATTACTTGTCTCGGAAATGAATGTGCTAGTACGCTGACGTGGTACCCTTTGACATTTCCATTTCACTTTCTCAGTGTTTATAATCTTCGTGTCGAAAGAAAAGTAGAGAAAAATGAGAGGTCCAGTTCATCTGTGAAGGACGAAATGAGAAGCCGAGTAGTACATGCAAACTCCCGTATACTGATCATTCCACCAACATAGGACTCTCTACTCAGAATTCAGAAAGCAAAAAAAAAAAAAAGAAAAGAAAAAGAAGTTGAACTGAAATTGCCGGAGGTGACAGTCGGCAAATCTAAAGATCACGCACCGCGTTCTCAAACGTACACAGGAATTTACTGATAGCGTCAGTGATCGAACTAATTCGCAGCAAATTTCATCAGATCAATTGACTAGCAGGGCACAGACAGAACAAAGAAGCAGAGATCTATAGAACGATCGGTGATCTACATGGCAGCGTCTCCTTCGCGCGGAGCACTTTCAAGCAGTACTTTCGAGGTGGATCAGTAGCGAGTAGTTCATTATTGTAATGTGGGTGGATTGAAAGGAAACCTTCGGAGTTCCGATGTACAGTACATATGTAAACTGTGGCTGGGCATCTTGTCCGTTCCTTCTTTATATATAGAGTGAATTCCATTTTTTACCTTGTAGTTGTACATTTGTGACACATATTACCGCATTTAGTGGAACTTTTATCGAAATATCAGATTTTGCTGACCTTTAACATGGTTTTACCCCAATTTTTCATTTTACTCGTTTATGTTAGTTAGGATCAGCATGTCGCGTCAATGATTGATAAGAAAATGTGTAACGATGGGAAGGTATCATTGATGATCATGTCCAGACCTCTCTTGTCCGTTCCATTCCTCATCGTAGTCTTGAGATTTTTGAACCCTGGGCGTCACCTCACACCTTGCCTCATGGACACGTATCAGAAAACGAGGGTCCAGAGCTTCTAAAAGGGTATTCTAAATGAACTTCCACTTGACGGGGTAATTAGAGACACATATATATGTCTAGGTGGTAAAATGTGAAATTCACTCTTATATATATATGGTACACATGCTTATGCGTATTAAAAAAGAAAACTAAAACCAACAGCGCAAAACTATATAGACAGAAACAAACTATCTAGAGAGAAGCAATTAAACGGCAAAAGAAATGAAAAGATCGTCTAATCGACCGATCAATCCACCATCCATCCATTTCACCCGCCAGGAATCTACCTAAGCCTGGCCTAATACCCGGCAGCTACGCCGTCGCCGGCGTCGCCCTGCTGCTTCTTCTTCTGGACCGTGTCCTTGATCCACTGGAGCCCATGCGCGGTGCCCTCCTTCACCTTCTTCCTAACCTTGGCTGCGGCCGCCTTGGCCTTCTCCACGCGGCCCTGCTTCTTGCCGTCGTCGTCCACCCTTGACGCGCCGGACGAGTTCTTGCGGTTGCGGTCCATCGAGAATCAAATGATCTCAAGAGATGAGCAAGAGCTTCTTCCTCCTGCGGTCAGTCATGGCGGGAGAGGCGGGGTTTTATAGGGGCTACCAATCAACGGGAGGAGATCTTCACGCGTGGGAGGAAGCGTACGCGGAGGAGGCTGGAAGATACGCTGCAGCTGCGGTCCATCCATACGACCTTGCCTGGGCTGCGAAGCTTCCATTCCAAACCGCGGAGACGCCGACGGGTGGGTCTACGCAGATCATTCTGGCCCGCGTGCGTGCAAGACCGATGTCTGGAGAGTGGAGGCTGACCTCCCTTTTTGTTTTGTTTTAGCGGACCGGAGAAGCGGTCGCTGGCCTGATTTGATCTGTTCAAAGAGAGGCTTGCTTGCTTGGCTTGCCTCGGAGTCAAACCCCAGCAAGTGTCCCCTCAAAAGAAAAAATAAAAATAAAAATAAAAAACCCCAGCAAAACTACAGCTACAGATTCGATCTCGCCGTCGCCGAAGATTGTTTTGCCTCTGCACACTGTGATCGATCTGATAGATAGATCTATACGCCTGAGCGCCTCCCCCTCTCCCTCGCGCCGGCGTCCACCCAAGATGGCCTCCAGGGTTTCTCTCTCCGGGGCCTCGTCTTCCTCGGCCTCTTCGGGGCCGTCCGCCCAGCCCTCTGCTCGCCCCCCTCTCTGGTCTATCGTGGTCGGGCCGGAGGTGCTGGGCACGGCGTTCGGCCCCATCCTACAAGGTGGTGCGGCGGGCCCCTCTCGGCCTGCTGCGGTGGATCCTTTCGCGTGGCTCACTAGGGCGGTGCATCCCCGCAGTCCTTCATAGGTGCTGCTACAACTGTGGGGAAGAAGGCCACATCTCGGCCAAATGCATGAACCCCACCAAGTGCGTGCGATGCAATGGGCAGGGTCACATCGCGCGGGAGTGCAACAGGCCTCGGAGCTCCTCGCCGATGAAGTGGTCGGACGGGCCTCTCTGGCGTTGCGCCCTCCTGGGGGTTTGCCCTCCCGCGTCCTGCCGCCGCCGGGCTCCACGCCGTCCGTGCGTGTTTCGGTGAACTCGGGCCGCTCTGCGCCTGCCCTGCCGCGGCCGCCGCCGGGGCCACCTCCATCCGGGGCGGTGCGGCTGTGTCGTCCGTGGTGCAAGGTGGTCCGCCCATCGGCGGAGTGGGTGGTGGCCGGGCCGGGGTTCTCCGTCCCCTTCTCGGGCCATGCGGTCGTCGACGCCCTGCCGCAGCAGGCACAGGGGATGGCACCGGTGGAAAGGTGCTTCCTTGGGGCCTCTGAGGAGCTCGCCCGCATGGATGCTGACTTTGCGCGCGCGGTCGTGGTGACGGTAACTGGTGACAGGCCGGAGGTGGATCTTGCATCGGCGGCTGCGGCGATACACGCGGAGTTTGGAATCGGGCCGAACGACATGTCTATCCGCCCTTACTTCCCTGAGGATTTCCTGGTGATTTGCGAGCTGCCGTTCGTTAGGCAGCTGATGGTGGAGCGGGGAGAGGCTTCTTCCAGCTGGTTCTCCCTCTCCCTGCGCCCTTGGCTCCGGCAGGGGCAGGCCTCCAGCGCCGCCATGCCCTTCTTAGTTCCTCTGGAGCTCCGGGGTGTGCCGACGCATGCATGGACGAGGCGGACCGCGGAGGTGATTCTGCGGGGACTTGGGTTAGTTGTGCAGATCTCGAGTAGCACGGAAAATCGATTCGACATGGCTGGATTCAGAGTTTGGCTTCGCACGGATGATCCGGCAAGAATCCCGGGTCGTCGCCTCCTGTTCGTCGAGGAGCCGCGCGAAGCTCGGGTGGAAGGTGCGCCGGGGGCATTATGGTACCCAGTCACAATCAGCGTTCTGGGTGCGCTGGTGGTGAAGGCTGGGGCGAACGCGCCTGCACCTCCGGCTCCGCCACCGCCGTCGCCGCCGTCAGGCTCAGACTTTGGTGGAGGTCCGCGGTCGCTGGGGGATGTGCGCCCGGCCGGGGTTATTCCGGATCATGGTGGAGGCAGTGGGGCTGCTGGCTCTTCGGTGGCCTCATCGGCGGCGCCGCCGGCCGGGATGCAGTGGCCGGCTGGGTTGGTGGCGCAGGCTCGGCTGTCCGTGGAGCCTTCCAGCAGGTGCGCTGACATCAGGCTAGTCGCGGAGACGGTGGGCTCGGGCCAACCTTTGACTGACCAAAGTAGGAGGGGCCAACCCAATCCTCTGCTTCGGGAGGCGTCATGTGGGTCCAACGTGGTGCCCCAGGGCCAGGAGGATTCTAGGGTCTCAGGTGTGGGGTCGTTGTCTCCTGACTCGGTGCAGCTGGATAGGTGGAGGGCAAGGCCATTGGCCAACGGCTGCCCAAGTGGGGCCAGGAGCGAGGCTCTAGGCTGAAGGATGGATGCAGAATCACGGGGACCGGTTGGGTCTCGTGTACGGATTGGGTCGCTTTCCCTGTCTCTCGATGGGAATGGGCAGGTGGTGCCAACTGGCCTTGCCCAAGAGGAGGATCGGTCTGGGGGTGTTGGAAACAGTTGCGACAGTGAATGGCTGAACCAGGGCCATGTGCTGTCCCTTGTGGTGGAGCCCCAGCTGGGCTCGGAGGCCGAAGTTGATCTGGTTCAGGAGGGGACATGAGAGGATCCCAGCGTTGCCATGGTGGCCCCATCTCTGAGCGCGAGGACCGAGGAGGATTTGAACCAGAAGAGGATGGGCACGTTTCCTGGCTGCAATTGGGTGGCCCTAGGACAGGCTGTGCAGATGGACCATTTTGTTGTGAGCCTTTTGGTGGAGCCCGCGCTGGCACCTTCTCCAATCCCCGCGGCTGCAGCTGTTCGCTTGCCATGCACGCCACTATCGGACACCTGTCGGGCTCCCATTGGTGGCGAGCCATGCACCCCATGCAACGTGATTGCAGATCGGAGCCACGTCGACGCTCTCTGCGCAGAACTGAGGCGTTCGTTGTCCCCTGTCCTGTCCAGCCTGCCAGCTCGGAGGCCGTGTACCACAAACAAGCGCCCAAGACAAAAACGGCAGCCAGTTTCAAACCCTAGGAGGAGCGTGCGATTGGCCAAGCGCGGTGCGCAAGGTTCTAAGGCGTCCAAGCAGCAAAATGGGATCATACGCAAGCTATGTCTAGCAAACGAAGGGGATACGATCAGTGATGAGTCCCCGCACGCGTACGTCCAGCTATTCGAGACACCACTCTCCGATGCTCACATTGAGGCTATTTTAGCGTTGTTCGGGTGGCACCCGGCGATCCTGCCGGTCATTGCGGAGGAGGCCCTGGGAGATGTTGTTCATTAGAGCTAGACCTTGGTGGTCGGGGTGGGGTTTAGCTATGAATAGCCAACCTTTCAAGTCCATTGTGTGGAATGTGCGGGGCCTCAACAACCCAACACGTAGGAATGTCATCGCCCAGGTCATTAACGTTGCATGCCCGAGTGTGGTCTGCTTGCAAGAAACCAAGATGGAAAACATATCACCCGATGTAGTGCGACATTGTATGGGCAATAAATTTGAGAACTTTTTCTATTTGCCGGCGATTGGGATGCGGGGTGGAATCTTGTTGGCTTAGGATGCTTTGGTGGTTCATGTGTCCAACCCGCATTACACAGATTACACCCTTACAGCCTTGGTAAAGCCAAAGGAGGGGCCACAATGGTGGTTCACTGGCGTATATGGACCACAACTAGATCATGAAAAGCTCTTGTTCTTGCAAGAGCTAGTGGACATCAGGGAGTTGCACGCGGGGCCGTGGTTGGTGGCTGGTGACTTCAACTTGTTGGTTAACCCAGAGGACAAAAGTAACAGCAGGATTAACCGTTGAATGATGAGCAGATTCCGTGCCAAGCTCAACTTTCTTGAGCTGAAAGAGGTATACCTTAATGGTAGACGCTATACATGGTCGAACGAGCGTGATGCTATTACTTTGGAGAAGGTGGATCACATCTTTTGTACGCCATCATGGGAGGAATTGCACCCAACTTGTTATCTCACGGCGGTGGGTTCGGCCATATTAGACCACTATCCGTTGCTCTTGGATCTCAATGCGGACTTGTGTATGGGGAAGCGATTCAAATTTGAGGCCTTCTGGACCAAGGCCGAAGGATTTTTTGACACGGTTACTCAGGCCTGGGAATCGGTGCCGAGGGAAGGCAACCCCTTCAAGGTCTTGGACTCGAAGCTTCGGGCGACGGCTAAGAGTCGCTGGATTGGTAATGTTAAGCTCTAGATCACGGTGGCATTGGAAATCATTTATCGTGTGGACAAGGCAATGGAGCTGAGAGACCTATCTGTGGGCGAAAGGGAGCTACATAGACTTTTGAAATAGAAGCTGCTTGGTTTATGTTTTCTTGAGAGATCAATTGCGCGTCAACGGTCCCGAATTCTCTATCTCAAGGAAGGAGACGACAACACGAGATTATTTCATCAGTCAACTTGTCATCGGCAGCGTAGGAACATGATCGCCAGCCTGACTAATGGCAGTGAGCTAGCAACGAGCCAGGAGGAAATCGCGATCATGGTGGACAGTTACTACAATGAGCTTCTTGGTACGGCGCCAGCCAGGGCTCATTCCATCAACCTGGATATACTTGGGCTACCGCACCGTGACATGACTGACCTTGATGCTCCATTCTCGAAAGAATAAGTAAGGAAGGTTGTCAAGTCAATGCCGTTGGACAAAGCCCCGGGTCCGGACGGATTCACCGGTCGCTTCTACGCGACGTGCTGGGAGATTATTAAGGCTGATTTCATGGCGGCTTTAGAGTCATTTCACCGTGGAGATATGCATGGACTTCATGTGATCAACAAAGCCATCGTTTCCCTACTGTCTAAGATAGATGGTGCCTCGGATGTGCGGGATTTCAGGCCCGTCAGCTTAGTTCACGGGGCCATTAAGATTTTCAACAAGGTCCTCTCAACTAGGCTGGCACAGGAGTTACCAGGTCTGGTAGGCAATCACCAGAGTGCTTTTGTGAAAGGCCGCTCAATACATGATAATTTCATGCTAGTCCAAGGCACGGCAAGAAAGTTACACGCTCTTAAGGAGCCAACTGTTATGCTCAAGCTCGATATTACTAAAGCCTTCGATTCGGTCCAGTGGCCGTTCATCGTGGAAGTTATGCACCACATGGGTTTCAGCCGGAGGTGGATAGATTGGTTCTGCGGACTCCTTGCAACTTCGTCAAACCAAATAATGGTGAATGGGGTGCCGGGTGAGCCGATCTTCAATTGTCAAGGTCTGCGACAGGGCGATCCGGTATCTCCAATGATCTTCATCCTGTCCATGGAGCCGTTGCAGCGGATGTTTGACCTTGTGGCGGAGCGTGGTGCCCTGTCACCGCTGGCTCAAAGAGGGCTTACGAGGAGGGTTTCTATGTTTGCCGATAACGTTATGGTATTCCTGAAGCCGGAGGCGAGAGATCTCAACGCTTGTGCATCAATTCTAAGGATTTTTGGCGAGGCATCGGGCCTAAAGGCCAACCTCCAGAAATGTGCAGCTATTCCAATTCGGTGCAACTCAGACATCATGGCAGAGGTGACCAGAGTTCTAGGATGTACAGCAGGCGCTTTTCCTTGCAAATACTTGGGACTCCCGGTCACACTTCGGAAGCCGATGGCCGCACAGCTCTCAAGCATTGTCGATCAGCTTGCGCGGTGTCTTCCAGGATGGAAAGCGGCAAACATGCCGAAGAGTGGGGAATGGTTCTGGTGCAGTCCGTTCTGTGTGTGATTCCTATTCGTGCAATGATGGCCCTCGACATACCAAAAAAGACGATTGCGGCCATGAATAAAACCTGCAGAGGCTTCTTGTGGTGCGCCAAAGATCAAGCAAATGGTGGGCAGTGTCGGGTAGCGTGGGAGACCGTGTGCTCGCCAAGATGGGCAGGTGGATTGGGCATCACCAACTTAAAGTGGCTTAATACTGGAATGCAGGCCAGACGGCCTTGGCTTAAACGGGTGGACCAGGATAGGCCCTGGGCGGAGTTCGATATTCCAGTGCCGAAGAAATCGATGCATCTATTCCAGGCGGCAACCCATGCTATGATTGGTAATGGTGAAGATACCCTATTCTGGGAAGACCGTTGGTTGGACGGCTTCAGGGTAGAGGAATTGGCGCCCTCGCTGTACGGTGCAGTGAGGAAAAGAGTTCGCGACAATCGCACGGCCTACCAAGGGATTGCAAATGGAGCTTGGGCGCTGGACGTCGGGCTGGAGGGAAATTCGCAAATGCTTCAGGAATACTTGCGGCTCTGGGATAGACTTGCAACGGTGCAACCTCACCCGGAAGTGCGGGACACGATTCGATGGACCTGGGAAGCAGGTGGATCTTACTCCACAAGCTCTGCATACAAGGCGAAGTTTTGGGCTAAGGAAACAGTGCCAACGGCATAATTCACTTGGAAGTCCAAAGCACCCTTCAGGTGTCGTTTCTTTGCTTGGTTGGCACTGCTGGACCGCTGTTAGACGTCTGACATATTGGCAAGAAGAGGACTAGATCACCAGGAAGCATGCCCGTTCTGTGATCAAGAGTAAGAGAGCATGAATCATATTATTCTCCAATGCGTCTTTGCGAGGGAAGTTTGGGCGCGCGTTTGCGTTGCGTGGGACAGACCAGGATGGGCTCCGACCTCTACGTCCAGCTTGGGAGCATGGTGTTTGAGCTCCACGGATGGGGCCGTGGGAGGCAAGGATGCTAGGGCCATGTTGCTGCTGGTCTTATGGGAACTTTGGAAGCATAGGAACATGGTTGTTTTTTATGGAGATGCTCCCTCGAGCTCTTTTGTAATTAATCGGATTGCCGTAGAGTGTAGGGCGTGGACGGCGGCAGGCCTATTTAGATCGGACATGGATAGCGCCATTGCGGCCTTAGAGGTGGGCAATGACGCGAGTAGTTAGCCGAGGAATGCGGGTGGAGTTGGACTATGTAATCACCTTGTAGCTCCAACGTGGAGGGGTCTTCTAATCGCCATCCTCTTCTTTAATATATAGTACGCACACTCGTGCGTATTCGAGAGAAAAAAACTAGCAAGTGCCTAGCGTTTTTAAGCTTCGAATTTGTAGCGCCTTTGCCTTGGGTTAAACTCTAGGATTGGGGACTTGGGTAGGTAGCGACTTGGGGAAGAAGAAGCTCGGGAGAGAAGCAAGAAAACATAGCAAAGGTGAGACGAGAGCGAAAGTGTTGTTCTAATCCCGAACTCACGTGAGCTTGGGTGAACAGTAAAATCAAAAGAATGAAAAGAAAATCAGAAAGTTTGAATTTTTTATGTGTCAAACATTGATAAATATTTTCATTGCTTGCAAAACTTTATCATTGGATGATATTCGTGGAAAACATGACAAAAAAATCAACCTAAATGCTATAATGCAGCTGCGCTATTTGACGAAGCCAAGCGCACACACACGAGTTGTCCAATGCTTGCACACCTGCTACGCGACAAAACTGCTAAGAAAACAGCCTCCTCCTTCTCGCGATGTAACTGGCGGTGTCAGGTGGTGGATGGTCACTAAGGATTACCTGCATGCACGTGCTGATGTCATCCCACTTTATTTTGTCTCTTTTTTTCAAAAAGCTATAACTTTTGAACCGAGTGTCAAAATGAAGATTCGTTTTCACCATTAGGTTTCTTGCGACGAGATCTTCAAAACTAGATCCCATATGTATATGTTTCGATGATTTTTTTAAAAGCAACTTTGGTTCTAGTTGAGGCAATTTTAGTACTAAACAGAAGCAACTTCCTTGCATCATCTATAGTAGTGAATTTACCTATCAAGTATTCATAGACAACATAAAAACCATGTGAGAGAAATTTCTTTATATGTAGTCAACTGAGCATCATTCATAGGCAACTTTAAAATTACATGGAGGCAACCTTCAGCTGTAAAGAAGCAACTTGGGTTCAACATATATTATGCATACACTGTCCTACTATCGCCTATCCATATTTTGTAAAAGGATATAAAACATTTCTCCCTAGTTGCCAACCATTGTTGTGAAGTTGCCTAGTACAAAAAAAACACAGGCCTTGCCCAGATGCATGTCATTTATGTTTGAATTAGTGGGGCAATTTTTTGCAGTCAACAGAGTGGCAACTGTGTAAATTATGGGGACAAACAATTCACTTGGATTTTCTAGAAGAGTTGCATTGTGTCGTAATGCAATTGCTTGGTTCGGTTAGGGAAGTTGCTTGGTTTTTGCTTGGACAGTTTTGCATGGTGTTTTTTTGGTAATGCAATTGCTTGGATTTTCTAGGACAGTTGCTCAGTTTTGCTAGGATAGTTGCTTATAATAGTTTTGCATTGTGTTCTGGAATTACAACTACTTGGATTTGCTAGGATAGTTGCATGGAAATTTACTAGGGATAGTTGCTTTGGATCTTGCTAGAACAGTTATGTAAATTTTGGTAGGGGGACAGTTGCGTTTGATTCTGCTAGAACAGTAGCTCTATGCAGATATGTATAGTTACATACACACAAGATGAGTAGTTGTTGCTCATAGTGTGACGTCGATTTGCTAGGGGGTCAAAAGTTGCATCAGGGCATATCAGATAGGATGCCCACAAGTCTATGCAAGTTGTTCATATTTTTTTGCATGAAGTTGCCCGCAAAAATAACATCAGTTGGATAACACTATGCTTTTTTGTGATGCCAGTTTTTTACTCTTTGTGTGATATGAAGTTTCACCATTTTTTCACTTAAAGTATTAATATTAGAGTTCTTTCAGTTGTTTCAAAAAATTTCAACTACCGCACATGTGATGAGCGTGGCTGGAGAGGAGAGGTGTTGAGGGGATGATGAATATAGGAATTTCTCATAGGATGAGCCGGAGTTGATCCCATCATGAGCATGAGTTGGTCAAATGTGAGGACGAGTTGCTAAGGGTGTCAGGTGTGAAGTTGCATAGAGGGCGATGATGTCTACTACACAACCTTCTTCTTGTAGACATTGTTGGGCCTGCAAGTGCACAGGTTTGTAGGACAGTAGCAAATTTCCCTCAAGTGGATGACCTAAGGTTTTTCAATCCGTGGGAGGCGTAGGATGAAGATGGTCTCTCTCAAACAACCCTGCAACCAAATAACAAAGAGTCTCTTGTGTCCCCAACACACCCAACACAATAGTAAATTGTATAGGTGCACTAGTTTGGCGAAGAGATGGTGATACAAGTGCAATATGGATGGTAGATATAGGTTTTTGTGAACTGAAAATATAAAAACAGCAAGGTAACAAGCGGTAAAAGTGAGCATAAACGGTATTGCAATGATAGTGAACAAGGTCTAGGGTTCATACTTTCACTAGTGCAAGTCCTCTAAACAATAATAACATAGTTGGATCATATAACTATCCCTCAACATGCAACAAATAGTCACTCCAAAGTCACTAATAGCGAAAAACAAACGAAGAGATTATGGTAGGGTACGAAACCACCTCAAAGTTATTCTTTCCAACCAATCCATTGGGCTATTCCTATAAGTGTCACAAACAGCCATAGAGTTCATACTAGAATAACACCTTAAGACACAAATCAACCAAAACCCTAATGTCACCTAGATACTCCAATGTCACCTCAAGTATCCGTGGGTATGATTATACGATATGCATCACACAATCTCAGATTCATCTATTCAATCCAACACATAGAACCTCAAAGAGTGCCCAAAGTTTCTACCGGAGAATCACGACGAAAACGTGTGCCAACCCCTATGCATAGGTTCATGGGCGGAAACCGCAAGTTGATCACCAAAACATACATCAAGTGGCACCTAATATCCCATTGTCACCACAGATACGCACGACAAGACATACATCAAGTGTTCTCAAATCTTTAAAGACTCAATCCGATAAGATTACTTCAAAGGGAAAACTCAATCCAT
Organism: Aegilops umbellulata; assembly: GCA_032464435.1. Lineage (NCBI taxonomy): Eukaryota > Viridiplantae > Streptophyta > Magnoliopsida > Poales > Poaceae > Aegilops > Aegilops umbellulata. The sequence goes on from CP136057.1 coordinate 68,439,100, forward strand.
TACAAGAGAGAAGAGGGGGAGAAGAAACATAAGATCCAACTACATTAGGAAAGCTCACGATACATCAAGATCGTGCCAAATCAAGAACACGAGAGAGAGAGAGAGATCAAACACATAGCTACTGGTACATACCCTCAGCCCCGAGGGTGAACTACTCCCTCCTCGTCATGGAGAGCGCCGGGATGATGAAGATGGCCACCGGTGAGGGTTCCCCCCTCCGGCAGGGTGCCGGAACAGGGTCCCGATTAGGTTTTTTGGTGGCTACAGAGGCTTGCGGCGGCGGAACTCCCGATCTAATCTCCGTTCTGGAAGTTTTTCGATATGTAGGTATATATGGGTGCAAGGGGTACGTCGGTGGAGCTTCGGGGGCCCCACGAGGCAGGGGGCGCTCCCCCACCCTCGTGGCCAGCTCCCGTATCTTCTGACATAGAGTCTAAGTCCATCCGGTGGCTTTCCTTCCAAAAATAACTTCTCCAGTTGATTTCGTTCCGTTTCAACTCCGTTTGATATTCCTTTTCTTCGAAACACTGAAATAGGCATAAAACAACAAATCTGGGCTGGGCCTCCGATTAATAGGTTAGTCCCAAAAATAATATAAAAGTGGATAATAAAGCCCAATATTGCCTAAAACAGTAGATAATATAGCATGGAGCAATCAAAAATTATAGATACGTTGGAGACGTATCAAGCATCCCCAAGCTTAATTCATGCTTGTCCTCGAGTAGGTAAATGATAAAAAAGAATTTTTGATGCGGAGTGCTACTTGGCATAATTTCAATGTAATTATTCTTAATTGTGATATGAATATTCAGATCCGAAAGATTCAAGACAAAAGTTTATATTGACATAAAAATAATAATACTTCAAGCATACTAACAAAGCAATCATGTCTTCTCAAAATAACATGGCCAAAGAAAGTTATCCCTAGAAAATCATATAGTCTGGCTATGCTCTATCTTCACCACACAAAGTATTTAAATCATGCACAACCCCGATGACAAGCAAGCAATTGTTTCATACTTTTGACATTCTCAAAAAAATTTCAATCTTCACGCAATACATGAGCGTGAGCCATGTATATAGCACTATATGTGGAATAGAATGGTGGTTGTGGAGAAGACAAAAAGGAGAAGATAGTCTCACATCAACTAGGCGTATCAACGGGCTATGGAGATGCCCATCAATAGATATCAATGTGAGTGAGTAGGGATTGCCATGTAACGAATGCACTAGAGCTATAAATGTATGAAAGCTCAACAAAAGAAACTAAGTGGGTGTGCATCCAACTCGCTTGCTCATGAAGACCTAGGGCATTTTGAGGAAGCCCATCATTGGAATATACAAGCCAAGTTCTATAATGAAAAACTCCCACTAGTATATGAAAGTGACAACATAGGAGACTCTCTATCATGACGATCATGGTGCTACTTTGAAGCACAAGTGTGGTAAAAGGATAGTAGCATTATCCCTTCTCTCTTTTTCTCTCATTTTTTGGGCCTTTTCTCTTTTTTTATGGCCTCTTTTTTTATTTTTTTTATTTTTCGTCCGGAGTCTCATCCCGACTTGTGGGGGAATCATAATCTCCATCATCCTTTCCTCACTTGGGACAATGCTCTAAAAATGATGATCATCACACTTTTATTTTCTTACAACTCAACAATTACAACTCGATACTTAGAACAAAGTATGACTCTATATGAAATCCTCCGGCTATGTACCGGGATATGCAATGAATCAAGAGTGACATGTATGAAAGAATTATGAATGGTGGCTTTGCCACAAATACGATGTCAACTACATGATCATGCTAGCAATATGACAATGATGGAGCGTGTCATGATAAAAGGAACGATGGAAAGTTGCATGGCAATATATCTCGGAATGGCTATGGAAATGCCATGATAGGTAGGTATGGTGGCTGTTTTGAGGAAGGTTTATGGTGGGTGTATGATACTGGCGAAAAGTGCGTGGTATTAGAGAGGCTAGCAATGGTGGAAGGAAGGGAAAAGTGCGTATAATCCATGGACTTAACATTTAGTCATAAAGAACTCATATACTTATTTAAAAAATCTAGAAGTTATCAAAGCAAAGTATTACACGCATGCTCCTAGGGGGATAGATTGGTAGGAAAAGACCATCGCTCGTCCCCGACTGCCACTCATAAGGAAGACAATCAATAAATAAATCATGCTCCAACTTCATCACATAACGGTTCACCATACGTGCATGCTATGGGAATCACAAACTTTAGCACAAGTATTTCTCAAATTCACAATTACTCAACTAGCATGACTCTAATATCACCATCTTCATATCTCAAAACAATTATCAAGCATCAAACTTTTCTTAGTATTCAACATAGTCATAAGAATTTTTACAAATCATTTATGCTTAGCATATTATGATTATTTAAGCAAATTACCATGCTATTTAAGACTCTCAAAATAATATAAGTGAAGCATGAGAGATCAATAATTTCTATAAAACAAATCTACCACCATGCTCTAAAAGATATAAGTGAAGCACTAGAGCAAACGGCAAACTACTCTGAAAGATATAAGTGAAGATCAATGAGTAGTTGGATAATTATGCAACCATGTGAAGGCTCTCTCATTTTAAGAATTTCAGATCTTGATACTTTATTCAAACAGCAAGCAAATCTAAAGAAAATAAAATGATGCTCCAAGCAAAACACATATCATGTGGTGAATAAAAATATAGCTCCAAGTAAAGTTATCGATGAACGAAGACGAAAGAGGGGATGCCATCCGGGGCGTCCCCAAGCTTAGACGCTTGGTTATCTTTGAATATTACCTTGGGGTGCCTTAGGCATCCCCAAGCTTATGCTCTTGCCACTCCTTATTCCATAGTCCATCGAATCTTTACCCAAAACTTGAAAACTTCACAACACAAAACTTAACAGAAAACTCATGAGCTCCGTTAGCGAAAGAAAACAAAAAACCACTTCAGTGTACTGTAATGAACTCATTATTTATTTATATTGGTGTTAAACCTACTGTATTTCAACTCCTCTATGGTTTATAAACTATTTTACTAGCCATAGATTCATCAAAATAAGCAAACAACACAATGAAAGCAGGATTTGTCAAAAACAGAACAGTATGTAGTAATCTGTAACCAACGCAAACTTCTGGAACTCCAAAAATTCTAAAATAAATTGGTGGACCTGAGGAATTTGTCTAGTAATCATCTGCAAAAAGAATCAACTAAATAGCACTCTCTAGTAAAGAGTTGAAGCTAATATCATGAGCGCTAAAGTTTCTGTTTTTTACAGCATGATCATAAAGACTTCACCTAAGTCTTCCCAAAGGTTCTACTTGGCACAAACACTAATTAAAACATAAAACCACATCTAAACAAAAGCTAGATGGATTATTTATTCCTAAACAGAACCAAAAAGTAAGAAAATAAAATAAAATTGGGTTGCCTCCCAACAAGCGCTATCGTTTTAACGCCCCTAGCTAGGCATGATGATTTCAATGATGCTCACATAAAAGATAGGAATTGAAACATAAAGAGAGCATCATGAAGAATATGACTAGCACATTTAAGTCTAACCCACTTCCTATGCATAGGGATTTTGTGAGCAAACAACTTATGGGAACAATAATCAACTAGCATAGGAAGGCAAAACAAGCATAACTTCAAAACTTTAAGCACATAGAGAGGAAACTTGATATTATTGAAATTCCTAAAAGCATATGTTCCTCCCTCATGATAATTTTAAGTAGAATCATAAATGAATTCAACAATATAACTAGCACCTAAAGCATTCTTTTCATGATCTACTAGCATAGAAATTTTACTACTGTCCACATAAGCAAATTTCTTCTTATGAATATTAGTGGGAGCAAACTCAACAAAATAATTATCATGTGAGGCATAATCCAATTGAAAACTAAAATCATGATGACGAGTTTCATGGTTATCATTATTCTTAATAGCATACAAGTCATCACAATAATCATCATAGATAGCAACTTTGTTCTCATAATCAATTGGAACCTCTTCCGAAATAGTGGAATCATCACTAAATAAAGTCATGACCTCTCCAAATCCACTTTCATAAATATTATAAGATTCAACATCCTCCAATATTGTGGGATCACTACTTCCTAAAGTTGACACTCTTCCAAACCCACTTTCATCAATATAATCATCATAGATAGGAGGCATGCTTTCATCATTGTAAATTTGCTCATCAAAGCTTGGGGGAAAAATATCATCTTCATCAAACATAGCTTCCCCAAGCTTGTGGCTTTGCATATCATTAGGATCATGGATATTCAAGGAATTCATACTAACAACATTGCAATCATGCTCATCATTCACATATTTTATGCCAAGCATTCTATGTAATTCTTCTTCTAGTACTTGAGCACAATTTTTCTTCCCATCATACTCACGAAAGATATTAAAAAGATGAAGCGTATGAGGTAAAATCAATTCCATTTTTTGGTAGTTTTCTTTTATAAACTAAACTAGTGCTGAAACAAGAAACAAAAAGATTCGATTGCAAGATCTAAAGATATACCTTCACTTACCTAGCGTCCCCGGCAATGGCGCCAGAAAAGAGCTTGATGTCTACTACACAACCTTCTACTTGTAGACGTTGTTGGGCTTGCAAGTGCACAGGTTTGTAGGACAGTAGCAAATTTCCCTCGAGTGGATGACCTAAGGTTTATCAATCCGTGGGAGGCGTAGGATGAATATGGTCTCTCTCAAACAACCCTGCAACCAAATAACAAAGAGTCTGTTGTGTCCCCAACACACCCAATACAATGGTAAATTGTATAGGTGCACTAGTTCGGCGAAGAGATGGTGATACAAGTGCAATATGGATGGTAGATATAGGTTTTTGTGAACTGAAAATATAAAAACAGCAAGGTAAAAGTGAGCGTAAACAGTATTGCAATGATAGTGAACAAGGCCTAGGGTTCATACTTTCACTAGTGCAAGTCCTCTAAACAATAATAACATAGTTGGATCATATAACTATCCCTCAATATGCAACAAATAGTCACTCCAAAGTCACTAATAGCGAAAAACAAACGAAGAGATTATGGTAGGGTACGAAACCACCTCAAAGTTATTCTTCCCAATCAATCCATTGGGCTATTCCTATAAGTGTCACAAACAGCCCTAGAGTTCATACCAGAATAACACCTTAAGACACAAATCAACCAAAACCCTAATGTCACCTAGATACTCCAATGTCACGTCAAGTATTCGTGGGTATGATTATACGATATGCATCACACAATCTCAAATTCATCTATTCAATCCAACACATAGAACCTCAAAGAGTGCCCAAAGTTTCTACCGGAGAATCACGACGAAAACGTGTGCCAACCCCTATGCATAGGTTCATGGGCGGAAACTGCAAGTTGATTACCAAAACATACATCCAGTGGCACGTGATATCCCATTGTCACCACAGATACGCACGGCAAGACATACATCAAGTGTTCTCCAATCTTTAAAGACTCAATCCGATAACATTACTTCAAAGGGAAAACTCAATCCATTACAAGAGAGAAGAGGGGGAGAAGAAACATAAGATCCAACTATATTAGGAAAGCTCGCGATACATCAAGATCGTGCCAAATCAAGAACACGAGAGAGAGAGATCAAACACATAGCTACTGGTACATACCCTCCGCCCCGAGGGTGAACCACTCCCTCCTCGTCATGGAGAGCACCAGGATGATGAAGATGGCCACCGGTGAGGGTTCCCCCTCTGGCAGGTTGTCGGAACAGGGTCCCGATTAGGTTTTTTGGTGGCTACAGAGGCTTGCGGCGGCGGAATTCCCGATCTAATCTCCGTTCTGGAAGTTTTTCGATACGTAGGTATATATGGGTGCAAGGGGTATGTCGGTGGAGCTTCAGGGGCCCCACGAGGCAGGGGGCGCGCCATAGGGGGGTGGGCATGCCCCCCACCATCGTGGCCAGCTCCCGTATCTTCTAACGTAGAGTCCAAGTCTATCCGGTGGCTTTCCTTCCAAAAACAACTTCTCCAGTTGATTTCGTTCCATTTCAACTCTGTTTGATATTCCTTTTCTTCGGAACACTGAAATAGGCATAAAACAGCAAATCTGGGCTAGGCCTCCGGTTAATAGGTTAGTCCCAAAAATAATATAGAAGTGGATAATAAAGCCCAATATTGCCTAAAACAGTAGATAATATAGCATGGAGCAATCAAAAATTATAGATACGTTGGAGACGTATCAGGCGACGAGAAGTTTCATAGGGGGTCAGATCAAACAGTTGCCCACAAACCTATGCAAGTTGTTCATAGTTATCACATGAGTTGCTCGTGAAATCATTGAAATCTCCAAATATAATGATTGAAAACAAACATGAGTTGCTTGATGAATTCACTGGAGTTGCATAAAACACCCCAAAAGTTGCTGACCTTTTTTTGTGTGCTACTCGAGTGCATAACGAACTCAAAGTTTATTATCCATGTTTCTCCTCCAATTGTCCCATCAATGTGAACTTAGGATTTTCCATATGTTGTTTCTTTGTCTAGATACCAAGTCAGGTTGAGAGTACAGATGAGTTGCCTGATGAGTGCATTGGAGTTGTGATGTTTCAACTAACTTTTTACCACGAGCAACTTTTAGGTGCTACAGAGGAAACTCTATTGATATAGGAAAGCAACTTATAGTTAATTTGCGCCATATGCCTCCCTATCGTCGAAAATCCCTTTGAAGTTGACAACCATGACTACGAAGCTAACTAGCTTCACCTCTAAGTTTCCTACCATAACAAGTATTCTACTATAACTAGCTTCACCTCCAAGCCGATAGTACTGTAAGTAACTTAGTTTCTCAGGTAGCCTTAAATTATCGTAAGTTGTCAGGCCTGACTAGTGATTAGCTAAACATCTTCCTAACTTGCATACAATACTTTTTAATGTATTGTAGGCAATTGGAATAGTAATGGTAGGCAGCGAAGCATCACTAATAGGCAATATCATAGTGTTCGTGGACAACTTAATAAATATGATAAGCAACTTCACAATATTGTCGGCAACTAATTTGCAAAGATAGGTAACTGAGCAGTGATGGTAGGCAACTATTTACCAATAGCGGCCAATTGGACATCAATGGTAGGCAATTTCATAGTACTTGTAAGAAACTGAGCATCAATCACAGGAAACCAACCATCAACTATAGGCAACTGAGCAATCATGATAAGCAAGTTGGGATAATGTTAGCATAATTTACAGGATACACATAGTGTAGTGAAGTTCCTTGTATGCAACACTAATAGTGCCTCATGTTTTGTCTGATTTTCTCCCTTTTATACAAACTAACCTAATAGAAGTCCTACCAGGCCAAAAAGTATAAGTTGTGATAACCCACAAGTATAGGGGATCGCAACAATTTTCGAGGGTAGAGTATTCAACCCAAATTTATTGATTCAACACAAGGGGAGCCAAATAATATTCTCAAGTATTACCAGCTGTGTTATCAATTCAACCACACCTAAAAGACTTAATATCTGCAGCAAAGTATTTAGTAGAAAAGTACTATGGAAGTAACGGTGGCAAAAGTAACAGTAGCAGTTTTGTAGCAATCGTAACAGTGGCAACAAAAAAGTAACTTAGTAAAGATCAATATGAAATGAACTCGTAGGCAATGGATCAACGATGGATAATTATGTCGGATGGCATTCATCATGCAACAGTTATAATATAGGGTGACACAGAACTAGCCCCAATTCATCAATATAACGCAGACATGTATTCTGAATTAGTCATACGTGCTTATGGAAAAGAACTTGCATGACATCTTTTGTCCTACCCTCCCGCGGCAGCGGAGTCCTATTAGAACTAAGGGATATTAAGGCCTCCTTTTAATAGAGAACCGGACAAAAGCATTAGCACTTAGTGAATACATGCACTCCTCAAACTACGCTCGTCATTGGGAAGTGTCCCGACTATTGTCACTCCGGGGTTACCGGATCATAACACATAGTAGGTGACTATAACTTGCAAGATAGGATCAAGAACACAAATATATTCATGAAAACACAATAGGTTCAGATCTGAAAACATGGCACTCGGGCCCTAGTGACAAGCATTAAGCATAATAAAGTCATAGCAACATCAATCTTAGAACATAGTGGATACTAGGGATCAAACCCTAACAAAACTAACTCGATTACATGATAGATATCATCCAACCCATCACCATGCAGCAAGCCCATGATGGAATTACTCAGGCACGGCGGTGAGCATCATAAAATTGGTGATGGAGGATGGTTGATGATGACGATGGTGACGATTTCCCCTCTCCGGAGCCCAAAATGGACTCCAGATCTGCACTCTGGAGGAAGAACAGGAGGTGGCGGCGGCTCTGTATCATAAAACGGAGATGAATCCTTCTCTCTAGTTTTTTCCCCAAACATGACTGTATGGAGTTGGAGTTGAGGTCGGTGGAGGTCTATGGGACCCACAATACAGGGGGCATGCCCTAGGGGGGTGCCCTCCACCCTTGTGGACAGGTGGTGGGTCCCCTCTGGTAGATTCTTTTGCCAATATTTTTTTATTTATTCCAAAAATAATCTTCGTGAAGTTTCAGGTCATTTCGAGAACTTTTATTTCTGCACAAAAATAACACCATGGCAATTTTGCTGAAAACAACGTCAGTCCGGGTTAGTTCCATTCAAATCATGCAAACTAGAGTCCAAAACAAGGGCAAAAGAGTTTGGAAAAGTAGATATGATGGACACGTATCATTTTGCATCCCTCAAGCACTAAAGTTGCCTTCCTTGCACCCAAAGTTTCCCACAAAAAAATTGACTAAACATATCCATATGGGATCTAGTTTTGAAGAACTCGTCGTCAGAAACCCAACGGTGAAAACAGTTTTGAATTCCGACGCTCGAGTAAAAAATTAAGGCTTTAAAAAAAATTGAAACCCCAAATTAATGCACATGTGACAAGATCTTGGCTGGTTTGTTTGGCGACATCCCAGAATCACGTGGACTCGGGGGAGGTCGCTAGAGGGGCTTAGGGTGTTTTCTCTTTTTTGAAGGGCACATGGGGACCGGTTGCACTTTCTAGGATATCTTTCCATATATCGTAAAGTGTTGGGTTGCACCAACGAGCACCCACGCGCCGGCTAGCCACGTACAAAAATCAATGCTCCAAAATGCTTTTGAAAATAATTGTTTAAAAAAATCAAAAACTTTTTAATTTGTTTTTTACTGTCCATCAAAGCTCACATGAGCTCGGATTTAGAACAACCGCGTCGAAGAAGAGTGAAACTATTTCTTTTATTTTCTTTCTCGATGTCGAAGAACTATAGGACCTGAGCTTATATATTGCTCGCTCTCTTACACATGACTCTCACTCTTACAGCCCAATACTTGAATTCAAATTCAGCCACCGTTTCGCCCCACCTTCTTTAGCTTGCGCTTGTCCGGTTTTGCAACACCTAGCATAGTAGGGGCGCTGACAGTGCCCTCCCCTTGTGAAGCAGCTTGGCCCCAAGTTGCTACCTTCGAAAAGTGCTTATTTAGTGTCGTCTAGTCCTCTCAAGTAGCAAATTCAGCCGGGAGATCTACCCAACGAATTAAGACTTGTAATAGAACGACATTTCCTTTCTTTACCAGGCGAAGATCTGTAATTTTTTTATGGAGAAAGCTCTTCAATGTCCGGTTGTGGGAGTTTGGGTAACAACTGGAACACTGGAGTATAGTCTAGGACATGCTGATTCAACTGTGTAACATGGAAAACAGGGTGGATATGAGCATCAGGTAGAAGATCCAACTTGTAAGATGTTGGCCCAATCCTTTTCCAACATCTTGAAGGGAAAAAATAGTTGAATGCCAGTTTAATACATGGTTTGTTGACCAAAGAGATCTGTCCCTAGAGCTGAAGTTTGAGAAACACAGTTTCCCCTACTACAAATTCCCTAGGAGACTGATGCTTGTTAGCATGAGCATTAAACTTTTGGTGAGCTCTTTTATAGATGATGTTTCAGAAGCTTAGAGTAGGCTTGTATTTCTTGTAACCATTGTTGCACATCAGGGGATTCATCCTCAAGGGGTCTGAGAAACTAGCCCATGTGTGGATCTTGCCCATACAATGCTTTAAATGGAGTGCATCCCAGTGAGGAGTCGTAAGTTGTGTTGTACCAAATATCTGCCAGGGTTAGTTAATTGTGCCACTTACTGGGGGAACAATGGACATCACGTCTCAAGTACATTTCAAGGCACTAGTTTACTCTTTTAGTTTGCTCATCGGTTTGAGGGTGCCTGGCAGTAAACATCTCTAGTTTAGGTCCCTAGATGGTCATCAATTCTTTCCAAAAGTTACTAGTGAAGATTGTGTCTTTATTAGAAGTTGCAATAAGAGGCATGCTGTGAAGTTTGACCACATTCAACATGAACACCTCGGCTATTGTTGCAACAGAATAAGGGTGCTTGAGGGGAATGAAATGATTGTATTTGGTGTATCTATCGACAACAACTAGGATTACACAAAATCCATTTGTCTTAGGCAAGCCCTCCACAAAATCCATGGTAACATCTTCCCACGCTCTAGCTGGAACGGGCAGGGGGGTTGAGTAGTCCGGACTACTTACAACTCTCATGATTTGCTTGTTGACATACTTGACACTACTGTGCCAAAATTCCGCACATATTGTTTAATGTCATTCCATTGAAAAAGCTTTTTAAGGGCATCTTCAACGCTGGCTCGCAAATTTCCTCTCGCATCCGTCAACGAACAAGGGGACCAGTCTGCAGACACGGATGTGGGAGCTGGGCATCCAACCGTTGCCGCAAACATCCTCCTCTATTAACTTTGTTCCGTCAAATAACAACACTAAGCTAAATAGCCTTTCGTCAAACATGTCAAATAACTACGTGATTTCTGAAAAACAAATAGCTTTTTATTTGGCAGAAGGCACTAATCCATGACGCTAGTGTAGCTTCCATCAAAACCATGTTACCTGCTTACCCAAATAAAGAATCTGAAGCTAGCTTCCGCAAAATAAAGTTGAAGCTAGAGTAGTTTCTGCCAAATGAACAAATGAAGCCATGTACTTTCTGCCAAATGAAGCGGACAACCTACTTGCTTCCGTCAAGAAAAAGACGAAGAAAAAAGATAGTAAAATGATTAGTGGCTTTCGCCAAACTTCAAACGTCCTATTCGCTAAGCCAAGCATGCTAATCCTTTCGCCAAAAGCAAATAGCAGCACAAGGCAACTTTCCGCCATTCGAACAGAGAGGAAAGGGATACGCGGTGGCTTTTGACTGGTTAGACATATGTCCAGACTCCCACAAAGCCCCCTTTGTTTGTCTCCTGTTTGCGAGAAAACGGGCGTCTGAATGCGCCGGTGGACCGATGCGGGGCTGAAGGAAATATGCCCTAGAGGAAATAATAAAGTTGTCGTTTTATATTTCCTTATTCATGATAAATGTTTATTATTCATGCTATAATTGTATTGATCGGAAACCCAAATACATGTGTGAATACATAGACAAATACTGTGTCCCTAGTGAGCCTCTACTTGATTAGCTCGTTGGTCAAAGATGGTTAAGGTTTCCTAACCATGGACGTGAGTTGTCATTTGATAACGGGATCACATCATTAAGAGAATGATGTGATGGACAAGACCCATCCATTAGCTTAGCATATTGACCGTTCAGTTTTATTGCTATTGCTTTCTTCATGTCAAATACCTATTCCTTCGACTATGAGATTATGAAACTCCCGGATACCGGAGGAATGCCTTGTGTGCTATCAAACATCACAACGTAACTGGGTGATTATGAATATGCTCTATAGGTATCTCCGAAGGTGTTTGTTGAGTTGGCATAGATCGATATTAGGATTTGTCACTCTGAGTATCGGAGAGGTATCTCTGGGCCTTCTCGGTAATACACATCATAAGCTTGCAAGCAAACTACTAAGGAGTTAGTCATGAGGTGATGTATTATGAAACAACTAAAGAGACTTGCCGGTAACGAGATTGAACTAGGTATGTAGATATCGACGATCGAATCTCGGGCAAGTAACATACCGATGGACAAACGGAATTACGTATGTTGTCATAACGGTTCGACCAAAAAAGATCTTAATAGAATATGTAGGAGCCAATATGAGCATCCAGGTTTCGCTATTGGTTATTGATTGGAGAGGTGTCTCGGTCATGTCTACATAGTTCTCGAACACGTAGGGTCCGCACGCTTAACGTTCGATGACAATATTGTACTATATGAGTTATGTGATTTTGTGACCGTGTTGTTTGGAGTCCCGGATGAGATCACAGACATGACGAGGAGTCTCAAAATGGTCGAGAGGTAAAGATTGATATATAGGACAATTGTATTCGGACACCGGAAGTGTTCCGGAGTGTATCTGGTATTTATCGGAGTACTTGAAGGGTTACCGGAACCTCTGGGAGGGGGGGGGATATATGGGCCATATGGGCCATGAGAGGGGAGCACACCAGCCCACAAGGGGTGGCGCCCCCTATGGCAGGAGGCCAAATAGGAGAAGGAGAAGAGGGGGTTCGCCCCCCCTTCCTTCTCTTCTTCCCTCTTCCCTTTTTTCCTTCCGGCAATTATGGTAAGGGGTCGAATTGGGGAAGACCCCAAGTAGGATTCGGCCTACTTGGGGCGCACCCTGCCTGCTTCCCTCCCCCTCCCACCTATATATATGTGGGGAGGGGCGCCTAGAACACACAACATCAATTGTTAGCCGTGTGCGGTGCCCCCCCTCCACAGTTTACACCCTCGGTCATATTTTCTAGTGCTTACGCGAAGCCTTGCGAGGATCGCTACACCATCACCGTCACCATGCATTCATGCTGAAGGAAATCATCTACTTCCTCAATGTCTTGCTGGATCAAGAAGACGAGGGTCGTCACCGAGTTGAACGTGTGTAGAACTCGGAGGTGTCGTACGTTCGTTACTCGATCAGTGGAGCACGAAGAAAGTTCGACTACATCAACCACATCGTGAAACACTTCCGCTTATGGTCTACGAGGGTATGTAGATACACTCTCCCCCTCGTTGCTATGCATCTCCATGGATATATCATTGCGTGTGCGTAGAATTTTTTTTGTTTTCCATGCAACGTTTCCCAACAGTGCCATCATGAGCCAGGTCTATGCGTAGATGATATGCACGAGTAGAACACAAAGAGTTGTGGGCGGTGATAGTCATACTGCTTACCACCAACGTCTTATTTTGACTCGGCGGTATTGTGGGATGAAGCGTCCCAGACCAACCTTACATGTCCACGCACATGAGACCGGATCCACTGACAGACATGCAACTAGTTTTGCATAAAGGTGTCTGGCGGGTGTCTGTTTCTCCTACTTTAGTTGAATCGAATTTGAGTGCGGCCAGTCCTTGAAGAAGGTTAAAACAGCAAACTTGACGAAACACCGTCGTGGTTCGATGCGTAGGTAAGAACGGTTCTTGCTAGAAGCCCATAGCAGCCACGTAAAACTTGCAACAACAAAGTAGAGGACGTCTAACTTGTTTTGCAGGGCATGTTGTGATGTGATATGGTCAAGACATGATATGATATACGTAATTGTATGAGATTATCATGTTTTGTAAAAGTTACCTACAACCGGCAGGAGCCTTATGGTTGTCTCTTTATTGTATGAAATGCAAATGCCATGTAATTGATTTACTTTATCACTATGCGTTAGCGATAGTTGTAGAAGCAATAATTGGCGAGACGACCACGACGCAACGATGGAGATCAAGGTGACGAGCCGGTCATGATGGAGATCATGAGATGCTTTGGAGATGGAGATCAAAAGCAAAAGATGATGATGGCCATATCATGTCACATATTTTGATTGCATGTGATGTTTATCTTTTATGCATCTTATTTTGCTTAGTATGGCGGTAACATTATAAGATGATCCCTTAACTAAAATTTCAAGGTATAAGTATTCTCCCTGAGTATGCACCATTGTGACAGTTCACGGTGTTGAGACACCACGTGATGATCGGGTGTGATAGACTATACGTTCACATACAACGGGTGCAAGACAATTTTGCACATGCGGAATACTCGGGTTAAACTTGACGAGCCTAGCATGTACAGACTGTTGGGGAACGTAGTATTTCAAAAATTTGCCTATGTACACGCAAGATCCATCTAGGTGATGTATAGCAACGAGAGGGGAGAGTGTTGTCCAAGTACCCCCGTAGACCGAAAGCAGAAGCGTTATGACAACGCGGTTGATGTAGTCGTACGTCTTCACGGTCCGACCGATCCTAGCACCGAAGGTACGGCACCTCCGCGATCTGCACACGTTCAGCTCGGTGACGTCCCACAAAATCTAGATCCAGCTGAGTGTCGAGCGAGAGCTTCATCAGCACGACGCCGTGATGACGTTGATGATGAAGTTACCGACGCAGGGCTTCGCCTAAGCACTACAACGATATGACCGAGGTGGAAATCTGTGGAGGGGGCACCGCACACGGCTAAGAGATCAACTTGTGTCTATGGGGTGCCCCCTCCCCCGTATATAAAGGAGGGGAGGAGGAGGCCGGCCGGCCCTAGGGGGCGCGCCAAGGGAGGAGGAATCCTCCTCCTAGTAGGAGTAGGATTCCTCCTTTCCTAGTCCTACTAGGAGGGGGAAGGAAGGAGAGGGAGTGGGAAAGAGGGGACGCACCCCCCTCCCCTAGTCCAATTCGGACTCCCTTGGGGGGCGCAACCTCCTGGCTGCTGCCCTCTATCTCCCCTAAAGCCCACTAAGGGCCCAGTAACTTCTCGGGGGTTTCCGGTAACCCTCCGGCACTCCGGTTTTATCCGACATCACCCGAAACCCTTCCGGTGTCCAAACATAGCCGTCCAATATATCAATCTTTATGTCTCGACCATTTTGAGACTCCTTGTCATGTCCGTGATCATATCCGACACTCTGAACTACCTTCGGTACATCAAAGCACATAAAGTCATAATACAGATCGTTACCGAACGTTAAGCGTGCGGACCCTACGGGTTCGAGAACTATGTAGACATGACCGAGACTCATCTCCGGTCAATAACCAATAGCGGAACCTGGATGCTCATATTGGTTCCTACATATTCTACGAAGATCTTTATCGGTCAAACCGCATAACAACATACGTTGTTCCCTTTGTCATCGGTATGTTACTTGCCCGAGATTCGATCGTCGGTATTTCAATACCTAGTTCAATATCGTTACCGGCAAGTCTCTTTACTCGTTCCATAATGCATCATCCCATAACTAACTCATTAGTCACATTGCTTGCAAGGCTTATAGTGATGTGTATTACCGAGAGGGCCCAGAGATACCTCTCTGAAACACGGAGTGACAAATCCTAATCTCGTTCTATGCCAATCCAACAAACACCATATGAAGCACCTGTAGAGCATCTTTATAGTCACCCAGTTACGTTGTGACATTTCATAGAACACTAAGAGTTCCTCTGGTATTTAGGAGTTGCATAATCTCAGACTCATAGGAACATGTATAAGTTATGAAGAAAGCAATAACAACAAACTAAACAATCATCATGCTAAGCTAACGGATGGGTCAAGTCAATCACATCATTCTTTAATGGTGTGATTCCATTCATCAAATGACAACATTTGTCCATGGCTAGGAAAATTAACCATCTTTGATTAACGAGCTAGTCAAGTAGAGGCAAACTAGTGACACTCTGTTTGTCTATATATTCACACATGTACTAAGTTTCCGGTTAATACAATTCTAGCATGAATAATAAACATTTATCATGATATAAGGAAATAGAAATAACAACTTTATTATTGCCTCTAGGGCATATTTCCTTCAGTCTCCCACTTGCACTAGAGTGAATAATCTAGATTACACAGTAATGATTCTAACACCCATGGAGTCTTGGTGCTGATCATGTTTTGCTCGTGACAGAGGCTTAGTCAACGGGTCTGCAACATTCAGATCCGTATGTACTTTGCAAATCTCTATGTTTCCCTCCTTGACTTAGTCGCGGATGGAATTGAAGCATCTCTTGATGTGTTTGGTTCTCTTGTGAAATTTGGATTCCTTTGCCAAGGCAATTGCACCAGTATTGTCACAAAAGATTTTCATTAGACCCGATGCACTAGGTATGACACCTAGATCAGATATGAACTTCTTCATCCAGACTCCTTCAGTTTTTGCTTCCGAAGCAGCTATGTACTCCGCTTCACACGTAGATCCCGCCACGACGCTCTGCTTGGAACTGCACCAACTGACAGATCCACAATTCAATAAAAATACGTATCCGGTCTGTGACTTAGAGTCATCTGGATCAGTGTCAAAGCTTGCATCCACGTAACCGTTTAAGACGAGCTCTTTGTCACCTCCATAAACGAGAGACATATTGTTATTCCTTTTCAGGTATTTCAGGATGTTCTTGACCGCTGTCCAGTGATCCACCCCTGGATTACTTTGGTACCTCCCTACTAAACTAATAGCAAGGCACACATAAGGTCTGGTACACAACATCGCATACATGATAGAACCTATGGCTGAAGCATAGGGAATGCCTGCCATTTTCTCTCTATCTTCTGCAGTGGTCGGGCATTGAGTCTGACTCAACTTCACACCTTGTAACACATGCAAGAACCCTTTCTTTGCTTGATCCATTTTGAACTTCTTCAAAACTTTATCAAGGTATGTGCTTTGTGAAAGTCCAATTAAGCGTCTTGATCTATCTCTATAGATCTTGATGCCCAATATATAAGCAGCTTCAGCGAGGTCTTTCATTGAAAAATTCTTATTCAAGTATCCTTTTATGCCATTTACAAATTCAGTATAATTTCTGATCAACAATATGTCATCTACATATAATATCAGAAATGGTATAGAGCTCCTACTCACTTTCTTGTAAATACAGGCTTCTCCAAAAGTCTGTATAAAACCATATGCTTTGATCACACTATCAAAGCGTACATTCTAACTCCAAGATGCTTGCACCAGTCCATAAATGGATTGCTGGAGCTTGCACACTTTGTTAGCACCTTTAGGATCGACAAAACCTTCTGGTTGCATCATATACAACTCTTCTTTAAGATATCCATTAAGGAATGCAGTTTTGACATCCATTTGCCAAATTTCATAATCATAAAATGCGGCAATTGCTAACATGATTCGGACAGAATTAAGCATCGCTACGGGTGAGAAGGTCTCATCGTAGTCAACTCCTTGAACTTGTCGAAAACCTTTCGCAACAAGTCGAGCTTTGTAGACAGTAACATTACCGTCAACGTTAGCCTTCTTATTGAAGATCCATTTATTCTCTATGGCTTATAGATCATCGGGCAAGTCAACCAAAGTCCAAACTTTGTTCTCATACATGGATCCCATCTCAGATTTCATGGCCTCAAGCCATTTTGTGGAATCCGGGCTCATCATCGCTTCCTCATAGTTTGTAGGTTCGTCATGGTCAAGTAACCTGACTTCCAGAACAGGATTACCGTACCACTCTGGTGCTGATCTTACTCTGGTTGACCTACGAGGTTTGGTAGTAACTTGATCAGAAGTTTCATGATCATCATCATTAGCTTCCTCACTTACTGGTGTAGGAATCACTGGAACTGATTTATGTGATGAACTACTTTCCAATAAAAGAGTAGGTACAAGTGTTGCTGCATTTAAGTGTTTACAAGAAAGTGAGTAGGAGCTCTGTTGTTGTAGAAAAAGGGTCAAACGTGAAGCACATTAGTGCCGGTTTGTATTTGAGCTGGCACTAATGTATACATTAGTGCCGGTTCCAACGGCTAGCCGGGCCGCTTTCATTAGTACCGGTTCGTGGCTAACCTTTAGCACCGGTTCGTGCCACGAACCGGTACTAATGAAAGTGGTGGCAGGATGTTGTCAGTCTGGGCCCCCTCCAGCACCTTTAGTACCGGTTCTTGGCACGAACCGGTACTAAAGGTCGTCCTACATAAACCCTTCTTCCACCCGAGCTCGCTCTGTTCTTCCCCTTTCCCCTCTGCTCTTTGTTCTTCCCCTCTTCCTCTCGAGCTCATCACACATTTTGCCCAAACTTTGTCAAGATTTGAAGGCCCCCATCCATTCAAATGATCACAAAGGTTAGCAACTTTGTCCTTTTATCTCTCATTGCTAGATTAGCTCTTGCAATGCTTTATATAGTGATTAATTTGTGAGTTTAGTAATTTGGGTGGAAATATATATATGTGCTAGTATTTGATCTATATGCAATTTGAGGTCAAAAATAACACTTAGTTTGCATATGTAGGTGTGGTTTACTTAGTGCCTTCTAAATCTCCGTCGTAACCACCGTCCCGTCGCCGGCACCACCTTGTGGTGAGCCTCTTGTTCATGAAATTTTATATAAAAATTGATGTTTGTGTGATTTGGATATATAGTTACTCGTATAATTATCTTACCCGTACGTTGTTTGTTATACATATAGTGCCATGGTTTTGATATCCGTCCCCGTCGGCCCTCGTCCTTGTTATGATTCGGATGTGGTATATATATTCTCTTTTAAAACTAGTTGCATTTCGTGTTTATGACAAATTATGCCCATCAAGTTGACATAGATATTTTTTCTAGGAGGTATGTGAACTGGAAATTCCAACCGACCCTATTGTCGAGAGGTTAAATTTAGTTGAAAGAGAAGATTACTTGAAGGAAAAATTGAAAAGAATTGAGGGGGAGAAGATGGAATTGGAGTTGCATGTTGCCGATGTTGTCGATGATCACAAGATCAAGATGGAGAAAATGCGCTTGAAGATTAGAAAGATTCGAAAATATGCCATCGATAGTGAGGCTTGGTATCATTATGCTGTTGGATTAATTGTTACCTTAGTTGCGATCTTGATCGCATTTGTTGTTGCATTTAAATGCTTTAGCTAGAGAGTTATTTGTTTGTTGCATTTAAGTGTTGTATGAACTTTATGTATGAACTTGTATTAAGTTGGTGTTTTTGGTGCTGTGCATTGAAGATGAGCCGACAATGGATGTACGATTACCGATGCTCTGCCGAGTTCACTAATGGCGTGCAAACTTTTCTGCTTGCGGCTGAGGCAAGCAAGTGGGCGGATGGTTTTATGCCTTGTCCATGTGCTGTCAGTAAGAATGGTCAAAATTACTCTAAGTCAAGAACCATTCACGTCCACATGTTTAAGTCCGGTTTCGTGCCCCACTATAATGTTTGGACCAAGCACGGAGAAAGAGGGGTTATGATGGAAGACAATGAAGAAGAAGAGGACGACGACAACTATCCTGGCCATGGGTTCCCTAAATACGATGATACAACAATGGGGGAAGAAGCTGAGCCGGTAATGCGGGAAGAAGCTGAGCCGGCAATGCGGGAAGAAGCTGAAGAAGAGGCATCAGATGAGCCCGTTGATGATCTTGGTCGGGCCATTGCCAATGCAAAGAGAAACTGCGCAAATGATTTGGAGAAGAAGAAGTTGCAGCGCATGTTAGAGGATCACAAAAAATTGTTGTACCCGAATTATGTAGGTGACAAGAAAAAGCTGGGCACCACACTGGAATTGCTGCAATGGAAGGCAGAGAACGGTGTATCTGACAAGGGATTTGGAAAGTTGCTGGTAATGATAAAGGATATGCTTCCAAAGGACAATGAATTGCACGAGAGTACGTACGAAGCAAAGAAGGCTGTCTACCCTCTAGGGTTAGAGGTGCAGAAGATACATGCATGCCCTAATGATTGCATCCTCTACCGCGGTGAGTACGAGGATTTGTACGCTTGCCCGGTATGCGGTGCATTGCGCTATAAGATCAGCCGCGATGACCCTGGTGATGTCGAGGGCGAGCGCCCCAGGAAGAAGATTCCTGCCAAGGTGATGTGGTATGCTCCTATAATACCACGGTTGAAACGTTTGTTCCAAAACAAAGAGCATGCCAAGGCGATGCGATGGCACAGAGAAGACCGTAAGAAAGACGGAAAGTTGAGAGTACCCGCTTACTGGTCGCAGTGGAGAAAGATCGAAAGAAAGTACGGGAAGGAGTTTGCAGATGACGCAAGGAGCGTATGGTTTGGTCTAAGCGCAGATGGCATTAATCCTTTTGGGGAGCAGAGCAGCAACCATAGCACCTGGCCTGTGACTCTATGTTTGTATAACCTTCCTCCTTGGTTGTGCATGAAGCGGAAGTTCATTATGATGCCAGTGCTCATCCAAGGCCCTAAGCAACCCGGCAACAACATTGATGTGTACCTAAGGCCATTAGTTGAAGAACTCTTACAACTGTGGAATGGAATAGGTGTACGTGCGTGGGATGAGCACATGGGGGAAGAATTTGACCTAAAGGCGTTGCTGTTCGTGACCATCAATGATTGGCCTGCTCTCAGTAACCTTTCAGGATAGACAAACAAGGGATACCGCGCATGCACGCACTATTTGGACGATACCGACAATATATATTTGGCTAATTGTAAGAAGAATGTGTACCTGGGACATCGTCGATTTCTTGTGAGCAGGCATCCCGTAAGAAAGAAAGGCAAGCATTTCAAAGGTGAGGCGGATCACCGGACGAAGCCTCGCCACCGTACTGGTGCTGATGTACATGATATGGTCAAGGATTTGAAGGTGGTCTTTGGAAAGGGTCCTGGTGGATAACCTGTTCCGAATGACGCTGATGGACGCGCACCCATGTGGAAGAAGAAATCTATATTTTGGGACCTGCCCTATTGGAAAGACCTAGAGGTCCACTCCGCAATCGACGTGATGCACGTGACGAAGAATCTTTGTGTGACCCTGCTTGGCTTCTTGGGCGTGTATGGGAAGACAAAACATACACCTGAGGCACGGGAGGACCAGCAACGTATGCCCAGAAAAGACGGCATACATCAGGGTCATGCAAGCTATGCTCTTACCAAAGAAGAGAAGGAAATCTTCTTTGAATGCCTGCTCAGTATTAAGGTACCGTCTGGCTTCTCATCGAATATAAAGGGAATAATAAACATGGCAGAGAAAAAGTTCCAGAACCTAAAGTCTCATGACTGCCACATGATTATGACGCAACTGCTTCCGGTTGCATTGAGGGGGCTTCTACCGGAAAACGTTCGATTAGCCATTGTGAAGCTATGTGCATCTCTCAATGCAATCTCTCAGAAGGTAATCGATCCAGAAATCATACCAAGGTTAGAGAATGATTTGGTGCAATGTCTTGTCAGTTTCGAGTTGGTGTTCCCACCATCCTTCTTCAACATCATGACGCACGTCCTAGTTCACCTATGCGAAGAGATTAATGTTTTGGGTCCTGTATTTCTACACAATATATTCCCCTTTGAGAGGTTCATGGGAGTCTTAAAGAAATATGTTCATAACCGTGCTAGGCCAGAAGGAAGCATCTCCAAGGGCCGTCAAAATGAGGAGGTCATTGAGTTTTGTATTGACTTTATTCCTGACCTTAAGCCGATTGGTGTTCCTGAATCGCGGCATAAGGGCAGACTGGATGGAAAAGGCACGCTAGGAGGGGAACAAATAATATGTATGGACGGACATTCTCTCACTGAAGCACACTACACAGTTCTACAGAATTCCGCCTTGGTGGCTCCGTATATGGATGAACACAAGAATTTGCTATGCTCCGAACACCCGGAGCGGTCTGATGACTGGATTACACGTGAACAAACCAGGAGTTTCGCCAGCTGGTTGCAGACACGTACCATGCACGACACCTCTATTGAAGATGACATGTACTTGCTGTCCCAGTTACCATCTTCGAATATAATGACTTTCAAAGGGTACGAGATAAATGGTAATACATTTTACACGATCGCCCAAGATAAGAAGAGCACCAACCAAAACAGTGGTGTCCGCTTTGATGCAGAAACCAAGACGGGAAAGGAAACATATTATGGTTATATACATGACATATGGGAACTTGACTATCGACGTGGTTTGAAGGTCCCTTTGTTTCGGTGCAAATGGGTCAATATGACACGAGGCGGGGTAACAGAAGACCCGCAGTACGGAATGACAACAGTGGATCTCAACAATCTTGCGTATGCAGACGAACCATTTGTCCTAGCCAATGATGTGGCATAGGTTTTCTATGTGAAGGACATGTCTACCAAGCCAAGAAAAAGAAAAGATAAGGAAGCGAATGCATCGTATGATGAGCCAAAGCGGCACATAGTTCTTTCTGGGAAGAGAAACATCGTGGGAGTGGATGACAAGACAGACAAGTCAGAAGATTATGAAAAGTTTGATGAAATTGCTCCATTCACAGTGAATATTGACCCGAGCATCCCGTTAAATGATGAAGATTTTCCATGGTTACGGCGCAAAGGGACACACGCGAAGAAAAAGTTTCACACCCAAAGATCTGGGATGTGATCGGCTTCACTATCATCACTTTCTTCTGTGTTTCACACCCAGAAGGGAATCTTTGTAATAGTTAGGGTAGTTAATTATGTGTTTTGGCATTTGAAACGCGAGGAAATTTTATGTGCAAAC
Source organism: Aegilops umbellulata (assembly GCA_032464435.1). NCBI lineage: Eukaryota > Viridiplantae > Streptophyta > Magnoliopsida > Poales > Poaceae > Aegilops > Aegilops umbellulata. The sequence goes on from CP136057.1 coordinate 68,461,565, forward strand.
AAATTCTTTCATGCCTTTACTGATTTTTAAAGTTAAGTTATTCACAAACTAGTGATTCACACTAATTTCAAATTATTCAAAATTTAAACTATTCAAATTTGAAAACTACGGGCACTAACAGAAAGTTTGTATTTTTTGTACCTAAAGCAAAAATATTCAAAAAGAAACTCTAAATACACAAAAAAACAACTCAAAAATAAATAAAGCAAAATAAAATAAAAAAAGATAAATAAAGCAAAAAAAAAAGCCCGCCTACTAGGCCAGAGCGGCCTGCATACGACCTTTACTGATTTTTAAAGTTAAGTTATTCACAAACTAGTGATTCACACTAATTTCAAATTATTCAAAATTTAAACTATTCAAATTTAAAAACTACGGGCACTAACAGAAAGTTTGTATTTTTTGTACCTAAAGCAAAAATATTCAAAAAGAAACTCTAAATACACAAAAAAAACTCAAAAATAAATAAAGCAAAAAATAAAAAAAGATAAATAAAGCAAAAAAAACCCGCCTACTAGGCCAGAGCAGCCTGCACGACCTTTACTGATTTGTAAAGTTAAGTTATTCACAAACTAGTGATTCACACTAATTTCAAATTATTCAAAATTTAAACTATTCAAATGTGAAAACTACGGGCACTAACAGAAAGTTTGTATATTTTGTACCTAAAGCAAAAATATTCAAAAAGAAACTCTAAATACACAAAAAAAACAACTCAAAAATAAATAAAGCAAAAAAAACCCGCCTACTAGGCGAGAGCGGCCTGCATACGACTAGAAACCCAACCTGTTGTTGGGCCAGGATGCAGGCCCGCAAAGGCCCAGTAGGCCCACAGGGCAGCACAACACAGGTAGGCCCAGAAGGCCTGCATTTGAGAGGAGCTCAAAGGAGCAGCCGCGGCTGGGATTATAAACCAGTGCGGCTGCCCTTCGCTAGGCGAGGTGGGACTAAACTTTGCGCCCCTCGCCTGGCAGCGCACCCCCCTTTAGTACCGAATCGTGGCACCAACCGGTACTAAAGGGGTGGGCCTTTAGTACCGGTTGGTGTACTAAAGGGGGTGCGGTTCCCGCCGCTTGGCCTGGCCAAAACAGGCCTTTAGTACCAGTTGGTGGCTCCAACCGGTACTAAAGGCCCCTCCTATATAAGCAACACTTATGAAAATTTCATTCTCCCTCTGTTTCTTCCTCTGTTTCCCCATTGAAGCACCGCCCGCGCGCCCCGATCGATCGAAGCCGTCGCCGTCGCCGCCCCCGTTCCCGTCGCCGCCCTCGTCTCCGTCGCCGTCCCCATCCCCGCGTCGCCGCCCCCGCGTCACGCCCCAGCCCGTCGTCGTCCCCGGCCGTCGCCTCGCCGTCGCCGTCGCCCCGCTGTGAGCTCTCCCCCTCTAACCCCTCTCCCTCGCCCCCGGCGGCCACCATGGGCGCCGCCCCTCCCCGATCCCATACACACACTACATGCACACACACACACACTACACACACACACACTACACGCGCACACACACACAATTTTTCTGTTTTTAGCTTTTAGTTTTTTCTGTTTTTCTGTTTTTCATACAAAGTTTTAGATGAATTAATTAATTAGATTAGATTAATGTCAAATAGTATATAGAAATGTTAGTTATATTATATATAACGTCAAATGCTATAGAAATGTTAGAAATTTTGGAAATGTTAGTTTTAGCTAGCTAGATGATTTAGATTAATTTCAAATTGTTAGACGATGATTGATGTTTTTTTAGTTTCTTATATTTTTAGTTATAAAATTTAGAATTTGCATATATGAAATAACAATCCATCATTTAAAAATGTTACTTTACTTTTGTGGCATATAGTATTTGTTGTCGACGATGCCCGGCCCGCATCCTCGCCGTCGACACGTCCGCGATGACGTCCGGCTGACCCATGTCCGGGACTGGTCTCCGCCGGGCTGGCACTGGGAGGTGCTGCCTGGAGGGACGCGTCGCTTGATGAGGAACCCGGCCCCGGGTCCCGTCATCGACCTTGATCTTGTTTGGTGGCGTTCGCGTGGGCCAGTTTCGGTGCGGAGGGAGCCGGCCCCGCCGGAGGTGGTACGTCATCGTGTCAGGGAGGAGGACGAGCACGTCCATCGCTACATGGTTGCGTTAGAGGGCGGCAGGTTCTCCAATACCTGGCAATTTCTTCAGGGATCTCACTTCAGCTATGATCCTGTGAGGGTTCCTTCTCTTTGGGTGTCCACCGCCCGCGCCGCAGGAACCGCGAGTGTCCTAGATTCTTCTGTAGTATTCGATCTTTAATTAGCTACCTAGCCAGTGATGTACTATTCAATATTATCTATTATTCGAACGATGTATTCGAGATTATATCTATTATTCGAGACGATGTATTCGAGATTATATCTATTATTCGAGACGATGTAATTTGAATACTAAATTGTTTTATATTTCTTTTGGATTAGTTAAATAAAAGCTATGGCGGACAATACCGACAGAGAGGGAGAACAGACCATGTTCGATATGATACGCGGACCAGATGATGATCAGAATGAACAAGATTATGACGGCTCCGAATTTCTGAACAACACCGGAGAGGGTGATATGATATTCGATCGCGACGACCGAATTGATGAAGTCATGAACTACGATTATGACGATGACGAAGAACATGTTGATCTTGAAACAACAAAGACCGGCGAGGTATATATATTTATATAAGCAGGCATCTGGTGATCATCACATGTTTTAAATGACTTGAAGATATATTAACGAATCGATATTTCTTCTTTCAGCCATCCGGATCAAGCAAATATTCAGACAACAAGACGAAACGAGGCCCGAACAAAAAGTTGAAGGAGGGCGTAAAGTACAATATCGAGGCAATCAGACCTAATGGCGAACCATTAGCGCCTAAGAAGGTTGCGGACAAGTTCGTTCGTCAGTGCGGAGTTCTTGTGAAGGACCAACTCCCGATCTCCCTTCAAGAATGGAGAGAGCCAGCAAAGCCACGTCCAGATGTTACTTTTGTCGACGACAGACAAAAAAGTCTGCTTTGGGATACTCTCATGGAACATTTCACCCTACCAGGTCATTTCACAAAAGCAGATGTGCAGAAAGTCAAGGACGCTGCTCTTAGAAAGATGGCGGTTGCATTCAAGAACCACAAGAATCGTGTATGGGACAAGTACGTCAAGGGGTGAAGGAAGACTCCAGTATTCGAGGGAACACTAGAGAACCAAAGTGCTCATTGGGACGATTTCGTGAAATTCAAGGATTCGGAATTAGCTAAGGAACGATCGAGAATAAACAAGAAGAATGCCGAAAAAAAGGATAAGTTCCATAAGCTGGGGCCAGGTGGCTATGCTGTGGCAATGCCTAAGTGGGATAAGTCTGAGAAAGAGATGGAGGATGCAGGTGTCACTCCGGTTACTAAGAGCTGGCCCCCCAGGTGCAGGACTTGGTTCTATGCGCATGGGGGGGAGTTGGACCCGAAGACAGGCAAAGTTTCGACGAAGGCATGTCTGAACGGAGCCGACGATAAGATACTTGTTGCAATAGAAGAGGCTCGATCGGGGGTGTTCCAGCCCAACAGAGAGAACGATGAGCTTACGCGTGCCCTGGGAAATCCTGAACACCCGGGAAGAACACGAGGTAAGGGCGCTATTCCGTGGTATGAGGGGTTTTCGGACTGGAACGCCGACTACAGAACCCGTGCGAGAAAGAAGATTGCGGAGGAGAAGAAGAGGAAGATGGAGGAGGAGCAGAGGAAGTGGGACTATGAACGCCTTCAAGGACTAGAAGCAAGTTAAGCAGAGTTGGCAGTCAAATTCTAGCGGCAGCAGGAGCGGATCGACTCACTTAGCCAGCAAAGGGGGTCTCAGCAGCTGCAGCAGCTAGCGGATGATCCAGCATTGGATAGCACCGCCCCATCCATGCCGAGAAGCAGCGTGGGTTCTGCCCCGTTTGACGCAATGCTGGATATATACCCTGTGGATGACATCACGGAGAACACTAACTGCGAGCTACACTTCAAAATGAAGAACATATCCATGAAGGTGGCGGACGTCGTTGCTTTTTCAAATCCCCCCGAGGCAACCTTCCATTGCAACCCAATTCCAGCGGGCTATGCTTGTGTCGTGGTTGATGAGGTGGTGGACCCATATTCAGGGCTACAACTTGACATTCCTGGAGGTGACGACGAGCACACACTCGGAGAGGCCATACATCGTGTCATCCTATGGAGAAAGGATTGCATCGTCTTTCGAAGGCCACCGACACCGCGTCACCCGAATCCTCGTCGAAGTCCGCCACCAAGTCAGCAGACTCCCGCTCCTCCAAGTCGACCAACGCGTGAGGCCACTACTCCTCCTCCTCCAAGTCCAGCAAAGCGTCAGGCCACTCCTCCTCCTCCAAGTCCGGCACAACGTCAGACATCCACTCCTCCAAGTCCGGCACAACCTCAGACCACTCCTCCTCCAAGTCCGGCACAGCTTTAGGCCACTCCTCCTCGTCCAACTCAGCCCCGTCAGCCGTTTCCGTCGCCTCAGCAATCGCAGAAGAGACACCCCGCAGCTATGGTGCATAGCGGTACGAGTCGAGGTCGTAGTACATGAAGTACAGACGGAGGCAAGCGATATAAATATGGTCCAAGCAGCCTCGCGCCTCTTCCGCAGAGGCCTTATGACAAGTCCGATGAGGAAAACGCAGCCATATCGAAGGCCGAGGTGGAAGCCCATTTTGCACCGAAACCGCCACCGCCGCCAAGGGAGAAAGTGCCTCAGGAAATGATTGGCCACTTCATTCGAATGTCTCAACCACCACCTCTGAAGCCTGTTGACACAGACTATGAGCGCCACATCAGGAAGTTAAATCGAGCACGTATACAGAGGGAGGCGAGCTCGAGCTCGAGCAAACAACAAGCAGCTGTCAAAAAATGCGGGAAAACCGTTCCCCAGCTGGGAGAACAGGCGGCGCAATCAATCCCCCCGCTTGTTGTGCCAACAACACATACGCGCGCCCAATATTATTGTGGGCAAACCGTTAACGTTCCCCAGCTGGGCGATGTGGTAATAACCGATGATCATATAATGCATGCTGAAATGCTCAAGATCACTATTGGATAACTCCTCGAGATCGAGCCCATGTCTTCGCTTAGAGAGGAGGAAATAAAACGGAAATATGTCCGGGGCCAACCTTTGGTAGAGCCAGACGAGGTCAAGAAGCTCCCAACGAGAATGTATGAATTGCATCAATGGTACATGAACATTGTAAAGATTTCCAATCGAGAGTCCCTCATGGTGAATGTCAAGAAGGATCATTACTACCATGAGAAAGCTGTGTCCGTTGAGTATTCTGAACTGTTTCAGTTATACAATCAAGACACACTCGACAAATCTATCGTCAGTTGCTATTGTCTGTAAGTGATTTCTTTCTGTAATTTAAGTCTCTCAAGCTAGCTGTAGTGATCCTTTTGATCAATCATTACCTGTAATTATCCTCACTATATTCTTTTCTATGGTATTATGCAGGATGAAGATTTATGAAATGACAAAAGGTGGACGCTATGGCATTGGGTTCATTGACCCAAACACCGTTAATGAATACACATGGAAAATAGATGCATATCATGAAAAGCATGTAGAGGACAGCATGCTAGAGTTCTTGAAGCGCCTCAAATACAATGAAGATATACTACTTCCTTACAACTTCCAGTGAGTCACATTGTCTTGTACTACAAATTCTCTGTTTTTGCCTACTAGCTAGCTACATGTTTTTGCTTACATATGCCCGCTTAATTAAGACATGAAAACGTGTGTGCATGCAGATTTCACTGGATCTTGTGTATCATTAAAGTTGACGCCGGAACAGTTGAAATACTGGACTCACTACTCAAACTAAAAGCTGACTACAACATCTTGTATGGGATAGTCAACAGGTAATTTCAATCATTATTAACTATATATCTCGGCCTATTTAGTTCGTCATTTCCTGATATGAACTATTTAATAACCCCTTTATTCATTTTCTTTGTCGGCGGGCAGGGCTTGGGCAAGGTTCATCAGCGTCACGGAAGGCGAATGGAAACAAAACCTGAAATGGTTTCGACCCATGGTAAAGTAATTAAGTAGTACTAGCTATCTAGCTAGCTGCCATCTCTTTAATTATCATGCTTGATTAATTATTATCTGATCAAATTCCATTCTCGTAAAGGCCATTAAGCAAGCACAGGGGACTGGTCTGTGAGCATTCCGCGTTTGCGAGAACATTCGCATGATCACGTCCGAAACGAGCAGATGTCGAAGACAGGAATGGGTACGTTTGTGAGAACACTATTCACAATTTTTACACCATTATCGATATCTAGTCACACAACTAATGCACATGCATATTGATCTCCTTCTTAACAGTTCACAGAGGTGCGGGACAAGCTCCTAGATACGGAGCGCGTACAAGCACTTCAAGAGGAAATAGCGGGATTTTTGCTCGACCAGGTCATAAATCCGAAGGGAGAATACTGTTACCCGCTACCGCCCCCATGAACCACTTCCAATTGTCATCGTGCTCCGAAGGCACCAATTAGGCTAATGCCACTGGCTACAAAGGCAACATGTAGGAGAAATTGTATATAGCTATACATGTGTGTATGTGTGAATTAATATGGTGGTTTGTGAGACATTTGATGATATATATATATATATATATATATATATATATATATATATATATATATATATATATATATATATATATATGCATAACGTGTACAATGTGTAGTAACGTACAATACCAGCAAACAAAAAAGAATTAAAATGGAAAACACAAAATTAAATGAAAAAGAAATCATAAAACCAAAAAAAACCAAACCTTGTAGTACCGGTTGGTGTTACCAACCGTTACTAAAGGGCTCCCGCCCCCCGGAGCTGGCTCGTGCCACGTGGTTGCCCTTTAGCACCGGTTCGTGCTGAACCGGTACTAAAGGGGGGGCTTTAGTGCCCACACTTTAGTGCCGGTTATGGAACCGGCACTAAAGGGCCTTACGAACCGGTGCTATTGCCCGGTTCTGCACTAGTGTTGACCGCTGTCCAGTGATCCACCCCTGGATTACTTTGGTACCTCCCTGCTAAACTAATAGCAAGCCACACATAAGGTCTGGTACACAACATCGCATACATGATAGAACCTATGGCTGAAGCATAGGGAATGCCTGCCATTTTCTCTCTATCTTCTGTAGTGGTCGGGCATTGAGTCTGACTCAACTTCACACCTTGTAACACATGCAAGAACCCTTTCTTTGCTTGATCCATTTTGAACTTCTTCAAAACTTTATCAAGGTATGTGCTTTGTGAAAGTCCAATTAAGAGTCTTGATCTATCTCTATAGATCTTGATGCCCAATATATAAGCAGCTTCACCGAGGTCTTTCATTGAAAAATTCTTATTCAAGTATCCTTTTATGCCATTTAGAAATTTAGTATAATATCTGATCAACAATATGTCATCTACATATAATATCAGAAATGGTATAGAGCTCCTACTCACTTTCTTGTAAATACAGGCTTCTCCAAAAGTCTGTATAAAACCATATGCTTTGATCACACTATCAAAGCGTACATTCTAACTCCAAGATGCTTGCACCAGTCCATAAATGGATCACTGGAGCTTGCACACTTTGTTAGCACCTTTAGGATCGACAAAACCTTCTGGTTGCATCATATACAACTCTTCTTTAAGATATCCATTAAGGAATGCAGTTTTGACATCCATTTGCCAAATTTCATAATCATAAAATGTGGCAATTGCTAACATGATTCGGACAGACTTAAGCATCGCTACAGGTGAGAAGGTCTCATCGTAGTCAACTCCTTGAACTTGTCGAAAACCTTTCGCAACAAGTCGAGCTTTGTAGACAGTAACATTACCGTCAACGTCAGCCTTCTTCTTGAAGATCCATTTATTCTCTATGGCTTACGGATCATCAGGCAAGTCAACCAAAGTCCAAACTTTGCTCTCATACATGGATCCCATCTCAGATTTCATGGCCTCAAGCCATTTTGCGGAATCCGGGCTCATCATCGCTTCCTCATAGTTTGTAGGTTCATCATGGTCAAGTAACCTGACTTCCAGAACAGGATTACCGTACCACTCTGGTGCTGATCTTACTCTAGTTGACCTAGGAGGTTTGGTAGTAACTTGATCAGAAGTTTCATGATCATCATCATTAGCTTCCTCACTTACTGGTGTAGGAATCACTGGAACTGATTTATGTGATGAACTACTTTCCAATAAGAGAGTAGGTACAATTACCTCGTCAAGTTCTACTTTCCTCCCACTCACTTCTTTCGAGAGAAACTCCTTCTCTAGAAAGGATCCATTCTTAGCAACGAATATTTTTCCTTCGGATCTGTGATAGAAGGTGTACCCAACAGTCTCCTTTGGGTATCCTATGAAGGCACATTTCTCCGATTTGGGTTCAAGCTTATCAGGTTGAAGCTTTTTCACATAAGCATAGCAGCCCCAAACTTTAAGAAACGACAACTTGGGTTCCTTGCCAAACCACAGTTCATAAGGTTTCATCTCAACAGATTTAGATGGTGCCCTATTTAACGTGAATGTGAAAGCACAAGTGCTCTCCAGGTGGTTTTGGTAATTAATGTCAACATATCTCTTGTTGGACTAATACTTTTATCTAGTATATTTCAGATTAGTTCAACAATGGAGTGGCATGGACTAAAGGTTGTGGGAACTCCTTCAAGACGCTAAGGACAAAGGATTGGCTAAAGCTTCAAGCTCAAGACTCTTCATTTTACACTTTTAGTGATCCAAGATCACATTGAGTCCATAGGAAAAGCCAATACTATTAAGAAGGGATGAGGTGTTGCTTAATGAGCCTTTTGCTCCATGTGCTTGATGATATGCTCCAAAACCCTCAGCTACTTTCCCACTTCCACATATGACCTAAACCCAAAGTCAAACTCGGACCTACCGATTCTTTCTATCCGGCGCCACCGAGTTTCACATGTCATAAGCCATTGCCAAACCCTAGCAAATCGGTTCTACCGATAGGGATCTCGGTCTCACCGAGATGAGATTGCAATCTCACTGTGTATGTCCATTGTCAAAATCGGTCTCACCGAGTTTAGGCAATCGGTCCCACCGAGATTGCAATGTAAACTCTCTGTTTCCCTTTTGTAACTTTTCGGTCTCACCGAAAGAGCAAATCGGTCCCACCGAGTTTACCTCACCAACTCTCTGGTTAGCTAATTACCAAATCGGTCTCACCGAGTTTGTGTAATCGGTCTCACCGAGATTACGTTATGCCCTAACCCTAACCATATCGGTCCTACCGAGTTGCATGTCAGTCCCACCAAAAATCTCTAACGGTCACTAGGTTTGCTATTTCGGTCCAACCGAGTTTGTTGATTCGGTCCCACCGAGATTGGTAAATTGTGTGTAACGGTTGGATTTTGTGTGGAGGCTATATATACCCCTCCACCTCCTCTTCATTTGTGGAGAGAGCCATCAGAACACATCTACACTTCCAACTCATATGTTCTGAGAGAGAACTTCCTACCCTTGTGTTGAGGTCAAGATATTCCATTCCTACCATATGAATCTTGATCTCTAGCCTTCCCCAAGTTGCTTTCCACTCAAATCTTCTTTCCACCAAATCCAAATCCTATGAGAGAGAGTTGAGTGTTGGGGAGACTATCATTTGAAGCACAAGAGCAAGGAGTTCATCATCAACACACCATTTGTTACTTCTTGGAGAGTGGTGTCTCCTAGATTGGCTAGGTGTCACTTGGGAGCCTCCGACAAGATTGTGGAGTTGAACCAAGGAGTTTGTAAGGGCAAGGAGATCGCCTACTTCGTGAAGATCTACCGCTAGTGAGGCAAGTCCTTCGTGGGCTATGGCCATGGTGGGATAGACAAGGTTGCTTCTTCGTGGACCCTTTGTGGGTGGAGCCCTCCATGGACTCGCGCAACCGTTACCCTTCGTGGGTTGAAGCCTCCATCAACGTGGATGTAGGATAGCACCACCTATCCGAACCACACCAAAAACATCCGTGTCTCCAATTGCGTTTGAATTCTCCAAACCCTTCCCTTTACATTCTTGCAAGTTGCATGCTTTACATTCCGCTGCTTATATACTCTCTGCATGCTTGCTTGATATGTATTGTGTATGTTGAAATTGTGCCTAAAACTCCACTCAAACCGAAAAAGTTTAAAAACTGCAAATTTAGCACTAAGTGTCTAATCACCCCCTGTAACGCCCCAGACACACCCGCCGGTGGTCGTTACTCCTGGCGGGATCTGGACTGGCCCCACAGATCAATACTAGTCTTTTCTGCGCACTTTGTCCTCACTCGTGCGCACCCGGGAGCAACTTCCCGGTCGGTCACCCATCCTGACACTACTCCAAGCTGAGCACGCTTAACTTTGGAGTTCTGTCCGAATGGGCTCCCGGAAAAGAAGGAATTCCTTATTGATATGAGTAGTCTATCATCCCTAATAAGCCAGGCTATCACATACACCCCCACTCAGAGGAACCGACGTCCTCGTCGGGCCACAGGAACGTTCCCTCTTGGCACAAACGTCTGTGCTTCCAGTCCGGTACATGTGCCATGCCGGGTGCCACGACGGGTCACAAACATCATGAACAACATGACCACGCACCTGTCCGCAACCATCCGTGTAACCGCGAGAACCTGGCTCTGATACCAACTTGTAACGCCCCGGACACACCCGCCGGTGGTCGTTACTCCTGGCGGGATCTAGACTGGCCCCACAGATCAATACTAGTCTTTTCTGCGCACTTTGTCCTCACTCGTGCGCACCCGGGAGCAACTTCCCGGTCGGTCACCCATCCTGACACTACTCCAAGCTGAGCACGCTTAACTTTGGAGTTCTGTCCGAATGGGCTCCCGGAAAAGAAGGAATTCCTTATTGATATGAGTAGTCTATCATCCCTAATAAGCCAGGCTATCACACCCCCCTCTAGACACACTTACTTCTAGATCCTACAGAATGCAGCCGTCTCTAAAGCATAACCCCAAAATGATAGCGGTAAATCAGTAAGAGCCATCATAGATCACACCATATCTAATAAAGTACGATTACGATGTTCGGACACACCATTACGATGTGGTGTTCCGGGCGTGAGTTGCGAAACTATTCCACAATGTTTCAAATGAAGACCAAACTCGTAACTCAAATATTCTCCTCCATGATCAGATCGTAGAAACTTCATTTTCTTGTTACGATGATTTTCCACTTCACTCTGAAATTCTTTGAACTTTTCAAATGTTTCAGACTTATGTTTCATCAAGTAGATATATCCATATCTGTCCAAATCATCTGTGAAGGTTAGAAAATAACAATACATCAGTATGTATTATTTCCAACAAGTCTGTTGCTCGCTCCATTGTTTCGGAGAATGGAGTCTTAGTCATCTTGCCCATGAGGCATGATTCGCAAGCATTAAGTGATTCAAAATCAAGTGATTCCAAAAGCCCGTCGGAATGGAGTTTCTTCATGCGCTTTACACCAATATGACCTAAACGGTAGTGCCACAAATAAGTTGCACTATCATTATTAAACTTTAATCTTTTGGCTTCAATACTATGAACATGTGTATTACTACTATCAAGATTTAGTAAAAAAATAGACTACTCATCAAGGGTGCATAACCATAAAAGATATTATTCATATAAATAGAACAATCATTATTCTCTGATTTAAATGAATAACCGTCTCGCATCAAACAAGATCCAGATATAATGTTCATGCTTAAAGCTGGCACCAAATAACAATTATTCAGGTCTAAAGCTAATCCCGAAGGTAGATGTAGAGGTAGCGTGCCGACGGCGATCACATCGACTTTGGAACCATTTCCCACGCGCACCGACACCTCGTCCTTACCCAATCTTCGCTTAATCCATAGCCCCTGTTTCGAGTTGTAAATGTTAGCAAAGAACCAGTATCAAATACCCAGGTGCTACTGCGAGCATTAGTAAGGTACACATCAATAACATGTATATCACATATACCTTTCACTTTGCCATCCTTCTTCTCCGCCAAATACTTGGGGCAGTTCCGCTTCGAGTGACCAGTCCCTTTTCAGTAGAAGCACCTAGTCTCAGGCTTAGGTCCAGACTTGGGCTTCTTCACTTGAGCAGCAACTTGCTTGCCGTTCTTCTTGAAGTTCCCCTTCTTCCCTTTACCCTTTTTCTTGAAACTGGTGGTCTTGTTGACCATCAACACTTGATGCTCCTTCTTGATTTCTACCTCCGCAGCTTTCAGCATTGCGAAGAGCTCGAGAATCGTCTTATCCATCCCTTGCATATTATAGTTCATCACGAAGCTTTTGTAGCTTGGTGGCAGTGATTGAAGAACTCTTTCAATGACACTATCAACTGGAAGATTAACTCCCAGCCGAGTTAAGTGATTGTGGTACCCAGATATTCTGAGTATATGTTCACTGACAGAACTATTCTCCTCCATCTTGCAGCTGTAGAAATTATTGGAGACTTCATATCTCTCAATCCGGGCATTTGCTTGAAATATTAACTTCAACTCCTAGAACATATCAGGGAGAGCATTGTCAGCACGACGGCGTGATGACGGTGATGATGAAGTTACCGACGCAGGCTTAACCCAAGTACTGCAATGATATGACCGAGGTGGAAATCTGTGGAGGGGGCACCGCACACGGCTAAGAGATCAACTTGTGTCTATGGGGTGCCCCCCTCCCCCGTATATAAAGGAGGGGAGGAGGAGGCCGGCCGGCCCTAGGGGGCGCGCCAAGGGAGGAGGAATCCTCCTCCTAGTATGTGACGCCCCCGATTCAATCGTACACTAATCATACACGCAAACGTGTACGATCAAGATCAGGGACTCATGGGAAGATATCACAACACAACCCTACAAATAAAATAAGTCATACAAGCATCATATTACAAGCCAGGGACCTCGAGGGCTCGAATACAAGTGCTCGATCATAGACGAGTCAGCGGAAGCAACAATATCTGAGTACAGACATAAGTTAAACAAGTTTGCCTTAAGAAGGCTAGCACAAACTGGGATACAGATCGAAAGAGGCGCAGGCCTCCTGCCTGGGATCCTCCTAACTACTCCTGGTCGTCGTCAGCGGGCTGCACGTAGTAGTAGGCACCTCCAGTGTAGTAGGAGTCGTCGTCGATGGTGGCGTCTGGCTCCTGGGCTCCGGCACCTGGTTGCGACAACCAGGTAGAAGGGAAAGGGGGGAAAGAGGGAGAAAATAAACCGTGAGTACTCATCCAAAGTACTCGCAAGGAAGGATCTACACTACATATGCATGGGTATATGTGTAAAGGGCCATATCGGTGTACTGAACTGTAGAATGCCAGAATAAGAGGGGCATAACTAATCATGTCTAAGACTATGCTTCTGGCAGCCTCCGTCTTGCAGCATGTAGAACAGAGTAGATGGTAAGTTCACCGAGGAGCATCGCATAGCATAATCCTACTCGGCGATCCCCTCCTCTCGTCGCCCTGTTAGAGAGCGATCAGCGGGTTGTATCTAGCACTTGGAAGGGTGTGTTTTATTAAGCATCCGGTTCTAGTTGTCATAAGGTCAAGGTACAACTCCAAGTCGTCCTTTTACCGATGATCACGGCTATCTGAATAGATAAACTTCCCTGTAGGGGTGCACCACATTTCCCAACACGCTCGATCCCATTTGGTCAGACACACTTTCCTGGGTCATGCCCGGCCTCGGAAGATCAACACGTCGTAGCCCCACCTAGGCACAACAGAGAGGTCAGCACGCCGATCTAAACCTAAGCGCTCAGGGGTCTGGGCCCATCGCCCTTAGCACACCTGCACGTTGCGAACGCGGCCAGAAGTAGAACTAGCCCCCTTAATACAAGAGCAGGCTTACGTTCCAATCCGGCGTGCACCGCTCAGTCACTGACGTCACGAAGGCTTCGGCTGATACCGCGACGCCGAGTGCCCATAACTGTTCCCGCGTAGTTGGTTAGTGCGTATATGCCAGTGGCCATACTCAGATCAAATACCAAGATCTCGTTAAGCATGTTAAGTATCCGCGAATGTCGACCAGGGCCAGGCCCACCTCTCTGCTAGGTGGTCTCCACCTGCCCTGTCGCTCCGCCACAAAATAACAGTCGGGAGCCGTCGGGAACCCAGGCCCACCTCTACCGGGATGGAGCCACCTGCCCCTTCAGCCCCCATCTCCGAACAGTATCATAAGTAATGTAACAGTATAAAGTATATAGCATATGCCCGTGATCACCTCCCGAACTGATCATGACCCAGTAGTATAGCATGGCAGACGGACAAGGGTGTAGGGCCACTAATGGAACAATAGCATCCTATACTAAGCATTAGGATAGCAGGTAAGGGTAACAACTGTAGCAACAATGACAGGCTATGCATCAGAATATGATTAACCGAAAGCAGTAACATGCTACACTACTCTAATGCAAGCAGTATAGAGAAGGAATAGGCGATATCTAGTGATCAAGGGGGGGGGGTTGCCTGGTTGCTCTGGCAAGAGAGATGGGTCGTCAACACCATAGTCATACTGGGTAGCAGCGGCGTCGGTCTCGGTGTCTATCGAGAGAAGAGGGGGAAGAAACAATAAATATTAAGCAAACAGATGCATAGTGATGCATGACATGACAAGTATCGGTGCTAGGGGTGCCCTAACGCGGTATGAGGTGATACCGGTGAAGGGGGGAAACATCCGGAAAAGTATCCCTGGTGTTTCGTGTTTTCGGTCAGATGAAACAGAGGGGGAAAGTTGCGACTTCGATAAGTTAGGGATGTGTGGCGGACGAACGGGCTGCATATTCAGATTCGTCTCGTCGTTCTGAGCAACTTTCATGTACAAAGTTTTTCCATCCGAGCTACAGTTTATTTTATACTGATTTTAAAATATTTAAACCATTTTTAGCATTTATCTAATTATTTTAATTCGAAATTTTGATTTATGACATCAGCATGATGTCATGCTGACGTGAGCAGTTAACAGGTGTTGACTGGGTCAATCTGACGGTGGGTCCCGCATGTCATAGACTCATAG
Source organism: Aegilops umbellulata (assembly GCA_032464435.1). Lineage (NCBI taxonomy): Eukaryota > Viridiplantae > Streptophyta > Magnoliopsida > Poales > Poaceae > Aegilops > Aegilops umbellulata. The sequence continues at coordinate 68,476,622 of CP136057.1, forward strand.
TAATTGAACAGGGCTAATTAGCTTTAACTAAATGATTACGTTAATCTAATCTGATTTAATTAAGTTAATTAATTAACATTTTAATTATTATATTTATTATTTACTTATTAATTTATTTTTTTGTTAAAAACGTTCTGGTCGTGGGGCCCCCCTGTCATAGGCACAGGGGGCCTTAACAGGTTTTAGGCGCTGGGGCGACGGTTGTCGCCCGAACGGGCGCGGTTGTGGGCACCGGGTCGCCTGGACCCGGGCGCGCTGTCTTGCCGGCAGCCATGGTGGGGCACGACGCCGGCCGTGGAAGGGAGCGGGCCACGGCAGATGCGGCAGCAGGGGTGGTAGCTGGGGCGGCCGGAGGCGGGACGGAGAGGGCTGGCGAGAGCGGCGACAGTGGGCGCGAGGTGAGCGCGGCCACAGCGCCGGCAGCCTAGGAGGCACGGGGGGGGGGGGACAGGGTCAGGCCAGTGCAGCGATGACCGAAGAAAGCCCTGGCAGCGGCGGGCGGAGAGGGGGCGCCGTAGAGCAGTGGCTGCGGTAGCAGCGTACCCGCGCGCGTGGTGGAGAGGCTCGACCTGGCGCGCAGGCGGACGACCAGGGACGCGGGCGCCAGCATGGGCTGCACGAGCAGGGCGGCGCCAACAACCACGGCGCTGGCGAGGCCGTCGGGCGGGCACGGTCGGCAATGGAGTTGAGCAAGGAGGGGTGGCGTGGTCGTGCGGCTGCAGGTGCGGCGAGCGGAGCTGGCGTGGGGGCGTGTCTGGGCGCGGCAAGCGGGAAGTAGCAGCGGGGGTCCTCACCGGGATTCGTAGGGCAAGGGGCAGTGGGGCACGGGGAGCGACTCGGGGAGGAGGACGAGGATGACAGGGAAGTCCGGCGACGCGGCGTGGGCTCCTGGCGGCGATGGGCGACGGCGACGGTGGCCTCCTCCTCTCGATCCCGATCCAATCGGGGGAGAGGGGGAGGAGATATTTTGCGGGAGAGGAGTGGGGGGTGTCAGTGGCTAGTGGGGTGGAGTGGGGGAGGTTATGGCGGCGGGGTGGGCCGGCCTGGCGGATCGGTGGATTGAGGCCCAAGGGGGGCGCGGTGGCCAGCTGGGCCAGTCGGCCCAGTTGAGGGGGCGGGCTTTTTTTATATTTTGCATTTTCTTTTATTTATTTCTTTACTGTTTTGTTCCATTTTAAGTATTTAGGCATTTTCTAAAAAGGAGTTCTCTTCACTATAACTACCTAAGTGATATTAGGCACTACCCGAACATTTTTGTTATAACTTTTGAAAATTTTATTGTTCACATTAATTTGAATTTGATTTTTGAAACGGTTTCAAATTAACCCGAGATTAACTACAGTGACTGAGGTGATGTGGCATCATTAGCAGGGAATTACTGTAGTCTAATTATCTGGGCATCACAATTCTCCTCCACTACAAGAAATCTCGTCCCGAGATTTAAGAGATGGAGTACGGGGGAAGTTCTGGTTATGAAATTCTAATGGATCTTCTCGACCTTGGTTGCTCTTCTCGAAGAGGTCAATCCATTACGTTGATGACTTCATTTCTATGCTTCGGGTCATCATGACAAAGTCGACATCGTTTCTTCGGGAAGTCCATCGTACTTACGAAAGAATAAAGGGTGGGTATTCTGGGAGAACAGACCTCTGCAAGCTTGACTAGCTGGTCGATAACATAGGGGAAGGTGGCGGAAAGTAGCTCTCGAATTTAAACTTATGGAAATATCGCGAGCAAGGTAAGAAGGTGCAATAAGAAGTTTCAAGCAGATAGGAATTCGTTCATTGCCTGAAACAAGGTGTGAAAGGGGTTTAGGGCAATGGGAATAAGTATTGCGTCTGATTCCAGAATAGATCACTAGGCGTGTGGACCGTGAACTACATACGAAGTCAAGCGCGAGGAATAACTTTTGAAACCGGGGGGTGTACAAGAGAGTCAGGTTTCGATCCTGTGGAACTGTGGGTTATGGGCCCACTAGGTGGGTTAAAAGCAGGGAAGGCGTAGATGTCTTGCGTGATCATGAAAGCAAGGCATGTCAGAGGGTAGCTTGTCGATTATGTCGGCAACAACGTCGGTACCAACAGCGAGGGATGAAGAGAACCACTTTCCTGCTCGTTGAACGAGGCGGACCAATAGGCAAAGTTCTCGTTCATCGGTGGCTACCAGAATGTCATCAACAATAGTAATAGGGTCTTGCTGACATAATTGTACAACGAGGTGTTTACATAAGCAGGGAAATATTACTGCTTATATAATATAGATCACAAGAAGGTTTAAACAAACCAACAGAAATGGAAAAGTGGTTATCAGGTTTAAACAGAACAACGGAAAGGGAAATGTGTTTAAACACATATTTCAGGGGTATATCCTTCCAAGGACAAGCAGAGCATGATATCCTAGGCATGATGTAATGTAGAAAATTCTTTAGGAAAGGGGAGAGAAATTTCATGACATTACCCATGCAACGGTGTTTCGATAATTGAGCAAGTAACATTTAGCATTAGGCTTCAAATGTTCTTGTTGAAAATCGGAGCACCACAGACATGCTTCGAGATAGTATTGACAAGGTCTTCAAGCAAAGGTCAGACTTTGGATACACAAAGGATCCATCACGATAAACTTATTAACAAGGCATTCAATTTCCTCACGGGGAAAAATGGCTAACCTTGTTAAGAAGGAAACTATAACACTAGGTCCTCCGGTCAGGTGTGCAAGGCATGACATCACCTTACCAGGTGATATAAAGACCAATGTTATGACTCTTGGAAAATGTTCCAACCATCATATCTGACCGAGATTCAGATCTGATTGGTGTCAAGATACCTCAGACTCAGGGAATGAACTACGGGAGTGAGTTCCGAAACGAGAGTTCATCATTAAACTAAGGAGAGGATGAGGAGGTGGCTGATGGACTCAGCGACAACTCATCGAGATTTCCAAAAAGATGGATTTCCACAATTACGTGAACAAGGAGATATCATTTGTCAGATCAAATGATATAATGATTTAAGCTCGAGGAAAAACATACATATTTAAACATTGGTTGAAAGTTGCACCCGAAATATGGGCTCGATAACACGATCAATGTTAGAATGGTGATTCGATAACCATTGGTCTAAGAATGAACTGTCGATCATTAACTTCAGAGCATTAGGGTTGCCAGAAGTACAGAATCCAAATAGCACCATTCACTTGTTGGTCCCCCGGTTAGAACCAACACGGGAACCAAGAAAGAATGGTGATGGTGAGAAGTATCACTATACCAAGACTTTTTAAGAGGTGGTGAAATTCTCACAACATTGATGACATAAGAGATGTTAATGTTCCGAGTAAATAAGAACAATTGCTGGATGGCAGGGAACTCAAGGTATAACATGAACAAGCTGTGTTGGTGGGAAGGCAATAAAGTGGTCGGTGATAATAAAATTCATCGAGGGCAAGGATGGTATTTCTCATCATGAATTCAATTGATATCCAGGAAGGAGTCAAGATGTTGATGATGATCATGACAAATTTTGTCGAGAGTCTCCACGAAGATGTAATAGATCGGCGATGACATCAAGTCAATGGAATGATGAAGCGAAAGGTTAATGGAACCAAGGGTACGACACAAACTCCAGAGCAAGCTTGCTGTCCAAAGCGAAATGATATGATGAGGAAAGATCATCGTAAGCTTAGCTCATCGTCAAAAAAAATTGTGCTCTCAGAAGGACCAGGTAGCATAGTTAAATCAGCACGACAAGGATATAGCCAAACAGGCTAGGAATGACGTGATTGAGTTCAAACTCGTAAGTAATGAAGGTTACCAAGAGTTGCTTAATCGCAATGCGGACTCGAGTCAGTTATTGGTGTCTTTGAGTGTTTAATAACTCAAAGCCCGTGAAAAATTGGAATCAATGAGAATGTAGCACTTGATGAAGAACTCAAAAGAAGTTATGCAGTTCCGTGATAATCTTAAGATACCAGGGGGGTAATACTCGACGAAAGATCAAAGTAAAGGTTAGAATGGTGTGTTGATCCACAGAAGACAAGTGCTTAAACTTGCCTGGGAAATGGGATCTAAGAAGAACATATGGTCAAAACCACGATTGCAAAGGATCAATTCACCGATACCAAAGGATGTTATATCAAGGAAATAGTTATTACTACAAGAAGCTTCCATGATAAGTTCCACATCGGGTCCATGGGCATGAACACAAAGTTCAAGGTCGACTCCCACTTCTCCAATGCACAACCTTTCATTCACTTCTCACGTTCGATGAAGTTGTAGTGTTGAAATTTTATCTGGCAAAATACCAGAAGAGTATGGCTCGTGAAACTTCCGAGTTCACACATATAAAGGAAGGCATAGGTTCAACCCACCGGGGCATCGTGGAAACATATACCACAAGCTTCAATAGTAAATATCACCAGCTCGAAAGCAGAGCAAGGTTGAGAAAGTAGAGGATACAATTTACCAAAGACATTATGTATCCATGGAAAGGCTCACAAGGTTATTTGAATATGGAGGACACTGGCGGATAATAATCCAACAAGAGGTCTGGTGGTCTACAACAGAGCTGATGTGAGTGTCGGTACTCTATCAAAGGAAGAAGGAATGCAAGTGCATCAAATTATAGAAACAACTGACTAACTCAAAGCTCAAATGCAAACGAATTATGAATTTCAAGACAAGGGATCAGAAGCAATGCTCTGATTAGGTATGGATAAGTTGAATAGCCTTAGGGGTACAATCGACGGCAATTTGATTGGTCGAGAACCAGCTCATGTTTAAAATGACGTCCGAGCCGGAAAGATAATTTAAAAGTATCAACTGACGATTGCGTGCATTCGCACTCATGTTGAATCAATAGGATCAAAATGACGGTGCCTAAGGATACTAACGAATATTGCCAGACATATGGAAAGCATCCACAATGCAAGCAGACAAGTATTGCAGAGCAATAAGCTACTAAGGATTTCTAGAGGATTGAATAGTATTTCGAAGACCATTGTGAAACACATGAACAACTGGGGGATGAGCGAATACTCGATAAGGACGGGAAATTATCCGTAGGGGTATTTATGTGGCAAAGAACTGCAAGGCAGTAGGCACAAAATATTCTCGGAACAATAAAGAGGATTTTAGGGTATCTTGTAATAACAAGATCAACTGGGAATAAAATTAAGAACGAAAAGTGTATGTATTTATCCATAGGGATATTTCAGTGGTAGGGAATTGCAAAAGCAACGGGGACAAAGTCTCGAAAGAGTATTGGAGAGTAACTTCGAAATCTTCTGGTGCAGCCGGCGATCATCTGGACTGAAGGGGATCTCTGGGAGAAAGTGTTTTCGAGAACCTAAAGTTAGATTTTAAAAATCATTTAACCCAAATAGAAGAGATATCAGAGTCCCAGAGTATAGGCGAGGAATAAAAGATACTAATACCACCCAATGGCGACGTGGGCCCGTAAGCCACACAGCCAAGTTAGTAATACATTTTTCTCAGGCTAGACTCAACTTCGGCCAAGGAGTTGGAAAGGGGGATTCCTACAGGCAGTCGGCTCTGATACCAACTTGTGACGCCCCCGATTCAATCATACACTAATCATACACGCAAACGTGTACGATCAAGATTAGGGACTCACGGGAAGATATCACAACACAACTCTACAAATAAAATAAGTCATACAAGCATCATATTACAAGCCAGGGGCCTCGAGGGCTCGAATACAAGTGCCCGATCATAGACGAGTCAGCGGAAGCAACAATATCTAAGTACAAACATAAGTTAAACAAGTTTGCCTTAAGAAGGCTAGCACAAACTGGGATACAGATCGAAAGAGGCGCAGGCCTCCTGCCTGTGATCCTCCTAAGTACTCCTGGTCATCGTCAGCGGGCTGCACGTAGTAGTAGGCACCTCCTGTGTAATAGGAGTCATCGTCGACGGTGGCGTCTGGCTCCTGGGCTCCGGCATCTGGTTGCGACAACCAGGTAGAAGGGAAAGGGGAAAAGAGGGAGAAAAGCAACCGTGAGTACTCATCCAAAGTACTCGCAAGCAAGGATCTACACGACATATGCATGGGTATATGTGTAAAGGGCCATATCGGTGAACTGAACTGCAGAATGCCAGAATAAGAGGGGGATAACTAATCATGTCGAAGACTACGCTTCTAGCAGCCTCCATCTTGCAGCATGTAGAACAGAGTAGATGGTAAGTTCACCAAGTAGCATCGCATAGCATAATCCTACCCGGCGATCCCCTCCTCGTCGCCCTGTTAGAGAGCGATCACCGGGTTGTATCTAGCACTTGGAAGGGTGTGTTTTATTAAGCATCCGGTTCTAGTTGTCATAAGGTCAAGGTACAACTCCAAGTCGTCCTGTTACCGAAGATCATGGCTATTCGAATAGATAAACTTCCCTGCAGGGGTGCACCACATTTCCCAACACGCTCGATCCCATTTGGCCGGACACACTTTCCTGGGACATGCTCGGCCTCAGAAGATCAACATGTCGCAGCCCCACCTAGGCACAACAGAGAGGTCAGCACGCTGGTCTAAACCTAAGCGCTCAGGGGTCTGGGCCCATCTCCCTTAGCACACCTGCATGTTGTGAACGCGGACGGAAGCAGAACTATCCCCCTTAATACAAGAGCAGGCTTACGTTCCAATCCGGCGCGCGCCGCTCAATCGCTGATGTCACGAAGGCTTCGGCTGATACCACGACGCCGAGTGCCCATAACTGTTCCCGCGTAGTTGGTTAGTGCGTATAGGCCAGTGGCCAGACTCAGATCAAATACCAAGATATCGTTAAGCATGTTAAGTATCCGCGAATGCTGACCAGGGCCAGGCCCACCTCTCTCCTAGGTGGTCTCAACCTGCCCTGTCGCTCCGCCACAAAGTAACAGTCGGGGGCTGTCGGGAACCCAGGCCCACCTCTACCGGGATGGAGCCACCTGCCCCTTCAGCCCCCATCTCCGAACAATATCATAAGTAATGTAACAGTATAAAGTATATAGCATATGCCCGTGATCACCTCCCGAAGTGATCACGGCCCAGTAGTATAGCATGGCAGACGGACAAGTGTGTAGGGCCACTGATGGAACACAAGCATCCTATACTAAGCATTAGGATAGCAGGTAAGGGTAACAACTGTTGCAACAATGATAGGCTATGTATCAGAATAGGATTAATCGAAAGCAGTAACATGCTACACTACTCTAATGCAAGCAGTATAGAGAAGGAATAGGCGATATCTGGTGATCAAGGGGGGGGGGCTTGCCAGGTTGCCCTGGCAAGAGAGAGGGGTCGTCAACACCGTAGTCGTACTGGGTAGCAGCAGCGTCGGTCTCGGTGTCTAGCGAGAGAATAGGGGGGAAGAAACAATAAATATTAAGCAAACAGATGCATAGCGATGCATGACATGACAAATATCAGTGCTAGGGGTGCCCTAACGCGGTATGAGGTGATACCGGTGAAGGGGGGAAACATCCGGGAAAGCATCCCCGGTGTTTTGCGTTTTCGGTCAGATGAAACAGAGGGAGAAAGTTGTGAGTTCGATAGGTTAGGGATGTGTGGCGGACGAACGAGCTGCATATTCAAATTCATCTCGTCGTTCTGGGCAACTTTCATGTACAAAGTTTTTCCATCCGAGCTACGGTTTATTTTATATTGATTTTAAAAGATTTAAACCATTTTTAGCATTTATCTAATTATTTTAATTCAAAATTTGGATTCATGACATCAGGATGATGTCCTGCTGACGTCAGCAGTCAACAGGTGTAGACTGGGTCAATCTGACGGTGGGTCCCGCATGTCATAGACTCATAGTAATTGAACATGGCTAATTAGCTTTAACTAAATGATTAGGTTAATCTAATCCGATTTAATTAAGTTAATTAATTAATTAATTAATTAATTAACATTTTAATTATTATATTTATTATTTATTTATTTTTTGTTAAAAACGTTCTCGTCGTGGGGCCCCCCTGTCATAGGCACAGGGGGCCTTAACGGATTTTGGGCGCTGGGGCGACGGTTGTCGCCCGAACGGGCGCAGTTGCGGGCGCCGGGTCGCCTGGACCCGGGCGCGCTGTCTTGCCGGCAGCCATGGCGGGGCACGACGCTGGCCATGGAAGGGAGCGGGCCGCGGAGGATGCGGCAGCAGGGGTGGTAGCTGGGGCGGCCGGAGGCGGGACGGAGAGGGCTGGCGAGAGCGGCGACAGTGGGCGCGAGGTGAGCGTGGCCACGACGCCGGCGGCCTAGGAGGCACGGGGGGGGGGGGAACAGGGTCAGGCCGGTGCGGCGGCGACCGTAGAAAGCCCTGACAGCGGCGGGCGGAGAGGGGGCACCGTAGAGCAGCGGCTGCGGCAGCAGCGTACCCGCACGCGTGGGGGGAGGCTCGACCTGGCGCGCAGGCGGACGACCAGGGACGCGGGCGCCGGCAGGGGATGCACGGGCGGGGCGGCGCCAGCAGCCACGGTGCTGGCGAGGCCGTCGGCCGGGCGCGGTCGGCAATGGAGTCGAGCGAGGAGGGGGTGGCACGGTCGTGCGGTTACAGGTGCGGCGAGCGGAGCTGGCGTGGGGGCGCGCCTGGGCGCGGCAAGCGGGAAGCAGCGGCGGGGGTCCTCACTGGGATTCGTAGGGCAAGGGGCAGTGGGGCGCGGGAGCGACTCGGGGAGGAGTACGAGGACGACGGGGAAGTCCGGCGAGGCGGCGTGGGCTCCTGGCAGCGACGGCCGACGGCGTCGGTGGCCTCCTCCTCTCGATCCCGATCCAATCGGGTGAGAGGGGGGAGGAGATATTTTGCGGGAGAGGAGTGGGGGTGTGGGTGGGTAGTGGGGGGAGTGGGGGATGTTATGGCGGCGGGGTGGGCCGGCCTGGCGGCCCGGTGGGTTGAGGCCCAAGGGGGGGCGCGGTGGCCAGCTGGGCCAGTCGGCCCGGTTGAGGGGGGCTTTATCTTTTTTTCTTCTGTTTTGCATTTTGTTTTATTTATTTTTTTACTGTTTTATTCCATTTTAAGTATTTAGGCATTTTCTAAGAAGGAGTTATCTTCACTATAACTACCTAAGTGATATTAGGCACTACCCGAACATTTTGGTTATAAATTTTGAAAATTTTTATTGTTGACATTAATTTGAATTTGAGTTTTGAAATGGTTTCAAATTAACCCGAGATTAACTACAGTGACAGAGGTGACGTGGCATCATTAGCAGGGAATTACTGTAGTCTAATTATCCGGGCGTCACATAGGGACTAGGATTCCTCCTTTCTTAGTCCTACTAGGAGGGGGAAGGAAGGACAGGGAGAGGGAGAGGGAGAGGGAAAGAGGGGTCGCGCCCCCCTCCCCTAGTCCAATTCGGACTCCCTTGGGGGGCACCTCCTGGCTGCTGCCCTCTCTCTCCCCTAAAGCCCACTAAGGGCTCAATAACTTCCAGGGGGGTTCCGGTAACCCTCCGACACTCCGGTTTTATCCGAGATCACCCGAAACCCTTCTAGTGTCCGAACATAGCCGTCCAATATATCAATCTTTATGTCTAGACCATTTCGAGACTCCTCGTCATGTTTGTGATCATATCCGGGACTCCGAACTACCTTCGGTACATCAAAACACATAAACTCATAATATCAATCGTCACCGAACGTTAAGCGTGCGGACCCTACGGGTTCGAGAACTATGTAGACATGACCGAGACTCATCTCCAGTCAATAACCAATAGCGGAACCTCGATGCTCATATTGGTTCCTACATATTCTACGAAGATCTTTATCGGTCAAACCGCATAACAACATACGTTGTTCCCTTTGTCGTCGGTATGTTACTTGCCAAAGATTAGATCATCGGTATCTCAATACCTAGTTCAATCTCATTACCGGCAAGTCTCTTTAATCATTCCATAATGCATCATCCCGTAACTAACTCATTAGTCACATTGCTTGCAAGGCTTATAGTGATGTGTATTACCGAGAGGGCCTAGAGATACCTCTCCGAAACACGGAGTGACAAATCCTAATCTCGATCTATGCCAACCCAACAAACACCATCGGAAACACCTGTAGAGCATATTTATAGTCACCCAGTTACGTTGTGACATTTGATAGCACACTAAGTGTTCCTCCGGTATTTAGGAGTTGCATAATCCCATAGTCATAGGAACATGTATAAGTTATGAAGAAAGCAATAGCAACAAACTAAACGATCATCGTGCTAAGCTAACGGATGGGTCAAGTCAATCACATCATTCTCTAATGATGTGATCCCTTCATCAAATGACAACATTTGTCCATGGCTAGGAAACTTAACCATCTTTGATTAACGAGCTAGCCAAGTAGAGGCAAACTAGTGACACTCTATTGTCTATATATTCACACATGTACTAAGTTTCTGGTTAATACAATTCTAGCATGAATAATAAACATTTGTCATGATATAAGGAAATATAAATAACAACTTTATTATTGCCTCTAGGGCATATTTCCTTCACAGGCATGGCCTTGGAACACCGAAGACCAAAAGGTCGATCGTGAATCATATAGTAGATATGATCAACATAGAGATGTTCACCATTGATGACTACTCCATCTCACGCGATGATCGGACATGGTTTAGTTCATTTGGATCACTTATCATTTACATGACTTGAGGGATGTCTATCTAAGTGGGAGTTCTGAAGTAATTTGATTAATTGAACTTAATTTATCATGAACTTAGTCCTGATAATTTTTGCATATCTATGTTGTAGATCAATGGTGCGCGCTACCGTTCCCTTGAATTTTAATGTGTTTCTAGAGAAAGCTAAGTTGAAAGATGATGGTAGCAACTATACGGACTGGATCCGTAACTTGAGGATTATCTTTATTGTTGCACAGAAGAATTATTTCCTTGATGCGCCGCTAGGTGAAAGGCCTGCTGTAGGAGCAGATGCTGATTTTATGAACATCTGGCAAGCTCGATATGATGACTACTCAATAGTTCAGTGTGCCATGCTTTAAGGCTTAGAATCAGGACTTCAAAGACGTTTTGAACGTCATGGACCATATGAGATGTTCCAGGAGTTGAAGTTAATATTTCAAGCAAATGCCCGAGTTGAGAGATATGAAGTCTCCAACAAGTTTTATAGCTACAAGATGGAGGAGAACAATTGTATCCGTGAAAACATACTCAAAATGTCTGGGTATCATAATCACTTGACTCATCTGGGAGTTTATCTTCCAGATGATAGTGTTATTGACAGAGTTCTTCAATCACTACCACCAAGCTACAAAGGCTTCGTGATGAACTATAATATGCAAGGGATGGACAAGACAATTCCCGAGCTCTTTGCAATGCTCAAAGTTGTGGAGGTAGAAATCAAGAAGGAGCATCAAGTGTTGATGGTTAACAAGACCACTAGTTTCAAGAAAAAGGGCAAGGGAAAGAAGGCAAACTTCAAGAAGAATGGAAAACTAGTTTCCACTCCCGGGAAGATGCCCAAAGTTGGACCCAAGCCTGAAACTGAGTTCTTCTACTACAAAGGGACTGGTCACTGGAAACGGAACTGCCCCAAGTATTGGCGGATAAGAAGGATGGCAAAGGGAACAAAGGTATATTTGATATACATGTTATTCATGTGTACCTTACTAATGCTCGTAGTAGCGCCTGGGTATTTGATACTGGTTCGGTTGCTCATATTTGTAACGCGAAACATGAGCTAGGATTAAACGAAGATTGTCTAAGGACCAGGTGACGATGCGCGTCGGGAATGGTTCCAAGGTCGATGTGATCACCGTCGGCACGCTACCTCTACATCTACCTTAGGGATTAGATTTAGACCTGAATAATTGTTATTTGGTGCCAGCATTGAGCATGAACATTATATCTGGATCTTTTTTAGTGCGAGATGGTTATTGATAACCCACAGGTATAGGGGATTGCAACCGTTTTTGAGGGTAGAGTATTCAACCCAAATTTATTGATTCAACACAAGGGGAGCCAAAGAATATTTTCGAGTATTAGCAGTTGAGTTGTCAATTCAACCACACCTGAAAGATTTAATATCTGTAGCAAAATATTTAGTAGCAAAGTAGTATGGAAGTAACGGTAACGGTGGCAAAAGTAACAGTAATATTTTTTATAGCAATCATAACAGTGGCAATGGAAAAGTAGCTAAGCAAAGATCAATATGTGAAAATCTCGTAGGCAATGGATCAGTGATGGATAATTATGTCGGATGCGATTCCTCATGCAATAGTTTTTTTTGACAGAAAGACTATAAGGGAACCCCCTATAGTATAATTTGTGCAACAACCCCAAATTGGAAGTACCATGCCTTGAACCTGGGTGGGTCGGAAGGCATCAGCCCCTTCCCACCACAAGGCTATGCCTTAGTCTGCTCCTCATGCAATAGTTATAACATAGGGTGACACAGAACTAGCTCCAGTTCATCAATGTAATGTAGGCATCTATTCCGAATATAGTCATACGTGCTTATGGAAAAGAACTTGCATGACATCTTTTGTCCTACCCTCCCGTGGCAGCGGGGTCCTGCTACCTCTTGAGTTTGCGTTGGTTTTCCCTGAAGAGGAGAGGATGATGCAGCAGAGTAGCGTAAGTATTTCCCTCAGTTTTTGAAAACCAAGGTATCAATCCAGTAGGAGGCCACGCTCAAGTCCCTCGTACCTGCACAAAATGATAGCTACTTGCAACCAATGCGATTAGGGGTTGTCAATCCCTTCACGGTCACTTACGAGAGTGAGAACTGATAGATAATGTTTTTTGTATTTTTATATAGAGATGCAAAGTGAAAAGTAAAAGGCAAAGCAAGATTAAAGTGATGGAGATTGATATGATGAGAATAGACCCGGGGGCCATAGGTTTCACTAGTGGCTTCTCTCAAGAGCATAAGTATTCTACGGTGGGTGAACAAATTACTGTTGAGCAATTGGCAGAATTGAGCATAGTTATGAGAATATCTAGGTATGATCATGTATATAGGCATCACGTCCGAGACAAGTAGACCGACTCCTGCCTGCATCTACTACTATTACTCCACTCATCGACCGCTATCCAGCATGCATCTAGAGTATTAAGTTAAAAACAGAGTAACACTTTAAGCAAGATGACATGATGTAGAGAGATAAATTCATGCAATATGAAATAAACCCCATCTTGTTATCCTCGATGGCAATGATGCAATACGTGCCTTGCTGCCCCTTCTGTCACTGGGAAAGGACACCGCAAGATTGAACCCAAAGCTAAGCACTTCTCCCATGGCAAGAAAAACCAATCTAGTAGGCCAAACCAAACTGATAATTCGAAGAGACTTGCAAAGATAACCAATCATACATAAAAGAATTCACAGAAGATTCAAATATTATTCATAGATAGACTTGATCATAAACCCACAATTCATCGGTCTCAACAAACACATCGCACAAATAAGATTACATCGAATAGATCTCCACAAGAGAGGGGGAGAACTTTGTATTGAGATCCAAAAAGAGAGAAGAAGCCATCTAGCTACTAACTATGGACCTGAAGGTCTGAGGTAAAATACTCACACTTCATCGGAGGGGCTATGATGATGTAGAAGCCCTCCGTGATGACGACCCTCTCTGGCGGAGCTCTGGAACAGGCCCCAAGATGGGATCTTGTGGATATAGAAAGTTGCGGCGGTGGAATTAGGTTTTTGGCTCCTGTTCTGGTCATTTGGGGGTACGTAGGTACATATAGGAGGAAGGAGTACGTCGGTGGAACTTTGAGTGGCCCAGAGGCAGGGGGCGCGCCCCCCACCCTCGTGACCGCCTCTTGGCTCCCTTGGAATAGGGTCCAAGTCTCCTGGATCACGTTCGGTGAGAAAATCACGTTCCCAAAGATTTTATTCCGTTTGGACTCCGTTTGATATTCCGTTTCTCCGAAACACTGAAATAGGCAAAAAAAACCCAGCAATTCTGGGATGGGCCTCCGGTTAATAGATAGGCCCTTCATAGAGGGAAGCGGGGATTTGTAGAGGTGCCAGAGCTCGAGTTTTGAAACAGAGATAAATAATATTTTTGAGTGGCATACTTTCATTGTCAACATAACAACTAAGAGATCTCGATATCTTCCATGCTACACACATTATAGGCAGTTCCCAAGCAGAATGGTAAAGTTTTTACTCCCCCACCACCAACAAACATCAATCCATGGCTTGTCTGAAACAACGGCTGCCTCCAACTAACAACAATCCTGGGGGAGTTTTGTTTGCAATTATTTTGATTTTAGCATGGGACTGGGCATCCCGGTTACCAGCCATTTTCTCCTGAATGAGGAGCGGAGTCTACTCCTCGTGAGAATAACCCACCTAGCATGGTAGATATCGACAGCCCTAGTTGATACATGAGTTATTCGAGCATACAAAACAGAATTTCATTTAAAGGTTTAGAGTTTGGCACATACAGATTTACTTGGAACGGCATGTAAATACCGCATATAGGAAGGTATGGTGGACTCATATGGAATAACTTTGGGGTTTACGGAAGCGGATGCAGAAGCAGTATTCCCGCTTAGTACAAGTGAAGGCTAGAAAGAGACTGGGAAGAGACCAACTAGAGAGCGACAACAGTCATGAACATGCATTAAAATTAATCAATACTGAGTGCAAGCATGAGTAGGATATAATTCACCATGAACAAAAATATTGTGGAGGCTATGTTGATTTTGTTTCAACTACATGCGTGAACATGTGCCAAGTCAAGCCACTCGAATCGTTCAAAGGAGGAAACCACCCTACCATAGCACATCACAACCATTTTAATAGCATGTTGGCACGCAAGGTAAACCAATATAAACTCCTACCTAATTAAGCATGGCATGAGCAACCATAATCTCTAATTGTCATTGCTAACATGTTTCATTCATAATAGGCTGAATCAAGAACGATGAACTAATCATATTTACAAAAACAAGATAGGTCAAGTTCATACCAGCTTCTCTCATCTCAATCGGTCCATCATATATCGTCATTATTTCCTTTCACTCGCACGACCAAACGGTGTGGATGATAATAATAGTGCACGTGCATTGGACTAAGTTGGAATACGTAAGCATTTAATACAAGGGAGAAGACAAGGTAATATGGGCTCTTGGTTAAATCAACAATAATGCATATGAGAGCCACTCAACATTTTCATCATGGTCTTCTCCTCTCGACCCCCAAAGAAAAGAAAAGAAATAAAACTATTTACACGGGAAAGCTCCCAACAAGCAAAAGAAAAATGAGAAATCTTTTTGGGTTTTCTTTTAATTACTACTACAGGCATGGAAAGTAAACTAGCTAAAAGCTACAACTAATTTTTTTGATTTTTCTTAAGGTTTTTTCAAACACACAAGAAAAGACTTAGAAAAGAAAATAAACTAGCATGGATAGTACAATGAAAAAGTATGAGCACCGACAACTAGAATGAGTGTGTGAACATGAATGTAATGTCGGTGAGAAATACGCACTCCCCCAAGCTTAGGCTTTTGGCCTAAGTTGGTCTATGGCCACGGCTCAAAGCTACCCTCTCTGGTGTACGGAGTAGTGTCCTCTGGGTGCCACTGGTTGGCGATCTCCTCCGGATCCCACTGATAAACAGACTGTTGATATGGGTCTAGTGGTGGCTCTGGCTTTGGCTCTGGCTCTGGAACTCGTGTCAGGCTCCAGTATGCATAAATGGCCTCTGGCAAGATGAGGTACGTGTTGTTCGCACTGGTCGTGGAGGAAGTCGGTGAGGCCTGCATTCTCAGCTAAGTGATAAAAATCATCATAAATTCCGGTGGCTCTCAAGAACTCATCACAAGGCCATTCACACGGCCGAACCTCCTCAGTGCGAGGAAGATTGTATTTGGGATTTTTGTTTTCCTCATTATGCTTATCCTTCGAGCTTCGGCTTGAAGAGCCTCTCAACAATCTCTTCAACATTTTCTTCCTCTGAAAATTTCTAAAATTTTTAGTGAGTCAACATAAAAGTGAAACAAACTCAACAAGATTGATAGCAACTACTCCCACAAGTGCTAGAGGCTATATCATGCATTAAAGCTACTTTGGACCATATAAATTTACCATGCAAGCTCAAGAACAGGGTCACCTAAGCAGCAAAAATTTGCAATAAATAAAGCACTAGAACAAAAACTAATTGGACCATTGGAGGAGCCACATATCGAAGAACAATCTCCCCAAACAGTTTTGTGAATGAAGCTTTGAGCAAGGAGATCGAAAATGGCAGCAAGATGAGCTAGAACACAAGGTTGAGCTACGGGAGGATTTTTTCTGGAGGAAGACGAAGTGAGTGGGTGCAGGAATAAGTGGAGGGGGTCCACATGGGGTCCACGAGGCAAGGGGCGCGCCCCAGGGGGGTGGGCGCGGCCTGTGCCCTCTTGGCCCCCTCTAGTGTGTTCTCAGTGCCATATATTCTTAAATATTCTACAAAAAATCATATATAATTTTCAGGACATTTGGAGAACTTTTATTTTCGGGGTATTTTTTTATTGCAAGGATAATTTAGAAAACACACGGAAAATACTAAGTTTCCTTTATTTAATCTAAATAACAGAAAGTAAAAGGAGGGTACAGAAAGTTGTGCTTTCTAACTTCATCCATCTCATGCTCATCAAAAGGAATCCACTAACAAGGTTGATCAAGTCTTGTTAACAAACTCTTTCTGAATAACATGAAACCAGAGAACTTTCGAATAACACTAGGTTACCTCAACGGGGATATGGACGTCCCCAACAATAAGAATGTCATATTTCTTCTTGACAGTATGAAGAGGAAATTCAAAACCTCCAATAGTAATCGTTTAAATTTTTCCAATAGAATTGATACTGTGGACTTCAGGTTGTTTCCTCGGAAAGTGTACCGCATGCTCGTTACCATTGACATGAAAAGTGACATTGCCTTTGTTGCAATCAATAACAGCCCCTGCAGTATTCAAAAAGGGTCTACCAAGGATAATCAACATACTATCATCCTCGGGAATATCAAGAATAACAAAGTCCGTTAAAATAGTAACGTTTGCAACCACAACTGGCACATCCTCACAAATACAGACATGTATAGCAGTAGATTTATTGGCCATTTGCAAAGATATTTCAGTAGGCGTCAACTTATTGAAATAAAGTCTACGATATAAAGACAGTGGCATAACACTAACACCGACTCCAAGATCACATAAAGCAGTTTCAACATAGTTTCTTTTAATGGAGCACGGTATAGTTGGTACTCCGGGATCTCCTAGTTTCTTTGTATTCCACCTTTAAAAGTATAATTGGCAAGCATGGTGGAAATTTCAGCTTCCGGTATCATTCTTCTATTTGTAACAATATCTTTCATATACTTAGCATAAGGATTCATTTTAAGCATATCAGTCAAACGCATACGCAAAAAGATAGGTCTAATCATTTCAACAAAGCGCTCAAAATCCTCATCATCCTTTTTCTTGGATGGTTTAGGAGGAAATGGCATGGGTTTCTGAACCCATGGTTCTCTTTATTTAGCGTGCTTCCTAGCAACAAAGTCTCTCCTATCATAACGTTGATTCTTTGATTGTGGGTTATCAAGATCAACAACAGGTTCAATCTCTACATCATTATTATTGCTAGGTTGAGCATCAACATGAACATCATCATTAAGATTATCACTAGGTTGATGTTCATTACCAGATTGTGTTTCAGCATCAGAAATAGAAATATCGTTGGGATTCTCGGGTGTGTCAACAACAGGTTCACTAGAAGCATGCAAAGTCCTATCATTTTTCTTTTTCTTCTTCTTAGAAGGACTAGGTGCATCAACATTAGTTCTGTGAGAATCTTGCTCAATTCTCTTAGGGTGACCCTCATGATACAAAGGTTCCTGAGTCATTCTACCCCCTCTAGTCACAACTCTAACAACATTATCATTTTTCTTATTATTTAATTCATTGAGCAAATCATCTTGTGCTTTAAGCACTTGTTCTACTTGAGTGGTAACCATAGAAGCATGTTTACTAATGAGTTTAAGTTCACCTTTAACTCTAGACATATAATCACTCAAATGTTCAATCATATAAGCATTTCGTTTCAATTGTCTACCAACATAAGCATTGAAGTTTTCTTGTTTAACTATAAAATTATCAAACTCACCTAAGCATTGACTAGCAGACTTATAACGAGGAATATCACCTTCATCAAATCTATAGAGAGAATTTACCTTTACTACATGTGTCGGGTTATCGAGACCATGTATTTGTTCAATAGGTGGTAAATTCTTAACATCTTCAGCTTTAATACCCTTTTCTTTCATAGATTTCTTTGTCTCTTGCATATATTCAGGACTGAGAAATAGAATACCCATTTTCTTCAGAGTTGGCTTAGGAGTTGGTTCAGGAAGTGTCCAATCATTATCATTACTCAATATATTATTCAATAGCAATTCATCTTGCTCAACAGTTCTTTCCCTGAAAACACAACCAGCACAACTATCCAGGTGGTCTCTGGAAGCATCTGTTAGTCCATTATAAAAGATATCAAGTATTTCATTTTTCTTGAGAGGATGATCAGGCAAAGCATTAATTAATCGGAGAAGCCTCCCCCAAGCTTGTGGGAGACTCTCTTCTTCAATGTAATGTAGGCATGTATTTTGAATGTAGTCATACGTGCTTATGGAAAAGAACTTGCATGACATCTTTTGTCCTACCCTCCCGTGGCAGCGGGGTCCTATTGAAAAATAAGGGATGTTATGGCCCCATTTTAATAGAGTACCGGAACAAAGCATTAACACTTAGTGAATACATGAACTCCTCAAACTATGGTCATCACCGGGAGTGGTACCGATTATTGTCACTTCAGGGTTGCCGGATCATAACACATAGTAGGTGACTATTGACTTGCAAGATAGGATCAAGAACTCACATATATTCATGAAAACATAATAGGTTCAGATCTGAGTTCATGGCACTCGGGCCCTAGACACAAGCATTAAGCATAGCAAAGTCAAAGCAACATCAATCTTAGAACATAATGGATACTAGGGATCAAACCCTAACAAAACAAACTTGATTACATGGTAAATCTCATCCAACCCATCACCATCCAGCAAGCCTACGATGGAATTACTCACTCACGGCGGTGAGCATCATGAAATTGGTGATGCAGGAAGGTTGATGATGATGATGGCGACGGATTCCCCTCTCCGGAGCCCTGACCGGACTCCAGATCAGCCCTCCCAAGAGGGATTAGGGATTGGCGGCGGCTCCGTATTGTAAAACGCGATGAATCCTTCTCCCTGATCTTTTTCTCCCGAACGTGAATATATAGAGTTGGAGTTGACGTCGGTGAAGCCTCAGGGGGCCCACGAGGCAGGGGGCGCGCCCTCCACCCTCGTGAACAGGGTGTGGGCCCCTGGTGTTGATTCTTTCACCGGTATTTTTATTAATTCCAAAAATATTCTCCGTGAAGTTTCAGGTCATTCCGAGAACTTTTATTTCTGCACAAAAATAACACCATGGCAATTCTTCTGAAAACAACGTCAGTCTGGGTTAGTTCCACTAAAATCATGCAAGTTAGAGTCCAAAACAAGGGCAAAAGTGTTTGGAAAAGTAGATACGTTGGAGACGTATCAACTCCCCCAAGTCTAAACCTTTACTTGTCCTCAAGCAATTCAGTTGACAAACTAAAAGTGATAAAGAAAAACTTTTACAAACTCTTTTTGCCTTGCTGTTGTAAATATGTAAAGCCATCATTCAAGTTTTTAGCAAAGATTATGAACTAACAATATTCACAATAACACTTAGGTCTTGATACGTCCATTTTGCATCATGCTTTTATATTGATATTTATTGCATTATGGGCTGTTATTCACGTTATGTCACAATACTTATGCCTATTCTCTCTTATTTTACTAGGTTTACATGAAGAGGGAGAATGCCGGCAGCTGGGATTCTGGGCTGGAAAAGCAGCAAATATTAGAGACCTATTCTACACAGCTCCAAAAGCCCTGAAACTTCACGGAAGTCATTTTTGGAATTAATAAAAAATACTGGACGAAGAAAATACCAAAGGGGGGCTACACCCTGGCCAGGAGGGTGGGAGGCGTGCCCTACCCCCTGGGAGCGCCCCCATGCCTCGCGGGCCCCTGGTGGCCCTTCGGTGCCCATCTTCTGCTATATGAAGTCTTTCGTCCGAGAAAAACTCAGAAGCAAGCTTTCGGGAAGAAACTCTGCCGCCACGAGGCGGAACCTTGGCGGAACCAATCTAGGGCTCCGCCAGAGCTGTTCTGCCGGGGAAACTTCCCTCCGGGAGGGGGAAATCATTGCAATCGTCATCACCAACGCTCCTCTCATCGGGAGGGGCCCAATCTCCATCAACATCTTCACTAGCACCATCTCCTCTCAAACCCTAGTTCATCTCTTGTATCCAATCTTTGTCCCAAAACCTCAGATTGGTACCTGTAGGTTGCTAGTAGTGTTGATTACTCCTTCTAGTTGATGCTAGTTGGTTTATTTGGTGGAAGATCATATGTTCAGATCCATTATGCATATTAATAGCCCTCTGATTATGAACATGAATATGCTTTGTGAGTAGTTACGTTTGTTCCTGAGGACATGGGAGAAGTCTTGCTATTAGTAGTCATGTGAATTTGGTATTCGTTCGATATTTTGATGAGATGTATGTTGTCTCTCCTCTAGTGGTGTCATGTGAATGTCGACTACATGACACTTCACCATTATTTGGGCCTAGAGGAAGGCATTGGGAAGTAATAAGTAGATGATGGGTTGCTAGAGTGACAGAAGCTTAAACCCTAGTTTATGCGTTGCTTCGTAAGGGGCTGATTTGGATCCATATGTTTCATGCTATGGTTAGGTTTACCTTAATACTTCTTTTGTAGTTGCGAATGCTTGCAATAGGAGTTAATCAAAAGTGGGATGCTTGTCCAAGTAAGGACAACACCCAAGCACCGGTCCACCCACATATCAAATTATCAAAGTACCGAACGCGAATCGTATGAACGTGATGAAAACTAGCTTGATGATAATTCCCATGTGTCCTCGGGAGCGTTTTTCTCTATATAGGAGTTTGTCCAGGCTTGTCCTTTCCTACAAAAAGGATTGGTCCATCTTGCTGCACTTTACTTACACTTGTTACTTGTTACCCGTTACAAATTACCTTATCACAAAACTATCTGTTACCGATAATTTTAGTGCTTGCAGAGAATACCTTGCTGAAAACCGCTAATCATTTCCTTCTGCTCCTTGTTGGGTTTAACACTCTTACTTATCAAAGGACTACGATAGATCCCCTATACTTGTGGGTCATCAAGACTCTTTTCTGGTGCCGTTGCCGAGGATTGAAGCGCCTTTGGTAGGTGGAATTTGGTAAGGAAAAATTTATGCAATGTGCTGAAATTTACTGTCACTTGTTACTATGGAAAGTAATCCTCTGAGGGGCTTGTTCGGGGTATCTTCACCCTGACCAGTAGAGCAAAGATTTTATTCTCAACTTACTGAACCTACTGAAAATGTTTACTTTGAAATTCCTTCAGGTATGATAGAGAAACTACTAGCTAATCCTTTTGCAGGAGATGGAACATTGCATCCCGATTTACACTTAATCTATGTGGATGAAGTTTGTGGATTATTTATGCTTGCAGGTATGCCCAATGATGTTATCAGTAAGAAGGTCTTCCCTTTATCTTTGAAGGTACATGCATTGACATGGTATAGGCTATGTGATGATATGGGATCATGGGACTACAAGCGATTGAAATTGGAATTTCATCAGAAGTTTTATGCTATGCATCTTGTTCATCGTGATCGTAATTATATATACAATTTTTGGACTCACAAAGGATAAAGCATCGCTTAAGCTTGGGGGAGGCTTAAGTCAATGTTATATTCATGCCCCAATCATGAGATCTCAAGAGAAATGATTATTCAAATATTTTATGCTCGGCTTTCTGACAACAATCGCTCCATGCTCGATACTTCTTGTACTGGTTCTTTTATGATGAAGACTATTGAATTCAAATGGGATTTATTGGAGAGAATTAAACGCAACTCTGAGGATTGGGATCTCGACGAAGGTAAGGAGTCAGGTATAACACCTAAGTTTGATTGTGTTAAATCTTTTATGGATACCGATGTTTTCCGTAAATTTAGCACTAAATATGGACTTGACTCTGAGATAGTAGCTTCTTTTTGTGAATCTTTTGCTGCTCATGTTGATATCCCTAAGGAGAAGTGGTTTAAATATCATCCTCCCATAGAAGTAAAAGTAGTTGAACCTATTAAAGTTGAAGAAAAGACTATCACTTATAATGATCCTATTGTTCCTATTGTTTATGTTGAGAAACCACCTTTTCCTATTAGAATAAAGGATCATGCTAAAGCTTCAACTGTGGTTCGTAAAAGTAATGTTAGAACTTATGCACCCCCTGAGCAAGTTAAAGTTGAACCTAATATTGCTATGGTTAAAGATCTCTTGGCTGATAATATTGGTGGGCATGTTATTTACTTCTGTGATGAGACTCCTAGAATTGCTAAACCTGGTGCTAAAGATAAACATAGACCTGTGGTAGGCATGCCTGTTATTTCTGTTAAAATAGGAGATCATTTTTATCATGGCTTGTGTGATATGGGTGCTAGTGCTAGTGCAATACCTATTTCTTTATATCAAGAAATTATGCATGATATTGCACCTGCTGAGATAGAAGATATAGACGTTACAATTAAACTTGCCAATAGAGATACTATTTCACCGATTGGGATTGTTAGAGATGTTGAAGTCTTGTGTGGGAAAGTTAAATATCCTGCTGATTTCTTGTTCTTGGTTCCCCACAAGATAGCTTTTGTCCCATTATATTTGGTAGACCCTTCTTGAACACTGTTAATGCTAAGATAGGCTACGAAAAGGATGTTGTTACTATTGGTTTGGGTGATATGTCTCATGATTTTAATTTTTCTAAATTTCGTAGACAACCCCGTGATGAGGAATTGCCTAGTAAGGATGAAATTATTGGTCTTGCTTCTATTGTCATGCCTCCTAGTGATCCTTTAGAACAATATTTGCTAGACCATGAAAATGATATGTTTATGAATGAAAGAAGGGAAATATATGAAGTATTCTTTAAACAAGGACCCATTCTGAAACACAATTTGCCTGTTGAAATCCTAGGGGATCCTCCTCCACCCAAGGGTGATCCCGTGTTTGAGCTTAAACCATTACCTGATACTCTTAAATATGCTTATCTTGATGAAAATAAGATATATCATGTTATTATTAGTGCTAACCTTTCAGAGAAGGAGGAAGAAAAACTATTGAAAACTCTGAAGAAGCACCGCGCTGCTATTGGATATACTCTTGATGATCTTAAGGGCATTAGTCCCACTCTATGTCAACACAAGATAAATTTGGAGAAAGATGCCAAACCAGTTATTGATCATCAACGACGGTTAAATACTAAGATGAAAGAAGTGGTAAGAAAGGAAATATTAAAGCTCCTTGAAGCCGGTATAATTTATCCCGTAGCTGATAGTCAGTGGGTAAGTCCTGTCCATTGTGTCCCTAAGAAGGGAGGTATTACTGTCGTTCCTAATGATAAAGATGAATTGATTCCGCAAAGAATTATTACAGGCTATAGGATGGTAATTGATTTCCACAAATTAAATAAAGCTACTAAAAAAGATCATTACCCCTTGCCATTCATTGATCAAATGCTAGAAAGATTATCCAAACACACACATTTTTGCTTTCTAGATGGTTACTCTGGTTTTTCTCAAATACCTGTGTCAGCTGATGATCAAGCAAAGACCACTTTTACTTGCCCTTTCGGTAGTTTTGCTTATAGACGTATGCCTTTTCGTTTATGCAATGCACCTGCTACCTTTCAAAGATGCATGATGGCTATATTCTCTGATTTTTGTGAAAAGATTTGTGAGGTTTTCTTGGATGATTTCTTCGTTTATGGATCCTCTTTTGATGATTGCTTGAGCAACCTTGATCGAGTTTTGAAGAGATGTGAAGAAACGAACCTTGTCTTGAATTGGGAGAAATGCCACTTTATGGTTAATGAAGGAATTGTCTTGGGGCATAAAATTTCTGAAAGAGGTATTGAACTTGATAAAGCTAAAGTTGATGCTATTGAAAAGATGTCGTGTACCAAGTACATCAAAGGTATAAGAAGTTTCCTCGGTCACGCCAGTTTTTATAGGAGGTTCATTAAGGACTTCTCAAAAAAATTCTCGGCCTCCGACTAATTTATTAAAAAAAGATATCCCTTTTGTCTTTGATGATGATTGTGTAGAAGAATTTGAAATACTTAAGAAAGCATTGACTTCTGCACCTATTGTTCACCCACCTGATTGGAATTTACCCTTTGAAATTATGTGTGATGCTAGTGATTATGCTGTAGGTGCTGTTCTAGGGCAAAGAGTTGATAAGAAATTAAATGTTATTCAATATGCTAGTAAAACTCTAGACAGTGCTCAGAGAAATTATGCTACTACTGAAAAAGAATTCTTAGCAGTTGTATTTGCTTGTGATAAGTTCAGACCTTATATTGTGGATTCTAAAGTAACTATTTACACTGATCATGCTGCTATTAAATACCTTATGGAAAATAAAGATGTTGAACCTAGACTTATTAGATGGGTTCTCTTGCTACAAGAATTTGATTTGCATATTATTGATAGAAAGGGAGCTGAGAACCCCGTTGCAGACAACTTGTCTAGGTTAGAGAATGTTCTTGATGACCCACTACCTATTGATGATAGCTTTCCTAATGAACAATTAGTTGTCATAAATACTTCTCGTACTGCTCCATGGTATGCTGATTATGCTAATTATATTGTTGCTAAATTTATACCACCTAGTTTCACATACCAGCAAAAGAAAAAGTTTTTCTATGATTTGAGACATTACTTTTGGGATGACCCACATCTTTATAAATAAGGAGTAGATGGTGTTATTAGACGTTGTGTACTTGAGCATGAACAGGAACAGATCCTACGCAAGTGTCACTCCGAAGCTTATGGAGGACACCACGCTGGAGATAGAACTGCGCATAAGGTATTGCAATCCGGTTTTTATTGGCCTACTCTCTTCAAGGATGCTCATAAGTTTATCTTATCTTGTGATGAATGTCAAAGAATTGGTAATATTAGTAGATGTCAGGAAATGCTTATGAATTATTCACTTGTTATCGAACCATTCGATGTTTGGGGCTTTGATTATATGGGACATGTTCCTTCCTCTAATGGGTATACATATATTTTAGTTGTTGCTGATTATGTTACTAAGTGGGTAGAAGCTATTCCCACTAGTAGTGTTGATCATAACACTTCTATTAAGATGTGACGCCCCCGATTCAATCGTACACCAATCATGCACGCAAATGTGTACGATCAAGATCAGGGACTCACGGGAAGATATCACAACACAACTCTACAAATAAAATAAGTCATACAAGCATCATAATACAAGCCAGGGGCCTCGAGGGCTCGAATACAAGTGCTCGATCATAGACGAGTCAGCGGAAGCGACAATATCTGAGTACAGACATAAGTTAAACAAGTTTGCCTTAAGAAGGCTAGCACAAACTGGGATACAGATCGAAAGAGGCGCAGGCCTCCTGCCTGGGATCCTCCTAACTACTCCTGGTCGTCGTCAGCAGGCAGCACGTAGTAGTAGGCACCTCCGGGATAGTAGTCGTCATCGACGGTGGCGCCTGGATCCTGGGCTCCATCGTCTGGTCGCAGCAATCGGATAAAGGTATGGGGGAGAAGGGGAAACAATGCAACCGTGAGTACTCATCCAAAGTACTCGCAAGCCAGGAACTACACTACATATGCATGGATATATGTGTAAGGGGCCATATCAGTGGACTGAACTGCAGACTGCCAGAATAAGAGGGGGATATCTAATCCTGTCGAAGACTACGCTTCTGGCAGCCTCCGTCTTGCAGCATATAGAAGAGAGTAGACTGAAGTCCTCCAAGTAGCATCGCATAGCATAATCCTACCCGGCGATCCCCTCCTCGATGCCCTGTTAGAGAGCGATCACCGGGTTGTATCTGGCACTTGGAAGGGTGTGTTTTATTAAGTATCCGGTTCTAGTTGTCATAAGGTCAAGGTACAACTCCGGGTCGTCCTTTTACCGAGGGACACGGCTATTCGAATAGATAAACTTCCCTACAGGGGTGCACCACATAGCCCAACACGCTTGATCCCATTTGGCCGGACACACTTTTCTGGGTCATGCCCGGCCTCGGAAGATCAACACATCGCAGCCCCACCTAGGCACAACAGAGAGGTCAGCACGCCGGTCTAAACCTAAGCACGCAGGGGTCTGGGCCCACCGCCCTGAGCACACCTGCACGTTGCGTACGCTGCCGGAGAGCAGACCTAGCAACCTCCATTTCAAAGGAAGTCATGTTACGCGGTCCAACCCGGCGCGCGCCGCTCAGTCGCTGACGTCACGAAGGGCTTCGGCTGATACCACGACATCGGGATACCCATAACTACTCCCGCGTAGGTGGTTAGTGCGTATAGACCAAATGGCCAGACTCAGATCAAATACCCAAATCTCGTTAAGCGTGTTAAGTTTCCGCGAACGCCGACCAGGTCCAGGCCCACCTCTCTCCTAGGTGGTCTGAACCTGCCTTGTCGCTCTGCCACAAAGTAACATTCGGGGGCCGTCGGGAACCCAGGCCCACCACTACCTGGGTGGAACCACCTGCCCCTTCAGCCCCCATCTCCAAACAGTATCACAAGTAATGTAACGGTGTAAAGTATATAGTATGCCCGTGATCACCTCCCAAAGTGATCACGGCCCAGTAGTATAGCATGGCAGACGAACAAGAGTGTAGGGCCACTGATGGAACACTAGCATCCTATACTAAACAGTAGGATAGCAGGTAAAGGTAACAACAGTAGTAGCAAGGACATGCTATGCAGCAGTATAGGATTAATGGAAAGCAGTAACATGCTACACTACTCTAATGCAAGCAGTAGAGATGAGAATAGGCGATATCTGGTGACCAAGGAGGGGCTTGCCTGGTTGCCTGGCAAAAGAGAGGGGTCGTCGGTGACGTAGTCGATCACAGTGGCATCAGCGGCAGTCTCGGGGTCTACCGGAGAGAAGAGGGGGAAGAAACAGTAAATACATAGTAAGCAAGTGCATAACAGGACAACAGGCAGAGCTAGACGTGTTCTAACGTGGTGCAACGCGGTACCGTGGAAGGGGGAAACATCCGAGAAAGTTTTCCCGATGTTTGCATTTTTCGGACAGATGAAACGGAGGGGAAAGCTGCAGGTTCTCTATGCTAGGGATGTGTGGAGGACGAATGGACCGCGTATCCAGATTCATCTCGTCGTTCTGAACAACTTTCATGTAGAAATCTTTTTCATCCGAGTTACGGATAATTTTCTATGATTTCTTCAAAGTGTTAACAAAATTCTGAAATTAATATTAATTCGAAAATAAAGAATAAAACACTATGGGTACCCAGCCCTGTGTACACAGAGAGGCTGACAGTGGGCCAGGTCAACTGTTGACTCAACAGTCAACAATTGACCGGTCAAACATGAATAGTGTTGTGGGGCCCATTTGTCATTGTCTTAGGTAGCTTTGATTTAGTATAGCATTTTAAATTAACAGCAGGGCCCGCATGTTAGTGCCTCAGTTTTTTTAAAAACTAGCTATTTAGAGAGGGGGTCCACCGGTTAGTGAGGGTTAGGGGAAAATTAACCACTAAAGGGGGGATTAGCCCCCCTAATTAAGCATGCCGGCCCCACTGCTGGGCAGCACGCGCGGCTGCTCGCAGAGGAGCGCCGGCGGCCAGCGCGAGGGGACGAAAACAGGGCACGGCCCCACGCAGGAGAGGCCCTAGCGGGCTCGCGGTCGGGCGGTGAGGCAGCGCCAGGGTAGGCCGGGGTGCGGTGGCCAGGGACGTGGTGTTCGGGGCTGCCGGGGCAGTAGCAGGCGCGACGGGGGCGCCGAGCAAACGGCGGCACAGGAGGCGGGTGGAGCGAGCGGCGGCACAGCATGGCAGCAGCGGGGCAGCAGCGATGGGCGCGGACGTGCAAGGGCGACAGCAGGCGGGGCGAGCCGGTGACAGTCAGAGGGCACCGGGAGCGCGGCCATGGCGCGCGTGGAGCGAAGCTCTGACCGCAGCGGCAAATCTTGGGGGAGGGCACCTACGGCGATCGAATCGACGGGGAAAGGGAGGGGATCGGCAGAGGAGCTCACCACGGAGCTCGTGGGTGCGTCGGGGAAGCCGTGGACGGGCCGGAGCAAGGTGAATCGACGACGAGGTGCGCGATGGCCGACGGGGAAGAAGAACGAGGTGATGGCTCCATGGCGTCCTAGGTGATGGCACTCTGCGTGGATGAAGAGGACGACGGCGTGCTCCTCCTTGGCATGGCGATGCGGCAAGACACGTCGGGGGCGCCCGGGGATGGCGGTGGCCGTGGTGGTGGTGCGGCGACGGCAACGGGCGCGTCAGGTGAGGAGGGGGAAGAGGGGATCTGGGGAGAGAGGGGGCGAGAGGGGGAACTGGGGGGCGTCTAGGGTTAGGGGAGGCCGCGGGCGTCCTTGTAGGTCGCCGGCGAGCCGCCGGATGGCCGCCCCGTGGCCATCGGTGCCGTGGACAGACGCTCTGCGTCCACCGGGTTGCGTGAACAGGGAGGAATGGGATGAAGGGGTGTTGGGCTGGCTTTGTGAATTGGGCCTAGTGGCCCAGGTAAACAAGGGGGGCTCTTCTATTCGGTTTTCACATTTTAGTTTCTGCTTTCAAATTTTGGCTACTGTTTTCTATTAATTTGTAAAAGTAAATGAGTTTTGTTAGAAAAGGGGTTTGTCACATAAATCAAACACATCAATTCTAGGAGTCACAAAAAGTTTGAGGCCAAAAGGAGTTGCCTAACCATTTTTAGAAATTGAAAATGCCAATTTTAAAAGCTGTTGGACAACTAAATAAATTCCAGGGGCACTTTGGGAAACCAAAAGAGGTTGGTTCTAACATGACAAATATTCGGGGATTATTTTCCACACTACGAACATTTTAGTTTTGAAGTTTGACAAATTTGAATTTTTACTTTAGATTTGAATTTGAAACTGAACAGTGACTTGGATCAAGTGAGGATTAGCAACAGTAAGAGTTATGACCTGGCATCATTAGCAGGAGGTTACTGTAGCTTAATTATCCGGGCGTCACAATTCTCCTCCACTACAAGAAATCTCGTCCCGACATTTAAGGGGTGGAGTAAGGGGGAAAGGCATGGGAAGGACGGAGCTCAACACAAGATAGGTAATTGGGGGCTCTCTCAGTGAACGTGGCATCGAGGCATCTCTCGAGTTTAAATTCAAGAAATTCATCGAGAGCAAGGTAATGGGGTGCAATAAGAAGCTTCAATCAGGTAGGTAATCGTTCATTGCCTAAAACAGAGAGTGAAAGGGGTTCAGAGCAATGGGAATAAGTATTGCGTCTGATGCCAGAATATACCACTAGGAAGGTGGCTCGTGATTTACATACGAAGCCAAGTGCGAGGAACAATTTTGGAAAATAGGGATGTACGAGAGAGTCAGGTTTCGATCCTGTGGAACTGTGGGTTATGGGCCCACCATGTGGGTTAAAAGCAGGAAGGGTGCTAACATTTGCACGGCCATGATTGCAAGGCAGGTCAGAGGACAACTTGTCAGTTATGTTGGCGACAACGTTGGTACCAAGGGCGAGGGACGGAGAGAACCCCATTTTCCTACTCGCAAGGTGAGGCGGACCAATAGGCAAAGTTCTCGTCCATCGGCGGCTACCGAAATGTCATAAACAATGGTAACAAGGTCTTACTGACAAAGAAGGTACACCGAGGTGTTTACATAAGCGGGGAATTATCGCTGCTTAGACAAGTTAGATTACAAGAAAGGTGAAACAAAACAATGGAAAGGAAAATGTGATTATTATGATAATCAAACCAATGGAAAGGAAAGGTGTTTATACCCAAATATTAGAGTATAACTTTCCCAAGGAAAGGCAGAGCATGATAGGGCTCCAAGTATTAAACCATTTAGACAAAGGGGCAAGGAATTTATGAGGTTTACCCATACAACGGTGTTCGGATAATTGATCAAGAATAGTTAGCATTGTGCTCCCAATGTTCGTGTTGATGATCGGAGTACCACATATATGCTTCGGGATAGTGTTGACATGGTCATCAGGGAAAGGTCAGACTTCGGCTGCAGAAAGGATCCATCGGAACAACTTATAGAATAAGTCTTACAATTTCCTCATGGAAGAATGGATAACCTGGCTAAAAAGGAAACTATAACAATAGGTCCTTCGGCCAGGTGTGTTGGGCATGACATCACCTTACCGGGTCATATAAAGACCAATGTTGTGACTCTTGGAAAGTGTTCCAACCATCATATCTGACCGAGATTCAGATCTGATCGGTGTTAGGATACCTCAGACTCAGGATGTCTAGGAAGAAAAGGTGCGACACAAATTGACGAGACAACATTTTAAGATTTACAGGAAATGAACTATGGAAGCGAGTTCCGAAACAAGAGTTCATCATTAATCCAAGGAGAGATGAGGAGGTGGCTGATGGATTCAGCAACATCTCGTTAAGATTTCCAAAAAGATGGATTTCCACATTTATGTGAACAAGGAGATAACATTAGTCATATCAAATGATATAACGATGTATGCTCAAGGAAAGACATACACAATTAAACATTGGTTGAAAGGTGCACCCGAAATATGGGCTGGGTTACACGATCAATGTTAGAATGGTGACTTGGCGAACAAAAGAATTAGAATGAAACTCGACCATTCACTTCAAAGCAATAGGGTTGCCAGAAGTTTTGAATTCACACATCATAGTTCACTTGTCGGTATTCCGGTTAGAAACAACACGGGTACCAAGAAAGAATGGTGAGGGTGAGAAGTATCACCATACCAAGAATTTCTTAAGAGGTGGTGAAATTCTCACAACATTCTTGATATATAAGATGGTATTACTTCAAGGTAGGACATAAGACAAGCTGGATAGCCAGAACTCAAGGTACAGCCACAACACGAACAAGTTTGTGTTGGAAAGAAGGCAAGGAAGTAGTCAATGACAACACAAATCATCAAGGGCAAGGATGGTAATTCTCATCATGAATTTGATTAATATTCTAGGAGAGCTCAGAATGTTGATAATGATCATGACACATTTGTCGAGAGATTACCTGAAGATGTAATCGATCAGCGATGACATCAAGTCAAATGAATGATGAAGCAAGAGGTTATTGGAACCATGGGTATGACACAAACTTGAAATCAAGCTTATTGTTCAAGGCGAACTGATATGACGAGGAAGATCAACGTAAGCTTAGCTCATTGTCAAAAATTGTGCTTCGGGAAGAAGGACTTGGTAGCGCAGTTAAAATTTGGCACGATAATGGTATAGCCGATTAGGCTAGGAATGACTTGAAGAGTTATTAAACTCGTAGTAATGAAGGTTACCAAGAGTTGTTTAATCGCGGTGCGGACTCGAGTCAGTTATCGGTGTCTTTGAGTATTTAATAACTCAGAGCCCGTGAAAAATTGGAATCAGTGAGAATGTAACACTTGATGAAGAACTGATAAGGAGTTATGCAGTTCCATGATAATCTCGAGATACCTGAGGGTATACTCGAAGGTAGAGCAAAATAGAGGTTGTATAGATGTATTGACCTACAAAAGACAAGTACTTCAACTTGTCCGAGAAATGGGATCAAAGAAGAATAATATGGTCGGAACCATAGCTGCAGGGGATCCAATTTAATGACACTGAAAGAATTACCCAAATGATTAAATATTTTGCAAGAAGCTTCCATGATAAGTTCCACATCGGGTCCATGGGCATGAACGCAAAGGCTCAAGGCCGACTCCTACTTCTTCAATGCATAACATTTCATTTTACTTCTCGCTTTTGATGAAGTTGTAGTGTAGAAATTTTATCTGGCGAAACAACAGAAGGGTATGACTCGCGAAAACTTTCGGGTTCATATGGTTTGGGGAAGGCATAGGTTCAACCCATCAGGGTATCTTAGAAACATATACCACAAATTTTTAGAAGTTATTAACACAAGCTCGAAAGTTGAGCATGGTTCACAAAGCAGAGGATACAATTTACCAAAGGCATTACATATCAGGGAAAGAACTTCCAAAATGATTGAATATGAAGGACGTTGTCGGATAAAGTCCAAAAAGGTTCTGATGGTCCATAAAGGATCTGATGTGAGTATCGGCTCTCAACCAGAGGAAGAATCAATGCAAAGACATTGGATTATAGAAACAACTGAGTAACTTAGAGCTCAATTGCAAAGGAATTATGATTTACATAGTGAAGTATCAGAAGCAGACGCTCCGATCAAGGATGGATAAGTTCAATATACTTAGGGGCACAATCGATGACAATTTGATTGGCGAGAACCAGCTCACGTTTGAAATGACGTCTGAGCCGGAAGGATGAATTCAAGGATATGACTGAGGATTGAGAGCATTCACATCATATTGGATCAACCGACTTAAAATGATAATGACAAAGAATGCCAGTAAGATTACCAGACTTATAGGATTTAATCCCAATGCAAGCAATCAAGAATTTCAAGAGCAATAGGTTGTTGAGGATCTTCGGAAGATCGAATGGTATTTCAAAAGCTTTTGTGAAATACCAGAATCAACTGGGGATGAGCGGATACTCGATGAGTGCGAGAAATTATCCATAGGGGTATTCAGGTGGCAAAGAACTGCAAGGCAGTAGCCACAAAGTATTCTCGGAACAATAGAGAGAATTTTCGGTGTATCTTGTAATAACAAGAGCAGCCGGGAATAAAGGTAAGAACGACAAGTGTAAGTATTTATCTATAAAGATTTATTGGTGGTAGGGATCGCAATGGCGAAGGGCACAAGGGTCTCGGGAAAGCATCAGAGAGTGTCTTCAGAATCTTCTGGTTGCAGCAGGCGATCATTTGGCCTGAAGGGGCTCTCCGGGAGGAAGTATTTTCAAGAACCTAAAGTTAGATTTTAGCAAAATCATTTAACCCGAATAGAAGAGAGTTCAGAGTCCCAGATGAAAGGTCGAGGAATAAAAGATCTTAATACCACCCAATGGCGACGTGGGCCCATGGGCCGCACAGCCATGTTAGTAAAACAATTTTCATCGACTAGACTCAACTTCGGCCAAGGAATTGGAAAGGGGGCTACCTACAGGCAGTCGGCTCTGATACCAACTTGTGACGCCCCTGATTCAATCGTACACCAATCATGCACGCAAATGTGTACGATCAAGATCAGGGACTCACGGGAAGATATCACAACACAACTCTACAAATAAAATAAGTCATACAAGCATCATAATACAAGCCAGGGGCCTCGAGGGCTCGAATACAAGTGCTCGATCATAGACGAGTCAGCGGAAGCGACAATATCTGAGTACAGACATAAGTTAAACAAGTTTGCCTTAAGAAGGCTAGCACAAACTGGGATACAGATCGAAAGAGGCGCAGGCCTCCTGCCTGGGATCCTCCTAACTACTCCTGGTCGTCGTCAGCAGGCAGCACGTAGTAGTAGGCACCTCCGGGATAGTAGTCGTCATCGACGGTGGCGTCTGGATCCTGGGCTCCATCGTCTGGTCGCAGCAATCGGATAAAGGTATGGGGAAAAGGGGAAACAATGCAACCGTGAGTACTCATCCAAAGTACTCGCAAGCCAGGAACTACACTACATATGCATGGATATATGTGTAAGGGGCCATATCAGTGGACTGAACTGCAGACTGCCAGAATAAGAGGGGGATATCTAATCCTGTCGAAGACTACGCTTCTGGTAGCCTCCGTCTTGCAGCATATAGAAGAGAGTAGACTGAAGTCCTCCAAGTAGCATCGCATAGCATAATCCTACCCGGCGATCCCCTCCTCGATGCCCTGTTAGAGAGCGATCACCGGGTTGTATCTGGCACTTGGAAGGGTGTGTTTTATTAAGTATCCGGTTCTAGTTGTCATAAGGTCAAGGTACAACTCCGGGTCGTCCTTTTATCGAGGGACACGGCTATTCGAATAGATAAACTTCCCTGCAGGGGTGCACCACATAGCCCAACATGCTTGATCCCATTTGGCCGGACACACTTTTCTGGGTCATGCCCGGCCTCGGAAGATCAACACGTCACAGCCCCACCTAGGCACAACAAAGAGGTCAGCACGCCGGTCTAAACCTAAGTGCGCAGGGGTCTGGGCCCATCGCCCTAAGCACACCTGCACGTTGTGTACGCGGCCGGAGAGCAGACCTAGCAACCTCCATTTCAAAGGAAGTCACGTTACGCGGTCCAACCCGGCGCGCGCCGCTTAGTCGCTGACGTCACGAAGGGCTTCGGCTGATACCACGACGTCGGGATACCCATAACTACTCCCGCGTAGGTGGTTAGTGCGTATAGACCAAATGGCCAGACTCAGATCAAATACCCAGATCTCGTTAAGCGTGTTAAGTTTCCGCGAACGCCGACCAGGGCCAGGCCCACCTCTCTCCTAGGTGGTCTGAACCTGCCTTGTCGCTCCGCCACAAAGTAACATTCGGGGGCCATTGGGAACCCAGGCCCACCACTACCTGGGTGGAACCACCTGCCCCTTTAGCCCCCATCTCCAAACAGTATCACAGGTAATGTAACAGTGTAAAGTATATAGTATGCCCGTGATCACCTCCCGAAGTGATCACGGCCCAGTAGTATAGCATGGCAGACGAACAAGAGTGTAGGGCCACTGATGGAACACTAGCATCCTATACTAAACAGTAGGATAGCAGGTAAAGGTAACAACAGTAGTAGCAAGGACAGGCTATGCAGTAGTATAGGATTAACGGAAAGCAGTAACATGCTACACTACTCTAATGCAAGCAGTAGAGATGAGAATAGGCGATATCTGGTGATCAAGGAGGGGCTTGCCTGGTTGCTCTGGCAAAAGAGAGGGGTCGTCAGTGACGTAGTCGATCACAGTGGCATCAGCGGCAGTCTCGGGGTCTACCGAAGAGAAGAGGGGGAAGAAACAGTAAATACATAGTAAGCAAGTGCATAACAGGACAACAGGCAGAGCTAGACGTGTTCTAACGTGGTGCAACGCGGTACCGTGGAAGGGGGGAAACATCCAGGAAAGTTTTCCCGATGTTTGCATTTTTCGGACAGATGAAACGGAGGGGAAAGCTGCAGGTTCTCTATGCTAGGGATGTGTGGAGGATGAACGGACCGTGTATCCGAATCTTCTCGTCGTTCTGAGCAACTTTCATGTAGAAATCTTTTTCATCCGAGTTACGGATAATTTTCTATGATTTTTTTAAAGTGTTAACAAAATTCTAAAATTAATATTAATTCGAAAATAAAGAATAAAACACTATGGGTACCCAGCCCTGTGTACACAGAGAGGCTGACAGTGGGCCAGGTCAACTGTTGACTCAACAGTCAACAATTGACCGGTCAAACGTGAATAGTGTTGTGGGGCCCATTTGTCATTGTCTTAGGTAGCTTTGATTTAGTATAGCATTTTAAATTAACAGCAGGGCCCGCATGTTAGTGCCTCAGTTTTTTTTAAAAAACTAGCTATTTAGAGAGGGGGTCCACCGGTTAGTGTGGGTTAGGGGAAAATTAATCACTAAAGGGGTGATTAGCCCCCCCTAATTAAGCATGCCGTCCCCACGGCTGGGCAGCACGCGTGGCTGCTCGCAGAGGAGCGCCGGCGGCCAGCGCGAGGGGAGGAAAACAGGGCACGGCCCCACGCAGGAGAGGCCCTAGCGGGCTCGCGGTCGGGCGGTGAGGCAGCGCCAGGGTAGGCCGGGGTGCGGTGGCCAGGGACGTGGTGTTCGGGGCTGCCGGGGCAGTAGCAGGCGCGGCGGGGGCGCCGAGCAAACGGCGGCACAGGAGGCGGGTGGAGCGAGCGGCGGCGCAGCATGGCAGCAGCGGGGCAGCAGGGATGGGCGCGGATGTGCAAGGGCGACAACAGGCGGGGCGAGCCGGTGACAGTCAGAGGGCACCGGGAGCGCGGCCATGGCGCGCGTGGAGCGAAGCTCTGACCGCAGCGGCAAAGCTCGGGGGAGGGCACCTACGGCGACCGAATCGATGGGGAAAGGGAGGGGATCGGCAGAGGAGCTCACCACGGAGCTCGTGGGTGCGTCGGGGAAGCCGAGGACGGGCCGGAGCAAGGTGAATCGATGACGAGGTGCGCGATGGCCGACAGGGAAGAAGAACGAGGTGATGGCTCCATGGCGCCCTAGGTGATGGCGCTCTGCGTGGATGAATAGGACGACAGCGTGCTCCTCCTTGGCATGGTGATGCGGCGAGACACGTCGGGGGCGCCCGGGGATGGCGGTGGCCGCGGTGGTGGTGCGGCGACGGCAACGGGCGCGTCAGGTGAGGAGGGGGAAGAGGGGATCTGGGGAGAGAGGGGGCGGGAGGGGGAACTGGTGGGCCTCTAGGGTTAGGGGAGGCTGCGGGCGTCCTTGTAGGTCGCCGGGGAGCCGCCGGATGGCCGTCCCGTGGCCATCGGCGCCGTGGACGGACGCTCTGCATCCACCGGGTTGCGTGAACAGGGAGGAAGGGGATGAAGGGGTGTTGGGCTGGCTTTGTGAATTGGGCCTAGTGGCCCAGGTAAACAAGGGGGGCCTCTTCTATTCGGTTTTCACATTTTAGTTTCTGCTTTCAAATTTCGGCTACTATTTTCTATTAATTTGTAAAAGTAAATGAGTTTTGTTAGAAAAGGGGTTTGTCACATAAATCAAACACATCAATTCTAGGAGTCACAAAAAGTTTGAGGCCAAAAGGAGTTGCCTAACCATTTTTAGAAATTGAAAATGCCAATTTTAAAAGCTGTTGGACAACTAAATAAATTCCAGGGGCACTTTGGGAAACCAAAAGAGGTTGGTTCTAACATGACAAATATTCGGGGATTATCACTACGAACATTTTAGTTTTGAAGTTTGACAAATTTGAATTTTTTACTTTAGATTTGAATTTGAAACTGAACAGTGACTTGGATCAAGTGAGGATTAGCAACAGTAAGAGTGATGACCTGGCATCATTAGCAGGAGGTTACTGTAGCTTAATTATCCGGGCGTCACATAAGATGCTTAAAGAAGTTATTTTTTTCGAGGTTTTGAGTCCCTTGATATCTAATGACTGATGGTGGTTCACATTTTATTCATGGTGCTTTCGTAAAATGCTAGCTAAGTATTATGTTAATCATAGAATTGCATCTCCTTATCACCCACAGTCTAGTGGTCAAGTAGAATTGAGTAACAGGGAGCTAAAATTAATTTTGCAAAAGACTGTTAATAGATCTAGAAAGAATTGGTCCAAGAAACTTGACGATGCATTATGGGCCTATAGAACTGCATATAAAAATCCTATGGGTATGTCTCCGTATAAAATGGTTTATGGAAAAGCATGTCACTTACCTCTCGAACTAGAACATAAGGCATATTGGTCCATTAAAGAGCTCAATTATGATTTCAAACTTGCCGGTGAGAAGAGGTTGTTTGACATTAGCTCACTTGATGAATGGAGAACCCAAGCCTATGAGAATGCCAAGTTGTTTAAAGAAAAAGTGAAAAGATGGCATGACAAAAGGATACAAAAGCGTGAGTTTAATGTAGGTGATTATGTGTTGCTATACAACTCTCGTTTAAGATTTTTTGCAGGAAAGCTTCTCTCTAAATGGGAAGGTCCTTACGTTATTGAGGAGGTCTATCGTTCTGGCGCCATAAAAATCAACAACTTCGAAGGCACAAATCCGAAGGTGGTGAACGGTCGAAGAATCAAACATTATATCTCAGGTAATCCTATAACGTTGAAACTAATATTATGGAAGCCGTGACCTCGGAGGAATACATACTAGACACTTTCCAGAATGCTTCAGACTCCGAAAAGTAATAGGTATGTGGTACGGTAAGTAAACCGACTCCAAAACAGTTCTAATGGCAATTTTTCTTCGTTTTGGATTATTTTAAAAATAGGAAAATAAGAAGCAGTCCGGGAAGGACACGAGGCTTCCCCAAGGGTGGGAGGCGCGCCCTACCCCGCTGGGCACGCCCCCTGCCTCGTGGGCACCTCATGCGCTCTCCGGACTCCGTTTTCTTGCACGATACTTCTTTTGGTCGGTAAAAATTCATTATATAATCTCCCGAAGGTTTTGACCACCGTATCACGCAATTACCCTCTGTTCTTGTTTCGAGCTGTTTCCTGTCAGGTTATCAAGGCCAGGCATCATGTCGTCCCCTTCCTCCAACAATGGTGACAACGATGCTTGGCTAATGAATATAGAGTTGAAGAGGGAAGAACCCATGGAGATCTACAAGGATGAAGGGATCAAGAAGGCCACGGAGGACCAAGTTCCGGCAGGAGAAGACACCCTTCAACTTGATCACAATCTTCTTACCCAACTGAGATCGAAGCTTTCAAGATGATTGAGTTAGCTTGCATACAAAACAAGTATCTCACACGTGAAAATATTTTGTTGAAGGATCATATCATCGCACTCAAGGGCATTATCCGCAAATTGGAGGACCTCCTACGCTCGATGTGCGACTATCCATCATCACCTCCATCTTCTTCACCAGCAAAGGAGATATAATCACATGGGTATGGGCACTCCCCTTGGCAACTGCCAAGCTTGGGGGAGGTGCCCCGGTATCGTATCACCATCACACTCATATCTTTACCGTTTTTCTTAGTTCGGTCCTTTTAGTAATATCTTGATCTAGTAGAATAAAGTTTTTGGTATGATCTAGTTTTGATTTTTGCTTTATGACCCCTTTATGTAATCAAGTCTGTGAGCTATATATAATAAAGATTAGTGTTGAGTCAAGGGCTTGATTATTTTGCCATGATCTTGAGGGAATAAATGAAAAGAGAAAGAATAAAAATAAACAAAGAGATCATATTAATCTTATGGAGAGTAATGACTTCGCATAGAAAGAGTATGATGATGAAAAGTTGTTGAGAGTTGACAAACACTGTTTTGGTCATCGTTGCAATTAATAGGAAGTAATAAAGAAAGAGAGGTTTCACGTATAAATATACTATCTTGGACATCTTTTATGACTGTGAGCACTCATTAAAATATGAGATGCTAAAGAGTTGATGTTGGACAAGGAAGACAACGTAATGGGTTATGTTTTCTTATATCCGAAATAAAGTATATTGTCATGGATCATCCAACATGTTGATCTTGCCATTCCCCCTCATGCTAGCCAATTCTTTGCACCAAGTAGAGATACTACTAGTGCTTCCAAATATCCTTAAACCTAGTTTTGCCATGAGAGTCCACCATATCTACCTATGGATTGAGTAAGATCCTTCAAGTAAGTTGTCATCGGTGCAAGCAATAAAAATTGCTCTCTAAATATGTATGACTTATTAATGTGGAGAAAATAAGCTTTATACGATCTTGTGATGTGGAAGAAATAAAAGCGACACACTGCATAATAAAGGTCCATATCACAAGTGGCAATATAAAGTGACGTTCTTTTGCATTAAGATTTCATGCATCCAACCATGAAACCGCATGACATTGTGAATAGATTATTACTTGATCCCCTATATTATATATGTTGTTGTTATAAGGATGATCATGATGCCCTCATGTCCGTATCTTATTTTATCGACACCTCTACCTCTAAACATGTGGACATATTTATCGTTATCGGCTTCCGCTTGAGGACAAGCGAGGTCTAAGCTTGGGGGAGTTGATACGTCTGTTTTGCATCATGCTTTTATATTGATATTTATTGCATTATGGGTTGTTATTGCACGTTATGTCACAATACTTATGCCTATTCTCTCTTATTTTACAAGGTTTACATGAAGAGGGAGAATGCCGGTAGCTGGGATTCTGAGCTGGAAAAGGAGCAAATATTAGAGACCTATTCTACACAGCTCCAAAAGTCCTAAAACTTCACGGAAGTCATTTTTGGAATTAATAAAAATACTGGACGAAGAAAATACCAAAGGGGGACCACACCCTGGCCTGGAGGGTGGGAGGCACGCCCTACCCCCCTGGGCGGGCCCCCTGGTGGCCCTCTGGTTCCCATCTTCTGCTATATGAAGTCTTTCGTCCGAGAAAAAATCATAAGCAAGCTTTCGGGAAGAAACTCCGCCGCCACAAGGCGGAACCTTGGCGGAACCAATCTAGGGCTCCGCCAGAGCTGTTCTGTCAGGGGAAACTTCCCTTCGGGAGGGGGAAATCATTGCCATCGTCATCACTGGCGCTCCTCTCAATGGGAGGGGGCCAATCTCCATCAACATCTTCACTAGCACCATCTCCTCTCAAACCCTAGTTCATCTCTTGTATCTAGTCTTTGTCCCAAAGCCTCAGATTGGTACCTGTAGGTTGCTAGTAGTGTTGATTACTCCTTGTAGTTGATGCTAGTTGGTTTATTTGGTGGAAGATCATATGTTCACATCCATTATGCATATTAATACCCCTCTGATTATGAACATGAATATGCTTTGTGAGTAGTTACGTTTGTTCCTGAGGACATGGGAGAAGTCTTGCTATTAGTAGTCATGTGAATTTGGTATTCGTTCGATATTTTGATGAGATGTATGTTGTCTCTCCTCTAGTGGTGTCATGTGAACGTCGACTACATGACACTTCACCATTATTTGGGCCTAGAGGAAGGCATTGGGAAGTAATAAGTAGATGATGGGTTGCTAGAGTGACAGAAGCTTAAACCCTAGTTTATGCGTTGCTTCGTAAGGGGCTGAATTGGATCCATATGTTTCATGCTATGGTTAGGTTTACCTTAATACTTCTTTTGTAGTTGCGGGTGCTTGCAATAGGAGTTAATCAAAAGTGGGATGCTTGTCCAAGTAAGGACAACACCCAAGCACCTGTCCACCCACATATCAAATTATCAAAGTACCGAACGCGAATCATATGAACGTGATGAAAACTAGTTTGATGATAATTCCCATGTGTCCTCGGGAGTGTTTTTCTCTATATAGGAGTTTGTCCAGGCTTGTCCTTTCCTACAAAAAGGATTGGGCCATCTTGTTGCACTTTATTTACACTAGTTACTTGTTACCCGTTACAAATTACCTTATCACAAAACTATCTGTTACCGATAATTTCAGTGCTTGCAAAGAATACCTTGCTGAAAACCGCTTATCATTTCCTTCTGGTCCTTGCTGGGTTCGACACTCTTACTTATCGAAAGGACTACGATAGATCCCCTATACTTGTGGGTCATCAGGTCTCATATTTACTCATATCATTGGCATAATCAACCAGCGAGCAATAATAATAAATCTCGGATGACAACACTTTCTCAAAACAATCATAATATGATATAACAAGATGGTATCTCGCTAGC
This sequence comes from Aegilops umbellulata, assembly GCA_032464435.1. Classification (NCBI taxonomy): domain Eukaryota; kingdom Viridiplantae; phylum Streptophyta; class Magnoliopsida; order Poales; family Poaceae; genus Aegilops; species Aegilops umbellulata. Next base: position 68,517,948 of record CP136057.1, read on the forward strand.
CCTTTCTGAGACCGCAAAACATAAATGCAGAGCACCTCTAAAGATCAAGGACTGACTAGACATTGCAATTCATGGTAAAAGGGATCCGGTCATAGTCATACTCAATGTAAACTAATAGTAATGCATGCAAATGGCAGCGGTGCTCCCCAGCGGTACTTTTTAATAAGAGGGTGATGATTCAACATAAAAGTAAATAGATAGGCCCTTCGCAGAGGGAAGCAGGGATTTGTAGAGGTGCCAGAGCTCGAGTTTTGAAACAGAGATAAATAATATTTGAGTGCTATACTTTCATTGTCAACATAACAACCAAGAGATCTCGATATCTTCCATGCTACACACATTATAGGCGGTTCCAAGCAGAATGGTAAAGTTTATACTCCCCCACCACCAACAAACATCAATCCATGGCTTGTCCGAAACAACGGGTGCCTCCAACTAACAACAATCCTAGGGGAGTTTTGTTTGTAATTATTTTGATTTGAGCATGGGACTGGGCATCCCAGTTACCATCCATTTTCTTGTGAAGGAAGGGTGGAGTCCACTCCTCGTGAGAATAACCCACCTAGCATCTAAGATATCGATAGCGCTAGTTGATACATGAGCTATTCGAGCATACAAAACAAAATTTCATTTGAAGGTTTAGAGTTTGGAACATACAAATTTACTTGGAACGACAGGTAAATACATCATATAGGAAGGTATGGTGGACTCATATGGAATAACTTTGGGGTTTATGGAAGTGGATGTAGAAGCAGTATTCCCGCTTACTACAAGTGAAGGCTAGAAAGAGACTGGGAAGCGACCAACTAGAGAGTGACAACAGTCATGGATATGCATTAAAATTAATCAACACTGAGTGCAAGCATGAGTAGGATATAATTCACCATGAACATAAATATCGTGGAGGCTATGTTGATTTTGTTTCAACTACATGCGTGAACATGTGCCAAGTCAAGCCACTCGAATTGTTCAAAGGAGGATACCACCCTACCATACCACATCACAACCATTTTAATAGCATGTAGGCACGCAAGGTATACAATTATAAAATCCTAGCTAATTAAGCATGGCATGAGCAACTATAATCTCTAATTGTCATTGCAAACATGTTTCATTCATAATAGGGTGAATCAGGAATGATGAACTAATCATATTTACAAAAACAAGATAGGTCGAGTGTTGGGGAACGTTGCAGAAAACAAAAAATTTCCTACGGTTTCACCAAGATCCATCTATGAGTTCATCTAGCAACGAGTGATCGGATGCATCTACATACCTTTGTAGATCGCGAGCGGAAGCGTTCAAAAGAACGGGGATGAGGTAGTCGTACACGACGTGATCCAAATCACCGGAGATCCTAGCACCGGACGGACGGCACCTCCGCGTTCAACACACGTACGATCAGCGTGACGTCTCCTCCTTCTTGATCCAGCAAGGGGAAGGAGAGGTTGATGAAGATCCAGCAGCACGACGGCGTGGTGGTGGATGCAGGGCGTCACAACAGCAGGGCTTCGCCGTGCACTGCGAGAGGGAGAGGTGTAGCAGGGAGAGAGGGAGGCGCCAGGGGCAAGGGTGCCGCTGCCCCTCCCCCTTTATATAGGCCCCCTGGGGGGGCGCCGGCCCCTGGAGATCCCATCTCCAGAGGGGGCGGCGGCCAAGGGGGGTGGAGTGCCCCCCAAGGCAAGTGGGCGCCCCCCACCCTAGGGTTCCAACCCTAGGCGCAGGGGGTGGGCCTTGGGGGGCGCACCAGCCCACTAAGGGCTGGTCCCCCCTCCCACTTCAGCCCATGGGGCCCTCCGGGATGGGTGGCCCCACCCGGTGGACCACCGGGACCAATCTGGTGGTCCCGGTACAATATCGGTGACCCCCAGATCTCTCCGGATGGCCGAAACTGTACTTCATATATATAATTCTTCACCTCCGGACCAATCCAGAACTCCTCGTGACGTCTGGGATCTCATCCGGGACTCCGAACAACATTCGAGTTACTGCATATACATATCCTCACAACCCAAGCGTCACCGAACCTTAAGTGTGTAGACCCTACGGGTTTGGGAGACATGCAGACATGACCGAGACGACTCTCGGGCAATAACCAATAGCGGGATCTGGATACCCATGTTGGCTCCCACATGCTCCACGATGATCTCATCGGATGAACCACGATGTCGAGGATTCAATTAATCCCGTATACGATTCCCTTTGTCAATCGGTATTTTACTTGCCCGAGATTCGATCGTCGGTATCCCAATACCTCGTTCAATCTCGTTACCGGCAAGTCACTTTACTCGTACCGTAATGCATGATCCCGTGATCAAACACTTTGATCACATTGAGCTCATTATGATGATGCATTACCGAGTGGGCCCGGTGATACCTCTCCGTCAAGCGGAGTGACAAATCCCAGTCTCGATCCGTGTCAACCCAACAGACACTTTCGGAGATACCCGTAGTATACCTTTATAGTCACCCAGTTACGTTGTGACGTTTGGCACACCCAAAGCACTCTTATGGTATCCGGGAGTTACACAATCTCATGGTCTAAGGAAAGGACACTTGACAATGGAAAACTCTAGCAAACGAACTATACGATCTTGTGCTATGTTTAGGATTGGGTCTTGTCCATCACATCATTCTCCTAATGATGTGATCTCATTATCAATGACATCCAATGTCCATAGTCAGGAAACCATGACTATCTGTTGATCAACGAGCTAGTCAACTAGAGGCTTACTAGGGACATGTTGGTGTCTATTATTCACACATGTATTACGATTTCCGGATAACACAATTATAGCATGAATAAAGACAATTATCATGAACAAGGAAATATAATAATAATGCTTTTATTATTGCCTCTAGGGCATATTTCCAACAATCTCCCACTTGCACTAGAGTCAATAATCTAGTTACATTGTGATGAATCGAACACCCACGGAATTCTGGTGTTGATCATGTTTTTCTCTAGGGAGAGGTTTAGTCAACGCATCTGCTACATTCAGGTCCGTATGTACTTTACAAATATCTATGTCTCCATCTTGAACATTTTCACGAATGGAGTTGAAGCGACGCTTGATGTGCCTGGTCTTCTTGTGAAACCTGGGCTCCTTGGCAAGTGCAATAGCTCCAGTGTTGTCACAGAAGAGTTTGATTGGCCCCGACGCATTGGGTATGACTCCGAGGTCGGTGATGAACTCCTTCACCCAAATTGCTTCATGTGTTGCCTCCGAGGCTGCCATATATTCCGCTTCACATGTAGATCCCGCCACGACGCTCTGCTTGCAACTGCACCAGCTTACTGCCCCACCATTCAAAATATACACGTATCCGGTTTGTGACTTAGAGTCATCCAGATCTGTGTCAAAGCTAGCGTCGACGTAACCCTTTACGACGAGCTCTTCGTCACCTCCATAAACGAGAAACATTTCCTTAGTCCTTTTCAGGTACTTCAGGATATTCTTGATCGCTGTCCAGTGTTCCTTGCCTGGATTACTTTGGTACCTTCCTACCAAACTGACGGCAAGGTTTACATCAGGTCTGGTACACAGCATGTCATACATAATAGAACCTATGGCTGAGGCATAGGGGATGACACTCATCTCTTCTATATCTTCTGTCGTGGTCGGACATTGAGCTGAGCTCAATTTCACACCTTGTAACACAGGTAAGAACCCCTTCTTAGATTGATCCATATTGAACTTCTTCAATATCTTATCAAGGTATGTGCTTTGTGAAAGACCTATGAGGCATCTTGATCTATCTCTATAGATCTTGATGCCTAATATATAAGCAGCTTCTCCAAGGTCCTTCATTGAAAAACTCTTATTCAAGTAGGCCTTAATGCTGTCCAAGAGTTCTACATCATTTCCCATCAAAAGTATGTCATCTACATATAATATGAGAAATTCTACAGAGCTCCCACTCACTTTCTTGTAAACACAGGCTTCTCCATAAGTCTGCGTAAACCCAAACGCTTTGATCATCTCATCAAAGCAAATGTTCCAACTCCGAGCTGCTTGCACCAGCCCATAAATCGAGCGTTGGAGCTTGCACACCTTGTCAGCATTCTTAGGATCGACAAAACCTTCCGGCTGCATAATATACAATTCTTCCTTAAGGAAACCATTAAGGAATGCCGTTTTGACGTCCATTTGCCATATTTCATAATCGTAGAATGCGGCAATTGCTAACATGATTTGGACGGACTTCAGCTTCGCTACCGGTGAGAAAGTCTCATCGTAGTCAACCCCTTGAACTTGTCGATAACCCTTAGCGACAAGCCGAGCTTCATAGATGGTCACATTACCATCAGCGTCTGTCTTCTTCTTAAAGATCCATTTATTTTCTATGGCTCGCCGTTCAACGGGCAAGTCAGTCAAAGTCCATACTTCATTTTCATACATGGATCCTATCTCGGATTTCATGGCTTCCAGCCATTTGTCGGAATCTGGGCCCGCCATTGCTTCTTCATAGTTCGAAGGTTCACCGTTGTCTAACAACATGATTTCCAAGACAGGGTTGCCGTACCACTCTGGTGCGGAACGTGTCCTTGTGGACCTTCGAATTTCAGTAGGAGCTTGATTAGAAGTATCTTGATCATCATCATTAATTTCCTCTCTAGTCGGTACAGGCACCTCAAAAACGATTTCTTGAGTTGCGCCTTTTTCCGGTTCAAGAGGTAACACTTCATCAAGTTCTACTTTCCTCCCACTTACTTCTTTCGAGAGAAACTCCTTCTCTAGAAAGGATCCATTCTTGGCAACAAAGATCTTGCCTTCGGATCTGAGGTAGAAGGTATACCCAATAGTTTCTTTAGGGTATCCTATGAAGACGCATTTTTTCGACTTGGGTTCGAGCTTTTCAGGTTGAAGTTTCTTGACATAAGCATCGCATCCCCAAACTTTTAGAAACAACAGCTTAGGTTTCTTCCCAAATCATAATTCATACGGTGTCGTCTCAACGGATTTCGATGGAGCCCTATTTAAAGTGAATGCGGCAGTCTTTAAAGCATAGCCCCAAAAAGATAGCGGTAAATCGGTAAGAGACATCATAGATCGCACCATATCTAATAGAGTGCGATTACGACGTTCGGACACACCATTACGTTGAGGTGTTCCAGGCGGCGTGAGTTGTGAAACTATTCCACATTTTCTTAAGTGTGTGCCAAATTCGTGACTCAAGTATTCTCCTCCACGCTCTGATCGTAGAAACTTGATTTTTCTGTCATGTTGATTTTCAACCTCACTCTGAAATTCCTTGAACTTTTCAAAGGTCTCAGACTTGTGTTTCATTAAGTAGATATACCCATATCTACTCAGGTCATCAGTGAGGGTGAGAACATAACGATAGCCACCGCGAGCCTCAACACTCATTGGACCGCACACATCAGTATGTATGATTTCCAATAAGTTGGTTGCTCGCTCCATTGTTCCTGGGAACGGAGTCTTGGTCATTTTACCCATGAGGCATGGTTCACACGTGTCAAATGATTCATAATCAAGAGACTCTAAAAGTCCATCTGCATGGAGCTTCTTCATGCGTTTGACACCTATGTGACCAAGGCGGCAGTGCCATAAATATGTGGGACTATTGTTATCAACTTTAACTCTTTTGGTATTCACACTATGAATATGTGTATCATCACGTACGAGATTCATTAAGAATAAACCATTAACCATCGGAGCATGACCATAAAACATATCTCTCATATAAATAGAACAACCATTATTCTCGGATTTAAATGAGTAGCCATCTCGAATTAAATGAGATCCAGACACAATGTTCATGCTCAAACTTGGCACTAAATAACAATTATTGAGGTTTAAAACTAACTCCGTAGGTAAATGTAGAGGCAGCGTGCTGACGGCGATCACATCGACCTTGGAACCATTCCCGACGCGCATCGTCACCTCGTCCTTCGCCAGTCTCCGTTTATTTCGCAGCTCCTGCTTTGAGTTACAAATGTGAGCAACTGCACCGGTATCAAATACCCAAGAGCTACTACGAGTACTGGTAAGGTACACATCAATTACATGTATATCACATATACCTTTTGTTTTGCCGGCCTTCTTGTCCGCTAAGTATTTGGGGCAGTTCCGCTTCCAGTGACCACTTCCCTTGCAATAAAAGCACTCAGTCTCGGGCTTGGGTCCATTCTTTGGCTTCTTCCCGGCAACTTTCTTACCGGGCGCGGCAACTTCCTTGCCGTCCTTCTTGAAGTTCTTTTTACCCTTGCCCTTCTTGAACTTAGTGGTTTTATTCACCATCAACACTTGATGTTCCTTCTTGATTTCTACCTCTGCTGATTTCAGCTTAGCATATACCTCAGGAATGGTCTTTACCATCCCCTGCATATTGTAGTTCATCACAAAGCTCTTGTAGCTAGGTGGAAGCGACTGAAGGATTATGTCAATGACCGCTTCATCCGGGAGATTAACTTCCAGTTGAGTCAAGCGGTTGTGCAACCCAGACATCTTGAGTATGTGTTCACTGACAGAGCTATTTTCCTCCATCTTACAGCTAAAGAATTTGTCGGAGACTTCATATCTCTCGACCCGGGCATGAGCTTGGAAAACCATTTTCAGCTCTTCGAACATCTCATATGCTCCATGTCTCTCAAAACGCTTTTGGAGCCCCGGCTCTAAGCTGTAAAGCATGCCGCACTGAACGAGGGAGTAATCATCGGAGCATGACTGCCAAGCGTTCATAACGTCTTGTTCTGCAGGGAGAACAGGTGCGTCACCCAGCGGTGCTCGTAGGACATAATCTTTCTTGGCAGCTATGAGGATGATCCTCAGGTTCCGGACCCAGTCCGTATAGTTGCTGCCATCGTCTTTCAGCTTGGTTTTCTCTAGGAACGCGTTGAAGTTGAGGACTACGTTGGCCATTTGATCTACAAGACATATTGTAAATACTTTAGACTAAGTTCATGATAATAAAGTTCATCTAATCAAATTATTTAATGAACTCCCACTTAGATAGACATCCCTCTTCTAGTCATCTAAGTATAACATGATCCGAGTCAACTAGGCCGTGTCCGATCATCACGTGAGACGGACTAGTCAACATCGGTGAACATCTTCATGTTGATCGTATCTTCTATACGACTCATGCTCGACCTTTCGGTCTTCTGTGTTCCGAGGCCATGTCTGTACATGCTAGGCTCGTCAAGTCAACCTAAGTGTTTGCATGTGTAAATCTGTCTTACACCCGTTGTATGTGAATGTTAGAATCTATCACACCCGATCATCATGTGGTGCTTCGAAACAACGAACTGTCGCAACGGTGCACAGTTAGGGGGAACACTTCTTGAAATTATTATGAGGGATCATCTTATTTACTACCGTCGTTCTAAGTAAACAAGATGCAAAACATGATAAACATCACATGCAATCAAATAATAAACGTGACATGATATGGCCAATATCACATAGCTCCTTTGATCTCCATCTTGGGGCTCCATGATCATCTTTGTCACCGGCTTGACACCATGATCTCCATCATCATGATCTCCATCATCGTGTCTCCATGAAGTTGCTCGCCAACTATTACTTCTACTACTATGGCTAACGCGTTTAGCAATAAAGTAAAGTAATTTACATGGCGTTTCTCAATGACACGCAGGTCATACAAAAAATAAAGACAACTCCTATGGCTCCTGCCGGTTGTCATACTCATCGACATGCAAGTCATGATTCCTATTACAATAGCATGAACATCTCATACATCACATATAGATCATTCATCATTCATCACAACTTTGGCCATATCATATCACAAAGCACTTGCTGCAAAAACAAGTTAGACGTCCTCTAATTGTTGTTGCAAGTTTTACGTGGCTGAATTAGGGTTCTAGCAAGAACGTTTTCTTACCTACGTGAAAGCCACAACGTGATTTGTCAACTTCTATTTACCCTTCATAAGGACCCTTTTCATCGAATCCGCTCCAACTAAAGTAGGAGAGACAGACACCCGCCAGCCACCTTATGCAACTAGTGCATGTTAGTCGGTGGAACCGGTCTCACGTAAGCGTACGTGTAAGGTTGGTCCGGGCCGCTTCATCCCACAATACCGCTAAAGCAAGATAAGACTAGTAGCGGCAAGAAAAGTTGACAACATCTACGCCCACAACAAATTGTGTTCTACTCGCGCAAGAAGAACTACGCATAGACCTAGCTCATGATGCCACTGTTGGGGAACGTTGCAGAAAACAAAAAATTTCCTACGGTTTCACCAAGATCCATCTATGAGTTCATCTAGCAACGAGTGATCGGATGCATCTACATACCTTTGTAGATCGCGAGCGGAAGCGTTCAAAAGGACGGGGATGAGGTAGTCGTACACGACGTGATCCAAATCACCGGAGATCCTAGCACCGAACGGACGGCACCTCCGCGTTCAACACACATACGGTTAGCGTGACGTCTCCTCCTTCTTGATCCAGCAAGGGGAAGGAGAGGTTGATGAAGATCCAGCAGCACGACGGCGTGGTGGTGGATGCAGGGCGTCACAACAGCAGGGCTTCGCCGTGCACTGCGAGAGGGAGAGGTGTAGCAGGGAGAGAAGGAGACGCCAGGGGCAAGGGTGCCGCTGCCCCTCCCTCCCCCCTTTATATAGACCCCCTGGGGGGCCGGCCCCTGGAGATCCCATCTCCAGAGGGGGCGGCGGCCAAGGGGGGTGGAGTGCCCCCCAAGGCAAGTGGGCGCCCCCCCCCCCCCACCCTAGGGTTCCAACCCTAGGCGCAGGGTGGGCCTTGGGGGACGCACCAGCCCACTAAGGGCTGGTCCCCCCTCCCACTTCAGCCCATGGGGCCCTCCGGGATGGGTGGCCCCACCCGGTGGACCCCCGGGACCCATCTGGTGGTCCCGGTACAATACCGGTGACCCCCAGATCACTCCTGATGGCCGAAACTATACTTCCTATATATAATTCTTCACCTCCGGACCAATCCGGAACTCCTCGTGACGTCCGGGATCTCATCCGGGACTCCTAACAACATTCGGGTTACTGCATATACATATCCTCACAACCCTAGCGTCACCGAACCTTAAGTGTGTAGACCCTACGGGTTCGGGAGACATGCAGACAAGACCGAGACGGCTCTCGGGCAATAACCAACAGTGGGATCTGGATACCCATGTTGGCTCCCACATGCTCCACGATGATCTCATCGGATGAACCACGATGTCGAGGATTCAATTAATCCCGTATACGATTCCCTTTGTCAATCGGTATTTTACTTGCCCGAGATTCGATCGTCGGTATCCCAATACCTCGTTCAATCTCGTTACCGGAAAGTCACTTTACTCGTACCGTAATGCATGATCCCGTGATCAAACACTTTGATCACATTTTGCTCATTATGATGATGCATTACCGAGTGGGCCCGGTGATACCTCTCCGTCAAGCGGAGTGACAAATCCCAGTCTCGATCCGTGTCAACCCAACAGACACTTTCGGAGATACCCGTAGTATACCTTTATAGTCACCCAGTTACGTTGTGACGTTTGGCACACCCAAAGCACTCTTACGGTATCTGGGAGTTACACGATCTCATGGTCTAAGGAAAGGACACTTGACATTGGAAAACTCTAGCAAACGAACTATACGATCTTGTGCTATGTTTAGGATTGGGTCTTGTCCATCACATCATTCTCCTAATGATGTGATCTCGTTATCAATGACATCCAATGTCCATAGTCAGGAAACCATGACTATCTGTTGATCAACGAGCTAGTCAACTAGAGGCTTACTAGGGACATGTTGGTGTCTATTATTCACACATGTATTACGATTTCCGGATAACACAATTATAGCATGAATAAAGACAATTATCATGAACAAGGAAATATAATAATAATGCTTTTATTATTGCCTCTAGGGCATATTTCCAACATCGAGTTCATACCAGCTTCTCTTATCTCAATCGGTCCATCATATATCGTCATTATTGCCTTTCACTCGCACGACCGAACGGTGTGGATAATAATAATAGTGCACGTGCATTGGACTAACTTGGAATCTGTAAGCATTTAATACAAGGGAGAAGACAAGGTAATATGGGCTCTTGGTTAAATCAATAACAATGCATATGAGAGCCACTCAACATTTTCATCATGGTCTTCTCCTCTCGACCCCCAAAGAAAAGAAGAGAAATAAAACAATTTACACGGGAAGTTCCCAACAAGCAAAAGAAGAACGAGAAATCTTTTCGGGTTTTCTTTTAATTACTACTACAGGCATGGAAAGTAAACTAGCTAAAAGCTACAAATAATTTTTTTGATTTTTCTTAAGGTTTTTTCAAACACACAAGAAAAATACTTAGAAAAGAAAATAAACTAGCATCGATAGTACAATGAAAAAGTATGAGCACCGACAACTAGAATGAGTGTGTGAACATGAATGTAATGTCGGTGAGAAATACGTAATCCCCCAAGCTTAGGCTTTTGGCCTAAGTTGGTCTATGGCCACGGCTCAAAGCTACCCTCTCCGGTTTACGGAGGAGTGTCCTCTAGGTGCCACTGGTTGGCGATCTCCTACGAATCCCACTGATAAACAGACTGTCGATAAGGGTCCAGTTGTGGCTCAGGCTCTGGCTCTGGCTCTGGAACTCTTGTTAGGCTCCAGTATGCATAAATGGCCTCTGGCAAGATGAGGTACGTGCTGTTCGTGCTGGTCGTGGTGGAAGTCGGTGAGGCCTGCATTCTTAGCTAAGTGATAAAAATCATCATAAATTTTGGCGGCTCTCAAGAACTCATCACAAGGCCATTCCGGCGCCTTTTTGTTTTCCTCATTATGCTTATCCTTCGAGCTTCGGCTTGAAGAGCCTCTCAACAATCTCTTCAACATTTTCTTCCTCTGAAAATTTCTGAAATTTTTAGTGACTCAACATAAAAGTGAAACAAACTCAACAAGATTGATAGCAACTACTCCCACAAGTGCTAGAGGCTATATCATGCATTAAAGCTACTTTGGACCATATAAATTTACCATGCAAGCTCAAGAACAGGGTCATCTAAGCAGCAAAAATTTGCAATAAATAAAGCACTAGAACAAAAACTAGTTGGACCATTGGAGGAGCCACATATCGAAGAGCAATCTCCCCAAACAGTTTTGTGAATGAAGCTTTGAGCAAGGAGATCGAAAATGGCAACAAGATGAGCTAGAACACGGGTTTGAGCTACGGGAGGATTTTTTCTGGAGGAAGACGAAGTGAGTGGGTGCAGGAATAAGTGGAGGGGGAACACATGGGGTCCACGAGGCAGGGGGTGCGCCCTGTGCCCTCGTGGCCAAGTCGTGTCCCCCTCTGGTGTGTTCTTAGTGCCATATATTATTAAATATTCTACAAAAAATCATATATAATTTTCAGGACATTTGGAGAACTTTTATTTTCGGGGTATTTTTTATTGCAAGGATAATTTAGAAAACACACAGAAATTACTAAGTTTCCTTTATTTACTCTAAAAATAACAGAAAGTAAAAGGAGGGTACAGAAAGTTGTGCTTTCTAACTTCATCCATCTCATGCTCATCAAAAGGAATCCACTAACAAGGTTGATCAAGTCATGTTAACAAACTCTTTCTGAATAACATGAAACCAGAGAACTTTCGAATAACACTAGGTTACCTCAACGGGGATATGGACGTCCCCAACAATAAGAATGTCATATTTCTTCTTGACAGTAGGAAGAGGAAATTCAAAACCTCCAATAGTAATGATTTAAATTTTTCCAATAGAATTGATAGTGTGGACTTGAGGTTGTTTCCTCGAAAAGTGTACCGCGTGCTCGTTACCATCAACATGAAAAGTGACATTGCCTTTGTTGCAATCAATAACATCCCCTGCAGTATTCAAAAAGGGTCTACCAAGGATAATCGACATACTATCATCCTCGGGAATATCAACAATAACAAAGTCCGTTAAAATAGTAAGGTTTGCAACCACAACTGGCACATCCTCACAAATACAGACATGTATAGCAGTAGATTTATCGGCCATTTGCAAAGATATTTCAGTAGGCGTCAACTTATTCAAATAAAGTCTATGATATAAAGAGAGAGGCATAACACTAACACCGACTCCAAGATCACATAAAGCAGTTTTAACATAGTTTCTTTTAATGGAGCATGGTATAGTTGGTACTCCGGGATCTCCTAGTTTCTGTGGTATTCCACCTTTAAAAGTATAATTGGTAAGCATGGTGGAAATTTCAGCTTCCAGTATCTTTCTTCTATTTGTAACAATATCTTTCATATACTTAGCATAAGGATTCATTTTAAGCATATCAGTCAAACGCATACGCAAAAAGATAGGTCTAATCATTTCAACAAAGCGCTCAAAATCCTCATCATCCTTTTTCTTGGATGGTTTAGGAGGAAAGGGTATGGGTTTCTGAACCCATGGTTCTCTTTCTTTACCGTGCTTCCCAGCAACGAAGTCTCTCTTATCATAACATTGATTATTTGATTGTGGGTTATCAAGAATAACAGCAGGTTCAATCTCTACATCATTGTTATTGCTAGGTTGAGCATCAAGATGAACATCATCATTAACATTATCACTAGGTTCATGTTCATTACCTGATTATGTTCCAGCATCAGAAATAGAAATATCATTGGGATTCTCAGGTGTGTCAACAACAGGTTCACTAGAAGCATGCAAAGTCCTATCATTTTTCTTTTTCTTCTTCTTAGAAGGACTAGGTGCATCAACATTAGTTTTGTGAGAACCTTGCTCAATTCTCTTAGGGTGACCCTCAGTATACAAAGGTTCCTGAGTCATTCTACCCCCTCTAGTCACAACTCTAACAACATTATCATTTTTCTTATTATTTAATTCATTGAGCAAATCATCTTGTGCTTTAAGCACTTGTTCTACTTGAGTGGTAACCATAGAAGCATGTTTACTAATGAGTTTAAGTTCACCTTTAACTCTAGACATATAATCACTCAAGTGTTCAATCATATAAGCATTTCGTTTCAATTGTCTACTAACATAAGCATTGAAGCTTTCTTGTTTAACTATAAAATTATCAAACTCATCTAAGCATTGACTAGCAGACTTATAACGAGGAATATCACCTTCATCAAATCTATAGAGATAATTTACCTTTACTACCTGTGTCGGGTTATCAAGACCATGTATTTCTTCAATAGGTGGTAAATTCTTAACATCTTCAGCTTTAATACCCTTTTCTATCATAGATTTCTTTGTCTCTTGCATATATTCAGGACTGAGAAATAGAATACCCCTTTTCTTCAGAGTTGGCTTTGGAGTTGGTTCAAGAAGTGTCCAATCATTATCATTACTCAATATATTATTCAATAGAAATTCAGCTTGCTCAACAGTTCTTTCCCTGAAAGCACAACCAGCACAACTATCTAGGTGGTCTATGGAAGGATCTGTTAGTCCATTATAAAAGATATCAAGTATTTCATTTTTTTAGAGGATGATCAAGCAAAGCATTAAGTAATCGGAGAAGCCTCCCCCAAGCTTGTGGGAGACTCTCTTCTTCAATTTGCACAAAATTATACATTTCCCTTAAGGCAGGTTGTTTATTATGAGCGGGCAAATATTTAGCAGAGAAGTAATAAATCATGTCCTGGGGACTATGCACACAACTAGGAGTAAGAGAATTAAACCATGTTTTAGCATCACCCTTTAATGAGAACGGAAATAACTTAAGGATATAGTAGTAACAAATTTTTTCCTCATGAGTGAATAGGGTGGCTATATCATTTAATTTAGTAAGATGTGCCACAATAGTTTCAGATTCATAGCCATAAAAAGGATCAGATTCAACCAAATTAATTAACTCAGGATCGACAGAGAAATCATAATCCTTATCAGAAATACAGATAGGTGAAGTAGCAAAAGCAGGGTCATATTTCATTCTAGCATTCAAAGACTTTTCTTTCAGCTTAGCTAACAGTTTCTTAAGATCATATCTGTCTTTGCAAGCAAAAAGGTCTCTAGCAGTTTCTTCATCCATAACATAACCCTCAGGCACATCAGGCAATTCATATCTAGGGGGAGAATCTTCATCGTCACTTTCATCAATATTATCAGTTTCAATAATTTCATTCTCTCTAACCCTAGCAAGTTGTTCATCAAGAAATTCACCTAGTGGCACAGTATTATCAAGCATAGAAGTAGTTTCATCATAAGCATCATGCATAGCAGAAGTGGCATCATCAATAACATGTGACATGTCAGAATCAATAGCAGAAGTAGGCTTAGGTTGTCGCAAGTTTACTCAAAACAGAAGGAGAATCAAGTGCAGAGCTAGATGGCAGTTCCTTACCTCCCCTCGTAGTTGAGGGAAAAATCTTGGTTCTTTCATCTTTCAAGTTCCTCATAGTGATCAACAGATATAAATCCCAAGTGACTCAAAGAATAGAGCTACGCTCCCCGGCAACGGTGCTAGAAAATAGTCTTGATAACCCACAAGTATAGGTGCTACCTCTTGAGCATGCGTTTTTTTCCCTTGAAGAGGAAAGGGTGATGCAGCAAAGTAGCGTAATTATTTCCCTCAGTTTCTGAGAACCAAGGTATCAATCCAGTAGGAAACTACATGCAAGTCGCCTAGTACATGCACAAACAATCAAGAACCTTGCAACCAATGCGATAAAGGGGTTGTCAATCCCTTCACGGCCACTTGCAAAAGTGAGATCTGATAAAGATTCTAAGATAAATATATTTGGTATTTTTGTTGTATAGATAGGAAAATAAAGATTGCAACATAAATAGTAAAATAGATCAGAAACTTATATGATGTAAAGTAGACTCGGGGGCCATAGGTTTCACTAGTGGCTTCTCTCAAGATAGCATGTATTACGGTGGGCAAACAAATTACTGTCAAGCAATTGATAGAAAAGCGGATAGTTATGATGATATCTAAGGCAATGATCATGAATATGGGCTTCACGTTCATGTCAAGTACACCGAAACGATTCTGCATCTACAACTATTACTCCACACATCGACTGCTATCCAGCATGCATCTAGAGTATTGATTTCATAAGAACGGAGTAACGCATAAGGCAAGATGACATGATGTAGAGGGATAAACTCAAGAAATATGATATAAAAACCATCTTTTTATCCTAGATGGCAACAATACAATACGTTTCGGTTCCCTTTCTGTCACTGGGATCGAGCACCGCAAGATTGAACCCAAAGCTAAGCACTTCTCCCATTGCAAGAAAGATCAATCTAGTAGGCCAAACTAAACCGATAATTCGAAGAGACTTGCAAAGATATCAAATCATGCATATAAGAAATCAGAGAAGAACCAAATAATATTCATAGATAATCAAGTTCATAAACCCATAATTCATCGGATCTCGGCAAACACATCGCAAAAGAGTATTACATCGAATAGATCTCCAAGAACATCGAGGAGAACTTTGTATTGAGATCCAAAGAGAGAGAAGAAGCCATCTAGCTAATAACTATGGACCCGAAGGTGTGTGGTAAACTACTCACACATCATCAGACAGGTTATGGTGTTGATGTAGAAGCCCTCCGTGATCGAATCCCCCTCTGGCAGATCGTCGGAAAAGGCCCCGTGATGGGATCTCACGGGTACTGTCGGGGATATAACCCGCGGTATGACCCGGCCGGAATTGGCGACTCACTGGTGACCCGCCCGGAGCTTGGCGATTCATAGATAATCTGCTCAATCTTGGCGACTCATTAGTAACCTGGCGGGCGGGTCAGATGGACAACAAGGACCAAAGCCCAGAAGGCCGGCTCACGTTATGATGGGCCGGATTAAGAGGAAAGGGATGGCAAATATTTCCTTTATGAGGAAGCAAGACCCGGACTTGTAATCAACTTGTAAGAGAAGATAGACTAGTCCTAGTCCTACAAGGACTCCACATGTAACCCGCCCCTCTAACTTATATAAGGAGGGGCAGGGCTCCCCAAAGAGGGACAGACAACAAGAAACAATATCTAGGACTAGACACAAAGGAGGAGCCGGCTTATGCGGCGACTCCCTCATGAGCATAATGAGACCTAGCCACAAACAACATGTAGGGCTATTCCGGATGATGTTTCCCGGGGCCCGAAGCTGTCTAAATCCTCGTCTTGTGTGATGATCCGCCATGCGTCTCTCGTCCCAATCAACCCCTCTCAAGCTACCACATAGATGCGTTGGCCTCGCGACTAAGTCCTGACACTAAGGACATCTGCCGTGACAAATCCACGACAGTTGGCGCCCACCGTGGGGCTCGCGCACGGTGGTGTTGAGTTCTTGAAGGGATATTTTCCAGGTTTTTGAAGAGATCACGATTTTCGGGATAAAGAAGAGCCGACACAGAACAGTCACGAAGGATAAACCGGCGTGGATAACCTTGAGCGGAGCCAGCAAGTTTTTCGTCGTTCCAGAGTCGTTACCAAACTTTGAAGTTGGCATATATGAGATTGAGATGAAAGATTTAAGAGTTATGCGCACACGGCCAGGTGATCCGCTATTTAGCAGAGAAGTAATAAATCATGTCCTGGGGACTATGCACACAACTAGGAGTAAGAGAATTAAACCATGTTTTAGCATCACCCTTTAATGAGAACGGAAATAACTTAAGGATATAGTAGTAACAAATTTTTTTCCTCATGAGTGAATAGGGTGGCTATATCATTTAATTTAGTAAGATGTGCCACAACAATTTCAGATTCATAGCCATAAAAAGGATCAGATTCAACCAACTTAATTAACTCAGGATCGACAGAGAAATCATAATCCTTATCAGAAATACAGATAGGTGAAGTAGCAAAAGCAGGGTCATATTTCATTCTAGCATTCAAAGACTTTTCTTTCAGCTTAGCTAACAGTTTCTTAAGATCATATCTATCTTTGCAAGCAAAAAGGTCTCTAGCAGTTTCTTCATCCATAACATAACCCTCAGGCACATCAGGCAATTCATATCTAGGGGGAGAATCTTCATCGTCACTTTCATCAATATTATCAGTTTCAATAATTTCATTCTCTCTAACCCTAGCAAGTTGTTCATCAAGAAATTCACCTAGTGGCACATTATTATCAAGCATAGAAGTAGTTTCATCATAAGCATCATGCATAGCAGAAGTGGCATCATCAATAACATGTGACATGTCAGAATCAATAGCAGAAGTAGGCTTAGGTGTCGCAAGTTTACTCAAAACAGAAGGAGAATCAAGTGCAGAGCTAGATGGCAGTTCCTTACCTCCCCTCGTAGTTGAGGGAAAAATCTTGGTTCTTTCATCTTTCAAGTTCCTCATAGTGATCAACAGATATAAATCCCAAGTGACTCAAAGAATAGAGCTACGCTCCCCGGCAACGGTGCCAGAAAATAGTCTTGATAACCCACAAGTATAGGTGCTACCTCTTGAGCATGCGTTTTTTTCCCTTGAAGAGGAAAGGGTGATGCAGCAAAGTAGCGTAATTATTTCCCTCAGTTTCTGAGAACCAAGGTATCAATCCAGTAGGAAACTACATGCAAGTCGCCTAGTACATGCACAAACAATCAAGAACCTTGCAACCAATGCGATAAAGGGGTTGTCAATCCCTTCACGGCCACTTGCAAAAGTGAGATCTGATAAAGATTCTAAGATAAATATATTTGGTATTTTTGTTGTATAGATAGGAAAATAAAGATTGCAACATAAATAGTAAAATAGATCAGAAACTTATATGATGTAAAGTAGACTCGGGGGCCATAGGTTTCACTAGTGGCTTCTCTCAAGATAGCATGTATTACGGTGGGCAAACAAATTACTGTCAAGCAATTGATAGAAAAGCGGATAGTTATGATGATATGTAAGGCAATGATCATGAATATGGGCTTCACGTTCATGTCAAGTACACCGAAACGATTCTGCATCTACAACTATTACTCCACACATCGACTGCTATCCAGCATGCATCTAGAGTATTGATTTCATAAGAACGGAGTAACACATAAGGCAAGATGACATGATGTAGAGGGATAAACTCAAGCAATATGATATAAAAACCATCTTTTTATCCTAGATGGCAACAATACAATACGTTTCGGTTCCCTTTCTGTCACTGGGATCGAGCACCACAAGATTGAACCCAAAGCTAAGCACTTCTCCCATTGCAAGAAAGATCAATCTAGTAGGCCAAACTAAACCGATAATTCGAAGAGACTTGCAAAGATATCAAATCATGCATATAAGAAATCAGAGAAGAACCAAATAATATTCATAGATAATCAAGTTCATAAACCCATAATTCATCGGATCTCGGCAAACACATCGCAAAAGAGTATTACATCGAATAGATCTCCAAGAACATCGAGGAGAACTTTGTATTGAGATCCAAAGAGAGAGAAGAAGCCATCTAGCTAATAACTATGGACCCGAAGGTGTGTGGTAAACTACTCACACATCATCGGACAGGTTATGGTGTTGATGTAGAAGCCCTCCGTGATCGAATCCCCCTCCGGCAGATCGCCGGAAAAGGCCCCGTGATGGGATCTCACGGGTACTGTCGGGGATATAACCCGCGGTATGACCCGGTCGGAATTGGCGACTCACTGGTGACCCGCCCGGAGCTTGGCGATTCATAGATAATCTGCTCGATCTTGGCGACTCGTTAGTAACCCGGCGGGCGGGTCAGATGGACAACAAGGCCCAAAGCCCAGAAGGACGGCTCACGTTATGATGGGCCAGATTAAGAGGAAAGGGATGGCAAATATTTCCTTTATGAGGAAGCAAGACCCGGACTTGTAATCAACTTGTAAGAGAAGATAGACTAGTCCTAGTCCTACAAGGACTCCACATGTAACCCGCCCCTCTAACTTATATAAGGAGGGGCAGGGCTCCCCAAAGAGGGACAGACAACAAGAAACAATATCTAGGACTAGACACAAAGGAGGAGCCGGCTTATGCGGCGACTCCCTCATGAGCATAATGAGACCTAGCCACAAACAGCATGTAGGTCTATTCCGGATGATGTTTCCCGGGGCCCGAAGCTGTCTAAATCCTCGTCTTGTGTGATGATCCTCCATGCGTCTCTCGTCCCAATCAACCCCTCTCAAGCTACCACATAGATGCGTTGGCCTCGCGACTAAGTCCTGACACTAAGGACATCTGCCGTGACAAATCCACGACAGTTGGCGCCCACCGTGGGGCTCGCGCACGGTGGTGTTGAGTTCTTGAAGGGATATTTTCCAGGTTTTTGAAGAGATCACGATTTTCGGGATAAAGAAGAGCCGACACAGAACAGTCACGAAGGATAAACCGGCGTGGATAACCTTGAGCGGAGCCAGCAAGTTTTTCGTCGTTCCAGAGTCGTTACCAAACTTTGAAGTTGGCATATATGAGATTGAGATGAAAGATTTAAGAGTTATGCGCACACGGCCAGGTGATCCGCTATTTAGCAGAGAAGTAATAAATCATGTCCTGGGGACTATGCACACAACTAGGAGTAAGAGAATTAAACCATGTTTTAGCATCACCCTTTAATGAGAACGGAAATAACTTAAGGATATAGTAGTAACAAATTTTTTTCCTCATGAGTGAATAGGGTGGCTATATCATTTAATTTAGTAAGATGTGCCACAACAATTTCAGATTCATAGCCATAAAAAGGATCAGATTCAACCAAATTAATTAACTCAGGATCGATAGAGAAATCATAATCCTTATCAGAAATACAGATAGGTGAAGTAGCAAAAGCAGGGTCATATTTCATTCTAGCATTCAAAGACTTTTCTTTCAGCTTAGCTAACAGTTTCTAAAGATCATATCTATCTTTGCAAGCAAAAAGGTCTCTAGCAGTTTCTTCATCCATAACATAACCCTCAGGCACATCAGGCAATTCATATCTAGGGGGAGAATCTTCATCGTCACTTTCATCAATATTATCAGTTTCAATAGTTTCATTCTCTCTAACCCTAGCAAGTTGTTCATCAAGAAATTCACCTAGTGGCCCAGTATTATCAAGCATAGAAGTAGTTTCATTATAAGCATCATGCATAGCAGAAGTGGCATCATCAATAACATGTGACATGTCAGAATCAATAGCAAAAGTAGGCTTAGGTGTCGCAAGTTTACTCAAAACAGAAGGAGAATCAAGTGCAGAGCTAGATGGCAGTTCCTTACCTCCCCTCGTAGTTGAGGGAAAAATCTTGGTTCTTTCATCTTTCAAGTTCCTCATAGTGATCAACAGATATAAATCCCAAGTGACTCAAAGAATAGAGCTACGCTCCCCGGCAACGGTGCCAGAAAATAGTCTTGATAACCCACAAGTATAGGTGCTACCTCTTGAGCATGCGGTTTTTTCCCTTGAAGAGGAAAGGGCGATGCAGCAAAGTAGCGTAATTATTGCCCTCAGTTTCTGAGAACCAAGGTATCAATCCAGTAGGAAACTACACGCAAGTCGCCTAGTACATGCACAAACAATCAAGAACCTTGCAACCAATGCGATAAAGGGGTTGTCAATCCCTTCACGGCCACTTGCAAAAGTGAGATCTGATAAAGATTCTAAGATAAATATATTTGGTATTTTTGTTGTATAGATAGGAAAATAAAGATTGCAACATAAATAGTAAAATAGATCAGAAACTTATATGATGTAAAGTAGACTCGGGGGCCATAGGTTTCACTAGTGGCTTCTCTCAAGATAGCATGTATTACGGTGGGCAAACAAATTACTGTCAAGCAATTGATAGAAAAGCGGATAGTTATGATGATATCTAAGGCAATGATCATAAATATGGGCTTCACGTTCATGTCAAGTACACCGAAACGATTCTGCATCTACAACTATTACTCCACACATCGACTGCTATCCAGCATGCATCTAGAGTATTGATTTCATAAGAACGGAGTAACGCATAAGACAAGATGACATGATGTAGAGGGATAAACTCAAGCAATATGATATAAAAACCATCTTTTTATCCTAGATGGCAACAATACAATACGTTTCGGTTCCCTTTCTGTCACTGGGATCGAGCACCGCAAGATTGAACCCAAAGCTAAGCACTTCTCCCATTGCAAGAAAGATCAATCTAGTAGGCCAAACTAAACCGATAATTCGAAGAGACTTGCAAAGATATCAAATCATGCATATAAGAAATCAGAGAAGAACCAAATAATATTCATAGATAATCAAGTTCATAAACCCATAATTCATCGGATCTCGGCAAACACATCGCAAAAGAGTATTACATCGAATAGATCTCCAAGAACATCGAGGAGAACTTTGTATTGAGATCCAAAGAGAGAGAAGAAGCCATCTAGCTAATAACTATGGACCCGAAGGTGTGTGGTAAACTACTCACACATCATCGGACAGGTTATGGTGTTGATGTAGAAGCCCTCCGTGATCGAATCCCCCTCCGGCAGATCGCCGGAAAAGGCCCCGTGATGGGATCTCACGGGTACTGTCGGGGATATAACCCGCGGTATGACCCGGTCGGAATTGGCGACTCACTGGTGACCCGCCCGGAGCTTGGCGATTCATAGATAATCTGCTCGATCTTGGCGACTCATTAGTAACCCGGCGGGCGGGTCAGATGGACAACAAGGCCCAAAGCCCAGAAGGACGGCTCACGTTATGATGGGCCGGATTAAGAGGAAAGGGATGGCAAATATTTCCTTTATGAGGAAGCAAGACCCGGACTTGTAATCAACTTGTAAGAGAAGATAGACTAGTCCTAGTCCTACAAGGACTCCACATGTAACCCGCCCCTCTAACTTATATAAGGAGGGGCAGGGCTCCCCAAAGAGGGACAGACAACAAGAAACAATATCTAGGACTAGACACAAAGGAGGAGCCGGCTTATGCGGCGACTCCCTCATGAGCATAATGAGACCTAGCCACAAACATCATGTAGGGCTATTCCGGATGATGTTTGCCGGGGCCCGAAGCTGTCTAAATCCTCGTCTTGTGTGATGATCCGTCATGCGTCTCTCGTCCCAATCAACCCTTCTCAAGTTACCACATAGATGCGTTGGCATCGCGACTAAGTCCTGACACTAAGGACATCTGCCGTGACAAATCCACGACAGTTGGCGCCCACTGTGGGGCTCGCGCACGGTGGTGTTGAGTTCTTGAAGGGATATTTTCCAGGTTTTCGAAGAGCTCACGATTTTCGGGATAAAGAAGAGCCGACACAGAACAGTCACGGAGGATAAACCGGCGTGGATAACCTTAAGCGGAGTCAGCAAGTTTTTCGTCGTTCCAGAGTCGTTACCGAACTTTGAAGTTGGCATATATGAGATTGAGATGAAAGATTTAAGAGTTATGCGCACACGGCCAGGTGATCCGCCCAGATTGATTTCCGTTGCGTCGTTCTACAAAGTCGTCGTGACCGACAAAAAGATTCCCTGGGCATCGTTGCAGAAATCCACCGAAGGTGTTTTGTTTTTCGGATCAAAGCTAAAAATTGCTACGTGCAGACGGGTCAAATCCAAAAGAAACATCAAGTGCTACTAGTACTCGGTCACGTGATTACACGAAGCTGCGATCAATTTAAGCTGCTGGTACTACTCCACGTCAGTGTACAAACGAAGAAAACGAGGAGGAGCACTTCGAGTGGGATTGTAAACTTGGATGTCAAATCTGACTGTTGATCCTCCAATCTTCAGGAGAAGCAGGGCAACATACAGACCATGTTCGGTCCGAGTTCCAATAAAAAAAGGGGACAGAAGAAAAGAGAAGAAGATGCCTCTGCGATTATTTTGCTTTCCAAATAAGGTCACAAGGGAACTTGTGCATCGGTCAAATACGAGAGGGCCATGCGGGCTTCGTCAAGTCCTTCACGTGCTAGCTCTAAGGGCAGTACTACTCCCTGCGTTCCTCTGTCTACAAAGTGGCCAAAAAACTTGAAGATGGAGACGCCGCGTCCACGGACGACATCCAGCGTCGTCGCGTCCACATACAGCACCTCCGCGTTGAAAGCCAGCCTTCAGCGTCGTCGCGTCCTCATCTGGCACTCCCACGCCGACGGACGACCTCCAGCGTTTTCGTCTGCTAGTGCTGTCTTCGCCTCTGCCGCGTACCTGCCGGCAACGTGCCCTTACGATCTAGCGTCACTGGCTGCGGCCCTCTGCATCAGGTCGCTGCTGCAGCTTGCCTCCACCGGTCCTTGCTCCTGCAAAGGGATAAGGGAGACTGGTTTGAAGAAAAGTCAGGATGGACAACACATGTGTTGAAAAAATAAATCATGGACGCTGTATATACAGACCATCGGTCCTCCGAAGAAATCAGGTCATATCCATCTGACTCTATTTTATTAACACATATTATTTTTCACCAGGGAACAATTACTTGGTCTTGTAATATTTTCGCAGGATCATTACAAAAAGGTGTCGCCTAAAGGGG
Organism: Aegilops umbellulata; assembly: GCA_032464435.1. Lineage (NCBI taxonomy): Eukaryota > Viridiplantae > Streptophyta > Magnoliopsida > Poales > Poaceae > Aegilops > Aegilops umbellulata. Next base: position 68,541,289 of record CP136057.1, read on the forward strand.
CGCGTCAACATCACTTTTCCACTGGTGTTTGTCCATGCTATGATGCTCACCGGATACACGTGCAAGTTGCCGCCCTGATGTTTGGATTACATCCGTCCGCACCTGCGGCCGATTCGTGCGTCTACACTGGTTAAACAACATCACGTTTGACTCGCCGTACGCGCCGCTTTACCACGCCATGGACGACTCGTACATCTGCCCTCACGGCGGTTCACGCGTCGGCACCGGTTCACGCGTCCGCACCGGCTTACAATGCCATGGCCGACTCATCTGTTGTTTGGGCGAATCAGGTGATATCCCTCTAAGTATAACTTTAGCACATATTGTTTTTGTCAGAGAGCAATTACTTTGGTCTTTGCATTTTATATGCAGGACAATTGGTCATTGCAAAGCCGATGGCCAGATCATGGATATATAAATCGCGTAATTACTGTCATGTGCTAGCATATGACCGCGCCACAATGATCAAAGAATATGTGTGCAAGACGCCGCCCCTGCGGCCCGGGCTACATCGACTCACCGGGACCGTGCCTGCAATTGCCTCGCCTGACCACGCCTGCGATTAACTTGCCCGTCCGTGCCGGTTTACGACACCGGTGCCAATCTTCCTCGTCCGCACCGGCTTACAATGCCGCGGCTGACTCATCTGTCCGAGCTGCCTCTGATGTTGTGATCATCCTTGTCGTCCGTCTTTCGCGGCCTGGTGTACATCAGCATACCGGGCTGCACCTGTCTGCATGAGCTGTTTATTGAGTATGAGCAAGTCACTACTTGCGAAGCCCGGTTTTCTTCCAACAAATTGGAGGCAAATTATCATATATAATCAGCCACCGTCTGCACTGGATGGTTCAATGGGCAGGCGCACAAGTCGACCGCCACTACAGTTTGGTTACCTTCAAATCGCCAGTTGGAAGGAACCATTGGCCGAGTTGCTGACACGGCTCATACGGGATCTTTTATAACCTGCCGCGGTCACCTCAACCTTCTGTGGATTCACATCGTACTATCAACACCAATGATGTACAACTTATGTCGGGTTATATCATGGTCAAATATGGAGAATCTCAAGCCAACTCTTCGAGTTGCCTTGAGACTCGGGGGCTACAATGATATGACTCAGCAAAATATTGCCGGCTTTCAGTGAAGTCAACAACCTCAGGACGTTGGAGGGGAAGATAACCCGATCCCGGAGGATATTACCGTTATATTGGTGAAACATTTAAAGGCCGTCAGAAAATTTCCGGCTTAAAAAGAAGGATTCCAGTTTAAAATCCGGTTCAAGAGACATCTCTCTCCCACAAAGCACTAAAGCTCTTAATATCCGGTTTAAAAACCGGTTCAAGGGAAACTTATGTACCACAAAGCTTTGAAGCTCTCAAATCCGGTTCAAAATCCGGCTCAAGGTAAATTTGTCCCTCACAAAATTTTGAAGCTTTCAAATCCGGTTTGAAGTTCCGGCCCAAAAGAATTAATCTCTCGCAAGTTCGAGTTCTAAGAAAAATTAAAGGTTGCCAAAAAGAACTTGTTGCCATGATGCGCGGTTCAAACATGAATATCATGCCTTATGGCTTATCTTATTATGGTCACTTGGGGGCTTCCTGCTCATCGAGCATAGCTGTCGGTACCCTCTTGATCGGTGTAATACTAAATTTATGATCACTTGGGGGCTTCCTGTTCAAACATAGGTCGTATTCGAACCAAAGAGAACATAGCTGTCCATACCCTCTTGATCGGCATACTGCCAAACCCACTTGGGGGCTTCTTGATCATATTTGAATCATAGCTTCACCCCTTTGGGTCTGACGTGGATCGTATTCGAATCAGCGTCGTTAAACAACTCTCAAGGTCATTTGGGGGCTTCCTGTTCAAACATAGGTCATATTCGAACCAAAGAGAACATAGTTGTCGATACCCTCTTGATCGGCATCGCCAAAGCCACTGGGGGCTATATGATCGTATTCGAATCTTAGCTTAACCCCTTTGGAACGGTTTACTGATCGTATCCGAATCAGAAGCCTCAAAAAGTTTTATTCTGTCTCTAGTAAAGTTTATTGTAGCCATAATTACTTAACTTGAGACCTTTTTGGGACTATATCTCAAATATATATATATAAGTGTTTTATGCTTAACCCGGCTTGACTTTTGACTATAAGTCGCCAGTTTATGACAATCATCATCTATGTGGAAGTGTTGGCTTCTAAGGATTGGGTTATCACCCTTACTGCACAGGTTATGTAAGCCGGCAGTACAAATTCAATATCACAGTAGTCATATGTGAGATATTATGACCCGCCCTGGTTTTGACGCTAAGTCGCCAGGGCATATGTTGTTTAAACTCTCTGCAGGATTTGCAGAAATATGACATATAAATGATTAAGGTCAAGCTCATTACCAAAGTTGATGCTTCAAAATGATTATCCATTCTGGATTTTTTCTCAAAAGGCTATAAGCCGCCGGGTCATGAAAAATCCGGTTTACAATGAAGGCGTATTGAATCGCCATCGGCCAAGAGCCGCCGGGTATTTAAACTCCGGATTTACTTGTCAACAGATAAGGTATTTGAAATCTTTAAATAGCCAGACTTGGCTGGATTTTCGTTATGATATTGAATGATTGAGGTTTTCAAACCGTGTTATTCAAATCTTTAATAGCCAACATGGCCGGATTTTCATGATGATATTGAATGATTGAGGTTTTCATACCGGATTATATTATCTTATCTTGAATAGCCAACATGGCTGGATTTCTATTATGATTATCAGTAACCAGTATTATGATTGAGGTTTTCAAAATCGCTTTAGCGCAACAGCTATTATCTTTATCAATGGGCATGATTTATTTTATAATGGAGGAAATAGTCCTGAGTCGCTGCAGGCTTACAACCCGGCACTTGAGGGATACATTATTCAAGTTGAGGTTACATCGAATATGCAAGTCTCATGTCGCTGCAAGCATGCACCATGACACTTGGGGGCTAATGCAAAGTCATTTTTGCTCACATCATTGAAGACCCGACTCATCACATCGTAATGAGGCGGCCCTTGGGGGCTACCAATTGCTCCTGTCAATAGTTCAAGGTACACAAGTCTTAATCCATTATATTGAAGGATCCATTGCTCAGTTGGTAAAGCACAAAGCTCTTAACCTTGTGGACGTGGGTTCAAGCCCCATGGTGGAGATTACATCATATGATGTTATTATCAATGAATTATATACAAAGTCCCAGCTCAGTAATATCTTACTGAGCCGGCCCTTGGGGGCTACACGTTGCTGCTCCGGTTTACATGATAATGTTTACAAAGTCCCTGCTCATTATTGCATAATGACCCGGCCCTTGGGGGCTACACTGGTTGAAGTTTTCATGAGCATAAGGCTATTACAAGTCCCAGGTTGCTGCAAGCATGACAACCCGGCACTTGGGGGCTACAGGTGATATGCATATAAGGGAGAAAAGATCTTCAAATTCTCAGTTTGGAGCAGACCAGATTAACCCGGTGTCTGCAACAATCATGACCCGGTGTCAACAAAATTATGACTCGGCATCATCAGTCTTTTATAACCCGGAGATTTTGGAAATTATAACTCGACAAGATCTGCATCTTTAAGCCGGTTGAAAATCAGATGCGTATTTCAAGACCTATATTTTTTAAGCCAGTGCTTTGGAAGCCGATTTAAGTAGATTATTTCTTACAATATCTCTCTCCAAGAGCCAATGTCAGCAAATTGATTATGAAGCTGGCCTATTGACCCGGATTTTTCAAAAGAAGTGCTAGGATTTTTTTACATTGGTAATATTTGAACACATCTGCTAAAGGAGATTTGGTATGAGATCATGAATACGCATCCAGGAGGAAATGACAAGGATTTAAAGGATGATCAGGTGCCGGCTTACAAGAATGTTTAACCCGGAGCACAACTTTTCAAATTTGTTCTTGTGTTTTGCAGGATCAGTTTAACATGGATAAATCCAAATTAAACTGGGGGCTAATGTCGGGGATATAACCCGCGGTATGACCCGGCCGGAATTGGCGACTCACTGGTGACCCGCCCGGAGCTTGGCGATTCATAGATAATCTGCTCGATCTTGGCCACTCATTAGTAACCCGGCGGGCGGGTCAGATGGACAACAAGGCCCAAAGCCCAGAAGGCCGGCTCACGTTATGATGGGCCGGATTAAGAGGAAAGGGATGACAAATATTTCCTTTATGAGGAAGCAAGACCCGGACTTGTAGTCAACTTGTAAGAGAAGATAGACTAGTCCTAGTCCTACAAGGACTCCACATGTAACCCGCCCCTCTAACTTATATAAGGAGGGGCAGGGCTCCCCAAAGAGGGACAGACAACAAGAAACAATATCTAGGGCTAGACACAAAGGAGGGGTCGGCTTATGCGGCGACTCCCTCGTGAGCATAATGAGACCTAGCCACAAACAGCATGTAGGGCTATTCCGGATGATGTTTCCCGGGGCCCGAAGCTGTCTAAATCCTCGTCTTGTGTGATGATCCGCCATGCGTCTCTCGTCCCAATCAACCCCTCTCAAGCTACCACATAGATGCGTGGACCTCGCGACTAAGTCCTGACACTAAGGACATCTGCCGTGACAAATCCACGACAGGTACAGAAGGTTGTGGCTGTGGAAAAGTGGTTTTGTGGCTCCCCTGGATGTTTTAAGGGTATAAGAGTATATATAGGCGAAGGAAGTAGGTCGGTCGAGCTACGAGGGGCTCACGAGGGTGGGGGGCACGCCTACCCCCTGGGCGCGCCCTCCTACCTCGTGGCCGCCTTGTTGCTTCCTTGACTTCCACTCCAAGTCTCCTGGATTGCGTTTGTTCCAAGAAAGATCCTCGTGAAGGTTTCTTTCCATTTGATATTCCTTTTCTGCGAAACACTGAAATAGGCAACAAAAAACAACAACTGGCACTGGTCCTCCGGTTAATAGGTTAGTCCCAAAAATAATATAAAAGAGCATATTAAAGCCCATTAAACATCCAAAACAGATAATATAATAGCATGGAAGAATCAAATATTATAGATACGTTGGAGACGTACCAACATCCCCAAGCTTAATTCATGCTCGTCCTCGAGTAGGTAAATGATAAAAACAGAATTTTTGATGTGGAATGCTACCTAACATACTTTTCAATGTAATTTCCTTTATTGTGGCATGAATGTTCAGATCCGAAAGATTCAAAACAAATGTTTAATATCGACATAAAAATAATAATACTTCAAGCATACTAATAAAGCAATCATGTCTTCTCAAAATAACATGGTCAAATAAAGTTATCCCTACGAAAACATATAGTCTAGCTATGCTCTATCTTCATCACACAAAATATTTAAATCATGCACAACCCCGATGACAAGCCAAGCAATTGTTTCACACTTTATTGTTCTCAAACTTTTTCAACTTTCACGCAATACATGAGCGTGAGCCATGGACATAGCACTATAGGTGGAATAGAATGGTGGTTGTGGAGAAGACAAAAGGAGAAGATAGTCTCACATCAACTAGGCGTATCAACGGGCTATGGAGATGCCCATCAATATATATCAATGTGAGTGAGTAGGGATTGCCATGCAACGGATGCACTAGAGCTATAAGTGTATGAAAGCTCATCAAGAAACTAAGTGGGGGTGCATCCAACTCGCTTGCTCACGAAGACCTAGAGCAATTTGAGGAAGCCCGTCATTGGAATATACAAGCCAAGTTCTTATAATGAAAATTCCCACTAGTATATAAAAGTGATGACATAGGAGAATCTCTATCATGAAGATCATGGTGCTACTTTGAAGCACAAGTGTGGTAAAAGGATAGTAGCATTGTCCCTTCTCTCTTTTTCTCTCATTATTTTATTTTTTTATTTGGGCCTTTTCTCTTTCTTTATGGCCTATTTTTTTTCTTCCGGAGTCTCATCCCGACTTGTGGGGGAATCATGATCTCCATCATCCTTTCCTCACTGGGACAATGCTCTAATAATGATGATCATCACACTTTTATTTACATACAACTCAAGGATTACAACTCGATACTTAGAACAAAATATGACTCTATGTGAATGCCTGCGGCGGTGTACCGGGATGTGCAATGAATCAAGAGTGACATGTATGAAAGAATTATGAAGGTGGCTTTGCCACAAATACGATGTCAACTACATGATCATGCAAAGCAATATGACAATTATGGAGCGTGTCATAATAAATATAATGGTGGAATATTGCATGGCAATATATCTCGGAGTGGCTATGGAAATGCCATAATAGGTAGGTATGGTGGCTGTTTTGAGGAAGGTATATGGTGGGTGTATGATACCGGGGAAAGGTGCGCCATACTAGAGAGGCTAGCAATGGTGGAAGGGTGAGAGTGCGTATAATCTATGGACTCAACATTAGTCATAAAGAACTCACATACTTATTGAAAAAATCTATTAGTTATTGAAATAAAGTACTACACGCATGCTCCTAGGGGGATATATTGGTAGGAAAATACCATCGCTCATCCCCGACCGCCACTCATAAGGAAGACAATCAAAAAATAAATCATGCTCCGACTTCATCACATAATGGTTCACCATGCGTGCATGCTACGGGAATCACAAACTTTAACACAAGTATTTCTCAAATTCACAACTACTCAACTAGCATGACTCTAATATCACCATCTTCATATCTCAAAACAATCATAAAGAATCAAACTTCTCATAGCATTCAATGCACTTTATATGAAAGTTTTTATTATACCCCCCTTGGATGCCTATCATATTATGACTAATTTTATAGCCAAAGCAAATTACCATGCTGTTATAAAAGACTCTCAAAACAATATAAGTGAAGCATGAGAGATCAACAATTTCTATAAAATAAAACCACCACCGTCCTCTAAAAAGGTATAAGTGAAGCACTAGAGCAAAATTATCTAGCTCAAAAGATATAAGTGAAGCACATAGAGTATTCTAATAAATTCCGATTCATGTGTGTCTCTCCCAAAAGGTGTGTACAGCGAGGATGATTGTGGTAACTAAAAATCAAAGACTCAAATCATACAAGACGCTCCAAGCAAAACACATATCATGTGGTGAAAAAAAATATAGCCTCAAGTAAAGTTACCGATGGACGAAGACAAAAGAGGGGATGCCTTCCGGGGCATCCCCAAGCTTAGGCTTTTGGTTATCCTTGAATTTTACCTTGGGGTGCCCTGGGAATTCCCAATCTTAGGCTCTTGCCACTCCTTGTTCCAAAATCCATCAAATCTTTACCCAAAAACTTGAAAACTTCACAACACAAAACTTAAACAGAAAATCCCATGAGCTCCGTTAGTATAAGAAAAAAAATCACCACCTTAAGTTACTGTAATGAACTCATTCTTTATTTATATTGGTGTTAAACCTACTGTATTCCAACTTCTCTATGGTTAATACCCCCCGATACTAGCCATAGATTCATCAAAATAAGCAAACAACACATGAAAAACAGAATCTGTGAAAAACAGAACAGTCTGTAGCAATATGTATCAAACGTATACTTCTCTAACTCCAAAAATTCTGAAATACATTGGTAGACGTGAGGAATTCGTATATTAATCATCTTCAAAAAGAATCAACCTAAAATCACTCTCAAGTAAAAAATGGCAGCTAATCTCATGAGCGCTAAAGTTTCGGTTTTTTACAGCAAGATCGCAAAAAGTTCACCCAAGTCTTCCCAAAGGTTCTACTTGGCACAGACACTAATTAAAACATAAAACCACATCTAAACAGAGTCTAGATGAATTTTTTATTACTAAACAGGAACAAAAAGCAAGGATCAAAAATAAAATTGGGTTGCCTCCCAACAAGCGCTATCGTTTAACGCCCCTAGCTAGGCATAAAAACAAGAATAGATCTAGGTATTGTCATCTTTGGTATGCAATCCATAAGTGGCTCTCATAATAGATTCATAAGGTAATTTAATTTTCTTCCTAGGAAAGTTTTCCATGCCTTTCCTTAATGGAAATTTGAATATAATATTTCCTTCTTTCATATAAGTAATTGCACCAATCGTTCTAAGGAAAGGTCTACCAAGAATAATAGGACATGTAGGATTGCAATCTATATCAAGAACAATGAATCTATGGGCACATAATTCCTATTTGCAACAATAAGAACATAATTAATCCTGCCCATAGGTTTCTTAATGTTGGAATTGGCAAGATGCAAATTTAAAGAACGATCATCAAATTCACGGAAACCTAGCACATCACACAAAGTTTTTGGAATCGTGGAAACACTAGCACCCAAATCACATAAAGCATAGCATTCATGATCTTTAATTTTAATTTTAATAGTAGGTTCCCACTCATCATAAAGTTTTCTAGGGATAGAAACTTCTAGTTCAAGCTTTTCTTCATAAGATTGCATTAAAGCATCAATGATGTGTTTGGTAAAAGCTTTATTTTGATTATAAGCATGAGGAGAATTTAACACAGATTGCAACAAGGAAATACAATCTATCAAAGAACAATTATCATAATTAAATTCCTTGAAATCCAAAATAGTGGGTTCATTTCTATGTAAAGTTTTGACCTCTTCAATCCCACTTTTGCCAATTTTTGCATCAAGATCTAAAAACTCCGAATCATTGGGACGCCTTTTAAATAAAGTTGACTCATCTCCACTCCCATCTTTATCAAGATTGATATTGGGAAACAAGGATTTAATAGTAGACACATCAATCAATTTTAGATCTTCATCATTATTATCATGAAAACTAGAAGAACACGCTTTCACAAAGCAATCTTTTTTAGCACGCATCCTAGCGGTTCTTTCTTTGCACTCATCAATATAAATTCTCATGGCTTTGAGAGACTCATTGATATCATGCTTAGGTGGGATAGATCTAAGTTTCAAAGAATCAACATCAAGAGAAATTCTATCCATGTTCCTAGCCAACTCATCAATCTTAGGCAATTTTTCTTCAAGCAAAGCATTGAAATTCTTTTGTGAATTCATAAATTCTTTAACACTAGTCTAAAAATCAAAGGGCATATTATTAAATTTTCCATAAGAGTTGTTGTTGGAATTACCATAATTATTAGAGGAATTACTAGGGAACGGCCTAGAATTAAAATTTCCTCTATACGCGTTGTTACCAAAATTGTTCCTACCAACAAAATTCACATCCATAGATTCATTATTATTCTCAATCAAAGTGGAAAAAGGCATATCATTAGGATCAAAAGAAACACTTTTACTAGCACAATTTCATAAGTTCATCCATCTTTCCACTCAGAACATTAATCTCTTCAATAGCATGAACCTTTTTACTAGTGGATTTTTCGGTGTGCCATTGAGAATAATTAACCATAATATTATCTAGGGGTTTAGTAGCTTCTCCTAAAGTGATTTCCATAAAAGTGCCTCCCGCGACCGAATCTAAAAGATTTCTAGAAGCAAAATTCAATCCAGCATATTTTTTTATATAATCATCCATAAATTCAAACCATGTGTAGGGCAATTACCTATCATTAATTTCATCCTCTCCCAAGATTATGCAACATGTTCATGATCAAGTTGCTTAAAATTCATAATATCGTTTCTAAGAGAGATAATCTTTGCGGGAGGAAAATTTAGAGATAAAAGCATCTTTGCACTTATTCAATGAATCAATACTATTTTTAGGCAAAGAAGAGAACCAGGTTTTAGCACGCCCTCTAAGCGAGAACAGAAATAGCTTCAATTTAACAATATTATTATCCACATCTTTCTTCTTTTGCATATCACACAAATCAACGAAGTTGTTTAGATGGGTGATAACCCACAAGTATAGGGGATCAATTGTAGCCTCTTTCGATAAGTAAGAGTGTCGAACCCAATGAGGAGCTAAAGGTAGAACAAATATTCCCTCAAGTTCTATCGACCACCGATACAACTCTACGCACGCTTGACGTTCACTTTACCTAGAACAAGAATAAAACTAGAAGTACTTTGTAGTTGTTTTTGGATAGGCTTGCAAGAAAATAAAGAGAGCGCAAATAAAAGCTAGGGGTTGTTGTAAGTAAAGAAGCAATAAAGTAAATATAGCGAGTGTGGAAAAGTGGTGTTAGGAGTTGCGAGATTGTCCCTTAAGCAATTGACTACTTTACTAGACCGATAGCAAGTTTTATGTGGGAGAGGCCACTGCTAGCATACCATCCCTTACTTGGAATTCTACGCACTTATGATTGGAACTATTAGCAAGCATCCGCAACTACTAACGTTCATTAAGGTAAAACCCAACCATAGCATTAAGATATATTGGTCCCCCTTCAATCCCGTATGCATCAATTTCTATGCTAGGCTGAAGCTTATGTCACCCTTGCCCTCCAATACATAGTCTTATCAACATACAACTAACCCTAAGGTGTGATCGAAGCGCGCGCTCATATGACGGGCACGAAAGGACAGCAACATAACCATAAGCAAATTAAATCAATCATAGCAATTCATCAACCACCGGTAGGACAACGAAAATCTACTCAGACATCATAGGATGGCAACACATCATTGGATAATAATATGAAGCATAAAGCACCATGTTCAAGTAGAGGGTACAGCGGGTTGCGGGAGAGTGGACCGCTGTAGATAGAGGGGGGAAGGTGATGGAGATGTTGGCGAAGATGGCGGAGGTGTTGGTGAAGATCGCGGTGATGATGATGGCCCCCGGCGGCGTTCCGGCGCCACCGGAAGCGAGGGGGAGAGAGAGCCCCTCCTTATTCGTCTTCCTTGACCTTCTCCCAAGATGGGAGAAGGGTTTCCCCTCTGGTCCATGGTCTCCATGGCATGGGAGGGGCGAGAGCCCCTCCGAGATTGGATCTATTTCTCTTTCTCTCTCTGTTTCTGCGTTCTGTTCTGCTGCCCTTTCACCATTTCGTATATATATGGAGATCCTTAACTCCGATTGGACTGAAACCTTTGCCGTGATTTTTTACCAAAAAATAGCTTTCTTGCGGCCGAAGAAGCGCATCAACTACCTTACGGGTGGACCACGAGGGTCAGGGGCGCGCCCTGGGGGGGTAGGGCGCGCCCCCTACCTCGTGCCCACCTTGGACACCGTTTCGCGTTGATCTTTCTCCCAGATTTTCCAAATATTCCAAAATAATTCTCTGTCTGTTTTTATCCCGTTTGGACTCCGTTTGATATGGATAATCTACGAAACCAAAAACATGCAATAGACAGGAACTGGCACTGGGCACTGGATCAATATGTTAGTCCCAAAAATCATATAAAAAGTTGCCAAAAAGTATATGAAAGTTGAATAATATTGGCATGGAACAATCGAAAATTATAGATACGACGGAGACGTATCAATGGGTAGCGACATCTTCACTAGGAAGGCCAGAAAACTGATCTTTCATAACAAGATTCAACAAAGCGGTATAGATTTCACAAGATTCAACATCGGTAGTAGGAGCAATCGGAGTGCTAATAAAATCATTGTGGTTGGTATTGGAAAAGTCACACAATTTAGTATTATCTTGAGACATTGTGACAAATAATCAATCCAACACACAAGCAAACAAGAAGCAAGCGAAAAGAGACGAACGGGCGAATAAAACGGCAAATGTGAAGTGGGGGAGAGGAAAACGAGAGGCAAATGGCAAATAATGTAATGCAAGGGTAAGAGTTTGTGATGGGTACTTGGTATGTCTTGACTTGAGCATAGATCTCCCTCACAACGGCACCAGAAATCCTTCTTGCTACCTCTTGAGCATGCGTTGGTTTTTTCCTTGAAGAGGAAAGGGTGATGCAGCAAAGTAGCGTAAGTATTTCCCTCAGTTTTTGAGAACCAAGGTATCAATCTAGTAGCAGACTACACGCAAGTCGCCTAGTACCTGCACAAACAATCAAGAACCTTGCAACCAACGCGATAAAGGGGTTGTCAATCCCTTCACGGCCACTTGCAAAAGTGAGATCTGATAAAGATAATAAGATAAATATTTTTGGTATTTTTGTTGTATAGATTGGAAAATAAAGATTGCAAAATAAATAGTAAAATAGATCGGAAACTTATATGATGTAAAGTAGACCCAGGGGCCATAGGTTTCTCTAGTGGCTTCTCTCAAGATAGCATGTATTACGGTGGGTGAACAAATTATTACCGAGCAATTGATAGAAAAGCGGATAGTTATGATGATATCTAAGGCAATGATCATGAATATAGGCATCACGTCTGTGTCAAGTAGACCGAAACAATTTTGCATCTACTACTATTACTCCACAAATCGATCGCTATCCAACATGCATCTAGAGTAAACTCAAGCAATATGATATAAACCCCGTCTTTTTATCCTCGATGGCAACAATACAATACGTGTCGGTTCCCTTTCTTTCACTGGGATCGAGCACTGCAATATTGAACCCAAAGCTAAGCACTTCTATCATTTCAAGAAAGATCAATCTAGTAGGCCAAACTAAACTGATAATTCAAAGAGACTTGCAAAGATGTCAAATCATGCATATAAGAATTCAGAGAAGAACAAAATAATATTCATAGATAATCAAGTTCATAAACCCACAATTCATCGGATCTCGGCAAACACACCGCAAAAGAGTATTACATCGAATAGATCTCCAAGAACATCAAGGAGAACTTTGTACTGAGATCCAATGAGAGAGAAGAAGCCATCTAGCTAATAACTAAGGACCCGGAGGTCTATGGTAAACTACTCACACATCATCGGAGAGGCTATGGTGTTGATGTAGAAGCCCTCCGTGAACGAATCCCCGTCCGGCAGATCGCCGGAAAAGGCCCCAAGATGGGATCTCATGGGTACAGAAGGTTGCGGTGCTGGAAAAGTGATTTCGTGGCTCCCCTGGATGTTTTCAGTGTATAAGAGTATATATAGGTGAAAGAAGTAGGTCGGTGGAGCTACGAGGGCCCCGCGAGGGTGGGGGCGCGCCTACCCCCCTACACGCGCCCTCTTGCCTTGTGGCGACCTCGTTGCTACCATGACTTACACTCCAAGTCTCTTGGGTTGCGTTTGTTCCAAGAAAGATCCTCGTGAAGGTTTCGTTCCGTTTGGATTCCGTTTGATATTCCTTTTCTGCGAAACACTGAAATAGGCATAAAAACAGCAACTGGCACTGGGCCTTTGGTTAATAGGTTAGTCCCAAAAATAATATAAAAGAGCTTATTAAAGCCCATTAAACATCCAAAACAGATAATATAATAGCATGGAACAATAAAAAATTATAGATATATTGGAGACGTATCAATAGGGGATCGCAACAGTTTTGGAGGGTAGAATATTCAACCCAAATTTATTGATTCGACAGAAGGGGATCCAAAGAATATTCTCGAGTATTAGCAGTTGAGTTGTCAATTCAACCACACCTGAAAGGCTTAATATCTGTAGCAAAATATTTAGTAGCAAAGTAGTATGGAAGTAACGGTAACTGTGGCAAAAGTAACAGTAATAGTTTTCATAGCAATGTAACAGTGGCAACGGAAAAGTAACTAAGAAAAGATCAATATGTGAAAAGCTCGTAGGCAATGGATCAGTGATGGATAATTATGTCAGATGCGATTCCTCATGCAACAGTTATAACATAGGGTGACACAGAACTAGCTCCAGTTCATTAATGTAATGTAGGAATGTATTCCGAATATAATCATACGTCCTTATGAAAAAGAACTTGCATGACATCTTTTGTCCTACCCTTCCGTGGCAGCGGGGTCCTATTGAAACTAAGGGATATTAAGGCCTCCTTTTAATAGAGTACCGGACCAAAGCATTAACACTTAGTGAATACATGAACTCCTCAAACTATGGTCATCACCGGGAGTGGTCCCAATTATTGTCACTTCGGGGTTGTCGGATCATAACACATAGTAGGTGACTATTGACTTGCAAGATAGGATCAAGAACTCACATATATTCATGAAAACATAATAGGTTCAGATCTGAATTCATGGCACTCGGGCCCTAGTGACAAGCATTACGCATAGCAAAGTCAAAGCAACATCAATCTTAGAACATAATGGATACTAGGGACCAAACCCTAACAAAACTAACTCAATTACATGGTAAATCTCATCCAACCCATCACCGTCCAGCAAGCAATTACTCACGCACGGCGGTGAGCATCATGAAATAGGTGATGGAGGAAGGTTGATGATGGCGATGGTGATGGATTCCCCTCTCCGGAGCCCCGAACGGACTCCAGATCAGCCCTCCCGAGAGAGATTAGGGCTTGGCGGCGGCTCCGTATCATAAAACGCGATGAATCCTTCTCCCTGATTTTTTTTCTCTCCGAATGTGAATATATAGAGTTGGAGTTGATGTCGGTGGAGCCTCAGGGGGCCCACGAGGCAGGGGGCGCGCCCCAGGGGGGGTGGGCGCACCCTCCACCCTCCTGGATAGGTTGTGGGCCCCTTGGTGTTGATTCTTTCGCTAGTATTTTTTATTAATTCCAAAAATATTCTCTGGTAAGTTTCAGGTCATTCCGAGAACTTTTATTTATGCACAAAAATTACACGATGGCAATTCTGCTGAAAACAGCGTCAATCGTTAGTTCCATTCAAATCATGCAAGTTAGAGTCCAAAACAAGGGCAGAAGTGTTTGGAAAAGTAGATACGTTGGAGACGTATCAGTTATTCATTTAAATCAGAGAGTAATGGTTGTTCTATTTATATAAGTAATATATTTTATGGGCATGCACCCTTGGAGAGTGGTATATTTTTGTTGAATGTCGATTATGGTGATACATATATTCATAATATTGATGCCAAAAGATGCAAAGTTGATAATGATAGTGCAACATATTTGTGGCACTACCGTTTAGGTCATATTGGTGTACAACGCATGAAGAAACTCCATGCAGATGGGCTTTTGGAATCACTTGATTATGAATTATTTGATTGCGAACCATGCCTCATGGGCAGGATGACTGAAACTCTGTTCTCCAAAACAATGGAGCGAGCCAATGACTTATTGGAAATAATACATATCGATGTATGCGGTCCAATGAGTTTTGAGGCACGCGGCGAGTATTGTTATTTTCTGACCTTCACAGATGATTTGAGCATATATGGGTATATCTACTTAATTAAACACAAGTCTGAAACATTTGAAAAGTTCAAAGAATTTCAGAGTGAAGTGGACAATCATCGTAACAAGAAAACAAAGTTTCTACGATCTGATCGCGAAGGCGAATATTTGAGTTACAAGTTTGGCCTTCATTTAAAATAATGTGGACTAGTTTCACAACTCACGCCACCTGGAACGCCACAGCGTAATGGTGTGCCCGAATGTCGTAATCGTACTTTATTAGATATGGTGCAATCTATAATATCTCTGACCGATTTACCAATATCGTTTTGGGGTTATGCATTAGAGACATCTGCATTCACGTTAAATAGGGAACTGTCTAAACCCGTTGAGATGACACTGCATGAACTGTGGTTTGGAAAGAAACCTAAGCTTTTGTTTCTTAATGTTTGGGGTTGCGACACTTATGTCAAAAGGCTTCAGCCTGATAAGCTCGAACCCAAATCGGAAAAGTGCGTCTTCATAGGATACCCTAAGGAAACAATTGGGTACACCTTCTCTCACATATCCGAAGGCAAGATCTTTGTTGCCAAGAATGGAAACTTTCTAGAGAAGGAGTTTCTCTCGAAAGAAGTGAGTGGGGAAAGTACAAATTCATGAGGTAATTATACCGTCTCTCGAATTGGAAAGTAGCTCATCATCAAAAACTGTTCTCGTGATGCCTACACCAACTAGAGAGGAAGCTAATGATGATGATCATGAAACTTCAGATCAAGTTACTACTGAACCTCGTAGGTCATCCAATGCACAATCTGCACTAGGGTGGTATGGTAATCATGTTCTGGAAGTCATGTTACTAGACCATGACGAACCTATGAACTATGAAAAACCTATGATGAGCCCAGATTCTGATAAATGGCTTGAGGCCATGAAATCTGAGATAGGATCCATGTATGAGAACAAAGTGTGGACTTTAGTGGACTTGCTTGATGATCGGCCAGCCATAGAGAATAAATGGATCTTCAAGAAGAAGACTGACGCTGATGGTAATGTTAGTCTCTACAAAGCTCGACTTGTCGCAGAAGGTTTTCGACAAGTTCAAGGAGTTGACTATGATGAGACTTTCTCACCCGTAGTGATGCTTAAGCCTGTCCGAATCATGTTAGCAATTGCCGCATTTTATGATTACGAAATCTGGCAAATGGACGTCAAAACTGCATTCCTTAATGGATTTCTTAAGTAAGCGTTGTATATGATGCAACCATAAGGTTTTGTCGATCCTAAAGGTTCTAACAAAGTGTGCAAGCTCTAGTGATCCATCTATGGACTGGTGCAAGCATCTCAAAGTTGGAATATACGCTTTGATGAGGTGATCAAAGCATATGGTTTTATACAGACTTTCGGAGAAGCCTGTATTTATAAGAAAGTGAGTGGGACCTCTGTAGCATTTCTAATATTATATGTGGATGACATATTGTTGATTGGAAATGATGTAGAATTTCTGGATAGCATAAAAGGATACTTCAATAAGAGTTTTTCAATGAAAGACCTTGGTAAAGCTGCTTATATATTTGGCATCAAGATCTTTAGAGATAGATCAAGACGCTTAATAGATCTTTCACAAAACACATACCTTGATAAAGTTTTGAAGAAGCTCAAAATGGATCAGTCAAAGAAAGGGTTCTTGCCTGTGTTGCAAGGTGTGAAATTGAGTCAGACTCAATGCCCGACCACTGTAGAAGATAGAGGGAAAATGAAAGTCATTCCCTATGCCTCAGCCATAGGATATATCATGTATGCTATGTTGTGTACCAGATCTGATGTGTGCCTTGCCATAAGTCTGGCAGGGAGGTACCAAAGTAATCCAGGAGTGGATCACTGGACAGCGGTCAAGAACATCCTGAAGTACTTGAAAAGGACCAAGGATATGTTTCTCGTTTATGGAGGTGACAAAGAGCTCGTCATAAAAGGTTACGTCGATGCTAGTTTTGACACTGATTCAGATGACTATAAGTCACAAACCGAATACATGTTTATTTTGAATGGTGGAGCTGTCAGTTGGTGCAGTTCCAAGCAGAGCGTCCTGGCGGGAGCTACATGTGAAGCGGAGTACATAGCTGCTTCGGAAGCAGCATATGAAGGAGTCTGGATGAAGGAGTTCATATCCGATCTAGGTGTAATACCTAGTGCATCGGGTCCAATGAAAATCTTTTGTGACAATACTGGAGCAATTGCCTTAGCGAAGGAATCCAAATTTCACAAAAGAACCAAACACATCAAGAGACGCTTCAACTCCATCTGTGATCAAGTCAAGGAAGGATACATAGAGATTTGCAAAATACATATGTATCTGAATGTAGCAGACCCGTTGACTAAGCGTCTTCCACGAGAAAAACATGATCAACACCAAGACTCCATGGGTGTTAGAGTCATTACAATGTAATCTAGATTATTGAGTCTAGTGCAAGTGGGAGACTGAAGGAAGTATGCCCAACATGATAAATGTTTATTATTCATGCTAGAATTTTATTGATCGGAAACCCAACATGTGTGAATACATAGACAAACACTATGTCCCTAGTGAGCCTCCACTTGACTAGCTCATTGATCAAAGATGGTTACGGTTTCCTAACCATGGACGTGAGTTGTCATTTGATAATTCCTTCGTAGGCTCGCTGGTCGGTGAGGACTTGGATGAGATTCATCATGTAACCGAGTTAGTTTTGTTAGTGCTTGATCCCTAGTGTCCACTATGTTCTAAGATTGATGTTGCTATGACTTTGCCATGCTTAATGCTTGTCACTTTGGGCCAGGGTGCCATGAACTCAGATATGAACCCGTTTATGTTATCATAATTATATCCATGTTTTAGATCCGATCTTGCAAGTTATAGTCACCTACTACGGGTTATGATCCGGTAACCCTGGAGTGACAATAACCGGGACTTCTTCCGGTGATTACCGTAGTTTGAGGAGTTCATGTATTCACTATGTGTTCATGCTTTGTTCCGGTTCTATATTAAAAGGAGGCCTTAATATTCATTAGTTTCCAATATGCACCCACTGCCATGGGAGGGTAGGACAAAATATGTCATGCAAGTTCTTTTAATAAAGCACGCATGACTATTTACGAAATATATGCCTACATTGTATTGACGAACTGGAGCTAGTGTCGTATCGCCCTAGGTTATAACTGTCTCGTGATGAGTATCATCCAACAAGTCACCGATCCAATGCCTATGAATTTATCTTATATTGTTCTTGCTAAGTTACTACTGCTATCATCACTGTTACACTTGCTACAAAATTACTGCTATCATTGTTACCATTACTGTTACTGTTGTCACTACTATCAAAACTATCATATTACTTTGCTACTGATTACTTGCTGCAGATAATTAATCTCCAGGTGTGGTTGAATTGACAACTCAGCTGCTAATACCTTCAAATATTCTTTGGCTCCCCTTGTGTCTATCTATAAATGTGGGTTGAATACTCTACACTTGAAAACTATTGCGATCCCCTATACTTGTGGGTTATCAACGACTATGGAGTTAGTCATGAGGTGATGTATTACGCAAAGAGTAAAGAGACTTGCCGTTAACAAGATTGAACTAGGTATGTAGATACCGATGATCGAATCTCGGGCAAGTAACATACCGATGGACAAAGGGAATTACGTATGTTGTCATAGCGGTTCAACTGATAAAGATCTTCGTAGAATATGTAGGAGGCAATATGAGCATCCAGGTTCCGCTATTGGTTATTGGCCGGGGATGTGTCTCGGTCATGTCTACATAGTTCTCGAACCCGTAGGGTCCGCACGCTTAACGTACGATGACGATATTGTATTATATGAGTTATGTGATTTGGTGACTGGATGTTGTTTGGAGTCCCGGGTTAGATCACGGACATGAAGAGGAGTCTTGAAATGGTCGAGAGGTAAAGATTGATATAGGACGATAGTATTCGGACACCGGAAGTGTTTCAGAGTGTATCGGGTATTTATCGAAGTACCGGAGGGGTTACCGGAATGCCCGAGGGGTATATGGGCCATATGGGCCATGAGAGGGGAGCACACCAGCCCACAAGGGGTGGCGCGCCCCCTATGGCAGGAGGCCGAATAGGAGAAGGAGAAGAGGGGATTTGCCCACCCCTCCTTCTGTTCTTCCCTCTTCTGTTTTTCCTTCCGGCAATTATGGTAAAGGGGGGCGAATTGGGGAAGACCCCAAGTAGGATTCGGCCTACTTGGAGCGCACCCTGGCTACTCCTCTCCCTCTTCCACATATGTATATGTGGGGAGGGGGCACCTAGAACACACAACATCAATTGTTAGCCATGTGCGGCGCCCCCCTCCACAGTTTACACCCTCGATCATATTTTGTAGTGCTTAGGCGAAGCCCTGCGAGGATCACTACACTATCACCGTCACCACTCCATCGTGCTGACGGAACTCATCTACTGCCTTGACGTCATGCTGGATCAAGAAGACGAGGGACGTCACAAGATGGACGTGTGCAGAACTCGGAGGTGTCGTACGTTCGGTACTCGATCGGTGGAGCACGAAGAAAGTTTGACTACATCAAGCACGTTGTGAAACGCTTTCGCTTACGGTCTACGAGGGTATGTAGACACACTCTCCCCCTCGTTGCTATCATCTCCATGGATAGATCATTGCATGTGCGTAGATTTTTTTTCTTTTCCATGCAGTGTTTCCTAACATGGACTGCATTGGATGGCAAACTGTATTTGGATAGCTTGATCCGGACACTTGCAGGAGGTTTGGGGGTCCGCTTTGGCAATATCCTAACTCTCTGATACGTATCTTGAATGCCACTATGTATCCCAATAGGAGATGCATGGAAGGCCTCGGTTAGTTTTGAATGCAAGCCTAAATTAGATCCCACCCAGATTCTTCCCTAAAAATCTTAGCAAGCCATTTGTCAAGGACAATCCTGGTTCAGCATCACGAGATATGCCAGTTTAGTCAACAATTCTTGTGCTCTTGTGTCTACTGCATAGGAGTTGACCACTTCTTGTAACTACACTGGTTGGGTAGTGGACACTGCTTGAACAGCAAACACATGCCCTACTCAGGACAGAGCATCAACTGCTTTGTTGTGTGTACCTTTATTATATTGAAATTTGAACTGCACACCAGCTAGCTTTGCCATTGCTTTCTTCTCCAATTCAATGTGAAGCACTTGATCTTCCAGATTACATAAGCTTTTGTGATATGTTTTAATCACAAAAGGTCCTCTGTTTAAGTATGATCTCCACTCGTCTACTGCCATCATTGCAGCCATAAATTCCTTTCATATATAGGCAGTTTCTGGTTGTTTACTCGCAAGGCTTTACTGTAGTGTGCCACTGGGTGTCCCTGTTGATACAGCACAACAACGATACCAATGTCACATGCATCAGTTTCAACAGTAAAGGGCTCTGAGAAGCCAGGCAGAGCCAACACTGGTGTTGAGGACATTGCTGCTTTGATCTTTTCAAAAGCTAGTTGAGCTATATGTGTCCATTAAAAAGTTTTAAATTGCACTAGAGAAATAAGAAGTTTTGCTAGAATGCCATACTGTGGAATTTTTTGTAGTATCCAGTAATCCCTAGAAATCCTCTCGATTCAGTGAAAGATGTGGATGGAGTCCATTGTTCCATAGCCTTAGTTTTCTCAGGATCTATGGCTACACCCTTGTTATAAATGAGATGGACCAAGTGTTGGGGAACGTAGTAATTTCAGAAAAATTCCTACACACACGCAAGATCATGGTGATGCATAGCAACGAGAGGGGAGAGTGTCGTCCACGTACCTCATAGACCGTAAGCGGAAGCGTTATGAGAACGCGGTTGATGTAGTCGTACGTCTTCACGATCCGACCGATCCAAGTACCGAACGCACGGCACCTCTAAGTTCAGCACACGTTCAGCTCGGTGAGGTCCCACGAACTCTGATCCAGCAGAGCTTCGAAGGAGAGTTCCGTCAGCACGACGGCGTGATGACGGTAATGATGATGCTACCGACGCAGGGCTTCGCCTAAGCACCTCTACGATATGACCGAGGTGGATTATGGTAGAGGGGGGCACCGCACACGGCTAAAAGATCAACTGATCAACTTGTGTGTCTATGGGGTGCCCCTCCTCCGTATATAAAGGAGTGGAGGAGGGGGAGGGGCCGGCCTTCCTAGGCGTGCCCCAAGGGGAGTCCTACTCCCACCGGGAGTAGGACTCCAACCCTTCCAAGAGTAGGAGTAGGAGAGAGGGAAGGAGGAGAGAGGGGGAAGGAAAGGGGGGGCCCTCCCTCCTTGTCCAATTCGGACTAGAGGGGGAGGGGGCGCACGGCCTGCCCTGGCCGCCCCTCCTCTTCTCCACTAAGGCCCAATAGGCCCATTACACTCCCCGGGGGGTTCCGGTAACCCCCCGGTACTCCGGTATTTGTCCGAACTTACCCGGAACCCTTCCGAAGTCCAAACATAGTCATCCAATATATCGATCTTTATGTATCGACCATTTCGAGACTCCTCGTCATGTCCGTGATCATATCCGGTACTCCGAACTACCTTCGGTTCATCAAATCACATAAACTCATATTACCGATCATCACCGAACGTTAAGCGTGCGCACCCTACGGGTTCGAGAACTATGTAGACATGACCGAGACACGTCTCTGGTCAATAACCAATAGCGGAACATGGATGCTCATATTGGCTCCTACAAATTCTACGAAGATCTTTATCGGTCAAACCGCATAACAACATATGTTGTTCCCTTTGTCATCGATATGTTACTTGCCCGAGATTTGATCGTCGGTATCTCAATACCTAGTTCAATCTCGTTACCGACAAGTCTCTTTACTCGTTCCATAATGCATCATCCCCGTAACTAACTCATTAGTTACATTGATTGCAAGGCTTATAGTGATGTGCATTACTGAGAGGGCCCAGAGATACCTCTCCGGCAATCGGAGTCACCAATCCTAATCTCGATCTATGCCAACTCAACAAGTACCCTCGGAGACACCTGTAGAGAACCTTTATAATCACCCAGATATGTTGTGACGTTTGGTAGCACACAAAGTGTTCCTACGGTATTTGGGAGTTGCATAATCTCATACACTACAAAAAAAGACACATCCGTGACATTTTGGGCCGAACGAATTTTTTTTTCTGACATACTTATGACACTTCTATGACGATAATTGTGACAAAACCCGGTATCATCATAGATGTGGTGAGGTCCTACTTTTATGACAAAAAATCATGACAGAAAATGGGCTTTTCATCCTGGGCGGGCCGGAGACGCAGCTGCATGACATTCTTTGGGCCGTCCATGACGGAAAAAACCATGGTAGAAGCGAGGGCGAGGAAAATATCGGGGTGTTCCTGGTTACGGTGGGTGGTCGGGGCTGAGCGATGCGCGTTTCTCTCGTACACGCACGCGTGTGGGTGCGAGGCGTTGGGCTCTATCTAAACCCGAGCAAGGCGTTGGGCTCTAACTCAACCCGAGCGATTGCACTGCAGGCTACGCGTTACTGAACCCGAGCGATCGATCGATGGCTGTTAACTGAACCCGATCAAGCGATTCCTTCGCTACTGCTGCTAACTGAAGCCGATCGATGCTTCCTCTGGATGAACAGTGAGCGTTGCTGGGGGGGTTGGATGAACAGTTCCCGGTGGGGGTGGATGAACAGGACCCCGTGGTGTTGCCTCTGGATGAACAGGACCCCGATCGATCGAGCCGGTTGGGGCTGGATGAACAGGACCCCGTGGAGGGCTGGATGAACAGGACCACCCCGTGGAGGGCAGGATGAACAGTAGACGATAGAGGGTTGGATGAACAGTAGCCCATGGAGGGGTGGTTGAACAGGAGCCCATGGAGAGGGTTGGTTGAACAGTAGCCAGTGGAGTAGCGCGCGGTGGAGGCTGGATGAACAGGAGCCCGTGGATGAACAGTCGCAGGTGGAGGCTGGAGGAGGTAGACGGTGGATGAACAGTAGCCCGTGGAGGCTAGAGGGGGTCGACGGTGGATATGAACAGTATCTCGTGGAGTCCCGTTTTGCGGTACGCCACACCCCTCACGATGAACAAGACCCCCGTTTCGACCGTAGCGCTCCAACACAAGTATGTTTCCTCCGTTTTGCGGTACGCCAAACCCCTACAGATCAACAGGACCCCCGTTTTGACCGTAGGAGGTCAGTTTCCTCCGTTTTGCGGAACGCCAGAGCCCTCCCAATGAACAGGATCCCATTTCAAATGTGGCCGGTCAAACACAAGGCCGTTTCCTCCGTTCTGCGGTACGCCAGGCCTTGTTTCCATCGGCTGTTCCGTCCAAGCCCTCCCGATGAACACGACGACGCATTCCATTCCGACCTAGCCGGTTGACTACCCATGAACACGATGATGACGTTGTTTCTCCATTCTGGCCATGTATACGAGCCCTGGCCGTACGTATGCGCGAGTAGGCGTACGAGACCCTGCCCGTATGTACAAATGTGGCCGTATTTTGTTTCTTGCACACTGGCTGTTGTACGTATGTGTACATGCAACATGCGCGCCTCTACTACGACACATGCGCGCCTCTACATTGACCAGTATGTACGTACACGTTCGCGACCAGAATGACAATGCTACGTACGCTTCGACCAGGTGGGTCCCGATTGTCAGGCACTTCCTTGCGTGCGAAGATGTAGCTGGTGGATCCCAGCAGCCAGGGGGCAATTCGTTTTTTTTGCCCGGACGCACTTCCTTGCGTGCAAAGATGTAGCTGGTGGGTCCCAGTAGTCAGGGGGAAACGTTTTTTTCACGAAATACGGTGGCTCATACGGTGGGTCCCCGCTGTCAGGTGGAGGAATAATTATTTTGCGCGTAATAAGGAGGCACTTCCTTGCTGCGGCCGTGGACCCAACTGTCAGCCTCTCCACGTACAGTCCACGTCCGATGAAAGCCGTTCCTTGACCACGTTGACCACGCCGCGCCGAGAGCACCAGGGCGGTGGACGACGGCGAGGCCTAGGAAGGGGATGACGCGGAGCCGGGGAAGACGCGGCAGTGGATGCCCACGCATAGAGGAGTATGAGGGTTCACTGGTTCGCTGCGGTGTGAGGCTGTTGTCGCCGTAGAATAATAGGGGGTGTGGGTGAGTAGAGGGATGGTCTGGCCAGCGGTGGGAGTAGTACGGGGCGGTGAGGCCTCCGCCGCATCGCAGCCGACCATGGGAGGCATAAGCACGAGGCACGATTGGCGCTGGTTTGGGCGGCTGGAGCAAGAAGACCAGAGGTTGAAGAAGCACTACGGCCGTTGGATGGACATCGTACGGTCAGTGGAGCTAGAATCGTGCATATTGACTAAGTTGACAAAGCCCTCCATCCCCGTCAACTTAGTAGGCCCACAAGTCAGCTTGCCACTATACTGGGTCCCAGCTAGCAGTGGGAGTATTCATTTTTTTGTGCGTAATAAGGAGGCACTTCCTTGCGTGCAAAGATATAGCTGGTGGGTCCAAGCTGTCTGCGGCGGTAACGTTTTTTTCATGAAATACAGAGGCCCTTTCGGTGGGTCCCAGATGTCAGGTGGAGGAATCATTATTTTGCGTGTAATAAGGAGGCATTTCCTTGCTTGCGGCCGTGGACCCAGCTGTCAGCCTCTCCACGTACAGTCCACTTCAGATGCATGTCGGTCATTGACCACATTGACCACGCCACGCCGAGAACACCAAGGCGGTGGACGACAACGAGGCCTAGGAAGGGGACGACGCGGAACCAGGGAAGACGCGGCAGTGGATGCCCACGCGGAGAGGAGTATGAGGGTTCACTGGTTCGGTTGCGGTGTGAGGCTGTCGTAGCCGCAGAATAACAGGGGGTGTGGGTGAGTCGAGGGATGGCCTGGCCAGCGATGGGACTAGTAGGGGGCGGTGAGGCCTCCGCAGCATCGCAGCCGGCCACGGGAGGCAGGAGCACGAGGCACGACCGGCGCTGGTTTGGGCGGCTGGAGCAAGAAGACCAGAGGTTGAAGAAGCACTACGGCCGTTGGATGGACATCGTACGGTCAATGGAGCTAGAATCATGCATATTGACTAAGTTGACAAAGCCATCCATCCCCGTCAACTTAGTAGGCCCACAAGTCAGCCTCCCACCAAGTCGGGTCCCAACTAGCAGTGGGAGTATTCATTTTTTTTGTGCGTAATAAGGAGGCACTTCCTTGTGTGCGAAGATATAGCTAATGGGTCCGACCTGTTAGCGGTGGGAATGTTTTTTCCGAAATACAGAGGCCCTTCCGATGGGTCCCAGCTGTCAGGTGGAGGAATCATTATTTTGCGCATAATAAGGAGGCATTTCCTTGTGTGCGGCCGTGGACCCAGCTGTCAGCCTCTCCATGCACAGTCTACTTCCGGTGGTGTCGTTCGTTGACCATGTTGACCACTCCGCGCTGAGCGCATCCAAGGTGGTGGACGACGGCGAGGCCCCGGACAACAACGAGCCAGAGATGGGAAGACGCGGGAGTAGAGTCACAGACGGAGAGGTGTATGAGGGTTAACTGGTTCTGGTGCGGTGTGGTTCGGCAGTCGGTGGAGAAGAACAAGAAGTGTGGAGGGGTGGAGGGATGGCCTGGCCAACGGTGGAGTAGCGCTTCATAGCGAAGCGGAGCTGCTAGCAGCAGGAGGCGGGAGCAGGTGGTCTCGGCGGCGCTGGAGGAAGAAGACGAGAGATTGAAGATGGATGTCGGTCGTTGGATGTAAATCCAACGGCTAATGATGTCAGAATCATTTGTTGACTAAGTTGACAACGACTTGCATTGGCTTCGGCCTATTGGCCCACATTTCAGCCTCCAAAAATGTGGCACGTATTCAACCCATTTTTTCAGAATTTACAGACTTTTTTGCAGGGTGGAATTTACGGTCCATTTGATCTCTTTTTTTGGATTACAGTCCATTAGCTGGGCTGGGTGAACAAATAATGTAGCGTCCATGCGGCCCATTTATGTTTTTCCTAAAAAATTAGAGGCCATTTGCACTTTCTCGAAATACATGATTTTGCTGGGCTCATTCTAATTATAATGTTGGGGTGGGCACAACAATGTTATCAAAAAAATTTATATATATATATATATATATATATATATATATATATATATATATATATATAATAAGTGATTTATTGTTACATTGGTCCTTAAATCTTACCAAGCTTTTCTACACAATCACCAGGATTTTCGTTGCCAAAAAAATCTAGGATTTTATTGTTAAGAAATTATTTTTATAAGTTAACCAGATGTGGGATATTGTTTTCTTACATATCTAAGTATCTGTTAAATATATGATGACAATAACAATAATATATAATAACATATAAAATAATTTAAATATATATAATAAAGTTAGAAGGGAAACATAAGTTGGACCAGGCGTTCCTATTCTTATATAGAAAAATAGAACATACCTCTGTGTTTTCTTCAAAAAAAAATACATAAATTGGGTTGTGGATGTTTCAGGAAAAATAAAACGTCGGATGGGAGGTCTATAGGCCGGTCGATACATGACGGCCCTCAAGAAAATACAAACAGGCCTATGGACCTCCCATCCGAGGTCGTGGGCTGCGCATGTCAAAAAAGAAAGCCTAGACGGGGCAGCCCAAAACTCAGCTGATACTTGCTGCCCCAGTGATAATAAATGATACCTGCCAGCTCCCCGGCTTCGTTGTGAATTTATCTCCTATAGTAACTACGTTGAAGCACCTAAAAATGTAACTATGTTGACAAACCCGTGGGCACCAATGTCAGTATAGCAGGAGGAAGTATTTTTTTCGATGAGGCACTTTGTCGGTGTCAAAACCGGCGGATCTCGGGTAGGGGGTCCCGAACTGTGTGTCTAGGCGGATGGTAATAGGAGACAAGGGACATGATGTTTTTACCCAGGTTTGGGCCCTCTCGATGGAGGTAAAACCCTACTCCTGCTTGATTAATATTGATGATGTGGGTAGTACAAGAGTAGATCTACCATGAGATCAAGGAGGCTAAACCCTAGAAGCTAACCTATGGTATGATTGTTGTTCTGTTGTTCGTCCTACGGACTAAAACCCTCCGGTTTATATAGACACCGGAGAGGGCTAGGGTTACACAGAGTCGGTTACAATGGTAGGAGATCTACATATCCGTATCGCCAAGCTTGCCTTCCACGCCAAGGAAAGTCCCTTCCGGACACGGGACGAAGTCTTCAATCTTGTATCTTCATAGTCCAGGAGTCCGGCCGAAGGTATAGTCCGGCTATCCGAACACCCCCTAATCCAGGACTCCCTCAGTAGCCCCTGAACCAGGCTTCAATGACGACGAGTCCGGCGCGCAGATTGTCTTCGGCATTGCAAGGCGGGTTCCTCCTCCAAGTACTTCATAGAAGATTTCGAACACAAGGATAGTGTCCGGCTCTGCAAAATAAGTTTCCACATATTGCCATAGAGAGAATAATATTTACACAAATCTAATCTGCTGACGTATTCCGCAGCGTGACATCACACCACGGCCAAGCCTTTATTCGAAGCGTTTCATTACCGCACCTCAGCGTGTTATGCGAGGCGGTTTCCTTGGCACGTCTTGTCAAAGAAGAGATCGTGTCCCCTTATTCCGGGATTCTCGTCAATACGGGCGTGGGTAACCCAACCGGCCATTGATTACGTCGCTTGGGAGATAAGCGAGTTTTACCAGGCGGGTGGGGACGCGTAGTTGCGTCCGCCCATATAAGGGGATAAGGATCCACCTTTCTCATCCACGCCTTCTTCCTCCTTTTCCTATCCATTTCCACGCACTCGAGCTCCAGCGCCCAATTCTGCACTCCCCACCTCAACCTTCTCCAGCCATGTCCGGAGCGGGAGGCAAGTGGATGGTCTCCTCCGTCACGGAGGGACACATCAAAAAACTGAGGAAGGCCGGTTACTTGTCTAATGACATCACGCACCGGCTTCCCGAAGAGGGGCAGCTCGTCCCCACCCCAAGGCCCCATGAGAGGGTGGTGTTCCTCCCCCATTTCCTCCGCGGACTGGGCTTCCCTCTCCACCCGTTTGTCCGGGGGCTCATGTTCTACTATGGCCTAGATTTCCATGATCTGGCCCCAAACTTTGTCCTCAACATCTCGGCGTTTATCGTCGTGTGCGAGGCCTTCCTCTGCATCCGCCCCCATTTCGGCCTATGGCTCAAGACTTTCAATGTCAAGCCAAAGGTGGTGCGCGGCAACTAGGCGGAGTGCGGAGGCGCCATGGTGGGCAAGATGCCCAACGTCCTATGGCTCGAGGGCTCCTTCGTGGAGACCCTAAAGGGGTGGCAATCGGGGTGGTTCTACATCACCGAGCCCCGTGACCCTGAATGGGTCGCAGCCCCCGAGTTCCGATCCAGACCCCCTACGCGGCTCACGTCCTAGAAAGAGACGGGCCTGTCGTGGGGCAACAAAGGAGAGGTGACTGGACTGCAAACATGCATCCAAACCCTGGTGAACAAGAAGCTTAAACTTGTCAACGTAGTCCAGGTTATGCTCATCCGCCGGATCCTCCCGTGTCAACAACGGGCCTTCAACCTGTGGGAGTTCGACCCGGCGCAGCACCAAACTCTAAGCAGGCTCTTCGACACAACGTACGAAGATGCCTGGAAGGTGCTATTCAAGGGCGCCGAGGCTCCCGCATCCGCTACCGAGGATCGCGGATTCAGCACGCAGCGTCACGCTAGTGCGGTAAGCCGTTTTTACCTTTTACAGGGTAATAGCTTTTCATAGTTTGACTCTATGCGGGATCTAAGCTCCCTTTCCTTTGACAGGATTGGCAGGCGAAGTCCGGACAGATCAACTATCCGGCTCCTTTGCCCGAAGACCCAGCAGATGCTCTATTATCAAAGTTGTTGGTTCTGGCACCCTATGTGGTGCCGAAAAAGAAGGCCACAAAGAAGGCCACGGGGACTCGAAAGAGTGCCCGACGTGTGGCAGTGTCGGATTCGTCGTCCGACGACTCCGAGACGCAATCCTCCCGTGAAGACGAGGAGGAGGAAGAAGAGACGTCTCCCCCTCCAGCGGGGGAAGGAAAGAAAAGGAAGGCCGCCCCAACTGGGGAGGCCGGAGGGTCCAAGAAGGGGAAAACCCTTCTTCCGGACTACTCCACCAACGCCGACGACGGCGAAGAGGAGTGGCCACACAGGGCCAAGCCCCTGGCGAAATTGTAAGTATCCGGATACCAGAGTAAGTCATAGTATTCCCTCACTGCATGGCTTTTCCTTACGTCGAATATGATTATGCGGTCCACCCAAAGACCGGCTCAACGTGTCGTCGAGCGGTTCCCTGGATCCGTCGGTTGTGAACAACACTTCACTTCGGGCCGCCTCCTCCCCTCACCCTACGGATAACGCCGAGGTGTTGTCCCAGGAGGCTCCAGGCCAGGAGGAGGTGGTCCCGGAGGCGCCCCAAGGCAACCTCCCAGACTCCAGGTGCCCGGGGGACAGAATCCCCAAGGGTTCCGAGTCTAGCCCTAGGCCGGACACCGCTCCGGAACCTTCAAAGGTTCCAGAGTCCGGCAGGCGACCTCCTTCCAAGAGGTGCAAGCCCACTGAGCCGGTGGCCCCCGTCCAACCGGAGGCGCCGGACAATCTGCTGGAGGTGCTTAAAGGCGCCTCCATTGACGAGGAGCACCGCACCATTATGAGTGCGGTGATTCAGAAAGTTCAGTCCGCCAAGAGCGGGCTGACCGAAGCCTGTGCCAGTCTTTTGACAGGTTTTGAGGTATGTAAAAAATATGTAAAAATATTACCGCATAGACAGTAGCCCCTGATGCTCTATTTGGCGTTCGGAAAGAAAAGCCGAATAGAGGATCTAATAAAATTCGCAGGAGTCTAACAAAAGTAAGTCAATATGCGTATGCAGGCTTCACTGTTGGCGTCCGCCGCACTGACTGCGGAGGTGGACACGCTGAAGCAGAACCTCGAGCGGTCCGAGCAAGAGCTCGGCCTTGCCAAGAAGCAGCTCAAGGACAAAGAAGGTAAGAAATACCTTATTTAAATATAAAAAGGTGCAATTGCAAAAAGTGACAGGACTAACGTGGCTATTGTAGGGGCCACAACGGAGGTGGCGACCCTTAAGCAAGCGATATCCGAGGCCGAGAAGAGGGCGGCCACGGAGCGCACCGAGCGGGAGAAATATGAGGCGCAGGTTGGCGAGGTGTGGCAAGAGCTCTAGGCTCTTGTGAAAAAACATGAGAGTTTGGAGCTTGACTCAAAGACGCGAGAGTCCGAGCTCGCGGCGGCCATTGAGAATGCCAAGTCTGCCAAGGCCGAAGCCCAGAAGGCCCTTCAGGAGGTTGAGGCGATGAAACAGATAGCGGCGGGTAAGGCTTTCTTTATGCAAAGCAAGCATGTGAAAGTGAATTACTTGTTACTTACCCGAACCGGAGCTCTCCAGGAGCGTTCGCAGATTTTCCCCGCAGCGTGTCCGATGGCGCCGCATTCTACCGAGCCGAGGAGAGCAGCTCGACAGAGAAGGTGTTCTGGTCTCAGTATGCTGAGGTCGGACTCCATGTGCCCTTGAGCGACCAGCTGAAGCAACTGGTCGAACTCCACAAGGTGGCCGAGCAGGCCATGAAGGGCCTCATAGTCCAGCTATGGCCTGGAGAGGCTCTGCCTGGGAGCTACTTCGGGCTGGTGCGGCGGCTGGTGGAGGCCTGTCCAAGGCTCGAAGTCATTAAGCGCTCCGTCTGCATCGAAGGTGCCCGTAGGGCGCTTGCCCGTGCTAAGGTGCACTGGGGCAAGCTGGATGCGGAGAAGCTTGTGAAGGACGGGCCGCCGCCGGGCAAGGAGCATCGCCACCCCGAGATGTATTATAAGGGCGTTCTGAAGGGCGCCCGCCTTATGGCGGACGAATGCTCGAAAGATGTAACTTTTGAGTAAAACTTGTTTATTTTGTCTTGTGCGCTGAAAACTTGTTCATGTGCGCTAAGCAATGCTTTTTGAATTTAAAATATTACCTTATGTGCCGCCGTTTATAAAATTTTGAGAGATGGCGAGTCGTCGGCTTCTGCCCCCATGCCACGAGTGCTGGGGTGTTCGGGATAAACTTGAGCGCTCTTTTTCCCATTCTCGGGTCCTTCGAGGGAGGCGCTCAACACAACGAACAAGGCAATCGGACTATAATGCTTGAACACTCTCACTTAGCCATAGAATTCTATAATTTTAAATTTCGGCGAAGCCCCTAGTGTTCGGAAGACCAAGTTTGGGGCGCTATCCACGCCTAGGCCGAACAAAGCCGACTCCTCGCTCTAAGCGGCATAAGTCTTTAGGGACTCGAAAACCTCTCGAACAGCGACCAGCTCTCGCCTCATCATGACGGTCAGTTTTAGCTTTCTCTACTGAGGTGCTTTAGCCCAGCTCAACTGGGGCACAATCGCAGTAGTTCTCCTAGCGCTACCTTAGCCGATACAACGGAACGTAAGGTACCAAAACATAGGAGCCGGGCAAACCCAACATTTGACCCAAGACATGATTCGGAGCCGATGCATATAATGCTATAAGTTCGGGGTGCCGCACTTGTGAAAGTGTTCGGAGTTCTCACACTGTATTGTGGGGTACTTAAGCCCCTAGTGTATCGGCCGTACCAAAGTGTACGGGTGCAACATGTTATTAATGAACATATATTCTAAAAAATGAGTAACACAATAATAGACAAAAACTATGCATTGTTTATTAAAAAGGGCTACGATCAAAGCAGAACGATATAAATTGTGCGATAAGCAAAAGGTGGGACTATTTGACATGTCCCTTCCAGGGGCGGGCTGCGGAATGATATGCAAAACAGGTATACTGCTCGTTATAGAGACCACCATAGAGTTCCATAGTGCGGCGTGGTTTTCTTCTTCCCTAGTTCTTGCATCGTTTGTGCGGCAATTGTACTGCCGGTTAGGCCTTCCAAAGAATGGAGTCCTACAAATAAGATAAAAGTGAAAAATCGGCAGCCCCTAGTGCGGTTTAAGACGTGTTTTGGGCGTGCCGTGATGGTGCCCCTCCCCCTGTGCCCATGGTATTTGCAGAGCGTAGTTATGTACGCGCATCACTGGCTTCGCAATTTCGCGAGGGCTGGGGTTGGGGCCGCATTGCTACGCCTGCTCGAAACGTGCCAGGCGGTCTTGCTGTAGGTTACTCCGGGCGCGCTTAACGGTGTCCGGACATTTAATGGCCGGACTGGAGAATTGCCTTGAGAGGCTGCTTTGTACTTCCGCTGCGAGAGCCGCCGTATGCTCCTCCGTACGGAGAGAGCGTTCGGTGTTTCCATTGATCATAATGACTCCTCGAGGGCCTGGCATCTTGAGCTTGAGGTATGCGTAATGCGGTACCGCATTGAATTTGGCAAATGCGGTTCGCCCGAGCAGTGCGTGATAACCACTGCGGAACGGGACTATGTCAAAGATTAACTCCTCACTTCGGAAATTATCCGGAGATCCGAAGACCACTTCAAGTGTGACTGAGCCTGTACAGTTGGCCTCTACACCTGGTATGACGCCTTTAAAGGACGTTTTGGTGGGTTTAATCCTCGAAGGATCGATGCCCATTTTCCGCACCGTGTCCTGATAAAGCAGGTTCAGGCTGCTGCCGCCGTCCATGACGACTCTAGTGAGGTGAAATCCGTCAACAACTGGGTCTAGAACCAGTGCGGCGAATCCGCCGTGACGAATGCTAGTAGGGTGGTCCCTTTGATCAAAAGTGATCGGGCAGGAGGACCATGGGTTGAACTTCGGGGCGACTGGCTCCATCGCGTATACGTCCCTTAACGCACGCTTCCGCTCCCTCTTGGGGATGTGGGTCGCGTATATCATGTTCACTGTCGGCACTTGTGGGGGGAATCCCTTCTGTCCACTACTTTTCGGCGGCCGGGGCTCCTCCTCCTCGTCGCTATGTAGCCCCTGGTCTCTGTTTTTGGCGTTTAATTTGCCGGCCTGCTTGAACACCCAACAATCCCTGTTGGTGTGATTGGCTGGCTTTTCGGGGGTGCCATGTATCTGGCATGAGCGGTCGAGTATTCGGTCCAAACTGGACGGGCCCGGATTATTTCTCTTGAATGGCTTTTTCCGCTGACCGGGTTTAGAGCCTCTGAATCCGGCAATAACTGTCGTATCCTCAGCATTGTCGCCGTTAAGGCGGCGCTTGTGCTTGTTGCGACGCGACCTAGCACTGTTGTCCTTGGTATCCGAATTACCAGGGCTCTTGGTTATGTTATTGCTACGAGCCAGCCAGTTGTCTTCTCCCACACAAAAGTGGGTCATGAGTGTCGTGAGGGCTGCCATAGATTTTGGCTTCTCCTGTCCAAGGTGTCGGGCAAGCCACTCGTCATGGATATTATGCTTGAAGGCTGCTAGGGCCTCTGCGCCCGGACAGTCGACGATTTGATTTTTCTTTGTTAGGAACCGTGTCCAGAATTGCCTGGCCGATTTCTTTGGTTGCTGAATTATGTGGCTTAGGTCGTCGGCGTCTGGTGGTCGCACATAAGTGCCCTAGAAATTGTCGAGGAATGCGGCTTCCAGGTCCTCCCAACAACCAATTGATTCTGCTAGCAAGCTGTTAAGCCAATGCCGAGCTGGTCCTTTAAGCTTGAGTGGGAGGTATTTGATGGCGTGTAAGTCATCACCGCAGGCCATGTGGATATGGAGGAGATAATCCTCGGTCCATACCGCAGGATCTGTTGTGTCGTCATATGATTCGATGTTTACGGGTTTGAAACCCTCTGGGATTTGATGATCCATTACTTCATCAGTGAAGCATAGTGGGTGTGCGGCACCTATGTATTGGGCTATATCCCGACGTAGCTCAAACGAGCTTTGTCTACTGTGTTCGGCCCGGCCGGATTTACTGTATCCGGTGTGACGATTACCGTCTCGTGCCGTGGGGCGCCCACACGATCCGTAGATCAACCTTGTTTGCTTTGCCTTGTCCTCCAATATATCTCGCAGGTCTGGCGCATCCCCCCATGCCTTGGTGTTTTTAAAGCGGCGCCGGGGTGCGGCTTGAGTGGAGGGCCGAGAGGCCTCTCTGTCACGGCCATGTGGTGGCCGGTCGGCCGCATCATGCGCTGGTGATGTAGGTGCTTCTTCCTCTAATCGGGGTAGCAACCTGCGCTTTGGGTAGCTCTTGGAGGGGCGTTCGAGTTCATACTCTTCGGCCGCTAGGACTTCCGTCCATTTGTCGGCTAGCAAGTCTTGATCAGCTCTAAGTTGTAGCTGTTTTTTCTTGAGGCTGCTCACCATGGATATAAGCCTGCGTTTGAAGCGCTCTTATTCGACGGGATCTTCAGGCACGACAAATTCGTCGTCGTCAAGGCTTGCCTCGTCTTCGAAGGGAGGCATGTAATTATCGTCCTCGACCTCTCTGTCTGCCGCTCCTTCATGAGGGCTGGCTTCCCCATCCTCCTGTGCTGAGTTTTGCTGGAGGGGGTTTTCTTCGGCACTGTCCGGAGTGTTATTATCTCCCGTGCCGGAATCACCGTTTTTGCTTTGGCGGGATTTAGAGCGGCGCCGCTGACGCCGGCACATAGGCTGTTTCTTGGAGGGGTCATCCTTCACTGTTCCATCGCCATCACCCTCTTTTGGGGTGTCC
Organism: Aegilops umbellulata; assembly: GCA_032464435.1. Taxonomy (NCBI): domain Eukaryota; kingdom Viridiplantae; phylum Streptophyta; class Magnoliopsida; order Poales; family Poaceae; genus Aegilops; species Aegilops umbellulata. The sequence continues at coordinate 68,575,887 of CP136057.1, forward strand.
ACCATGTATATGTCATATGACGAGGTGGCTTTCCAGTGCCCTATAGGCGCTGGTTCCTGATGGTCTCCTGCATCGGCGTCCATACCGTCGATGTCTTCGGAGTCATAGTCGAGCACGTCGGTTAAATCATTGACAGTTGCTACAAAGTGGGTGGTGGGTGGGTTTTGAATTTCTTCATCATCCGCATCCCAACCTTGCTGACCGTAGTCCAGCCAGGGCTCTCCTGATAAAGAGAGAGACTTTAGTGAATTCAGAATATCGCCGAAGGGCGAGTGCTGAAAGATGTCCGCGGCGGTGAACTCCATAATCGGCGCCCAATCGGATCCGATCAACAGGGGCGCGGGGGGCTCGGAGTTCGGAGAGGAGTCCGGCACCTTGGAGTCACGGGCTTCGCAAGGGACAAAGCTGGTGTTCGGCTCGATCGCCGTAGAGATTTCAGCCTCCGAGGCTACGTCCAGCCACCCATCCTCGATCGGCGCAATCGGCTCCGAACTAAGGGCCGGGGCCGATGCGGGCACGGCCTCCAAAGCACTGTTCGGCGGCAGAGCTAAATCGTGCCCTTCATGACAGTGCGGCGCGCTCGGCTGTGGCTCGAATTCATCGAAGATCAAATCCCCGCGGATGTCAGCCATGTAGTTCAGACTTCGAAATCTGACCTGATGGCCAGGGGCGTAGCTTTCAATCTGCTCCAGATGGCCAAGCGAATTGGCCCGCAGTGCAAATCCGCCGAATACGAAGATCTGTCCGGGGAGAAAAGTCTCACCCTGGACCGCATCGTTGTTGATGATAGGAGGAGCCATCGGGCCTAAAAGCGACGACACAAAGGAACTCTCAATGAAAGCACCAATGTCGGTGTCAAAACCGGCGGATCTCGGGTAGGTGGTCCCGAATTGTGCGTCTAGGTGGATGGTAATAGGAGACAAGGGAAACGATGTTTTTAGCCAGGTTCGGGCCCTCCCGATGGAGGTAAAACCCTACTCCTGCTTGATTAATATTGATGATATGGGTAGCACAAGAGTAGATCTACCACGAGATCAAGGAGGCTAAACCCTAGAAGCTAACCTATGGTATGATTGTTGTTCTGTTGTTCGTCCTACGGACTAAAACCCTCCGGTTTATATAGACACCGGAGAGGGCTAGGGTTACACAGAGTCGGTTACAATGGTAGGAGATCTACATATCCGTATCGCCAAGCTTGCCTTCCACGCCAAGGAAAGTCCCTTCCGGACACGGGACGAAGTCTTCAATCTTGTATCTTCATAGTCCAGGAGTCCGGCCGAAGGTATAGTCCGGCTATCCGAACACCCCCTAATCCAGGACTCCCTCACACTTGCTTGTGTACGGCCATAGACCTGGTGGGTCCTGACTGTCCGCCTCTCCACGTACATTCCTCCCCAAATTCCTCTCGTTTGTTCAGTGTGTTCACAATGGCATACCGCGGCGTCGCGGCGAGCGCACAAAGGCGGAGGAGGAGATCCGACCACCTGAGGAAGTGCCTTATTAGTAACGAAACAACTTAACTAGCCCAGTGGCCGAGTGACACTACCCGACAATTATTCCGCCCGGGTTCGATTCCACCTGTGCAGAGAAAATATCTCCAAAATTTTTGCCTCTGCCTTTATTAACATGTGGGTCCCAATTGTCATCTATGCACACCACGTCCTACACTTGCCAAAACTTCGTCCCTCGTTTTCTCTATTTTTCGCACACTCGACATTGTGTGGGCATTTTGAAAATAGCATATCTTTTTTACTGTGCATCATATGAAGATGTGTTATGCATGAATGTTGATCAACATGATGTTAACTGGCTGGTAGTTCCAGTTTCGACCATGAATAAAACTTCTAGCATGATGTTAACACTGTTTGAAAAGGTCGTGTTAATATAAATGCTCTGCCTCTGAAAGTTGCATTTTCTTATCTGAAACTGAACTTGGAGTTTCTTATCTGAAACTGAAACTTGCAGTTTCTTCTCTGAGAATCACATTGTCTGCACTTTTATACTCCTATGAAACTATAATTTTTAAGTGCTAAAAATAGATCTCTAGAATTCATAAAATACTTCATATGCTCAATACTGCAAATCTGAAATTCAAAAGACATTCATATCCGAAAGTACTCTCAAAATACACAACACAAAACACAATTCACAACCTACAAATACTAACAACCCTAAGCTCCTCCTGACAATTCACAACCTGCCCAACTATTGGTCTGGGGGGCAATTGCTCCAATTCCTCAGCGGCAGACAGCTGCCCCTGAGACGATGTGAACGGCGAGGGAGAGGATGGCGGGGAAGCTTCGCCGGGCCAACTGTTTTTCTCCTCTTGCCGTTGGGTTCGGTCGACGAAGACTCCACCGGTTCGCTCTGGCATGACACCCTCAAAAACGGCACCTTGTAGATGCTCGATCCTTCAATCTCTGGTGGATGCTCCATCTGGGATTGATACTCCCACCACCGCTCCCTCACGATCGAATTTGGTGAATATGTTTGCTCCATGGCCCAGAGGAGCAGCTCTATGTACTCCCGCGTGACTCCCTCTGGGAGTATTGCTGCCTTTTCGCTCTGTTGCAGATATTTGGCCATGCATGTCGTCGTCACCGCTAGTTGGTCCTTGTTGTCAAACCAAGACTGTATCTCCAACATCCTAGTTAGCTTCACAGGGTCGCCGTCTGCGATCCTTACGTATCGGTTGTACTCCTCCATCGCTCTACTTCTCCACAGCACCTTCACTCGTCGGCGGTGGTTTTTGAATGGAAGAGGAGAGGAGCAGCGCTGGTTTTGGTTTAGAACGGGAGAGGAGCGACGCTGGTTTTGGAATGGAATAAGAGAGGAGGGGCGGTGGTTTTGAAATGGAAGAGGAGAGGAGCGGCGCTGGATTTAGATTGGAACAGGAGAGGAGCGACGGTGGTTTAAGAGGAGAAGAGCGGAAGAGCGGCGCTGGTCTTGGAAGTATTTTTTGCGTATTTTGAGTCAAAGTTTGACCACGTACTGTATTTGACAAGCAAAATGTGAATGCATGTCACCAAAAATTGTATCGTTTGGTTCGTATCTGAATGTACTTTCAAATTATATTATTTTTGCAACGTATAACATATATTTTATTTGCAAAAATCATGGTCAATTATGACCCAGAATAAAAGGGAGACTAGTTAATGTGGGGTCACTTTCTTAATTGAAGGGTAAATTGATTTTGATTTTGATCCAATCACAGTGCGCCGGCCCTCTCGTCCAATCCTAAATCGCTGTTGCACGCTCCTCTCCCTCTTCTCCGTTGCAAAACCACCTCCTCTCCTCTCCATCACCTCCATTCCAAAACCACTGTCTCGCCTCTCCCTCTTCTCCATTGCAAAACCACCTCCTCTCTCCTCGGACGAGGATCCCCTGACGTAGCCCATCCTGCCATTGAGACACTGACACATGGGTCCCACCAAGTGCGGGGCCCACCTGTCACCAACCGAAAGGCCAGGGAACCTCTCCTCTCCATCATCTCCATTCCAAAACCACTGTCTCGCCTCTCCCTCTTCTCCATTTCAAAACCACCCCCTCTCCTCTCCATCATCTCCATTCCAAAATAGCTCTGGACCTTTGGGTCAAAGTTGTGACACTGTGTACAAATAAAGAAAAATAGATTGGTGCTTCTTTCAGAAAATAGTACACCCCTAGAAAACTACCAATATAAGCTACTAGTATTTTTTTAAGTCTAAGCTACTAGTATTTGGTTAGAGGATTTGCTGCCGAGAAAGATCCATCCACAGTGAGCGCCACACATCCCACTAATGGTGGTGGATGCCAATGCTTAGATGGAGCAGGGTTGGTGTCGGTAATTTTTACTTGGCACCTCGCACTCTGCATATATGCCGGTTCCATCCGTAAATTTGTGCAGTTCCACCAAAATGCAGCTGAATAACCCTGTTTGCACAGATAATGAAAAGGCATGATTAGATTATAGTGGCACTAGTTGATGAAACATACACTAATAAACAGAAGAAAATATTACATCATACTGGAAATCGACCCAAGTTTCCCCGATACACCTTCTGCCAGTGATGAACATCAGTGTACAGCGGTAGTACAAGGAGGGGCCTTGAGACATTCAAATATCTATTTTTGTGCAGATCAACTAAAACTAAGCACCCTTGTTTGCAGAAATGCTTAAACATTAACAATGGGACTAGTTGATGAAACATACATTAACAAAGAGAAGCACTTTCTTTATCTACATTGGAAATGAAATGATAGAGAGGACACTCACTCTATTTTAACTGTATTATTACTTCATTTTATCAGTGACACTAGGGTCGAGCAGGTGGCAAACGAGGTGTACCGTGCGTCGCAAGGATGAAAGCCGGGGGTGCTTAGACTGGGATGCTGAAGCTGGCTCTTTCAGTCCCTATCTTCCCCCTAATGTTTCTGTGGTAGCATTTGGGTTGTAATCCGAACTTGGTCGAGCTGGTGTTGCGTCCCCCTACCTGCCTAGCTTATGTGGCGAACTTGTCTCCTGCTAGTACTCAGTCCGTTCTAGTAGTAGTTGCATAACTGACCGTTTACACTGAGATGTTGTTGGTTAATGGTTCTCTATGGTTGGGTTTCTTTAATGAAATCGGAGGGAACCCCCTCTTTCGATATATAAAAAAACAGTGGCACTAGCGGTGCCAAAACATTGTCTCAAATTAATAGCGCCACTAGATTAAGGTGGAAAATAATAACATTACTGCTTTATCAAGGCAGTGCCAAAACAGTAGCACAAGAGCAGGATCATCATGCAGGATCTTTGGCAAACGGTCAGACCAAAAAGGAACATACCTCGTGATGGGAACCATATCTGCAGTCAATGCCATCGTAGAAGGGATGACACCAGTCACCAACATGGAAGATTCAATTCATGGGACCTTTTGGTGCAGTTCACCTAAAATGAAGCAATGTCCCATGAGCTAGCAGCTTCTTCTTCTTCTTTTTTCTAAGAAAAGGGCTCCAGCCCTGGTTCCATTTCCATCAGAAAACAAAACCCACAGAGCTTCTTCTTCATTAGTTGCAATAAAATTGAGCAACATCAAGGTTGGACCAGGACAGTTGCATCTCTAACGAAAAGAAGCAACTTATCTTAATGGGAAATTTAGCATGACATGAAAAAAAGTGCCATTGATTCATATTACTGGAGGCATTACATTGAAAACAACATTGGTTTAACGTGTCCTTACTTTTAATAGTGTGACTGCTACATTTTACCAGTCGCATTACATAAGATCGGCTCGGGGCAACAAACATCAGAAGAGGATATCTGGGTTGGTCCCATTTTTGTTCGGTATATAGCCACCTTATACGGTGTGAGGCTAGCAAATCTAGTGCTGGACTTAGTCTGTTGACTTGTCCCCCAGTCCCCACTTTCTTTCCTTTTTCAACCAATAGATCGGGTTTATATTGAGTTTGTATTGCGTTCCCTTTATTTCCCTATTAGACCTAGAGACCAGTTGGATAGCCAGTCTCTGCTACTTTTTGCCCCCATTATTTCCTCTTTCGACCAAGTCCTAGATTCAGGTAACAAATCTTCCCCCACCCCCACCCCCTTTCTTCCTTGTTTGAACCAAGTACTACTAGATTCGAGTGCATGAACTAGTTTTACCTCTTAACAGTAAAAAAATGGGTGGTTTTCGAATAGCTGATCGATCCTATCTGCACGAGGGGGCCTGAGAAATAGTAAAAGATACAAATGCAGTGACGTCAGGAGCTCGGGAAGTATAGCAAGGCCGGTTTCGAAGGAAGTTATACCTGAAGGTCGCCGGGATGTTGCTAGGTGGGCGGCGGGAGGCCGGATCTGCCCACACTACGGCAGCGAGGAAGAAGGGGTGGGAGGCCCTCCCTCGCCAGCGATGCTTGGGAGAGAACGGCAAGGCACACTGATCGGGACGCGCCGGCAGTGGGTAAGAGCTGTCGCCGAGGACGACCGCGTGAACATTGCACCTTCTCACCTTCCCTGGCGGAGAGGATCCGGCTGGATGTGTGACCAGCGGTGAGTAGAGAGAGAGTGTGGCCACCACTGTTGTGTTTAGATCTGGAGAGGACAAGATAGTGTGAAGAGAGCAACACTAGCAAGCAAGCGTGGAGGCTCCTGCCTATATAGTGGAGTACTAGTTTTCTTTTGTCTACCGGCCGGAGCCGGCTTGACCTCGGCAATGACTGTCGAGAAGTCTTCATGCACGTGCCCCGGAGGTGCAGTTGTCGTCATTTTGATCTAAAGCACCGGATTATAACATATAACACGAAAAAATGCCACATGACAAGAAATCATAACCTCACTTCCCAAAGGAGACAAGATGGATCCCGACGGACAAACTAGACGAGGATCAAAGCTCAAATTAAAGATAAACTCATAGAAAAGGGGTCCGTCGATAGATTTCCTAATTAACATAGCAGGCTTGACCTAGATGGCAGCTGAATAGTCTTCGTGCATGTGCCCCCAATGACTAGCCCAACTTAGTTGTCGTTGTTTAACCCTCGCAGTGATCCGAAGCACATGACACCTAATTTTGTGAGATGACAAGAAACCTTTTTTAGATTTCTCACCAGAACTACAGCCCTGTACAACACAGCCTGCACGATATGTAGACGATAGCCAATCTAGGCGTGTCTGCTGGAGTCTGGTCACATGCATGGACGAACTGATCTTCCGTGTCTTGCAGGGATCGTCCAGGTACCAACGTATGTACTTCTATTAACTCACCCGACTTGCGGGGCCGGGGAGTGTGCCTATGGTTGGTTCTCAATTGCGATCCCACATGTGTGTGCAAATGCAATATGACGCGCGTTCCATTCATAGAGCGGCGTGCCAGACCGACAGACCGTCTGGGGTGCGACGCGAACGCGACAGACGTGTTGTATACTCCGTACATGTGTACCGCCGTTTTCTTGAGGCTTTGCTCCATGGCGCAATCCATGGATACAAAATTAGTATAATGTACTATTTAGAAGTCGAGGGCGGGGCTTTTCCCGCGCGGTAGGTGGGGCAGTTCCGCCTAGTCGGTTCGACAGAGACGCGAGAAGATGAGGGAGTAGGCTGCTGCAAAAGTAGGGCTATGTGATTTGATAGTGAGTTACTGCTGGACAGGTGGGCCCCGGTGATTTGACTTGCCATTATCATTTTAACTGCGGCGCTATGACCGGCTTGAGTCTCCCGATTCCTGACCACCTCCATACAGGTGCCTCTCCTAATGCTCCACCATGAAGAGGCTGGCTCTTGCTTGAGAGCCCACTCCTCCACTTTTTCCTTGCCTCTTTCCCCCACATATGCAAAAATGCCATGTAAAGCGGGCTTATAGCCCACTATTGTACTTGACCCTACAGGTGCTAAGCCTGCCACATAGGCATAAAGTCTGACATGGCAAGTTAATAAAGAAGAGAGAGACTAGTTTGGTGACCCCAGGAAGAAACGGTGATAAGCGCGTGTACCTAGATGAAGCAAACTTAGCAACAAAAAACTAGGCACCTATGCATTGGGGACTTGAGTTGCTAAGCCATTTAATGCCCATAGCACCTCATCTAAGCACCATTTCATTGGAAGAGGTCACTCCTTGGCAAATGCAATAAATACTACGAAGAAAGAGACAGAGAGAAGTAAATAAAAAAATACTCTTATAGCCAACCTTATAGCTAACCTTGTTGTATGAGTGACTAAGTGATGACTATGTATGACATGCCAACATCAGATAGCCTAACGCACTGTGTTAAATCTCCACGGGCGCGACCGCGCGAGCGAGGCGACGGTCGTGGTAGGCGCGACCATGATACGGGCTGCTGGCAGCCCTTGGATCTGAGATCGAATGGTCACATGCTAAGTTGCTCAAAATTTGTAGAATAACCCTCCAGGATAGGATATTCACCCATAGGTCTAGAATCACGCCATGCAACTGTTCGATCTCAGATCCAAGGGCTCTCGGAAGCCCGTATCATGGGAGAATGGAAAGCTTCATATCACCTGTAATTTTCCCGACGCTTGACATGACATCGAAAGCCATTTAATTGGGCGTCGAGTAGACATGACATCTAATTGGGCCCCCATAGTACTGTGCATGAATCCATTTATCCACCAGGCAAGCCACTCCCCTGCCATTCGCACGCCCCCCCCCCCCCCACTCGACATTTTTACAATCGATAAACCGCTCCTAGTCGTCCCGTCCTTTCACATTACGGCAGTTCCACTAATCGTAACCCTCCTCCCAAATCCATGACGTCCCAAATCTCCATGATCGGCGGTGAGTACAAGGTTAGAATCATCACCGGCGATGAGTTCGACGTCATCTACACCCGTTCTTCAGCAACGGTGAAAGAATGCCTCGCTCGCTCCAAACGCATGTTCTAAAACTCAAATGATGAGTTGGTCGCTGGGCTAGATGTTGAGTACACCACAGTCCTGGGAAGCGAGAAGAAACTAAAGGAGGCAGAGAAGAAGGCCCACCATGATCCAGGTTTGCATGCATGACTTATGCTTGGTCTACCACATATGCCATGCCGACGTTGAGTGCGAGGAATTTAAGAACTTCCTCAAGGGCGGCCGAGTCAAATTCGTTACTGTAGACTTTAGGAACGACAAGGAAATCCTGGGTCAGATAGGCCTCGCTATAGGTGACCCCTTCGACCTCCAAAAGGAAGGGCTGGTTCCCACCCTTGATTAGCCTTCAACGCTGACCCTGGCAGGAGCCATGGTTCATCCTATGTACGGTGAACTGAAGAAAGCTCCGCACATGTTTCATTGTGCATGGCAGTGGACTGTACTAGATATAAACCACATCCACTACGCTGCAATGGATGGCTACCTTTGTTTCAATATCTACAAGGGTTGGATGAAGAGCAAGAGCCAAGTGTGCGGTTCAAGCAAAGAAGTATCGCCCAAGAGGAAGAGGGACAAGGACGAAGTCGAGGACGTGCACGAGGACTCCGAGTAAGGTGGCAGTGTCGTTGATCATGGTGGTTCTAATCCAGTGTCTACCGGATTAGTTGCTTAGTTTAATTTCTAGTGTGCTTAGTTTTATTTGAGGGGTGTGTTGTGCTGATCCCCCAGCAGAACTATGTTATGTTTCTTCTCGTTATATTTCGTACATTTCATCTTATAGTTGGTATAGTAGTACCACTCATTTCTTGACATTATATACGTACAATATATATGACCAACATCATATAGCCAGCAGTTTAGTTGTCAAAGAATTTCAGGGTGCTTAGTTTTGTCAAAGAATTCCAGGGTGCTTAGTTTTATTTGAGGGGTGTGTTGTGCTGGACACCATTAACTTATCATTGTGAGAATCGGCTTATTTTTGTCATGTAACATGGTCACGGGTTTGACATGAAAATAACAATGTCTAATGGCATTTCTGAGCAAACATCTAACTTAACGATGGCATTTTTTAGATATCTAATTGCATTTTTGAGCAGGCATCTCACGGATCGATGGCATTTTTTGAGTAGTTGTAACTTCTAATGGCAAAATTGAGTAGTGATACACAACTAGTGGCATAAATAATAAGAACCCAAGAATTGAATAGGGCTAATTTATTTATTTATTTATACCTTTGTGTGCGAAACAATATACGTTGCCTCCCGCCAGATTTTCTTCACAGAGGCAACATAGAATTATATGAGTGTCCTGTTAAATTTTGGAATTATTCCGGGTTCGTTTGGCCTTTTTTATACATTAATTGAGTTTCTGGTCATTTAATGTGCATAATTCAAATTTGAACTACAAGCACATGCTCCCGTGCACCAAAGTTGACTGAAAAATCACATGTGTGTCCTCGGGTGAATTTCTAGGTCCCATGCAAGAAATGGGAATGAAATTCAAACAGCTGGGCATCGTGGTTCGGCCGAGAACATTGAGAATCTTGGCTTTAAAATTCTTGTAAATCCAAAACACGCCTGAAAATCATGAAACTTGGCATGGTGTCATGTCATGGTACTACCATGTTGTGGTAAAAAATTGCAGAATAGGAACAAGTTTTGGTATAAGTTTCTTGCAAACTGGAGCTTCTCTCAAGAAGGCTCGTGGTTCTGAGAGGGAACGTGTCACCTTTGTGTGCATAATTCAAATTTTAAATACAAGCACATGCTCTAGTGCACCAAAGCTGGTTGAAAAATCACATGTCTGTCCTCAGGTAAATTTCTAGGTCCCATGTCAGAAATGGGAATGAAATTAAAACATCTGGGCGTCATGGCTCGGCTGGAAACATTGAGAAACTTGGTTTTTTAATTCCTCTAAATCCGAAACACGCATGAAAATCATGAAATTTGGCTTGGTGCCATGACATGGCACCAACATGCTGTGGTAATTTTGATGTCCGATTTGCGAAGGCGCACACATTAACAATCAACAAAGTCATTTTGGAAAAAGTGTTGTCACGTTACAATCGGAAACACAAGTATTGTTCAAACCGTGGGCGTTCTATTTACCATTTACGTGCCGCCACACGTCACCTTTTTTTATTAGCTAGGAGGCGTCGTGCAGGCTAGCTATTTGAGTACGGGAGACGTGCGATCAGACCCCTGCGCGTGCTTATCGGGAGGAGAGCCCTTTGACCTCCATCTGCCGTCCACCTCTCTCCTAAGGTCTTCATTAATGGCGCCTGAGCCTCTGTTTAATGGCGTGGCAATGTCTCACTCGACTGAGATTTAAGAGAGAAAAAATAAAATCTGAAAAGAAAATTTTGCACGGATCTTGATGTAAGATCCGACGGACCTATATAGCATCTACTATGACTTATAGCAAGACTGATGAATATATATAAGGACGATGGGAGTGGATAATAATTGTCTTACATAATTAGGAAGATAATTAAAAAAGCCACATGCGGCTACGCCCGAAATACACAAGGGCAAAAGAAGGAAGACGCATACAACGATCTGGCTCGCTGATCTCTACTTTCTTTATGCGCTGCAGGTCATGGAGACTAGTTCTCGCGGCGGGCGATGATCTCTTTCATCAGTTTCATGTCCTTAATACGCTGCTTGGCAGCATCCATGGATTCCTCCACCAGCCTGTTGCGCTCGATGCGGAGCATGGCATTCTCGTTCATAAGTTTCTTGATGATGACGCCCGTCCTCTGCAACACGGCAGCGGTCTCCTCCTCCTGCTTCGCCATTCCGGCGACCTTCGCCCTCAGCAGGTCGCGCTCGCCCCGAAGCTTCGCATTGCCCGGCCCCAGTTGCCAGATGACGCCGGTAGCCTCGTCCTGCATCCTCGCCCAGCCGGAGATTTGATCCATCTGGCTATGGACTATCGCATGCATGCGCCTGTAAGAGTCCTTGCCTGCCCGCGAGAAATTTTCCCATGCCGCCGCGGCACGGCGGGACCTCTCTGCTGCTTCAGCGGCGCGGCGGGACATCTCTGCTGCTTCAGCGGCGTGGCCGGACCAGTCTGCTACATCGACGGCGCGGCGGGACCTCTGTGCTGCTACTGTTGCGCGGCTGGACATGTCGGCTACTTTCGCGGCGAGGTGGGACATCTCTCGTGCTTCCTCTTCCATGCTCACCTCTCCCTGGTGGAAATCTCTCGACCCAGAACTCACGCTGGCTATGGCTTGATTGACTTGATTGTTTTCTGTGGATGAGGAGCTGAGGAGGAATGTGCAGTCATCTTAGCATAGTAGTATTTATAACCGAGTACTGCTAATACGCTCCTAAGTGGGAAACCGTTTAGGTTGTGATCGATGTGAACAAGTTTGCAATTAAATATAGCATGGTAGTAGTAGTAATTTGGAATGTGACGAGATGCGCTCAAAATTTATTGACGGTTCTAGTTTCGAAGTGCGGCACTATTCCCGGATGGCGTAACGTCGGCATCTTTTCTCGGCCGTGGTGTAGCATATTCCATGGTACTAGTTCTTTTTCAACTATTGTGTACGTGTAAAAACTGGCACTGTCGGATACATATCTTCGCTTGGCGTTCGACAGGAATAGCCTCGTGGCGAGCTATAGACTAGTATTTTTTTCAGACGCATTACACCTATCTCTCGGGACTTCTCGCACGCACCATCACTGCTCCCTTGGTCGATGCCACCCACATACAGTTGTACTCTGAGAAGAGGTGCACGCACGCACTCGTCCTCTCTCACACACGCATCTGTAGCTACGAATTGTAGTGTTCTCAACCATCCGATTGGCTCTATCATAGGTTTCACGTTGCTCCTTGGCCTTGAGATTGAGATGTTTTAAACGCGGAGGCTAAGATGGAGGCGCGAGGTTTTGGTTAATGTGCGGGCCGCACACGGCACCAACACGACACGAGCTTCGTCTGCCTTGTGCGCATGCAGTCAGGTGAGTTGTCCAAGTATAGACACAACGAGGCCCTTGTTGGTATCCGCGCCTCGACTTTGGCTGGTCATAGTGGAGAGTAACATAGACCAGTACTAGTCTATGTTACTAGTACCTTCATAGTGGGTAGTGTCATATAGTATATGCATAATTTGGCGACGAGCGCTCTCTCTATATACCACCTTTTTTCTTTAATTACATCTTGGTAGTTTTGCTCCATGGCGCAATACATCGATACTACTACTGTACAAATGTATACATTTTTTAAAAGTCTAGAGGGCGGGGCAGTCTAGCTTGGTCCTTTTCATGAGAGGCGAGGGCCTTTGTGATTTGATGGCTCATTACTGCTGGAAGGCGGGGCCTTGTGATTTGATTGCTCGTATAAATGTGCCAACGACCTGAGGAGGAGGAAAGAATCATGCGGTATACTCAAGTTTTCCACTAGAGTACGACGGAGGAGCACGAAACACGGCAGCCCAGTCTCATATCCTCTACTCTCTACTCTGATTATATATTACTAGCAAGAGGCATTGTTCTATTGGCGATAAAGAATGATCTAATTTGCTAGCTATCTCATTTTTAGCATTGTTCTATTCATGTCTCGCAGAGAAGGTGACACGTGCGGCGAAACACCCGAAGCAAAATAAGAAACACAGAAGCAAAAGAAGAAGGATGATTATCACCCCAAAAAAGAAGGAAGACGCACACACAAGTCTGGGGTGCTGCTCTCACTACATGAAGGGTTGCTGGCCGCGGAGTCGTAACTGCTTCTTCATCGCCTCCACGACCTCCATCTCCTTGCGCGTCTCCTCCGCCATCTTCATCATTGTGTCCATGATGCTGGATTTCTCGACGCGAGCCTTCATCATCTGTTCCATGGCCGCATTACGTACCTTGACAGCAGTCGGGTGCTCGATGCGGAGCTTCGCCAACTCTTCCTTCTATTCCATGACGAGGGCCTACAACATCTTCATCGAGGAACTACTATTCTCATGCAGCTTCTTCCAGCCGGCGTTCTCCTCCTTCAGCAGGTTGAGCTCATGGCAGAGCTTCGCCTTGTCCTCCTGAAGTTGCAGGATTTCGCCGGTCGCCTTCTTCTCCGAGGCAATGCTCTTCTTCAGCAGCATCACCAAGCCGGCGGTCAACTCCCCCTGCTCATTGAGCTCAGCACGCATGTCGTCGAGGTTCTCCTTCAGCAGCTCCACCAAGCCGTGGATGAACTCCTTCTGCTTATTGAGGTGCTTATTGAGCTGATCGAGCATGCCGTCGAGGGATAACGACTCCAGCGCCGCCAACGCGGCATGTTCGCCTCCGCGTCTAGGGCGCTCCTGGGAGCCATCGCCTGCCCATGAGAGATCTTTCGAGGTCTCTGCGTGGCGGCGAGCCCTCTCTTCTTTTTTCGCAGCCTTGGTTGCCGCTCCCTTGTTACGAGTAGTTCTCGACCTAGAGCTCTGCACACCGGCCATGGCAAGGACGGGCGAAGAAGGAGGACTTATGAAGAGGAAGGTGGAGTAATTTTCGGTTAGGTAGTTCCCCTTTTTATAACCAAAGTACTAGCACTAGTACTAAAACTTGCATAGTGGGAACACGTTCAGGTTTGTTACGTACTGGTAGGTGTGAGCAGGCTTGCACTTAATTGTAGCACTAGTACTTTCGAATGTGATGGGAACAAGGTAAAGATTAATTGATGGTTTTTGGTTTTGAGGCCCGAAACGGCTCCCGATGAGTTTAGTGGAACATAAATTTCAAGTAGACTACACTGCTCAGATGCGTAAATATTATGTTACTGTCAAAAATTGGCACAAAATATGAAGGAGACCAATGGAAGTACTACTAGCAACCCATGATTTAACTACTCGCATGCGCGCAGTGGAGTAGTAATGTCTTTCTTCCGCCCTCACGTCCACTCAATTTTCATGCGCTGTATTAATTGACCATCAATGAAGTGAAGGACTTTACACGCGTCAAATTGTCACATGGGGTGGATCTTGGTACCAAATTAAGTCTGCCCGTGTACCCGTGTGTGCGTGCGAGGGAATGAGTGACTGTGTGGCGTGCGTGCACATCTTCGCTTCATGCATGTACCGCCAGTGCGGCTCAGGGAGGACAAGTACATTCTTCTGGAACCAGCACCACGTCATTCTGATCAATACACACAAGGATGTCGCGACAACGCCTCTACATGTGCCACGTGGCTTCATGAACTATAAGAGATACACTGTGTAGCGTGCCATTGTGTTTTGCACATACTCGAAGTACTAGTAAGGTACACGTGCATTGCACGCATCAGATTTTGCAACCAAATTATGAATAAATACCACACTGTAGCATGTAAGCTCTGAGTCATATATGCCTGATGTAGACCTTCGTTTAATTCTTATAGTTCATCTCATTCAAAATCAATTAGTTTTTATAAAAAAACCTAGGGCCTCTTTGATTCGTAGGATTTCCAAAACGCAGGAATAGGAAGAACATGGGATTAGAGTGGAATGTTGTCTTGAATCCTACAGGATGGTACGAGTGTTTGATTGTGCATAGAAAAAACGCAGAATTCTTTCAAATAGGTTCGAGTGGATGGGATGTTTCCTATGAAATCTAGTGCAAATGAATCATATGGAAAAATTACTATGGTTTACAATCCTAGGAATCAAACAACCAAGATAGGAAAAAATCCTAAGGATTAGAATCCTCCAAAATTCCTCCGAGAATCCTTTGAATCAAAGAAGCCCTTAATCTATTTCATGATTCATGGAATTGTGCGTTGTAAAGCATAAAGTAAAAATTAAATAATGGAAATTCAACTAGAAAAAAAGGTTGGGAAGTTATGATACGGAAGATTCTAGAACAAAGGAGAACCACTGTTGTTTTGAGATTTGTGCATTATGCCTAAGTTCAACCATGGAGTCTGCTAGATTGTACATGTGGCAAAATCCAGTGGGGGCTAGAAGATGGTGCGAGGGGCCGAGTGGAGGGAGACTATGAAGGAGTGCACAACTGCAAGATCGATATTTAGAGAGGGGGCGAGAACGTGCGTTGTTGCGCGCAGTGGCGGAGCCATGAAAAATGTCCCATGAGCTAGGGGGCCAAGCATTGCTAATCCTTTACGAGGAGGGCCAATTCAACAACTTAAACCATTTTTACCAACAATTGTCTAATGATCACATTCATATTAGCCTCGATATATAGTGATGTTAGGGGGGCAGGGCCCTTGCTGCCCCCTGTCTTCGCCATTGTGCACGCGTCTGAGAGATGAAGCGGAAGGCATGGATGATGAGAGGGGGGCGTTGGATATATAATTAATGTGGGTGTATTAGCTATATATGTAATCCTATATAGAGAGGTATAGATTGATCGATGTGGACGTGGGAAAGAGGGTCAGACCTCACTAGATATATAGATTGATTGGTTTATGTGGAAAACTATGAAAGACCTAGCTATACACACACACACACACATAGAGGAACATCGATCGTTGCGCATGCACGTGAGAGATAAAGAATGCCCGATATGATGGAGAGGGGATGTGTGTGTGTGTGTGCCTTCATGGGAGGCCGGCCTAAAGAAAAAGATTGCATGTGTGCGATGGATAATGCCGACTGGTAGTGTGTGTGCATGCATGCACGAGAGAAAGTTAGTGGTACAATTATAAAGAGAAGACCAATATGTGGGTGTAAAAGACTAGGTGAGGTCATAATCAATGTAAAGTTGAATTTAAATATTTGAATAAGAGATCATGATGTTTGAAACCCATGCATGCATGAATATAACGGAGATCTGCGCGGTGTGGTTTGGAAACGAGCATGTTGCAATGTATACACATTGAACAAGGTCAGATTGGTTTGAATTTGAGATACCGATGGCAGGCATCGTTTGGCCACATTGCATCCGTGCATGGACACACTATTCTAATTGGAGATGGTGGGTGGCTTTTGCATCACATATCTATATCTATACCCCTATATATATTATATTTTATATTTTTTATATAATGTGCGGATAACTTTAACTTTGAAAGATGGTTGTTGGATGAGGCCAATCCGATGGTGCAGAGCTGGCAAATTTGAGCACTACTGGCAGTTGGATATCATCTAGATTCCACCAGATTTTGCCACATGTACAATCTAGAAGACTCTATGGTTGAACTTAAGCATAATGCACAAACCTCAAGACACAAGCACTTCTTCTTTGTTCTATAATCTTCCATATAAGAATTGCCCAAATGTTTTTCTACATGATTTTTTTTACTTTATGCCTTACAACGCACAATTCCATGAATCTTAAAATAGATTAGCTTTCTTATAAAAACTATATGATTTTGAATGAAATGAACTATAAGAATTAAACGAACATCTACATCATGCATATATGACTCAAAGCTTACATGCTATAATGTGGTATTTATTCATAATTTGGTTGCCAAATCTCATGTGTGCAATGCACGTGTACCTTACTAGTCTAAATGGTGTCTGTGTGTGTTGTGCATGTTAAACTTGTACGTAGTATATCATACTAGTCTAACTTGTCTTTTTTGGGGTACACGTTAAGCTTGTTCTCTTGAAATTTCAAGCCGCGCCTTGTTATGCCGAAATTTCAAGCTAGCGTCTCTGTCTATCGTGCTGCGAAACTCCCACCTCTTCAACCCGCGCCTTGTTAGCCTGAAATATTTAAGATATATCTTTGTCTCGTTGTGCTCCGACAACTCCCTCCATCTCAACCCGTGCCTTGCTATTCCAAAATTACAACGCGCGCAAAAACTCCCACCTCTTGTGAAATCCCGACACGCGAAATGCCCGTGATACCCCTGAACCGAAAGAACCGCCTCAAATCGGTGGGGGTACTTTCGTAACTTACCCCACATTTCGGACAAGCGCGTCCCTAAGCCATGGTTCCCCACCCCCATCCCATTCGCCCACCCATTCGTACACCGAGGCCGGCAAAACCCGCGAAGCCCCACACCCTCCTCCGTCCGCCACCCAGTCGGAGCCTCTTCCCCGAGACGTCGTCCACAGCAACACCTCGACGTCTCTCATCCACCGTATCAGATGAGGATCCATCGTCGATCTGGTCATCCCGCTGGTTCAGCCACCCCGTCCTCTACCTCCAAGGAGTTGCCCCGACGTTCCCCTCGTCTTTCGTGCCACCTCCATTCCCACACTGCCGTCTTCACCTGCACCACCGGAAGAGCATCATCATCACCATTTCCTCGGATGAAGCGGCGTCCTAATCGGCGCCACCAAAGAGGTTGTACATTAATCGCCGCATTTTCTTCTTGATTTGATCTCATGGTGCTGCCAGCGCTCGGTCCCGAGCCAACACGGCGCGGCTCCATCCACGGTGGCGTCACCGACCACTTCCTCCATGGTGTCGCTCCCTCGGCGGCGACGTCCACATCAGTAGGAGCTGCTGCTGCTTTAGCTCTCACTCGCGCTGCTGCTCTGCTCTTGCTCTCGGTCCCCTGCCTGGTCTGCTCTTGCTCTTGCTCTTGCTTGCGCTGCTGCTCTCGCTCTTGCTCTTGCTTGCGATGCTGATCCGATTTAGCTACACTTCAGTCGAGTGAATCAAATTTTGGGTCAGTCGGTTTTCAGGGGGTGGGGGGCTCGCCGGAGTTAATGAAGAACCAGCCGCAGCGGGGAGGGGGCTCGCCGGAGAGGTACCCCACTATCTATCTTAGGGTTCACGGTGGGGGCGGTGGTCGCCGGCGGTGGTGGGGCGGTGGCGTGGGGATCGCCGGAGAAAAAGCTCGGCACAGGGGGGCCTACAGGGATGGCCGGGCTGGCGGTAGACCAGCGATGGGGAGTGTTTTCGGAGCGGGCGTGGCGGCGCACCGCCGGCCGCGGGCGGCAGGGGGCGGTTGTTTGGCCGGTGGTGGCTGGCGGCTCAGGGGGTGGAGGCTGAAGATGAAATGCAGGCCCTTGATTTTGTATCCAACGGCTGCAAAATCGACTGGCCAGAGATGAAAAAGTCAGCCGACTGACTTCTAGCCTCACTTCTAGTGCGTTCAGTTTCGACAGCAAAATTCAGTTTCGACAGTTAAGTTCAGTTTCGACAGTTAAGTTCAGAGATGAGCGGCTGATGTATACATCTAGCACTTTGTGGTTATGTATTTTACGTCATCTATTGGAGATGCTATTAGAATTCCACTCAGGTTAAGTTGTCTCTCTTGTCCTGCTTCAGCCTCGGCGTCGTACAACTCACCGGAGCTGCTCCAACGACGAAACCCTCCATCACAGTGGAGCAGTACCTCGGGCTCCATCTCCAGACGTCTAAGATCTTCTTCCCCTCCTCCGACAGCCAAGTCAGGCGGAGCATCCTCACTGGCCAACCCAATCACGCTGAGATCGACATGGCTTCGCCAAAGAGGTTGTACACTTCTTGTGGTTTGGCTTAATCTCACCATGCTTCTTTGCATCATTTGATCTTCCAATTCTTGTGAACCAAACACCCAGATTGGCAGAAACTCTGTGTTTTTAAATTCTCTGTTTTGCACGTGCATTCCTATCCTATTCCTGTCTATTTCCTATCCCTGCATTGTTAGAATCCTCAAATTCAAACAAGCCCTTACACAATTAAGTCTGTTACAGATATGTGTCAAAAAAAACCTTGTGTGGTTTGTCCTGCTCCTGCGGTGCTGTGTTCCACCCCAGCTCAGCTGCTCCAACAACGGAAGGGTTCACCACAGCAGGGATCCGCTCTCCAGACTGTCTTTCGCCGCCTCAGATCTTCTTCCCTGCCGCCGGCAGCCACGACAACTGCATTACCATCATCATATGAGCAGATGACCTTGAGGACTACACGGGTCTGCAAGAGAGGTCACACTCTTCCGTGTCTACTTACGTTATGCATCGCTTAATATGATGACATGCTACTTTATCGTCGTGTTCACCTATTAGACTCCGAGTCAGGTCCAAACTTATGCTGAAACTTGAGTTTTTAAATGGTTGTGGGGTACATATTGGGGCAGCAATCAGTACTATCCATCTACTATCTGGTTAATCTCGGGTGTCTACTATGAGTTTCATGTTGGGTGCAAACAAACATTAAAGGAGCCATTATCTGTATTTTTAACTAAAGTTATTATCTGTCTGCTATCATTGGTTTTGGGTCTATCCACAGTTTGCTACCATCACTCTGGATTTGTGCATGCACTCCTTACATAATCTCACTATGTTTTATTCCTATACATGTCAGTTATTGTACACAATGGAACTGAACATGTAGAGCAAAAGAGACGAGCCTTCCGTGGCAATAAATATTCATGTAGACGTCGCTCCATGGTGGGCGCAAAGGCAACCCCCCCTCCACCCATTTCAAATTGTAATCAAGAGGAAGATAATTGTTTTGAGGGGGATTCAGAAGCAGAAGCCTATTTACCCCATGAGGTCTTTGCTCTAACTTGGCATGCTGATGTTGGTAATATCATGCATATGGTGCCTTGCATTGCTTACTGTATACATTAAAGATGTCATCTACTTAGTTTAGACATGCTTTCTGTCAATGTCATCTGTTTAGTTTCTTTGTCGTATATGTGAATCATGCAATGCCATCTTGTTTAGCCAGGCATCATATATGTGAATTTTGCAATGCCACCCTGGTTAGCCAGTCATCTTATATGTGAATTATATCATGACATCATTTTTTTATTACGTGTTAAATTTGTCAACAATTTTAGTACATTCAATTACTCTTCCTGCGCATCAGCCATTCGGCACGGTCATGGAAAAATCTGGAGTGGAAACAAGGTATTCAGAGCAAACAATGCTATCTGACGAAGCGCATGTCTTGCTGGTTACAGATAGCTCCTCAAAGGAGGATTCAGAGACAGATGACCAGTCCTATCCCCCCCCCCGAGGTGCATGCTCTAACTTGGCAGGGTTATGATGCTCATATCGTGTGTCTGCTATCTTGCATTGCTATGTCATTTGCTTGTTTAGACATGCTTTGTGTGAATGCCACCTGTTTAGTGTCTAATTACCATATATGTGAATTATGCAATGCCATCTTGTTGCAAGACATTATATATGTGAATTATGCAATGATATCTTGTTGCAAGGCATTATATATGTGAATTATGCAATGCCATGTTGTTTAGCCAAGCGTCATATATGTGAATTATATCATGCCGTCCTTTTTTTGTATTTCTCACTGCTTTTGTCGACAATGTTTGTATATTCAACTGCTCTTCCTGTGCATCAGCCATTTGATTGGTAATGGAGATATCTGGAGTGAAAACAAGGTCTTCAGAGCAGACAATGCTACCTGGTGAAGCAGATATCTTGCTGGTTACAGATAGCTCTTCAGAGGAGGATTCAGAGGCAGATGACCAGTCCTATTATCCCCCTGAGGTGTATGCTCAAACTTGGCAGGGTTATATTACTCATATCATGCATATGTTGTATTGCAATGCTTAGTTTTTACATCATATACACGATATTGAATGCCATCTCCTTAGTTGACACATCATATATGCGATTGCCCTCTGCTCACTTCCTTAGTATATAAATCATATATTTGAATTATATCATGCCATGATGTTTACATAGATGGCATGTATCTGAATTATGGCATGCCAACCCATTTTCTAAAGACATAATATAGTTATATCATCTCATCCTATTCACATAGTCATCATATTTTGAATTATGTCATTCTATCCGTGAATTATATCATGCCATCATGTTTCCATCGACGGCATGTTTGTGATTTATGGCATGCCAACCACTTTAATAGGCACATCGTATAGTTATATCATGTCATCCTGTTTACATAGTCATCATATTTTGAAGTATGTCATTCGATCATGTTTAGTTAGCCATCATACATGTGAAATTGTGTCATGCTATCCTGTTTAATTAGCCATCATATATGTGAAATTATGTCCTGCTATTCTGTTTGGTTAGACAACATAAATGTGAATTATTTCATGCCCTGTTTTCTTCCCTACTATCCATTGCACATGTCTATCTTACAATGTCTGTACATTCAATTACTTTTCTTGTTTATCAGCCATTTCAATTGGAGGGGGTGATGGCAGTATCAGTGGGAGTAAAAACATGGTCTTCAGAAAAGATCGTGCTACCTGTCGACGGAGATAGAACCACGGTTGTGCTTGCCCAAGAATCAGCCCCACCACACATAACCCAGACTCACGCAGATTGTACCCCTACCCAGTTGGACAGAGAACCAGCTACACCCCTTCCAACCCCAACCCCAGCAGATAGTAACCTAGTTCCCGTTGACGCAACACCGTCTCCACCATAGAGCACCCAAACATGAGCAGTTAGTAAGGCAACTGCAGTGCCCAAAGCACGAGGACCACCACTCTGAACCCCAAGTCAACGCTTAAAGCAGAAGAAGAATTGTTCTCAGGTCAGGTTCCGTAGCTATGGTTCATACTACTTTGCTCTTGCATCACTATATTTACTCATACCAACTCATTTCAAATTTGAAGGATGCAATTGAAACTCCAATGGCGCAACAGGTATGTTTTAAACCTGTTTCTTTAATGTGTTTGCTGTTGTAACTTACTCTATACTGATTTCAGTTTCAATTGAATAAATAGTTATATTCTCATGACATGCACCTTACAAGTGTTGTTATTGTTGTGTAGTTTCCCACACTTATATTCTGTCTAAGTTGCTTTGTCTTAAATAGATATGATTCGAACTGTACCTATCTTGATTTGGCAACATAAACTAGAATGATATAGACCATACAGTGACCATACTACATAGATATATGTTTGTTTCATGATGTTATCTTGTCCACCTTACTACTGAACTGGTTTACGAAAATGAGTTTCATATACTACATTGTAAACCTGTGATGTGTTTGTTTGTTTCTCTTTGAGAATGCGGATAAAATATTGGAGAAGAGTACCCTGTTATGCAATGGTACAAGAAGTAATGCAGATAAGGTTCAAGATAGTGAGACATCCCTGTTGGTCTCCAAGAAAGCTGATAAAAACTATATTGAAGACACTGAGACAACCCCAAAGTCCTGTCTTGATGTAGTGTTCCAGTTACTGGCTACTACTGTTGGCACCGGCTCTTCGAACTCGCTGCCTGAATCAGTTTGGCTTCTTGAGTCTCAACTTCAAGTTGAAAGACATCGAGGAGGCCAAAGGACTGAGGAAGTCCCTGCAGAATTCAGATGCATACTTTCTGGTGCAACAGCAAGTGGTGGAGGATTTAAGCGCCAAACAAGAGAAAGTTAATAAGCTTGCTAAGCATCTTGCCAGCATTATGGGTACCCAGGATATTGTTTCTTGAGCTCTTCTGAAGTGGTTTCAGTACTGGACTTGTTTCGCTGCGGCGTTTATATGCTGCTTTGTTTATTTGCACTGGTGGCGAACTTTGATGCCCAGTGGATGTAATATGTGTAATAGCCGTGATAGCCTAGCATAAGTTGCTTGCCTATTTATGTCCTTATTGTCTTGTTTATTTGTTTTCTTGTAGTCAGTGCAATTCTTTTTCCGCGGTTTTCTAGTGGCCGCAATAGCCTATTTTTTAAAACTAGGCCACATTAACCATGGGCTACATATTTACTGTAGTTAACATGGGCCTCCTACGGGCCGTATAAACAATGGGCCTTCTATGAGTCGTAGAAACAATGGGCCTTATACAGGCCGTAGACACAATGGGCCTTCTATGGGCCGTATCATCAATCGGCCTTCTACGGGCCGTATGATCGGTTGGCCAAACATGGGCCAATAACATACCACATTATGGCCGTAAATGGGCTAGAGTAGACATCATCCGTTCATGGGCCGATCATAACGGGTCGTCGTTAATCGACCGTATTTGATGATGCTATGAAAACGGCCCAACGTATTAACGGGCCACAAACGGGCCGACTGTAACCACGGGCTGAATTTGGCCCACAAGCAGAAAATGACAGTAACAGGCCGAAAGTAAATGAATGCTGGAAATGAGCCCAAGAATAAATGGGCCCTGAGAAGGCCGATAACATGGGCTGGAAACAGCCCAACAGAATAATGGGCCGTTAATGGGTATAAAGTGATACACTGTTCATTACGGGCCAGTTTTACCACGGGCCGTTAATGGGCCGAGGGTTACTAAGGGCCTCATATGGGCCAAAAGACGTCATGAGCCATACATGGGCTGGAAGTTAAAACGGGCTGGAATTATATTGGATGGCCCAAATGACGCTACTGGGCCTAATTCAGATAGGCCATAAATGGGCCCTGGGTTAGCGGGTTGTAAATGGACTATATGCGAACATGCCATTAACAGGCTTGCCGTGGGCCGGCCCGCCACCTTTTGACCAAGTCAAACGGGCCGGCCTTTTCACAGGAATGGGCCTCTGTTGGGCCGTGCCACGTGTCGACGTATCATAGGCGCTTTGCGTCTAATGAGTGGATGACATCTGTCCCAACGGCGAGCCGACACGTGTTCCCTCGAGCCAATGATGATTTTACACGTGGTAAATCCCCATTGGTCGGGGATGTTAACGGGTTATCGGATCCCAAACCGGACCCAATGGCTTAACGATGTTCCATTACGGTGGATGCCACGTGTCGGTCACCCTTGACGAAAGCACTTTTGTGACGCGCGATTTATCGTCATGAAAGTGGACACTTCCGTGATGATAATTTTGGTAATGTCATGGAACACTTCTACGACAGCACAGGTATGACTATCTTGATTCTGTCATAAATTTGTCATGGATGTACATGCATGACAGAAAACGTGACCTACTGTGACAAACACGTATCATCACGGAAGTGTGTATTTTTGTAGTGATAGTCATAGGAACATGTATAAGTCAAGAAGAAAGCAATAGCAATATACTAAATGATCGTATGCTAAGCTAACGGAATGGGTCAAGTCAATCACATCATTCTCTAATGATGTGATCCCATTAATCAAATGACAACTCATGTATATGGCTAGGAAACTTAACCATCTTTGATACAACGAGCTAGTCAAGTAGAGGTATACTAGTGATGCTCTGTTTGTCTATACATTCACACATGTACTAAGTTTCCAGTTAATACAATTCTAGCATGAATAATAAACATTTATCATGATATAAGGAAATATAAATAACAACTTTATTATTGCCTCTATGGCATATTTCCTTCAGTCTCACACTTGCACTGGAGTCAATAATCTAGATTACACAGTAATGATTCTAACACCCATGGAGTCTTGGTGATGATCATGTTTTGCTCGTGAGAGAGGCTTAGTCAACGGGTCTGCAACATTCAGATCCGTATGTATCTTGCAAATCTCTATGTCTCCCTCCTTGACTTGGTCACGGATGGAATTGAAGCGTCTCTTGATGTGTTTGGTTCTCTTGTGAAATCTGGATTCCTTTGCTAAGGCAATTGCACCAGTATTGTCACAAAAGATTTTCATTGGACCCGATGCACTAGGTATGACACCTAGATCGGATATGAACTCCTTCATCCAGACTCCTTCATTTGCTGCTTCCGAAGCAGCTATGTACTCTGCTTCACACGTAGATCCCGCCATGACGCTTTGCTTAGAACTGCACCAACTGACAGCTCCATCGTTCAATATAAATATGTATCCGGTTTGTGACTTAGAGTCATCCGGATTAGTGTCAAAGCTTGCATCGACGTAACCATTTACGATGAGCTCTTTGTCACCTCCATAAACGAGAAACATATCCTTAGTCCTTTTCAGGTATTTCAGGATGTTCTTGACCGTTGTCCAGTGATCCACACCTGGATTACTTTGGTACCTCCCTGCTAAACTAATAGCAAGGCACACATCAGATCTGGTACACAGCATTGCGTACATGATAGAGCCTATGGCTGAAGCATAGGGAACATCTTTCATTTCCTCTCTATCTTCTGCAGTGGTCGGGCATTGAGTCTGACTCAACTTCACACCTTGTAACACAGGCAAGAACCCTTTCTTTGCTTGATCCATTTTGAACTTCTTCAAAACTTTATCAAGGTATGTGCTTTGTGAAAGTCCAATTAAGCATCTTGATCTATCTCTATAGATCTTGATGCCCAATATATAAGAAGCTTCACCGAGGTCACACTATCAAAACGTTTATTCCAACTCCGAGATGCTTGCACCAGTCCATAGATGGATCGCTGGAGTTTTCACACTGTGTTAGCATCCTTTGGATCGATAAAACCTTCAGGTTGCATCATATACAACTCTTCCTCCAGAAATCCATTCAGGAATGCAGTCTTTACATCCATTTGCCAAATTTCATAATCATAAAATGCAGCAATTGCTAACATGATTTGGACGGACTTAAGCATCTCTACAAGTGAGAAAGTCTCATCGTGTCAACTCCTTGAACTTGTCGAAAACCTTTCGCAACAAGTCGAGCTTTGTAGACACTAACATTACCGTCAGCTTATGTCTTCTTCTTGAAGATCTATTTATTCTCGATGGCTTGCCGATCATCGGGCAAGTCAACCAAAGTCCACACTTTGTTCTCATACATGGATCATATCTCAGATTTCATGGCCTCAAGCCATTTTGCGGAATCTGGGCTCATAGTTCGTAGGTTCGTCATGGTCAAGTAACATGACCTCCAGAACAGGATTACCGTACCACTCTGGTGCGGATCTTACTCTGGTTGACCTACGAGGTTCGGTAATAACTTGATCTGAAGTTACATGATCATCATCATTAGCTTCCTCACTAATTGGTGTAGAAGTCATAGGAACAGATTTCTGTGATGAACTACTTTCCAATAAGGGAGTAGGTACAGTTACCTCATCAAGTTGTACTTTCCTCCCACTCACTTCTTTCCATAGAAACTCCTCTAGAAAGGATCCATTCTTAGCAACGAATGCCTTGCCTTCGGATCTGTGATAGAAGGTGTACCCAACAGTCTCCTTTGGGTATCCTATGAAGACACATTTCTCCGATTTGGGTTCGAGCTTATCAGATTGAAGCTTTTTCACATAAGCATCGCAGCCCCAAACTTTAAGAAACGAAAACTTTGGTTTATTGCTAGACCACAGTTCATAAGGCGTCATCTCAACGGATTTAGATGGTGCCCTATTTAACGTGAATGCAACCGTCTCTAAAGCATAACCCCAAAACGATAGCGGTAAATCAATAAGAGACATCATAAATCGCACCATATCTAGTAAAGTATGTTGGAAATATGCCCTAGAGGCAATAATAAATTAGTTATTATTATATTTCCTTGTTCATTATAATTGTTTATTATCCATGCTAGAATTGTATTGATAGGAAACTCAGATACATGTGTGGATACATAGACAACACCATGTCCCTAGTAAGCCTCTAGTTGACTAGCTCGTTGATCAATAGATGGTTACGGTTTCCTGACCATGGACATTGGATGTCATTGATAACGGGATCACATCATTAGAAGAATGATGTGATGGACAAGACCCAATCTTAAGCCTAGCACAAGATCGTGTAGTTCGTATGCTAAAGCTTTTCTAATGTCAAGTATCATTTCCTTAGACCATGAGATTGTGCAACTCCCGGATACCATAGGAATGCTTTGGGTGTACCAAACGTCACAACGTAACTGGGTGGCTATAAAGGTACACTACAGGTATCTCCGAAAGTGTCTGTTGGGTTGGCATGAATCGAGACTGGGATTTGTCACTCCGTGTGACGGAGAGGTATCTCTGGGCCCACTCGGTAGGACATCATCATAATTTGCAAAATGTGATCAAGGAGTTGATCACGAGATGATGTGTTGCGGAACGAGTAAAAGAGACTTGCCGGTAAAGAGATTGAACAAGGTATCGTGATACCGACGATCGAATCTCGGGCAAGTATCGTACCAATAGACAAAGGGAATTGTATACGGGATTGATTAAGTCCTTGACATCGTGGTTCATCCGATGAGATCATCATGGAACATGTGGGAGACAACATGGGTATCCAGATCCCGCTGTTGGTTATTGACCGGAGAACGTCTCAGTCATGTCTGCATGTCTCCTGAACCCGTAGGGTCTACACACTTAAGGTTCGATGACGCTAGGGTTATTAAGGAAGTTCGTATGTGGTTACCGAATGTTGTTCGGAGTCCCGAATGAGATCCCGGACGTCACGAGGAGTTCTGGAATGGTCCAGAGGTAAAGATTTATATATGGGAAGTCCTGTTTTGGTCACCGAAAGAGTTTCGGGTTTTATCGGTAACGTACCGGGACCACCAGGAGGGTCCCGGGGTCCACCAAGTGGGACCACCGGCCCCGGAGGGCTGCATGGGCCACATGTGGGAGGGGACCAGCCCCAGGTGGGCTGGTGCGCCCCCCCCCACAAGGGCCCAAGGCGCCTAGGGTTTGGGGAAGGGGGCGCACCCACCTAACTTGGGGGGCAAGTCTCCCCTCTTCCCCCCCTTGGCCGCACCCTAGATGGGTTTTGGGGCTGGCCGCCGCCCCTAGGGTGGAACCCTAGGTGGGGGCGCAGCCTCCCCTCTCCCCCTATATATACTTGAGGGTTTGGGGGCAGCCAACATAGAAGTTTTGACCTCTCGATGGCGCAGCCCTGCATCTCTCATTCATCGTCTCCCGCGGTGCTTGGCGAAGCCCTGCAGGATTGCCACGCTCCTCCACCACCACCACGCCATTGTGCTGCTGCTGGATGGAGTCTTCCTCAACCTCTCGCTCTCTCCTTGCTGGATCAAGGCATGGGAGACGTCACCGGGCTGTACGTGTGTTGAACGCGGAGGTGCCGTCCGTTCGGCACTTGGTCATCGGTGATTTGGATCACGACGAGTACGACTTCATCAACCCCGTTCACTTGAACGCTTTCGCTTAGCGATCTACAAGGGTATGTAGATGCACTCTTCTTCCCCTCGTTGCTGGTTTCTCCATAGATAGATCTTGGTGATACGTAGGAAAATTTTGAATTTCTGCTACGTTCCCCAACAGTGGCATCATGAGCTAGGTCTATTGCATAGATTCCATGCACGAGTAGAACACAAAGTAGTTGTGGGCGTTGATTTTGTTCAATATGGTTACCGTTACTAGTCAATCTTGATTCAGCGGCATTGTGGGATGAAGCGGCCCGGACCGACCTTACACGTACACTTACGTGAGACAGGTTCCACCGACTGACATGCACTAGTTGCATAAGGTGGCTAGCGGGTGCCAGTCTCTCCCACTTTAGTCGGATCGGATTCGATGAAAAGGGTCCTTATGAAGGGTAAATAGCAATTGACATATCACGTTGTGGTTTTGCGTACGTAAGAAACGTTCTTGCTAGAAACCCATAGCAGCCACGTAAAACATGCAAACAACAATTAGAGGACGTCTAACTTGTTTTTGCAGGGTATGCCATGTGATGTGATATGGCCAAAAGGATGTGATGAATGATATATGTGATGTATGAGATTGATCATGTTCTTGTAATAGGAATCACGACTTGCATGTCGATGAGTATGACAACCGGCAGGAGCCATAGGAGTTGTCTTTAATTTATTTATGACCTGCGTGTCAACATAAACGTCATGTAATTACTTTACTTTATTGCTAAAGCGTTAGCCATAGTAGTAGAAGTAATAGTTGACGTGACAACTTCATGAAGACATGATGATGGAGATCATGATGATGGAGATCATGGTGTCATGTCGGTGACGACGATGATCATGGAGCCCCGAAGATGGAGATCAAAAGGAGCAAAGTGATGATGGCCATATCATGTCACTATTTGATTGCATGTGATGTTTATCATGTTTATACATCTTATTTGCTTACAACGATGGTAGTAAATAAGATGATCCCTCATTAAAATTTCAAGAAAGTGTTCCCCCTAACTGTGCACCGTTGCGAAAGTTCGTCGTTTCGAAGCACCACGTGATGATCGGGTGTGATAGATTCTTACGTTCACATACAACGGGTGTAAGCCAGATTTACACACGCGAAACACTTAGGTTGACTTGACGAGCCTAGCATGTACAGACATGGCCTCGGAACACAAGAGACCGAAAGGTCGAGCATGAGTCGTATGGTAGATACGATCAACATGAAGATGTTCACCGATGATGACTAGTCTGTCTCACGTGATGATCGGACACGGCCTAGTTGACTCGGATCATGTAATCACTTGGATGACTAGAGGGATATCTATCTGAGTGGGAGTTCATAAGATGAACTTAATTATCCTGAACATAGTCAAAAGATCTTTGCAAATTATGTCGTAAGCTCGCACTTTAGTTCTACTGTTTTAGATATGTTCCTAGAGAAAATATAGTTGAAAGTTGATAGTAGCAATTATGCGGACAGTAGAAGGCTTGTGTCCTTAATGCACCGCTCGGTGTGCTGGACCTCGAACGTGGTCTGTGGATGTTGCGAACATCTGACATACACGTTTTGATGACTACATGATAGTTCGGTAATGATAAATGGTTTAGAATTGAGGCACCGAAGACATTTTTGAAATGTCGCGGAACATATGAGATGTTTCGAGGGCTGAAATTGGGATTTCAGGCTCGTGCCCACATCAAGAGGTATAAGACCTCCGACGATTTTCTTGGCCTGCAAACTAAGGGAGAAAAGCTCAATCGTTGAGCTTGTGCTCAGATTGTCTGAGTACAACAATCACTTGAATCGAGTGGGAGTTGATCTTCTAGATAAGATAGTGATGTTTCTCCAAAGTCATTGCCACCAAGCTGCTAGAGCTTCGTGATGAACTATAACATATCAGGGATAGATATGATGATCCTTGAAATATTCGCGATGTTTGACACCGCGAAAGTAGAAATCAAGAAGGAGCATCAATTTTTGATGGTTAGTGAAACCACTAGTTTCAAGAAGGGCAAGGGCAAGAAGGGATACTTCATGAAACGACAAATCAGTTGCTGCTCTAGTGGAGAAACCCAAGGTTGAACCCAAACCCGAGACTGAGTGCTTCTGTAATAAGGGGAACAGCCACTGGAGCAGAATTACCCTAGATACTTGGTAGATGAGAAGGCTGTCGATAGAAGTATATTGGATATACATTATGTGAATGTGTACTTTACTAGTACTCCTAGTAGCATCAGGGTATTAGATACCGATTCGGTTGCTAAGTGTTAGTAACTCGAAATAAGAGCTACGGAATAAACGGAGACTAGCTAAAGGTGAGCTGACGAGATGTGTTGGAAGTGCTTCCAAGGTTGATATGATCAAGCATCGCACGCTCCCTCTACCATCGAGATTGGTGTTAAACCTAAATAATTGTTATTTGGTGTTTGCGTTGAGCATAGACATGATTGGATTATGTCTATCGCAATACGGTTATTCATTTAAGGAGAATAATGGTTACTCTATTTATTTGAATAATACCTTCAATGGTCTTGCACCTAAAATGAATGGTTTATTGAATCTCGATCATAGTGATACACATGTTCATGTTGGGGAACGTTGCAGAAAATTAAAATTTTTCCTACGGTTTCACCAAGATCCATCTATGAGTTCATCTAGCAACGAGTCATGGGAGAGAGAGATTGCATCTACATACCACTTTGTAGATCGCGAGCGGAAGCGTTCAACGAACGGGGATGAAGTAGTCGTACACACCGTGATCCAAATCACCGGAGATCCTAGCACCGAAAGCACGGCACCTCCGCGTTCAACACACGTACGGTCAGCGTAACGTCTCCTTCTTCTTGATCCAGCAAGGCAAAGGGAGAGGTTGGGGAAGAAGACTCCAGCAGCAGCACGACGGCGTGGTGATGGTGGAGCTGCAGTATTCCGACAGGGCTTCGCCGAGCTCTTACGGAGGAGGAGGATGTGTTGGAGAGGGAGAGGGAGGCGCCAGGGCATGGGGTGCGCAGCCCCCCCTCCCCTCCCCCTTTTATATAGGCCTCTGGGGGGGCGCCGGCCCTGGGAGATCTGATCTCCCAAGGGGGGCGGCGGCCAGGAAGGTTTCCCTCCCCCCCAAGCCATCTAGGAGGTGCCTTCCACCACCAGGACTCCTCCCTTTAGGAACCCTAGGCGCATGGGCCCCTTGGGGCTGGTTCCCCTTGGCCCATGCAGGCCAAGGCGCACCCCCTAAGGCCCATGTGGCCCACCGGGGCAGGTGGCCCCACCTGGTGGACCCCCGGGACCCCTCCGGTGGTCCCGGTACAATACCGATAACACCGAAACTTGTCCCGATGGCCGAAATAGCACTTCCTATATATAATTCTTTACCTCCGGATCATTCCGGAACTCCTCGTGACGTCCGGGATCTCATCCGGGACTCCGAACAACATTCGGGTTACTGCATATACATATCTTCACAACCTTAGCGTCACCGAACCTTAAGTGTGTAGACCCTACGGGTTCGGGAGACATGCAGACATGACCGAGATGGCTCTCGGGCAATAAACAACAGCGGGATCTGGATACCCATGTTGGCTCCCACATGCTCCACGATGATCTCATCGGATGAACCACGATGTCGAGGATTCAATTAATCCCGTATACGATTCCCTTTGTCAATCGGTATTTTACTTGCCCGAGATTCGATCGTCGGTATCCCAATACCTCGTTCAATCTCGTTACCGGCAAGTCACTTTTATCGTACCGTAATGCATGATCCCGTGATCAAACACTTTGATCACATCGAGCTCATTATGATGATGCATTACCGAGAGGGCCCGGTGATACCTCTCCGTTAAGCGGAGTGACAAATCCCAGTCTCGATCCATGTCAACCCAACAGATACTTTCAGAGATACCCGTAGTATACCTTTATAGTCACCCAGTTACGTTGTGACGTTTGGCACACCCAAAGCACTCCTACGGTATCCGGGAGTTACATGATCTCATGGTCTAAGGAAAGGATACTTGACATTGGAAAACTCTAGCAAACGAACTAAGCGATCTTATGCTATGTTTAGGATTGGGTCTTGTCCATCACATCATTGTCCTAATGATGTGATCCCGTTATCGATGACATCCAATGTCCATAGTCAGGAAACCATGACTATCTGTCGATCAACGAGCTAGTCAACTAGAGGCTCACTAGGGACATGTTTGTTGTCTGTTATTCACACATGTATTACGATTTCCGGATAACACAATTATAGCACGAATAAAGACAATTATCATGAATAAGGAAATATAATAATAATGCTTTTATTATAGCCTCTAGGGCATATTTCCAACAGTCTCCCACTTGCACTAGAGTCAATAATCTAGTTACATTGTGATGAATCGAACACCCATAGAGTTCTGGTGCTGATCATGTTTTGCCTTAGGGAGAGGTTTAGTCAACGGATCTGCGACATTCAGATCCGTGTGTACTTTACAAATCTCTATGTCTCCATCTTGAACATTTTCACGAATGGAGTTGAAGCGACGCTTGATGTGCCTGGTCTTCTTGTGAAACCTGGGCTCCTTTGCAAGTGCAATAGCTCCCGTGTTGTCACAGAAGAGCTTGATTGGCCCCGACGCATTGGGTATGACTCCGAGGTCGGTGATGAACTCCTTCACCCAAATTGCTTCATGTGCTGCCTCCGAGGCTGCCATGTACTCCGCTTCACATGTAGATCCCGCCACGACGCTTTGCTTGCAACTACACCAGCTTACTGCCCCACCATTCAAAATATACACGTATCCGGTTTGTGACTTAGAGTCATCCAGATCTGTGTCGAAGCTACCGTTGACGTAACCTTTTACGACGAGCTCTTCGTCACCTCCATAAACGAGAAACATTTCCTTAGTCCTTTTCAGGTACTTCAGGATATTCTTGACCGCTGTCCAGTGTTCCTTGCCGGGATTACTTTGGTACCTTCCTACCAAACTTACGGCAAGGTTTACATCAGGTCTGGTACACAGCATGGCATACATAATAGAACCTATGGCTGAGGCATAGGGGATGACGCTCATCTCTTCTATATCTTCTGCCGTGGTCGGACATTGAGCTGAGCTCAATTTCACACCTTGTAACACAGGTAAGAACCCTTTCTTAGATTGATCCATATTGAATTTCTTCAATATCTTATCAAGGTATGTGCTTTGTGAAAGACCTATGAGGCATCTCGATCTATCTCTATAGATCTTGATGCCTAATATATAAGCAGCTTCTCCAAGGTCCTTCATTGAAAAACTTTTATTCAAGTAGGCCTTAATGCTGTCCAAGAGTTCTATATCATTTCCCATCAAAAGTATGTCGTCTACATATAATATGAGAAATGCTATAGAGCTCCCACTCACTTTCTTGTAAACACAGGCTTCTCCATAAGTCTGTGTAAACCCAAACGCTTTGATCATCTCATCAAAGCGAATGTTCCAACTCCGAGATGCTTGCACCAGCCCATAAATCGAGCGTTGGAACTTGCACACCTTGTCAGCGTTCGTAGGATCGACAAAACCTTCCGGCTGCATCATATACAATTCTTCCTTAAGGAAACCATTAAGGAATGCCGTTTTGACGTCCATTTGCCATATCTCATAATCATAGTATGCGGCAATTGCTAACATGATTCGGACGGACTTCAGCTTCGCTACCGCTGAGAAAGTCTCATCTTAGTCAATTCCTTGAACTTGTCGATAACCCTTAGCGACAAGTCGAGCTTTATAGATGGTCACATTACCATCCGCGTCTGTCTTCTTCTTAAAGATCCATTTATTTTCTATCGCTCGTCGTTCAACGGGCAAGTCAGTCAAAGTCCATACTTCGTTTTCATACATGGATCCTATCTTGGATTTCATGGCTTCCAGCCATTTGTCAGAATCCGGGCCCGCCATTGCTTCCTCATAGTTCGAAGGTTCACCGTTGTCTAACAACATGATTTCCAAGACAGGGTTGCCATACCATTCTGGTGCGGAACGTGTCCTTGTGGACCTTCGAATTTTAGTAGGAGCTTGATTAGAAGCATCTTGATCATCATCATTAATTTCCTCTCTAGTCGGTGCAGGCACCTCAGAAACGTTTTCTTGAGTTTTGCCATTTTCCGGTTCAAGAGGTAACACTTCATCAAGTTCTACTTTCCTCCCACTTACTTCTTTCGAGAGAAACTCTTTCTCCAGAAAGGATCCATTCTTGGCAACAAAGATCTTGCCTTCGGATCTGAGGTAGAAGGTATACCCAACAGTTTCTTTAGGGTATCCTATGAAGACGCATTTTTCCGATTTGGGTTCGAGCTTTTCAGGTTGAAGTTTCTTGACATAAGCATCGCATCCCCAAACTTTTAGAAACGACAGCTTAGGTTTCTTCCCAAACCATAATTCATACGGTGTCGTCTCAACGGATTTCGACGGAGCCCTATTTAAAGTGAATGCGGCAGTCTCTAAAGCATAGCCCCAAAAAGATAGCGGTAAGTCGGTAAGAGACATCATAGATCGCACCATATCTAATAGAGTGCGATTACGACGTTCGGACACACCATTACGCTGAGGTGTTCCAGGCGGCGTGAGTTGTGAAACTATTCCACATTTTCTTAAGTGTGTGCCAAATTCATGACTCAAGTATTCTCCTCCACGATCTGATGGTAGAAACTTGATCTTTCTTTCACGTTGATTTTCAACCTCACTCTGAAATTCCTTGAACTTTTCAAAGGTCTCAGACTTCTGTTTCATTAAGTAGACATACCCATATCTACTCAAGTCATCAGTGAGGGTGAGAACATAACGATAGCCACCGCGAGCCTCAACACTCATTGGACCGCACACATCGGTATGTATGATTTCTAATAAGTTGGTTGCTCGCTCCATTGTACCTGAGAATGGAGTCTTGGTCATTTTACCCATGAGGCATGGTTCGCACGTGTCAAATGATTCATAATCAAGAGACTCTAAAAGTCCATCTGCATGGAGCTTCTTCATGCGTTTGACACCTATGTGACCAAGGCGGCAGTGCCACAAATATGTGGGACTATTGTTATCAACTTTAACTCTTTTGGTATTCACACTATGAATATGTGTATCATCACGTACGAGATTCATTAAGAATAAACCATTAACCATCGGAGCATGACCATAAAACATATCTCTCATATAAATAGAACAACCATTATTCTCGGATTTAAATGAGTAGCCATCTCGAATTAAACGAGATCCAGACACAATGTTCATGCTCAAACTTGGCACTAAATAACAATTATTGAGGTTTAAAACTAATCCCGTAGGAAAATGTAGAGGCAGCGTGCCGACGGCGATCACATCGACCTTGGAACCATTTCCGACGCGCATCGTCACCTCGTCCTTCGCCAGTCTCCGTTTATTCCGCAGCTCCTGCTTTGAGTTACAAATGTGAGCAACTGCACCGGTATCAAATACCCAAGAGCTACTACGAGTACTGGTAAGGTACACATCAATTACATGTATATCACATATACCTTTGGTTTTGCCGGCCTTCTTGTCCGCTAAGTATTTGGGGCAGTTCCGCTTCCAGTGACCACTTCCCTTGCAATAAAAACACTCAGTCTCGGGCTTGGGTCCATTCTTTGGCTTCTTCCCGGCAACTTGCTTACCGGGCGCGGCAACTTCCTTGCCGTCCTTCTTGAAGTTCTTTTTACCCTTGCCCTTCTTGAACTTAGTGGTTTTATTCACCATCAACACTTGATGCTCCTTCTTGATTTCTACCTCTGCTGATTTCAGCATAGCATATACCTCAGGAATGGTCTTTACCATCCCCTGCATATTGTAGTTCATCACAAAGCTCTTGTAGCTAGGTGGAAGCGACTGGAGGATTCTGTCAATGACCACTTCATCCGGGAGATTAACTTCCGGTTGAGTCAAGCGGTTGTGCAACCCAGACATTTTGAGTATGTGTTCACTGACAGAGCCATTTTCCTCCATCTTACAGCTAAAGAATTTATCGGAGACTTCATATCTCTCGACCCGGGCATGAGCTTGGAAAACCATTTTCAGCTCTTCGAACATCTCATATGCTCCATGTCTCTCAAAACGCTTTTGGAGTCCCGGCTCTAAGCTGTAAAGCATGCCGCACTGAACGAGGGAGTAATCATCGCAATGTGACTGCCAAGCGTTCATAACGTCTTGTTCTGCAGGGAGAATAGGTGCGTCACCCAGCGGTGCTTGTAGGACATAATCTTTCTTGGCAGCTATGAGGATAATCCTCAGGTTCCGGACCCAGTCCGTATAGTTGCTACCATCGTCTTTCAGCTTGGTTTTCTCTAGGAACGCGTTGAAGTTGAGGACTACGTTGGCCATTTGATCTACAAGACATATTGTAAAATTTAAGACTAAGTTCATGATAATAAAGTTCATTTAATCAAATTATTTAATGAACTCCCACATAGATAGACATCCCTCTTCTAGTCATCTAAGTATTACATGATCCGAGTCAACTAGGCCGTGTCCGATCATCACGTGAGACGGACTAGTCAACATCGGTGAACATCTTCATGTTGATCGTATCTTCTATACGACTCATGCTCGACCTTTCGGTCTTCTGTGTTCCGAGGCCATGTCTGTACATGCTAGGCTCGTCAAGTCAACCTAAGTGTTTTGCGTGTGTAAATCTGGCTTACACCCGTTGTATGCGAACGTAAGGACCTATCACACCCGATCATCACGTGGTGCTTCGGAACGACGATCCTTAGCAACGGTGCACAGTTAGGGTGAACACTTTCTTGAAATTATTATGAGGGATCATCTTATTTACTACCGTCGTTCTAAGTAAACAAGATGCAAAACATGATAAACATCACATGCAATCAAATAATGAACGTGACATGATATGGCCAATATCACATAGCTCCTTTGATCTTCATCTTGGGGCTCCATGATCATCTTGTCACCGGCTTGACACCATGATCTTCATCATCATGATCTTCATCATCGTGTCTCCATGAAGTTGCTCGCCAACTATTACTTCTACTACTATGGCTAACGCGTTTAGCAATAAAGTAAAGTAATTTACATGGCGATTCTCAATGACACGCAGGTCATACAAAAAATAAAGACAACTCCTATGGCTCCTGCCGGTTGTCATACTCATCGACATGCAAGTCGTGATTCCTATTACAATAGCATGAACATCTCATACATCACATATAGATCATTCATCATACATCACAACTTTGGCCATATCATATCACAAAGCACTTGCTGCAAAAACAAGTTAGACGTCCTCTAATTGTTGTTGCAAGTTTTACGTGGCTGAATTAGGGTTCTAGCAAGAACGTTTTCTTACCTACGTGAAACCACCACAACGTGATTTGTCAACTTCTATTTACCCTTCATAAGGACCCTTTTCATCGAATCCGATCCAACTAAAGTAGGAGAGACAGACACCCGCCAGCCACCTTATGCAACTAGTGCATGTTAGTCGGTGGAACCGGTCTCACGTAAGCGTACGTGTAAAGTTGGTCCGGGCCGCTTCATCCCACAATACCGTTGAATCAAGATAAGACTAGTAGCGGCAAGAAGAGTTGACAACATCTACACCCACAACAAATTGTGTTCTACTCGCGCAAGAAGAACTATGCATAGACCTAGCTCATGATGCCACTGTTGGGGAACGTTGCAGAAAATTAAAATTTTTCCTACGGTTTCACCAAGATCCATCTATGAGTTCATCTAGCAACGAGTATTCAGGTTAGATAGCATCTACATACCACTTTGTAGATCGCAACGGAAGCGTTCGAGTGAACGTGGATGAGGTAGTCGTACTTGCCGTGATCCAATTCACCGATGATCTAGTGCCGAACGGACGGCACCTCCGCGTTCAACACACGTACGGGACGGGAGATGTCTCCTCCTTCTTGATCCAGCAAGGGGGAAGGAGAGGTTGAGGAATATCCAGCACGACGGTGTGGTGGTGGATGCAGCAGAACTCCGGCAGGGCTTCGCTAAGCAACTACGGGAGGAGGAGGAGGTGTTGCAGGGAGGAGGGAGGAGCCAGGGCATTAGGGTTGGTTTGCTCCTCCTTTTCCCCACTATATATAGGGCCAAGGGAGAGGGGGAGGCGCAGCCCTTGCCCCTTCCTCCAAGGAAGGGTGCGGCCAAGGGTGGGGAGGAGTCCATCCTCCCCAAGGCACCTCGGAGGTGCCTTCCCCTTGTAGGACTCTCCCCTTTTTTTTCTCTTGGCGCATGGGCCCTTGGGGCTGGTTCCCCTTGGCCCAAGCAGGCCAAGGCGCACCCCCTAAGGCCCATGTGGCCCACCAAGGCAGGTGGCCCCACCTGGTGGACCCCCGGGACCCCTCCGGTGGTCCCGGTACAATACCGATAACACCGAAACTTGTCCCGATGGCCAAAATAGCACTTCCTATATATAATTCTTTACCTCCGGACCATTCCGGAACTCCTCGTGACCTCCGGGATCTCATCCGGGACTCCGAACAACATTCGGGTTACTGCACATACATATCTTCACAACCCTAGCGTCACCGAACCTTAAGTGTGTAGACCCTACGGGTTCGGGAGACATGCAGTCATGACCGAGACGGCTCTCGGGCAATAACCAACAGTGGGATCTGGATACCCATGTTGGCTCCCACATGCTCCACGATGATCTCATCGGATGAACCACGATGTCGAGGATTCAATTAATCCCGTATACGATTCCCTTTGTCAATCGGTATTTTACTTGCCCGAGATTCGATCGTCGGTATCCCAATACCTCGTTCAATCTCGTTATCGGCAAGTCACTTTTCTCGTTCCGTAATGCATGATCCCGTGATCAAACGCTTTGATCACCTTGAGCTCATTGTGATGATGCATTACCGAGAGGGCCCGGTGATACCTCTCCGTCAAGCGGAGTGACAAATCCCAGTCTCGATCCATGTAACCCAACAGACACTTTCAGAGATACCCGTAGTATACCTTTATAGTCACCCAGTTACGTTGTGACGTTTGGCACACCCAAAGCACTCCTACGGTATCCGGGAGTTACACGATCTCATGGTCTAAGGAAAGGATACTTGACATTGGATAACTCTAGCAAACGAACTATGCGATCTTATGCTATGTTTAGGATTGGGTCTTGTCCATCACATCATTCTCCTAATGATGTGATCCCGTTATCGATGACATCCAATGTCCATAGTCAGGAAACCATGACTATCTGTCGATCAACAAGCTAGTCAACTAGAGGCTCACTAGGGACATGTTTGTTGTCTGTTATTCACACATGTATTACGATTTCCGGATAACACAATTATAGCACGAATAAAGACAATTATCATGAATAAGGAAATATAATAATAATGCTTTTATTATTGCCTCTAGGGCATATTTCCAACAGCAGGTCATACAAAAAATAAAGACAACTCCTATGGCTCCTGCCGGTTGTCATACTCATCGACATGCAAGTTGTGATTCCTATTACAATAGCATGAACATCTCATACATCACATATAGATCATTCATCATTCATCACAACTTTGGCCATATCATATCCCAAAGCACTTGCTGCAAAAACAAGTTAGACGTCCTCTAATTGTTGTTGCAAGTTTTACGTGGCTGAATTAGGGTTCTAGCAAGAACGTTTTCTTACCTACGTTAAAACCACAACGTGATTTGTCAACTTCTATTTACCCTTCATAAGGACCCTTTTCATCGAATCCGCTCCAACTAAAGTGGGAGAGACAGACACCCGCCAGCCACCTTATGCAACTAGTGCATGTTAGTCGGTGGAACCGGTCTCACGTAAGCGTACGTGTAAGGTTGGTCCGGGCCGCTTCATCCCACAATACCGCTGAATCAAGATTGACTAGTAACGGCAAGAAGAATTGACAATTCGACGCCCACAACTACTTTGTGTTCTACTCGTGCAAAGAGAACTACGCATAGACCTAGCTCTGATACCACTGTTGGGGAACGTTGCAAAAAATTAAAAATTTTCCTATGGTTTCACCAAGATCCATCTATGAGTTCATCTAGCAACGAGTCATGGGAGAGAGAGATTGCATCTACATACTACTTTGTAGATCGCGAGCAGAAGCGTTCAACGAACGGGGATGAAGTAGTCGTACACACCGTGATCCAAATCACCGGAGATCCTAGCACCGAAAGCACGGCACCTCCGCGTTCAACACACGTACGGTCAGCGTAACGTCTCCTTCTTCTTGATCCAGCAAGGCAAAGGGAGAGGTTGGGGAAGAAGACTCCAGCAGCAGCACGACGGCGTGGTGATGGTGGAGCTGCAGTATTCCGACAGGGCTTCGCCGAGCTCTTACGGAGGAGGAGGATGTGTTGGAGAGGGAGAGGGAGGCACCAGGGCATGGGGTGCGCAGCCCCCCCTCCCCTCCCCCTTTTATATAGGCCTCTGGGGGGGCGCCGGCCCTGGGAGATCTGATCTCCCACGGGGGGCGGCGGCCAGGGAGGTTTCCCTCCCTCCCAAGCCATCTAGGAGGTGCCTTCCACCACCAGGACTCCTCCCTTTTGGAACCCTAGGCGCATGGGCCCCTTGGGGCTGGTTCCCCTTGGCCCATGCAGGCCAAGGCGCACCCACTAAGGCCCATGTGGCCCATCGGGGCAGGTGGCCCCACCTGGTGGACCCCCGGGACCCCTCCGGTGGTCCCGGTACAATACCGATAACACCGAAACTTGTCCCGATGGCCGAAATAGCACTTCCTATATATAATTCTTTACCTCCGGATCATTCCGGAACTCCTCGTGACGTCCGGGATATCATCCGGGACTCCGAACAACATTCGGGTTACTGGATATACATATCTTCACAACCCTAGCGTCACCGAACCTTAAGTGTGTAGACCCTACGGGTTCGGGAGACATGCAGACATGACCGAGACGGCTCTCGGGCAATAACCAACAGCGGGATCTGGATACCCTTGTTGGCTCCCACATGCTCCACGATGATCTCATCGGATGAACCACGATGTCGAGGATTCAATTAATCCCGTATACGATTCCCTTTGTCAATCGGTATTTTACTTGCCCGAGATTCGATCGTCGGTATCCCAATACCTCGTTCAATCTCGTTACCGGCAAGTCACTTTTCTCGTACCGTAATGCATGATCCCGTGATCAAACACTTTGATCACATCGAGCTCATTATGATGATGCATTACCGAGAGGGCCCGGTGATACCTCTCCGTTAAGCGGAGTGACAAATCCCAGTCTCGATCCATGTCAACCCAACAGATACTTTCAGAGATACCCGTAGTATACCTTTATAGTCACCCAGTTACGTTGTGACGTTTGGCACACCCAAAGCACTCCTACGGTATCCGGGAGTTACATGATCTCATGGTCTAAGGAAAGGATACTTGACATTGGAAAACTCTAGCAAACGAACTAAGCGATCTTATGCTATGTTTAGGATTGGGTCTTGTCCATCACATCATTCTCCTAATGATGTGATCCCGTTATCGATGACATCCAATGTCCATAGTCAAGAAACCATGACTATCTGTCGATCAACGAGCTAGTCAACTAGAGGCTCACTAGGGACATGTTTGTTGTCTGTTATTCACACATGTATTATGATTTCCGGATAACACAATTATAGCACGAATAAAGACAATTATCATGAATAAGGAAATATAATAATAATGCTTTTATTATTGCCTCTAGGGCATGTTTCCAACAGTTCATGCCAAAAGATATAAGATAGTAATGATAGTACCACCTACTTGTGGCACTGCCATGTAAGTCATATTGGTATAAAACGCATGAAGAAGCTCCATGTTGATGGATCTTTGGACTCACTCATTTTTGAAAAGG
Source organism: Aegilops umbellulata (assembly GCA_032464435.1). NCBI lineage: Eukaryota > Viridiplantae > Streptophyta > Magnoliopsida > Poales > Poaceae > Aegilops > Aegilops umbellulata. The sequence goes on from CP136057.1 coordinate 68,617,752, forward strand.
ATTGAGACATGTGAACCATGTCTATTGGTATATATGCATGAAGAAACTCCATGCAGATGGACCGTTTGGACTCACTTGATTTTGAATCGCTTGAGACATGCAGATCATACCACATGGGCAAGATGACTGAAAGCTTCGGTTTCAGTAAAATGGAACAAGAAAGCAACTTGTTGGAAGTAACACATTTTGATGTGTGCGGTCCAATGAGTGCTGAGGCACGCAGTGGATATCGTTATGCTCTTACTTCACAGATGATTTGAGTAGATACTGAGCATATTTACTTGATGAAACACAAGTCTGAATTATTGAATGGTTCAAGTAATTTCAGAATGAAGTTGAATATCGCCGTGACAAGAGGATAAAATATCTATGATATGATCATAGAGATGAATATCTGAGTTGCGAGTTTGGTACACAATTGAGACATTGTGGAAATTGTTTCACGACTAGTACCGCCTGGAACACCATAGTGTGATGGTGTGTCCGAACATCATAACTGCACCCTATTGGATATGATGCATACCATGATGTCTCTTATCGAATTACCACTATCGTTCATGGGTTAGGCATTAGAGACAACCGCACTCACTTTAAATAGGGCACCACGCAAATCCGTCGAGACAACACCGTATGAACTATGGTTTAGATAAACCTAAGTTGTTGTTTCTTAAAAGTTTGGGGTCACGACGCTTATGTGAAAAAGTTTCAGGCTGATAAGCTCGAACCCAAAGCGGATAAATGCATCTTCATAGGACACCCAAAACAGTTGGGTATACCTCCTGTCTCAGATCCGAAAGCAATAGGGATTGTTTCTAGAATCGGGTCCTTTCTCGAGGAAAAGTTTCTCTCGAAAGAATTGAGTGGGAGGATGGTGGAGACTTGATGAGGTTATGGAACCGTCACTTCAACTAGTGTGTAGCAGGGCACAGGAGTTGTTCCTATGGCACCTACACCAATTGAAGTGGAAGCTTATGATAGTGATCATGAGACTTCGGATCAAGTCACTCCCAAACCTCGTAGGACGACAAGGATGCGTACTGCTTCAGAGTGGTACGTAATCCTGTCTTGGAAGTCATGTTGCTAGACAACAATGAACCTACGAGCTATGGAGAAACGATGGTGGGCCCGGATTCCGATGAATGGCTCGAGGCCATAAAATCCGAGAGAGGATCCATGTATGAAAACAAAGTGTAGACTTTGGCAGAACGGCTCGATGGTCGTGAGGCTGTTGAGTACAGATGGATTTTAAAAGGAAGACGGACAATGATGGTAAATGTCACCATTAAGAAAGCTTGAATTGTCATTAAGATGTTTCCCGACAAGTTCAAGGAGTTGACTACGATGAGACTTTCTCACTTGTAGCGATGCTAAGAGTCTGTTGGAATTAGCAGGTACTGCATTATTTATGAAATCTTGCAGATAGGATGTCAAAATATTGTTTCCTTGTTCTTGAGGAAAGGTTGTATGTGATACAACCAGAAGATTTTGTCGATCCTGAAAGATGCTAACAAGTATGCAAAGCCCCAGCAATCCTTCTAAGGACTGGAGTAAGCATCTCGGAGTTGGAATGTACACTTTGATGAGATGATCAAATATTTTTGGGTTTATACAAAGTTTATGAGAAACTTGTATTTCCAAAGAAGTGAGTGGGAGCACTATAGAATTTCTGATGACTATATGTTGTTGACATATTGTTGATCAGAAATGATGTAGAATTTCTGGAAAGCATATAGGGTTAGTTGAAAAGTGTTTTTCAATGGAAAACCTGGATTAAGCTACTTGAACATTGAGCATCAAGATCTATAAGGATAGATCAAAATCTCTTAATAGTACTTTCAAACGAACACATACCATGACAAGATTTTGAAGGAGTTCAAAATAGATCAGCAAAGAAGGAGTTCTCGGCTGTGTTACAAGGTGTGAGTATTGAGCAAGACTCAAGACATGACCACGGCAGAATAGAGAGAAAGGACGAAGGTCGTCCCCTATGATTTAGTCGTAGGCTCTAAAGTATGCTATGTTGTGTACCGCACCTGAAGTGTGCCAAACCATGAGTCAATCAAGGGGTACAAGAGTGATCCAGGAATGGATCACAGGACAGCGGTCAAAGTTATCCTTGGTAACTAGTGGACTGAGGAATTTTCTCGATTATGGAGGTGGTAAAAGAGTTCGTCGTAAAGGGTTACGCCGATGCAAGCTTTGACACTAATCCAGATTATTCTGAGTAGTAAACTGGATTCGTATAGTAGAACAGTTATTTGGAATAGCTCCAAATAGAGCGTGGTAGCTGCATCTAGGAGATGACATAGATATTTGTAAAGCACACACGGATCTGAAAGATTCAGACCCGTTGACTAGTAACCTCTCTCACAAGCGAGATATGATCAAACCCCATGGGTGTTGGAATCATTGCAATCACATAACGATGTGAACTGGATTATTGACTCTAGTGCAAGTGGGAGACTGTTGGAAATATGCCCTAGAGGCAATAATAAATTAGTTATTATTATATTTCCTTGTTCATGATAATCGTTTATTATCCATGCTAGAATTGTATTGATAGGAAACTCAGATACATGTGTGGATACATAGACAACACCATGTCCCTAGTAAGCCTCTAGTTGACTAGCTCGTTGATCAGTAGATGGTTACGGTTTCCTGACCATGGACATTGGATGTCATTGATAACGGGATCACATCATTAGAAGAATGATGTGATGGACAAGACCCAATCTTAAGCCTAGCACAAGATCGTGTAGTTCGTATGCTAAAGCTTTTCTAATGTCAAGTATCATTTCCTTAGACCATGAGATTGTGCAACTCCCGGATACCGTAGGAATGCTTTGGGTGTACCAAACGTCACAACGTAACTGGGTGGCTATAAAGGTACACTACAGGTATCTCCGAAAGTGTCTGTTGGGTTGGCATGAATCGAGACTGGGATTTGTCACTCCGTGTGACGGAGAGGTATCTCTGGGCCCACTCGGTAGGACATCATCATAATGTGCACAATGTGATCAAGGAGTTGATCACGGGATGATGTGTTGCGGAACGAGTAAAAGAGACTTGCCGGTAACGAGATTGAACAAGGTATCGTGATACCGACGATCGAATCTCGGGCAAGTATCGTACCGATAGACAAAGGGAATTGTATACGGGATTGATTAAGTCCTTGACATCGTGGTTCATCCGATGAGATCATCGTGGAACATGTGGGAGCCAACATGGGTATCCAGATCCCGCTGTTGGTTATTGACCGGAGAACGTCTCGGTCATGTCTGCATGTCTCCCAAACCCGTAGGGTCTACACACTTAAGGTTCGATGATGCTAGGGTTATTAAGGAAGTTCGTATGTGGTTACCGAATGTTGTTCGGAGTCTCGAATGAGATCCCGGACGTCACGAGGAGTTCCGGAATGGTCCGGAGGTAAAGATTTATATATGGGAAGTCCTGTTTTGGTCACCGAAAGAGTTTCGGGTTTTATCGGTAACGTACCGGGACCACCAGGAGGGTCCCGGGGTCCACCAAGTGGGACCACCGTCCCCGGAGGGCTGCATGGGCCACATGTGGGAGGGGACCAGCCCCAGGTGGGCTGGTGCGCCCCCCCACAAGGGCCCAAGGCGCCTAGGGTTTGGGGAAGGGGGCGCACCCACCTAACTTGGGGGGCAAGTCTCCCCTCTTCCCCCCCTTGGCCGCACCCTAGATGGGTTTTGGGGCTGGCCGCCGCCCTTAGGGTGGAACCCTAGGTGGGGGCGCAGCCTCTCCTCTCCCCCTATATATACTTGAGGGTTTGGGGGCAGCCAACATAGAAGTTTTGACCTCTCGATGGCGCAGCCCTGCATCTCTCCTTCCTCCTCTCCCGCGGTGCTTGGCGAAGCCCTGCAGGATTGCCACGCTCCTCCACCACCACCACGCCGTTGTGCTGCTGCTGGATGGAGTCTTCCTCAACCTCTCCCTCTCTCCTTGCTGGATCAAGGCATGGGAGACGTCACCGGGTTGTACGTGTGTTGAACGCGGAGGTGCCGTCCGTTCGGCACTTGGTCATCCGTGATTTGGATCAACGAGTACGACTTCATCAACCCCGTTCACTTGAACGCTTCCGCTTAGCGATCTACAAGGGTATGTAGATGCACTCTTCTTCCCCTCGTTGCTGGTTTCTCCATAGATAGATCTTGGTGATACGTAGGAAAATTTTGAATTTCTGCTACGTTCCCCAACAAAGTACGAATACGACGTTCGGACACACCATTAATTACGTTGTGGTGTTCCGGGTGGCGTGAGTTGTGAAACTATTCCGCATTGTTTCAAATGAAGACCAAACTCGTAACTAAAATATTCTCGTCCACGATCAGATCGTAGAAACTTTATTTTCTTGTTACGATGATTTTCTACTTCACTCTGAAATTCTTTGAACTTTTCAAATGTTTCAGACTTATGTTTCATCAAGTAGATATACCCATATCTTCTTAAATCATCTATGAAGGTGAGAAAATAACGATACCCGCCGCGAGCCTCAATATTCATTGGACCACATACATCAGTATGTATGATTTCCAACAAATTTATTGCTCGCTCCATAGTTCCGGAGAACGACGTTTTAGTCATCTTGCCCATGAGGCATGGTTCGCAAGTACCAAGTGATTCATAATCAAGTGATTCCAAAATTCCATTAGAATGGAGTTTCTTCATGCGCTTTACACCAATATGACCTAAACGGCAGTGCCACAAATAAGTTGCACTATCATTATCAACTCTGCATCTTTTAGCTTCAATATTATGAATATGTGTATCACTACTATCGAGATTCATCAAAAATAGACCACTCTTCAAGGGTGCATGACCATAAAAGATATTACTCATATAAATAGAACAACCATTATTCTTAGATTTAAATGAATAACCGTCTCGCATCAAACAAGATCCAGATATAATGTTCATGCTCAACGCTGGCACCAAATAACAATTATTCAGGTCTAAAACTAATCCCAAAGGTAGATGTAGAGGTAGCGTGCCGACCGCGATCACATCGACTTTGGAACCATTTCCCACGCGCATCGTCACCTCGTCCTTAGCCAATCTTCGCTTAATCCATAGTCCCTGTTTCGAGTTGCAAATATTAGCAACAGAACCAGTATCAAATATCCAGGTGCTACTGCGAGCATTAGTAAGGTACACATCAATAACATGTATATCACATATACCTTTATTTACCTTGCCATCCTTCTTATCCGCCAAATACTTGGGGCAGTTCCGCTTCCAGTGACCAGTCCCTTTGCAGTAGAAGCACTCAGTCTTAGGCTTAGGTCCAGACTTGGGCTTCTTCACTTGAGCAGCACTTGCTTGCCGTTCTTCTTGAAGTTCCCCTTCTTCCCTTTACCCTTTTTCTTGAAACTGGTGGTCTTCTTGACCATCAACACTTGATGCTCCTTCTTGATTTCTACCTCCGCAGCCTTTAGCATCGCGAAGAGCTCAGGAATTGTCTTATCCATCCCTTGCATATTATAGTTCATCACGAAGCTCTTGTAGCTTGGTGGCAGTGATTGAAGAATTCTTTCAATGACACTATCATCCGGAAGATTAACTCCCATTTGAATCAAGTGATTGATATACCCAAACATTTTGAGTATATGCTCACTGACAGAGCTATTCTCCTCCATCTTGCAGTTGTAGAACTTATTGGAGACTTCATATCTCTCAATCCAGGCATTTGCTTGAAATATTAACTTCAACTCCTGGAACATCTCATATGCTCCATGACGTTCAAAACGCCGTTGAAGTCTCGGTTCTAAGCCGTAAAGCATGGCACACTGAACTATCGAGTAGTCATCAACTTTTCTCTGCCAAACGTTCATAGCATCTGGCGTTGCTCCTGCAGCGGGTTTGGCACCTAGCGGTGCTTCCAGGACGTAATTCTTCTGTGCAGCAATGAGGATAATCCTCAAGTTACGGACCCAGTCCGTGTAATTGCTACCATCATCTTTCCACTTTGCTTCCTCAAGGAATGCATTAAAATTGAACGGAATAACAACACGGGCCATGTATCTACAAACAACATAGACATGCAAAATACTATCATGTACTAAGTTCATGATAAATTAAAGTTCAATTAATCATATTACTTAAGAACTCCCACTTAGATAGACATCCCTCTAATCATCTAAGTGATCACGTGATCCAAATCAACTAAACCATGTCCGATCATCACGTGAGATGGAGTAGTTTTCAATAGTGAACATCACTATGTTGATCATATCTACTATATGATTCACGCTCGACCTTTCGGTCTCAGTGTTCTGAGGCCATATCTGCATATGCTAGGCTCGTCAAGTTTAACCCGAGTATTCTGCGTGTGCAAAACTAGCTTGCACCCGTTGTATGTGAATGTAGAGCTTATCACACCCGGTCATCAAGTGGTGTCTTGGCACGACGAACTTTTGCAATGGTGCATACTCAGGGAGAACACTTATACCTTGAAATTTAGTGAGAGATCATCTTATAATGCTATCGTCGATCTAAGCAAAATAAGATGCATAAAAGATAAACATCACATGCAATCAATATAAGTGATATGATATGGCCATCATCATCTTGTGCCTTTGATCTCCATCTCCAAAGCACCGTCATGATCACCATCGTCACCGGGTGACACCTTGATCTCCATCGTAGCATCATTGCCGTCTCGCCAACTATTGCTTCTACGACTATCGCTACTGCTTAGTGATAAAGTAAAGCAATTACATGGCGATTGCATTTCATACAATAAAGCGACAACCATATGGCTCCTGCCAGTTGCTGATAACTCTGTTACAAAACATGATCATCTCATACAATAAAATTTAGCATCATGTGTTGACCATATCACATCACAGCATGCCCTGCAAAAACAAGTTAGACGTCCTCTACTTTGTTGTTGCAAGTTTTACGTGGCTGCTATGGGCTGAGCAAGAACCGTTCTTACCTACGCATCAAAACCACAACGATATTTCGACAAGTATGTGCTATTTTAACCTTCACAAGGATCGGGCGTAGCCACACTCGATTCAATTAAAGTTGGAGAAACTGACACCCGCCAGCCACCTGTGTGCTAAGCACGTCGGTAGAACCAGTCTCGCGTAAGCGTACGCGTAATGTCGGTCCGGGCCGCTTCAGCCAAAAATACCGCCGAATCAAAGTGTGACATGCTGGTAAGCAGTATGACTTGTATCGCCCACAACTCACTTGTGTTCTACTCATGCATATAACATCTACACATAAACCTGGCTCGGGTGCCACTGTTGGGGAACGTAGTAATTTCAAAAAAATCCCTACGCACACGCAAGATCATGGTGATGCATAGCAACGAGAGGGGAGACTGTCGTCCACATACCCTCGTAGACCGTAAGTGGAAGCATTATGAGAACGCGGTTGATGTAGTCGTACGTCTTCATGATCCGACCGATCCAAGTACCGAACGCATGGCACCTCCGAGTTCAGCACACGTCCAGCTCAGTGACGTCCCACGAACTCCGATCCAGCAGAGCTTCAAGGGAGAGTTCCGTCAGCACGACGGCATGATGACGGTAATGATGATGCTACCGACGCAGGGCTTCGCCTAAGCACCTCTACGATATGACCGAGGTGGATTATGGTGGAGGGGGGCACCGCACACGGCTAAAAGACCAACTGATCAACTTGTGTGTCTATGGGGTGCCCCCCTCCTCCGTATATAAAGGAGTGGAGGAGGGGGAGGGGCCGGCCCTCCTAGGCGCACCCCAAGGGGAGTCCTACTCCCACCGGGAGTAGGACTCCAACCCTTCCAAGAGTAGGAGTAGGAGAGAGGGAAGGAGGAGAGAGGGGGAAGGAAAGGCCCCCCCTCCTTGTCCAATTCGGACTAGAGGGGGAGGGGGTGCGCGGCCTACCCTGGCCGCCCCTCCTCTTGTCCACTAAGGCCCAATAAGCCCATTACACTCCCCGGGGGGTTCTGGTAACCCCCGGTACTCCGGTATTTTTCTGAACTTGCCCGGAACCCTTTCAAAGTCCAAACATAGTCATCCAATATATCGATCTTTATGTCTTGACCATTTCGAGACTCCTCGTCATGTCCGTGATCATATCCGGGACTCCGAACTACCTTCAGTTCATCAAAACACATAAACTCATATTACCGATCGTCACCGAACGTTAAGCGTGCGGACCCTACGGGTTCGAGAACTATGTAGACATGAACGAGACACATCTCCGGTCAATAACCAATAGCGGAACCTGGATGCTCATATTGGCTCCTACATATTCTACGAAGATCTTTATCGGTCAAACCGCATAACAACATACGTTGTTCCCTTTGTCATCGGTATGTTACTTGCCTGAGATTCGATCGTCAGTATCTCAATACCTAGTTCAATCTCGTTACCGGCAAGTCTCTTTACTCGTTCCGTAATGCATCATGCCGCAACTAACTCATTAGTTACATTGCTTGCAAGGCTTATAGTGATGTGCATTACCGAGAGGGCCCAGAGATACCTCTCCGACAATCAGAGTGACAAATCCTTATCTCGATCTATGCCAACTCAACAAGTACCATCGGGGACACCTGTAGATCACCTTTATAATCACCCAGTTACGTTGTGACGTTTGGTAGCACACAAAGTGTTCCTCCGGTATTCGGGAGTTGCATAATCTCATAGTCATAGGAACATGTATAAGTCATGAAGAAAGCAATAATAATATACTAAACGATCGTATGCTAAGCTAACAGAATGGGTCAAGTCAATCACATCATTCTGTAATGATGTGATCCCGTTAATCAAATGACAACTCATGTATATGGCTAGGAAACTTAACCATCTTTGATTCAACGAGCTAGTCAAGTAGAGGTATACTAGTGACGCTCTGTTTGTCTATACGTTCACACATGTACTAAGTTTCTGGTTAATACAATTCTAGCATGAATAATAAAAAATTATCATGATATAAGGAAATATAAATAACAACTTTATTATTGCCTCTAGGGCATATTTCCTTCACCAAGTAGTTGAGTTGCTATGTTGCGAAGGAGCATTTTCTCAATTTGGCATGTAACTGATTTTCCCTTGGAATTGGCAAGACTTGTTGTAGTTGTTGACGGTGCTCCTCTAGGGTCTCACTAAACAACAATATATCATCCACAAAAATTAATATGAATTTTCTGACAAATCTTGCAAACGTAACATTCATGAGACACTGAAAATTTGCAAGAGCATGTGTCTGCCCAAAGGGCATAACTCTGAGTTGATATTGCCCGTGATGGGTCTTAAATGCAGATTTCTCATCATCTAATTCCACCATCCTAATATGGTGATATTCAGACCTCATGTATAATTTAGAAAACCACTTAGCCCCAACTAGTTCATCTAGCAATCCATATACTACATGCATGTGAAGCTTGGTCTTCACTATCAGGGTATTCAGTCTTATGTAGCCCACACAAAACCTCCCTAGGATGTATCTTTTTCCTCGGAAGTAACACTGGAGATGTAAATGGTTGCATACTAGTTCTAATCAGACCATAGGCCAACAAGCATTTCATTAGCTTGTTTCTAAATCTCATCTTTCTGCAGAGGATTATATCTATATGGCCTGACAATCACACGTGTACTATGAGGTGCTAATGGGGTTGCATGGTCAAAAGCTCTATGAGGAGGCAGCTATTTCGGATCCTCAAGTACATCAACAAAGTTTGCTCGAGTTTTGTGAATACACTCTGGCACCACATGTTCTTTAGTTTGCAAGGAAGGAGAAAGTACAACAATGGCCCAGATATCATTTCCCTTGTGGCACTTAAGCATTTGATCCATAGTAATTGCTTGTAGTTTGGTTTGTGTTTTCTCCACAATACCTTGAAGTTTAACTTGTTAGCCCTACTTATCAAACTACACCCATTTCTCTTCCTAGTGACATGTCATTGCTCCCCACTGAGCAAGCCAGTCCATTCCTAAAATTTCATCACAACCCCCTATATCAATCACTTTCATGTCAGAAGTGAAAGTGTGCCCACTAATCCACCTTTTTAACTCTGTCAGTTAAGTATCACATTGCAGTTGCTCTCCATTAGCCACCTTGACCTTCAAAGGGTTGCTCAGAATAGTTGCTTTATTATGTAGCTTGTCAGCTAATTGTCTGACAATGAAAGTATGGGAACTTCCTGAATCCACTAAGAGCAACATGACCTTAATTTCCACTAATGCTCTCAACCTAATTGTATTTATGTTTTTAGACCCCTGCCAGTGCATTTACATAGAAGTAAGTTGACACTTCTTCCACAACCTCTTCAACGCCAATTGTCTCTGTGTTGTCCTGTTTTGCTTATCTCGTGTGTGACATGAACTGATTACATGATTGAGTAATAAAAATGAATTGGTACACGACTGAACATAACAGAATTAGGAAGTTGCACCAAGTGAAAAATTGGGTGACTCTACAAGCATTATCATAGAAAACATTTCTCTTTAAAACTTTTAAAATGGTTGCTCTTATGGGCTTTCTATAAGCACCAAGTGCTACTAGCATTTTTGCATTCTAGTGAATATGCATTCTAAATCCTCAGGTTTGTTAATTCTTATCTAGTTGAGAATTAGTGAAGTCTCAATCCTCGGGTTTGTTAATTCTTATCTAGTTGAGAATTAGCAGCATCTCATCTAACATAAATCCCGTTTGACTAATAAAAAAGAAGTCAATATGAATCTCCACATAAAGTCAAATGGTGTAGGATTTACTAGATGAGAGCCGGCCACACCCCGGGGAGGCGTTTTGGCTCTCGGGAGCATTTGCTCCCGGATGAACAGTAACGCAAAAAAAAGTAGTAAAATGTTTTTTCAAAAATCTGATTTTTTGTGGATGTGCGTGCTAGTGTTGTAAGCATGCATGCTTGATAATTTTCATGCGGAACGAAGCAGTATTTTTTCGTCGGTGAAAAAAAACAAGTTTGGAATAACATTTGGTGTTTAATTTGTTTTTTTTTGTACATGCCAAAATGTTTAACCTTTTTACCTAAAACTTTGCAGGTGGCATTTGAATATGACTATGAATACATAAAAAATTGTTGAGATTTATTTTTGACATTTCAAAAATCATTTCCACGCCGGAGCATGAGCTCCCGGGAGGCAAATTGGATTTCCGGGCCACACCCATCCTAAATCATCTATTGTTCGGATTGCCCTAACCTTCACCATCTCAGTAGTTCAATGGTAATTTTTCTGAGTAATGCTCCATATAGAGGGGAAAGTATGTAACTATTGTAGACATGTCTTCAGAACCCAATCATCTCTAACAATGTCTGCCACTCTGCAGAGCTTGATACTTTGTCCTTGACATGCCATTTCTGAAATCTTACAGCAGGCATGTTCATGTATAAAGTTGAAACAGTGCTAGTATGCTGACGCGGTACCGTTTGATTTGCCCGCAAAATTAACATTTCCATTTCGCTTTCTCAGTGTTAATGATCTTTGTGTGGGAACAAAAGTAGATGAAAAATGAGAGGTCCGGTTCATCTGTGAAGGACGAAATGGAACTATGCAACTGTACTAGATGGAAACTCCCATACTGATCTTCCACTATCACAGGACTCTGTACTCGGAATTCAGAAAGGAAAAAAAAAGATGAACTGAAATTGCCGGAGGCGGCAGCCGGCAAATCTGAAGATCACGCGCCGCGTTCCAAAACAAACACATGCATCTAATGGCAAGCGTCAGTGAAGGAACGAACTAATTAGCAGCAGATTTCATCAGATCAATCGGCAACAGGACGCGGACAGAAGAAAGAAGCAATCAATAAGCAGAGATGTAAACGATCGATCATCTACATGGCGGCGTGGAGCCTGAATCCAGCGGCAAAACTATATGTACAGAACCAATTAAGCGGCAAAAGAAAAGAAGATAAAAAGATCGCCTAATCCATCAATCAATCTATCGACCATCCGTCCATCCATTTCCATCCGCCGGGAATCAACCGGGTCAGGCCTAATACCCGGCGGCCGCGTCGTCGCCGGCGGCGGTGGCGCCCTGCTTCTTCTTCTGGACCTTGCCCTTGATCCACTGGAAGCCGTGCGCGGTGCCCTCCTTCACCTTCTTCAGCCCCGTGGCCGCGGCCGCCTTGGTCTTCTCCACGCCGCCCCCCTGCTTCTTGCCGCCGGCGGCCCGCGGGGCCGGGTCGCTGCCGTAGTCCCACTGGTCCGCCCACGAGGAGCCAAACGAGTTCTTGCGCTCCATCAAGAACGATCTCAATCAAGAGACGAACAAAAAGCTTCTCCTGCGGTCGGTCGGGGCGAGAATGGTGGGGTTTTATAGCGGCATGCGCGGCTCCGGTTCGGGCAACCAATCAACGGGAGGGGATCGTCCCTTCCAGAAGACACGCGTGGGAGGAAACGTACGCGGAGGAGGCCGGATGGATACGTCCGGGACCGGGACGCGGTGGTCTCGTTGGCTGCTCGGTTGGTTCTCCTTCCCGCGGCGCTGCATGCCAGTTTTGACCGGCGTCACTCACGACGGGGGCTGCGGTCCACGTCCATCCATGCGACCTGGGCTGCGAATACGAAGCTTCCAGCCGCGGAGACGCCGACCGGTGGGCCCGCGGAGATCGTCGTGGCCCGCGTGTCGGTCTAACCGTGCGCGGCCACAGGTGAACTCGGTTGTTTACTCTTAAATGTTTTTTTAGTTGTGAAAAAGTGTTGGACGAAATTACAGCCTGGTCGCGTGCGTGCGTGCAAGACCGATGTCGTGAGACTGTGACCTCCATTTGTTTTAGCGGACGGGCCGGTGAACCGGTCGCCTGATTTGATCGGTTCAAGGGAGGCTTGCTTGCTTGCTCGGCTTGTCTTGGGAGCAAAACCGCAGCAAGTGCCTGTCGTGGCGCTTATAATTAAGCTTCGAATTGGCCCATTTGGAGTGGTGGGATTAGTTTTCTGGGAGGAGATCGGCTTGACCAAGTTATCCAAGGAGTTTAAGGTTCATCGACCAGTGAGCATTTAGGAGTGCCGGTCGTCTTCTGGACAGGATCTCCCTTCTTGCTTTTTCTTTCCCTTGCAAATCAAGAGCTTTATTTATTTATTTGAACCAACAACTTAATTGATACTCCATAAAAAAAGAGCTTAATTGATATGAATCATTCAGGGTTACTCCCTCCATTCCAAAGTAATTGTAGACTTGAAGTTCTAATATTGTCCCAAGTCAAACTTAATTAAGTTTACCAGCAAAAAACTTAATTAAATTTTATAAAGTCGTTATAAAAAATATACCAACATCTATAACATCAAATCTGCTTCACTATATTCACTGTGACACATATTTTCATGTTATATTCATTGTGCATTCCTTGCTCAACCACCCAACCAAACCACACGTGAGCGAACATTCGGAGCGCAGACTTTTCCTAATTTTCTCATTGATGTCTGTCTGGCCTGGGTGACTGGGTAGGTATTCTGGTGGACGTCAACTGTACTTTGGAATTGCCAAAGGAAGTCATGTGGGTATACTAATGCGTGCATGGACCAAGTGGACGGGCGACCAAACAAACTATTAACAAAGCATATAATTTCCCCGGCGATACCTCAAAATTCTCTCTCCCGCACAGGACAGACACCCGCCGGGATCCTGAGTCGCTGTTGCTGATAGCCTGATACGGCACCCAGAGTCCAGCCCTCACCAACAGCAGCAACTACCATTTGGCCGGACAGAGGTTACAAAATTAGTGTAATAATCTACTTGTGGAATGATCAGCGTGACAAATCAACGCCCAGCAACTAAAAGAGATGTCATACTTCACACGCTAGGGGGTTTGACACTGAAAAACTAAACCATGTGATCCGTGTAATCTACTGTATTATTCTGTAGTGTATTTGTAAGTATGTACAGAAGAATCTATCCAAAAATATCAATGACCAATCGAACTAGCAACTAGCAATCGTGGCACAGCCTGCAGAGACGAACGTGGCGTGACCGTCACGGCGGCAGGCAGAAGGACCAGGTGTTCTACAGTGACAGTAGGCGCAGCAGGCCAACCGCCACAACTACCGCAACGAACCGGCCGCCCGGCCGGGAGCCGGCGGCGGCGCTGCTGTCCATCTCCCGGCTGCTCGTCGACGGCGACGTCGGCGCGACGCCCTTGAAGTTGGGATTCGTCCCGTACATGCTCTGGATCCCCTGCACGTCGTCCGCCTCCAGGTCCACCTTCCTCGTCCCGGTCCTGATGGTCGGGTACATGATGGCGCCCTGCACCGACGAGTGCCCCAGCCCCAGCAGGTGCCCGATCTCGTGCACCGCCACCGACTCCAGGTCCACCGCGCCCGGGCTGGAGGAGGACGCGCCGCCCTGCCCGTCCGCCACCCACGCCTCCGCCGCGTCCAGGTGGAACCGCCCGTCCGTGGGCGAGAAGGCGTGCGCCAGCGTGCCCAGCGGCCCGTCGAACGCCTCGCCGTCGCCGTGCGACCCCGCGTAGAACCCGATGGTGATGTCGGCGTCGGCCTCCGACGCCGTCTCCGTGAACCGCAGCGTGGTGGCGTCGGACCACCGGGCGAAGGCGCGCGCGAACACGGCGCTCAGCGTCGCCCGGTCGATGGACGTCGCCGCGGTCGCGGTGATCGCGTACCGGAGCTCCCGGCGGAACGGCGGCCACATGGGCCCGCCGGGGAAGTACGTGTAGAGGTGCCGGCCGTGTGCGCCGTGCCCCGACGACGACGCGTTCCGCCGGTCCATGGTGGACGTGCCGTTGACGACGTCGGCCACGCCGCAGCGCGGGGCGACCATCTGGGACACGGTGGGCGGGTCCAGGACCCCCGTCGCGTTGAGGCCGAAGTTGCGCTGGTACGTGGCGATGGCCGCCTCCAGGTCGGCGTCGAACGCGTCGCTGAAGGGCGACGAGGACGGCGCCTCCGGGAGGTACCCGAAGTGGCTCAGGTAGTCCTTGAGCCTCGCCAGCCCGTCCCGCTCGTCGCCCATGTGGCAGCCGGAGAGGTTCTGGAACGCCACCCACGGGTTCGGGAACGGGGGTTCCGCCTCCGGCAATCCGGCCACCGGGAAGGCCGCCACCGGCGACGACGCGACGAACACCATCGCCGCCGCCACGGCAGCAACCAGCAACAACACAAGGGAAGGAGAACCGGACTTGCCCATTGCTAGTCGATGAAGTCTTTCTTCAGATGAGATGAGATGAGCAGGCTGCTGTCACGTAAGCTTTAAGGCTCGCTCGCGGGCGGCTGGGTCAGCAGCACGGCGGGACGCGGAGATGGCCGAATAGAGGCGGGAAACGTCCGCCCCGTCCGCTTGGGTTCCAACGAAATGTCCGAGTTGGTGTGTGCTTTTCCAAAGGCTTCGTTCGGTCAAGTATGTGGCCTTGTGTTCGCCGCATGTTGCTGTCAGTGTCGACGTGACACATGACGGCTTCGGGGTTGGAAGCAACGGCAACGCCTTTTGCTCCCGATCGCCTCGACCCTTGACTAGCTATCCGGCAATTGAAGCAGCTTCCATCAGATTGATCCACACGCAAGATATCGAGGATCCCAACTTGCACCGGCCAGGAAGCAGACGAAACATGCGTCTTTGAATCGGCAACTCGTCAATCAGAGATCGGCAGCCATGCCTTTCTAGTTCTAGTGCTAGGTGTGTGCAGGTGACCAACCCCTCCTGCTCTAGATCACAAAGCGGACGACGGTTGAAACTTGAAAGATAGAGATGGGTGAGTGGGAACGCAGGCGGATCGGCGTTCCATAGCCAGATGCTCGGCTGATGGGTGCTTTATTAGCATGACATGAGCAACTCTCGCACTTTGAAAAGACTGAATTATTGCAGCTTTCTAGTAACAGACTGACTAAGATAAGCCATGTTGCTACTAAATGAGAAAGGAATGGTTCTGTCGTAGTGTATGAGAAGGTCGTCGTGGATTTTTCTGCGTGAACCGCCGGTCCGTTCTTGGCTTTGATGTCCGCCCTTGGGAGGCCCGTGAAGTCGAACACCTTGATTCGACCGAAAGTGCCATGACAATGACGGATCTAGAAGGTCGTTTACGCGGTGGGCGGCATACAAATATCCAGAGCATAAACGGATAACTGCGCAAAAAAAACGATTGGCCACACGGCCCCATTTTCATTACGGAAATGGAGTCGCGACACAAGCCGAATTCGTTACTGGTAATTGTCCGTCCCTTTACTTCTCGTGGATGTCTTGAAATTCACACGTTTGAATTGTTTGTATTCCGTTATTGGTAAATGTTCGAATTGTTTGTACGAAGGAAAAGCAATACTCATATTCAAACAAAGCAAATGTAATAATCAATGAATAGACAATGCTTTTGCATGTATTTTGAAAAAAACCAATTGAATTGGCCTCTCCTGAATGCTGATAGAAAACATATGTGTGCTGGGTTTTGGGGCTTCTCATCCGGCTATCATTGCTTTATGTACATATCTTTTTGATGGATGTATTAACATTTTTTGACTTAATTCAATCCATGTGAAAAACATGACCATATCGGGGGGGGGGGGGGGGAGGGGGGTGCGGCAGTGGAGAAGTGGGCAAGGGCGCTGAGGTTGGAGGTAGGGACCTGCACGGGATTGGGGTTGGCCGGCGGCGGGATCCGAGGGAGGAAGAAGAGGGCCAGCAGCACGCTAGGCTGAGAGAGAAAGAGGGGATCGGGAGGAAGAAGAAAGAGGGAGAAGATAAGGTGGGCCAGGGTGATGCGCGAGGCGTACGATGGGGGGCTCATCGCGTGGCTCGCGAGTGACCGGCCGAATTTCCCTTACGGAAATGGAGTCGCGACACAAGCTGAATTCCGTTACTGGTAATTGTCAGTCCCTTTCCTCTAGTGGGTGTCTTAAAATTCATAATACGTTCCGGTATATACCGTTACTGGTAGATGTTCGAATTGTTTGTACCAAGGAAAAGCCGTGCTCGTATTCAAACAAAGCAATTGTAATAATCAATCAAAAGGCAATGGCTTTGCCTTTATTTTAAAAAATCAATTGAATTAGCCTCTCATGATAGAAAACATCTATGTGATGGGTTTTGGGGTTTCTCATCCGGCTATCATTGCTTTATGTACAGATCTTTTTGATGGATGTATTAACATTTGTTTTTGACTTAATTCAATCCATGTGAAAAACATGACTACGAGGTGTTGGGAAACGTTGCAGAAAACAAAAAAAATTCCTACGTTCCACCAAGATCAATCTATGGAGTCAACTAGCAACGAGAGGAGAGTGCATCTACATACCCTTGTAGATCACGAGCGGAAGCGTTCAAGAGAACGGGGATGATGGAGTCGTACTCGTCGTGATCCAAATCACCGATGACCAAGTGTCGAACGGACGGCACCTCCGCGTTCAACACACGTATGGAGCGGAAGACGTCTCCTCCTTGTTGATCCAGCAAGGGGGAAGGAAAGGTTGATGAAGATCCAGCAGCACGACGGCGTGGTGGTGGATGCAGCAGTGATCGCAGCAGGGCTTCGCCGAGCTTCTGCGAGAGGGAGAGGTGTAGCAGGGGAGAGGGAGGCGCCAAGACTTAGGTGCGGCTGCCCTCCCCCCTTTATATAGGCCCCCTGGGGGGGCGCCGGCCCTAGGAGATGGGATCTCCTTGGGGGGGCGGCGGCCAAGGGGGAGGCTTGCCCCCCAAGGCAAGTGGAGGCGCCCCCCAACCCTAGGGTTTCCAACCCTAGGCGCAGGGGGGCCCAAGGGGGGCGCACCAGCCCACTAGGGGCTGGTTCTCCTCCCCACTTCAGCCCACGGGGCCCTTCGGGATGGGTGGCCCCACCCGGTGGACCCCCGGGACCCATCCGGTGGTCCCGGTACAATACCGGTGACTCCGAATCCTTCCCGATGGCCAAAACTGCACTTCCTATATATAATTCTTCACCTCTAGACCATTCCGGAACTCCTCGTGACGTCCGGGATATCATCCGGGACTTCGAACAACTTTTGGATTACTGCATACTAATATCTCTACAACCCTAGCGTCACCGAACCTTAAGTGTGTAGACCTTACGGGTTCGGGAGACAAGCAGACATGACCGAGACGACTCTCCGGTCAATAACCAACAGCGGGATCTGGATACCCATGTTGGCTCCCACATGCTCCACGATGATCTTATCGGATGAACCACGATGTCGAGGATTCAAGTAATCCCGTATACAATTCCCTTTGTCAATCGGTACGTTACTTGCCCGAGATTCGATCGTCGGTATCCCAATACCTCGTTCAATCTCGTTACCGGCAAGTCACTTTGCTCGTACTGTAATGCATGATCCCGTGACCAACCACTTGGTCACATTGAGCTCATTATGATGATGCATTACCGAGTGGGCCCAGAGATACCTCTTCGTCATACGGAGTGACAAATCCCAGTCTCGATCCGTGTCAACCCAACAGATGCTTTTAGGGATGCATGTAATATACCTTTATAGTCACCCAGGTACGTTGTGATGTTTGGCACACCCAAAGCACTCCTACGGCATCCGGGAGTTACACGATCTCATGGTCTAAGGAAATGATACTTAACATTGGAAAAGCTTTAGCAAACGAACTACACGATCTTGTGCTAGGCTTAGGATTGGGTCTTGTCCATCACATCATTCTCCTAATGATGTGATCTCGTTATCAATGACATCTAATGCCCATAGTCAGGAAACCATGACTATTTGTTGATCAACGAGCTAGTCAACTAGAGGCTCACTAGGGACACGTTGTGGTCTATGTATTCACACATGTATTACAATTTCCGGATAACACAAATATAGCATGAACAACAGACAATTATCATGAACAAGGAAATATAATAATAATCCTTTTATTATTGCCTCTAGGGCATATTTCCAACAGTCTCCCACTTGCACTAGAGTCAATAATCTAGTTACATTGTGATGAATCGAACACCCATAGAGTTCTGGTGTTGATCATGTTTTGCTCGCGGAAGAGGTTTAGTCAACGGATCTGCGACATTCAGATCTGTGTGCACTTTACAAATATCTATGTCTCCATCTTGAACATTTTCACGAATGGAGTTGAAGCGACGCTTGATGTGCCTGGTCTTCTTGTGAAACCTGGGCTCCTTGGCAAGTGCAATAGCTCGAGTGTTGTCACAGAAGAGAGCGATTGGCCCCGACGCATTGGGTATGACTCCTAGGTCGGTGATGAACTCCTTCATCCATATTGCTTCATGTGATGCCTCCGAGGCTGCCATGTACTTCGCTTCACATGTAGATCCCGCCACGACGCTTTGCTTGCAACTGCACCAGCTTACTGCCCAACCATTCAAAATAAACACGTATCCGGTTTGTGACTTGGAGTCATCCAGATCTGTGTCGAAGCTAGCGTCGACGTAACCCTTTACGACGAGCTCTTCGTCACCTCCATATACGAGAAACATGTCCTTTGTCCTTTTCAGGTACTTCAGGATATTCTTGACCGCTGTCCAGTGTTCCATGCCGGGATTACTTTGGTACCTTCCTACCAAACTTAC
This sequence comes from Aegilops umbellulata, assembly GCA_032464435.1. Classification (NCBI taxonomy): domain Eukaryota; kingdom Viridiplantae; phylum Streptophyta; class Magnoliopsida; order Poales; family Poaceae; genus Aegilops; species Aegilops umbellulata. Next base: position 68,637,210 of record CP136057.1, read on the forward strand.
GGCAAGGTTTACATCAGGTCTGGTACACAGCATGGCGTACATGATAGACCCTATGGCTGAGGCATAGGGGACGACACTCAACTTTTCTTTATCTTCTGTCGTGGTTGGACATTGAGCTGAGCTCAATTTCACACCTTGCAACACAGGCAAGAACCCCTTCTTGGACTGATCCATATCGAACTTCTTCAATATCTTTTCAAGGTATGTGGTTTGTGAAAGACCTATGAGGCGTCGTGATCTATCTCTATAGATCTTGATGCCTAATATATAAGCAGCTTCTCCAAGGTCCTTCATTGAAAAAGACTTATTCAAATAGGCCTTAATGATGTCCAAAAGTTCTATATCATTTCCCATCAAAAGTATGTCATCCACATATAATATCAGAAATGCTACAGAGCTCCCACTCACTTTCTTGTAAACGCAGACTTCTCCATAAGTCTGCACAAACCCAAACGCTTTGATCATTTCATCAAAGCGAATGTTCCAACTCCGAGATGCTTGCACCAGCCCATAAATGGAGCGCCGGAGCTTGCATACCTTGTTAGTATTCTGAGGATCGACAAAACCTTCCGGCTGCATCATATACAATTCTTCCTTAAGAAAGCCGTTGAGGAATGCCGTTTTGACGTCCATTTGCCATATCTCATAATCATAGTATGCCGCAATTGCTAACTAGATTCGGACGGACTTCAGCTTCGCTACGGGTGAGAAGGTCTCATCGTAGTCAACCCCTTGAACTTGTCGATAACCCTTAGCGACAAGTCGAGCCTTATAGATGGTAACATTACCATCCGCGTCCGTCTTCTTCTTAAAGATCCATTTATTCTCTATCGCTCGCCGATCATCGGGCAAGTCTGTCAAAGTCCATACTTTGTTTTCATACATGGATCCTATCTCGGATTGCATGGCTTCAAGCCATTTGTTGGAATCTGGGCCCGCCATTTCTTCTTCATAGTTCGAAGGTTCACCGTTGTCTAACAACATGATTTCCAGGACAGGGTTGCCGTACCACTCTGGTGCGGAACGTGTCCTTGTGGACCTACGAAGTTCAGTAGCAACTTGATCTGAAGTTTCATGATCATCATCATTAACCTCCTCTCTAATCGGTGGAGGCACCACAGAAACATTTTCTTGAGTTGCGCTACTCTCTGGTTCAAGAGGTAATACTTCATCAAGTTCCACTTTCCTCCCACTTACTTCTTTCGAGAGAAACTCTTTCTCTAGAAAGGACCCGTTCTTGGCAACAAAGATCTTACCTTCGGATCTGAGGTAGAAGGTATACCCAATGGTTTCCTTAGGGTATCCTATGAAGACGCATTTTTCTGACTTGGGTTCGAGCTTTTCAGGTTGAAGTTTCTTGACATAAGCATCGCATCCCCAAACTTTTAGAAACGACAGCTTAGGTTTCTTCCCAAATCATAATTCATACGGTGTCGTCTCAACGGATTTAGACGGTGCCCTATTTAAAGTGAATGTAGCTCTCTCTAGAGCGTATCCCCAAAATGATAGTGGTAAATCAGTGAGTGACATCATAGATCGCACCATATCCAATAGAGTGCGATTACGACGTTCGGACACACCGTTACGCTGAGGTGTTCCAGGCGGCGTGAGTTGTGAAACGATTCCACATTTCCTTAAGTGTGTACCAAATTCATGACTTAAATATTCTCCCCCACGATTTGGTCGTAAGAACTTGATTTTTCTGTCACGTTGATTCTCAACCTCACTCTGAAATTCCTTGAACTTCTCAAAGGTCTCAGACTTGTGTTTCATTAAGTAGACATACTCATATCTACTCAAGTCATCAGTGAGTGAGAACATAACGATAGCCACCGCGAGACTCAACACTCATTGGACCTCACACATCAGTATGTATGATTTCCAATAAGTTGGTTGCTCGCTCCATTGTTCCGGAGAACGGAGTCTTGGTCATCTTCCCCATGAGGCATGGTTCGCACGTGTCAAATGATTCGAAATTAAGAGACTCCAAAAGTCCATCTGTATGGAGCTTCTTCATGCGTTTGACACCTATGTGACCAAGGCGGCAGTGCCACAGGTATGTGGGATTATCATTATCAACCTTACATCTTTTAGTATTCACACTATGAATATGTGTAACATTACGTTCGAGATTCATTAAGAATAAACCATTCACCAGCGGGGCATGACCATAAAACATATCTCTCATATAAATAGAACAACCATTATTCTCGGATTTAAATGAGTAGCCATCTCGCATTAAATAAGATCCAGATACAATGTTCATGCTCAAAGCTGGCACTAAATAACAATTATTGAGGTTTAAAACTAATCCCGTAGGTAAATGTAGAGGTAGCGTGCCGACGACGATCACATCGACCTTGGAACCATTCCCGACGCGCATCGTCACCTCGTCCTTCGCCAGTCTCCGTTTATTCCGCAGCTCCTGTTTTGAGTTACAAATATGAGCAACTGCACCGATATCAAATACCCAGGAGCTACTACGAGTACTGGTAATGTACACATCAATTACATGTATATCACATATACCTTTAGTGTTGCCGGCCTTCTTGTCTACTAAGTATTTGGGGCAGTTTCGCTTCCAGTGTCCCTTTCCCTTGCAATAAAAGCACTCAGTTTCAGACTTGGGTCCATTCTTTGGCTTCTTCCCGGTAACTGGCTTACCGGGCGCGGCAACTTCCTTGCCGTCCTTCTTGAAGTTCTTCTTACCCTTGCCTTTCTTGAACTTAGTGGTTTTATTCACCATCAACACTTGATGTTCCCTTTTGATTTCTACCTCTGCTGATTTCAGCATTGAATACACCTCAGGAATGGTCTTTTCCATCCCCTGCATATTGTAGTTCATCACAAAGCTCTTGTAGCTAGGTGGGAGCGACTGAAGGATTCTGTCAATGACCGCCTCGTCCGGGAGGTTAATGTCCAGCTAGGACAAGCGGTTGTGTAACCCAGACATTTTGAGTATGTGCTCACTGACAGAACTATTTTCCTCCATCTTACAATTGTAGAACTTGTCGGAGACTTCATATCTCTCGACCCAGGCATGAGCTTGGAAAATTATTTTCGGCTCTTCGAACATCTCATATGCTCCATGCTTCTCAAAACGCTTTTGGAGCCCCTGTTCTAAGCTGTAAAGCATGCCGCACTGAACGAGGGAGTAATCATCAACACGCTGCTACCAAGCGTTCATAACGTCTTGGTTCTCTGGGATGGGTGCTTCACCTAGCGGTGCTTCTAGGACATATTGTTTCCTGGCAGCTATGAGGATGATCCTCAGGTTCCGGACCCAATCTGTATAGTTGCTGCCATCATCTTTTAGCTTGGTTTTCTCTAGGAACGCGTTGAAGTTGAGGTTGACATTAGCGTGGGCCATTTGATCTACAAGACATATTGCAAAGTTTATTTAGACTAAGTTCATGATAATTAAGTTCATCTAATCAAATTATTTAATGAACTCCCACTCAGATTAGACATCCCTCTCGTCATCTAAGTGATACATGATCCGACTTGACTAGACTGTGTCCGATCATCACGTGAGACGGACTAATCATCATTGGTGAACATCTCCATGTTGATCATATCTTCTATACGACTCATGTTCGACCTTTCGGTCTTCCGTGTTCCGAGGCCATGTCTGTACATGCTAGGCTCGTCAAGTTGACCTAAGTGTATTGCGTGTGTAAATCTAGCTTACACCCGTTGTATGCGAACGTTAGAATCTATCACACCCGATCATCACGTGGTGCTTCGAAACAACGAACCTTCGCAACGGTGCACAGTTAGGGGGAACACTTTCTTGAAATTGATATGAGGGATCATCTTATTTACTACCGTCGTTCTTTAAGCAAATAAGATACAAAAACATGATAAACATCACATGCAATCAAATAGTGACATGATATGGCCAATATCATATTGCTCCTTTTGATCTCCATCTTCGGGGCGCCATGATCATCTTCGTCACCGGCATGACACCATGATCTCCATCATCATGATCTCCATCATCGTGTCTCCATGAAGTTGTCACGTCAACTATTACTTCTACTACTATGGCTAACGCTTTAGCAATAAAGTAAAGTAATTACATGACGTTTATGTTGACACGCAGGTCATAAATAAATTAAGACAACTCCTATTGTTCGGGAACGTAGCAGAAATTCAAAATTTTCCTACGTGTCACCAAGATCTATCTATGGAGAAAACAGCAACGAGGGGAAGAAGAGTGCATCTACATACCCTTGTAGATCGCTAAGCGGAAGCGTTCAAGTGAACGGGGTTGATGGAGTCGTACTCGTCGTGATCCAAATCACCGATGACCAAGTGCCGAACGGATGGCACCTCCGCGTTCAACACACGTACAGCCCGGTGACGTCTCCCATGCCTTGATCCAGCAAGGGGAGAGGGAGAGGTAGAGGAAGACTCCATCCAGCAGCAGCACAACGGCGTGGTGATGATGGAGGAGCGTGGCAATCCTGCAGGGCTTCGCCAAGCACCGCGGGAGAGGAGAAGGACTTGGGAGAGGGGGAGGGCTGCGCCAGCACGTTGGTACGGTTGCCCTCCCATCTCCTTCATATATATAGGGGCAAGGGAGAGGGGGGCCGGCCCCCTCAAATCCCATCTGAGGAGGGGGCGGCGGCCAGGAGGGGGTGGCTTGCCCCCCAAGGCAAGGGGGGGGCGCCCCCTTCTAGGGTTCCCCCAAACCCTAGGCGCCTTGGGCCCTTGTGGGGGGGCGCACCAGCCCACCTGGGGCTGGTCCCCTCCCACATGTGGCCCATGCAGCCCTCCGTGGCTGGTGGTCCCACTTGGTGGACCCACGGGACCCTCCTGGTGGTCCCGGTACGTTACCGATAAAATCCGAAACCCTTTAGGTGACCAAAACAGGACTTCCCATATATAAATCTTTACCTCCGGACCATTCCGGAACTCCTCGTGACGTCCAGAATCTCATCCGGGACTCCGAACAACATTCGGTAACCACATACGAACTTCCTTAATAACCCTAGCGTCATCGAACCTTAAGTGTGTAGACCCTACGGGTTCGGGAGACATGCAGACATGACCGAGACGTTCTCCGGTCAATAACCAACAGCGGGATCTGGATACCCATGTTGGCTCCCACATGTTCCACGATGATCTCATCGGATGAACCATGATGTCAAGGACTTAATCAATCCCATATACAATTCCCTTTGTCTATCGGTACGATACTTGCCCGAGATTCCATCGTCGGTATCCCCATACCTTGTTCAATCTCGTTACCGGCAAGTCTCTTTTACTCGTTCCGCAACACATCATCCCGTGATAAACTCCTTGATCACATTGTGCACATTATGATGATGTCCTACCGAGTGGGCCCAGAGATACCTCTCCGTCACACGGAGTGACAAATCCCAGTCTCGATTCGTGCCAACCCAACAGACACTTTCGGAGATACCTGTAGTGTACCTTTATAGCCACCCAGTTACATTGTGACGTTTGGTACACCCAAATCACTCCTACGGTATCCGGGAGTTGCACAATCTCATGGTCTAAGGAAACGATACTTGACATTAGAAAAGCTTTAGCATACGAACTACATGATCTTGTGCTAGGCTTAGGATTGGGTCTTGTCCATCACATCATTCTCCTAATGATGTGATCCCGTTATGAACGACATCCAATGTCCATGGTCAGGAAACCGTAACCATCTATTGATCAACGAGCTAGTTAACTAGAGGCTTACTAGGGACATGGTGTTGTCTATGTATCCACACATGTATCTGAGTTTCCTTTCAATACAATTCTAGCATGGATAATAAATGATTTATCATGAACAAGGAAATATAATAATAACCTATTTATTATTGCCTCTAGGGCATATTTCCAACAGTCTCCCACTTGCACTAGAGTCAATAATCTAGTTCACATCGCCATGTGATTAACATTCACAGGTCACATCGCCGTGTGACCAACATCCAAAGAGTTTACTAGAGTTCATAATCTAGTTCACATCACTATGTGATTAACACTCAATGAGTTCTGGGTTTGATCATGTTGCTTGTGAGAGAGGTTTTAATCAACGGGTCTGCAACATTCAGATCCGTATGTACTTCGCAAATATCTATGTCATTTCCTAGATGCAGTTACCACGCTCTATTTGGTGCTATTCCAAATAACTGTTCTACTATACAAATCCAGTTTACTACTTGGAATAATCTGGATTAGTGTCAAAGCTTGCATCGGCGTAACCCTTTACGACGAACTCTTTTACCACCTCCATAATCGAGAAAATTCCTTAGTCCACTAGTTACTAAGGATAACTTTGACCGTTGTCCTGTGATCCATTTTTAGATCACACTTGTACCCCTTGACTGACTCATGGTTTGGCACACTTCAGGTGCGGTACATAACATAGCATACTTTAGAGCCTACGACTAAAGCATAGGGGACGACCTTCGTCCTTTCTATTCTGCCGTGGTCAAGTCTTGAGTCTTGCTCAATACTCACACCTTGTAACATAGTCGAGAACTCCTTCTTTGCTGATCTATTTTGAACTCCTTCAAAATCTTGTCGTGGTATGTGTTTGTTTGAAAGTACTATTAAGCGATTTTGATCTATCCTTATAGATCTTGATGCTCAATGTTTAAGTAGCTTAATCCAGGTTTTCCATTGAAAACACTTTTCAAATAACCCTATATGCTTTCCAGAAATTCTACATCATTTCTGATCAACAATATGTCAACAACATATACTCATCAGAAATTCTATAGTGCTCCCACTCACTTCTTTGGAAATACAAGTTTCTCATAAACTTTGTATAAACCCAAATCTTTGATCATCTCATCAAAGCATACATTCCAACTCCGAGATGCTTACTCCAGTCCTTAGAAGGATTGCTGGAGCTTTGCATACTTGTTAGCATCTTTCAGGATTGACAAAAATCTTCTGGTTGTATCACATACAACCTTTCCTCAAGAAAATCGTCGAGGAAACAATGTTTTGACATCCTATCTGCACAATTTCATAAATAATGCAGTAATCGCGAACATAATTCCAACAGACTCTTAGCATCGCTACGAGTGAGAAAGTCTCATCGCAGTCAACTCCTTGAACTTGTCGGAAAACATCTTAATGACAAGTCGAGCTTTCTTAATGGTGACATTTACCATCATTGTCCGTCTTCCTTTTAAAATCCATCTGTACTCAACAGCCTTACGACCATCGAGCCGTTCTGCCAAAGTCTACACTTTGTTTTCATTCATGGATCCTCTCTCGGATTTTTATGGCCTCGAGCCATTCATCGGAATCCGGGCCCACCATCGCTTCTCCATAGCTCGTAGGTTCATCGTTGTCTAGCAACATGACTTCCAAGACAGGATTACTGTACCATTCTGAAGCAGTACGCATCCTTGTCACCCTACGAGGTTCGATAGTAACTTGATCTGAAGCTCCATGATCATCATCATTAGCTTTCTCTTCAACTGAGGCAGGGGCCACAGAAACATTTTTCCTGTGCTTGCGCTACTCTCTGCCTGAAGTGAAGTTTCAACAACCTTATCAAGTTCTATCTTCCTCCCACTCAATTCTTTTGAGAGAAACTTTTCCTTGAGAAAGGACCCGATTCTAGAAACAATCCCTATTGCTTTCAGATCTGAATTAGGAGGTATACCCAACTGTTTTGGGTGTCCTATGAAGATGCATTTTATCCGCTTTGGGTTCGAGCTTATCAACCTGAAACTTTTTCACATAAGCGTTGCAGCCCCAAACTTTTGAGAAACGACAACTCAGGTTTCTCCAAACCATAGTTCAAACGGTTTCGTTTCAACGGCATTACGTGGTGCCCTATTAAGGTGAGTGCGGTTGTCTCTAATGCCTAACCCATGAACGATAGTGGTAATTTGATAAGAGACATCATGGTATGCATCATATCCAATAGGGTGCAGTTATGATGTTCGGACACACCATCACACTATGGTGTTCCAGGCGGTACTAGTCGTGAAACAATTTCCACAATGTCTCAATTGTGTACCAAACTCGCAACTCAGATATTCATCTCTATGATCATATCATAGATATTTTATCCTCTTGTCACGACGATCTTCAACTTCATTCTGAAATTACTTGAACCATTCAATAATTCAGACTTGTGTTTCATCAAGTAAATATGCTCAGTATCTACTCAAATCATCTGTGAAGTAAGAGCATAACGATATCCACTACGTGTTGGGTTACGTTGCAGAAAATTAAAATTTTTCCTACGGTTTCACCAAGATCCATCTATGAGTTCATCTAGCAACGAGTATTCAGATTAGATAGCATCTACATACCACTTTGTAGATGGCAACGGAAGCGTTCGAGTGAACGTGGATGAGGTAGTCGTACTCGCCGTGATCCAATTCACCGATGTTCTAGTGCCGAACGGACGGCACCTCCGTGTTCAACACACGTACGGAAAGCGTGACGTCTCCTCCTTCTTGATCCAGCAAGGGGGAAGGAGAGGTTGATGAAGATCCAGCACGATGGCGTGGTGGTGGATGCAGCAGAACTCCGGCAGGGCTTCGCTAAGCAACTACGGGAGGAGGAGGAGGAGGTGCAGGGAGGAGGGAGGCGCCAGGGCATTGGGTGCGGCTGCCCCCCTCCCCTGCCCCCCTTTATATAGGCCTCTTGGGGGGGGCGCCGGCCCTGGGAGATCTAATCTCCCAAGGGGGCGGCGGCCAGGGAGGTTTCCCTCCCCCCCAAGCCATCTAGGAGGTGCCTTCCACCACTAGGACTCCTCCTAGATGGAACCCTAGGCGCATGGGCCCTTTGGGGCAAGTTCCCCTTGGCCCAAGCAAGCCAAGGCGCACCCCCTAAGGCCCATGTGGCCCACCAGGGCAGGTGGCCCCACCTGGTGGACCCCCGGGACCCCTCCGGTGGTCCCGGTACAATACCGATAACCCCGAAACTTGTCCCGATGGCCGAAACAGCACTTCCTATATATAATTCTTTACCTCCGGACCATTCCGGAACTCCTCGTGACGTCCGGGATCTCATCCGGGACTCCGAACAACATTCGGGTTACTGCATATACATATCTTCACAACCCTAGCGTCACCGATCCTTAAGTGTGTAGACCCTACGGGTTCGGGAGACATGCAGACATGACCGAGACGGCTCTCGAGCAATAACCAACAGCGGGATCTGGATACCCATGTTGGCTCCCACATGCTCCACGATGATCTCATCGGATGAACCACGATGTCAAGGATTCAATTAATCCCGTATACCATTCCCTTTGTCAATCGGTATTTTACTTGCCCGAGATTCGATCGTCGGTATCCCAATACCTCGTTCAATCTCGTTACCGGCAAGTCACTTTTCTCGTACCGTAATGCATGATCCCGTGATCAAACACTTTGATCACACTGAGCTCATTATGATGATGCATTACCGAGAGGGCCCGGTGATACCTCTCCGTCAAGCGGAGTGACAAATCCCAGTATCAATCCATGTCAACCCAACAGACACTTTCAGAGATACCCGTAGTATACCTTTATAGTCACCCAACTACGTTGTGACGTTTGGCACACCCAAAGCACTCCTACAGTATCCGGGAGTTACACGATCTCATGGTCTAAGGAAAGGATACTTGACATTGGAAAACCCTAGCAAACGAACTATGCGATCTTATGCTATGTTTAGGATTGGGTCTTCTCCATCACATCATTCTCCTAATGATGTGATCCCGTTATCGATGACATCCAATGTCCATAGTCAGGAAACCATGACTATCTGTCGATCAATGAGCTAGTCAACTAGAGGCTCACTAGGGACATATTGTTGTCTGTTATTCACACATGTATTACGATTTCCGGATAACACAATTATAGCACGAATAAAGACAATTATCATGAATAAGGAAATATAATAATAATGCTTTTATTATTGCCTCTAGGGCATATTTCCAACAGTCTCCCACTTGCACTAGAGTCAATAATCTAGTTACATTGTGATGAATCGAACACCCATAGAGTTCTGGTGCTGATCATGTTTTGCCTTAGGGAGAGGTTTAGTCAACGGATCTGCGACATTCAGATCCGTGTGCACTTTACAAATCTCTATGTCTCCATCTTGAACATTTTCACGAATGGAGTTGAAGCGACGCTTGATGTGCCTGGTCTTCTTGTGAAACCTGGGCTCCTTTGCAAGTGCAATAGCTCCAGTGTTGTCACAGAAGAGCTTGATTGGCCCCGACGCATTGGGTATAACTCCGAGGTCGGTGATGAACTCCTTCACCCAAATTGCTTCATGTGCTGCCTCCGAGGCTGCCACGTACTCTGCTTCACATGTAGATCCCGCCACGACGCTTTGCTTGCAACTGCACCAGCTTGCTGCCCCACCATTCAAAATATACACGTATCCGGTTTGTGACTTAGAGTCATCCAGATCTGTGTCAAAGCTAGCGTCGACGTAACCTTTTACGACGAGCTCTTCGTCACCTCCATAAACGAGAAACATTTCCTTGGTCCTTTTCAGGTACTTCAGGATATTCTTGACCGCTGTCCAGTGTTCCTTGCCGGGATTACTTTGGTACCTTCCGACCAAACTTACGGCAAGGTTTACATCAGGTCTGGTACACAGCATGGCGTACATAATAGAACCTATGGCTGAGGCATAGGGGATGACGCTCATCTCTTCTATATCTTCTGCCGTGGTCGGACATTGAGCTGAGCTCAATTTCACACCTTGTAACACAGGTAAGAACCCTTTCTTAGATTGATCCATATTGAACTTCTTCAATATTTTATCAAGGTATGTGCTTTGTGAAAGACCTATGAGGCGTCTCGATCTATCTCTATAGATCTTGATGCCTAATATATAAGCAGCTTCTCCAAGGTCCTTCATTGAAAAACTTTTATTCAAGTAGGCCTTAATGCTGTCCAAGAGTTCTATATCATTTCCCATCAAAAGTATGTCGTCTACATATAATATGAGAAATGCTACAGAGCTCCCACTCACTTTCTTGTAAACACAGGCTTCTCCATAAGTCTGTGTAAACCCAAACGCCTTGATCATCTCATCAAAGCGAATGTTCCAACTCCGAGATGCTTGCACCAGCCCATAAATCGAGCGTTGGAGCTTGCACACCTTGTCAGCGTTCTTAGGATCGACAAAACCTTCCGGCTGCATCATATACAATTCTTCCTTAAGGAAACCATTAAGGAATGCCGTTTTGACGTCCATTTGCCATATCTCATAATCATAGTATGCGGCAATTGCTAACATGATTCGAACGGACTTCAGCTTCGCTACCGGTGAGAAAGTCTCATCGTAGTCAACCCCTTGAACTTGTCGATAACCCTTAGCGACAAGCCGAGCTTTATAGATGGTCACATTACCATCCGCGTCTGTCTTCTTCTTAAAGATCCATTTATTTTCTATGGCTCGCCGTTCAACGGGCAAGTCAGTCAAAGTCCATACTTCGTTTTCATACATGGATCCTATCTCGGATTTCATGGCTTCCAGCCATTTGTCGGAATCCGGGCCCGCCATTGCTTCCTCATAGTTCGAAGGTTCACCGTTGTCTAACAACATGATTTCCAAGACAGGGTTGCCGTACCACTCTGGTGCGGAACGTGTCCTTGTGGACCTTCGAATTTCAGTAGGAGCTTGATTAGAAGTATCTTGATCATAATCATTAATTTCCTCTCTAGTCGGTGCAGGCACCTCAGAAATGTTTTCTTGAGTTTCGCCATTTTACGGTTCAAGAGGTAACACTTCATCAAGTTCTACTTTCCTCCCACTTACTTCTTTCAAGAGAAACTCTTTCTCTAGAAAGGATCCATTCTTGGCAACAAAGATCTTGCCTTCGGATCTGAGGTAGAAGGTATACCCAACAGTTTCTTTAGGGTATCCTATGAAGACGCATTTTTCCGACTTGGGTTCGAGCTTTTCAGGTCGAAGTTTCTTGACATAAGCATCGCATCCCCAAACTTTTAGAAACGACAGCTTAGGTTTCTTCCCAAACCATAATTCATACGGTGTCGTCTCAACGGATTTCGACGGAGCCCTATTTAAAGTGAATGCGGCAGTCTCTAAAGCATAGCCCCAAAAAGATAGCGGTAAGTCGGTAAGAGACATCATAGATCGCACCATATCTAATAGAGTGCGATTACGACGTTCGGACACACCATTACGCTGAGGTGCTCCAAGCGGCGTGAGTTGTGAAACTATTCCACATTTTCTTAAGTGTGTGCCAAATTCGTGACTCAAGTATTCTCCTCCACGATCTGATCGTAGAAACTTGATCTTTCTCTCACGTTGATTTTCAACCTCACTCTGAAATTCCTTGAACTTTTCAAAGGTCTCAGACTTGTGTTTCATTAGGTAGACATACCCATATCTACTCAAGTCATCAGTGAGGGTGAAAACATAACGATAGCCACCGTGAGCCTCAACACTCATTGGACCGCACACATCGGTATGTATGATTTCCAATAAGTTGGTTGCTCGCTCCATTGTTCCTGAGAACGGAGTCTTGGTCATTTTACCCATAAGGCATGGTTCGCACGTGTCAAATGATTCATAATCAAGAGACTCTAAAAGTCCATCTGCATGGAGCTTCTTCGTGCGTTTGACACCTATGTGACCAAGGCGGCAGTGCCACAAATATGTGGAACTATTGTTATCAACTTTAACTCGTTTGGTATTCACACTATGAATATGTGTATCATCACGTACGAGATTCATTAAGAATAAACCATTAACCATCGGAGCATGACCATAAAACATATCTCTCATATAAATAGAACAACCATTATTCTCGGATTTAAATGAGTAGCCATCTCGAATTAAACGAGACCCAGATACAATGTTCATGCTCAAACTTGGCACTAAATAACAATTATTGAGGTTTAAAACTAATCCCGTAGGTAAATGTAGAGGCAGCATGCCGACGGCGATCACATCGACCTTGGAACCATTCCCGACGCGCATCGTCACCTCGTCCGTCGCCAGTCTCCGTTTATTCTGCAGCTCCTGCTTTGAGTTACAAATGTGAGCAACTGCACCGGTATCAAATACCCAAGAGCTACTACGAGTACTGGTAAGGTACACATCAAATACATGTATATCACATATACCTTTGGTTTTGCCGGCCTTCTTGTCCGCTAAGTATTTGGGGCAGTTCCGCTTCCAGTGACCACTTCCCTTGCAATGAAAACACTCAGTCTCGGGCTTGGGTCCATTCTTTGGCTTCTTCCCGGCAACTTGCTTACCGGGCGCGGCAACTTCCTTGCCGTCCTTCTTGAAGTTCTTTTTACCCTTGCCCTTCTTGAACTTAGTGGTTTTATTCACCATCAACACTTGATGTTCCTTCTTGATTTCAACCTCTACTGATTTCAGCATAGCATATACCTCAGGAATGGTCTTTACCATCCCCTGCATATTGTAGTTCATCACAAAGCTCTTGTAGCTAGGTGGAAGCGACTGGAGGATTCTGTCAATGACCGCTTCATCCGGGAGATTAACTTCCAGTTGAGTCAAGCGGTTGTGCAACCCAGACATCTTGAGTATGTGCTCACTGACAGAGCCATTTTCCTCCATCTTACAGCTAAAGAATTTATCGGAGACTTCATATCTCTCGACCCGGGCATGAGCTTGGAAAACCATTTTCAGCTCTTCGAACATCTCATATGCTCCATGTCTCTCAAAACGCTTTTGGAGCCCCGGCTCTAAGCTGTAAAGCATGCCGCACTGAACGAGGGAGTAATCATCGCAGCGTGACTGCCAAGCATTCATAACGTCTTGTTCTGCAGGGAGAATAGGTGCGTCACCCAGCGGTGCTCGTAGGACATAATCTTTCTTGGCAGCTATGAGGATGATCCTCAGGTTCTGGACCCAGTCCGTATAGTTGCTACCATCGTCTTTCAGCTTGGTTTTCTCTAGGAACGCGTTGAAGTTGAGGACTACGTTGGCCATTTGATCTACAAGACATATTGTAAATATTTAGACTAAGTTCATGATAATAAAGTTCATTTAATCAAATTATTTAATGAACTCCCACTTAGATAGACATCCCTCTTCTCGTCATCTAAGTATTACATGATCCGAGTCAACTAGGCCGTGTCCGATCATCACGTGAGACGGACTAGTCAACATCGTTGAACATCTTCATGTTGATCGTATCTTCTATACGACTCATGCTCGACCTTTCGGTCTTCTGTGTTCCGAGGCCATGTCTGTACATGCTAGGCTCGTCAAGTCAACCTAAGTGTTTTGCGTGTGTAAATCTGTCTTACACCCGTTGTATGTGAACGTTAGAATTTATCACACCCGATCATCACGTGGTGCTTCGAAACAACGAACTGTCGCAACGGTGCACAGTTAGGGGGAACACTTTCTTGAAATTATTATGAGGGATCATCTTATTTACTACCGTCGTTCTAAGTAAACAAGATGCAAAACATGATAAACATCACATGCAATCAAATAATAAACGTGACAAGATATTGCCAATATCACATAGCTCCTTCGATCTCCATCTTGGGGTCCATGATCATCTTGTCACCGGCTTGACACCATGATCTTCATCATCATGATCTTCATCATCGTGTCTCCATGAAGTTGCTCGCCAACTATTACTTCTACTACTATGGCTAACACGTTTAGCAATAAAGTAAAGTAATTTACATGGCGTTTCTCAATGACACGCAGGTCATACAAAAAATAAAGACAACTCCTATGGCTCCTGCCGGTTGTCATACTCATCGACATGCAAGTCGTGATTCCTATTACAATAGCATGAACATATCATATATCACATATAGATCATTCATCATTCATCACAACTTTGGCCATATCATATCACAAAGCACTTGCTGCAAAAACAAGTTAGACGTCCTCTAATTGTTGTTGCAAGTTTTACGTGGCTGAATTAGGGTTCTAGCAAGAACGTTTTCTTACCTACGTTAAAACCACAACGTGATTTGTCAACTTCTATTTACCCTTCATAAGGACCCTTTTCATCGAATCCGCTCCAACTAAAGTAGGAGAGACAGACACCCGCCAGCCACCTTATGCAACTAGTGCATGTTAGTCGGTGGAACCGGTCTCACGTAAGCGTACGTGTAAGGTTGGTCCGGGCCGCTTTATCCCACAATACTGCTGAAGCAAGATAAGACTAGTAGCGGAAAGAAAAGTTGACAACATCTACGCCCACAGCAAATTGTGTTCTACTCGCGCAAGAAGAACTACGCATAGACCTAGCTCATGATGCCACTGTTGGGGAACGTTGCAGAAAATTAAAATTTTTCCTACGGTTTCACCAAGATCCATCTATGAGTTCATCTAGCAACGAGTATTCAGATTAGATAGCATCTACATACCACTTTGTAGATCGCAACGGAAGCGTTCGAGTGAACGTGGATGAGGTAGTCGTACTCGCCGCGATCCAATTCACCGATGATCTAGTGCCGAACGGACGGCACCTCCGCGTTCAACACACGTACGGAAAGCGTGACGTCTCCTCCTTCTTGATCCAGCAAGGTAAAGGAGAGGTTGGGGAAGAAGGCTCCAGCAGCAGCACGACGGCGCGGTGATGGTGGAACTACAGTACTCCGGCAGGGCTTCGCCGTGCACTTACGGAGGAGGAGGAGGTGTTGGAGAGGGAGAGGGAGGCGCCAGGGCATTGGGTGCGCAGCCCCCCCTCCCCTCCCCCCTTTATATAGGCCTCTGGGGGGCGCCGGCCCTGGGAGATCTGATCTCCCAAGGGGGGCGGCGGCCAGGGAGGTTTCCCTCCCCCCAAGCCATCTAGGAGGTGCCTTCCACCACTAGGACTCCTCCCTTTTGGAACCCTAGGCGCATGGGCCCCTTTGGGGCTGATTCCCCTTGGCCCATGCAGGCCAAGGCGCACCCCCTAAGGCCCATGTGGCCCACCAGGGCAGGTGGCCCCACCTGGTGGACCCTCGGGACCCCTCCGGTGGTCCCGGTACAATACCGATAACACCGAAACTTGTCCCGATGGCTGAAATAGCACTTCCTATATATAATTCTTTACCTCCGGACCATTCCGGAACTCCTCGTGACGTTCGGGATCTCATCCGGACTCCTAACAACATTCGGGTTACTGCACATACATATCTTCACAACCCTAGCGTCATTGAACCTTAAGTGTGTAGACCCTACGGGTTCGGGAGACATGCAGTCATGACCGAGACGGCTCTCGGGCAATAACCAACAGCGGGATCTGGATACCCATGTTGGATCCCACATGCTCCACGATGATCTCATTGGATGAACCACGATGTCGAGGATTCAATTAATCCCGTATACGATTCCCTTTGTCAATCGGTATTTTACTTGCCCGAGATTCGATCGTCGGTATCCCAATACCTCGTTCAATCTCGTTACCGGCAAGTCACTTTTCTCGTACCGTAATGCATGATCCCATGATCAAACACTTTGATCACATTGAGCTCATTGTGATGATGCATTACCGAGAGGGCCCGGTGATACCTCTCCGTCAAGCGGAGTGACAAATCCCAGTCTCGATCCATGTCAACCCAACAGACACTTTCAGAGATACCCGTAGTATACCTTTATAGTCACCCAGTTACCTTGTGACGTTTGGCACACCCAAAGCACTCCTACGGTATCCGGGAGTTACACAATCTCATGGTCTAAGGAAAGGATACTTGACATTGGAAAACTCTAGCAAATGAACTAAGCGATCTTATGCTATGTTTAGGATTGGGTCTTGTCCATCACATCATTCTCCTAATGATGTGATCCCGTTATCGATGACATCCAATGTCCATAGTCAGGAAACCATGACTATCTGTCGAACAACGAGCTAGTCAACTAGAGGCTCACTAGGGACATGTTTGTTGTCTGTTATTCACACATGTATTACGATTTCCGGATAACACAATTATAGCACGAATAAAGACAATTATCATGAATAAGGAAATATAATAATAATGCTTTTATTATTGCCTCTAGGGCATATTTCCAACAGTCTCCCACTTGCACTAGAGTCAATAATCTAGTTACATTGTGATGAATCGAACACCCATAGAGTTCTGGTGCTGATCATGTTTTGCCTTAGGGAGAGGTTTAGTCAACGGATCTGCGACATTCAGATCCATGTGCACTTTACAAATTTCTATGTCTCCATCTTGAACATTTTCACGAATGGAGTTGAAGCGACGCTTGATGTGCCTGGTCTTCTTGTGAAACCTGGGCTCCTTGGCAAGTGCAATAGCTCCAGTGTTGTCAGAGAAGAGTTTGATTGGCCCCGACGCATTGGGTATGACTCCGAGGTCGGTGATGAACTCCTTCACCCAAATTGCTTCATGTGTTGCCTCCGAGGCTGCCATGTACTCTGCTTCACATGTAGATCCCGCCACGACGCTTTGCTTGCAACTGCACCAGCTTACTGCCCCACCATTCAAAATATACACGTATCCGGTTTGTGACTTAGAGTCATCCAGATCTGTGTCGAAGCTAGCGTCGACGTAACCTTTTACAACGAGCTCTTCGTCACCTCCATAAACGAGAAACATTTCCTTAGTCCTTTTCAGGTACTTCAGGATATTCTTGACCGCTGTCCAGTGTTCCTTGTCGGGATTACTTTGGTACCTTCCTACCAAACTTACGGCAAGGTTTACATCAGGTCTGGTACACAGCATGGCATACATAATAGAACCTATGGCTGAGGCATAGGGGATGACGCTCATCTCTTCTATATCTTCTGCCGTGGTCGGAAATTGAGCTGAGCTCAATTTCACACCTTGTAACACAGGTAAGAACTCTTTCTTAGATTGATCCATATTGAACTTCTTCAATATTTTATCAAGGTATGTGCTTTGTGAAAGACCTATGAGGCGTCTCGATCTATCTCTATAGATCTTGATGCCTAATATATAAGCAGCTTCTCCAAGGTCCTTCATTGGAAAACTCTTATTCAAGTAGGCCTTAATGCTGTCCAAGAGTTCTATATCATTTCCCATCAAAAGTATGTCGTCTACATATAATATGAGAAATGCTACAGCGCTCCCACTCACTTTCTTGTAAACACAGGCTTCTCTAAAAGTCTGTGTAAACCCAAACGCCTTGATCATCTCATCAAAGCGAATGTTCCAACTCCGAGATGCTTGCACCAGCCCATAAATCGAGCGTTGGAGCTTGCACACCTTGTCAGCATTCTTAGGATCGACAAAACCTTCCGGCTGCATCATATACAATTCTTCCTTAAGGAAACCATTAAGGAATGCCGTTTTGACGTCCATTTGCCATATTTCATAATCGTAGAATGCGGCAATTGCTAACATGATTCGGACGGACTTCAGCTTCGCTACCGGTGAGAAAGTCTCATCGTAGTCAACCCCTTGAACTTGTCGATAACCCTTAGCGACAAGCCGAGCTTTATAGATGGTCACATTACCATCCGCGTCTGTCTTTTTCTCAAAGATCCATTTATTTTCTATGGCTCGCCGCTCAACGGGCAAGTCAGTCAAAGTCCATACTTCGTTTTCATACATGGATCCTATCTCGGATTTCATGGCTTCTAGCCATTTGTCGGAATCCGGGCTCGCCATTACTTCCTCATAGTTCGAAGGTTCACCGTTGTCTAACAACATGATTTCCAAGACAGGGTTGCCGTACCACTCTGGTGCGGAACGTGTCCTTGTGGACCTTTGAATTTCAGTAGGAGCTTGATTAGAAGTATCTTGATCATCATCATTAATTTCCTCTCTAGTCGGTGTAGGCACCTCAGAAACGTTTTCTTGAGTTTCGCCGTTTTCCGGTTCAAGAGGTAACACTTCATCAAGTTCTACTTTCCTCCCACTTACTTCTTTCAAGAGAAACTCTTTCTCTAGAAAGGATCCATTCTTGGCAACAAAGATCTTGCCTTCGGATCTGAGGTAGAAGGTATACCCAACAGTTTCTTTCGGGTATCCTATGAAGACGCATTTTTCCGACTTGGGTTCGAGCTTCTCAGGTTGAAGTTTCTTGACATAAGCATCGCATCCCCAAACTTTTAGAAACGACAGCTTAGGTTTCTTCCCAAACCATAATTCATACGGTGTCATCTCAATGGATTTCGACGGAGCCCTATTTAAAGTGAATGCGGCAGTCTCTAAAGCATAGCCCCAAAAAGATAGCGGTAAGTCGGTAAGAGACATCATAGATCGCACCATATCTAATAGAGTGCGATTACGACGTTCGGACACACCATTACGCTAAGGTGTTCCAGGCGGCGTGAGTTGTGAAACTATTCCACATTTTCTTAAGTGTGTGCCAAACTCGTGACTCAAGTATTCTCCTCCACGATCTGATCGTAGAAACTTGATCTTTCTTTCACGTTGATTTTCAACCTCACTCTGAAATTCCTTGAACTTTTCAAAGGTCTCAGACTTGTGTTTCATTAAGTAGACATACCCATATCTACTCAAGTCATCAGTGAGGGTGAGAACATAACGATAGCCACCGCGAGCCTCAACACTCATTGGACCGCACACATCGGTATGTATGATTTCCAATAAGTTGGTTGCTCGCTCCATTGTTCCTGAGAACGGAGTCTTGGTCATTTTACCCATGAGGCATGGTTCGCACGTGTCAAATGATTCATAATCAAGAGACTCTAAAAGTCCATCTGCATGGAGCTTCTTCATGCGTTTGACACCTATGTGACCAAGGCGGCAGTGCCACAAATATGTGGGACTATCATTATCAACTTTAACTCGTTTGGTATTCACACTATGAATATGTGTATCATCACGTACGAGATTCATTAAGAATAAACCATTAACCATCGGAGCATGACCATAAAACATATCTCTCATATAAATAGAACAACCATTATTCTCGGATTTAAATGAGTAGCCATCTCGAATTAAACGAGATCCAGACACGATGTTCATGCTCAAACTTGGCACTAAATAACAATTATTGAGGTTTAAAACTAATCCCGCAGGTAAATGTAGAGGCAGCGTGCCGACGGCGATCACATCGACCTTGGAACCATTCCCGACGCGCATCGTCACCTTGTCCTTTGCCAGTCTCCGTTTATTCCGCAGCTCCTGCTTTGAGTTACAAATGTGAGCAACTGCACCGGTATCAAATACCCAAGAGCTACTACGAGTACTGGTAAGGTACACATCAATTACATGTATATCACATATACCTTTAGTTTTGCCGGCCTTCTTGTCCGCTAAGTATTTGGGGGCAGTTCCGCTTCCAGTGACCACTTCCCTTGCAATAAAAACACTCAGTCTCGGGCTTGGGTCCATTCTTTGGCTTCTTCCCGGCAACTTGCTTACCGGGCGCGGCAACTTCCTTGCCGTCCTTCTTGAAGTTCTTTTTACCCTTGCCCTTCTTGAACTTAGTGGTTTTATTCACCATCAACACTTGATGCTCCTTCTTGATTTCTACCTCTGCTGATTTCAGCATAGCATATACCTCAGGAATGGTCTTTACCATCCCCTGCATATTGTAGTTCATCACAAAGCTCTTGTAGCTAGGTGGAAGCGACTGGAGGATTCTGTCAATGACCGCTTCATCCAGGAGATTAACTTCCAGTTGAGTCAAGCGGTTGTGCAACCCAGACATTTTGAGTATGTGTTCACTGACAAAGCCATTTTCCTCCATCTTACAGCTAAAGAATTTGTCGGAGACTTCATATCTCTCGACCCGGGCATGAGCTTGGAAAACCATTTTCAGCTCTTCGAACATCTCATATGCTCCATGTCTCTCAAAACGCTTTTGGAGCCCCGGCTCTAAGCTGTAAAGCATGCCGCACTGAACGAGGGAGTAATCATCGCAGCGTGACTGCCAAGCGTTCATAACGTCTTGTTCTGCAGGGAGAATAGGTGCGTCACCCAGCGGTGCTCGTAGGACATAATCTTTCTTGGCATCTATGAGGATGATCCTCAGGTTCCGGACCCAGTCCGTATAGTTGCTACCATCGTCTTTCAGCTTGGTTTTCTCTAGGAACGGTTGAAGTTGAGGACTACGTTGGCCATTTGATCTACAAGACATATTGTAAATTTTTTAGACTAAGTTCATGATAATAAAGTTCATTTAATCAAATTATTTAATGAACTCTCACTTAGATAGACATCCCTCTTCTAGTCATCTAAGTATTACATGATCCGAGTCAACTAGGCCGTGTCCGATCATCACGTGAGACGAACTAGTCAACATCGGTGAACATCTTCATGTTGATCGTATCTTCTATACGACTCATGCTCGACCTTTCGGTCTTCTGTGTTCCGAGGCCATGTCTGTACATGCTAGGCTCGTCAAGTCAACCTAAGTGTTTCGCGTGTGTAAATCTGTCTTACACCCGTTGTATGTGAACGTTAGAATCTATCACACCCGATCATCACGTGGTGCTTCGAAACAACGAACTGTCGCAACGGTGCACAGTTAGGGGGAACACTTTCTTGAAATTATTATGAGGGATCATCTTATTTACTACCGTCGTTCTAAGTAAACAAGATGCAAAACATGATAAACATCACATGCAATCAAATAATAAACGTGACATGATATGGCCAATATCACATAGCTCCTTCGATCTCCATCTTGGGGCTCCATGATCATCTTGTCACCGGCTTGACACCATGATCTTCGTCATCATGATCTTCATCATCGTGTCTCCAAGAAGTTGCTCGCCAACTATTACTTCTACTACTATGGCTAACGCGTTTAGCAATAAAGTAAAGTAATTTACATGGTGATTCTCAATGACACGCGGGTCATACAAAAAATAAAGACAACTCCTATGGCTCCTGCCGGTTGTCATACTCATCGACATGCAAGTCGTGATTCCTATTACAATAGCATGAACATCTCATACATCACATATAGATCATTCATCATTCATCACAACTTTGGCCATATCATATCACAAAGCACTTGCTGCAAAAACAAGTTAGACGTCCTCTAATTGTTGTTGCAAGTTTTACGTGGCTGAATTAGGGTTCTAGCAAGAACGTTTTCTTACCTACGTAAAAGCCACAACGTGATTTGTCAACTTCTATTTACCCTTCATAAGGACCCTTTTCATCGAATCCGCTCCAACTAAAGTGGGAGAGACAGACACCCGCCAGCCACCTTATGCAACTAGTGCATGTTAGTCGATGGAACCGGTCTCACGTAAGCGTACGTGTAAGGTTGGTCCGGGCCGCTTCATCCCACAATACCGCTAAAGCAAGATAAGACTAGTAGCGGCAAGAAGAGTTGACAACATCTACGCCCACAACAAATTGTGTTCTACTCGTGCAATAGAGAACTACGCATAGACCTAGCTCATGATGCCACTGTTGGGGAACGTTGCAGAAAATTAAAATTTTTCCTACGGTTTCACCAAGATCCATCTATGAGTTCATCTAGCAACGAGTCATGGGAGAGAGAGATTGCATCTACATACCACTTTGTAGATCGTGAGCGGAAGCGTTCAACGAACGGGGATGAAGTAGTCGTACACACCGTGATCCAAATCACCGGAGATCGTAGCACCGAAAGCACGGCACCTCCGCGTTCAACACACGTACGGTCAGCGTAACGTCTCCTTCTTATTGATCCAGCAAGGCAAAGGAGAGGTTGGGGAAGAAGACTCCAGCAGCAGCACGACGGCGTGGTGATGGTGGAGCCGCAGTACTCCGACAGGGCTTCGCCGAGCTGGATGTGTTGGAGAGGAAGAGGGAGGCGCCAGGGCATAGGGTGCGCAGCCCCCCCTCCCCTCCCCCCTTTATATAGGCCTCTGGGGGGGCGCCGGCCCTGGGAGATCTGATCTCCCAAGGGGGGCGGCGGCCAGGGAGGTTTCCCTCCCCCCAAGCCATCTAGGAGGTGCCTTCCACCACTAGGACTCCTCCCTTTTGGAACCCTAGGCGCATGGGCCCCTTTGGGGCTGATTCCCCTTGGCCCATGCAGGCCAAGGCGCACCCCCTAAGGCCCATGTGGCCCACCGGGGCAGGTGGCCCCACCTGGTGGACCCCCGGGACCCCTCCGGTGGTCCCGGTACAATACCGATAACACCGAAACTTGTCCCGATGGCCGAAATAGCACTTCCTATATATAATTCTTTACCTCCGGACCATTCCGGAACTCCTCGTGACATCCGGGATCTCATCCGGGACTCCGAACAACATTCGGGTTACTGCACATACATATCTTCACAACCCTAGCGTCACTGAACCTTAAGTGTGTAGACCCTACGGGTTCGGGAGACATGCAGTCATGACCGAGACGGCTCTCGGGCAATAACCAACAGCGGGATCTGGATACCCATGTTGGATCCCACATGCTCCACGATGATCTCATCAGATGAACCACGATGTCGAGGATTCAATTAATCCCGTATACGATTCCCTTTGTCAATCGGTATTTTACTTGCCCGAGATTCGATCGTCGGTATCCCAATACCTCGTTCAATCTCGTTACCGGCAAGTCACTTTTCTCGTACCGTAATGCATGATCCCGTGATCAAACACTTTGATCACATTGAGCTCATTGTGATGATGCATTACCGAGAGGGCCCGGTGATACCTCTCCGTCAAGCGCAGTGACAAATCCCAGTCTCGATCCATGTCAACCCAACAGACACTTTCAGAGATACCCGTAGTATACCTTTATAGTCACCCAGTTACGTTGTGACGTTTGGCACACCCAAAGCACTCCTACGGTATCCGGGAGTTACACGATCTCATGGTCTAAGGAAAGGATACTTGACATTGGAAAACTCTAGCAAACGAACTAAGCGATCTTATGCTATGTTTAGGATTGGGTCTTGTCCATCACATCATTCCCCTAATGATGTGATCCCGTTATCGATGACATCCAATGTCCATAGTCAGGAAACCATGACTATCTGTCGATCAACGAGCTAGTCAACTAGAGGCTCACTAGGGACATGTTTGTTGTCTGTTATTCACACATGTATTACGATTTCCGGATAACACAATTATAGCACGAATAAAGACAATTATCATGAATAAGGAAATATAATAATAATGCTTTTATTATTGCCTCTAGGGCATATTTCCAACAATCATCACGTGGTGCTTCGAAACGACGAACTTTCGCAACGGTGCACAGTTAGGGGGAACACTTTCTTGAAATTTTAATGAGGGATCATCTTATTTACTACCGTCGTTCTAAGCAAATAAGATGCAAAAACATGATAAACATCACATGCAATCAAATAGTGACATGATATGGCCATCATCACTTTGCTCCTTTCGATCTCCATCTTCGGGGCTCCATGATCATCATCGTCACCGGCATGACACCATGATCTTCATCATCATGATCTCCGTGAAGTTGTCTCCATGAAGTTGTCACGTCAACTATTACGTCTACTACTATGGCTAACGCTTTAGCAATAAAGTAAAGTAATTACATGACGTTTATGTTGACACGCAGGTCATAAATAAATTAAAGATAACTCCTATGGCTCCTGCCGGTTGTCATACTCATCGACATGCAAGTCGTGATTCCTATTACAAGAACATGATCAATCTCATACATCACATATATCATTCATCACATCCTTTTGGCCATATCACATCACATGGCATACCCTGCAAAAACAAGTTAGACGTCCTCTAATTGTTGTTTGCATGTTTTACGTGGCTGCTATGGGTTTCTAGCAAGAACGTTTCTTACCTACGCAAAACCACAACGTGATATGTCAATTGCTATTTACCCTTCATAAGGACCCTTTTCATCGAATCCGATCCGACTAAAGTGGGAGAGACTGGCACCCACTAGCCACCTTATGCAACTAGTGCATGTCAGTCGGTGGAACCTGTCTCACGTAAGTGTACGTGTAAGGTCGGTCCGGGCCGCTTCATCCCACAATGCCGCCGAATCAAGATTGACTAGTAACGGTAAGCATATTGAACAAAATCAACGCCCACAACTACTTTGTGTTCTACTCGTGCAAAGAATCTACGCAATAGACCTAGCTCATGATGCCACTGTTAGGGAACGTAGCAGAAATTCAAAATTTTCCTATGTGTCACCAAGATCTATCTATGGAGAAACCAGCAACGAGGGGAAGAAGAGTGCATCTACATACCCTTGTAGATCGCTAAGCGGAAGCGTTCAAGTGAACGGGGTTGATGGAGTCGTACTCGTCGTGATCCAAATCACCGATGACCAAGTGCCGAACGGACGGCACCTCCGCGTTCAACACACGTACAGCCCGGTGACGTCTCCCATGCCTTGATCCAACAAGGGGAGAGGGAGAGGTAGAGGAAGACTCCATCCAGCAGCAGCACAACGGCGTGGTGATGATGGAGGAGCGTGGCAATCCTGCAGGGCTTCGCCAAGCACCACGGGAGAGGAGAAGGACTTGGGAGAGGGGGAGGGCTGCGCCAGCACATTGGTACGGTTGCCCTCCCACCCCCTTCATATATATAGGGGCAAGGGAGAGGGGGCCGGCCACCTCAGATCCCATCTGAGGAGGGGGCGGCGGCCAGGAGGGGGTGGCTTGCCCCCCAAGGCAAGGGGGGCGCCCCCTTCTAGGGTTCCCCCAAACCCTAGGCGCCTTGGGCCCTTGTGGGGGGGGGGGTGCACCAGCCCACCTAGGGCTGGTCCCCTCCCACATGTGGCCCATGCAGCCCTCCGGGGCCGGTGGTCCCACTTGGTGGACCCCCGGGACCCTCCTGGTGGTCCCGGTATGTTACCGATAAAACCCGAAACCCTTTCGGTGACCAAAACAGGACTTCCCATATATAAATCTTTACCTCCGGACCATTCCGGAACTCCTCGTGACGTCCGGAATCTCATCCGGGACTCCGAACAACATTCGGTAACCACATACGAACTTCCTTAATAACCCTAGCGTCATCGAACCTTAAGTGTGTAGACACTACGGGTTCGGGAGACATGCAGACATGACCGAGACGTTCTCCGGTCAATAACCAACAGCGGGATCTGGTTACCCATGTTGGCTCCCACATGTTCCACGATGATCTCATCAAATGAACCACGATGTCAAGGACTTAATCAATCCCGTATACAATTCCCTTTGTCTATCGGTACGATACTTGCCCGTGATTCGATCGTCGGTATCCCGATACCTTGTTCAATCTCGTTACCGGCAAGTCTCTTTTACTCGTTCCGCAACACATCATCCCGTGATCAACTCCTTGATCACATTGTGCACATTATGATGATGTCCTACCGAGTGGGCCCAGAGATACCTCTCCGTCACACGGAGTGACAAATCCCAGTCTCGATTCGTGCCAACCCAACAGACACTTTCGGAGATACCTGTAGTGTACCTTTATAGCCACCCAGTTACGTTGTGACGTTTGGTACACCCAAATCACTCCTACGGTATCCGGGAGTTGCACAATCTCATGGTCTAAGGAAACGATACTTGACATTAGAAAAGCTTTAGCATACGAACTACATGATCTTGTGCTAGGCTTAGGATTGGGTCTTGTCCATCACATCATTCTCCTAATGATGTGATCCCGTTATCAACGACATCCAATGTCCATGGTCAGGAAACCGTAACCATCTATTGATCAACGAGCTAGTTAACTAGAGGCTTACTAGGGACATGGTGTTGTCTATGTATCCACACATGTATCTGAGTTTCCTTTCAATACAATTCTAGCATGGATAATAAACGATTTATCATGAACAAGGAAATATAATAATAACCTATTTATTATTGCCTCTAGGGCATATTTCCAACACCTATGGCTCCTGCCGGTTGTCATACTCATCGACATGCAAGTCGTGATTCCTATTACAATAACATGATCATCTCATACATCACATATATCATTCATCACAACTTTTGGCCATATCACATCACAAAGCACTTGCTGCAAAAACAAGTTAGACGTCCTCTAATTGTTGTTGCATGTTTTACGTGGTTGCAATAGGGTTCTAGCAAGAACGTTTTCTTACCTACGTAAGAACCACAACGTGATTTGCCAACTTCTATTTACCCTTCATAAGGACCCTTTTCATCGAATCCGCTCCAACTAAAGTGGGAGAGACAGACACCCGCTAGCCACCTTATGCAACTAGTGCATGTCAGTCGGTGGAACCTGTCTCATGTAAGCGTACGTGTAAGGTCGGTCCGGGCGGCTTCATCCCACAATACCGCTGAAGCAAAATAAGACTAGTAGTGGCAAGAAGGTTGACAACATCTACGCCCACAACAAATTTGTGTTCTACTTGTGCAAAGAGAACTACGCATAGACCTAGCTCATGATGCCACTGTTGGGAAACGTTGCAGAAAACAAAAAAAATTCCTACGTTCCACCAAGATCAATCTATGGAGTCAACTAGCAACGAGAGGAGAGTGCATCTACATACCCTTGTAGATCATGAGCGGAAGCGTGCAAGAGAACGGGGATGATGGAGTCGTACTCGCCGTGATCCAAATCACCGATGACCAAGTGCCGAACGGACGGCACCTCCGCGTTCAACACGCGTACGGAGCGGAAGATGTCTCCTCCTTCTTGATCCAGTAAGGGGGAAGGAGAGGTTGATGAAGATCCAGCAGCACGACAGCGTGGTGGTGGATGCAGCAGTGATCGCAGCAGGGCTTCGCCGAGCTTCTGCGAGAGGGAGAGGTGTAGCAGGGGAGAGGGAGGCGCCAAGACTTAGGTGTAGCTGCCCTCCCTCCCCCTTTATATAGGCCCCCTGGGGGGCGCCGGCCCTAGGAGATGGGATCTCCTTGGGGGGCGGCGGCCAAGGGGGAGGCTTGCCCCCCAAGGCAAGTGGAGGCGCCCCCCACCCTAGGGTTTCCAACCCTAGGCGTAGGGGGGCCAAGGGGGGGCGCACCAGCCGACTAAGGGCTGGTTCTCCTCCCCACTTCAGCCCACGGGGCCCTCCGGGATGGGTGGACCCCCGGGACCCATCCGGTGGTCCCGACACAATACCGGTGACTCCGAATCCTTCCCGATGGCCGAAACTGCACTTCCTATATATAATTCTTCACCTCCGGACCATTCCGGAACTCCTCGTGACGTCCGGGATATCATCCGGGACTCCGAACAACTTTCGGATTACTGCATACTAATATCTCTACAACCCTAGTGTCACCGAACCTTAAGTGTGTAGACCCTACGGGTTCAGGAGACAAGCAGACATGACCGAGATGACTCTCCGGTCAATAACCAACAGCGGGATCTGGATACCCATGTTGGCTCCCACATGCTCCACGATGATCTCATCGGATGAACCACGATGTCGAGGATTCAAGTAATCCCGTATACAATTCCCTTTGTCAATCGGTACGTTACTTGCCCGAGATTCGATCGTCGGTATCCCAATACCTCGTTCAATCTCGTTACCGGCAAGTCACTTTACTCGTACTGTAATGCATGATCCCGTGACCAACCACCTGGTCACATTGAGCTCATTATGTTGATGCATTACCGAGTGGGCCCAGAGATACCTCTCCGTCATACGGAGTGACAAATCCCAGTCTCGATCCGTGTCAACCCAACATATGCTTTCGGGGATGCCTGTAATATACCTTTATAGTCACCCAGTTACGTTGTGACGTTTGGCACACCCAAAGCACTCCTACAGCATCCGGGAGTTACACGATCTCATGGTCTAAGGAAATGATACTTAACATTGGAAAAGCTTTAGCAAACGGACTACACGATCTTGTGCTGGGCTTAGGATTGGGTCTTGTCCATCACATCATTCTCCTAATGATGTGATCTCGTTATCAATGACATCTAATGCCCATAGTCAGGAAACCATGACTATCTGTTGATCAACGAGCTAGTCAACTAGAGGCTCACTAGGGACATGTTGTGGTCTATGTATTCACACATGTATTACGATTTCCGGATAACACAATTATAGCATGAACAATAGACAATTATCATGAACAAGGAAATATAATAATAATCCTTTTATTATTGCCTCTAGGGCATATTTCCAACACGATGCTAGCAGGAATCACGTACTAATCATAGCACATGAATATTTATGAACATAGTAAGTACTACATACGCATGAACCAATGAAAGTGAGATGAACAGATTATACCATGTGGTTGAGAAAGTGAGGGCCGTGGCAGCGGCAGGTTGATAGACTTTTTTATTTTATTTTTTTGCGGAAAGCGGCAGGTTTGAAACAAGCGTGCGGAAGAAAACCAAACATCGTCTGGCAATCCACAAGAGAAGACAATGTTGGTACGAGCGCGGCCGCTCGTACCAGTGGTGGTATCATGCGGCGCCGCCTCCCCTTGATCGATTATTTTTACTGCGTACAAACGGATCTCAGATGTGACGAACAGAGAGACTCCAACTCAAGACATAGAAGTAGAAACCTCACCTCCAGAAAGGACCCGGAGAGGGAATAAAAAAATGCATCCACCTCGCCATTGCTTCAATCACGAAGACTACGACATCGATCTTCATCGTCATCCATGTCCTCAAGAGAGGCTCCTCCATTTATCTCATTGTAATCTCAAATCCTAGTGTTGATTTATACGTGTATCACATTGATCATTCATCTTTCATTGCTATGATCACCTCGGTGATGTCTTGTATCTCTATGATAGGTAGGTATGGTGGCTGTTTGGAGGAAGATATAAGGAGGCTTATATGTGATAGAGCATATCGTATCACGGGGTTTGGATGCACCGGCGAAGTTTGCACCAACTCTCGAGGTGAGAAAGGGCAATGAACGGTACCGAAGAGGCTAGCAATGATGGAATGGTGAGAGTGTGTATAATCCATGGATTCAACATTAATCATAAAGAACTCACATACTTATTGCAAAAATCTATTAGTCATTGAAACAAAGTACTACCCCATCACCGCATTCGGCCCCACCCCACCGAGCTGGTAGCGAGAGAGAGCAGAGGATGCGCTAGGGTTCGGCCCTCCGCCGCCATCCCCGGCCACCCCGGCAGCCGGAGCTCGCGCCCCCTCGGCCGGATCTCTCCCCGTCCCCCTCCCCGTCTCCTCCCGATCTGGCAGATCGCTCCCCTGCCTCCTCCACGACCCAATGCCGCCGCCATCTGCAGCAGCGACACCGATGGGATCCGCCCTTCTCCAGCCACAGTGGGTACTGTATCCGACCACCACTCTCACGACCTCGGCTGCGTGGAGCACGAACTCCTAGGTTGCTGCCTCGACCACACATTTATATTAAACTTTTATGCATATGAAAAAATCGATATGACATGTTAATTTTAAAGAACGTTATACAAAATCAATGTACTAACAAAAGTAGTAATATGTGATACTTTTTAATTCCACATATTACACTTTATATTTTAATTTTAAGACATTTTTGGGAGTAGTATGGCTCCGTGAAATAAAAAATAACCAATTCTCAATTTGAGATCCATAGTCGTTTTGATCAAGATCTAATCATCTTTTTGTTTTTGCTCAAATCTAGATGTTAATATAGGATTTTTTTTTTCTTGGCATCGTGTGACAAATTCACGAACGCTTTAAAATCATTAATTAAAGGGAAGCCCCCTTCTAACTAGAGTATAACCGACAAAACCACATTTCTATTTTTCTATAGTTAGATGCATACGGTGTCCATATATAGGTTCGGTGTTAGTAAATATCTTGACAAAGACTTGTAGAATATGTAGAGTATATAAATATCTGGTACTAGACCAGAACTCCAGAAGGAGGTTTGTAAGAGCGTGTGTGGTCTTGACCAAAACCAGGGTAAGCAATATTGGACCTGGGTTGCAACATCTCATAGCTGAAAAATGACCCGGTTCTAGCTCTAGGATCAATTAGAGCAAATTTTTGAACAGCCACGTCAGCCTCTCCCCTCTACTACCTGGATGTCAGGATCATCGTCTCCTCCATTACCAGATCCAAGCGGGTGGGGTCTTGCTTCGTGTGTCCGAATTTTCATGCCGAGATGTCGACATGTGATTTGTCCTCTAGAATGCCATGATTTCTCACTGTCATTGCCCATTAATTTCCCCCACGGTGAAAATAAATCTTCGAGTTTAACAATTGGCGAGAGATATACTGCCAGCCATCACAGGCTCCCTTCGGAGCGGGATGCTCTCATAGAACTAGGTGGAGGTCCGACAATACATGAAGTTGAGCAGCCCTGACGCACCATGACTCCTGAGGATGCGGCGGTCACCACACTCACCATGTTTGCACTCATAAGTTATGGTGCATGGAGTCGACCGCGTCCGGACTGGACCTGCCATCACCACCCCATTTCAAACACATGGATTTCCCTGATTTTAGGGTATGCTTGGTTTGCAACTAAATTTTAGCAAGTCAATTAATATTTAGCAACTTTAGAAAATTGGCAGTCATTTGGCCGGGCTTCAGTTTTTCCCAAACCGATCACTAGGCAAAGCTAACAATTTTTTTAGGGGTGGCAAAGCTGACAAATACTGGTATACCAAGGGTCCGTTTGGTAATCCACCGGCTGCACGAATTTGACGGAGCACCTATTCCACCACTCTGAAAATTTGAATTGCAGCCCACTCCACTCCGTGACAGAGTTGTGGAGCACAGGGCCTCCGAACCGGCACCAAATGCCCATCACCGGTGTTCCTTCTTCTCTTCTCTCTTGCGGCATTTCTTAGCCGTAGCCCGGCGGTTCCCAACGGCCCATTGTCTTTCTTGTACATAGAGGCCGGGCCGGTGCTGCGAGCTACAGATGTCCTACGGTGCCGAAGTTCAAACACAAAGTACAAATCAAATCACCATCGTCTGCTGGAAGGGGGGACGCAGTCCTCGCTGGCCGTGGGCCACGCTGAGGTCAATCATTCACGATCCGATGTCGATTAATCCCATCTGCTTGTAATCAGACAATTTCCACAGGTAGGCGGTGGGACCTCGGATTGGATCCTCCTGCGTGTACACCCTGCTACAGTTGGCCCTCTTGATCGCCGTGTCGTCGCATGCGTTTGCATCGACGAGCCGTTGTGAACCTGTCTACGTAGCTAATTACGTACTCCAGGAGCCTTGTTGTTTATGTAGCAACAAGTATCGTATTTGCCGGAACAGCTGCGAGGAAAGCTCGGGATTTGCCTGTCCTTTCTTCTGGAGGTAACCGCTTTTTAGCTATCTTGCATGATGGCATGATCGGATATGCCCTTTGCTTGCAGTGTTGGGCATGGTATCAAGCCAAATGAGCTGCTGCAGTACGTCTGCAAGCAATCCCTTATTTCCGTCTCTCGTTGTGTCATTGTATGACTCAAATTTGAGCTATCATTTACTCCCTCCGTCCCATAATATAAGACGTTTTTTGACACTTCAAAAAACGTCTTACATTATGAGACGGAGGGAGTATTTCCTAAAACACCTGAATCCATTTAAAAAAATCATAAGTACAAAGTATTCCAAACATAATAAAAAATATATTGATGTCCTTAGACAACTGAACGACCATTACCACCGCCAGAACAAGCCGCCGACGCGTTGCTGTCATCACACCCCTGTCAGAGCACGTGCCCTTATGGACCAACGCCCTGCAGCCGTAATCATCGTCGTTGAACCCTTCCAGATCCGGCCGTCACTGCCCCAAAGAGATGAAAGAAATCTACGTCGGAGCTCTATCAATTGCATCCAGACAAACAAATTCAAGGAGGATTGAAGCCTGGAAGACCAACTCGAAAAAGAAGCGCCACCATGTGACTGAATGTTGCCGCAGTGAGAACTGAAAACCCTAACCTAAACTACTAGCCGCTGAGACACCGGAATTATCCTCCTCGTCACTGGACGCCGGACCGATAATCAAAAGGAAGGCGAATCCACGAGCTCACTGGTGTTGGTTAGATGGGATGTGTATACCCTGATGTGGCATAGGAAAAAAGAACGCTCTGTGCAATTTAATCAAACTTAAATTTCCCAAGGTTTATGATAATTTTCTTTTAGGCTGTTTTTGGATGTGATATTTCCCAAGGTATCCGATACTTCTCCTCCAGGGTGAATGAAAGTGAAAAGTCAAACGATTTAACGTTTGTCGAAAGTCTGCATCGGCTGACCTGATGCATCCGCTCACACGGCCCCACCTGTCACCGGACGCACAACGGCACCGGTCACAAACAGACCCTCCTCTACCTTTGGAGTGCCTAACCCCGTCACTTACACGTGTGCCCCACCGTGCGCGGGCCCGGCGAGCCATTCAAATCGGCTCCGCGGACTCGGCAACGGCTGGACCCGGAGCGCGACCGAGACCGGGACACGGTAACCCGGCCGGCAGGGCCCCGGTCCGACGAGGCAAGGCGGCCCACTGCCCGACGGGCCCCGCATGCCGGCCCCTAAATAATTCGTCCTCGCCCCTCCCTATCGCCTCTCCCTCCTCGCCCTCGCCTCGTCGCCATCCCTTCTCCGCTCCTCTCCTCGCCTCGCCACCGTCCCAAATTAGCAGCTGCTGGAGCTGGCCAGCCCCCGCCGCCGGCGGAATCCCTAGGGCCTGCCCCTCCGGCGCTCCATCCAGCCGCCGTCGCCGCAGCCGACGGCCGCGGCGGGTGGTCGGCGCGCGCGCTCCTCGCCGCCGCCGCCGCTGCTGTAAGATCTGAGCGAGCTGCTGCTGCTGCCGTGTGGGCCCGGGGTTAGGGTTTCCCTGCTCGTAGGGTGTGGAGGCGGCGTCTATGGCGGGCCCCAAGTTTGGGTCGTTCAAGTCGGAGAACAAGGGGGACTCGGCCGCGTCGGCGGCCGGCGCCGCGGCGCAGAGGAGGGACCCGTACGAGGTGCTGGGGGTGGGGCGCAATGCCACGGAGCAGGAGATCAAGAGCGCCTTCCGCCGCATGGCCCTCAAGTAAGCCAAGCTCAAGGATTTGGCCTCGTGCTCTTGTTGTGTTCCTCACGAGTCAGCCAGCTAGCCGGGATGATACCAACTGCTAAAATTTCTGCCGAGTACAGCGTACTTCGTATCAAATTTGCTCCTGCTATGGGAACATTAGCTAATTTCGGTTGATTTTGCCGCTTCTCACAACGACACACGCACAATTTCTTGGGACCTTTTTTAATCGCTTGTTAAGACCAGACCAGGATGTCTTTATATGTCTTTATAATTCAGTAGCTCTCAGCTAGCTTGTTTATAGTAGTAATAGTTTGACGAAGGGCAATAATGCAGCAGCTTGAGTAATTCTCTGTTAATGCTTGCCCTGAAGGTACCATCCAGATAAGAACGCAGACGACCCCGTTGCCTCTGAGAAGTTCCAAGAAGCCACATTCTCTTACAACATCCTCTCAGATCCTGATAAAAGGCGGCAGTATGATTCCTCTGGATTCGAGGTGATATATGGCTTGATTTGAGTAGTTTGAGTTGCTTGCTTCTCATGTGACTAATGCTTTCGTTGCCATGCAGGCCATTGAAGCAGATAGTCATGAATTAGAACTGGACCTATCAAGTCTCAACACTGTAAATACAATGTTTGCTGCTCTGTTTAGGTAACTTGTTCAGGATACGCTGTTTTATTCTCTAATATTTGTCTGGTTTTGAGGTTATTTAGTGATAGTTGTGTTTGTGCAGCAAGCTAGGAGTACCAATCAAAACCACAGTTTCGGCAACAGTTTTAGAGGAGGCATTGAATGGCTCGGTGGAGATTGCTCAGCTTCATCTGGGCAAATCCGTATGCAGGAAGGTTGGCAACTACCCGCCTTCGTTTCATCTCCATGCATTCTGTTTGTCGAGTGAGTAATATTTTAGATTGAACACATTGGCAGGTGGAAAAACAATCAGCTCATTTTTATTCAGTGGACATAACGGAAGAAGAAGCCAAATTGGGGTTAGTGTGTAGAGTTTGTTCAACTGCTAAAAGTAAATTCAAGGTTAGTTGCAAACTCGTCGTTAGCATCTATGTGTCACGTTCATTTGATAACTTAACTACTCCATTACATTACTTTGGCTGAGAAGCTTTGCCATCTGTTACTTGTATTGTTGCACTTGGATAAGTCAACTAACTTATCTGTTCTTTTCTGGTTAACTTTTGCACTCTGAGTGTTAAGAAATTTATGGTGATATACTGATATGCACTGGCAAGGCCAAAAGGGCCATGGCCCGCCCAGGGTTAAAAAAAATTACATGAAGTCCAGCCTACAATAATGTACTGATTTTTAATATGGTAGCACAGTTTGTACTATCTGGCCCGCCCAGTTTTTTTGTGGTAGCTCCACCACTACTGATATGTGCACCATCTCAACAAGACATATAACTGCTCGTTTCTCTTGAGATTATCATGGCATTGAATAATCACATTTCAAATAATCAAGTACACAGTACATAGTATTTTGTATTATTGCACTGTAAGTTAGGCAAATTTTCAGGTTTCCTCCCATGAACAAGTTTCTAAGGCAGGTCTTTTTTCCTTTCAGTTGCTCTATTTTGAACCTGAAGAGAACGGTGGGTTAAGCCTTGCTTTACAGGTATGTTTATCTGGCTTATCATTTCTTTTGTCCAAACAAACATAATTTCCAGCATTTTCTTCTAGTCATTATTTTTAAGGCATCCTGCCTTGGACGCTTAGGCGGCAAAGCACGCTGACAGCTCCTCACAATTTTGCCCGCCTTAGGCACTTAGTCATTGCTAAGGCGTTACGGCGGTGGGTGCTCACTTTAGGATGATGCCTTTACCGCATAAGAACATTGCTTCTATTTGTAACTAGTTTGTCACCTACCAAGCATGAATTGTCAAAATGCATGATTTGTTTCTTGCCATCAGCCTTTATCTTTCCTAAATCTCCGCTTCTTACTGAAAAGGGTGTGTCAAATAGTCCAGAAGACATTCTAATCATGGGTGTCGGTCCATTATTCCATGTTTCTCTGTAATATGTATTTATTGCATACAACTATGTTTCATTACAACCCTCCTTGTGTTTATGTTTCCTTATGTGAATTTTTGAACTTGAGCTTGCATTGTAATACTTGGAGCTTGTGAAGCCCAGAATCTGTACTTTGTTGATATGGTTGGAACTTCCCTCACCTCGGTATAATTAGGGATCTTAAAATGTTGCATTTTGCTAATTCATGTAAAGGTCAGATATGTCCGCCTCCGCCAGCATTATCTCAGGTTTAGATATGGACTGTATGTCTGTAGGGACACCAGCTAGAAACTGCTTTCCGCATAATCTTACCGGGAAGCTGCGTTCTGTGAATGGCCTAAACCTTAACAACGTCTTCTTGTGGTCCTATCCCCCATCCAGAAGCTTGGTTAAATCCAGGCATTCACGCACATGTTGCTTTCTTGGGCCTACCCAGATCTTCTAGTGTGATTGGAGTAGTCCCAATTTTGTGTGGTCAAATTTGAATTGCATATAATGTAATGCCTTGGAAGTATGCTTGTGTTAGTCCATTTTATAATTTTCAGTGCGCTAGTTTTTGAGGCTTTGAGCATTATGTCATCTGATATCTACCAGTCTGTTGCAGGAAGATAGTGCAAAGACTGGGAAAGTTACTTCTGCTGGGATGTTCTTTCTTGGCTTTCCCGTGTACCGTTTTGAACATAATAATTCAGTGAGTATACAAATAGTGCCTTGTTGTCTATCCTTTTGTTTCTTTGTTGGGTTGCCTCTTTACAAGCTCCAATTATTTCCAGGCTGCTGCTGCAAAAGATCCCGATAGTGCATTCTTTAAGAGATTGGATGGTTTTCAACCATGCGAAGTTAATGAACTGAAAGAAGGGACCCATTATTTTGCTGTTTATGGTATGCCACTTTATATTGCTAACTGTAAAATTATCCATGGCAAACATGTATAGGCTTATATAAAGCATTTGGTCTATTAGGCGATAATTTCTTCAAAAGTGCAACCTATACCTTAGAGGTTGTATGTGCTGAACCCTTTTCCACCGAAAAGGAGAAGCTACGAAGTGTGGAGGCAAAGATACTTGCAAAACGGTCCGAGCTGTCTAAATTTGAGTCGGAGTATAGAGAGGTATGCCCTCACCTTTGCAGATTCTCTATGGAAACAGCCTTTTAAGTGAAAACACATCATTGTTAAGAGTTGGAATTGGCAGGTTTTAGCAAAGTTCACTGAGATGACCAGCAGATATGCTCAAGAAATGCAAACGGTACGTGTATTTGTGGAACATCTATTTTTGTTCCTTGCCTTGTTCTCACATCATGTTCTTGCATAGATCGAT
The DNA here is from genome assembly GCA_032464435.1 of Aegilops umbellulata. Taxonomy (NCBI): domain Eukaryota; kingdom Viridiplantae; phylum Streptophyta; class Magnoliopsida; order Poales; family Poaceae; genus Aegilops; species Aegilops umbellulata. The sequence continues at coordinate 68,674,257 of CP136057.1, forward strand.
GAGCTTCTCAACGAAAGGAATGCCATTCACGCATCCTACACCAACAGCCCAGCTCTAAAGCGGAGTTCCAGTGACAGCAAAGGGAAAACATCCTCTAAAGGGTCCAAAAGTGACGATGACCAAAGTGTAAGAAAAGAGAAGAAATCTAAGAGTCCGACGACGATGGAGGCATCAGCGAGCGATGAAGAGGGCCCTAATAAAAAAGAAAAGAAACCTAAAGAGCGGCTTCGCAGGAAGAGATGGTTCAACATCCATCATTTGAAAGTGGACAAAAGAAGACCCTGCTGAGAGATGTATTGTATCGTCTGAATGTATTATTTTGTGTCGATGATTCCACTGCAGTATTTGCCTTCTCATATCTTTTCTCCCTGCGCTGTACCGATTTGTTTCCTGAAAAGTCAGGAATCTTGGTAGATTTCGGAAATGTTGTAAAGAAAATGGTATTTTGTACTGAAGTACTCAGCTAGCCCTGAAAACTCTTATTTGCACTTCTGGTCTCATGTAGTCGTGCCGAAGGCGCGACATTTGCAGTTGTATAATCTTGCCCCCAACGCTTTTGATTTGGGGCGGGTTTCGGTCATTTGTCCTGCCTGGAGGGATGCCAGCACGAACGGTCTGATCCGCTGAAGCCTGAAAATTACCAGTCACATACTCACGTTGGCGCAAACAACTTTCTCAAGTAGCGTCTTGGTTTTAAGTCGACAATATAGCTTGAGAAAAGCTAGAAACTACTGGCTGCCAACCAATAATACTTGCTACACGGAGTAAACAACAACTCAAAAATTAGCGAGCTTGTTCTGCACTAGCTCTATAATATTGTGCAATATTATGTGACCTAATTGTGTTACGGATTTGTTAACAAATTTATTATTCATTGCATAACATTTAATTCAAGTGTTACTTAGTTGATCGTTAATGCTAGCTAGCATAACATTGTGAGTTTGTCAAGATGGGTCATTACATATGATGTTGAACTGAGTTATGTTTTGGCTAATTTGACAAGTTGTGTTAATGTGTGACTATTTGTTATGCCTTTGAAAAACACAACAAATGTCTGCAACAACAACATAACGCTATCCCACAAAGCATCAAAATGAATCACAACATAACTATGATCAAACGAATACCATTATGCTTCACCTTACACTATAAGATGTACATGAACATTATAAGATCTACATGATTTATATAGCACACAAGCATGTAAAACAACACAATATGGGACATAACAAGTATCATGGAATACATAGGTTACTCAGATGACGAGTGGCACATCAGCAGAAATATATAACAAAATGAATAACTCCAATATAATCCTAATTAACAATCCATCACGACATGATATCAAAACAAAAAGTACGCACACCATAAGAGGGTACATGTGCTTGGTGTTTCAAAATGCCACTTCAAAACAACACACAAACATTAGCTGCTACCAAAACTTTCTGGTTTTTCTTCTCCTAGGAAAGTGAAGATCATAGCAACCTACGCCTCCTAGTTGTAGACATAGGCAAGGTTGCAATTACTGCAGTAGTGGTGGCCAGAGTGGTTGGCCACAATTAGCATTGGGTCATTCCTTGCAGAGGCAGGTAACCTTGCCGGTGGAGTCGCCAACCTCATAGGACCACATAACAATGGGCTTTACTTTCTTGGGTTTGGTGCAGGTCATCTTTTGGCACCCCCCCTCAAACGGAGCACTAGGTGCAACATCGACTCCTTCTGGATGTTGTAGTCAATGAGCATGCATCCGTCCTCTAGTTGATCGCCGGCGATGATGACTCGCTGCTAGCCCGGGGGATGCCCTCCATGTCCTAGATCTTGGTCTTCACATTGTCGATGGTTTCTGAGGACTACCTCCAACGTGATGGTCTTCGCCATTAGGGTCTTCACAAAGATTCTACATCTTGGTCAGCGGTACACACCGGTGACGACAACAACACCAGCCTACCTACCTACCTAACTAGGGAGAGGGTGGTGGTTCATGGCAGTGGCGGGGTGAACTGGCGTGGGCGGGCAGGGTTTAGGGGGTGGAGAGTGGTGGTAATTATATAGGTGGAATGAGGTGGCATGCATTGTTCAATTATACTGGATTTTGACCGGACTGACTAACTGGGTATGTCAGTAGTTGTTGGGCCTCAGGGAAAGTCCACTAGCTCATGCATCACGTCCTCGATAGTTATTTGGAAGACGCTTCGATTCACCTAACCGGTCGCTACATTTACTTGACCGCGTAGCGCACGCAACATATGTCCAGTGGGCCTGTGCATTTCCCCTTTTTTTCTCGCATGAGTAGTCTCCTACCTCGCGCTCCATCACCACCGATGCACAACGAGTCACCGCTATGTGTTGCTCAACCACTGAACCACTGGTCTTTTAGGTCGGACCGCCGCGCTGCTGCAACCCTCGAACCATCATGCTGCAAGACATATGCAAGTCGCGTGACACCAACCATTGTTGTTGCAAACCTTCATCCTTGTAGGCTTGTAGCCAAAGGCGCCGACCATCGCTGTTGCAAAAACCGTCGCTACAGCGGCGTTGCTGCAAGTACATCCTCTCCCATCCCACTTTCTCCTCTTCCATTCACACCTTCTGGATCTCGTTGCAAGGTGACTCGCCCCCTTTTTTGCAGCAAGCCGCCATACCCCCAAGTGTTGTTTCCCATCCACGAGTCCCTACAATCAAACACGAAGGAATAGAGAGCGTTCCTTCAGGGATGCTGCAACACACGATATCGTGAAGGGTGGGCTCACAGCAGCACCATTGTTGCGAAGCCACTAACAATTTCAATCGAAGTTGCGAGATGGTGCCGCAAAAGGGTCCGGTGAGACGTGCGATTAGTGAATCACGAGATGTGTGAAAGCACAAAGTAACGGTTATGATGATATGATCCAGGGACGAGCGATGCGGGAGCTATCAGACGGGTTGACGCCCAGTGGTTGCCTAGTTATTTTAGGGCAACAAAGGCAAAAAAAAAACCCGATTTTTTCAATTCCAGGCCCAGTTCTTTTCGCTCGATTTTGGACAATCTTGGTCTGGAAAATCAAAAGCTCAAAAAAACTTGATCTGATTGTCCAAAATCATCTGAGAATCTCTAGTGCAATCAAAAACCGTCTGGAACTGGCAAAATGGACAAAACAAACTTCGCTTTGGGTTGTTTTTTCGCCTGGAGCCTTGCTTCTTGCGATTCTGGGCCCTCCCACAGAACAAAACGTTTCGATTTAAGGTAGTACCCCTGTCTGAGAGGCAAATTACGAGAGAACTGCCACCGGTGGTCGGCCGCGCCCAGAAAAAACGAGTCGTACGACTAATCCCTCTCCTTCCCTAAAAAAAAAAGTCCCTCTCCTTCGCTCGATCCCCCACCTCCCCACTCGCGCTCGCGATAGGGTTACAGGGCCGCCGCCGCCGCCCCGCGCCGCCCGACAGCCCGCCCCGGCCGCTCCTCCGTCCCGCCCGCTCACCTGAAGCCGACGCCCGACGCCGCCTCGCCGGAGTTCGCTCGGGCCGTCGCCTAAGGTGAGCTCTCCACTCCTCTCTGTCTTCTCTGTTCTGCTCCCCCATGTCTCTCTTTTCTATCAATTTTTTGTTACAAAATCGATGGATGGATGGACTGATGAATGGATGTGTTATATTTACAATCTCTCATGTTGTAGTTGATCATGGTAATGCCACCCTGGGCGCAGCCTCTATTCCTTCTTGTTCGTCCCTGTTCCTAGTTCTTCTCTGTACATGGATAGATGGATGTATGTTTGTTTGGTAGGAGTAGAAGATGATTTGCTTGATGGCTGAATGTTAGCAATTCGACACACAGTTTCAGTTTAGGGACATTACGGACATTTCAGCACACAACTCATCCCATAATCTCAGACCACAATCTCAGAAAAGAACTCGGCGGCTGATTCTGTGGGAAGTTTCTCAAAAGCTGATTATGGAGAATCAAAAGCTGAAAAGAACTGGGCCCCAGTGGCTCCTCGGCCCCCTTCCCCTCCCCGATAGTTATTTTAGGTGTTTAGAGGAAAAAACCTCCAGGAGCGCCCCTTTCCCCTCCCAGTTTTCGCTGTCTCCCGGCGCAATCTGGAGCCCAAACTACCGGCGCGTGGACGCCAAGTGCTGATCCAGAATCCTCCTTCCCGCCAGCAAGCCGCCGCCAGGTTCGTCCCTTCGCCCAGCTGGATAGCGAGAGGGAGAGGGGGTACCCAGGGACGCCCAGATCGGCTGGCGGCGCGGCGGCTCGGGAGCAGGGGAGGCTGGGCTAGGCGTCCGGCACGGAGAAGCGCGAGGCAGAGGAGGTGGCCCGCGTGGAGGAGGGCGGCCGGCACTGATGAGGAGCGCGGCGCGGACGAGGTGCCCCGGTGCTCGTTGGAGGCGCGAGGCGCTGCATGCCGGGCTTGCTGTTCCCGGAGCAACGCTGCAGCGGCTTGGCTTGTGCTGCTTGAGTGCCGCTGCTGTTGTGAGAGGCTGGGAGAGAGATTGAGAGACTCTTCGGCTGAGATGAATGAGGGGCAAGCCGAGTGCCTGGTGGGGTTTTGGGTAGTCTCCAAAACTCAAGCAGTTTGGAGGTGAAGCTAGGAGTGGAGCTCTCCCAAACAGGGCCTAAGTGTTGAAATACAGAACTTTTTCTGAGGATCACCTTGGGGTCACTTGGTTGCAGCTCTCCTTTTGTACACAGCAATTTCCTTATCATTTACTCCCTCCCTATCAAAATATACTTACTTGCTTGTGAAGCCTTTTATCCCAAACAAGTTGGGGTAGGCTAGATATGAAACCCTTTCACGAGGACTTCTCAGGAGGTCACCCATCCTAGTACTATTCTCGCCCAAATGGGTTTCATACCCAAAAGACTGGCTAGTTTTTACGTTGGCTCGCCAAGCCTATCACAACCCTTAGATATGAAACCCTTTCACGTGGACTTCCCAGGAGGTCGCCCATCCTAGTACTACTCTCGCTCAAATGGGTTTCATACCCATGGGACTGGCTAGTTTTTACGTTGGCTCGCCAAGCCTATCACAACCCTTAGATATGAAACCCTTTCACGTGGACTTCCCAGGAGGTCGCCCATCCTAGTACTACTCTCGCTCAAATGGGTTTCATACCCATGTGACTGGCTAGTTTTTACGTTGGCTCGCCAAGCCTATCACAACCCTCCTCATTTACCCGGGTTTGGGACCGGCTATGCCTAAAAGACATAGGCGGAGTTCCCTCCCTATCAAAATATAAGACCTTCAAATGTGTTGAGTATTTCTAAAGAATGATTTTACTTATGTTATATTTTCAAGCCAAATGTGTTTCTGTTTATGGGTACTACTCTGAAACAGGCATATATGCTATTTGAATTGAAAGCATGCTGCAAAGATTTAACAAAAAAAGTAAAATTTCTGTTGAAACATTCAGCATTCTGCAGATGCCGTATAGTGCAACTAAAGCCTAATCAAACCCCAAAAATTGTTGTTAGCATGGGCCTTCTTTTCCAGTTAGCAGTCATGCACTCAGTAATTCTCATATTGTTTATGTCAATGCCAGGGTCCAAAGCTATGGTTGCAGATGAAAAACTGCCAGCTTCTGGAGATGCTAACAACTCAGAGCAACAGCTTCATGATACTGGTATGTACTATTAATTCATCTCCATGTTTGATTTTCTATTCTCTGAGTTGCAAAATAAAGTTGTTGTTTCCCCAGACATTAATCAGAGTGGCTTAGCTGTTAAGCAATGCTGCCAGATATACATTGCTTCAGTTTGTTACTAGTTAGGTCGGTTTGGGCAGCCTATATATTGAGGCCATGTGTATGTGTTTAAAGGTACTAAGCTCTCAAGCATGAATAAAATACAAAGAGCACATGTGTGTGTATCATGTGTATGTGTGAGTGGGGGGTGGGGGGGGGGGGTAGAGCTTGAGTGATTCTGTTCTACTCCCTCCGTTCCAAAATAGATGACCCAATTTTGTACTAACTTTAGTACAAAATTAGTACAAAGTTGGGTCATCTATTTTGGAACGGAGGGAGTAATATTTAGTATCAGGAGTTGAGCGATTCAACTCCAACAGTGACCACCAGCCATTTGGCTGCCTTTGAATTTTCCTCATCTTTTACTCCCTCCATTTCTGACATTGACATGCTATCTGATATGCAGCTTTAGCATTAATTCTCATGTGACTATGCTAGTAAAATTTTATGAATTTGTGATATTATGGAATATTTTCCATGAAAAACATAATTGTGTTAAGTCTCACATGACCAGACTAAATAATTTTCAATACAACATGATACAAAGTTAGAGAAGTTTGAATGCACACATTCTAGGATAACATGTTAATAACTGGACCCTTAATTTGTTACTGACAAGTAGGCATGGATAGCAAAACACCAGTCAAGGAGAAATAGAAGAAAGTGAACATGAACTCTTCTTTTTGTAAACATTGTTTATCGTGAAGTGAACATGAACTTGTGTAGGCCACCTGATTTTATTTCTCAGAACTAAACCTATGATATGTCAATGAAGTTTTCAGATGCATGGCCCGTGTTGAACTTTTGACAGTAGTGTAGCATGTCATGCCTGTTTGGTCCTTATGCGTATTTTTGCTATTTCTATTCGACAAATGCTTTTGTAGATATAAGCACATGGCGTGAAGCTTCATTTTTTGGCAGACACAAAATCACGTGTGGAGGATATGTGGAAGAAAATGAACAGCGGTTTGCCTGTGAAGATGCCCAAACCTGCGATGGTTAAGCTCAAAACAGCAGCAAAAGAAAAGAAACCTAAGGCCACAAATGTGAGTAATCTTTCTGGTATTAACCGTGTGGCAAGCTGATGCTCAAACTGTTATGTTTTATGTTTCCATTTATGGTAGCCTTATTTTATTTTAAAAGTTGCGTCTTTTATCCTGTAGAATTGGATGACCATTCTGGGCCTTCCACCAAAAACGGCTTCTGCAAATGATCAAGTCCCAAAAAATGAGCAACAACAGACACAGCACAAAACAAGTGAGGATGCCAAAAAACTTGCGGCAAACGCTCTTGCAGCTGTTAGAGATGCCACTACTGCTGCATCTGGAAGAGGGAAAGTGGAGGTAAAGCCGTACTGTCAGCATCACACAGATATTTTATTATTGTTAAATTCAAGTGAAGCTTCCGTCTAAAAAATTGTGCCGGCACATGGCAAATGTGTAACTGCTGTTGCTTTTTTACATTGTTACTTGCTGTTCCGTGTTCATTCTTGTAGAGTAGCTTAAGTTCAGCTGGCAAAAACTTTGGAACGACCCTGATAATTGTGGATACAGATGACAAACTTGTGACACTTTGTATGATTTGTGCATCCTCTGTTTTTGAGTCGCCGACTAATCGCCGATTAGTCGCCGACTAATCGCCGATTAGTCGCCGACTAATCGCCAAGTCGTCGCGGCGTGGCTGGCTCGCGCAAGCGACTTGACTCAGGGAGCAAGTCGCGCGACTCGCGTGGCTCGCCGGCGACTTGGGGCGATTAGTCGCGCGACTCACTGGCTCGCTGGCTCGCGTGGCTTGCTGCTGCTGTATATGTGATCATGTGGGGACTGGGGAAGGAGGAGGACCGAAGGAAAGAGAGCGCAGGGTGGGCTCTATATGTGCTCTGCTTAGATGTAGTATATGAAAGAGAGCGCAGGGTGGGCTCTATATGTGCTCTGCTTAGATGTAGTATATTTTCTCTGTTGTATATGTGCTCTTCTGCTGCTGTATATCTATGTGCTCTGCTGCTCTATGTACTGTTGTGCCATGGCGACTTGGGGCGACTAATCAAGCCAAGTCGCTGACTCAAGCCAGCAAGTCACTAGCCGCAGCCTCGGCGACTTGGCTTGACTCGGCGACTCAAAAACCTTGTGTGCATCTGATTCCACATGATGTTGCTAATATTCTAGTTTTCTATGACCCAACAGATAACCGAGGTAAGGGACTTTGCTGGCAAGGATATTGAGATCAAGAAACTCGTAGATGCAGATTCAAAGGAAGCGGTTGAGAAGGCCAGTGCAGCGGGTGCCTCGCCGTCGGCTGTGGACAACATTCTGGAGCAGATAAGGAAGAAGCAGAAGCTGAGTGTCCTGGACAAGACGAAGAAAGACTGGGGAGAGTACAAGGCAGAGAAGGGCGTGGAGGAGGAGCTGGGGGCGTACAAGAAGAGCTCGAACCAGTACCTTGACAGGCAGTCGTTCTTGAAGAGAGCCGATTACAGGGAGTACGAGCTGGAGCGAGATGCGCGGTTGTCGTTGATGGCGAAGCGGAAGAGCGAGAGTATGCAGGACGATGATGTCTAGGCTTTGATGCTCAAATTGCTATCGTGTTGGCAGCACTTTGCCTTTTGTTGGAGTACTTGGTGGAGATTCTTTTGAGATAGATAATGGTAAAGGCGTTATTTCATCGATGCCTTGTCCTCTTATCATACAATCAGCTGGTCAATGTGAGTGATGTCCCGCAAAAATAAAAAATAAAATCGAGCGCTAATGAAGAAGAGGCAAATGGGTTTCTTACATGCTAGGGTTGGTAACATTTCTGAAACTGCAACAGAACCAAGGGGTACAATTTTTTTAAGAAATTTGGTACGTACTGTGATTCTTTTTCTGCACGAAGGCTTCAAGTCATAAGTTAAAAGACTGCAAGTATAGATTACAGCACCAGTAGAGAAGGAAAAAGTTCACTCGTTGAAGAATTGGAAAAGAGTAAAATGCACTGATGGTCATTGGATTTATCGTATACGCTCAAATTTTTTTGGAACGAAGACGCTAGAAGCGTCCGGCTTTAAATTAATAAAGCCCATAAGGCAGCATGGTTCAAAGGATTACAGACTTAGCAAACTAAAGAAAGTATCAACGGTCCACGACCAGCACGGGGTAGAACATAAGATTCATCGCGACATAAATATTACAGCATCCAAACAGCTCAGCGCAACGACCTAGATAATAGACTTGCCACAAAAGGCACCCAAAAGCAACTTCAGCTCTCCGTATCCTGTCTTGCCTGCGCCTGAATTAGCTTGATGCGCGCCATGGCTTCTGACATGCGCTCAGCATCGCGCTCCTTCTCCAGAGGGGTCCACATCTGCAAAAATAGGTGGCATTTGAAGATCACGTCTGCAGGATGGTGAGGAATTTTTTTTCCAATCGTAATCTTGTTACGCGTCGTCCAAATAGTCCACAGCAGCGCCCCTACGCAACGCCAAGCGATTCTACTAGTACTCCCTTTAATGGACTTGAGGATGGAAACTAGTTGATGGCCCGAGGCAGGGTTCCAGTCCGTGTGGAAGGCCTCCCGAACCGCACTCCACGCGAACCTGGCCAAATGGCATCTAAAAAAATACATGATTCGCATCTTCGCCTAGTCCGCAAATCGAGCAAGTACCGTCAGCCGGACCGTTTCGTTTGGCCACATTATCCGACGTAGGCAGCCTATTCCTAAGCATTTGCCACATGAAGATTTTAATCTTCAAAGGCAGGCCTGCCTTCCACAGCCCCTTAGCTATATCAAGCGCTGGCCCTTCAGTAAGCTTGTTTTATAGGGACTTAACCGAAAAATTTCTCGAAGCTGTCAAGCTCCATTCTACCGTGTCAACCGTCGTCCCTAGACGGTTGACACCGGTCTGCTGAACCAGCCCATCCCAAGACGCACGCTCTTCGTTCGTAAGGGGCCGCATAAAGTGGATCGCCGGAGGATCAGTTCGGATTGCCTCCCCAACTAAGACATTAGTGTTAGTGGCTATCCGATATAAGTTGGGGTGGCTTTGCCAAAGGGGAGAGTCACCCAGCCAGTGGTCGAGCCAAAACCGGGTTGATTGGCCATTGTTAATGTGAAATTTGGCCCCAATGTCAAAAGCCGGCCGCACCGCTTGGAGCCCTCTCCAAAACACGGAGCCGTTGGCCAAGGCATTGAAGGGGTTCCCGTTCGGGAAATACTTGGCTCTTAACAGTTTCGCCCAAAGCCCCGACTCATCTTGGGCCAACCGCCACCACCATTTGGCAAGGAGGGCGAAATTCATCAGTTTGGAATTGAGAATTCCCAATCCTCCATATTTTTTTGGCCTACAAACCGCCGCCCATTTGACTAGGTGGTATTTCCTCTTGATTCCAGTTCCTTCCCAAAAGAACCGGGCTCTTGGAGTGTCTAGCTTAGCGTGAACGCTGTCAGCTAGTAAGAACATCCCCATTGTGAACATGGGAAGAGAAGAGAGACTCGAGTTCGTCAAAATAAGCCTTGCGGCAGAGGACATGAATCTCCCACGCCACGGGCTTACCCTATTGGCCACTTTCCCGTACAGAGGCTCCCACTCAAAAATCGATAGTTTGCGGTGAGATATAGGAAGCCCTAGGTACTTAATTGGAAAGCTCCCCAGCTTGCAATTAAGTAGGTTTGCAACACATGTGCTGTGCTGGTCATCCATCCCCATGGTAATGACCTCACTCTTAAGGAAGTTAATCTTGAGTCCGGAGAGGAGCTCAAAAGCTAGTAGCAAGAGTTTTATCGTAGCAATACTATGGTCGTCCGGGTTAAACAGCAACAAAGTATCGTCTGCGTATTGCAGGTGTGTCACACCACCTGGAATGAGATGTGGGACAAGGCCCTTGATGTGTCCAGCCTCCCTGGCCTTGGATATCAAGGCAGCCAAAGCGTCCGCCACAAAGTTAAAGACGAGAGGGGAGACGGGGTCGCCTTGTCTAAGGCCTTTCCTATTGCGAAAGAACTTACCCATTTCGCCATTGACAATAACCGAGGTGTTGCCACTCGAGATCAGGTGCATGATCCGGTGGACGAACCCTGCCTCAAAACCCCTTTTGAGGAGGACCTCCCGTACAAACTCCCAGTTTACACGGTCGTACGCTTTTTCAAAATCTAGTTTGAGGATGACACCCTGGCCCCGCATACGTTTCAGCTCATGGATTATCTCCGTAAGGGCAATAGGCCCTTCCAGGATGTTCCTGCCTTTAAGGAAAGCGGTCTGGCTTTTGCTAATGACACGTTGAGCGACCGGCGCTAACCTAGAAGCATAGGCTTTGGCACATATCTTGAAAGGAACGTTTATGAGCGTGATCGGCCGAAACTTCTTAATTGATTCCGCCCCTTTAACCTTTGGGATCAAGCAGATAGCCCCATAATTGAGACGCGTCAGGTCCACCGTGCCGAGGGCAAAACCGTTGAGAATCGCTTGAAACAAGGCCCTAAGCGTCGGCCAAAACCTTTTGAAGAACTCCACCGGCCAACCATCCGGACCAGGAGCCGTGTCGTTCTTCATACCAGCTAGCGCATGATCGAGCTCTTGGGGCGAAAAGGTCACCATCAAGGTGTCGTTTTCCTGCTGCGAAACACGCTCGTGCAGACCCCATAAGTCTTCCCTGAGACTTAAGCTCTTTGCTTCGGCTGTTCCCAACAGCTCTACGAAGAAGTCAAAGATGTGCTTGACTATTTCATTTTGGGTGACCAGTATCCCGCCCTCCGACTGAAGCCTAAGAATCGTGCTCTTGAGCTTACGACCATTAGCGTATGCGTGGAAGTATCCCGTGTTGGCATCGCCTTTCACGACCCATTTGACGCCGCCCCTACGGCGCCAATACTCCTCCTCCGGCCCTGAGAATAGCCAGGACTTGGTGCTCTAAGGAGTATCTATACTCCCATTCGTCCCCTGAGAAGGATCTCACGTCCGCCTGCGCGTCTAGGCTAGCAATTTCATCCACAATGCGCTCCCTAACTCTTTTAGATTCGCTGCCATGGTTGCCCCCCCAACCCCTGAGGAAAGCCCGCAAGGCGGCAGCTGCAGAGGACCAAAACTCTACTGGTCCTCGTTGGCGGCCAACCTGGTTACCGATCAGGGACCAGCGATTTGTGACAAGTTGGCAGAAACCTTCATGTTCGAACCACGCAGTCTCAAAAAAGAATCTGCGACTGCGACGCACACTTTCCTCCCCTGCGGATAGGATCATAGGTACGTGGTCTGATCCAATGTGCGTTTGAGCCACTAAGGTACATAGGGGAAACAGGACCTCCCAGTCACTTGAACAGAATACACGGTCAAGTAGACATCGAACTGTCTCCCTTTGTTTGTTCGTCCAAGTGTATCTTGCCCCTGTACGCGCAATCTCTCTAAGAGCAGCGGCCGCAATGGCATTATTGAACAAGGACACCCTAGCCCAGTCAATGTTGTCGTTGCTCTTGTCCGCCCCCGAGCGGATCAAGTTAAAGTCTCCTCCCACCAGAACTGGTAGGTTGGCTGCTTGTTTGGCCCCAACCAAAGCTGTGAGTTCTCCCAAGAACTCAACAGACCTCGCATGATTAGCCGGCCCATACACACTTACGATCACCCAAGAGGCAAGGGAAACCCGGTGGCGAACGGTGGCAGCGATATGAAACGAACCAGATTCCCACAGAACAACATCGCAAGCATCTTCATTACATCCCATCAATTGACCACCAGAAAGGCCCACGGAAGGAGTCCAGAACCAATCAAAACGCTGGAGCGGATCGTATGCCAAAAGGTCTCTCAACGAAAAATCGGCCTTAATCGTCTCCTGGAGCGCGACAAAGTCGATGCGTTCTTTGGACATATACTCTCGTAATTGCGTACGCCGCCCCACATGCCCGCAACCGCGGATATTCCAGAAGTTGTATCACATCAAATGATCCAGTTGTTGGAAATATGCCCTAGAGGCAATAATAAATAGGTTATTATTATATTTCCTTGTTCATGATAAATCATTTATTATCCATGCTAGAATTGTATTGATAGGAAACTCAGATACATGTGTGGATACATAGACAACACCATGTCCCTAGTAAGCCTCTAGTTAACTAGCTCATTGATCAATAGATGGTTACGGTTTCCTGACCATGGACATAGGATGTCATTAATAACGGGATCACATCATTAGAAGAATGATGTGATGGACAAGACCCAATCCTAAGCCTAGCACAAAGATCGTGTAGTTCGTATGCTAAAGCTTTTCTAATGTCAAGTATCATTTCCTTAGACCATGAGGTTGTGCAACTCCCGGATACCGTAGGAATGCTTTGGGTGTGCCAAACGTCACAACGTAACTGGGTGGCTATAAAGGTACACTACATGCATCTCTGAGAGTGTCTGTTGGGTTGGCACGAATCGAGACTGGGATTTGTCACTCCGTGTGACGGAGAGGTATCTCTGGGCCCACTCGGTAGGACATCATCATAATGTGCACAATGTGATCAAGGAGTTGATTACGGGATGATGTGTTACGGAACGAGTAAAGAGACTTTCCGGTAACGAGATTGAACAAGGTATCGGGATATCGACGATCGAATCTCGGGCAAGTACAATACCGCTAGACAAAGGGAATTGTATACGGGATTGACTGAATCCTTGACATCGTGGTTCATCCGATGAGATCATCGTGGAACATGTGGGAGCCAACATGGGTATCCAGATCCCGCTGTTGGTTATTGGCCGGAGAGGTGTCTCGGTCATGTCTGCATGATTCCTGAACCTGTAGGGTCTACACACTTAAGGTACGATGACGCTAGGGTTATAGGGAAAGTACGTACGCGGTTACCGAATGTTGTTCGGAGTCCCGGATGAGATCTCGGATGTTACGAGGAGTTCCGGAATGGTCCAGAGGTAAAGATTGATATATTGGACGAAGGGTTTTGGAGTCCGGGAGTGTTCAGGAGGTACCGGGTGATGACCAGCATGACCGAAAGGTGTTTCGGGAGCCCCGGCAAGTGTTGGGGGGCTTCATGGGCCAAGGGAAGGGGGCAAACCAGCCCACTAAGGGGCTGTGCGCCCCCCTCACCTATTCCCACGTGACCAGGGGGTTTGGGGCGCCCCATCTAGGGTTCCCACCTCCTGGCTTGGGGGCCAAGTCACCCAAGGGGGAGATCCAATCTGCCCTGGCCGCCGCCCCCCTAGGGGAAACCCTAGGGCGCCTCCCCCCCTTGCCCCTATATATAGTGGAGGTTTTGGGGCTGCCCAAGACACGAGATGAACTCTCCCAAGGCGCAGCCCTACCTCTCTCCCTCCTCGTCTCTCGTAGTGCTTGGCGAAGCCCTGCTAGAATTCCGCGCTCCTCCACCACCACCACGCCGTTGTGCTGCTGCTGGACGGAGTCTTCCTCAACCTCTCCCTCTCTCCTTGCTAGATCAAGGCATGGGAGACGTCACCGGGCTGCACGTGTGTTGAACGCGGAGGTGCCGTCCGTTCGGCACTAGGATCATCGGTGATTTGGATCACGACGAGTACGACTCCCTCAACCCCGTTCACTTGAACGCTTCCGCTTAGCGATCTACAAGGGTATGTAGATGCACTCTCCTTCCCATCGTTGCTGGTTTCTCCATAGATAGATCTTGGTGATACGTATGAAAATTTTGAATTTCTGCTACGTTCCCCAACAGTGGCATCATGAGCTAGGTCTATTGCGTAGATTCTATGCACGAGTAGAACACAAAGTAGTTGTGGGCGTTGATTTTGTTCAATATGCTTACCGTTACTAGTCCAATCTTGTTTCGACGGCATTGTGGGATGAAGCGGCCCGGACCAACCTTACACGTACGCTTACGTGAGACCGGTTCCACCGACTGACATGCACTAGTTGCATAAGGTGGCTGGCGGGTGTCTGTCTCTCCCACTTTAGTCGGAACGGATTCGATGAAAAGGGTCCTTATGAAGGGTAAATAGCAATTGGCATGTCACGTTGTGGTTTTGCGTAGGTAATAAACGTTCTTGCTAGAAACCCATAGCAGCCACGTAAAACATGCAAACAACAATTAGAGGACGTCTAACTTGTTTTTGCAAGGTATGCTATGTGATGTGATATGGCCAAGAAGAATGTGATGAATGATCTGTGATGTATGAGATTGATCATGTTCTTGTAATAGGAATCACGACTTGCATGTCGATGAGTATGACAACCGGCAGGAGCCATAGGAGTTGTCTTTAATTTATTTATGACCTGCGTGTCAACATAAACGTCATGTAATTACTTTACTTTATTGCTAACCATTAGCCATAGTAGTAGAAGTAATAGTTGGCGAGACAACTTCACGAAGACACGATGATGGAGATCATGGTGTCATGCCGGTGACGATGATGATCATGGAGCCCCGAAGATGGAGATCGAAAGGAGCAAAGTGATGATGGCCATATCATGTCACTATTTGATTGCATGTGATGTTTATCATGTTATTACATCTTATTTGCTTAGAACAACGGTAGTAAATAAGATGATCCCTCATTAAAATTTCAAGAAAGTGTTCCCCCTAATTGTGCACCGTTGCGAAAGTTTGTCGTTTTGAAGCACCACGTGATGATCGGGTGTGATAGATTCTTACGTTCACATACAACGGGTGTAAGACAGATTTACACACGCGAAACACTTAGGTTGACTTGACGAGCCTAGCATGTACAGACATGGCCTCGGAACACAAGAGCCCGAAAGGTCGAGCATGAGTCGTATGGTAGATACGATCAACATGAAGATGTTCACCGATGATGACTAGTCCGTCTCACGTGATGATCGGACACGGCCTAGTTGACTCGGATCATGTAATCACTTAGATGACTAGAGGGATGTCTATCTAAGTGGGAGTTCATAAGATGAACTTAATTATCCTGAACATAGTCAAAAGACCTTTGCAAATTTTGTCGTAAGCTCGCGCTTTAGTTCTACTGAGTTAGATACATTCCTAGAGAAAATATAGTTGAAAGTTGATAGTAGCAATTATGCGGACAGTAGAAGGCTTATGTCCTTAATGCACCGCTCAGTGTGCTGAACCCCAAATGTCGTTTGTGGATGTTGCGAACATCGGACATACACGTTTAGATAACTACGTGATAGTTTGGTAATGTTAAATGGTTTAGAATTGAGGCACCGAAGACATTTTTGAAATGTCGCGGAACATATGAGATGTTTCGAGTGCTGAAATTGGGATTTCAGGCTCGTGCCCACGTCAAGAGGTATAAGACCTCCGACGATTTTCTTGGCCTGCAAACTAAGGGAGAAAAAACTCAATCGTTGAGCTTGTGCTCAGATTGTCTGAGTACAACAATCGCTTGAATCAAGTGGGAGTTGATCTTCTAGATAAGATAGTGATGTTTCTCCAAAGTCATTGCCACCAAGCTGCTAGAGCTTCGTAATGAACTATAACATATCAGGGATAGATATGATGATCCTTGAAATATTCGCGATGTTCGACACCGCGAAAGTAGAAATCAAGAAGGAGCATCAATTGTTGATGGTCAGTGAAACCACTAGTTTCAAGAAGGGCAAGGGCAAGAAGGGATACTTCATGAAACGGCAAATCAGCTACTGCTCTAGTGGAGAAACCCAAGGTTGAACCCAAACCCGAGACTGAGTGCTTATGTAATAAGGGGAACAGCCACTGGAGCAGAATTACCCTAGATACTTGGTAGATGAGAAGGCTGTCGATAGAAGTATATTGGATATACATTATGTGAATGTGTACTTTACTAGTACTCCTAGTAGCATCAGGGTATTAGATACCGGTTCGGTTGCTAAGTGTTAGTAACTCGAAATAAAAGCTACGGAATAAAATGAGACTAGCTAAAGGTGAGCTGACGATATGTGTTGGAAGTGTTTCCAAGGTTGATATGATCAAGCATCGCTCGCTCCCTATACCATCGAGATTGGTGTTAAACCTAAATAATTGTTATTTGGTGTTTGCGTTGAGCATAGACATGATTGGATTATGTCTATCGCAATACGGTTGTTCATTTAAAGAGAATAATAGTTACTCTGATTATTTGAATAATACCTTCAATGGTCTTGCACCTAAAATGAATGGTTTATTGAATCTCGATCATAGTGATACACATGTTCATGCCAAAAGATATAAGATAGTAATGATAGTACCACCTACTTGTGGCACTGCCGTATAAGTCATATTGGTATAAAACGCATGAAGAGGCTCCATGTTGATGGATCTTTGGACTCACTCATTTTTGAAAAGGATTGAGTAATGTGAACCATGTCTGTTGGTATATACGCATGAAGAAACTCCATGCAGATGGACCGTTTGGACTCACTTGATTTTGAATCACTTGAGATATGCAAATCTTACCACATGGGCAAGATGACTGAAAAGCCTCGTTTTCAGTAAGATGGAACAAGATAGCAACTTGTTGGAAGTAACACATTTTGATGTGTGCAGTCCAATGAGTGCTGAGGCACGCAGTGGATATCGTTATATTCTTACTTCATAGATGATTTAAGTAGATACTGAGTATATTTACTTGATGAAACACAAGTCTGAATTATTGAATGGTTCAAGTAATTTCAGAGTGAAGTTGAAGATCTTCGTGATAAGAGGATAAAATGTCTATGATATGATCATAGAAATGAATATCTGAGTTACGAGTTTGGCACTGTGGAAATTGTTTCACAACTAATACCGCCTGGAACACCATAGTGTGATGGTGTGTCCGAACATCATAGTTGCACCCTATTGGATATGGTGCGTACCATGATGTCTCTTATCGAATTACCACTATCGTTCATGGGTTAGGCATTAGAGACAACCGCACTCACTTTAATAGGGCACCACGTAATTCCGTTGAGACGGAACCGTTTGAACTATGGTTTGGAGAAACCTGAGTTGTCGTTTCTTAAAAGTTTGGGGCTGCGACGCTTATGTGAAAAAGTTTCAGGTTGATAAGCTCGAACCCAAAGCGGATAAAATGCATCTTCATAGGACACCCAAAACAGTTGGGTATACCTCCTAATTCAGATCCGAAAGCAATAGGGATTGTTTCTAGAATCGGGTCCTTTCTCGAGGAAAAGTTTCTCTCGAAAGAATTGAGTGGGAGGAAGATAGAACTTGATAAGGTTGTTGAACCTTCACTTCAATCAGAGAGTAGCGCAAGCACAGGAAAATTTTTTCTGTGGCCCTACCTCAGTTGAAGAGAAAGCTAATGATGATGATCATGGAGCTTCAGATCAAGTTACTATCGAACCTCATAGGTTGACAAGGGTGTGTACAAAGTGGTAACCCTATCTTAAAAGGTCACGTTGTTGGACAACGATGAACCTATGAGCTATGCAGAAGCGATGGTGGGCCTGGATTCCGAAAAATGACTCGAGGCCATAAAATCCGAGAGAGGATCCATGTATGAAAACAAAGTGTAGACTTTGAAAGAACTACTTGATGGTCGTAAGGTTGTTGGGTACATATGGATTTTAAAAGGAAGACAGACAATGATGGTAAGTGTCACCATTGAGAAAGCTCGACTTGTCGTTAAGGTGTTTCCCGACAAGTTTAAGGAGTTGACTACGATGAGACTTTCTCACTCGTAGCGATGCTAAGAGTCTGTTGGAATTAGCAGGTACTGCATTATTTATGAAATCTTGCAGATGGGATGTCAAAATATTGTTTCCTTGTTCTTTAGGAAAGGTTGTATGTGATACAACCAGAAGATTTTGTCGATCCTGAAAGATGCTAACAAGTATGCAAAGCTCCAGCAATCCTTCTAAGGACTGGAGTAAGCATCTCGGAGTTGGAATGTACACTTTGATGAGATGATCAAAGATTTTGGGTTTATACAAAGTTTATGAGAAACTTGTATTTCCAAAGAAGTGAGTGGGAGCACTATAGAATTTCTGATGAGTATATGTTGTTGACATATTGATGATCAGAAATAATGTAGAATTTCTGGAAAGCATATAGGGTTATTTGAAAAGTGTTTTTCAATGGAAAACCTGGATTAGGCTGCTTAAACATTGAGCATCAAGATCTATAGGGATAGATCAAAACGCTTAATGGTACTTTCAAATGAGCACATACCTTGACATGATCTTGAAGGTGTTCAAGATGGATCAGTCAAAGAAGGAAGTTCTTGCCTGAGTTGTAAGGTACGAAGTTAAGACTTAAAGCTCGACCACGGTAGAACAGAGAGAAAGGACGAAGGTCGTCCCCTATGCTTAGACATAGGCTCCATAGTATGCTATGCTGTGTACCGCACCTGACATGTGCCTTGCCACATGTCTGGCTAGAGGGTACAAAGGTGATCTAGGAGTAGATCACCAGATAGCGGTCAAGATTATCCTTAGAGGAATAAGGATATGTTTATCGGTTATGGAGGTGATAAAGAGTTCGACGTAAAGAGTTACGTTGATGCAAGCTTAACACCTATCCGGATAGCTTTGAGTACAGATGCCGGATACGTATAACGGAGCAACAATTTAGAATAGCTCCAAGTAGAACAGTTATTTGAAATGGCTCCAAATATAGCGTTGAGATTTGCGAAGTACATACGGATCTGAATGTTGCAGACCCGTTGACTAAAACCTCTCTCACAAGCAACATGATCAAACCCCGAACTCATTGAGTGTTAATCACATAGTGATGTGAACTAGATTATGAACTCTAGTAAACACTTTGGATGTTGGTCACATGGCGATGTGACCTGTGAATGTTAATCACATGGTGATGTAAACTAGATTATTGACTCTAGTGCAAGTGGGAGACTGTTGGAAATATGCCCTAGAGGCAATAATAAATAGGTTATTATTATATTTCCTTGTTCATGATAAATCGTTTATTACCCATGCTAGAATTGTATTGATAGGAAACTCAGATACATGTGTGGATACATAGACAACACCATGTCCCTAGTAAGCCTCTAGTTAACTAGCTCGTTGATCAATAGATGGTTACGGTTTCCTGACCATGGACATTGGATGTCATTGATAACGGGATCACATCATTAGAAGAATGATGTGATGGACAAGACCCAATCCTAAGCCTAGCACAAAGATCGTGTAGTTCGTATGCTAAAGCTTTTCTAATGTCAAGTATCATTTCCTTAGACCATGAGGTTGTGCAACTCCCGGATACCGTAGGAATGCTTCGGGTGTGCCAAACGTCACAACGTAACTGGGTGGCTATAAAGGTACACTACAGGCATCTCCGAGAGTGTCTGTTGGGTTGGCACGAATCGAGACTGGGATTTGTCACTCCGTGTGACGGAGAGGTATCTCTGGGCCCACTCGGTAGGACATCATCATAATGTGCACAATGTGATCAAGGAGTTGATTACGGGATGATGTGTTACGGAACGAGTAAAGAGACTTGCCGGTAACGAGATTGAACAAGGTATCGGGATATCGACGATCGAATCTCGGGCAAGTACAATACCGCTAGACAAAGGGAATTGTATACGGGATTGACTGAATCCTTGACATCGTGGTTCATCCGATGAGATCATCGTGGAACATGTGGGAGCCAACATGGGTATCCAGATCCCGCTGTTGGTTATTGGCCGGAGAGGTGTCTCGGTCATGTCTGCATGATTCCTGAACCCGTAGGGTCTACACACTTAAGGTACGATGACACTAGGGTTATAGGGAAAGTATGTACGCGGTTACCGAATGTTGTTCGGAGTCCCGGATGAGATCCCGGATGTTACGAGGAGTTCCGGAATGGTCCGGAGGTAAAGATTGATATATTGGACGAAGGGTTTTGGAGTCCGGGAGTGTTCAGGAGGTATCGGGTGATGACCAGCATGACCGAAAGGTGTTTCGGGAGCCCCGGCAAGTGTTGGGGGGCTTCATGGGCCAAGGGAAGGGGGCAAACCAGCCCACTAAGGGGCTGTGCGCCCCCCTCACCTATTCCCACGTGACCAGGGGGTTTGGGGCGCCCCATCTAGGGTTCTCACCTCCTGGCTTGGGGGCCAAGTCACCCAAGGGGGAGATCCAATCTGCCCTGGCCGCCGCCCCCCCTAGGGGAAACCCTAGGGCGCCTCCCCCTCCCCCTTGCCCCTATATATAGTGGAGGTTTTGGGGCTGCCCAAGACACGAGATGAACTCTCCCAAGGCGCAGCCCTACCTCTCTCCCTCCTCGTCTCTCGTAGTGCTTGGCGAAGCCCTGCTAGAATTCCGCGCTCCTCCACCACCACCACGCCGTTGTGCTGCTGCTAGACGGAGTCTTCCTCAACCTCTTCCTCTCTCCTTGCTGGATCAAGGCATGGGAGACGTCACCGGACTGCACGTGTGTTGAACGCGGAGGTGCCGTCCGTTCGGCACTAGGATCATCGGTGATTTGGATCACGACGAGTACGACTCCCTCAACCCCGTTCACTTGAACGCTTCCGCTTAGCGATCTACAAGGGTATGTAGATGCACTCTCCTTCCCCTTGTTGCTGGTTTCTCCATAGATAGATCTTGGTGATACGTATGAAAATTTTGAATTTCTGCTACGTTCCCCAACACCGGTTACGCAGGCGAACTCCACGGGAGCTAACCGCCTTGGCCACTCGCTTCCTAGCCGGCGCCCGGCTGGAAGAAGGCAAGTCCGAGGCCACCCCAGCCTCGTCTCCCTCGATGGCCAGAGCGACAGCACCAGCCCCTACTGGTGCTGAAGACTGGCCGTCCTCGGGCTGAACCGCCACGCCCCTGGCAGCAGCAGCCGCAAGGGCGGCCTGAGCTTCTTCAGGCGCACACACTAACGGAATAATGTCCAAAGTCGAAGAATCTAGCGCAACTCCACTATCGTGCAGAATCTCAGCAAGTTGCTCGTCGGAAAAAGCATTCAGAATCTTAAAAGAGGGGATAGGGTTACCTGCAACATCCATGTTTTTGTCAGCAGCACGGAGCTTGGCACTTTCCAGAGAAGTCATGTCCCCAAGCTTGGCCTTGGCGCGTGCGCTTGGAGCCCGAGAGGCCGCTGGGGTTGCCCTTGAACGCTTGGCCTTGGCTGCCGGCCCTGAAGCCAGCACGGCCGCCCCCAACTCGCCCCCCAGCGCCGCCGCCGACCCCGCTGTTGGGGAACGTTGCAGAAAATTAAAATTTTTCCTACGGTTTCACCAAGATCCATCTATGAGTTCATCTAGCAACGAGTATTCAGATTAGATAGCATCTACATACCACTTTGTAGATCGCAACGGAAGCGTTCGAGTGAACGTGGATGAGGTAGTCGTACTTGCCGTGATCCAATTCACCGATGATCTAGTACCGAACGGACGGCACCTCCGCGTTCAACACACGTACGGGACGGGAGACGTCTCCTCCTTCTTGATCTAGAAAGGCAAAGGAGAGGTTGGGTAAGAAGGCTCCAGCAGCAGCACGACGGCGTGGTGATGGTGGAACTGCAGTACTCCGGCAGGGCTTCGCCGTGCACTTACGGAGGAGGAGGATGTGTTGGAGAGGGAGAGGAAGGCGCCAATGACCAGGGGTGCGGCTGCCCCCTCCCCTCTCCCCTTTATATAAGAGTGCCAAGGGGGGGCGCCGGCCCTAGGAGATCCAATCTCCTTGGGGCGGCGGCCAAGGGGAGGTTTCCCTCCCCCCAAGGCACCTAGGAGGTGCCTTCCCCTTGTGGGACTCCTTCCCATTGAAACCCTAGGCGCATGGGCCCCTTGGGGCTGGTTCCCCTTGGCCCAAGTGGGCCAAGGCGCACCCCCTAAGGCCCATGTGCCCCCCCGAGGCAGGTGGCCCCACCTGGTGGACCCCCGGGACCCCTCCGGTGGTCCCGGTACAATACCGATAACACCGAAACTTGTCCCGATGGCCAAAATAGCACTTCCTATATATAATTCTTTACCTCCGGACCATTCCGGAACTCCTCGTGACGTCCAGGATCTCATCCGGGACTCCGAACAACATTCGGTTTACTGCACATACATATCTTCACAACCCTAGCGTCACCGAACCTTAAGTGTGTAGACCCTACGGGTTCGGGAGACATGCAGACATGACCGAGACGGCTCTCGGGCAATAACCAACAGCGGGATCTAGATACCCATGTTGGCTCCCACAGGCTCCACGATAATCTCATCGGATGAACCACGATGTCAAGGATTCAATTAATCCCGTATACGATTCCCTTTGTCAATCGGTATTTTACTTGTCTGAGATTCGATCGTCGGTATCCCAATACCTCGTTCAATCTCGTTATCGGCAAGTCACTTTTCTCGTACCGTAATGCATGATCCCGTGATCAATCACTTTGATCACCTTGAGCTCATTGTGATGATGCATTACCGAGAGGGCCCGGTGATACCTCTCCGTCAAGCGGAGTGACAAATCCCAGTCTCGATCCATGTCAACCCAACAGACACTTTCAGAGATACCCGTAGCATACCTTTATAGTCACCCAGTTACGTTGTGACGTTTGGCATACCCAAAGTACTCCTACGGTATCCGGGAGTTACACGATCTCATGGTCTAAGGAAAGGATACTTGACATTGGATAACTCTAGCAAACGAACTATGCGATCTTATGCTATGTTTAGGATTGGGTCTTGTCCATCACATCATTCTCCTAATGATGTGATCCCGTTATCGATGACATCCAATGTCCATAGTCAGGAAACCATGACTATCTGTCGATCAACGAGCTAGTCAACTAGAGGCTCACTAGGGACATGTTTGTTGTCTGTTATTCACACATGTATTACGATTTCCGGTTAACACAATTATAGCACGAATAAAGACAATTATCATGAATAAGGAAATATAATAATAATGCTTTTATTATTGCCTCTAGGGCATATTTCCAACAGTCTCCCACTTGCACTAGAGTCAATAATCTAGTTATATTGTGATGAATCGAACACCCATAGAGTTCTGGTGCTGATCATGTTTTGCCTTAGGGAGAGGTTTAGTCAACGGATCTGCGACATTCAGATCCGTGTGCACTTTACAAATTTCTATGTCTCCATCTTGAACATTTTCACGAATGGAGTTGAAGCGACGCTTGATGTGCCTGGTCTTCTTGTGAAACCTGGGCTCCTTTGCAAGTGCAATAGCTCCAGTGTTATCACAGAAGAGCTTGATTGGCCCCGACGCATTGGGTAAGACTCCGAGGTCGGTGATGAACTCCTTCACCCAAATTGCTTCATGTGCTGCCTCCGAGGCTGCCATGTACTCCGCTTCACATGTAGATCCCGCCACGACGCTTTGCTTGCAACTGCACCAGCTTACTGCCCCACCATTCAAAATATACACGTATCCGGTTTGTGACTTAGAGTCATCCAGATCTGTGTCGAAGCTAGCGTCGACGTAACCTTTTAGGACGAGCTCTTCGTCACCTCCATAAACGAGAAACATTTCCTTGGTCCTTTTCAGGTACTTCAGGATATTCTTGACCGCTGTCCAGTGTTCCTTGCCGGGATTACTTTGGTACCTTCCTACCAAACTTACGGCAAGGTTTACATCAGGTCTGGTACACAGCATGGCATACATAATAGAACCTATGGCTGAGGCATAGGGGATGACGCTCATCTCTTCTATATCTTCTGCCGTGGTCGGACATTGAGCTGAGCTCAATTTCACACCTTGTAACACAGGTAAGAACCCCTTCTTAGATTGATCCATATTGAACTTCTTCAATATCTTATCAAGGTATGTGCTTTGTTAAAGACCTATGAGGCGTCTCGATCTATCTCTATAGATCTTGATGCCTAATATATAAGCAGCTTCTCCAAGGTCCTTCATTGAAAAACTCTTATTCAAGTAGGCCTTAATGCTGTCCAAGAGTTCTATATTATTTCCCATCAAAAGTATGTCGTCTACATATAGTATGAGAAATGCTACAGAGCTCCCACTCACTTTCTTGTAAACACAGGCTTCTCCATTAGTCTGTGTAAACCCAAACGCTTTGATCATCTCATCAAAGCGAATGTTCCAACTCCGAGATGCTTGCACCAGCCCATAAATCGAGCGTTGGAGCTTGCACACCTTGTCAGCATTCTTAGGATCGACAAAACCTTCCGGCTGCATCATATACAATTCTTCCTTAAGGAAACCATTAAGGAATGCCGTTTTGACGTCCATTTGCCATATCTCATAATCATAGTATGCGGCAATTGCTAACATGATTCGGACGGACTTCAGCTTCGCTACCGGTGAGAAAGTCTCATCGTAGTCAACCCCTTGAACTTGTCAATAACCCTTAGCGACAAGCCGAGCTTTATAGATGGTCACATTACCATCCATGTCTGTCTTCTTCTTAAAGATCCATTTATTTTCTATGGCTCGCCGTTCAACGGGCAAGTCAGTCAAAGTCCATACTTCGTTTTCATACATGGATCCTATCTCGGATTTCATGGCTTCCAGCCATTTGTCGGAATCCGGGCCCGCCATTGCTTCCTCATAGTTCGAAGGTTCACCGTTGTCTAACAACATGATTTCCAAGACAGGGTTGCCGTACCACTCTGGTGCGGAACGTGTCCTTGTGGACCTTCGAATTTCAGTAGGAACTTGATTAGAAGCATCTTGATCATCATCATTAATTTCCTCTCTAGTCGGTGCAGGCACCTCAGAAACGTTTTCTTGAGTTTCGCCATTTTCCGGTTCAAGAGGTAACACTTCATCAAGTTCTACTTTCCTCCCACTTACTTCTTTCGAGAGAAACTTTTTCTCCAGAAAGGATCCATTCTTGGCAACAAAGATCTTGCCTTCGGATCTGAGGTAGAAGGTATACCCAACAGTTTCTTTCGGGTATCCTATGAAGACGCATTTTTCCGACTTGGGTTCGAGCTTCTCAGGTTGAAGTTTCTTGACATAAGCATCGCATCCCCAAACTTTTAGAAACGACAGCTTAGGTTTCTTCCCAAACCATAATTCATACGGTGTCGTCTCAACGGATTTCGACGGAGCCCTATTTAAAGTGAATGCGGCAGTCTCTAAAGCATAGCCCCAAAAAGATAGCGGTAAGTCGGTAAGAGACATCATAGATCGCACCATATCTAATAGAGTGCGATTACGACGTTCGGACACACCATTACGCTGAGGTGTTCCAGGCGGCGTGAGTTGTGAAACTATTCCACATTTTCTTAAGTGTGTGCCAAATTCATGACTCAAGTATTCTCCTCCACGATCTGATCGTAGAAACTTGATCTTTTTATCACGTTGATTTTCAACCTCACTCTGAAATTCCTTGAACTTTTCAAAGGTTTCAGACTTGTGTTTCATTAAGTAGATATACCCATATCTACTCAAGTCATCAGTGAGGGTGAGAACATAACGATAGCCACCGCGAGCCTCAACACTCATTGGACCGCACACATCGGTATGTATGATTTCCAATAAGTTGGTTTCTCGCTCCATTGTTCCTGAGAACGGAGTCTTGGTCATTTTACCCATGAGGCATGGTTCGCACGTGTCAAATGATTCATAATCAAGAGACTCTAAAAGTCCATCTGCATGGAGCTTCTTCATGCGTTTGACACCTATGTGACCAAGGCGGCAGTGCCACAAATATGTGGGACTATTGTTATCAACTTTAACTCTTTTGGTATTCACACTATGAATATGTGTATCATCACGTACGAGATTCATTAAGAATAAACCATTAACCATCGGAGCATGACCATAAAACATATCTCTCATATAAATAGAACAACCATTATTCTCGGATTTAAATGAGTAGCCATCTCGAATTAAACGAGATCCAGATACAATGTTCATGCTCAAACTTGGCACTAAATAACAATTATTGAGGTTTAAAACTAATCCCGTAGGTAAATGTAGAGGCAGCGTGCCGACGGCGATCACATCGACCTTGGAACCATTCCCGACGCGCATCGTTACCTCGTCCTTCGCCAGTCTCCGTTTATTCCGCAGCTCCTGCTTTGAGTTACAAATGTGAGCAACTGCACCGGTATCAAATACCCAAGAGCTACTACGAGTACTGGTAAGGTACACATCAATTACATGTATATCACATATACCTTTGGTTTTGCCGGCCTTCTTGTCCGCTAAGTATTTGGGGCAGTTCCGCTTCCAGTGACCACTTCCCTTGCAATAGAAGCACTCAGTTTCGGGCTTGGGTCCATTCTTTGGCTTCTTCCCGGCAACTTGCTTACCGGGCGCGGCAACTTCCTTGCCGTCCTTCTTGAAGTTCTTTTTACCCTTGCCCTTCTTGAACTTAGTGGTTTTATTCACCATCAACACTTGATGCTCCTTCTTGATTTCTACCTCTGCTGATTTCAGCATAGCATATACTTCAGGAATGGTCTTTACCATCCCCTGCATATTGTAGTTCATCACAAAGCTCTTGTAGCTAGGTGGAAGCGACTGGAGGATTCTG
Organism: Aegilops umbellulata; assembly: GCA_032464435.1. Taxonomy (NCBI): domain Eukaryota; kingdom Viridiplantae; phylum Streptophyta; class Magnoliopsida; order Poales; family Poaceae; genus Aegilops; species Aegilops umbellulata. Next base: position 68,701,272 of record CP136057.1, read on the forward strand.
TCAATGACCGCTTCATCCGGGAGATTAACTTCCAGTTGAGTCAAGCGGTTGTGCAACCCAGACATTTTGAGTATGTGCTCACTGACAGAGCCATTTTCCTCCATCTTACAGCTAAAGAATTTATCGGATACTTCATATCTCTCGACCCGGGCATGAGCTTGGAAAACCATTTTCAGCTCTTCGAACATCTCATATGCTCCATGTCTGTCAAAACGCTTTTGGAGCCCCGGCTCTAAGCTGTAAAGCATGCCGCACTGAACGAGGGAGTAATCATCGCAGCGTGACTGCCAAGCGTTCATAACGTCTTGTTCTGCAGGGAGAATAGGTGCGTCACCCAGCGGTGCTCTTAGGACATAATCTTTCTTGGCAGCTATGAGGATAATCCTCAGGTTTCGGACCCACTCCGTATAGTTGCTACCATCGTCTTTCAGCTTGGTTTTCTCTAGGAACGCATTGAAGTTGAGGACTACGTTGGCCATTTGATCTACAAGACATATTGTAAATATTTAGACTAAGTTCATGATAATAAAGTTCATTTAATCAAATTATTTAATGAACTCCCACTTAGATAGACATCCCTCTACCAGTCATCTAAGTATTACATGATCCGAGTCAACTAAGCCGTGTCCGATCATCACGTGAGGCGGACTAGTCAACATCGGTGAACATCTTCATGTTGATCGTGTGTTCTATACGACTCATGCTCGACCTTTCGGTCTTCTGTGTTCCGAGGCCATGTCTGTACATGCTAGGCTCGTCAAGTCAACCTAAGTGTTTTGCGTGTGTAAATCTGTCTTACACCCGTTGTATGCGAACGTAAGGACCTATCACACCCGATCATCACGTGGTGCTTCGGAACGACGAACCTTAGCAACGGTGCACAGTTAGGGTGAACACTTTCTTGAAATTATTATGAGGGATCATCTTATTTACTACCGTCGTTCTAAGTAAACAAGATGCAAAACATGATAAACATCACATGCAATCAAATAATAAACGTGACATGATATGGACAATATCACATAGCTCCTTTGATCTCCATCTTGGGGCTCCATGATCATCTTGTCACCGGCTTGACACCATGATCTTCATCATCATGATCTTCATCATCGTGTCTCCATGAAGTTGCTCGCCAACTATTACTTCTACTACTATGGCTAACGCGTTTAGCAATAAAGTAAAGTAATTTACATGGCGATTCTCAATGACACGCAGGTCATACAAAATAAAGACAACTCCTATGGCTCCTGCCGGTTGTCATACTCATCGACATGCAAGTCGTGATTCCTATTACAATAGCATGAACATCTCATACATCACATATAGATCATTCATCATTCATCACAACTTTGGCCATATCATATCACAAAGCACTTGCTGCAAAAACAAGTTAGACGTCCTCTAATTGTTGTTGCAAGTTTTACGTGGCTGAATTAGGGTTCTAGCAAGAACGTTTTCTTACCTACGTTAAAACCACAACGTGATTTGTCAACTTCTATTTACCCTTCATAAGGACCCTTTTCATCGAATCCGCTCCAACTAAAGTAGGAGAGACAGACACCCGCCAGCCACCTTATGCAACTAGTGCATGTTAGTCGGTGGAACCGGTCTCACGTAAGCGTACGTGTAAGGTTGGTCCGGGCCGCTTCATCCCACAATACCGCTGAAGCAAGATAAGACTAGTAGCGGCAAGAAAAGTTGACAACATCTACGCCCACAACAAATTGTGTTCTACTCGCGCAAGAAGAACTACGCATAGACCTAGCTCATGATGCCACTGTTGGGGAACGTTGCAGAAAATTAAAATTTTTCCTACGGTTTCACCAAGATCCGTCTATGAGTTCATCTAGCAACGAGTATTCAGATTAGATAGCATCTACATACCACTTTGTAGATCGCAACGGAAGCGTTCGAGTGAACGTGGATGAGGTAGTCGTACTTGCCGTGATCCAATTCACCGATGATCTAGTACCGAACGGACGGCACCTCCGCGTTCAACACACGTACGGGACGGGAGACGTCTCCTCCTTCTTGATCCAGCAAGGCAAAGGAGAGGTTGGGGAAGAAGGCTCCAGCAGCAGCACGACAGCGTGGTGATGGTGGAACTGCAGTACTCCGGCAGGGCTTCGCCGTGCACTTACGGAGGAGGAGGATGTGTTGGAGAGGGAGAGGGAGGCGCCAATGACCAGGGGTGCGGCTGCCCCCTCCCCTCTCCCCTTTATATAAGAGTGCCAAGGGGGGGCGCCGGCCCTAGGAGATCCAATCTCCTTGGGGCGGCGGCCAAGGGGAGGTTTCCCTCCCCCCCAAGGCACCTAGGAGGTGCCTTCCCCTTGTGGGACTCCTTCCCATTGAAACCCTAGGCGCATGGGCCCCTTGGGGCTGGTTCCCCTTGGCCCAAGTGGGCCAAGGCGCACCCCCTAAGGCCCATGTGCCCCCCCGAGGCAGGTGGCCCCACCTGGTGGACCCCCGGGACCCCTCCGGTGGTCCCGGTACAATACCGATAACACCGAAACTTGTCCCGATGGCCAAAATAGCACTTCCTATATATAATTCTTTACCTCCGGACCATTCCGGAACTCCTCGTGACGTCCGGAATCTCATCCGGGACTCCGAACAACATTCGGTTTACTGCACATACATATCTTCACAACCCTAGCGTCACCGAACCTTAAGTGTGTAGACCCTACGGGTTCGGGAGACATGCAGACATGACCGAGACGGCTCTCGGGCAATAACCAACAGCGGGATCTGGATACCCATGTTGGCTCCCACATGCTCCACGATGATCTCATCGGATGAACCATGATGTCAAGGATTCAATTAATCCCGTATACGATTCCCTTTGTCAATCGGTATTTTACTTGTCCGAGATTCGATCGTCGGTATCCCAATACCTCGTTCAATCTCGTTATCGGCAAGTCACTTTTCTCGTACCGTAATGCATGATCCCGTGATCAATCACTTTGATCACCTTGAGCTCATTGTGATGATGCATTACCGAGAGGGCCCGGTGATACCTCTCCGTCAAGCGGAGTGACAAATCCCAGTCTCGATCCATGTCAACCCAACAGACACTTTCAGAGATACCCGTAGCATACCTTTATAGTCACCCAGTTACGTTGTGACGTTTGGCATACCCAAAGTACTCCTACGGTATCCGGGAGTTACACGATCTCATGGTCTAAGGAAAGGATACTTGACATTGGATAACTCTAGCAAACGAACTATGCGATCTTATGCTATGTTTAGGATTGGGTCTTGTCCATCACATCATTCTCCTAATGATGTGATCCCGTTATCGATGACATCCAATGTCCATAGTCAGGAAACCATGACTATCTGTCGATCAACGAGCTAGTCAACTAGAGGCTCACTAGGGACATGTTTGTTGTCTGTTATTCACACATGTATTACGATTTCCGGTTAACACAATTATAGCACGAATGAAGACAATTATCATGAATAAGGAAATATAATAATAATGCTTTTATTATTGCCTCTAGGGCATATTTCCAACACCCGCAGCATCCGTGGCCACCGTCTTGCACCCAGTCTTCCGCCCATCAGTCTTTTTGGCCTGGCGGCCGGAGCCGCTCGACAGGCGCCTGTCCGAGGCCGGTGTGGGGTCCGAGTCCATGAGGACGCAATCCATCCTCGAGCCCCCTCCACGCTCTGGAGAGGCAGGCAAGGCCTCGATCTCCATGGGCACCAGCGACAGAGGCGCTGCCGCATTCCCAAGCACTTCGAAGGACGGGTCTAGGGAGCGAGCAAGGGGGGGAAGGCTTACTGCCGTGTCTTGAGTCGCGATTACCCCCAGTTTTTCCCATGTCTCAGTATCTATTGAAGTGTCTTGGATGCTATTTTCATGCTCGTCTGCTAGCTCGCCCATCACCGTATCTTGGCCAACCACCATCGCACCGGGGCCAGACGCCTCCTTCTGTGGCACCACCGCCGAAGAATTGGGCGCAGACGGACCAGTGGCAGCCACCTTGGAGGAATTGCCCGCGTGTGGCCCAGGCTTGTGTGTCCCGCCCTTGCCTTGCTGGTTGTCAGGCGGGGGAACGGAGGGGCCCGCCCCCAGAGCCCCTCCCACATCCCCCAGCCGCCGCGGCTGCCGCTCCAGCTCAACCCTGATCTGGTACCCTTCGTGGTTGAACCAGACCTCCACTGTGCCATTCAGCTTGGCCGGAGTCTTGCAAGCCAGTTTCATCCTCACCGGACCTAATTTAATGATGGAGAGCTCATCGACCACGATAGGCCGCCCCAACAACTTAAAAGCCTCCTTGATACGCTCGATCTTGCGATGTTTCTCAGGGATCCCGTGGAGCCGCACCCATGCTTCTGGCATCACCATTGGGGGAATCACCTCATGAACCACATCCCGCACCCTAGCAGTGATGTCGTTAATAGAGAGGAACAACTTGCCACTTGTCCGAGCCCTATGAAGGAGATCTGCAGAGGAGAATACCACCATGTAGTCATCTTCTCCCACTTGAGTGACTTGCCAGTCCCAATCCCCTGTGACCGTGTGCTTGAGCTCCTGCTTGAGGACCCGCAGGTTCAGGCGGCCCGGCTCTGCAGAGAGAATCACAGCATTGCCGACCGAGAGCGGCCGTGGACCCTCAGACTCCGCCTCCTCTTCGAACTGCAGACAGAAGAAGCCCTCCCCTGAAATTGCGCTTCCCATGATCTGCAGGCTTGGCTGCCGACCCCTCGTCGGACAGTGCGCAGAAGCATGTCCCTCTTCCTTGCATAGCACACATAAAGGCTAAAATTTGCACTTGGACTGATAGTGACCTAGTCTTCCGCACTTGAAGCACTCCACCTCCAGCGCCTCCGACGCGTCCTCCACCGGAATGGGCTCGCCCGCTGTGCCCTTCGCACCAGGGGAAGAGACACCGCGAGTGGTTCGGTCGCCGCCCTGGGCTTCTTGGCCATAGGGTCCCCATGGCCACCACCATAGTTGGGGAGATCCGCTGGTTTGCGCTCGAGCTCCCGGTGCCGAGCCATCTCCTTTTTCTTCTTTCTTCGCTCCTACTGCTGGATCCACCAAGGGGGAGGAGGACCCCAATCCCCCTCGCGCCCCTCTTGCTCGTGGCTCCGCTCAGATCTGCCGCTCGGTCTTGCACGCATCTCCTTCTTCGCCTTCTCCCGCAGTTCGCGCTCACGCCGCCGTTCCCCATCCGAGACCGGAGGCTCCATTGGCCTCTTCTCCGCGCGCCGCCCGCTCATCACCGCCGCCGCAAACGAAATGGAGAGAGGAGGAGGTGGGGAGATGGGATGGATGGAGCGAGCGAGGTGAGCCCAGCGCCGCACCTCTGTTCTGGATGCAGGAAACCCTAGCGAGGGGTCGAGGCAGCCGCGGCGCAGCCATAAATAGGCGCCAGAGCTGGGCCGAGGCCGAGGCAGGCCCGGCGTGGGCCGGTTAGTACCAACAGGCCCACATAGAGCCAGCCCCCCGCGCCCAGGAGGCACACTGTCCCCCACTTGACTTGGGCCGCCGACCCCCACCAGCCTTGGAGAGTGGGCCGACCCACAGTCTACCTGCCCCTCGACGGCCCCGGGCCCAGTGCAGGCAACCCTAGCCTCAGGGGAGACCGAGCTGCCCGCCGCCGCCTGCGGCTCGGCCGCCGTCTCCGCCAGCACCCGACCGACCGCCGCCGCCACCGGCAGGCACGGCCACTCCACCTCCGAGTCCACCGGAGCCAGAAGTGCAGCCGCCGCCCGTGCCCGGATGCCCCGCGCGGCACCCCCTGGAGACACCGAGCCCCTGCCCGGAGTCAAAGAGGGTCTCCAAGCACGGACTGCGACCTCGCGCGATCCCCGGCCGCCCGGAGCGAAACGGCGGCGCGCCCGCGCGGCGCCGCTCCCCTCCGCCTGCGCACATGCCACGAAATGACCAAGCGTCGGCCTCGCCGGCACCAGATTCCCTGCCTCCGCCGCCGAATCCACGTCCTCCTCGTCCTCCGAATCGAACTCAGCCAGCGCCCAGAAGCGGCCTCCCACTGACGCCAGCGCCGCGCCAGCCCCCAAGGCCGGCCCCGCCCTCGGCGGAGAGGAGCTAGCGCCGCGCCGGACCACCTCCCAGCCCTCGCTGGCCGGAGCCAAAGGCGACCGAGGCGGGGAGCCCGGGCCGTCGCCAGGAGGAGCGCCTAACGGTCCGCTCATTCGAAAAAAAACCCTTCTCCTTCCAATTCGCCGTATACGCTCACTTTGGTCACTGTACTCAGGAATACGGTCACTATATACGTGTTGAGGTGATTTTATGGTCACTGCCAAATCGTATAGCTCCGTATTTCATTTATTTGACCAGTCAAACAATCTTGTCAGCTCATTTTTTTTCTATCTACCTATGTGGGTCCTACTTGTCAGTGGGTGGGAGAAATAAGCGGAGCGAAGATAAAATTATGGAGATTCGAACCCCAGAGCTCTCACGTATGTGCGAGCCGCCTTACCTAGCTAGTGGAAACTTTTACCTGTTGCGTGGAAACTGTCACGTGAGTTAAAAGCTTCCAGTAGTTGAAATATATACGTGTTGAGTTAAAAGCTTTCAATATATAGGTGTTGAGGTTTCTTTATATACTTTTTTTATGCTCCCAGTAGTTCACTATTCACATGACAACTTCCAGCTTCGGTTGAAGTAGTTGAGTAATGAACTAAGTACCGCGGTTAAGTGCGTGATGCATGCGTGGATCAGTCGTGCAGCGATGCAGCTACCTAGCTGCTACTTGACGAGATTCCATTTTTTCATTCCATTTCAACAAACAGGCGAGGCATTGGGAAGCAGCTATGCGCATGGCATGTGACGAACGAGATGGATCAATGGAGGGTGGATGGACGCGCTCCGTCTCAGATTCAGAGATACTGCTAGTACTTAACTAGCATAGCCCGTGCGGCGGCACGCCGCACCCGTCGATATATTGTATTTATACAGATCATAAAGGGCATTGTTATAATTGTAACGATAGAGTCGTTCGTGGTTATAACACAGAAATAGTATATACGATGAGTCCATCAATAAAAGACGGAAAATGGGTACATTTATTGCAGCTATACATAATACGTAGTGATGAACGGAAAGTTACACGCTGATACATTATTAATAAGGTCTACTTATTGGCACCATATACAGTCTGTTCTATGGAACATACCGTATAGGGCGATGCAACTGCATGAAAGTAAATGATTGCAGACCACCCTAGTTAAATCATCCTAGTGTAGCCCGTGCAGGATTAGTGCATGTAATGAAGTGGTAAATGGCTTTTGCAAATTCATGTACCCGTCCAACGGGTGGGTGGCTTTGCTCCTGTGTATGTAACAATGGGATCCTTGTTGCGAGAATGTTGGGGGTACATTAGGTACCACATTGCGGAAATGTTGCATATTTTCACCAAGATCATTATTTGTCTCGCAAATTCATTTTGCTGGGTACATACTTGCTGGCGAGCCATGTTGAACTGCCATTGCTTGGTTCATGCTTTTTTGTGTTGTACAAAGCCTTTCCTTCACCACTTAAGTGTGTAGTAGTTGTAGCCATGCAATATTGATATGTTATGATGTAATTTTTTGTATAACCAAAGGTTCTCAAATAAATTGTTTTCTTCAAAACAGTTTAGAGAAAAATAAATTGTTTTCTTCAAAACAATGTAAATGAAATGATTAAAAGGTAGGACTATATCGCATGGGCCGGCTAGGGTGATCTTTCAGAAAAATATCCATGTTGATGGTGATCCATTATTCATTGCCAGTCTAAGTTGGCTTACGTGAAATATTGACAGGAGGCGAGACCCACTTCTTTACTGTGAACTTACTATTAATTTCCTTATGTAATTTTTTTGTTTCGTTTATAGGAATATTATGTTGCTATCTGTAAGAAACGGAAAGATCAGTGACCTTTTTTACGTTCTTCTCATGTAACGACGATCGTCTTTCACCTGGACGAAATAAAAACATTCCATGTCTCAAGTATGGAAAAATGACATACAAACTTTATGTCCTAATCACTGGCAGACCAATCTGTGTAAAATAGTATGGCCAACATAAGACTACGGGGATAAATATCAGATTGCCAAACCAAGAAGGTAACTTGAAAGTAAAAAAAAGAAGCACTCACCAGCAAGTCGTGGATTTCAGCGGTCTCTGAAAATCTGCACTATCTGCAAAGCATGATAACAGATGACTGTTTCAGAATCTGTAGATGTTCACGCTAACGTTTCGTTGCCCTTATACTTAGCCTGTAACACTGGTATTTTCTTAGAGATTTAGTATCTTTATGTCACAAACAGTAATGACATGTCAATTTTCTTTCAGAATATTTGATCGCCAATTGATCTCCAAAGATCATTCGTTGTACACTCATCATTAGGGCAACCTACCTCTGATGAATGCATGTGCCAAATACCAAGAGCAACAGTATATAGCAACTCGGTTGGGATCCCTGCAATGCAGCTGCTTTTCAAGAAATGCCCAATAAATGAAAAACCAAACTGGTTTCTTCAGGCAAATTGCCACAAGATGCTCTATGTCTCCAAAAGCAAAATCATATGGTGACAAAAATATGGGCCGTATGCATCTTTTGGATGCAGAGGCCGGGTGATAACCTCCTTTTCGAAAAAAAATATGGTGACAAAAATATAACACCAACCACCTTCACATAACAGAGATCACTGAACTTTGTTTCTCTAGAAGCTTTGATTCAACATATAGAGGTGGAAAATGTTCAGAATAACTTACACGGATGTCTTGAAAAAGGTCCCTTGGGGATTCTTGATTGGAGCTGAGCTTACCATAGCCCAAAGTCGTATCTCTTTGGTTAATAAAACCCAAATACAAATAACAATAGTTCAACTGGAAAGGAGGTATAAACTTCCATGTCTTATAACTTACGTCAGCAATGAAGATGGTGGACTTCTTTTATCGGCTACTCATAATCAAAGAGAACAGCTCAACTTGTTAATGGTAGTGGATCAAGTGATAAAAATTTAACCATAAAAACAAAGGTGAGTGAATTGGACAGCATAAAATTCAGATACCCGCACGCTGAATCCATGGCGAGGAAGATTCAGGGAATGTTGATCTGAAACTGGAGCTCAACTCTACGAAAATCAATGTTTTAAATAGCGGGCTATGGAAAATAGCGGTGGGCCTCCAAATCAGCTATAGCGGGCTAAAGCGAGCTATTTGTGAAGGCGACCATTTAGCGGCACCTTGCCGAAAAGGCTATAGCGGGCTATAGCGAAGCTATAGCCGGCTATTTAAAACTATGACGAAAATTAACAACTTGTGTTGAACCTGAAAGTAAACAAAAGACATAACACATAGTCAGTGCCACAGCGATCGAATATGTAATTCCTACAGGCCAACACTTCTGCTTGATTATCCAGAGCTTGGTTCAACACCTCCACACCTGTGGTGATACATGTCGTTATTTTCTGGAGGGAACGTTGTACTCCCAACTGACCATGCAAGCAAAATAACAATACGTACGACAGGGTTATTACAGTACTACCTCAGACCTCTAGGTAGGTGTAGATGAAACATTATGTAAAAATCATCAAACTGTCGATGGGCATTCAACATTAAATATAAATGAGTCCCAAGCCTGAGGGATTAAAGATGGATAACAAAAAATAGTACTATAATATAGTAGGAAAAAGACAAATGGCTAAACCAACAAATTCCACAGCGAGCTTAGAAGATAACCGCTACACTTCCGACAATTCATGCAGCATCAATACGCTGAATATCTGGCGTAAGAAAAACTGATCAACAAAGCAAACCAACCAAACGAATAAACATGAAGGCTCATATACAACAAACAACAGAGGAAAACTTATCCGTTCGCCAAAACTGTAAGCAAACCAGAAACTGAAACTATCTGCAGTGAAATTAGAGCCGTGCTGCTGGCGATAACTGCAAGGTGTAAGTGTAACGCAAGGAGCTGGGAGCAGCGCCATGCGCCGGCCAACAAACAACAATCCCGTCTGGCCGGAGCAGTCCACCCCCGCACGTGTTGAGTACCACCGATCACAAATACAGAGTTGCCGGCCCGACATCGCAGGAAGACTGGCATCGGCGATGTACGCATACATTGTCTGGTCCGAAGCCCGTGTCCCGCGTCCGCTGTAGTGGTCGCCGCCAGCCCGCACCCGCCCCGGGGAATCACCAAGGAGGTTAGGACACTGCTCCATCGGCGATCTGGCCGCCGGCCGTGAGGAGCATCTCCTAGGCGTGCTGTGGGCCGCCACTGCCGCTCCGTACTCGCAGCCTCGCAGTCGCAGGTCGTTGCCGGAGAAGCAACTGCAGGGGCTGATGGCCCGCGTCCCCGTCCGCTGTAGTGGTCGACGCCGCCAGCCCGCCACCGCTGCCGGGAACGACCGAGGAGCTCGGAACACTTCTCCATTGACGATCCAACCGCTTCACCTGCTTGGAGTCGTGCGACACCCGCTTCACCGCGATATGATTTGACTTTGGGAGCACGCCCTCTTGTCCCTACCGAAGCCGCTGATGCCCAGCAACTGCCTGTTCTTGAAACCCATCGGTGGCCTTGTACAGCTGCTTGTACGTGAAGTGGTGTCCTCGCGAACAGCGGCATACCTTATCCGCGGCTTCACAAACATGAAGGTGGCGGAGGCAGATCGGGTAGGGCCACGCCGACGTGGGGCGGTAACATCGGCAACCAAGAAGAATCAGCACAGTACAGCTACAACTACAGGCCGTCTCTGGCGAGGAGCTACATACTGCGCACGGCTCCGGGGCCGCACGCCACCACGTCCAGTTCGTCCCAGTGCTCCAGCTACAGCGGGTTGCCGTTCAACCATGGCCGCCTGCGCCCCAAGCCCGTCAAACGCTGAAGAAGAACCCACACTAATAGCAGAACCTACAGACAAAAAAGCAACAGATCAGTACCCACAACACTTAAACCAACAAGAAGAAACGCAAGGAAGCAATCAAAGGCACGGACAGCCATTCGCATACATGTAGAAAGAATTGAACGCACTCACCAATGGTACAATCTACAGATCGCTTCCCTAATGAAATCTCCCGACGGCGACTATCAACGTCCACATTAACATATTGGCGCGGGTCAAATCGATGGAAACCTACAACATGAATCAACCAATTAAGACGACAACAACCTAAAGGAAGGAGCACAAAATCAATACAAAAAAAAGCACAACCAAAGAAAGGCAAAAGAGCTGACCAGGCCGAGAAGAACGAAACGGCCGGCGAGTAGCAGACCGAAGGCGGCAACCCGAATCAACTGCAGCTAGCCGGCCACACCCACCAGCGGCTGCCATCGCCGCCGACGAATCCACAGCAGAAAGGCGACCGCCGGCGCAGCGCACACGGGCAATAATGGCCGCCCGAATCCCAAGAGGGCGGCCCCGACGGCGTCGCCCGGATCGAACAGCATCAGGCCCAACCATCGCCGGACCAAGAAACAGCAGTACTGCTGAAGGAGGAAAAAGGCAGCCGGGAGCGAACGGAATGAGCAGCGGAGGCAGAAGGGCACCAGTATTTATAGACGGCAGCACAGGAGAAATCAAATGGAAACGTGCAGCGAAGGCGGCGCAGAAATACCCAGAGGATTCCATCGAAGCGGCAACCGCCAGCGTGAAGAGTCGGGAAAACGCAAACGGCAGCCGACCCAGGCGAGCATACGTGGCAGGAAACAGAGATAAAGAAAGGAAATACGCAGCACCGCATGCGGAAGAATCCAAAACAGAAGATAGGCAAATTGGTCTCCACGTAAACAGGGCATGCAACCGATTACAAAACTGAGCACACCGCAGAACATGCACCCAATCGTCAAAGGCGGTCACATTTTTAACGATTCCCATCGATGATGATCGCTCCGCGCATCCAAAAGCGTACACGGCCACGTCCCCCACTATTACACGTGTTGCACATCCATTAGACGGTTTTCTATGATAGAAAAAATTCAAAAAAACATGATAAACTAAACCTGGCCAGGTTTAGTATATTTAGAATAAGAAGAGCTAGCTGCTAATCAGTTCATAAGTACTCCACTTGTTTAGACTCCTGCGTGAGGCGTGAGCCCGCCGGTCCGGCCGGTCATTGGTTGATCAATATGAGCATCCCCTTGTTAGAGTCTGAGACAAAATGGAGCCTCCCCGTGCGTTTGGATTCTGGACCGTTGGATTAGCTGTCCAAAACAATCTGGACCGTTGGATCTCAGACGAAAGATATGGGCCGTCGGATCGAGGCTGGGCATGCCACCGCCTGTAAATTTGGTGGTCCGCCAAGGGCAGTTCCGTCATTTCGCCTAGAGGTGTATAAAACGCGACGGCTCGCGTGCAGATGACCTAGCCGTCGCTCCTCTCCCACTCGCGCCAGCCCCTGTCCTCTTCCCCCGCCTCGCCTCTCTCCCCCCGTCCAAACCCTAGGTCGGCCGCCGCCGCCGCTCGCCCAGGCCATCCTCCCGCTGTGAAAGAAGTGGCCAGAGAGGGAGCGCTTCTACATCCATCTGCGTCCACACCGGAGCTGGGAGGAGCGGGGAAGAAGAAGGCGACGAGGAGGCGATGGCGACCAAGTCGCCGTTCCGGGCGGACGTGCTGAGGGGCAAGGCGGCGCTGGTCACCGGCGGCGGCTCCGGCATCTGCTTCGAGATTGCTGCCCAGCTCGCCCGCCACGGCACCCATGTCGCCATCATGGGCCGCCGCCGCGAGGTCCTCGACAAGGCCGTCGTCGCCCTCCGCTCCGAGGGCCTTCGGGTGCGCCCAATCTGCTTTCCCCCTCCTCCTCTTCCTCTCCAACCCTACCTACCACCATCACGCATGTTTCACCCATCTTGGTTTCTTGCTTAGGATCTGGTGCTCTCTGGTTGTCAGGTGGAAATGATTTTGATCTTTCATCCGTTCCTTATTAGCAGTTGCGTGATAAGTAAACAAGAATGGAAATCGCTATGAATTTTGTATAGAACTTGTTGTTTTCTTATCTTGGTTCGTCGAATCCAATGCCAATCGCGTTCTTATAGAGGATTTAGTATGGAAATTGTTGTCTAGGAAATGAAGTCAAACTGACTGTTTCCTCAAATGAAGGAGAAGTGCTATATTAATCAGGTTGCACGGTGTACAATGCTTTGTACTTTATGTGTCGTTGAATTGTTAAACCATATTCACAATTCAACGATGGATTCCCCACCATGATTAAATGAACCGGCCTCTTGTGCTCTGGGGATAAAGTAGTGTTGGTCTGTACTGATGGTAGCTTGGTGTAGCATGCAGGCTGTTGGATTTCAGGGAGATGTACGTAACCAGGAGGATGCAGCGAGAGTGCTCGCGTCGACCGTTGAGCATTTCGGCAAGCTTGACATTCTTGTCAATGGTGTAGCGGGCAACTTCCTTGCATCCCCGGAGGATCTCACACCCAAGGGATTCCGGACAGGTGCTTCATTGTGCCATGTTCTTTTGGTTTACCTGAGAGTTGCTGTTTGATCCAATTGTGTGAATATTGGCAGCGCGAACGCCATGAGAATTTTCTTGCATACTGTTTCAATAGTAATGCGCCCTTGCCAGTTTGTGCAACGGTGCTAGGCTGCTAAGCTCAAGAAATCTTGTGCTGATTACTTGCCTGTTATGTAAAAAATAACTAAATACTGAATATTTTTTTCCAGAGAATTTAGTATTGACTAACTTTTCTCTCTGCGGGTACATACACAATGTGCTATGAAGCCCTGAAGTATCTGGAAAAAGGTGGGCCAGGGAGGGGTCCCTCCACTGGTGGCCTCATCATTAACATAAGCGTGACACTGCATTACACTGCTTCTTGTTACCAAATTCATGTCTCCGCCGCTGAGGTACTTTTATCATGTTTGATACGCCTCCAGAAAATGATTGAAATAGGTCACTTTTCCTGACGGTGTTGGCTTCTACAGGCAGGTGTTGATAGTATCATAAGAATGCTGGCTCTGGAATGGGGAACAGATCATGAAATTAGGGTCAATGGAATTGCACCAGGACCAATTGGAGGCACTCCAGGACTGAGGAAGCTTGCACCTGATGAAATGGGAAAGGGGAAAAGGGAAATGATGCCTTTATTTAAGTTGGGGGAGACACGGGACATAGCAATGGCCGCGCTCTATCTTGCTTCTGATGCAGGTCAGTTGTGTTCTTCAGTCTTCTGGTAACCAAATAACCGAAAGTTCTTTCAACCGTAAAAGTTCAGTAAGCTGAGCATCTAATTACCTGGAGGTCATCTAATTAACAATCCCTGTTCTAAATTGTATGCTGTTTTAGCACAATTAATATTTTCTGTTCTTGTCACTGTTATTCCCAGTAACTGACACATACTACAAAAGCTTTAAAATCAGTAAAGTAATGTCTTATCCCTTATCAAAGAGTTAGTCATTTGATGTATTGTGCAGGTAAATATGTAAATGGGACTACGCTGGTGGTTGATGGAGGGCTTTGATTGAGTCACCCTCGCCACATACCCAAGGAGGAAGTGAAGGAGCTCTCAAAGGTGATCGAGAAGTATCATTGTTTGCTTGTATTCTTCCTAACCGTTTGGCATCGGAGATTTTTTTTCCCACTTCTCTGGATTTTGTTGGGGCCTAATTGTTTTGCACGTTTCTGCTATGTCCTACAAGTGACCTACTGATTTGTTTGTTGGAACTGTTCGCATGTGTCATGTTGTTGGAGCTACGGGACAAGCCAATGTCATTCCAGATATGATTTATAAAGATTAATCAATGGATTGTAGTTGTAGTAGTTTACTGACGGCAAGATGCATTTGTATGGGATGCCATGTGCTGCTGGTTGCATGCATGCCTTTTTCTAGGTCTATTGGCAGGGTCTGTTCATTCTCCCTGATCAGCAAAGCATCGATCACTCTAAATTTGAGTTAGCTAGGTGATTAATGGAGTATACAACTAAATGTAGACATATTGAGTGGGTCATCAGAGGCCCCAAAGCATGATGAAGTTTGAGATCTATTATCTATGGTGAAAAATGAGAATTGATGCAATATTTGTGAAATGTGTTGCTTCTGCGTGTTTAGTTGGTCTAGGTTATATTTGGATTTTCAATTAGGCTTATGTGTAATGGATGGGTGGCATGTGAGTAGTATACCCCCCTACAAGATTTTTGTTAAATATACCCTGGACCAGTATTCAGCTAAGCGAGAGTAAACAGAGGAATATCAACATAGCAACTACTACTAGATCAACATCTGCTATATATACGCTATTTTTTTCAACCTTCTATTTGATTTCTTCTTCCGGTTTGTTGGTGACTTTGGGTCTCCGAGCACCTCTGAAGCATGCTGGACGCTGCTCTTGCTGCTTGGTTCCCAAGGTAACCCATATCTTGCTCTATTTACTCTTGCTTGTCATGTGTTTATTTATCTATTATTCTTATGTGTTCATCCCCTTTGTCTGGCATGCGTTGGTGCCTTCTGGATTGAGCAGCTAAGCGGATCATGGTCACCAGGCTCATTTTGTGTGAGTTTATTTTCCTCCTAGCTAGAAAATCATTAGAAGCTCTTCCATCACTAGAGAACACTAAACAAGACACCAAGGCCACAACTTACTTTGTAGTGAGTTCGGACAAGAGGGTGTCGACGGTCACAACTACTGATGGAGATCGAGGTGGCCGACTGACTTATGGGTAAGATATGTATTTTGTTCACATGATCATGTACTGCATTTCCAGGGATAATCCTTCTGTACATTTATTTTTTCCTAGATTCTCTGGAGATCAGATTTTGGACGATACAATTTCACATACAATTTAGGATAAGAGGTCAAACACACTATTTTCTGCCACCTTCACATTTGCTTTCATTTAAACATAGTATATGCTAGCACTTCTTCTTATAACTGAACTGAACTGTTTGAAGCATTTTTATTGTATGTACATATGTGAGAGTTGTCCAGAAACTTTTTTATATAAAACTTATTGTATTAGCTTTGCCACTGCTTTTAACCAGTAGGCTGAGTGACAAATATGTGAGAGGTTCTAAATTGGCAGTGCAGACTGATAGCTATTTATTGCATGTCTTCCCTGTTACAGTCGTATTCATTTTCCTCTTTGAGAATGATATGCAATAAATAGTTCAGGTTTGAGCAAGGAATGCAAAATTCAAGGATTGAGCCAGTGCTGCTTTCCGTGAGAGTAAGGTAGTAATACAATGCCAGATGATGTTGCCTGCCACTGTGTATGCATTGTTTGGGAGGGAGGTAGTAAAAACTCCATACCTACATCCAAAGGAAATCATAAAAAGAGTATACATGCACTTGCTTGACCAACAAAACTTGCACCTATGAGTAGGTCTGGTTCATGCTTTAGGGAGGTTAAATAAATTTCAGCCAGCCACAAAGTAATTGCTGACATTGTTGAATTTGACCATCCTCATATCATCATATATTACAGGACAGTAGAATAAAGTACAGAGCTCATAATTTTTAGAACTTATTGTCTTTCTGATTCTGTGTCTTCACTGCCATTTTAGCTTAATGCTTAATGACATCTCCCGGTTCCTGCTATGCAAGTCTAATATGTTTGCATATATTAGGTATAACACACCTATGACCCTATTTTGATACACTATTCCACTTATACATGTCAGTATTTTTTTTGAAGTTCGGTCATTGGATTTACTAATCTGTATTGATTCTGTAGGATCCAGGGATCACTTCGAGCCGGTGAGCCACTTGCACATCTTGAAGCTCCTAACAAACCAGCAAAGGGGCACATCCCTGCAAACCAGATTGCTTGAACCAAGCTTCTGTTGATGCCATTCCAACTAATGTGGTATCATGTTTAGGTACTATGACTCCTTTCGTTGATGCTATTTAAAGGTTTTGTGTGTCGGGTTATTGACATGTGAGATTTAAGATCTAATGGGTGAAATCATGTCAATTCTTGCTTCTGTTTCATGTGTTGCCTGCCCCTCTTCGATTACGCCTTTCTGTTGTACTGTTTTATGTGTTGCCTGTAGCAATGGTGCGTTTGAATATCCTTTCCTATAGTAACATTATTTGATCAGCAATAACCAAGCAATGGTGTTTTTTTAGCAGGTCGTACGACATTGTTTGATCGCCCAGGAAAAGCATCTTCAACCAGGATATGCATCAAGGCATATTCTAACGCTGCGGGGAAACAAATCGCGAGCAAGTTTGGTGAACTGGCTAGAGAGGAGGCCGCCTGACGGTGGACGTTTGAGGACGATGTTGATGCCATGGTGGACGTTCAAAATATGTTATCCACGTGTAAAACCCATCTTAAATTTTATATCTTATTGGTTTGGTCATTTACTATGATAAAAAGTGTTTACGATGGAGAAATGTATGAGTCTAAATTAATGCAAACCAGCAAACAAAATGTTGGCGACTTTCACCCAAAAAAGAATGCTTTGCATTAAACTTTTGCTTTGTATATCTCCAGTGCTTGGATTAGTTATGTGTGCATCTAATTGCACTTCCAAGTAAAAAATGTCTATCATCAGTCAAATATACCTATCTCTTTGCTTTGTTTATATAACGTTTGCTACCAGTTTAGCTAAAACAGGCCGTATTGGGTGTGGCTGGGCGCAACTAATATCACTGTTATTTTCTACATTTATCAATATCTTTGTTATTTTTTATTTGCAATGCTATAATGTCTATTACCGGATTGGATATGATAGTACCCGGCAGCGGTGCGGCAAGCCGCACTTCCTACCTAGTACATATAGAATGGGACTTAAAGCTAGGTAACCACAAAGTGACATTGGTGCAGCTGGTTAGGCTACTTGCACTCGAGCATGTGGTCTCGCGTTCGAATCCATGCTGTGTTGCATTATTTTATTTTTCGCTCTACTTCTTTCTCCACCCACTGACAGGTAGGACCCGTGGAGAAAATGAGCTGATGAGGCAGCACGCGTATAGTTTGATCAGTCAAATAGATGAAATACGGACCTATACGATCTGCAGTGACCGTATAATCATCTTAACACGTATATAGTGACCGTATTCCTGAGTACGGTGATCAAAATGAGCGTATACGTTCCAATGACCACGAGTGCATTTTACTCATTGGAAAAGAGCTACTCCCTCTTGGATCGCGTGTGATCCTTTGGTACATAAATTTTCAAAATGTAACACCCGCGAATTAAAACTCGGCACAATTTCTCTAGGCTGCCAGGAAATGTTGGGTGCTTATGTTGATGCCCGTCGCATACCGGTAACGAAGAAAACAGTGTGTTAAGCGCCGAATAGGAACCAAATCATGCATTATTTATCTTGTACTCCCTCAGTAAAGAAATATAAAATGGTTTAGATCACTAGGGCTGCAATGACTGGATTTAATCTTTTTTCCTTTACCAAAAGCGTAGAAGTATACTCCAAGTCTCTTGGGCTGCAATGGCTGGATTTAATCTTGGTTTTCTTTTATTGCCAGGACCATGGGGAGTTTTATTGCTTTAATAACATCCGATTACAATCTGCCCGAAGGCTGCTAATAAGGAAGCTAGGGCACTCATCCAGCCAGCAATCTGACACCGACAAGGTGCAGGCTTGCTTAGCACAAAGATTGGCCAAACGATTACCATCACTCGGGATGTGCCTAATATAAAAGGATAATAAACTTTCCGACTTCTTCCCAATCTCATCTAAGATAGGCGCAATAACTGAAAGTGAGTTGTTGCGCGAAGACCAGAGGTTCAGCACCTCCAAGCTATCAACCTCCATCACAACGTGTGAGAATCCACGTAGTTGTGCGAAGATAACACCTTCACGAAGAGCCAATGCTTCGGCAATCAGTGGATCAATTACTCCATGGAAAGGTTTACTCCACACTCCTAGGAAGGAGAGGTGAGAGCGAGCTACTCCACCTCCTCCTGCACAATGAGCTTCGGTATTTGTTGCTCCGTCTGTGTTGATTTTTACCCAGCCTACATCCGGCGGCCTCCATTGAACCCCCGTGATGCCGCGCCCAGGTTTAGGTAGATCAAGTAGGAGAAGATCATCACAGACGGCTTTCACAGCTTGGAAAGGATCAAAGGAAATCTTGTCATGGGTCCATCGATTCCTATCCGTCCATATTGCATGCATTATAGTCACAATCTTGCATCTATCTTGGACTGAAATGATATCATCCAACAGTATATCTCTTGCCCACGTTGCCGGGTGTAGATTGGGTAATTTGAGACCTAAAAGGTCTCTTGCTGCTGCCCAATATTGCCTGGCGTGTGAGCAGGTGAGAAGCGCATGCTGCAGGTCCTCTACAGCAGCCTTGCAGAGATCACACCTCGCCATTGTCCTGATATGGCGGTGTAGGAGGGTGGCATAGTCCGGCAAGATGCCACGAAGGACTCGCCACCAGAAGACCCGGACCGTTGGGATTACATTGAGCTTCCACAAGGCTGTCCAGAGATGTTTATTCGACGATGAAGTTTCCGCTATCGTCCCTTCCTCTTGAGCAGACTGCTCTTTCCGAGTCATGAGAGCACGATAAGCCGTTTTGACAGAATAAACACCAGACCTTTCCAAGGCCCATGCATAGAAGTCATGTCCACTAGAAACTCTCAAAGGAATTTTTAGTATTGCATCAGCATCCGGGGCGAGGAAATTACGTCGTACTTTGTCCACCAGCCAAGAACCATTCTCATGGTCAATCAGTTCTGATACCTTGTCGATAGGATCATTGCCAAGGCGCCCCATGGGCTTGAGTGTGGATGTGCTAGGGATCCAGCGATCCTCCCAAACTGATATGGTTTCGCCGTTGCCCAACGCTTGATAAGTCCCGTTTCTACTGCACTTCGACCAGCAATGATAGCCTTCCATGTCGTAGAAGCAGATTTGGGCATTGTAGCCTCCATAAATTCATAATTAGGGAAATACTTGAAAGTGCAACTATCCCTAGGTGGTTTTGGTAATTTCTAACAACATATGGTTCATTGAGCTAATGCTATTTCAAGACTAATATTTCAGGAAAGCTCAATGTTTGGCATGACATGGATGAGAAAAGTGGACTCCGCAAAATGCTAAGCACAAAAGGATTGGCTCAAGCTCAAAAGTTCAAGACTCTACATTTTCTATTTTAGTGATCCAAGATCACATTGAGTCTATAGGAAAAGCCAATACTATTAAGGAGGGATGAGGTGTTGCTTAATGAGGCTCTTGCTCAAAATGCTTAGTGATATGCTCCAAAGCCCTCAACTACTTTCTCACATCCACATATGACCCAAACTAAAAGTCAAACTCAGCCCCACCGATTCTTTCTATCCGGCCCCACCGTGTTCAGATGTCATAACCACTGCCACAAACCCTAGGCAAATCGGTCTCACCGATAGGGATCTCGGTCTCACCCAGATGGGGTTGTAATCTCTCTGTTTTCCTTCGTAACGTTTCGGTCCTACCGAGATGAGCGATCGGTCCCA
Organism: Aegilops umbellulata; assembly: GCA_032464435.1. Taxonomy (NCBI): domain Eukaryota; kingdom Viridiplantae; phylum Streptophyta; class Magnoliopsida; order Poales; family Poaceae; genus Aegilops; species Aegilops umbellulata. The sequence continues at coordinate 68,721,657 of CP136057.1, forward strand.
CTGAGATTGCAATGTAAACTCTCTGTTTCCCCTTCGTAACATTTCGGTCTCACCGAGATGAGCGAATCGGTCCCACCGAGTTTACCGGACCAACTCTCTGGTTGGCTTATTACCAAAATCGGTCTCACCGAGTTTGTGTAATCGGTCTCACCGAGATTACGTTATGCCCTAACCCTAACCATATCGGTCCTACCGTGTTGCATGTCGGTCCCACCGAAAATACTAACGGTCACTAGATCTGCTGAATCGGTCCGACCGGGTTTACCAATTCGGTCCCACCAAGTTTGACAAGTTGTGTGTAACGGTTAGATTTTGTGTGGAGGCTATAAATACCCCTCCACCTCCTCTTCAGTCATGGAGAGAGCCATCAGAACGAACCTACACTTCCAACCTACAGTTTCTGAGAGAGAACCACCTACACTTGTGTTGAGGCCAAGATATTCCATTCCTACCATATGAATCTTGATCTCTAGCCTTCCCCAAGTTGCTTTCCACTAAAATCTTCTTTCCACCCAATCCAAATCCTGTGTGAGAGAGTTGAGTGTTGGGGAGACTATCATTTGAAGCACAAGAGCAAGGAGTTCATCATCAACACACCATTTGTTACTTCTTGGAGAGTGGTGTCTCCTAGATTGGCTAGGTGTCACTTGGGAGCCTCCGACAAGATTGTGGAGTTGAACCAAGGAGTTTGTAAGGGCAAGGAGATCGCCTACTTCGTGAAGATCTACCGCTAGTGAGGCAAGTCCTTCGTGGGCGATGGCCATGGTGGGATAGACAAGGTTGCTTCTTCGTGGACCCTTCGTGGGTGGAGCCCTCCGTGGACTCGCGCAACCGTTACCCTTCGTGGGTTGAAGTCTCCATCAACGTGGATGTACGATAGCAGCACCTATCGGAACCACGACAGAAACATCAGTGTCTCCAATTGCGTTTGAAACCTCCAAACCCTTCCCTTTACATTCTTGAAAATTGCATGCTTTACTTTCCGCTGCTCATATACTCTTTGCATGCTTGCTTGAATTGTGTTAAGATTGCTTGACTTGTTCTAAGTTGCTAAAATCTGCCAAGAACTAAAATTGGGAAAAGGCTAGACTTTTATTTGGTCAATTAGTCTAATCACCCCCCCTCTAGACATACTTTCGATCCTACAAGTGGTATCAGAGATTTGGTCTCCATTTGCTTTCATTTCCATAGCTTTTGGTAGTCATAGCCTTGGTTTCACAACCTAGGAGAGTATGGCGTCTAGCGAGGGAAATTACCACCGTAGAGGTCCTTACTTTGATGGTACTAATTTTGCTAGTTGGAAGCATAAGATGAAAATACATATTGTTGGACATAACCCCGCCGTTTGGGCTATTGTATGTATTGGCTTGCAAGGTGAATTCTTCGATGGGAGAGAACCGAACCACGAAGCTATCGCAGAAGAGTTGAAGATGTTGCAATACAATACTCAAGTTTGGGATATCCTCTTCAATGGATTGTGCCCCGAAGAATTCAACAAAATCAGCCGTCTTGAGAATGCAAAGGAAATTTGGGATACTTTGATTGATATGCATGAAGGTACCGACTCCGTCAAGGAATCCAAGTTGGATGTGCTTCAAAGTCAACTTGACAAGTTCAAAATGAAGGATGGTGAAGGTGTCGCTGAAATGTACTCTAGGCTTGCTCTTATCACAAATGACATTTCCGGCTTAGGAAGTGAAGAGTTGACCGACAAATTCATCATCAAGAAGATCCTAAGAGCATTGGATGGAAAATATGATATCGTATGCACATTGATCCAAATGATGCCCAATTACAAAGATCTCAAGCCAACGGAAGTCATTGGAAGAATTGTTGCTCATGAGATGTCACTCAAGGATAAGGAGGAGCTCCATAACAAGTCAAGTGGTGCTTACAAAGCCTCATGTGAAGCTCCCACATCATCAAGTGAGAAACAAACCTTCAATGAAGAATTGAACCTAATGGTGAAGAACTTCAACAAGTTCTAGAAGAGTAGAAGCAAAAGAGAGAAGTTCCAAGTCAAGGTCCTATAATGACAAAAGATCTTCTAGTCGAGAGCGTAATTGCTACAATTGTGGAAGACCCAGACACTACTCCAATGAGTGTACGCCCCCCTACAAAAGAAGAGCAGATTCTCCCAAAAGAAGAAGTAGAAGAGAAGAATCACCATCAAGGGAGAGAAGGAGTAGGGATGATCGTTATGAACGAAGACCCTCTCGGAGAAGCAAGGATTCGGAAAGGAAGGACAAGTCATCAAGGAGCTACACAAAACGAAGGCATCAAGCTCATGTTGGTGAATGGGTATCCGGCTCCGACTCCGACAATCACTCCGAGAGAAGCTATCACTCCGGCTCCGAATATACTCAAGATGAAGGTGTTGCCGGTCTAGCACTTGTGTCAACCAACTTCTACGACATATTTGATTCACCAAATGAAGGAATTGGAAGATGCTTCATGGCCAAAGGTCCAAAGGTATCACACTCCGAGTATGTTGATTTCAATAGTGATGAAGATGACTTGTTAGGTGATGATGATTTACTTGTTGACATCTCTAGTGATGAATACTATGATGAAACATTAATTAATCATGCTAATCAAGATGAAATGAATAACAATGATAAGGAGAAGATTGAGTCTCTAACTAAAGAACTGAACACTCTTAAGTTAGCTCATGAAACTATCTTAGGAGATCATCGAGAACTTTTAAGGACTCATGAGAAATTACGTTTTGAGAAGCTCAATCTTGAGCAAGAGCATGAGTTCTTAAAGGCAATCAATGATGATCTTCGCAAGAAAAGTTCTTCTTACATTGCCAAGCGTTTACTCTTATCCATTTACATGCCTCAAGTCAAGTCTAGTAACAAGAACAAGAAGGATTCTTCCTCTAGTAGTAACAATAATCATGCTAAATCCAATATTGTTGCTTCTAGTAGTTCTCTTGATTCCACTAATGATTCTCTTAGCCAAGTTACACTTGAGCAAGAAAATAGCTTATTGAAGGGAATTATAGAGAAAGGTGTTTACAAGAGCCTTGCCAGGAGTAAGAAATTCGAGGAAATTGTATGCAAGCAAGGAAGGCACCGGAAGTACCAAGGTATTGGTTTTGAACGAAAGTTCAATGCCAATGGAGTTGAGTGGGAGGAAGATCAATACCCCAAGACGAAGTTTGGTCCTCAACAAGAGAAGTATGATACTACTTCTTTCAAGGGAACACAAGCTCAAGATGATCTTCCATCACAAGACCACAAGGAAAAAGGCAAGGACAAGCTTCAAGAGGAAATTGATGCATTTGAAGAAGCTCCTAAGGCCTTGATCAAGTGGGTTCCCAAGACTACATCAGGTTCCACTTCATCAAGTACAACTAAAACTCCGAGGATTCCCATCAAGATGGTGTGGATCCCGAAAAATAAGAACTAGAGAGTTCTTGAGGGTGACTCCGCCAACATACTTCACTCTTATCATTTTGGCAAGAACAAGTGCAATCAACTTCCACATCTTCCACTAGTTCAAGGAGTCACAAACCCTCTTGTTGGTAAGGCAAGGGACAAGGTAACCAAATGCTTTCATAGACATCATCTTGTGTGTGCATCACTCTATGTCTATGGATATCCTTGTTTGTTCCTTGTGGGACTAACCCGTGTAGGTATTGAAACTGCAACTCACTCCAAAGGATTGCTCCAAATGGTCTACATCAACATTGAGCATCCACATCTTCAACACCTACATGAAGTCATCATCGACAAAACCCAAGGTTAGTTCATCCCTCTTAGGGGGATCTCACATCTAGGGGGAGCTTTACTCTAAGAATTGAGCTAAAGCAACTCTAATGGTGTGAACACAACAACACTTTATGTAAAAGTGGTAACCCCACTCGTGCTTAAACGATGAGTATGACCTATGATCAAATGTTCTCATTTGACTCCTAAGTCAATATACTCATATATAGATGACCTAGTCATCGCAAATTGCTTGATAGATGCTAGAATTGGTTGTGCATGCCTTGCCACATATTTCATTTGCCATTTTATTGTGTGAGCATGTTGGTTGCATAATTTACTCATTCGAGGACATCCACTTGTTGTTTTGATTGATTGGTTTCCTTTTCTCTTGCCAAGTGGATGGACAAGAATGCCTAAGAACCTTCTCTAGCTATCTATGCTCTTCTCATCTTGAACTCTATTCATGCTGCATCACAAAGTTTGATCAAGTCAGATTCGAACCACTCTGTGTGAGGAGCACTCGGAGTCCCCGATTCGTCATAGACTTAAACTTCCAAAACTTCTTTGTGCGTTTCGGTCTGACCGATTCATCCATTTTGGTCATACCGAGATCACTAAGTCGATCTAGGTTTTCAATCTCGGTGCAACCGATTTGAACTTTTCGGTCACACCGAGTTGCAGTAACTGCTTGCAGTTATGCATCTCGGTGCCACTGAGTTGTTCCACTCGGTCACACCGACAGGGTCAGGCTATATATACCCATGGGCCAAAATTTGGAAAACTTTCCGAACCTCTTCGCCCGCGCTCAGCCTGCTCTGCCTCCGTGGGTATCCGGATCGTCCTCCTCGTCGCCAGCCGCCTCCAGTCGCTGGTCTCCGCCGCCGTCCATGGGATCGTCTCCGCCGTTGCCGCCATAGCAAGTCCATCGCCGCACTAGGGTATGGACTTGATCCTTTTGCTGTTCTCACTCCGATTCCCCAGCACATTGTTTTGCCATGTATCTTGCCATGATTGAGATCACTCTATCCAATGAACACTCCATAGTTTAGTTGTGGATTGAAAATTTAGGGTTATGTTTCCGCCGAAACCATCTCGGACCGACCGAGTTGTTGAAATCGGTTCCACCGATTTGGCTCTGGCCATTGCACATGTGATTCTCGGTCTGTCCGAGAATTGCAAATCGGTGTGACCGAGTTCAAGTCTTTGTGAAACCCTAGCAGTCTCGGTGCCACCAAACTGTGACTCGGTTTGACCGAGTTCATTAGTTTAGGTTCCAATAGCTGCTTCGGTATCACCGAGATTTCAAATCGGTAGATCCGAAATGCTTTCTGTGGAAAACAAAAACTAAGTTTTTTGATTCATTCTTTTGCAAAAACCTCTGCACTTTGTGATGCTCATCCACTCTACCTCATCTATAATCTATTCACAGGGTCAGCTGTCAGTGTTTGCATCATGTCAGATTAGAGTGACAGTCAGAATAAGTCTGAGGAGCAGGTACACATGAGTGAGGGCACTAGTCCCTCTAGCAGCTCAGATGATGGAAGCAGGAGCACACCCAGCAACTTGCCAAAGGCTGCCACAAGGGTCAGCAAGAAGAGAACCTCAGATCCTGAGGATGAGGACTATGTGGCTGAGGAGGAAGAAGCCACCTCAAAGAAGAAAGAGCTCAAAAAGGAGAAAGTCGCAGCTGCTGCAACTAAGCTAGGAATGAAGACAAAGGCTCCAACAAGAAGACAACCAATGTCTAAGCAAGGAAAGTTGCCACTGGAGAGACAATGGTGTTCACTCTTGAACCCAAGGAAGCTGGAGATGGCAAGAAGAGGAAAGAGAGGGTCAAGAAGACCACTGCCAGAGTTCTAGGCAAGCCCTCTATGATGAGAGACTCTGAAGAGGAAGAGGAAGAGGTTGCTGCACCAGCACCTAAAGCCCAGAAGCTCATGGGAGATGCCATAAGATCAGGGGCTGCTCCATCTAAGCCCAAATAAGCTCCCAAGCCAGCTGCTCCAAAACCCAAGACTGCACCCAAGAGGAGCACCAGGAACATCCCAGCAGCAGAGAAGAACAAGGCCCCTGTGCCTGAAGCTGCAACGGAAGAAGAAGATGATGAGTCACATGTCTTGAGGAAGTTGAAGCCAAAAATTCCAGATCACAATGATGTTCATCTAGTAACTGAGAACATGAAGATAAGGAAGGATTCAGGATTGAGGCTATGGAGAGAGTCAGATCCATAAGCCACCAAAAGAAGAACTGCTGTGGACTACAGGTTCCATACCAAGGAATAGCAGGACTTCTATGAGACAGTGTTGCTTGACAAGAAGCCAATAGTGTGTGACATGAGATGGGTCAACTGAGAGTATATCAAGGAGAATGAAGAGCACTATCCTGGAGTCTATGATAGTTTCAAGGCTTGTGGAGTTGATGAGTTTGTGGCTCAGAAGCTCACAAAGTGGAATGATGAGCTTATCATGCAGTTCTACTCCACAGCTCACTTCTACCCGGATGGAAGGATTGTGTGGATGTCTGAAGGCACTAGGTACCAGTCAACAGTTGCAGAATGGGCTCAGCTGATCAATGCCACGGAAGAACAAGAAGATGACTTGGATGTCTATGCCAAGAAGAAGAAGGATCACAACTCCATGGCTAGCATGTACAAGGAGATTCCTGATGCAGATCTTGAGACTCACCAGCTAGGATCTGTTAAACACTTGCTGTCAGGCCTGCCCAAAATCAACTGGACCCTCAGTCACACACTTCTGCCCAAGTCTGGTGATCACAGAATGATCAGAGGTCACTCCATCAACTTGCTGCACATTTGTGATGTTCCACAGAAGTTCAAGTCATGAGCCTAATTGTGGAAACCATAAAGAGGACATCTGCAGATCATAAGAGGAGTTGTGGGTATGCCCCACAGATTCAGGAGCTGATCAACTCCAAGATGGGCACTGGCACATATCTGCTGGACAAGGAGCACATGCCCATCTACCCAGACTTTGAGGATAACACTGTGGTGATGGATGAAAATGAACCATCTTCTGTGCAAGCACAAGCAAAGAGAGAGAAGGCAAGGACTGAGAAAGCTGCAAAGATTCCAACCATGGATGAGGCATCTCAGTATCTTCTGAAGAGCAAGCAAGATCAGCTTGGCTACTTGATTGCCTCCACTCTGAGGATTGAGAAGGGACTGGCCACCCTGACTCGAAACCAGGAGAGCTTGGAGAGGATCATGGAGCAGAAGTTCTACGACTTAGATGTGAAGTTCACTGAGATACAGTCTGTTGTTGAGCAACTTCAGGAGGAAGTACAGGAGAAGAAGGGAAAGACAACCACTGATGCTTTTGCTAGAGTGCCCAGAGGTCAGAGATATGCCGCTATGCCTGTTACAGACACCAGAGCAACTTCATCTACACCAGCTACAACATCAGTACCACCAGCTCCAGCACCTACTCCACCAGCTCCATCTACATCGACTGACGCCTTCGTCCTTGGAGTTCTGTCTACACCACCACCTGAAGACCAAGCCTGAGTGTCGATCTAGCACTATGCATTTTTTATGAACTTTTTGGTAACTTGTTGCCAAAGGGAGAGAAAATGTATAGATCATAGGCTTCGAGAGAGAGTGTTGCTTTTGTTCTCTCTTGCATTTCTCTTTAGTGGTTGAACTTTGTTATTTGCTCGTTTGAGATACTTTATGCTTGTGTGTGATACTTGGATGATCATGTGTTTGATCATATACTACCTTTATGCTTGTTGGATGACATTATCCTTTTATATTCCATATGATCACTCACTTTGCTTGGTGATGAGTGCATGTATTTTTAATTATTATCATTTTGAGCGCTCCACCAAGATGTATGTGACATGGAAGAGTAACCCATGATCCTAACTCTTTGTGCATTTGCAGTCCAAAGCAAATCTTAAACTATGCACAAATTTAGGGGGAGCTCTTGCTTTTCACATACTTCTCAAAGCGACAATGTTTTTCACTCTTATTATCATTTGTTGAAGCTTTGATCTATATGTTGTCATCAATTACCAAAAAGGGGGAGATTGAAAGTGCAACTATCCCTAGGTGGTTTTGGTAATTCCTAACAACATATGGTTCATTGAGCTAATGCTATTTCAAGACTAATATTTCAGGAAAGCTCAATGTTTGGCATGGCATGGATGAGAAAAGTGGACCCCTCAAAATGCTAAGGACAAAAGGATTGGCTCAAGCTCAAAAGTTCAAGACTCTATATTTTCTATTTTAGTGATCCAAGATCACATTGAGTCTATAGGAAAAGCCAATACTATCAAGGAGGGATGAGGTGTTGCTTAATGAGGCTCTTGCTCAAAATGCTTAGTGATATGCTCCAAAGCCCTCAACTACTTTCTCACATCCACATATGACCCAAACTAAAAGTCAAACTCGGCCCCACCGATTCTTTCTATCCGGCCCCACCGAGTTCAGATGTCATAACCACTGCCACAAACCCTAGGCAAATCGGTCTCACCGATAGGGATCTCGGTCTCACCGAGATGGGGTTGTAATCTCTCTGTTTCCTTTCGTAACGTTTTGGTCCTACCGAGATGAGCGATCGGTCCCACCGAGATTGCAATGTAAACTCTCTGTTTCCCCTTCGTAACATTTCGGTCTCACCGAGATGAGCGAATCGGTCCCACCGAGTTTACCTGACCAACTCTCTGGTTAGCTTATTACCAAAATCGGTCTCACCGAGTTTGTGTAATCGGTCTCACCGAGATTAGTTATGCCCTAACCCTAACCATATCGGTCCTACCGTGTTGCATGTCGGTCCCACCAAAAATCCTAACGGTCACTAGATCTGCAGAATCGGTCCGACCGAGTTTACCAATTCGGTCCCACCGAGTTTGGCAAGTTGTGTGTAACGGTTAGATTTTGTGTGGAGGCTATAAATACCCCTCCACCTCCTCTTCAGTCATGGAGAGAGCCATCAGAACGAACCTACACTTCCAACCTACAGTTTCTGAGAGAGAACCACCTACACTTGTGTTGAGGCCAAGATATTCCATTCCTACCATATGAATCTTGATCTCTAGCCTTCCCCAAGTTGCTTTCCACTAAAATCTTCTTTCCACCCAATCCAAATCCTGTGTGAGAGAGTTGAGTGTTGGGGAGACTATCATTTGAAGCACAAGAGCAAGGAGTTCATCATCAACACTCCATTTTTTACTTCTTGGAGAGTGGTGTCTCCTAGATTGGCTAGGTGTCACTTGGGAGCCTCCGACAAGATTGTGGAGTTGAACCAAGGAGTTTGTAAGGGCAAGGAGATCGCCTACTTCGTGAAGATCTACCGCTAGTGAGGCAAGTCCTTCGTGGGCGATGGCCATGGTGGGATAGACAAGGTTGCTTCTTCGTGGACCCTTCGTGGGTGGAGCCCTCCGTGGACTCGCGCAACCGTTACCCTTCGTGGGTTGAAGTCTCCATCAACGTGGATGTACGATAGCACCACCTACCGGAACCACGACAAAAACATCTGTGTCTCCAATTGCGTTTGAAACCTCGAAACCCTTCCCTTTACATTCTTGCAAATTGCATGCTTTACTTTCCACTGCTCATATACTCTTTGCATGCTTGCTTGAATTGTGTTAAGATTGCTTGACTTGTTCTAAGTTGCTAAAATCTGCCAAGAACTAAAATTGGGAAAAGGCTAGACTTTTATTTGGCCAAGTAGTCTAATCACCCCCCCTCTAGACATATTTTCGATCCTACAATACTTCCCCTTCAGGACCCTTGAACAGAGGGAGTTTGGGTGTGTGACAAGCCTCCAACCATGTTTCCCTAGCAAAGCTAGGTTGAATTGTCCGAAATCCCGAAACCCCATACCTCCCTTGACTTTTGGTGATGAGAGCTTGTCCCAAGAGAGCCAGTGAAGAGATCGCCTATCAATGGAACTACTCCACCAATACTTTGACATAGATGATGTGAGTTATTTGCATACCTTCTTTGTCAACTAAAAGCAAGTCATGTTATAAGTGGGAATGGCCTGAACCACTAATTTGAGAAGAACTTCTCTACCTGCACATGCTAGGTTCTTTTCCGTCCACCCCGGCTCCGTTCACCGATATGGTTGAAGCTTCTGCTAGTTATTCTGCCCACAACAGTTGGGAGGCCGAGATTGCGTTCAGTAAAGTCTTCGACAAAAATGCCAAGCACTTGCTTAATTGACGTCCTCAATTGTTGAGGCGTATTTGGACTGAAATATACTATACTTTTCTCCTTGTTTACAACTTGACCAGAGCACTCGGCGTACAGTTGGAGAATTTCAATTAGCCTTGTCGCACTTTGTGTTTTAGCACCCATAAACATCAAGCTGTCATCAGCAAAGAGAAAATTAAATGACTGACCCAAGGTGATTGAGTACTCACTCTGATCCCTCGACCCACCGATGCGCCACCATAGTTCATCAAACATGTGAGTCCTTCTGCGCATATGAGGAAGAGGAAAGGGGAGACAGGGTCGCCCTGGCGCAAACCCTTCATAGGAGTGAAATACGGAAGGAGTGAGCCGTTGACCTTGACCGCGAACCTGACCGAAGTGATGCACTTCATTATCAAGCGAACAAACTTCTCACAGAAACCCAACTTGGTTAACATAGCCTCCAAATAGTGCCACTCGACACGGTCAAAAGCTTTGAGCATATCCAGCTTTACGGCACAAAAGACTTGCTTGCATCTCTTCTTTTTCTTCATTGCATGGATGCTTTCATACGCTACGAGAACGTTATCGGTGATCAAACGCCCCGGGACGAAAGCACTTTGCTCTTCTCCAATAATCTCATCCATCAGACCATGAAGCCTGTTGGTGCACGCCTTGACTGCTATCTTGTACAGGACAGGGCAAAGAGATATTGGACGGAATTGCGTGATCTTCTGGGGCTGGCGAATTTTTGGGATTAAAGTGATAACAGTGTCATTAAGACCCACAGGGAGCTCGCCACCATTTAGAAAATCTAAGACAACCATTGTAACATCGGCACCAAGAACATCCCAGTGTCGTTGGAAGAACCCTGCTGTAAACCCGTCTACTCCATGCGCTTTGGAGGGTGCCATTTGGAATAAAGCCGTCCGCACCTTCTCGGTCGTGAACTCTTTCTCCAAGATGTCGTTCATGGCTTCGGTGGCACGAGCAGGGACCACTAGTAGAAAAAGGGTCAAATGTGAAGCACATTAGTGCCGGTTTGAATTTGAGCCGGCACTAATGTGTACATTAGTGCCGGTTCATGGCGGCGATCAATAGTACCGGTTCGTGGCGAACCTTTAGTACCGGTTCATGCCACGAACTGGTACTAAAGATGCTGTGTCAGCCTGCGGTCAGGCTATGTCCCACCATCACCATTTAGTGCCGGTTCGTACCACGAACCGGTACTAATGAGGTTATGGCTAGCTATTTTTAGTCCCGCCTCGCTCCCCTAACAAGGCTTTTACCACCTTAAATATGTTACTTCTCAAACTATCACAAGCACTTGGTCTTCATTGAACTCTATGTGTAAAATTTGTGACCGCAATATGAGTCTTCACCGGTTTATAAATCGTTGAGGACTCATATTGACAATTCGGACTGTAATGATCATAGTATTTTTTATGTATAAGATCATATTGACAATTCAGACTGTAAAGAAATATAAGATCATGATCTAAATGCTCTTATATTTTTTGCGTTCAGTATGCACCATTCAAAGCGACGCCATCAACTTTCAACCATTTATGCCTTCATTTGCTATTTTTCATGCATTTAATGATTTGTTTTGAGAACTAAATGACCTGGAAATTGAAAAGCACTACAAATGAACTCTGAAAAAGTTGAAACTTGGCATGGTATCAACATTTCACCCACATATCATGTTCAAAAAAGTAGAGAGGGTTACGACAAAAACTGGATGCACTTTGTTTACAAACTGGACAATCTCTTTCGAAGTATTCGGGTTTCTGACGAAATTAAACTCAGCTGTTACAAAGGCATTTCATTTTTTTAAACTTATTACAACTCCAGACTTTTTGTGCATTCAGTATGCACCATTCAACTGCTAGGTGGGAGGAGCTCTTTAGTATCGGTTCCAACTGCTAGGCGGGAGGAGCTCTTTATTACCGGTTCGTGGCGAACCTTTAGCACCGGTTCGTGCCACGAACTGGTACTAATGAGGTTGTGTCAGGTAAGGCTGGGGCCCCACGAGCACCTTTAGTACCGGTTCATGGCATGAACCAGTACTACAGTTTCTTAGTCAGCTGTTTTTTAGTCCCACCTCGCCAAGAGAGAGGGATTAGGAGCGGTTTATAAGCCCTGAGTGCAGAGACGATGAAGAAGAGGCTCAATGCTCACGTTGCTTAGCTTCAAGCCTTGAGGAATATGGTAGACTGCACGAAGCTATGTGAAGTGCAGTTTACACTATTCCGAAAGGCTTGAAGCTAATTAACGAGCATTGCACCTCTTTTTTTATTTTTAATAACTTATTACAACTCCGGACTTCTTCTCTTATGGCAAAAACTAGTTGCACTTCGGCATTTAATTTTTTTAAACTTTGGTTATAACTCCAGACTTTGACCATCAAGTTTTAACCATCAACTTGGCATGGTATATAAAAATAAATGAATAGAAAAAAATAAATAAAGCAGAAAAGAAAAAATAGCAGAAAAGAAAAAACTATAGCAGAAAAGAAAAAAACTATATAAAAAAACTACTCAGAAATAAATAGAAGAAAATAAAAAAGAAAAGAAAAAACTATAAAAAAATTGGGGCATTTCATTTTTTTAAACTTTGGTTATAACTCCAGACTTTGACCATCAAGTTTTAACCATCAACTTGGCATGGTATATAAAAATAAATGAATAGAAGAAAATAAATAAAGCAGAAAAGAAAAATAGCAGAAAAGAAAAAAACTATAGCAGAAAATAAAAAAACTATATAAAAACTACTCAGAAATAAATAGAAGAAAATAAAGCAGAAAAGAAAAAAACTATAAAAAAATTGGGGCATTTCATTTTTTTAAACTTTGGTTATAACTCCAGACTTTGACCATCAAGTTTTAACCATCAACTTGGCATGGTATATAAAAATAAATGAATAGAAGAAAATAAATAAAGCAGAAAAGAAAAAATAGCAGAAAAGAAAAAAACTATAGTAGAAAAGAAAAAACTATATAAAAAAACTACTCAGAAATAAATAGAAGAAAATAAAGCAGAAAAGAAAAAAACTATAAAAAAATTGGGGCATTTCATTTTTTTAAACTTTGGTTATAACTCCAGACTTTGACCATCAAGTTTTAACCATCAACTTGGCATGGTATATAAAAATAAATGAATAGAAGAAAATAAATAAAGCAGAAAAGAAAAAATAGCAGAAAAGAAAAAAACTATAGCAGAAAAGAAAAAACTATATAAAAAAACTACTCAGAAATAAATAGAAGAAAATAAAGCAGAAAAGAAAAAAACTATAAAAAAATTGGGGCGCTGCCCTGTGAGCCTGCTAGGCCACGGGCGTGCAATTACAGGCCTTAAAGGCCCAGTAGACTCACAGGGCAGCGCGCAGAAGTTAGACCCACAAGCCTGCTATATAGAGGAGTTCAACGAGGCAGCCGCGACTGGGTTTATAAACCAGAGCGGCTGCCCTTCGCCCGGCGAGGTGGGACTGAACTTTGTGCACCGCGGGGTGGGAGCGCAAGGCCTTTAGTACCGGTTGGTGGCTCCAACCGGTACTAAAGGCCCCCGTTTATTACCGGTTGGTGGCTCCAACCGGTACTAAAGGCCAAATAGGCCTTTAGTACCGGTTGGAGCCACGAACCGGTACTAAAGGCCCATCCTATATATAGCACTTACGAAAATTTCAGTTTCATCTCCCCACTTCGTCTCCAACCTCTCGCGAGACATCGCCGCGCGCCGCTCGATCCCGTCATCGCCGCCCGTCGCCCGTCATCCGTCGTCGTCGTCGCTGTCCCCGCCGCCGCCCATCGTCGTCGTCGTCTCGCGCCGCCGCCCCGAACGCCGCCGCCGCGGCCGTGCGTCTCTCTCGCACCCGCGCCGCGCGCACCGGCCGGCACGTACGTACGCCGCCGCCCCCGCCCCGTACGCCAGCGCCCCCGCTCGTACGTACGGGGCGGCGGCGTACGGGGCGGCACTGCAGTATACACACACACACACATACACACACATTTTTTACTTATTTTCTGTTTTCTGTTTTTTAGAAAAGTTAATTAGATGATCAAACCTTAGATTCATGTCGAATATTAGATGAATTAGATAGAATAGTTAAATATATATTAATGTCAATTGTTAGAGATGAATAGCTAGATATATATTAATTAGGTATATTATATTTGAACTAGTTGAATAATTAATATAACTAGTTTATTTTTAGTAAGAAAATTGTCGAACTAGTTTATTTAGGTATATGAGATTTGAACTAGTTGAATAATTAATATAACTAGTTTATTTTTAGTAAGAAAATTTAGGTATCTGAGATTTGATGATCTAATTAAAATATTATTTGTTAATGAGTTTTTCTGTTTATTTAATTTTTTATATATTTTTAGTTTATATAAATGTTAGATTAATGTCGAATGTTAGATGAATTAGATAGAAAAGTTAAATATATAGTAATGTCAATTGTTAAAGATGAATATAGTTAGATATATTAATGTCAAATGTTAGATGAATATATATTTGAATTAGCTAGATATTAATTAATGTTAGATAGTAATAAGTGTTTAATGCATGTTTCACCTATATGAACATAGGAAATGTCATCTGACGACGAAAAAGATTTCATTATCTGTGAACACTGTGAATACCAGCGCGGTCTGTGCAACAGAAATTTCCTTGTTGATGATAGTCGCTTTAGCATCAAGCTGGATAAGACATTCGAAGTGGATACAATAAGTCACAACGGCAATTATTATTTGAATGCAAAACTTATGCTTTATTTGCTTCAACTTATAAAAATAAAACATGACTTATGCTTCATTTGCTTCAACTTATAATTTTAAATTTGCACTATTCTACTAGCGCATCCCCTGCCATGCAAGAATTTTTGTCTTGGATAAGATAGGTTTTAGTGCTATAGATGATATGGAGGTAAAGAGAGTTTACTTGAAGACCGAGCATGGGTATACTTTCAACGCCAAATTATATAATGGAGACACATACACCCATTTTGAATGCAAAGCTTGGCAAACACTATGCAAGGCTTATGCATTTGAGCCCGATATGGTTATCACCTTTGATATTCGTCCGGAAGATGATATTGAAGGTAATAGAGACATCTGGGTCGATGTGCAAACGCCTCCAGTTCTACCATTATGTGAGTTTTTCTCAACCATGCATGCATATGTTTATGTCTTTGATATTGTTTATTCAAAAATAGTTGACAACTAATTTGTATTGTCAGTTTATTTCGGTTCAATCAAACATGTCCGGCGCTTGGTAGACAGGACCTACTACTGCCCCGGGGCTCAACTAAACTGTGAGGAGATAAGTCATTATGTTTCATGGCTTGAGGATCTTCATACTGTCAAGATAAATTTTCTTCCTCAACTTAGAAATGTTAGTACTCAAAACGTGCGGCCAATAGTGATCGTATTGAACTACGGTCACATCTATAATCAAAAGATGGTAAGATTTTTACTATTTGTCCTTAGTGCATCTTTTGCATACATTATTTTTGAAGCTAAACTTTCATTGCTAAGTATATTAATTACTATACGATGTTCTTCAACAGGGACTCCCGATGACAGTTGTGCCTCAGTGGATCGAGACAAAAGGTCGCATGTCAATGGTTAGCTTACGACCAAGATTTCCTACATTGCACATGAGTGCATTCAGGATTTCTGAAAGCGAAGAATGCTTAATAGTGAAAGATTGGAGCAAAATTGTTAACGATCGCAGAGAAGTACTAGGGGGCAGCAAGGAGAAGCGCAACCCAAGATTAGGAGACAGATTCATCTGCATGCTCCAGTATGATGAATCAGGAGAGCTATACATGTTCTATGCTATTCTACCTGAGAGGGAGCAGCAGAAGTGATTTAGCTAGTTCATGCTCATATTGTCCTGAACTTAATTAATCTCAAATAGTTATTTGCTTGTGAACGCTTATAATATCATGACCATGTTGAACTCGATGATATCTTTGCTTCTGTTACAAGTGAATGTTTCTTCTTTAAGTTAGTATTGGTGGTGATTAGATATATATAGCGGTAATGACTATGATGATTAAATAGTGGTAATTAATGACGACTACGATGATTTTTAGCTAGCTAGTATATATATATACTGTTGTTGGTGATGAAATGATGCAAGAGTTTATTTATTTATTAATATGTGATGATGATGATGAGTTATTATATATATCATTTATGCATGAAAGAAACCGCAAATTAGTTTGAACTAGATATATGGATCCTAGCTAAGTGATCAAGTATATATATATGCCATATCCATATCCATATCAAGTATAACAACTCATTATAACGTAAAATAATCCTAAATTAAATTGATAACACAAATTTAAAGGAAAAATAAAACAAAAACCCACAAATATTTAGTACCGGTTGGTGTTACCAACCGGCACTAAAGGGCTCCCTGCCCCCGGAGCTGGCTCGTGCCACGTGGTTGGCCTTTAGCACTGGTTCGTGCTGAATCGGTACTAAAGGGGGGGGGCTTTAGTGACAACCGGCACTAAAGGGCCTTACGAACCGGTGCTATTGCCCGGTTCTGCACTAGTGGACATGCTGTAAGAGTCTAGACATATCATTGTATCCTTGAGATTGGTAGAGGTTCTGGTAGAACCCCGTTACTTCCGCTTTGACATCAGCTGGATCATCACAGATTGAGCCATCCGCTCTCTCAAGAGACACGATACGATTGCATCGAGCACGCTGCTTTGCTTGGGCCTGGTAGTACTTTGTGTTGCGGTCTCCCTTTCGCAGCCACTGGACCCTGGAACGCTGCTTCAACCATACCTCTTCCTGGCGTAAGAGTTCTTGCAGCTTGGAGCAAACTGCAAGTTCTTCTGTGTTTGGTCCCCGACCTATCGAGGCTGCCCGGAGGCGCTCTAGTTGTTTCTGCAGCTTCCTGACTTTTTTTGAGATGTTGCCAAACTCATGGTCACCCCAGGACCCGAGAGAATTTTGAACAGACTCTAGTGCTTGCACTATGCCTTCCAAACCTTGGTGACCAGCTCCAACCTGCCACGAGTCCTTTACAAGGGCTTCGTAGTCACTATGGGACTGCCAAACGTTTTCATAACGAAACAGCCATGGGCCGCGACGGCAGTCAGGCGCTCGCTCTCTTCTCAGCTCAGCCAAGATATAACAATGGTCAGAGGCTGTCGAACTAATGTGTTTTACAGTGCTAAACTCAAACAGGGTAAGAAAGGATGCATTTGCAAAGGCACGATCCAATCTAGCTTTGACATTTGAATTACCCTGTTGCTTATTATCCCATGTGAAGAGTACCCCTCTCCATCCAAGGTCCTGGACAGAGCAAAAATCCGCAGCCTTCCGGAATGCACGCATCTGCCATTCCGGCCTTGCGTGTAAGCTGAAGTGTTCCTCTGAGTACAAAGTCTTGTTAAAATCACCCATACAAAGCAAACTATTATGCTGCACACCATGCAAGGTACGCAAAAAATTCCAACTATGGTATCTATTTTCAGTTCTTGGTTCTCCATAGAAACCCGTGAAACGCCAAGGTTGGGGCTGGTCCTTACTCTTGACTTCCACATCAATGTGCGCCTGACTGTAGTTCTTGAGCTCCACTTCCACCGTGTCATCCCAGAACAAGCCAATGCCACCATTTAATCTTGGTCTTTTTCTGCTCCTTTACCAAAAGGGAAAAGCTCACCTTCTTCCGGCCGATATCGCGCCCACGTCCGCCGGCTCCGTGTCCGTCGGATCGTCTTTTGATCCAACGGCCGATAGCACCCGCACCCATGCGCACGGGTCTGCAACTGAGCTATTGTTTCAGAAACGCTTTCTGCAACAGAGCTCTTGTTGCGGGGCTCTGTGGTGGTTAGATCCAGCAGCGGGGAGGTGGAGCACCGTGCGGCTGGGATGGAGGCGGCGGCTAGATGGTCGAAGGCGGCTAGGCAACCACGGCAGACCAGCCGCGCTGGCGACGATGACAGGATTTGAGGTCGCTGACGGCTGCACAAGCAGCAGGTGTGCATCCTTTCCCTGCTAGATCCACAAATTTTCCCTCATTCTTGTAGCCGGGCGAAATTAAGTGAGGATTCGGTGGTGGTGGTGCCTCGTCATGGTGGTGGGCGTTGGTGGTGATGCCCCGTCGTGGTGGTGGTGGTGGTGCCCTGTCGCGGTGGCTTGCTCCCCCATGCTCGCCGCTGTGGTGGTGGTGCTCCGCGGCTTTTTGTAGGTGATGTTGGGAGCTTTTACTAGGAGGAGGTCGCCGGTGTAGTAGGAATAGTTGTCGCCGGCATAGTCGGAGACGAGGTGGTCGTCGACATAGTTGCAGATTTTTTTTGTTTCTGAATTTTGTGCAGCTCATAACATTTGCTGAACCTTGTTACACTCTTCATAGCAAGTTTCTGATTTCATTTTGCATGTACTGTTGCTGTGAATGCTACCATCAGTCCATTACTACAGTACTGCTATCTTACTTAAATCATGCGATTTGCCTTGGTCCTTAGATATGTGCTCACATGAATTTTCTTCAACTTTCAATGTTGTTTTTTAAAGCAATTGAAATGTTTGCATGCACCCTGGTGCTTGGGTAATGTCCAGAGCTCTTATGGATTTTGCACATCAGACATTATCCATGATGTCGCCTTGAGTAATGAATTGTGTGTAGCATCATAGATTATGTTTCAGAAATGACAGAACCATAATTTGTTGCAAACAAAGTCAAGAAGATGTATTTCATCCAATATATTTGTGACATTTTTTTTGAGTTTTCATTGTTTTTTTCTGCAACTGTCTATGAAAGAGCAGCATGATGAGAGTTGTGAGAGCTTTTGTTGGTGTGTTTTTTTTTTCTGATTTTGTTTACTTGTGTTTCCTGTAGCCTGGTTTTATGTTTCTGAAATTTTGTACTTGTGTTTCCTGTCGCTTCATAGCTTCATAGCTTGACTTACATTTGTTTTTGTTTCGCAGCATGTCCATCTACCAAACCCGATGGTTAGCAAAGCTTCTGTGCGACATAGCCAATTCCATCCAAGGAAAGAAAAGAGATGTACTAAGCAAGCCTAGCTTTGGGGATTTGTTGCACATATCTCCTTTGCCTCCTCCTTCAGAAGGGCTTCTCGATTTCGTATTTATGAGTACTGACCCTAAGAAGCGTCTGTTCAAGTAAGTTTCTTTTGAGCATCTTCTTTTTAACCATGTCTTTTTTCTGTTTCAGTCTGTTGCATAGTACTTTTCTCTTTTTCGCAACATCTACTGATTTCCATTTTTTATGTTCTACATAGGATTAATGATCAGAAGAAAATACGCTTCACAAAAGACATGGTTAAGAAGATTTTCAATGTGCCATCTGGTAGTAGGCCATTAGAATTTGGCAAGAGGGGGAAATCAGATTTCGGGAAGTGTATTTGGATAGTGATAGAGCTCCAATAGCCACCACAACAGCTGTTCTATCAAAAGCGGACGACGATGATCAGGAGACCATTGATAGGTCATGGGTTTTACTCTACCTATCATTGGTCCTAGCTCCCGGGACACGAAACATGGTTCCTCTAGACTATCTCTTCACCTTACGAGACATGAGTGCTGTCCATGAGTTCGAGTGGGATGAGCACATTCTGTCTAATGTGATGAAGGAAGTTCAAAAGTACCAGGATAAGAGGAAGGGAAAAGCTTACCTTCTACCACCGATCGCGCGCGCGCGTCCACCGGCTCCGTGTCCGTTCGATCGTTGTGTTGATCAGACGGTCGACAGCGTCCCCGTGTGGCCACGTCCGCCGAACCCGAGGTTGTTTTCCTGCAACTCACATGTTGTTTCAGGACATCCATTCCTGCAACTGGGTAAAAGTAGGGGGGTTTCAGGGCTCGTCTGTCTGGGAGGCCGAGCGGCTGGATTTGGGAGCCGGCGGACGGGCGCGGCAGCGCAAGGCGTTGGGCGACCGGGCCTTATCCACCGCAGTGGCGACAACGACTTGCTCGGGATCGGCGGTCGCAGGCGACGACTCAAGCAGGTACGAATCAGAGATCCCTTGCCCCATTTTTTTGGCCAATGTGGCGATGTGGTGCTCCTTTTCTATTCCGGTGATGTGGGGATGTGGTGCTCCTCTGTGCCTTCCAGCGGCTACGCCGGCGACTATGCGGTGTTTTTTAGCTGTGGCACTCCCCTTTTGCGGTGATGTTTCGATGGCCTTGTGTTGCGTTTTCAGAGAGAAGGGTGAACGACATATGGTGTTGCGTAGTAGGGAAGTAGTAGCGAAATTTCTATCATCCGCAGTCATGCATGTGTTTCCAGGAACGTCTTATCTGAATATTCTGAATACTGTGGATCTATGCACCTCATAGCTTCAGAAATTTTTCTGAATTTTTTGAATAATGGGCAAATGATAGTACTTTTTGTAGCTCACAGGTTATGCAGTTGATAGTACCTTTTGTAGCACATACAACCTTTTTTAGTTTATGGTACAGAAATTTCATGAGGTACATGATTTTTGTACGGCATTTCATGTAGCTTATAGCACAGTAAAAGTTTATGCTTCTGAATTTAGGTGAACTTTTACTTGATCTAGCTTCATGTTTTTTCTGAATTTTTGGTTCTGTATTTTCCTTTAGCTGTAATTAGGTTATGATTTTCTGTTTGGAATTAGCTAGGCCAGCTTGAACCAGTCATGTTTTTCTCTAAAATTAACAAGGCCTGCTTGAATTAACCAATGTTTCTGAATCTTTGCATATATATATGCTATAGTTCCAATATTTTTAATTTATGTTTACATAACTAGTTATGCATGCCCAACTGCTCATAGGGTCCCTTTTTGATCTTCTTGTTTTGTTTTTGTAGCATGCCCATCTACCAAACTCGATGGTCGGCAAAGCGGCTACACGACATAGCCAATGCCATCGAAGGGAAAAAGAGGGGATGTAATAAGCAAGTCCAGTTTCAGGGATTTGCTTCACATCTCTGATTTACTTCCTCCTCCGGAAGGGCTTCTCGATTTCGTAGTTATGAGGATTGATCCTAAGAAGCGTCTGCCCAATATTTTTTGTTTCCTCTTTTTCCTTTTTTCGCAACATCCATTGATTTCTATGTTTTTGTGCATTGCAGGATAAATGACCAGAAGAAGATTCGCTTTACAAGAGATATGGTTAAGAAGATATTCAATGCCCCATCTGGTAGCAAGCCGTTACAATTCGGGAAGAGGGGCAAGGCAGATTTCCGTGATGTTTATTAGGATGGTGAAAGGGCCTTTTTTCCGGTGCGACATGTTTAGTAACCGAGACAACAAGTATACTATAGCTATTACCTCTAGTAGTCTATGGAACTGAAGCTTGGAAGAATCATGTGTCATGCTGGGGCATGCACCCCCTTTTTTTTGCTCTATTTTGTATGCTGGAGCATCATTCATTCAACCATTCTCGCAAATGTTTCTGGTGTTGCACACCTATATACGATGTAGAGATGATAATCCAATGAAAATTACCTTGCTGGAGTATGTTCATTTTGTATGTTCTCACCTACTGGTGTATCATATTGTTTGTATTGGAGCTCTTGTTGCATGAGGAATTTTTGAATGGAGAAATATACTATAATCATCGTTTTCTATGTAACATGATCTGTTGCTCTTTATTAACCATAACAAAATCAGCAGCTGAACACATTTTCTCATTATAACATCATGTTCCTGCAACTTGAATACATGGATAGATGTTCCTATAACATCATCAAATATAGCGAAAATTCCTCATGCGAAAATTGCCTTGGACATGACTCTCTACCCTTTCAGTCCCAGCTTCCTACATCATAGAGTTTCTTTTGCAGCTATCATTTTCTATCTCCATGGAATCAACAATTTTTGTCTTGTTTCAGAAAATCAATTACATAAGATATCAAATGAACAGTTTACCAATTTTTTTACAAAGGTCAATTAACATGCAACATTTGTTTCTGGCCTACATTTTTTGAGGAATTCAGAAACACTCTGATTTTCTCACAACAACATACAAAATCAAACCACATCAGAGGCACTCTCACATGAGTGATTTTTTATGAACATCAGAGCCATTTTTCTATTTTTTTGCGACATTGGAGATTGCAACTACAAATACATGGGCTCGTGTTTCGGAGACAGAACAAGTAAAACAGGGGATGTCCCTTGTTGTATCCACACACAAGGTTTGATATGTTGTGTTTCAGAGTTTCATGCTTCAGAGTTAAATAGAATTTGTGTTTCAGAAACAGAGTTTCAACCAGGATTCCTGATGCGATATGGTCGAAGGAGCTTCAGGAAACACCACCGGTGGGTTCCTGAACCAGGCTGAAACACCCCGGCGGCGGTCGGAGCTTAGAACGATGGCCACCGTTGTTATCTTATGTAATTGATTTTCTGAAACAAGACAAAAATTGTTGATTCCATGGAGATAGAAAATGATAGCTGCAAAAGAAACTCTATGATGTAGGAAGCTGGGACTGAAGGGGGAGAGAGTCATGTCCAAGGCAATTTTCGCATGAGGAATTTTCGCTATATTTGATGATGTTATAGGAACATCTATCCATGTATTCAAGTTGCAGGAACATGATGTTATAATGAGAAAATGTGTTCAGCTGCTGATTTTGTTATGGTTAATAAAGAGCAACAGATCATGTTACATAGAAAACGATGATTATAGTATATTTCTCCATTCAAAAATTCCTCATGCAACAAGAGCTCCAATACAAACAATATGATACACCAGTAGGTGAGAACATACAAAATGAACATACTCCAGCAAGGTAATTTTCATTGGATTATCATCTCTACATCGTATATAGGTGTGCAACACCAGAAACATTTGCGAGAATGGTTGAATGAATGATGCTCCAGCATACAAAATAGAGCAAAAAAAGGGGGTGCATGCCCCAGCATGACACATGATTCTTCCAAGCTTCAGTTCCATAGACTACTAGAGGTAATAGCTATAGTATACTTGTTGTCTCGGTTACTAAACATGTCGCACCGGAAAAAAGGCCCTTTCACCATCCTAATAAACATCACGGAAATCTGCCTTGCCCCTCTTCCCGAATTGTAACGGCTTGCTACCAGATGGGGCATTGAATATCTTCTTAACCATATCTCTTGTAAAGCGAATCTTCTTCTGGTCATTTATCCTGCAATGCACAAAAACATAGAAATCAATGGATGTTGCGAAAAAAGGAAAAAGAGGAAACAAAAAAATATTAGGCAGACGCTTCTTAGGATCAATCCTCATAACTACGAAATCGAGAAGCCCTTCCGGAGGAGGAAGCAAATCAGAGATGTGAAGCAAATCCCCGAAACTGGACTTGCTTATTACATCCCCTCTTTTTCCCTTCGATGGCATTGGCTATGTCGTGTAGCCGCTTTGCCGACCATTGAGTTTGGTAGATGGGCATGCTACAAAAACAAAACAAGAATGACAAAAAGGGACCCTATGAGCAGTTGGGCATGCATAACTAGTTATGTAAACATAAATTAAAAATATTGGAACTATAGCATATATATGCAAAGATTCAGAAACATTGGTTAATTCAAGCAGGCCTTGTTAATTTTAGAGAAAAACATGACTGGTTCAAGCTGGCCTAGCTAATTCCAAACAGAAAATCATAACCTAATTACAGCTAAAGGAAAATACAGAACCAAAAATTCAGAAAAAACATGAAGCTAGATCAAGTAAAAGTCCACCTAAATTCAGAAGCATAAACTTTTACTGTGCTATAAGCTACATGAAATGCCGTACAAAAATCATGTACCTCATGAAATTTCTGTACCATAAACTAAAAAAGGTAGTATGTGCTACAAAAGGTACTATCAACTGCATAACCTGTGAGCTACAAAAAGTACTATCATCTGCCCATTATTCAGAAAATTCAGAAAAATTTCTGAAGCTATGAGGTGCATAGATCCACAGTATTCAGAAAATTCAGATAAGACGTTCCTGCAAACACATGCATGACTGCGGATGATAGAAATTTCGCTACTACTTCCCTACTACGCAACACCATATGCCGTTCACCCTTCTCTCTGAAAACGCAACACAAGGCCATCGAAACATCACCGCAAAAGGGGAGTGCCACAGCTAAAAAACACCGCATAGTCGCCGGCGTAGCCGCTGGAAGGCACAGAGGAGCACCACATCCCCACATCACCGGAATAGAAAAGGAGCACCACATCGCCACATCGGCCAGAAAAAATGGGGCAAGGGATCTCTGATTCATACCTGCTTGAGTCGTCGCCTGCGACCGCCGATCCCGAGCAAGTCGTTGTCGCCACCGCGGTGGATAAGGCCCGGTCGCCCAACGCCTTGCGCTGCCGCGCCCGTCCACCGGCTCCCAAATCCAGCCGCTCGGCCTCCCAGACAGACGAGCCCTGAAACCCCCCTACTTTTACCCAGTTGCAGGAATGGATGTCCCGAAACAACATGTGAGTTGTAGGAAAACAACCTCGGGTTGGGCGGACGCGGCCATGCGGGGACGCTGTCGACCATCTGATCAACACAACGATCGAACGGACACGGAGCCGGTGGACGCGCGCGCGCGATCGGTGGTAGAAGGTAAGCTTTTCCCTTCCTCTTATCCTGGTACTTTTGAACTTCATTCATCACATTAGACAGAATGTGCTCATCCCACTCGAACTCATGGACAGCACTCCTGTCTCATAAGGTGAAGAGATAGTCTAAAGGAACCATGTTTCGTGTCCCGGGAGCTAGGACCAATGATAGGCAGAGTAAAACCCATGACCTATCAATGGTCTCCTGATCATCGTCGTCCGCTTTTGATAGAACAGCTATTGTGGTGGCTATTGGAGCTCTATCACTATCCAAATACACTTCTCGAAAATCGGATTTCCCCCTCTTGCCAAATTCTAATGGCCTACTACCAGATGGCACATTGAAAATCTTCTTAATCATGTCTTTTGTGAAGTGTATTTTCTTCTGATCATTAATCCTATGTAGAACATAAAAAAATGGAAATTAGTAGATGTTGCGAAAAAGAGAAAAGTACTATGCAACAGAGTGAAACAGAAAAAGACATGGTTAAAACGAAGATGCTCAAAAGAAACATACTTGAACAGACGCTTCTTAGGGTCAGTACTCATAAATACGAAATCGAGAAGCCCTTCTGAAGGAGGAGGCAAAGGCTATATGTGCAACAAATCCTCAAAGCTAGGCTTGCTTAGTACATCTCTTTTCTTTCCTTGGATGGAATTGGCTATGTCGCACAGAAGCTTTGCTAACCATCGGGTTTGGTAGATGGACATGCTGCGAAACAAAAACAAATATAAGTCAAGCTATGAAGCTATGAAGCGACATGAAACACAAGTACAAAATTTCAGAAACATAAAACCAGGCTACAGGAAACACAAGTAAACAAAATCAGAAAAAAACACACCAACAGAAGCTCTCACAACTCTCATCATGCTGCTCTTTCATAGACAGTTGCAGAAAAACACAATGAAAACTCAAAAAAAATGTCACAAATATATTGGATGAAATACATCTTCTTGACTTTGTTTACAACAAATTATGGTTCTGTCATTTCTGAAACATAATCTATGATGCTACACACAATTCATTACTCAAGGCGACATCATGGATAATGTCTGATGTGCAAAATCCATAAGAGCTCTGGACATTACCCAAGCACCAGGGTGCATGCAAACATTTCAATTGCTTTAAAAAACAACATTGAAAGTTGAAGAAAATTCATGTGAGCACATATCTAAGGACCAAGGCAAATCGCATGATTTAAGTAAGATAGCAGTACTGCAGTAATGGACTGATGGTAGCATTCACAGCAACAGTACATGCAAAATGAAATCAGAAACTTGCTATGAAGAGTGTAACAAGGTTCAGCAAATGTTATGAGCTGCACAAAATTCAGAAACGAAAAAAAATCTGCAACTATGCCGACGACCACCTCGTCTCCGACTATGCCGGCGACAACTATTCCTACTACACCGGCGACCTCCCCCTAGTAAAAGCTCCCAACATCACCTACAAAAAGCCGCGGAGCACCACCACCACAGCGGTGAGCATGGGGGAGCAAGCCACCGCGACAGGGCACCACCACCACCACCACGACAGGGCATCACCACCAACGCCCACCACCGTGACGAGGCACCACCACCGAATCCTCACTTAATTTCACCCGGCTACAAGAATGAGGGAAAATTTGTGGATCTAGCAGGGAAAGGATGCACACCTGCTGCTTGTGCAGCCGTCAGCGACCTCAAATCCTGTCGTCGTCGCCAGCGCGGCTGGTCTGCCGTGGTTGCCTAGCCGCCTTCGACCATCTAGCCGCCGCCTCCATCCCAGCCGCACGGTGCTCCACCGCCCTGCTGCTGGATCTAACCACCACAGAGCCCCACAACAAGAGCTCTGTTACAGAAAGCGTTTCTGAAACAATAGCTCAGTTGCAGACCCGTGCGCATGGGTGCGGGTGCTATCGGCCGTTGGATGAAAAGACGATCCGACAGACACGGAGCCGGCGGGCGATATCGGCCGGAAGAAGGTGAGCTTTTCCCAATAATTAATCAAGCATCATCATACAACGTCTACTCGTTATTAATAATAAGTCATACGATCATCATCCTCATAGTCATCGAACCCAACCCTACATAATTGTTCTTAGCACATGATCATCGGTATCGGGTAGGACCTAAACACTCTTAAGGTAAAATAGCATAAAACAATATAGACCCTGACTCTCCATTATGAAGAATGGAGATCATCCTGTCTCCAATTCTTGCGCCTCGCTTCCTTTTGCTTCTAAGAAGCTCCTTACGACTGTCCATACATCTTTTCCATTCTTTGATTGTCATGTCTCCACTTCTTTTAGAAATCCGGTATGGACAGTTGAGATTCGTAGGATGACCTGGATATATGTTCAAAACACGAAGGCTGACGCCATTCTGATACATCAAATGAGGCACACAATCCTCTGGGATTCTCTGTTGAAAAACATAGTAATAACTTCGTAGTTAGCAATGATGTACTAGTTTTAGAAGTATGCAAAAAGATGCACGAATGTCGTAATAGTAAAAAATCTTACCTGGGTATCTCCATGGTAGTTACCGTAGTTCAACACGTGCACTAGTGGCACGTATTGACCATAATGTTGAGGAGTTCGATTGTAGATATTGTAATTCTCAAGATCATTACAAAATCCAACCAGATGAGTTTTCTCCTTGTAAGTTAACTCAGAGCCATCGGTGTAGTAAGTTCTATCTACCATCTTCTGCACATTCTTTGATACTTCAAAATAAGCTGTCAATGGAAATAAGCTGTCAACTATTTTGAAATGAACAAATAAATTAGTTAATAATTAACTATGTTTGAGAAACTCACATAGCGGTAGAACTGGAGGCGTATCAACAAGGACCCAAATGTCCATATTGTCTTGCTCGATTTTAGGATCACCAAGATCCATGGTGACAAGCATACCCTCATCAAAACCATACAATTTGCAAAATGCTTCCCAATTTTTGCAACCAAAATGGGTTACGCTCTCAGCATTATACAACTTTACTTCAAAATCCACATCATGATGGGTCCTTAGGTGAATTTTCTTCGTTTCAAAATTTTCATGGTCTTCAAAATCCATCCTCTCCAAGACATACCGTCTTGCATGGCATGGGATAAACTATACTCGAATTGTAAAAGATGAAAATTACACGTAGTTGAAGTCATGCTTAATTATGAAAAAAACACTTGTCGTCGTTGCGTACCGTTTCAACTTCGAAGGTCTCCTCGAGCTTAATGCTGAAGCGCCGACCATCGTCCAGGTGAGGCCTGTCGCACTAACCTCGATCGTCGTGGCACCAGTCGCACTCCCCCGGGAGACTTCCGTCGTCCGATGATGACATTTCCTATACGTTCATAATTCAAAGACCATCGTCCAGGTGAGGCCTCGGCACCGTCACTGGCCCATGCGACCGCCACCAAACAAGGATCGGGTCAACGATGGGCTGGCTCCTCACCAAGCTACGCCCCCCGGAAAGTAGCACCTCCCAGTACCACCCCGGCGGAGCCCAGTCCCGGACATGGCCCATCTGGTCAAGCAGGTGTCGTCCTCCGCCGACTCGACGACGACGATGCGGGATAGGCATCGTCCACGTCGATGCGGGAATAATTGCTTTAACTAAAGAAATAAACTAGTTCTATTAATTTTCTTGCTAAAAATAAACAAGTTTACCTAGTTCTAACTAATTCCATTAAACACTTTCTAAGTAGTACTAATTACTAAAAGTTATCGAGGAGGGGGGTATATCGACAACGACATACCCGATAATAAAAATAAGAAGAGGAAGAAGAAGAAAAAAAGAGGAGAAGAAGAAAGGAATAGAAGAGGAAGAAGAAGAAAAAAATAGGAGAAGAAGAAGGAATAATAGAGGAGAAGAAGAATAATTCTTCTTCTTCTCCTCTCTTACTTCTTCTTCTCCTCTTTTTTTTCTTCTTTTTCATCTTCTTATTTATTTCTCCTGTTATTCCTCTCCTCTTCTTCTTCTTATTCTTCTTCTTCTTCTCCTTCTTCTTCTCCTTCTTCCTCTTCTTATTTTCATTTTTCTCTCCTTCTTTTTCTTCTAAATATGAACATATACGTAAATTGACAAAGATAATTCTATGAACAACAAAAATCATAAAAATTCTATGAACAAAATAAAAATTCTATGAACAAAATTACAACAAAAAATTGATAAAAATTCTATGAAAAAATTGACATATTCTTTGCATATATATGAACACACAAACTTTTGCATATGCAACAACAATATCACCAAAAAAATGTATGAACAGTAAAAAATTCTAACTTTTGCATCTAAATTAACTACAACAATTCAATTAATTATACATCTAAACTACGCATCTAAATTAACTACAACAACTCAATTAACTATACATCCTAAATTACGCATCTAAATTAACTACACATCTAAATTAGGAAATTACGCAACGGGCCGGGGCGGCGATCGACGAGGAGGCCGGCAGGACACGGGGGCGACGGTGAGGGGCGCGGCGACGACGACGGTGATGGGCGCGGAGACGGCGACGGTGAGGGGGCACGGCGTCAGCGGCGAGGAGGCAGGGGGGCATGGGGCGGCGACGGGCGATGAGGAGGCAGGGGGCGGCGACAGCGACGGTGAGGGGCACGGCGTCGGCGGCAAGGAGGCAGGGGGGCACGGGGCGGCGACAGCGTCTGCGGCCGCGCGGGACGGCGTCGGAGGCAGGGCGACGGCGAGGCGCAGCCTGGCGGCGTCGTCGGGCGGGGAAGAACGAACTGAATGAAAAATTTCACAAGAGCTACTTATATAGACGAAGCATTGGTCCCGGTTCGTGACAGAAACCGGGACGAATGCCCCCTTTAGTCCCGGTTGGTGCCACCAACCGGGACCAAAGGCCACTTTTCGGCAGCCCAAAGGGCGGGAAGCGGCGACCTTTGGTCCTGGTTGGTGGCACCAACCTGGACTAAAGGGGGCATTCGTCCCGGTTTCTGTCACGAACCGGGACCAATGGCCTTGCGCTGGCGCGGTGGTGGGATTTTAGTCCCACCTCGCTAGTTGAGAGTGACCAGCACCTGTTTATAAGCTCCGCTGCCTCTTCCCTCTCGAACTCCTCTGAAATGCAGGCTTATGGGCCTAATTGGACACTGCAATGCCTGTGGGCCTACTGGGCCTGCTGCGGGCCTGAATCCTGGCCCATGGTTGGGTTTCTAGTCGTATTCAGGCCGTGCTGGCCCAGTAGGTGGCATTTTTTTTCTTTTTTCTATTTATTTTTTCGTTTCTACTTAGAACTAAATACTTATAGTTTTTTAGTGATTTCATTTTTATTTTAGGTCACAAAAATTATAAACTTTCTGTTAGTGCCATTAGTTTTCAAATTAGAATAGTTAAAATTTGAATTATTTGAAATTTGTGTGAATCTCAAGTTTGTGATTAACTTTACTAGTGCCATTAGTGTCAAATTAGAATAGTTAAAATTTCAATTCTTTGAAATTTGTGTGAATCTCAAGTTTGTGATTAACTTTACTAGTGCCATTATTTTTTCATTTCTACTTAGAACTAAATACTTATAGTTTTTTAGTGATTTCTTTTTTCTTTTAGGTTACAAAAATTATAAACTTTCTGTTAGTGCCATTAGATTTAAAATTTGAATAGTTTAAATTTGAATTTTTTAAAATTTGTGTGAATCACTAGTTTATGAATCACTAGCTTACTAAATTTGTGTGAAAACACTTGTAGAATAGTTAAAATTGATTTTTGAGTCAATCTTTTTCCTGCTATTTAATAGTAGGTGGCACTTTTTTTTGTAGTGATTTCCCTTTTATTTTAGGTCACAAAAATTATAAAATTTCTGTTAGTGCCATTAGTTTTAAAATTTGAATAGTTTAAATTTGAATTTTTTAAAATTTGTGTGAATCACTAGTTTATGAATAACTTTACTCAATTTGGTAATTTTAGTTAGTCATAACAAATATTATAGGCATTTTCTTCTTTTTTGCTATTTATTTTTTCATTTCTACTTAGAACTAAATACTAATAGTTTTTAGTGATTTCTTTTTTCTTTTAGGTCACAAAAAATAAACACTTCTCTGTTAGTGAACATAGATGCACTTATAGAGAAAATTAAACATAAATTCATAATCAATTTCTATTTATGAATTTAGGTCCAATTTTCCTCTATAGGTGCATCTATTTTCCCTTTGAGAGGAGCTCAACAACGCAAAGAGGGACGGGTTTATAAACAGGTGTCGGCGCCCTTCGGTTGGCGAGGTGGGACTAAAATGTGGGTGCAGCGAGGGCCGACGCTTTAGTCCCGGTTCCTGGCACGAACCGGGACTAAAGGGGAGCCTTTGGTCCCGGCTCATGCCACGAACCGGGACCAATGGTGGTGGGCCAGGAGCCAGGCCCATTGGTCCCGGTTCGTCCCACCGACCGGGACCAAAAGGTCCAGACAAACCGGGACCAATGGCCCACGTGGCCCGGCCGGCCCCCTGGGCTCACGAACCGGGTCCAATGCCCCCATTGGTCCCAGTTCTAGATTGAACCGGGACTAATGGGCTGACCCGGCCTGGACCATTGCCCCCTTTTCTACTAGTGTATATTGCTATTACTTTCTTCATGACTTATACATGTTTCTATGACTATGAGATTATGCAACTCCCGAATACCGGAGAAACACTTTGTGTGCTACCAAACGTCACAACGTAACTGGGTGATTATAAAGGTGCTCTACAGGTGTCCCCGATGATACTTGTTGAGTTGGCATAGATCAAGATTAGGATTTCTCACTCCCATTGTCGGAGAGGTATCTCTGGGCCCTCTCAGTAATGCACATCACTATGAGCCTTGCAAGCAATGCAACTAATGAATTAGTTGCGGGAGGATGTATTACAGAACGAGTAAAGAGACTTGCTGGTAACGAGATTGAACTAGGTATTGAGATACCGACGATCGAACCTCAGGCAAGTAACATACCGATGACAAAGGGAACAACGTATGTTGTTATGCGTTTTGACCGATAAAGATCTTCGTAGAATATGTGGGAGCCAATATGAGCATCTAGGTTTCGCTATTGGTTATTGACCGGAGACGTGTCTCGGTCATGTCTACATAGTTCTCGAACCCGTAGGGTCCGCACGCTTAACGTTCGGTGACGATCGTTATCATTAGTTTATGTGTTTTGATGAAATGAAGGTAGTTCGGAGTCCCGGATATGATCACGGAAATGGCGAGGAGTCTCAAAATGGTCGAGACATAAAGATCGATATATTGGATGACTATGTTTGGACTTCGGAAGGGTTCTGGGCAACTTCGGACAAATATCGGAGTACCGGGGGGTTACCGGAACCCCCCGTAATGGGCCTATTGGGCCTTAGTGGAGAAGAGGAGGGGCGGCCAGGGCAGGCCGCGCGCCCCCTCCCCCTCTACTCCGAATTGGACAAGGAGGGGGGGCGCCCCCTTTCCTTCCCCCCTCTCCGACTCCTACTCTTGGAAGGGTTGGAGTCCTACTCCCGGTGGGAGTAGGACTCCCCTTGGGGCGCGCCTAGGAGGGCCGGCCCCTCCCCCTCCTCCACTCCTTTATATACGGGGGAGGGGGGCACCCCATAGACACACAAGTTGATCAGTTGATCTTTTAGCCATGTGCGGTGCCCCCCTCCACCATAATCCACCTCGGTCATATCGTAGCGGTGCTTAGGCGAAGCCCTGCGTCGGTAGTATCATCATTACCGTCATCACGCCGTCGTGCTGATGGAACTCTCCCGCGAAGCTCTGCTGGATCATGAGTTCGTGGGACGTCACCGAGCTGAACGTGTGCTGAACTCGGAGGTGCCCTGTGTTCGGTACTTGGACCAGTCGAATCATGAAGACATACGACTACATCAACGCATCGTCATAATGCTTCCTCTTACGGTCTACGAGGGTACGTGGACGACACTCTCCCCTCTCATTTCTATGCATCACCATGATCCTGCGTGTGTGTAGGATTTTTTTTGAAATTACTACGTCCCCAACAGTGGCATCCGATCCAGGTTTATGCGTAGATGTTATATGCACGAGTAGAACATAAGTGAGTTGTGGGTGATACAAGTGAAGGAAATATGCCCTAGAGGTAATAATAAAGTTATTATTTATTTCCTTATATCATGATAAATGTTTATTATTCATGCTAGAATTGTATTAACCGGAAACATAATACTTGTGTGAATACATAGACAAACAGAGTGTCAGTAGTATGCCTCTACTTGACTAGCTCGTTGATCAAAGATGGTTATGTTTCCTAGCCATTGACATGAGTTGTTATTTGATTAACGGGATCACATCATTAGGAGAATGATGTGATTGACTTGACCCATTCCGTTAGCTTAGCACTCAATCGTTTAGTATGTTGCTATTGCTTTCTTCATGACTTATACATGTTCCTATGACAATGAGATTACGCAACTCCCGTTTACCGGAGGAACACTTTGTGTGCTACCAAACGTCACAACGTAACTGGGTGATTACAAAGGTGCTCTACAGGTGTCTCCAAAGGTACTTGTTGGGTTGGCGTATTTCGAGATTAGGATTTGTCACTCCGATTGTCGGAGAGGTATCTCTGGGCCCACTCGGTAATGCACATCACTTAAGCCTTGCAAGCATTGCAACTAATGAGTTAGTTGTGGGATGATGTATTAAGGAACGAGTAAAGATACTTGTCGGTAACAAGATTGAACTAGGTATTGAGATACCGACGATCAAATCTCGGGCAAGTAACATACCGATGATAAAGGGAACAACGTATGTTTTTATACGGTTTGAACGATAAAGATCTTCGTAGAATATGTGGGAGCCAATATGAGCATCCAGGTTCCGCTATTGGTTATTGACCGGAGACGTGTCTCGGTCATGTCTACATAGTTCTCGAACCCGTAGGGCCGGCACGCTTAAAGTTTTGATGACGGTTATATTATGAGTTTATGTGTTTTGATGTACCGAAGGTTGTTCGGAGTCCCAGATGTGATCACGGACATGACGGGGAGTCTCGAAATGGTCGAGACATGAAGATTGATATATTGGACGACTATATTCGGACACTGGAATGGTTCCAGGGGTTATCGGATATTTATCGGAGTACCGGGGTTACCGGAACCCCCCGGGAAGCTATTGGGCCTTATGGGCCTTAGTGGAAAGGATATAGGAAGGCCAAGAGGTGGTGCGCGGCCCCCGTTGCCCCAATCCGAATTGGGAAAGGGAAGGGGGCGGCGGCCCCCCTTCTCCTTCCTTCTCTCCACCTCCTCCTCCCCCCTTCTCCTAGTTGGAATAGGAAAGGGGGGCCAAACCTACTTGGAGTAGGATAGCCCCCCTTGGGCGCGCCTCTCCCCTTGGCCGGCCTTCTCCTCCTCCCCCCTTTATATACGGAGGAAGGGGCACCCCATAGACACAACATTTTATCTCTTGATCTCTTAGCCGTGTGCGGTGCCCCCCTCCACCATAATCAACCTCGATAATATCGTAGCGGTGCTTAGGCAAAGCCCTGCGTCGATAGAACATCAACATCGTCACCACACCGTCGTGCTGACGAAACTCTCCCTCAACACTCGGCTGGATCGAAGTTTGAGGGACGACATCGAGCTGAACGCGTGCTGAACTCGGAGGTGTCGTGCGTTCGGTACTTGATCGGTCAGATCATGAAGACGTACGACTACATCAACCACATTGTGCTAACGCTTCCGCTTTCGGTCTACGAGGGTACATAGACAACACTCTCCCCTCTCATTGCTATGCATCACCATGATCCTGTGTGTGCGTAGGATTTTTTTTGAAATTACTACGTTCCCCAACAACAAGTCATACTGCTTACCAGCATGTCATACTTTGATTCGGCGGTATTGTTGGATGAAGCGACCCGGACCGACATTACGTATACGCTTACGCGAGACTGGTTCTACCGACGTGCTTCGCACACAGGTGGCTGGCGGGTGTCAGTTTCTCCAACTTTAGTTGAATCGAGTGTGGCTACGCCCGGTCCTTGTGAGGGTTAAAACATCACATACTTGATGAAATATCGTTGTGGTTTTGATGCGTAGGTAAGCACGGTTCTTGCTCAGCCCGTAGCAGCCATGTAAAACTTGCAACAACAAAGCAGAGGACGTCTAACTTGTTTTTGCAGGGCATGCTGTGATGTGATATGGTCAAGACATGATGCTAAATTTTATTGTATGAGATGATCATGTTTTGTAACTGAGTTATCGGCAACTGGCAGGAGCCATATGGTTGTCGCTTTATTGTATGAAATACAATCGCCGTGTAATTTCTTTAATTTATCACTAAGCGGTAGCGATAGTCGTAGAAGCAATAGTTGGCGAGACGACAACGATGCTATGATGGAGATCAAGGTGTCGCGCCGGTGATGATGGTGATCATGTCGGTGCTTTGGAGATGGAGATCAAAGGCACAAGATGATGATGGTCATATCATATCACTTATATTGATTGCATGTGATGTTTATCTTTTATGCATCTTATTTTGCTTAGATCGATGGTAGCATTATAAGATAATCTCTCGCTAAATTTCAAGGTATAAGTGTTCTTCCTAAGTATGCACCGTTGCGAAAGTTCGTCGTGCTGAGACACCACGTGATGATCGGGTGTGATAAGCTCTACGTTCACATATAACAGGTGCTAGCCAGTTTTGCACACGCAGAATACTCATGTTAAACTTGACGAGCCTAGCATATGCAGATATGGCCTTGGAACACTGAGACCAAAAGGTCGAGCGTGAATCATATAGTAGATATGATCAACATAGTGATGTTCACCATTGAAAACTACTCCATCTGACATGATGATCGGACATGGTTTAGTTGATATAGATCACGTGATCACTTAGACGATTAGAGGGATGTCTATCTAAGTGGGAGTTCTTAAGTAATTTGATTAATTGAACTTTAATTTATCATGAACTTAGCACCTGATAGTATTTTGCATGTCTATGTTGTGGTAGATAGATGGCTCGTGCTGTTGTTCCATTGAATTTTAATGCGTTCCTTGAGAAAGCAAAGTTGAAAGATGATGGTAGCAATTAGACGGACTGGGTCAGTAACTTGAGGATTATCGTCATTGCTACACAGAAGAATTACGTCCTGGAAGCACCGCTGGGTGCCAAACCCGCTGCAGGAGCAACGCCAGATGTTATGAACGTCTGGCAGAGCAAAGCTGATGACTACTCGATAGTTCAGTGTGCCATGCTTTACGGCTTAGAACCGGGACTTCAACAACGTTTTGAACGTCATGGAGCATATGAGATATTCCAGGAGTTGAAGCTAATATTTCAAGCAAATGCACGGATTGAGAGATATGAAGTCTCCAATAAGTTCTACAGCTGTAAGGTGGAGGAGAATAGTTCTGTCAGTGAACATATACTCAAAATGTCTGGGTATAACAATCACTTGATTCAACTGGGTGTTAATCTTCCGGATGATAGTGTCATTGACAGAATTCTTTAATCACTCCCAACAAGCTACAAGAGCTTCATGATGAACTATAATATGCAAGGGATGGATAAGACAATTCCTGAGCTCTTCGCGATGCTAAAGGCTGCGGAGGTAGAAATCAAGAAGGAGCATCAAGTGTTGATGGTTAACAAGACCACCAGTTTCAATAAAAAGGGTAAAAGGAAGAAGGGGAACTTCTAGAAGAATGGCAAGCAAGTTGCTGCTCAAGTGAAGAAGCCCAAGTCTGGACCTAAGCCTGAGACTGAGTGCTTCTACTGCAAAGGGACTGGTCACTGGAAGCGGAACTGCCCCAAGTATTTGGCGCATAAGAAGGATGGCAAGGTGAACAAAGGTATATGTGATATACATGTTATTGATGTGTACCTTACTAATGCTCGCAGTAGTGCCTGTGTATTTGATACTGGTTCTGTTGATAATATTTGCAACTCGAAACAGGGACTACGGATTAAGCGAAGATTGGCTAAGGACGCGTTGACAATGCACGTGGGAAATAGTTTCAAAGTCAATGTGATCGCGGTCAACATGCTACCTCTACATCTACCTTCGACATTAGTTTTAGACCTGAATAATTGTTATTTGGTGCCAGCGTTGAGCATGAACATTATATCTGGATCTTGTTTGATGCGAGACGGTTATTCATTTAAATCAGAGAATAATGGTTGTTCTATTTATATGAGTAATATCTTTTATGGTCATCCACCCTTGAAGAGTGGTCTATTCTTTTTGAATCTCGATAGTAGTGATACAGATATTCATAATATTGAAGCCAAAAGATGCAAAGTTGATAATATAGTGCAACTTATTTGTGGCACTGCCGTTTAGGTCATATTGGTGTAAAGCGCATGAAGATACTCCATTCTAATGGACTTTTGGAATCACTTGATTATGAATCACTTGGTACTTTCGAACCATGCCTCATGGGCAAGATGACTAAAACGCCATTCTCCGGAACAATGGAGCGAGCAACAGATTTGATGGAAATCATACATACTGATGTATGTGGTCCAATGAATGTTGAGGCTCATGGCACGTATCGTTATTTTCTCACCTTCACAGGTGATTTAAGCAAATATGGGTATATCAACTTAATGAAACATAAGTCTGAAACATTTGAAAAGTTCAAAGAATTTAAGAGTGAAGTGGAAAATCATCGTAACAAGAAAATAAAGTTTCTACGATCTGATCGTGGAGGAGAATATTTGAGTTCTGAGTTTGGTCTTCATTTGAAACAAAGCATAATAGTTTCCCAACCCACGCCACCCGGAACAGCACAACATAATGGTGTGTCTGAACGTCGTAATCGTACTTTACTAGATATGGTGCGATATATGATGTCTCTTACTGATTTACCGCTATCGTTTTGTGGTTATGCTTTAGAGACGGTTGCATTCACGTCAAATAGAGCACCATCTAAATCCGTTGAGACGACGCCTTAT
The DNA here is from genome assembly GCA_032464435.1 of Aegilops umbellulata. Taxonomy (NCBI): domain Eukaryota; kingdom Viridiplantae; phylum Streptophyta; class Magnoliopsida; order Poales; family Poaceae; genus Aegilops; species Aegilops umbellulata. The sequence continues at coordinate 68,758,959 of CP136057.1, forward strand.
GAACTATGGTTTGGCAAGAAACCAAAGTTGTCGTTTCTTGAAGTTTGGGGCTACGATGCTTATGTGAAAAAGCTTCAACCTGATAAGCTCAAACTCAAATCGGAGAAATGTGTCTTCATAGGATACCCAAAGGAGACTGTTGGGTACACCTTCTATCACAGATCCGAAGGCAAGACATTCGTTGCTAAGAATGGATCCTTTCTAGAGAAGGAGTTCTCTCGAAAGAAGTGAGTGGGAGGAAAGTAGAACTTGATGAGGTAAATGTACCTGGTCCCTTACTAGAAAGTAGTTTATCACAGAAATTTGTTCCTGTGACTCCTACACCAATTAGTGAGGAAGCTAATGATGATGGTCATGTAACTTGAGATCAAGTTACTACCGAACCTCGTAGGTCAACCAGAGTAAGATCCGCACCAGAGTGGGACGTCAATCTTGTTCTGGAGGTCATGTTACTTGACCATGACGAACCTACGAACTATGAGGAAGCGATGATGAGCCCAGATTCCGCAAAGTGGCTTGAGGCCATGAAATCTAAGTTGGGATCCATGTATGAGAACAAAGTGTGGACTTTGGTTGACTTGCCTGATGATCAGCAAGCCATCGAGAATAAATGGATCTTCAAGAAGAAGAATGACACTGACGGTAATGTTACTATCTACAAAGACTTGTTGCAAAAGGTTTTCGACTAGTTCAAGGAGTTGACTACAATGAGACCTTCTCACCCGTAGCGATGCTTAAGTCCGTCCGAATCATGTTAGCAATTGGCGCATTTTATGATTATGAAATTTGGCAAATCTAACATATAAAGCCTCCTAGACTACCCGCGTAACTGGAGGCATCGAGCGCGCAAGAAGTTTTTGACCGCCCGATCGAATTACTGGCGGAGCGACAGTGTTTTTTTTGGCCGCTGGCGTCTGCCCAGCCGTCGGTTTTTTTCACGTCCTTGGCTGCTTCAGCAGAGGATGACTGGTGGGGTCGTGAGACCGTGGGGGCCAGCGACCAGAGGCTGGGTTTCTTTGGACGCTACGTGAAGGTTGACAAAGGGTGAGCTGTTTCTGATTGGCTAAGGGGGACGCACGCGAACCCTAGCCCCAATCCACAACCCCCACGCCACTCCCTCCTCCCTCCCTCAGCCGCCACCATGCTCCCTCCCACCCCCTCCTCCTCCTCCTCCTCCCCCTAGGAGCCTCGCCGCCCACTGCTACTCCTCCACCGCCTCGCCTCTTCCTCCTCCTCGCCTTCCCATCGCTCGCACGCAGGTCACCCGACGAGAAGGGGCTTCCCAGACTGACGGAGGAGCACGCCGCCGCCGCAGGCCGCCCGTCCCGACGCGCATCCGCATCCGCCCCGATGCAGCCTGAAGGATCTTTCTCAAGAGGCAGCGAGAGCTGCAAGCGCCGCGGTTGGCATGCACGCGCTGCTCAACTGGGTCGTCGTGGCCAGGCTCGGCCGCGGCCCCCTGGGCGCGGCCATGGTCGGCAACGCCTCCTGGTGACTCATCAACGCGGCTCAGTTCGTATACGTCGGCGGCGGCTCCTTCCCGGAGGCGTGGACGGGGTTCTCACACAAGGCGTTCGCCAGCCTCGGCGGCTTCATCAGGCTCTGCCTCACGTCGGCAGTTATGCTCTGGTTTGTACTTCCATTGCTTCCTGGTCCAATTAGTATCTACAGACGCTTTCGGTCGTACTTCCATTGCTTCCTAATCTAATTAGTATCTACAGACGAAATTCTTTCATCACCCATCAGCGCTTCTGTTTCCTTCTGAGTAGGAGTTATTTCTGTGCTGCAGCTTAGGCATGTGGTACTACACGGCAGTAATTGATGCCACGGCCGAGAAAGAGGATTCCCGTGCTGTGCACTGTCGGGGGTTAGGTGCGACATATGCCAACGTATGGCTTATCATGGTGGGGGCGAGTAGAACGTCGCCGGTGCCTGGAAGCGGGATGAGGCATAGACATGCACGCCGACGGATCTTACCCAGCTTCAGGGCTCTCCAAGGAGATAATACCCCTACTGCTGCTCTGCGGGGTCTCCGCATGCCCACTATGGTAATGGTGTGTACAACGTTGCTCCTCGAGCTGTGTTCTAGAGGTAGGGGAAGGCAAGGCTAGCTCCTCCCTTCTATGCCTCTGGTCTGGGGTCTAAAGGTTCGAACCCTTTGCATGGGTGTTCCGGGGGGTTTATATAGGCTTACCCCCCGGGGGTACAATGGTAATCCGACTGGGCGCGGGTCCCAGCTGCCTGTCTCTCAAGTGGTCGTCTTCTCCGCCGACTCCTGGGGCCACCGCTGGTGGGCCCCGCCGGTTGACCTGGTCACTGTAGCCGCGCTTCTGATGACGTCGTCTTGGTCACGGGGTCGTGGCAACAGTGCCGCCATCCGGCGGGCGATCAGTATGGCCACTCCCCGTCTTATCTGGTTAATGGCGTGCGGGGCCCATGGGAGGAACGGGCCGACTCCTGGAGGCCGACTCCCACGGGGTCCGTCTTTGGGCGCTCTCGCCGTCTTCTATCTCCCCCGCTGACTGGCGGGGCCCGCCGTCTCCAGGCCGTACCGGCGGGCCAACGTGGGAACAGGGTTCTGCCGCTGGGGCGGACGTCAGGGCCGGTATGGCCACAGTGCCGCGTCGTATCGAAGATCTGCTCCGGTTCGTCGCACTGTAGCCATACCCGCCCTTGGTAATCAGGGTAGGTGAGGGCCGTACTCCGACCATCCCCAGTCCTGTCCTTCTTCTAGAAGGCTGAAGGTGGCGAAATCGCGGGCCGACTCCCCATAGTCGGCATTCCTGGAGTCGCCAACTGGGAGTTGGCTTATGTCGTAGCCGTCTTCGAGATTCGGCCGTGAGTGGGTGGTCGGCGATGCTATAGCCGACTCTCAGAGTCGGCCCTTTGTCCTGGGATCCTTCGAGGGGCGAAGCCGGCCCCGATGTCTTGAAAGGTTCTGGGCCTCGGGTTTGCCTACCCGTGACCCATTACTCCGACAGTAGTCCCCGAAGCTGGTGAGGCGCCGAGGGATGCGCCGAGGGGCCTCAACAGTTTCTTCCTTCGAGGAGTAGGTGTCGTAGCTCGCCTGCCGTCTCCCTTCGTGCCAATTATCAGGAGGCGATTCTGCTCCGGCCGTCTTCGTCGAGCCGTCTCTCAGAGGTCGGACTTGCCTTCAAGTCGCCTTGCTCTTCTTTAGGTAGTTTGAAGATCGTGGCAGGACGCAAACGGCGTGCTTGAGAAGCTACACGGCCGCCGCCCGCCGCGGACCATTCCATGGGCGCCACGTGGCCGGGCAAGCCTGGCAGCCCACGCGCGCGACGGGACAGGCCCGCGGGCGGGGCCCGCCACTACCGCGCCTCGGCCCTCGAGCGGATCCGCTGCGGCCGCGCGGGCGGTTAGGCTTATGGCGCAGTAAATGCGCGCGGTAACTCCGCGTGGTAAATCGTGGGGGTCGTGGGGGCGTGGGCGCGGTTAATCCCACGACGCCCCCTCGGCTCCTCAGCCCGTAGGCCTATAAGTAGGCAGAGGGAGCGGGGCGGCGAAGCACGCCCGCCCGCTTTCTTCTGCTTCCTCCCGTTCCTTCTTCTTCCTTCTTCTTCCTTCTTCTTCTCACTGCTGCCGCGCCGGACCACGCCTTGCTCCCGGCGATGAGCTCTTCTTCCGCCGCCGCGCCCGCCGTCGTCCGCTCCGGCGTGTGGGACGGCTCTGAAGTTGACGACGACACCATCGAGTTTCTTCGCAGGACGCGCTGCATCCCCAGCGCGAACCTCGTGCAGGCCCGCGCCCCGCCGCCAGAGGAGGTGTCGCCGGCGCCTGCGGAGGGTGAGCGCGTCGTGTTCCGCTCCCACCTGACGCGCGGCCTGGGGCTGCCGGCGAGCGGATTCTTCCGCTCGTTCCTGGAGTTTCACGACCTCCAACTGCACCACCTTACTCCAAACACGGTGGTGCTGCTGGCGGCCTTCACCTTGCTCTGCGAGGGATTCCTCGGTGTTCTCCCCACCATCGAGCTGTGGGGGGAGTTCTTCCATTCTAAGCTCGGTACGCACGTCGCCGGCGTGCCAGCCCAATGCGGCACCTTCATCGCGCTGCGGAGGTCGACTGCCGACAACCCATTCCCCGCCATCCAGCTGATCAAGTCGGTCAAGATGTGGCAGCGTTCTTACTTCTATGTAAAGAACGTCGCCGCAGACGGCGACTGGGTCAACCTGCCGGCCTTCGAAGCCGGCGCGCCGGCTGGGAGGCAGCCCAGCTGGTCCTACCGCGCCAAGACGCTGACTCCGGCTGGAGCCACCGCCGTGCAGCGACTTCGGGTGTTGACGCAGTCAGCCGGCCTGACTGGGGCCGACTTGCTGGCCGCCTTCGCTCCAAAGCCAGCCTCATCTGATCTGTCAGATGAGCGGCCACCGGGACCCCAGTCGGACGTGCACCAAAGATCTTCCTCACGCGGAGGTTGCGGACACGGTGAACTTCATCGCGAACTGCGGCCTCTCGGGGGACTGGCAGTTTGGCATGGAGCCATACTCGCGCGCCAACCCCCCGCCGGTGGTAAGTTTCTCTTTTCTTCTCTTTCTCTTTTTCAGCCGAATCTGGCCTCTGCTCTTTATTTCTCTTAACCTTTGAACCAGAACTCTCTTCTCCAGCCCTCATCTGGCGCCACGGGGCCGCCTCGCCAGTTCGCCTCTGATCGAGCAGAGAGCGATGTCGACGACCCCGACTTGGGGGCGGCGGCATTGGAGGCCGACGCCGGAGGAGGCGGCGAAGGAGAAGAAGGCGGCCTGAGGCCCTCGGCCACCTTCGCCGACTGGCCCGTCGACGAAGAAGGGGAAGTCGCCCCGCACCACCAGCTGAGGCAAGACAGCGCGAGGAAGCGCCGGGCCGGGCCGAGTTCCCTCGGAGGCCGGGAGAAGAAGTTTAAGGGGGAAGCCGCCGCGACCAAACGGGAAGAGGCGGCCGCAAAGGCCCAGCGCTTCCGTAAGGAGGTGAAGAAGCCGCCGCTATCCTCCGCGTGAGTGCGTGTTTCTCTTCTTTGTCTTGTTTTATTCTCTTGGTGGATTTTGTCTGAGTCCTTACGTGTCTTCACTGTTCCAGCGCTCCCCTCACCCTTGGGAGAGTCGCCGCCGCCTCCATCAGGGGGTCGGTGGAGTCATCCGCCATAACTCGGCGTATCGACCCTGCTGCCGACCTTCGGGAAGCGACGGAACGGAACGCGCAGGAGAAGCGTGATGAGGACGAAGCTGCCCGCCGGGAGAAAGCGGAGGCCGAGAAGGCGGCCGCCTCCACTCAGGAGGGGCTGGAGGGAGCAGAAGCCGCCGCCGCGGCCAAAGAGCGGGCTGAAGAAGCCGCGCGCCGCCAGTCGACGCTGCTCGTTATCCCATTGCGCTCGGCGCTGCCTCTGTATCCTATGGAGCAGTTTGGGGAGGCCGGCGGGGGACATGCCGTCGTGGAGAGGGAGGGCGGCGAGATCCCCAGGCGAGACTCGGTGGTGCCGCCACCACCGCCCCCGCCATCATTGGGGGGCGCAAAGGATGAACAGTCGGCGGAACCGCCGGTACCGCCGACTACAGACGAAGCCACGGCGAACTTGCTTCTTCAAGTCGCCCTGCCAACTCGCCGCCGGTTGGAGAAGGCGACTTCGGCGCCACGCCCTCTGGAGACCGGAGCGGCCAGCTCGGCCACGCCGGAGGTCGAGGTGATGAGCTCCGCGCCCGTCGGGTGGGCGCAAGGAGGTAGCACGGGCCCGCTGAACCAGGCGCTCCTGGACGTCCAGGCGAAGCTGCGAGCTGAAAGCGACGCCATCCAGCACTGCACAAAGGCGCACCTTGCGACACGAGCGGCCTCTCCGGTATGTTCCTTCTGACTTGTTTTTTCTTGTTCTTCTCTGTGGGGGCGCGCCAGCGCACCCACTGGGTGTAGTCCCCGAGTTCCAGGTCGGCTGCTGAGCAGGCGGGTTGGAACTCTAATGGCGAATTCCAAACGCTTATTTTTTTTGAAATGCTCACTGTAGGACTGTCACAACCTCCGAGCCACCGTCTTCAACCGAAATGTTGAAGAGCTGGGCAAGCGGACTGCCGACTTGTTGGAGAGCCGGAGTAAGTTTGCTTCTTCGCGGGGGCGCGCTGGCGCACCCGCGGGCTGTAGTCCCCGAGATTCGGGCCGACTGCTGCGCAGTCGGGCCGGATCTTCTTGGCGACCTTTTCTGATGACTTGTGTCCTTTTTCTTTTTTCTTCAGAGACCAACGCCGTCCTTCAGGAGCAGCTGGGTGCTGCTAACGCCGCCTTGCGTGCCAAAGAGGCGGACCGCAGCAAGCTTGTCACAGAGCGCGACCTGCTGGCCGCGCAGCTGGCGGAGCAGAAGGAGCTGCTCAAGAAGGTGCAGGAGGGGGCGAAGGACAAGGAGGCTGAGCTCCAGGCCGAGTTCGAGGTCGAACGCTCCTCCTGGACTGATAAGGAGGCGATGCTGAATTCCGGCTTCCACGAGATTGAAGATATCGTCGATGGTAAGTTTTCTTTGCTTGCTTTCTTTGAGCGGCCGACTGTGGGTCGGGCCGACTCTTGCTTTTTCTGACTTGCTTCTTTTTTCGCCTTTGGCAGACTTCTTCCCGGGTTACGCACAAACTACCGTTCAAGCCATCGAGGCTGACCGTGAGGCGCGGAGGGCGGCCGGCGAGGAGGTTGCTGTCAACGCCCCCCGGACTCTTGACGAACAGCTTCTGAGCATCGAGGCTCGTCTACGGCCGGCTCACCGGATGCTGCGCCGGCTTCAACGAGTCGGCGCCCAGGCGATTGCTGCCTTTTGGCCGGAGATGCCGGTTCTGCGCACTCCCAGTCGGACTGCCGACTGGCTGGAGGTCGCAGCAGGCCGTCTGGAGGCTTGGAAGGGCTCCTCGGCACGTGCCGGGGCATGTTGTGCCTTAGAGTTCGTCAAGGCGTGGTATCCAGACCTGAGTCTGGACCAGCTGGCCACGCTCCGAGCTGAGGCCCAGCCGGAACTGGCAGCCATGGAGGATGACTTCGTCAAGCGCGCCGCAGCGATCGCCGAGTACGTCGACACCAGCGTCTTCGTTCCTGAGCGTGCTGACAATGGCGAGGAGGCGCCACCGGAGTGGTTTGGGATGAACCCAAACTACGGCGAGGACTCGGCGGAGGTGATTGGCTCCAGCGTTGAGGAAGAAGACGAGGTGGAAGCCGGCGAAGAGACGGAGGCGCCAGAAGCCGGAGCGGGCGACCAGCCTCAGCTCGACCGAGCCTCCAACAACGAGCCGCGCCCAACTACGCCAACTGCTGCTGGAGGTGATCAAGCCGAGTCTGCCCAACCGGCTGCCCCGACGTCCGACACCGCCATCTCCGCCGAGCCCCCAAACCCGTCTGCCGCTTCATAAGCCGCTGTCTTGCTTTACTTATCTGCTTAGTAGTTTCTCGAAGACTTTGTTAATTCGCACATTTCCACCCACTGGGTGTATTTTGAACATTTGTTCATGGATTCGGCCAATGGCCTTTGTGGTGTAAATATTTGTCTAGATTCTATCGTTTCTTGCTTGTTGCTCTTTAGGCTTTTTTCCTTTTGCCGCCTTCCCTTGGGTGCCTTCTTTGCCAGTCGGACAGCCGCTCCGCGGACTGCCGCTGGGCCAAATACTTGGCCGCCTTGGGAAGGCAAGTACTTAGCCGTTCGAGAGTTTTTGTAGCAAGTCGGATAGAGAGACGGCAAGCCGACTACTCGGAGTCGGTTTTGCGAGGATCAGCTAAAAAGCCGGCTCGGGCTATGTTTTTACGCTTTGAATCCTTAGCCTTTTTTCGTGCGGGCGCCTATTCTACCTTACTCCGGCCCACCAATCAGTCGCTCTGCGAGCTGTGGCTTTGGCGGGAGTCGGCTTAGGCGTCGCGCAGTACTTGTTTGACTGCAGGAAGCGTTTTCATAGCGCGAGACGGCAAGTCCTCGGGCCGACTGGTCGAGCCCGGGGTCAAGCGGCATAAAGAGTGTCGTACTCGGAAGCATAATTCTTATCATACAGATAACAAAAGGGGCAGTCCCCGAGTCCGTCTCGGGGCCCCCAGAGTCTTGGTACTTAAAATACAAAAGGGGGGCGTGATACATACTGCATCAGCTGTAAAATCTTTGAAGAAGATTCGCGTTCCATGGTCGCTCCGTCTCTTTGCCGGAGTCGTCCCTCTTGCGTGCTCGGGGCTTCTGAGCGTCGATCAGGTAGTAGGAGTCGTTGCCCAGCACCTTGCTGATGATGAAGGGGCCTTCCCACGGAGCTGACAACTTGTGCTGGCCGGCTGTTCGCTGGATCAGCTGGAGCACAAGGTCGCCCTCTTGGAAGGATCTCGGCATGACCTTCCTGTTGTAGTAGCGACGTAGGCTCTGCTGGTAGATGCTGGACTAGCTGAGTGCCAACAGCCGGCCCTCTTCCAGCAAATCGACGCTGTCTTGTCGTGCTTCTTCTGCTTCCTCCGCGGTGTACATCGTGACTCGTGGGGAGTCGAACTCTATGTCCGTTGGGATGACGGCTTCAGCACCGTAAACGAGGAAGAAGGGCGTGAAGCCGGTTGACTTGTTTGGAGTCGTACGCAGACTCCAGAGGACGGCCGGCAACTCGTCAAGCCAACAGCCGGCCGAACGTTCCAACGGTTCGACCAACCGAGGCTTGATGCCGGACAGGATGAGGCCATTCGCTCGCTCCACCTGGCCGTTTGACTGCGGGTGGGCAACGGACGCTAGGTCCAGTCGGATGCCCTGTGTCGCGCAGAAACGGGCCAAGGCGCCTTTGGCAAAGTTGGTGCCATTGTCGGTGATGATGTTGTGTGGTATGCCATACCGAATTGTGATGCCTGAGATGAAAGTCACGGCAGTCGGACCATTCAACTTCTTGATGGGCTTCACCTCTATCCACTTGGTGAATTTGTCCACTGCGACAAGTAGATGAGTCAGGCCGCCTCGTGCCGTTTTGAAGGGTCCCACCATATCCAGGCCCCATACTGCAAAGGGCCATGCGATGGGGATAGTCTTGAGTGCTGAAACCGGCTGGAGCGGCTTGGAGCGGAACTTCTGGCACCCCTTGCATTTCTGGACCAACTCTTTGGCCTCTTCCAGGGCAGTCGGCCAGAAAAAACCGTGTCTGAAAGCTTTGGCGACGAGTGCCCTCGAGGCCGCATGGTGGCCGCACTCGCCCTGGTGGATATCTTTGAGAATTGCTTGGCCTTGATCCGACTCAACGCAGCGTTGATGAATACCGGTGACGCTGCGCCTAACTAGCTCTCTGTTGATTATGGTGTATGCTGCTGCTCGGCGTTGTATTTGCCGAGCTAAGGTTTCGTCAGGCGGCAGCTCCTTGTTCACCAGGAATTGGAGGATGGGTTGGGCCCATGAGGGTGCTACTATCTCTTCTACTGTCAAAACTGCGACTTGGACGCGAGCGGCTGGGCTGGGAGTCGGCGGGCTGGAGTCCGCAGCCGCTTGCTGGATTAACGAAGTCCCGGGGCCGACTGGAGCAGTCCCCGGGCCGAGTTCTAGAGTCTTCTCTCTGGCTGCCGCAGTCCCCGGGCCGAGTTCCGAAGTCCCCGGGCTGGCTGCAACTGCGGCACTCTTGAGATCATCTGCAATGGGTCTTGTGCTGTTTGCTTGGGCTCTCGGGCCGGATCCGGCTTCTTCAGGGGGAGTCGGCACAAAAATTGAATCTGACTCTGGTGAGGGCTTGATGGACGGCTTGAGGAGGCGCTGGAGGGCGACGCCTGAAGGTATTGCTTGGCGGGTGGAGCCGATTCGTGCCAAAGTATCTGCTTGGTTATTGTCGTTCCTCGGCACGTGGAGGAACTCGCACCCCTCAAAATACCCACTGAGTTGCTGCACGAGAAAACGGTAGCTTGCCATGTTTGCATCATTGGCGTCCCAGTCGCCTGACGACTGCTGTACCACCAAGTCGGAGTCGCCGTAACACAGGATCCGGCGGATGCCAAGCTCTTTGGCAAGCCGGAGCCCGTGAACGAGCGCCTCGTACTCGGCGACGTTGTTGGAGGCGGCGAAATGAATCTGCAGTGCATACTGGAGCTTGTCGCCCTTGGGAGAGGTGAGAACAACGCCGGCTCCCAAACCGGTGCGCATCTTGGAGCCGTCAAAATGCATCCGCCAATGGGTGGAGTCGGGCGCTGGCGGCAGGTACTGGGTCTCGGCCCAGTCGACGAGGAAATCGGCCAGTGCTTGCGACTTGATGGCGGTGCGGGGTTGATAGTAGATCATGTAAGGCGCCAACTCTATGGCCCATTTGGCCACTCGTCCAGACGCATCTCAGCTTCCGATGATCTCAGCCAATGGAGCGGTGCAGACCACTGTGATAAGATGTTCTTGGAAGTAAGGCTTCAGCTTCTTGGCGGCGAAGTGCACGCCGTAACACATCTTCTGGTAGTGGGGGTAGTTCTGCTTGGAGGTCGACAGTACTTCACTCAGGTAGTATACCGGTCTTTGGACCGGCAGTGTCTTGCCTTCCTCCTTGCGCTCTACTACAATGACTGTGCTGACTACTCGGCTGGTGGCGGCGATGTACAGGAGCATGGGCTCCTTGGGAGTCGGAGCCGCCAAGACAGGGGGAGTAACCAACGTCTTCTTCAGCTGCAGAAAGGCCTCATCCGCCTTGTGGTTCCACTCGAAAAAATTGGTCTTCTTCATGAGTTGGTACAACGGGAGAGCTTTCTCGCCCAGCCGACTGATGAAACGGCTGATGGATGCCAGGCAGCCAGTGAACTTCTGCACATCCAACAGTCGGCTGGGTACCTCCATCCTCTCGATGGCCTTGATCTTCACAGGGTTGCACTCTATGCCGCGTTCGGAGACCAGGAAGCCGAGTAGCTGGCCGGCTGGTACTCCGAAAACGCACTTCTCGGGGTTCAGCTTGATCCGGAATCGGCGCAGGTTCTCAAAGGTTTCTTTGAGGTCTTCCAGCAAAGTTCTGCGCTTTTCCGTCTTCACCACCACATCATCCACGTAAACGTGGGCATTTCAGCTGAGTTGCTTGAGGAGGCACTTCTGCATGCAACGCTGAAAGGTGGCGCCGGTGTTCCTCAAGCCGAACGTCATGGTCAGGTAGCAGAAGGCTCCAAACGGCGTGATGAAGGCGGTCTTTAATCGGTCTGCCGGGTTCAGCTTGATCTGGTGATATCCTGAATAGGCATCTAAGAAGCTCAACAGCTCGCATCCGGCTGTGGAGTCTATCACCTGATCAATTCTCGGCAAAGCAAACGGGGCCTTGGGGCAGGCTTTGTTAAGGCTCGTGTAGTCAATACACATTCGCCACTGCTTGTTCTTCTTCAGCACTAAGACTGGGTTTGCTAGCCACTCTGGGAAAAATACTTCCATGATGAAGCCGGCTGCAAGGAGCCGGGCTATCTCTTCACCAACAACTCTTCTCTTCTCTTCTGACAGGAGGCGCAGGGGCTGCCTGACGGGCTTTGCATCGGACCGGACATGTAACTTGTGCTCGGCGAATTTCGTCGGCACACCTGGCATGTCTTTGGGGGACCATGCAAAGATGTCCCGATTCTCACGGAGGAAATCGACGAGCTCGCCTTCCTATTTGCTGTCAAGGTTTGCGCCTATGACCGCGTACCTCTTCGGGTACTCTGGGTCCAAGGGTATCTTCTTTGTTTCCTTCGCTGGCTTGAACGAGCCCTCAGCTTCCGACTCCTTGGGGTTGGGCGACATCTCAGGATGCTTGCCGTCCATCGCCACAACCTGATCAAGAAGCCGCTTCTCTGCTGCGATGACCAGGGACTCGGCCAGCCGACTACTCTCGGCCGCGCAAGCGGACGACTTCCTGTAGTCGCCGGTCACAGTCAGAATTCCCTTGGAACTCGGCATCTTCATCTTGAGGTAGGCGTAGTGGGGGACCACCATGAACTTGGCCAAAGCAGGTCGGCCAAGCAGCGCATGGTATGGGCTTCTGAGGTCCACCACTTCAAACCAGACTGGCTCTCGGCGGAAATGTTCCTTATCCCCGAAGAGGAAGTCTATCGGAATCTTGCCGATTGGGGAGCAGGAAAGGCCAGGGACGATCCCATGGAATACGGTTCGGCTGCTCTGGAGCTGTCTTTGCTTGATTCCCAGCTTCTCCATTGTATCCTTATACAGGATGTTGATACTGCTACCTCCATCTATCAGAACTCGCGAAAAGCGAGCTGCCCGCCTATCAGTGGCAAAGGTGGCCTCCAGGACCAGGGCATAAGACCCTGGACTCGGCATCACCTCTGGGTGATCAGCTCTGCTCCAGCTGATAGGCTTCTCGGACCAGTGCATGAACTCTGGAGTGTCTGATGCCACTGCGTTGACTTCTTGCTGCTGCAGCCGCCTGCTGCGTCTGTCATCTGCCACACTGGTGAACACCACGTAGGCTCCATGCTCTTCCGGGTACTCGTCTTGTACTGCGCCGACTGGCCTGGCAGCCGGCTACTGGGGCGGAGGCGGAGGCGGCTGCCCAGCCGGTGGGGGAGGCGCCAGACCGTCTCCTTTGGCAATCCGGGTAAGCCAGTGGCACTTTCTGGTGGTGTGGTTCGACGGCTTTGCGCCGCTATGGAACTTGCAGGGACCATTCAGAGTCTGCTCGTAGGAGAAAGCCGGCAACCAATTGGGCTTGCCGCCCTTCTGCCGCTTGGGCGGTGGCTGCTCCTCCGGCCGTTGGTCTTCGACCGCCGCAACCTGCCGGCTACTGGAAGCCGGCAGCGGGACCTTGCACTTGTGATCGTTCTGCTGTTGTCGCCGACTCGCGTCTCCAGTCGGGGTTCTGGGAGCCTGAGGGGCCATTTTGCCGGTCGCGCTGACTTGGATCTCCGTCTTCATAGAAGAGTCGGTTGTGGCATACTTGTCTGCTATGATCAGCAGCTCATCCAGGGTCTCCGGCTCGTCGCAGAGGAGCTTATGCTTGAGGAGGGTGCCTTCTCTGCACCCAGCGGTGAAGTACTCGATGGCCTGCACCTCGTGCACGCCCTCGCAGGAGTTTCGGAGCTCGGCCCAACGCGTGAGGTAGTCGCGAGTTGATTCGTTGGGGCCTTGCACGCACAAGGAGAGCTGGCGAGGCTTGGGAGGTCGCTTGTATGTGCTCGTAAAGTTGCGGATGAAAGCCTCGGTGAAGTCGGGCCAGCCATTGATGCTGCGGGGTTTCAGGCTGTTCAGCCATGTCCGGGCTGTGCCCTGGAGCATGAGCGGAACATACTTCACGGCAACGCGCTTGTTGCCGTTCGCTATGCTGACGGCCGTGGAGTAGTCAACTAGCCAGTCCTCTGGCTTCACGGAGCCAGTGTACTTGGGTGTGTCTCTAGGGAGAGTGAATCCTTTGGGAAAGGGCTCATCTCGGATGCGGGGGCCGAAACACGGCGGTCCCAGCTCGTCTTCTTCTTCGAGTACCAGGGATCGGTGGAGTCGGTCGATCCGGTGGCGGGCATCATTCTCTCCGAATCCCTCTCGGCGGCCGAGGCGGCCTCCGAGAGTCGGATGGTCGACAGGCGGCGGGGAGACTCGCCTTTCTCTGCGGGGTGGAGGAGGCACATAGTCGTCCCGCCGCTCTACTGCTCTCGGGCGGCCGTCTTGGTCGCGCTCGATGGTGAGGCGAGTCCGACTGCGGTTCGCAGCCGGCTCCTTGTCTTTCCTTCCGCGAACGCCGCCAGTCGGCATCCAAGACGTCGCGCCTTGGTCTCGGCGGGGCGGCGGGTCGTCGTTCTGCTGCTGCGGCCCCTCGGTTCGGCAGCCGGCCGCGTTCTGCACGCCAGCCGCGTTGAGGAGTTGCTGGACTCGCTCCGTCATCAGTCGGCGCTCTTCGCCTTCGAGTCCATCTAACTCGTCTGCCGCCGCCTGGGCAGCTCGAATGTTCTCGGCGGGCGTGGCGTATACGGGGCGATTGGTCCCGAACATGCTGGCGATGTCCGCGCCGCGTTGCCGGACCGCGCCTAGGCGGCTCGGCCTCATCGGAGCCGGCGAGCCGCCCACAGCGCGATCCATCTCACGCTGGTAGGCCTCTGACAAGCGTCTCATGCTGGCCAGCTTCTTCGTGCCTTCGACGAGCTGGAGGCGGCGTGCCTCGAGCGCTTCGGCGTCGGCGTCCTCTGGAATGGGCGCATCTAGGTCTTGCAGTGCTGCATCAAGCGGGTCGCGAGCTCCTCCGTCGGAGCGCTCGCCATGGCCGATGACGAGCACTTCTATAACGGTGCTCCCGCTGCCCTCCGCGCGAGGGAGCGGCTCGTCGTAGACCACTACGTTCGTGGGGAAGGCGTCGAGCGACGCGGTGTCGGAATCGACCAGCATCGGGTCGGTGGAGCCTACGGACTCCAGGTCAGTGGCAGGCTCGCCAGCAACGTGGAGGTCGTCGAGGAGGCCCGCGAGAAGGTTCACGGGGCTGCCGGTGCCTGCGTCGGATGCAGGCTCGTCGGAGAGGCTAACCTCGCCGACAAGATCGGCGAGGCGGCTGGCCGCGCAAACGGTCTCAACGTCGCGCAGCGCGTCGGCGTGAACTTCTTCTGGCGTGCCGGGCTGGCTACGCTCGCCAGGGAGGAAAAGGGTTCCCGTCCAAAACAGATCTCCGGACGACGGTGCACCTCGCCCCACGGTGGGCGCCAAATGTCGGGGGTTAGGTGCGACATATGCCAACGGATGGCTTATCATGGTGGGGGAGAGTAGAACGTCGCCGGTGCCTGGAAGCGGGATGAGGCGTAGACATGCACGCCGACGGATCTTACCCAGCTTCAGGGCTCTCCGAGGAGATAATACCCCTACTGCTGCTCTGCGGGGTCTCCGCATGCCCACTATGGTAATGGTGTGTACAACGTTGCTCCTCGAGCTGTGTTCTAGAGGTAGGGGAAGGCAAGGCTAGCTCCTCCCTTCTATGCCTCTGGTCTGGGGTCTAAAGGTTCGAACCCTTTGCATGGGTGTTCCGGGGGGTTTATATAGGCTTACCCCCCGGGGGTACAATGGTAATCCGACTGGGCGCGGGTCCCAGCTACCTGTCTCTCAAGTGGCCGTCTTCTCCGCCGACTCCTGGGGCCCACCGCTGGTGGGCCCCGTCGGCTGACCTGGTCACTGTAGCCGTGCTTCTGATGACGTCGTCTTGGTCACGGGGTCGTGGCAACAGTGCCGCCGTCCGGCGGGCGATCAGTATGGCCACTCCCCGTCTTATCTGGTTAATGGCGTGCGGGGCCCATGGGAGGAACGGGCCGACTCCTGGAGGCCGACTCCCACGGGGTCCGTCTTTGGGCGCTCTCGCCGTCTTCTATCTCCCCCGCTGACTGGCGGGGCCCGCCGTCTCCAGGCCGTACCGGCGGGCCAACGTGGGAATAGGGTTCCGCCGCTGGGGCGGACGTCAGGGCCGGTATGGCCACAGTGCCGCGCCGTACCGAAGATCTCCTCCGGTTCGTCGCACTGTAGCCATACCCGCCCTTGGTAATCAGGGTAGGGGAGGGCCGTACTCCAGCCATCCCCAGTCCTGTCCTTCTTCTAGAAGGCTGAAGGTGGCGAAGTCGCGGGCCGACTCCCCATAGTCGGCATTCCTGGAGTCGCCAACTGGGAGTCGGCTTATGTCGTAGCCGTCTTCGAGATTCGGCCGTGAGTGGGTGGTCGGCGATGCTATAGCCGACTCTCAGAGTCGGCCCTTTGTCCTGGGATCCTTCGAGGGGCGAAGCCGGCCCCGATGTCTTGAAAGATTCTGGGCCTCGGGTTTGCCTACCCGTGGCCCATTACTCCGACATGCACGCACCTGATCGGGTGGTCGTCATTTTCTCCGCCTTGGACAGCACCAGCTGAGCAAGAACAATATGAGCCTTTTAATGTGCAGGTTTATGACTGCATTACAGATCTTGGTGGCTGCCTATACATGCCATTTCTGTAGTTTGATTATGCATTACCTGCAATTAGTCAAGTGATTAATTATTACCTGTAGTATCTGGACCTTATTTGGTTTGGTCAATTTAGTAATTCATCATCCATTTTTCTAAATTTATTGGTATTTTTAATATGTCATTTGTGTCAGCATACTAATATCACATCTTGAAATTGTTTGTCTACCAGGAAATCAAATTATTAAGCTGTCTCTGTTGCTAATGGATAATGAGTAAAAACTACATTTATGAATATTATATGCAAAACTCTTCCTTTGTGCTGCTCCTGTGTAGAGTGAGTCAAATATGTAGTAGATGCACTAATTTGGCTCATTGCCTCGCATCATTATTGTGTAGATGCAAAACATTTTTCCCTTGTGCTGAATGTTTGCCACTGTTTCCATTTTTACTCATTCTGATCTAACCAAACGGACCCCATGGATTTGAGGTTGTCATGCATGTAATGCTTGGATATGCCCTTATTTGTATCTAAATATATGGATGATTGCCTTTTTATCATTTCCATGTATATATTTCACCTGACTTGCCATGCATTGTGGGTTTGCTACTGAATGAACAATTTTTTAGTTGCATTGTTTGTCATTCTCATGCTTATTATTTTTTGTTTCAGTTTGTAGGGGTTGTATGCTCCACCGTCTAAAATAAATCTAGCCAACAGGTGGTTTAGAGGCATTTTCTGGTGCCACTATTTTCTTTCAGGTTTAGGCACTTTGACTCTACTAACTTTAGCCAGGTTTGTATCATCAGATTGCACGATTCATTGATGTATTTGCAAGCTATAGACAATTGCAGATGAACATGTTCAAAGTTTTATCCTCTTATGTTTTGCTGCCAATTTCTATGTTCACTTTAGTAATGTCTAATTTGGTGTTCTTTTATGTCTTCTATACTAATGCTATTCAGTACAACCTTCGTGTGCTCCTTGACTTACATCGATAATCGTGCACGCAATTCCCTCTTTTTTTTATTGATGTGTGGTTTTATCGGTGTGATTAATTCCCTCTCTTTTTACTTTTTCATGTCAGCTACTACATGTACTTTTTGTGATGGCAAGGGTAAGTTACCAGCCAATTTTGGTACTAGCCAGATCAAAGATTTAAGTCCTAAAAATGATTTGCTCGGCTTCATGCAATTGAATTGTTATCACATATTTATGAGCAAGCTTATATTTATATCTTCATGATCTCTTAACAGCAAGAAAATGGCTTACTGCTCCCCTCTAAACTCATATATTTATTGATAAGTGCTGCAGTTTTTGTATCTATTTCTTGCAGTTTATGTATCTATTTCTCTCTAGAGCTAGCTGAGTGGTCAACATCGAGGAAGATGGGGAAGACAGAGCCAGCGAGGAAGATGGCTCAGCCCTGCCACCGGTGCCCACTGGCCACTCCCGTCGGTTGCCATCGTAGGAGGGGCAGACCATCGAGGAGCAGCAGGGGAGGAGAAGAGGATACACCGCCGGACTCCCTCTTCACTTTATGGTCGCATCTTCTCCGTGAGCTCCTTCCTCCATTCCCTTGCTTCCCTACCGTGCTCCTCTTGTGTACTTTTGATTTGGTTGTGAAATTGTACTCCATGGTGCTTGCAGGTCAGTGTACAATTTATTCCAGTGCTCGACTCGGTGTCCGTCTCAACAAAACCTAACATGTCGATGCGAAATTCTGCTAGGTATGCTTCTCCCTCCCATCAACTCCTTCTGATTATTCATATAGATACATTTTTCTCATTTTTACTGATGCCCTTTTCTTGCCATGTTTTTGGGTGTTCCTTCCTACAGCCAGCTTCACCATTTGCTTTGGAAGGAGTAATTCAACTCAGAAAGGACAAATGATTTGCGACTACTTTTTTCCTACAATCTCTTTAGGTCGATTATTCTTTTTTTCCTGTCATTTTTTCTTTGCTTTGGCAGTGTATTTGGTTATTTCCTTCTCTGGAGCTTGGGCATATTGGTTGTCTTGTTGGCTCTTTTACTAGCAGTCTTCCCTTTTCAGTATATGGGAGATATTACTAGCTCACACATATAGTTTAGTTATTAAGTTTCTAAATAAGTTCTGCCTGAGAGTACATATTTTGTATCCATTGCTTATTTAATCCATTGAGATCTATTCTCTCCGGTTCATACAATATGTTTGCATTTAACTTGGAAATTGCATGCTTACTTCAAAATTGGAATGTGACTTTTGCTTGCTGATAGATTCAGTTATGGTGTGGTTGCCTACTACTCAAAATTAGTTATATCCCATCACAAATTTCAGGAACCACATCACAACAGATCAATGGCATTGTAGGTTCAGTGGACATGTATGTTGAATATCCCCTCACTAGACAAGATTGGATTTTAGTCTATACAAGCCATCCTCTCAGCTGCTCATGTAGTTCTTCTTCCTCATTATTAATGAATAATTAAATTGGTTACAAAATATGCTTGAAGATTGCAACACAGAGATTGTCTGGCAGACTAAAATAATTAGGAGCATCTGATTGGACCCTTCAAGCAATAGTGTAGTTAATATGTTAATTATTAGATTATGTTACTAGAGTATTAGAAGAATTTTTTTATATATGTATTTATAGTATTCTGTGATGTTTAATGCAAAAAAATGATGGCCACGCACTATACTGGGCATAAGTAAAATTTCCAGTTTTTTCTTTTTGTGGTTAGTACCAGAACCTATAAAGAATGTTAGCTTCTGATTGGACCCTTGCTGATTCATTTACCAGAACCCAGAACCCAGGTTGTTACAACACCACTTTGTAGTTTTGTTCCTCAGTAGAAAGTCGCTTAGCTAACGTTACAGCATGAGGTCTACTGAACTTTCCCTGGCATGCCTTATATTTACTGCTACCCTTGCTAACATAATGGCCCTTGTCCTTCGCTGATTTATCTGACGGGCTAAACATCATGTTCCTTCCTGTTGGTTAACTGTTCCAGATGAACATTCAAGATGTTCTTTGTGTATGTTTGAATGTCGATAAGAACTCGCCACCTAATCAGGATTATGAATCACCAGTTAAACTTAATGTTTCAATATCATTCATTCTTTGGCTTTCTCCTGATGCTGTATGGTTGCTTTCTGCAAAGGGATCCTACGAATTTAGTTTCCTATCATCCTAAGCCTTTAGTTGTGTCTGCGAGTCTATGAGTCGTCTGTGAGCAACCTTCCGCTACTGTGTGGTTTATATCTGGGATATTTGCTGCTGGACAAAGCATATTATGTACTTTCTGTTTTCATTTTTATTTTTTACTGGTTTTTCAGTATTTGCATACAGGTGAACTAATAATTCATTCACCAGCTCTAGTCTTTTCCCATATATGAAACATCGGGAAAAAAGGTTTTATACCAACTCGCTAATTTATGCGGCTCTTTGCTTCCCATTATATCATATGCTCAATGGTCTTATGACAAAATAAATCTTAGATTTATAATCAAGGCCCTGGTTTAGAATCAAAGTCGCATTTTGCCCTTCAAATAACAACAGCTGCCAAAATATTATATGTACTTTATTTTAAATTCCAAATTGCCATTGTGCGTTCAAGATTTGTTTACGCATTAAAAAAACTATTTTTTATTTGACCACGGGTTGAAAAATTATTAGCAACTTGAAAACTTGTTCATTATTCTCAGGAAGTATTCTCTTTGCAAAAGGTCAACAATTAAAAGTTTTTCTTGTTCCAAAATTGTTCGTAAATTAAGAAAGTTTGCTTCTTCTTATAGGTGTTCAAAATTCAACAGTTGTTCGTTACTGTGAACAATTGTCCGGAATTTTTAAAAAATGCTCCTGCTTTCCCAGCATTTGTTCACAAATTCAACAAATGTTCGTGTTTTCCCATTTTCTAAATTTTCTTCCTTTCTACCAAAAAATGATCATAATTTCAGAAAGATGTTTCTGTTTTTCAATGTTTGTTCAAATCTTCAAAATGCGTCCTATTTTTCCGAATTTAGTTACAAATTCAGAACATTTCTAGCATTTTTTAAAAACGCGTGTCTTTTGTATCAAAAGCAATCATGCCTTTTCAAAGAAATTGTTCACATCTTACAAGAAAAGATCAACAAAAGGAAAATTAATCCAATCTGCCGGTGTGACTAGGTCCAAAGTATTCACATTGCCATTGCACCATCAAATTGCATCAGGCCTGGTGGAATAGGAATAATGCAGAGCTTCAGCTAGGAATTCTACTGTTCCACAGGAGCAGGAGCAGTTCGCCGAGTCGACAAAACAAGTATTTTGTTCTATTCAGGCCTAATGAACATGTTGTTGGGGAATGTTGCAGAAAACAAAAAATTTCCTACGGTTTCACCAAGATCCATCTATGAGTTCATCTAGCAACGAGTCATGGGAGAGAGATTGCATCTACATACCACTTTGTAGATCGCGAGCGGAAGCGTTCAATTAACGGGGATGAGGTAGTCGTACACGACGTGATCCAAATCACCGGAGATCCTAGCACCGAAAGGACGGCACCTCCGCGTTCAACACACGTACAGTCAGCGTAACGTCTCCTTCTTCTTGATCCAGCAAGGCAAAGGAGAGGTTGGGGAAGATGGCTCCAGCAGCAGCACGACGGCGTGGTGATGGTGGAGTTGCAGTACTCCGGCAGGGCTTCGCCGAGCCCTACGGAGGAGGAGGAGATGTTGGAGAGGGAGAGGGAGGCGCCAGGAGCAAGGGTGCGCTGCCCCCCTTCCCCTCCCCCCTTTATATAGCCCCCTAGGGGGGACGCCGGCCCTAGGAGATGCAATCTCCTAGGGGGGCGGCGGCCAAGGGGTGGGGCTTGCCCCCCAAGCAAGGGGGCGCCCCCCCTCTTTAGGGTTTCCCCCCTTCTAGGCGCATGGGCCTCTAGGGGCTGGTTCCCCTTGGCCCATGTAGGCCAAGGCGCACCCCTAGAGCCCATGTGGCCCCCCGAGGCAGGTGGCCCCACCCGGTGGACCCCCCGGGACCCTCCGGTGGTCCCGGTACAATACCGATAACCCCGAAACTTGTCCCGATGGCCAAAACAGCACTTTCTATATATAATTCTTTACCTCCGGACCATTCCTAAACTCCTCGTGACGTCCGGGATCTCATCCGGGACTTCGAACAACATTCGGGTTACTGCATATACATATCTTCACAACCCTAGCGTCACCGAACCTTAAGTGTGTAGACCCTACGGGTTCGGGAGACATGCAGACATGACCGAGACGGCTCTCGGGCAATAACCAACAGCAGGATCTGGATACCCATGTTGGCTCCCACATGCTCCACGATGATCTCATCGGATGAACCACGATGTCGAGGATTTAATTAATCCCGTATACGACTCCCTTTGTCAATCGGTATTTTACTTGCCCGAGATTCGATCGTCGGTATCCCAATACCTCGTTCAATCTCGTTACCGGCAAGTCACTTTTCTCGTTCCGTAATGCATGATCCTGTGATCAAACACTTTGATCACATTGAGCTCATTATGATGATGCGTTACCGAGAGGGCCCGGTGATACCTCTCCGTCAAGCGGAGTGACAAATCCCAGTCTCGATCCGTGTCAACCCAACAGACACTTTCGGAGATACCCGTAGTATACCTTTATAGTCACCCAGTTACGTTGTGACGTTTGGCACACCCAAAGCACTCCTACGGTATCCGGGAGTTACACGATCTCATGGTCTAAGGAAAGGATACTTGACATTGGAAAACTCTAGCAAACGAACTATGCGATCTTATGCTATGTTTAGGATTGGGTCTCGTCCATCACATCATTCTCCTAATGATGTGATCTCGTTATCAATGACATCCAATGTCCATAGTCAGGAAACCATGACTATCTATCGATCAACGAGCTAGTCAACTAGAGGCTTACTAGGGACATGTTGTTGTCTGTTATTCACACATGTATTACGATTTCTGGATAACACAATTATAACACGAATAAAGACAATTATCATGAATAAGAAAATATAATAATAATGCTTTTATTATTGCCTTTAGGGCATATTTCCAACGCATGTAGCTATGTGCGGCCCAAAGACAGCCTGCCTAGGCCTCTCCATCACACGCACCAAGCTCTGTCTTCTCGTCCTTGGATTCGTCTCCTCATCCACACAGCCCCCCATTCCCCTCCCACCTCTCTCCACTCTCTCTCCTTGTCTGCTTACAGCTCCTTTACGTTCGATGCTACTCCAACCGCACCAGATCCCCGGTAGCCACATCCTATGACGAGTCTCCGCAGTGCTCTGCTATTTCCCAGGTGCGCCTCCTCCTCTCCAGATCCATTAATCTTAACATTCTCGTTGTCAACAGCAGGTGTTCATGCTGTGAAAATCTGCCTCTATCTCTCTTTCGTTTTTTCTTTGCCTTTGACCGCCTATGATTTTTCTTCTTAGGTTTTCGGTCTATTTGAGTGTTCCACAAAGCCGGCCAGGAGATACTAGAAGCACGGCCCCGGACTGAAGGTATATTCCTCTGTTTCTAGATCCACATCCAGCTATGTCTTTGATTCATGCGCATGAAGACATTTTCCATTCCTTTTTATATAGCTTGATATATGATTCATGTTCTACCATATAGCTATGAATATTGTACTCTCATAAAGGCAGTAAAATATATAATTTACTGCTCTTTATTAATCGTTTCTAAAATATTCAGCATGTTTCTTTCTTCTAATTTAGCTTCATCTTAACAAGCCACGTAGTCAGTGCCTATGCTTTACCTATACTCTTTAAAAACCTGTATTTTCTGTCCCTGTTAATATTTGCCCATTCATAGACCTAATTGGCTGACCGAACTGATTAATACTGCTCCAGATTAAATGGACGGTGTAGCTCGCAAATGGGTTTTCTCGATATATGCAAATCATAATTAAGTGGCAATCTCAAGTCCACGATAATATTAGGCATAAATCAAGCAAGATATACTAGATTAAATATGCAGCCCGTTGCTTTAGGCGAGCAAGAGCCCTGATGACATTTGATTACATTCAAGTACTGCATGAGCTTAAAACGACTTGAGCTGTGTTTAGCCGAGTCATGCAAAATATTGCCTCTGTTCATAGCCTCATGATATTATAGCTTTGTTTCATGGTGCACTTAGTAAAGCACTATTAGATCCTTACTGCATGTCAATTTTGAAACTTCGATCTTCATTATTCTCATCGCACACTATGTTTATGCCTTGTGCCAGCTCCCCTGAGCCTATCTTTTGAAACCATCCTCATGGAATTGGTCGAGCTACGCACAACATCTTTGGTCGAGGCAATGTTTGACAAGCTTGGGATCCCAAGACCAGTTTACCATGTGCGTATGCTTGAGCAAGGCGGATATAGGGCACATATTGAGTTTCACCGTACCAGAGAGCGTTATGATGCTTTGGCGCGCTGGACTAAATTGTTGAGCCATATATGTGTTAGTGGAGAGGCAGCAATGGATCAGGCAGCCGATCAAGCAATTGCATGCATGGAAAACCATGAAAACAAGGTTCTTGTTGATTATAACTACTATCGGCTGCAACAAGAAAAACAATCTTGTGCAAGACTTTCAGACAAGCTGTCAGAGAAAACAAAAAAAATCAACCAGCACAACCAGACCATCAAACAGATGACTAAAGAGGCGTCTGATTATCTGGAAGAAGTGCATGCTGCATCAGACAAGATCCATGGTCTCGCTGCCATTGCCTTAGACCCTGCTGCCAGCCTTTCTCTTTCCACTCTAAAACAGGCTATTTTAGAGATTCAAGATTCACTCATTGCTCTTCAGAGCGCTACGGCCGCTGCACGTGCCTCCCTAGAGGAAAAGGGCATGCACTCAGTGGATGATGTGGCTCAACCAATCTACGATGGGCTTTCTGATGAAGAAATCGATGAAGATTACCATCAAGGCATGGATGATGACTGTGCTAACTATGTGTGATCCCCATAAGCACTGTTTAAGACCTACTAGGCCGATCAACAAGTGAAGCTTTCTATATATTACTTCACTATAGGCCTTGCTTCTTTCTAGAAAGAGCTGGTCTGTTATTATTTGCCTAATAAAATGTGAAGCTCCATGTTTATAGCTTCACTCAAGGAACTGTCTTACTCTTAGACTATTATGTTGTTGTATATGAACACAAAATATACTGTGCTATCTAAGACCAGTGTAATATATGTATGTTGTACCTTTGTTTTTCTTTGCTGAGATTCCTCCTTGCAGTACTTTTATCATGTGCCTCTGATTATTTACTCTGTTTTCCAATGCAAACATAAAGAACATTGGCTACCCCAATGCACACACAATCGTTTGTTATTGATGTTTTATTTTGTTTACTTGTGAACAGATAGAAAACTAACCCATCCATTGGTGGATTCAAGCTTGCTGAAGTTTTTCTTATGGAAAAAAACAAATGTTGGCCTTTTGACCTGCCCACAGGTATATAGGTGTCGTCGTCATTCAACCAACTCATGTGTGTGCTTGCCTTCATTATCTTCTAACACGGTTATTTTGACTACAGTCGATGAATTGAGCACCTGGATGTTAACACAAAGATACATGATAGACAACATTTCTTCTTCACAGGGTTTTGTAAGCATAGTTGAGCACAAGACCAGGCAAGTCACAGCGCCATTTATACTTTATGTAATAGCACGCTGTGATGGCTTGCCTGCAGACGATCGTGCTCTGGCACCGCTCATTACAAAATATCTGCATCTGACATATCAACCATATATGTATCCTCCGCATGGAGAACCAGATCAATTGGTGCTGGAGTTACAAAATCAACCTTACACAGCATATGCTTTTGAAACAGCCATGATAAATGAAATATATGCTCCTTCAAGTGCAGGTCCAAAGGCCTTTGCATGATTGTCTATCCAATCTAAAGAGATCACATGGGTCCTTTCCTAAGTGGCTCTGCAAGACGACTCTGAGCTACGCTACATTGCTACATTTTCAGGTTCATTAACATATGAAATTACCGTGCTTTTTGCCATGGCTCTGGTTCTTGATATAATACTTACAAGCACTGTCCCATCCTGATTATTCCCATACAATTTTTTATTTCGCTCAAGAGTCCTTTCCTACATGACTTATTACATCGTTTCCAATCTTATGTACTTACTGCATATAGTATATAAGCTATTCTTTTCGAACAATAATATGTTAATGCACACTCTTACACTGATTAGCTTACATTCGGCCTTTGCGCCATTGGCGCAACGGGTCATCTAGTGGATGTAAAGACCGCATTCCTGAATGGATTTCTGGAAGAAGAGTTGTATATGATGCAACCTGAAGGTTTTATCGATCCAAATGATGCTAAAAAAGTGTGCAAGCTCCAGCGATCCATCTATGGACTGGTGCAAGCATCTCAGAGTTGGAATAAACGTTTTGATAGTGTGATCAAAGCATATTGTTTTATACAGACTTTTGGAGAAGCCTGTATTTACAAGAAAGTGAGTGGGAGCTCTGTAGCATTTCTAATATTATATGTGGATGACATATTGTTGATTGGAAATGATATAGAATTTCTGGATAGCATAAAAGGATACTTGAATAAGAGTTTTTCAATGAAAGACCTCGATGAAGCTGCTTATATATTGGGCATCAAGATCTATAGAGATAGATCAAGACGCTTAATTGGACTTTCACAAAGCACATACCTTGATAAAATTTTGATGAAGTTCAAATTGAATCAAGCAAAGAAAGGGTTCTTGCCTGTGTTACAAGGTGTGAAGTTGAGTCAGACTCAATGCCCGACCACTGCAGAAGATAGAGAGAAAATGAAAGATGTTCCCTATGCTTCAGCCATAGGCTCTATCATGTATGCAATACTGTGTACCAGACCTAATGTGCGCCTTGCTATTAGTTTAGCAAGGAGGTACCAAAATAATCCAGGAGTGGATCACTAGACAGCGGTCAAGAACATCCTGAAATACCTAAAGAGGACTAAGGATATGTTTCTCGTGTATGGAGGTGACAAAGAGCTTGTCGTAAATGGTTACGTCGATGCAAGCTTTGACACTGATCCGGATGACTCTAAGTCACAAACCGGATACATATTTATATTGAACGGTGGAGCTATCAGTTGGTGCAGTTCTAAGCAAAGCATCGTGGCGGAATCTACGTGTGAAGCGAAGTACATAGCTGCTTCAGAAGCATCAAATGAAGGAGTCTGGATGAAGGAGTTCATATCCAATCTAGGTGTCATACCTAGTGCATCGGGTCCAATGAAAATCTTTTGTGACAATACTAGTGCAATTGCCTTGGCAAAGGAATCCAGATTTCACAAGAGAACCAAGCACATCAAGAGACGCTTCAATTCCATCCGCGACCAAGTCAAGGAGGGAGACATAGAGATTTGCAAGATACATACGGATCTGAATGTTGCAGACCCATTAACTAAGCCTCTCTCACGAGCAAACCATGATCATCACCAAGACTCCATGGGTGTTAGAATCATTACTGTGTAATCTAGATTATTGACTCTAGTGCAAGTGGGAGACTGAAGGAAATATGCTCTAGAGGCAATAATAAAGTTGTTATTTATATTTCCTTATATCATGATAAATGTTCATTATTCATGCTAGAATTGTATTAACCGAAAACTTAGTACATGTGTGAATACATAGACAAACAGAATGTCACTAGTATGCCTCCACTTGACTAGCTTGTTGGATCAAAGATGGTTAAGTTTACTAGCCATAGACATGAGTTGTCATTTATATAACAGGATCACATCATTAGAGAATGATGTGATTGACTTGACCCATTCCGTTAGCTTAGCATTCGATCGTTTAGTATATTGTTATTGCTTTCTTCATGACTTATACATGTTCCTATGACTATGAGATTATGCAACTCCTGAATACCGGAGGAACACTTTCTGTGCTACCAAACGTCACAACATAACCGGGTGATTATAAAGGTGCTCTACAGGTGTCTCTGATGGTACTTGTTGAGTTGGCATAGATCGAGATTAGGATTTGTCACTCTGATTGTCGGAGAGGTATCTCTGGGCCCTCTCGGTAATGCACATCACTATGAGCCTTGCAAGCAATGCAACTAATGAGTTAGTTGCAGGATGATGTATTACGGAATGAGTAAAGAGAGTTGCCAGTAATGAGATTGAACTAGGTATTGAGATACCGACGATCGAATCTCGGGCAAGTAACATACCAATGACAAAGGGAACAACGTATGTTGTTATACGGTTTGACCGATAAAGATCTTCGTAGAATATGTGGGAGCCAATATGAGCATCCAGATTCCGCTATTGGTTATTGACCGGAGACGTGTCTCGGTCATGTCTACATAGTTCTCGAACCCGTAGGGTCCGCACGCTTAACGTTTGGTGACGATTGATATTATGAGTTTATGTGTTTTGATGAACCGAAGGTAGTTCGGAGTCCCGGATATGATCACGGACATGACGAGGAGTCTCGAAATGGTCGAGACATAAAGATCGATATATTGGATGACTATGTTTGGACTTCAGAAGGGTTCCGGGCAAGTTCGGACAAATACCGGAGTATCGGGGGGTTACCGGAACCCCCCGGTGAGTGTAATGGGCCTATTGGGCCTTAGTGGAGAAGAGGAGGGGCGGCCAGGGCAGGCCGCGCGCCCCCTCCCCCTCTAATCCAAATTGGACAAGGAGGGGGGCGCCCCCTTTCCTTCCCCCTCTCTCCTCCTTCCATCTCTCCTACTCCTACTCTTGGAAGGGTTGGAGTCCTACTCCCGGTGGGAGTAGGACTCCCCTTGGGGCGCGCCTAGGAGGCCGGCCCCTCGCCCTCATCTACTCCTTTATATACGGGGGAGGGGGGCACCCCATAGACACACAAGTTGATCAGTTGATCTTTTAGCCGTGTGTGGTGTCCCCCTCCACCATAATCCACCTCGGTCATATCATAGCGGTGCTTAGGCGAAGCCCTGCGTCGGTAGCATCATAATCACCGTCATCACGCCGTCGTGCTGACGGAACTCTCCCGCGAAGGTCTGCTAGATGTGAGTTCGTGGGACGTCACCAAGCTGAACGTGTGCTGAACTCGGAGATGCCGTGCGTTCGGTACTTGGATCGGTCGGATCGTGAAGACGTACGACTACATCAAACGTGTTGTCATAACGCTTCCACTTACGGTCTACGAGGGTACGTGGACGACACTCTCCCCTCTCGTTGCTATGCATCACCATGATCTTGCGTGTGCGTAGGATTTTTTTTAAATTACTACGTTCCCCAACACCGAATATCTGACGGATATGGTATCGATAATATCCAGAGGATGAGGACTATCTGGTATTTTGCCGATTATCCGAGGTTATCAAATGGAATTATCCTATAAATTTAGCCCAAATTGACATGCTCAAATATCAAGTTAGCCCACTAATTAGAATTGTCACATATATTGTGGCCATATTTGTGTGAGTAATGCCTTTGAATGGTCACTCTATGTGTTACGTGGATGTGTTTGGATAAAAATTTGTATTTATATTGTTTGCATGGTATAAATAAAATCATGTCTCACTGCACGTATGACTCAATATTTTTGGTTTGTTTCCTGTCCCAGTCCACTACGTTTCCACTCCGGATCCGTAGTCCAATAAAATTCGCATCTGAACCTGCATCCAGTCATTATCCATTCACCTCTGAATCTCACAAAGAAAAATATGATAAAGAATATGGGAACGCATCAACTAATCTGATCCGATCAGTTTACATCCGTAATAAGTAGCAATGTATCGTGTAATACAACGTTCGTTTCATTGGGATTTTTTCTTGAGCGAACACACTCAGTTTCATACGCCTCGCCCAACATCGTTCCATGATACGTCTTCAACATATCTATAATTTTTGCTTACTCCATGATATATTATCTACTGTTTTGGACCATATTGGGCTTTATTTTTCATTTTTATATTATTTTTGGGACTAACCTATTAACCGGAGGCCCAGCCCAGAATTGTCGTTTTTTGCCTATTTCAGTGTTTCGAAGAAACGGAATATCAAACGGAATGAAACCTTCGGGAGCGTGATTTTCTCACCGAATATGATCCAGGAGACTTGAACGCTACGTCAAGAAAGCCAGGAGGTAGGCACGAGGTAGGGGGCGCGCCCTACCCCCCAGGCGCGCCCCCACCCTCGTGGGCCCCACCTTGCTCCACCGAAGTACTTCTTCCTCCTATATATACCTACGTACCCCCAAACAATCAGATGCGGAGCTAAAAGCCTAATTCCACCGCCGCAACCTTCTGTACCCACGAGATCCCATCTTGGGGCCTGTTCTGGAGCTCCGCCGGAGAGGGCATCCACCACGGAGGGCTTCTACATCATCATAGCCCCTTCGATGAAGTATGAGTAGTTTACCTCAGACCTTCGGGCCCATAGTTAGTAGCTAGATGGCTTCTTCTCTCTTTTTGGATCTCAATACAATGTTCTCCCCTCTCTCGTGGAGATCTATTTGATGTAATCTTCTTTTGCGGTGTGTTTGTTGAGACCGATGAATTATGGGTTTATGATCAAGTCTATCTATGAACAATATTTGAATCTTCTCTGAATTCTTTTATGTATGATTGGTTATCTTTGCAAGTCTCTTTGAATTATCAGTTTGGTTTGGCCTACTGATTGGTTTTTCTTCCAATGGGAGAAGTGCTTAGCTTTGGGTTCAGTCTTGCGGTGTCCTTTCCCAGTGACAGTAGGGGCAGCAAGGCACGTATTGTATTGTTGCCATCGAGGATAACAAGATGGGGTTTTTATCATATTGCATGAAACTATCCCTCTACATCATGCCGTCTTGCTTAAGGCGTTACTCTGTTTTTAACTTAATACTCTAGATGCATGCTTGATAGCGGTCGATGAGTGGAGTAATAGTAGTAGATGCAGGCAGGAGTTGGTCTACTTATCTCGGACGTGATGCCTATATACATGATCATACTTAGATATTTTCATAACTATGCGCAATTCTGTCAATTGCTCAACAGTAATTGTTCACCCACCGTAGAAATACTTATGCTCTTAAGAGAAGCCACTAGTGAAATCTATGGCCCCGAGTCTATCTTCATCATATTAATCTTCCATCACTTTATTATTGCTTTGCTTTTTTTACTTTACCTTTTATTTTACTTTGCATCTCTATACCAAAAATACCAAAAATATTATCTATCATCTCTATCAGATCCTACTCTCGTAAGTGACCGTGAAGGGATTGGCAACCCCTATTCGCGTTGGTTGTGAGGAGCTATTTGCTTTGTGTAGGTACGAGGGACTCGCACGTAGCCTCCTACTGGATTAATACATTGGTTCTCAAAAACTGAGGGAAATACTTATGCTACTTTGCTGCATCATCCTTTCCTCTTGGGGGAATCCAACGCAGTGCTCAAGAGGTAGCACTCCACTGGGCCTCGACATGCGCCTGGGCCTCAACTTTCATTGGGATTTTTTCTTGAGCGAACAGACTTAGTTTACGCCTCACCCAAGATCGCTCCATTGGGCCTCAGCCCACACGTTGGTAGCCGGCCATTTCGTGGTCTCAGACAGGGTGATCCGATTTCTCCCTATCTCTTTTTGCTGGCAGTGGAAGGACTCTCATGTTTATTGAAATCTACCAATCCGGATGAGAGTGTGCGGGGCATTACGGTGGCAGCAGGAGCTCCAGAGGTAAACCACCTTCTTTTTGCAGATGATAGCCTCTTATTTCTTAATGCAACACCTGAGATGGTAGCTAGAGTGGATTCTCTACTGCAACGTTATTGTGGTGCCTCTGGACATCGCATAAACAAGGAGAAATCCTCAATTTTATTTAGCAAGGGATGTGCTGATTCCTTGAGACAGGGGATTAAGGAAATTCTGGAAGTCCAAAATGAGCAACTTTCTGAATGATATCTTGGGCTTCCTGCTGATGTTGGGAGAGCCAAGGAAGGATCATTTAAATATCTCAAGGATAGGATTTGGAAGCATGTGTAAGGATGGATGGAAAAGGCTCTATCAGCGGGAGGGAAGGAGGTGCTTATCAAGTCTGTAGCCCAAGCAATCCCTACATACTCTATGGCTTGCTTCAAACTGCCAAGGGGTTTATGTCAACACATCAATGGTATTTTGAGGAAGTTCTGGTGGGGCTCTAAGAATGGAGAAAGAAAGACTGCATGGGTATCTTGGGAAGTTATGTCACAACCAAAATCGATGGGAGGTATGGGTTTCAGAGATATTGAGCTTTTTAACTTAGCCCTGCTTGCCTGACAAGTTTGGCGGCTTCTTACTGAACCACATACTCTCAACGCTCGGATTCTAAAGGTTGTTTACCACCCTTCCTCCATGATCCTTGAAGAAGAAGTGGGCAAGAATCTGTCTCAAGTTTGGCGCTCTATCATTGAAGGACGAGACTCTCTCAAAATTGGCTTAATCAAGCATATCGGCTCGGGTGATGAGACCAATATTTGGTTGGAGAACTGGATTCCCGGGATTTCCAACTCCGGCTTGTCTGTCCAAGAACCCCAAACTCCCCGCAGATGGTCTCCGAACTTATCAATCATGTCACTGTTTCTTGGAACTGGACGGTTTTGGATGAGCACTTCTATGCAATGGACACTGAGGCAATCCTAAATATTCCTCTCAGTAACAGGGTCCGAGAGGATTTCTGGTCATGGCATTATGAAAGTAGGGGAGTCTTTACGGTGCGTTCAGCATACCGACTTTTGTCATCAGTTAAACAGCAGTGGACCGATTGGCTAGAACATAATGAGGGTCATTCGAATGGTGCAGCGGATAGTAGGTCCTGGGACAAACTTTGGGGAGCTCCGGTTCCCTCCAAGGTCAGAGTGTTTGCTTGGCGCCTGGCCAAAATCTTGATCCCTACTGGAGCTGTCCGAAAGCACAGAAACATGACTAACTCAGCTGCTTGCTCACTTTGCCATGATGCAGTAGACTCGTGGTGACATTCTCTCTTTGACTGCCATATGGCTCATTGCGTTTGGGCGCTTGAGGAGGACCTGACTAAGACTGTTATCTCGAACCAGTCGGAGGATGCCAAGCTATGGATGTTCTGGCTGGTGGACACGCTCCCTGCGACGGAGCTAGCACGTGTTCTTGTCGTGATGTGGGCAATCTGGTGGGCGAGGCGACGTGCAATTCATGACAATCAGTTTCAGAGCCCGCTTACCACTCATGTGTTCATTAACAAGTGCATTGCCGAGCTTGAAAAACTTCCAGAGAGGATGGTGTTGGAAATATGCCCTAGAGGCAATAATAAAAGCATTATTATTCCTTATTCATGATAATTGTCTTTATTCGTGCTATAATTGTGTTATCCGGAAATCGTAATACATGTGTGAATAACAGACAACAATATGTCCCTAGTGAGCCTCTAGTTGACTAGCTCGTTGATCGACAGATAGTCATGGTTTCCTGACTATGGACATTGGATGTCATCGATAATGGGATCACATCATTAGGAGAATGATGTGATGGACAAGACCCAATCCTAAACATAGCATAAGATCGCATAGTTCGTTTGCTAGAGTTTTCCAATGTCAAGTATCCTTTCCTTAGACCATGAGATCGTGTAACTCCCGGATACCGTAGGAGTTCTTTGGGTATGCCAAACGTCACAACGTAACTGGGTGACTATAAAGGTATACTACGGGTATCTCTGAAAGTGTCTGTTGGGTCGACATGGATCGAGACTGGGATTTGTCACTCCGCTTGGCGGAGAGGTATCACCGGGCCCTCTCGGTAATGCATCATCACAATGAGCTCAATGTGATCAAAGTGTTTGATCACGGTATCATGCATTACAGTACGAGAAAAGTGACTTGCCGATAACGAGATTGAACGAGGTATTGGGATACCGACGATCGAATCACGGGCAAGTAAAATACCGATTGACAAAGGGAATCGTATACGGGATTAATTGAATCCTTGACATCGTGGTTCATCCGATGAGATCATCGTGGAGCATGTGGGAGCCAACATGGGTATCCAGATCCCGCTGTTGGTTATTGCTCGAGAGCCGTCTCGGTCATGTCTGCATGTCTCCCGAACCCGTAGGGTCTACACACTTAAGGTTCGGTGACGCTAGGGTTGTAGGGATATGTATGTGCAGTAACCCGAATGTTGTTCGGAGTCCCGGATGAGATCCCGGACGTCACGAGGAGTTCCGGAATGGTCCGGAGGTAAAGAATTATATATAGGAAGTGCTGTTTCGGCCATCGGGACAAGTTTCGGGGTTATCGGTATTGTACCGGGACCACCGGAGGGGTCCCGGGGGTCCACCAGGTGGGGACACCTGCCTTGGTGGGCCACATGGGCCTTAGGGGGTGCGCCTTGGCCTGCTTGGGCCAAGGGGAACCAGCCCCAAAGGGCCCATGCGCCTAGGGTTCCATCTAGGAGGAGTCCTAGTGGTGGAAGGCACCTCCTAGATGGCTTGGGGGGGAGGGAAACCTCCCTGGCCGCCGCCCCCTTGGGAGATCAGATCTCCCAGGGCCGGCGCCCCCCCCCCCAATAGGCCTATATAAAGGGGGGCAGGGGAGGGGGGCTGCGCACCCTATGCCCTGGCGCCTCCCTCTCCCTCTCCAACACCTCCTCCTCCTCCGTAAGTGCACGGCGAAGCCCTGCCGGAGTACTGCAGTTCCACCATCACCACGCCGTCGTGCTGCTGCTGGAGCCTTCTTCCCCAACCTCTCCTTTGCCTTGCTGGATCAAGAAGGAAGAGATGTCACGCTTTCCGTACGTGTGTTGAACGCGGAGGTGCTGTCCGTTCGGCACTAGATCATCGGTGAATTGGATCACGGCGAGTACGACTACCTCATCCACGTTCACTTGAACGCTTCCGTTGCGATCTACAAAGTGGTATGTAGATGCTATCTAATATGAATACTCGTTGCTAGATGAACTCATAGATGGATCTTGGTGAAACCGTAGGAAAAATTTTAATTTTCTGCAACGTTCCCCAACAGTGATATTAGAGCTAGGTCTATGCGTAGTTCTTCTTGCGCGAGTAGAACACAATTTGTTGTGGGCGTAGATGTTGTCAACTCTTCTTGCCGCTACTAGTCTTATCTTGCTTCAGCGGTATTGTGGGATGAAGCGGCCCGGACCAACCTTACACGTACGCTTACGTGAGACCGGTTCCACCGACTAACATGCACTAGTTGCATAAGGTGGCTAGCGGGTGTCTGTCTCTCCTACTTTAGTTGGAGCGGATTCGATGAAAAGGGTCCTTATGAAGGGTAAATAGAAGTTGACAAATCACGTTGTGGTTTTACGTAGGTAATGAAAACGTTCTTGCTAGAACCCTAATTCAGCCACATAAAACTTGCAACAACAATTAGAGGACGTCTAACTTGTTTTTGCAGCAAGTGCTTTGTGATATGATATGGCCAAAGTTGTGATGAATGATGAATGATCTATATGTGATGTATGAGATGTTCATGCTATTGTAATAGGAATCACGACTTGCATGTCGATGAGTATGACAACCGGCAGGAGCCATAGGAGTTGTCTTTATTTTTGTATGACCTGCGTGTCATTGAGAATCGCCATGTAAGTTACTTTACTTTATTGCTAAACGCGTTAGCCATAGTAGTAGAAGTAATAGTTGGCGAGCAACTTCATGGAGACACGATGATGAAGATCATGATGATGAAGATCATGGTGTCAAGCCGGTGACAAGATGATCATGGAGCCCCAAGATGGAGATCAAAGGAGCTATGTGATATTGGCCATATCATGTCACGTTTATTATTTGATTGCATGTGATGTTTATCATGTTTTGCATCTTGTTTACTTAGAACGACGGTAGTAAATAAGATGATCCCTCATAATAATTTCAAGAAAGTGTTCTCCCTAACTGTGCACCGTTGCTAAGGTTCGTCGTTCCGAAGCACCACGTGATGATCGGGTGTGATAGGTCCTTACGTTCGCATACAACGGGTGTAAGACAGATTTACACACGCAAAACACTTAGGTTGACTTGACGAGCCTAGCATGTACAGACATGGCCTCAGAACACAGAAGACCGAAAGGTCGAGCATGAGTCGTATAGAAGATACGATCAACATGAAGATGTTCACCGTTGTTGACTAGTCCGTCTCACGTGATGATCGGACACGGCCTAGTTGACTCGGATCATGTAATACTTAGATGACTAGAAGAGGGATGTCTATCTAAGTGGGAGTTCATTAATTAATTTGATTAAATGAACTTTATTATCATGAACTTAGTCTAAATATTTACAATATGTCTTGTAGATCAAATGGCCAACGTAGTCCTCAACTTCAACGCGTTCCTAGAGAAAACCAAGCTGAAAGACGATGGTAGCAACTATACGGACTGGGTCCGGAACCTGAGGATTATCCTCATAGCTGCCAAGAAAGATTATGTCCTAAGAGCACCGCTGGGTGACGCACCTATTCTCCCTGCAGAACAAGACGTTATGAACGCTTGGCAGTCACGCTGCGATGATTACTCCCTCGTTCAGTGCGGCATGCTTTACAGCTTAGATCCGGGGCTCCAAAAGCGTTTTGAGAGACATGGAGCATATGAGATGTTCGAAGAGCTGAAAATGGTTTTCCAAGCTCATGCCCGGGTCGAGAGATATGAAGTCTCCGATAAATTCTTTAGCTGTAAGATGGAGGAAAATGGTTCTGTCAGTGAACACATACTCAAAATGTCTGGGTTGCACAACCGCTTGACTCAACTGGAAGTTAATCTCCCGGATGAAACGGTCATTGACAGAATCCTCCAGTCGCTTCCACCTAGCTACAAGAGCTTTGTGATGAACTACAATATGCAGGGGATGGTAAAGACCATTCCTGAAGTATATGCTATGCTGAAATCAGCAGAGGTAGAAATCAAGAAGGAGCATCAAGTGTTGATGGTGAATAAAACCACTAAGTTCAAGAAGGGCAAGGGTAAAAGGAACTTCAAGAAGGACGGCAAGGAAGTTGCCGCGCCCGGTAAGCAAGTTGCCGGGAAGAAGCCAAAGAATGGGCCCAAGCCCGAGACCGAGTGTTTTTATTGCAAGGGAAGTGGTCACTGGAAGCGGAACTACCCCAAATACTTAGCGGACAAGAAGGCCGGCAAAACCAAAGGTATATGTGATATACATGTAATTGATGTGT
The DNA here is from genome assembly GCA_032464435.1 of Aegilops umbellulata. NCBI lineage: Eukaryota > Viridiplantae > Streptophyta > Magnoliopsida > Poales > Poaceae > Aegilops > Aegilops umbellulata. The sequence continues at coordinate 68,794,866 of CP136057.1, forward strand.
ACCTTACCAGTACTCGTAGTAGCTCTTGGGTATTTGATACCGGTGCAGTTGCTCACATTTGTAACTCAAAGCAGGAGTTGCGGAATAAACGGAGACTGGCGAAGGACGAGGTGACGATGCGCGTCGGGAATGGTTCCAAGGTCGATGTGATCGCCGTCGGCACGCTGCCTCTACATTTACCTACGGGATTAGTTTTAAACCTCAATAATTGTTATTTAGTGCCAAGTTTGAGCATGAACATTGTATCTGGGTCTCGCTTAATCCGAGATGGCTACTCATTTAAATCCGAGAATAATGGTTGTTCTATTTATATGAGAGATATGTTTTATGGTCATGCTTCGATGGTTAATGGTTTATTCTTAATGAATCTCGTACGTGATGATACACATATTCATAGTGTGAATACCAAAAGAGTTAAAGTTGATAACAATAGTCCCACATATTTGTGGCACTGCCGTCTTGGTCACATAGGTGTCAAACGCATGAAGAAGCTCCATGCAGATGGACTTTTAGAGTCTCTTGATTATGAATCATTTGACACGTGCGAACCATGCCTCATGGGTAAAATGACCAAGACTCCGTTCTCAGGAACAATGGAGCGAGCAACCAACTTATTGGAAATCATACATACCGATGTGTGCGGTCCAATGAGTGTTGAGGCTCGCGGTGGCTATCGTTATGTTCTCACCCTCACTGATGACTTGAGTAGATATGGGTATGTCTACTTAATGAAACACAAGTCTGAGACCTTTGAAAAGTTCAAGGAATTTCAGAGTGAGGTTGAAAATCAACGTGAGAGAAAGATCAAGTTTCTACGATCAGATCGTGGAGGAGAATACTTGAGTCACGAATTTGGCACACACTTAAGAAAATGTGGAATAGTTTCACAACTCACGCCGCCTGGAACACCTCAGCGTAATGGTGTGTCCGAACGTCGTAATCGCACTCTATTAGATATGGTGCGATCTATGATGTCTCTTACCGACTTACTGCTATCTTTTTGGGGCTATGCTTTAGAGACTGCCGCATTCACTTTAAATAGGGCTCCGTCGAAATCCGTTGAGACGACACCGCATGAATTATGGTTTGGAAAGAAACCTAAGCTGTCGTTTCTAAAAGTTTGGGGATGCGATGCTTATGTCAAGAAACTTCAACCTGAGAAGCTCGAACCCAAGTCGGAAAAATGCGTCTTCATAGGATACCCGAAAGAAACTGTTGGGTATACCTTCTACCTCAGATCCGAAGGCAAGATGTTTGTTGCCAAGAATGGATCCTTTCTGGAGAAAGAGTTTCTCTCGAAAGAAGTAAGTGGGAGGAAAGTAGAACTTGATGAAGTGTTACCTCTTGAACCGAAAAATGGCGAAACTCAAGAAAACGTTTCTGAGGTGCCTGCACCGACTAGAGAGGAAACTAATGATGATGATCAAGATACTTCTAATCAAGCTCCTACTGAAATTCGAAGGTCCACAAGGACACGTTCCGCACCAGAGTGGTACGGCAACCCTGTCTTGGAAATCATGTTGTTAGACAACGGTGAACCTTCGAACTATGAGGAAGCAATGGCGGGCCCGGATTCCGACAAATGGCTGGAAGCCATGAAATCCGAGATAGGATCCATGCATGAAAATGAAGTATGGACTTTGACTGACTTGCCCGTTGAACGGCGAGCCATAGAAAATAAATGGATCTTTAAGAAGAAGACAGACGCGGATGGTAATGTGACCATCTATAAAGCTTGGCTTGTCGCTAAGGGTTATCGACAAGTTCAAGGGGTTGACTACGATGAGACTTTCTCACCGGTAGCGAAGCTGAAGTCCGTCCGAATCATGTTAGCAATTGTCGCATACTATGATTATGAGATATGGCAAATGGACGTCAAAATGGCATTCCTTAATGGTTTCCTTAAGGAAGAATTGTATATGATGCAGCCGGAAGGTTTTGTCGATCCTAAGAATGCTGACAAGGTGTGCAAGCTCCAACGCTCGATTTATGGGCTGGTGCAAGCATCTCGGAGTTGGAACATTCGCTTTGATGAGATGATCAAAGCGTTTGGGTTTACACAGACTTATGGAGAAGCCTGTGTTTACAAGAAAGTGAGTGGGAGCTCTGTAGCATTTCTCATATTATATGTAGACGACATACTTTTGATGGGAAATGATATAGAACTCTTGGACAACATTAAGGCCTACTTGAATAAAAGTTTTTCAATGAAGGACCTTGGAGAAGCTGCTTATATATTAGGCATCAAGATCTATAGAGATAGATCGAGACGCCTCATAGGTCTTTCGCAAAGCACATACCTTGATAAGATATTGAAGAAATTCAATATGGATCAATCTAAGAAAGGGTTCTTACCTGTGTTACAAGGTGTGAAATTGAGCTCAGCTCAATGTCCGACCACGGCAGAAGATATAGAAGAGATGAGCGTCATCCCCTATACCTCAGCCATAGGTTCTATTATGTATGCCATGTTGTGTACCAGACCTGATGTAAACCTTGCCGTAAGTTTGGTAGGTAGGTACCAAAGTAATCCCGGCAAGGAACACTGGACAGCGGTCAAGAATATCCTGAAGTACCTGAAAAGGACTAAGGAAATGTTTCTCGTTTATGGAGGTGACGAAGAGCTCGTCGTAAAGGGTTACGTCGACGCTAGCTTCGACACAGATCTGGATGACTCTAAGTCACAAACCGGATACGTGTATATTTTGAATGGTGGGGCAGTAAGCTGGTGCAGTTGCAAGCAAAGCGTCGTGGCGGGATCTACATGTGAAGCGGAGTACATGGCAGCCTCGGAGGCAGCACATGAAGCAATTTGGGTGAAGGAGTTCATCACCGACCTCGGAGTCATACCCAATGCGTCGGGGCCAATCAAGCTCTTCTGTGACAACACTGGAGCTATTGCACTTGCAAAGGAGCCCAGGTTTCACAAGAAGACCAGGCACATCAAGCGTCGCTTCAACTCCATTCGTGAAAATGTTCAAGATGGACACATAGAAATTTGTAAAGTGCACACGGATCTGAATGTCGCAGATCCGTTGACTAAACCTCTCCCTAAGGCAAAACATGATCAGCACCAGAACTCTATGGGTGTTCGATTCATCACAATGTAACTAGATTATTGACTCTAGTGCAAGTGGGAGACTGTTGGAAATATGCCCTAGAGGCAATAATAAAAGCATTATTATTATATTTCCTTATTCATGATAATTGTCTTTATTCGTGCTATAATTGTGTTATCCGGAAATCGTAATACATGTGTGAATAACAGACAACAATATGTCCCTAGTGAGCCTCTAGTTGACTAGCTCGTTGATCGACAGATAGTCATGGTTTCCTGACTATGGACATTGGATGTCATCGATAATGGGATCACATCATTAGGAGAATGATGTGATGGACAAGACCCAATCCTAAACATAGCATAAGATCGCATAGTTCGTTTGCTAGAGTTTTCCAATGTCAAGTATCCTTTCCTTAGACCATGAGATCGTGTAACTCCCGGATACCGTAGGAGTGCTTTGGGTATGCCAAACGTCACAACGTAACTGGGTGACTATAAAGGTATACTACGGGTATCTCTGAAAGTGTCTGTTGGGTCGACATGGATCGAGACTGGGATTTGTCACTCCGCTTGGCGGAGAGGTATCACCGGGCCCTCTCGGTAATGCATCATCACAATGAGCTCAATGTGATCAAAGTGTTTGATCACGGGATCATGCATTATAGTACGAGAAAAGTGACTTGCCGATAAGGAGATTGAACGAGGTATTGGGATATCGACGATCGAATCACGGGCAAGTAAAATACCGATTGACAAAGGGAATCGTATACGGGATTAATTGAATCCTTGACATCGTGGTTCATCCGATGAGATCATCGTGGAGCATGTGGGAGCCAACATGGGTATCCAGATCCCGCTGTTGGTTATTGCTCGAGAGCCGTCTCGGTCATGTCTGCATGTCTCCCGAACCCGTAGGGTCTACACACTTAAGGTTCGGTGACGCTAGGGTTGTAAGGATATGTATGTGCAGTAACCCGAATGTTGTTCGGAGTCCCGAATGAGAACCCGGACGTCACGAGGAGTTCCGGAATGGTCCGGAGGTAAAGAATTATATATAGGAAGTGCTGTTTCGGCCATCAGGACAAGTTTCGGGGTTATCGGTATTGTACCGGGACCACCGGAGGGGTCCCGGGGGTCCACCAGGTGGGGCCACCTGCCTTGGTGGGCCACATGGGCCTTAGGGGGTGCGCCTTGGCCTGCTTGGGCCAAGGGGAACCAGCCCCAAAGGGCCCATGCGCCTAGGGTTCCATCTAGGAGGAGTCCTAGTGGTGGAAGGCACCTCCTAGATGGCTTGGGGGGGAGGGAAACCTCCCTGGCCGCCGCCCCCTTGGGAGATCAGATCTCCCAGGGCCGGCGCCCCCCCCCCCAAGAGGCCTATATAAAGGGGGGCAGGGGAGGGGGGCTGCGCACCCTATGCCCTGGCGCCTCCCTCTCCCTCTCCAACACCTCCTCCTCCTCCGTAAGTGCACGGCGAAGCCCTGCCGGAGTACTGCAGTTCCACCATCACCACGCCGTCGTGCTGCTGCTGGAGCCTTCTTCCCCAACCTCTCCTTTGCCTTGCTGGATCAAGAAGGAGGAGACGTCACGCTTTCCGTACGTGTGTTGAACGCGGAGGTGCTATCCGTTCGGCACTAGATCATCGGTGAATTGGATCACGGCGAGTACGACTACCTCATCCACGTTCACTTGAACGCTTCCGTTGCGATCTACAAAGTGGTATGTAGATGCTATCTAATCTGAATACTCGTTGCTAGATGAACTCATAGATGGATCTTGGTGAAACCGTAGGAAAAATTTTAATTTTCTGCAACGTTCCCCAACAGATGGCACGAACAAAGGACGATCTCTAAGGACTTGCATGCAATGCCCAGGGACCTACATATAAATTTGAGAGATGTGGATGGACCAACTCGGCGATCAGGATGGAAACCACCAGAAGTTGATGCTACCAAAATCAATGCAGATGGAGGGTTCTCCAAGATTGGAGACCGTGGTGCCTCTGATGTGGCTTGCCGGGATAAGAATGGAAATTATCTAGGGGCGTCGGTGATTATTTGTGAAGGCCTGTTGGATCCCACCATTCTGGAGGCTCGGGCGTGCAGTGAGGCACTCGCTCTAGCCATCGATCTTCAGCTTCAGTCTGTCTGTGTGGCTTCGGACTGCCTGGAAGTCGTCGCCTGGATTGAAGATGAGTCTCCTTGTCGCTACTTTCCCATTCTGCAGGACATCAAGCATCAGAAGCGGTTTTTAAATGATATCAAGTTTATCCATGAAAGTAGGAAGCATAATGGGGAGGCCCATGCTTTAGCTAAGGTAGCAGCATCTCTGCCTCCCGGGCGCCATGTGTGGCTAACTTCTTTGCCCGAAGTTATCTGTATTCCTAAGTGTGTGAACGTTTAATAAAGGATGTAGTTGCTCAAAAAAAAGACAGTCCTTGCAGGAAGAGGCAAAAAATAGGCGCTCACATGGGGGGTCAAACTTCTGACCCGTGGTGCAGTCCCGGTAAGGAATTAAAATTAGGACGCCGATATCTCCCGAACGTTCGGTCTGGGGACTTCCCAAACCGAACGAACAATTCAGTACGAGGGTTCCCCCCTCACGAACGCTTTCGTTCGGGAGGAGAGGATCGAAATCACGAACGCCCTCCCCACGCCCTGTAGGGGCCTTGCCTTTTTCAATGTAAAAAATTAATTAAAAAAGCCAAATAGCAAAACAAAAGAAGAAGCCCCGATTTTTTTTCCTTTTTATGTGACAAATAAAAATACTAGTTTTTGATGTACTACTAAAAAATGTCATCAACTTTAGAAGCAGAAAAATGCCACCGAAAATTCCAAAAAAATGCCATTCGAGTTTGACCAAACTATTTTATGATTTGCCATGATGTAATTTTACAAATGGCAAGGTTTGCAGCATATTTTATTCCTAAGAAAAAGCACGTCAAAGGTGCCATGGCAAAAAATTCAAAAATACCATGGCAAAAAGTAATTCCCGTGATGCATACAATAATAATCGCCATGGTCCCGTATAACTAGATTATACAAAAAGTTAAACAAGAAAAATTCCATGAGAATATCGGTATTTACTATCGTAGAATTAGTGTACATTTTACCATGCAAAAATAAAGTAAATTTTTCCATGAGAATAAATTAAAAATTGCCATGGCAACACGAGTTAAAATACCATGCTACATAGTGTAATTTGCCATGCTCTGGAAATGTAAATTTGCCATCATATTTGAATTAAGATTGCCATGGCAATAAAAAGTAAAATTACCATGGCAATAAAAGTTAAAAATATTTGCCATGGCGATTTATGTAAATTTGCCATGCAAAAAATAAAGTAAAAATTTCCATGACAATAAAAGTTAAAAATTGCCATGGCGATTTAGGTGAATTTGACGTGTCAATTAAGGTAAAATTGCCATTGAAAAAAATAAAGTAAAAAATTGCCATCGCGATTTAGGTAACATTGCCGTGTCCAAAGGTAAATTTGCTATGGCAAAAAAAATAAAAATTCCCATGGCAAAATATAAAGTTAATTTTTTTGCAATGATATTTTACTATAAACACAAAGACACAAAAAAATGTGGATTAAAAAATTGGCATGGCAAATAAAAGTAAAATTTCCCATGGATTTAATAAGTTAATTTGCCATGGCAAGAAAAAAAGTTGCCACGAGCAAAAGTAAAAGTAAAAAAGTTGTCATGTATGTAAAAAAAAGGAAAAATGCCATGCATGTAAAGGTAAAAGAATTCGCCATGGAAAAAACAAGGTAAAGTTGCCATGGCTGTAAAGTAAAATTTGCCATGGCTATAAAACTAAATTTGCCAGGGCTATAAATTAAAAATTGTCATTGTTATAAAATTAAACTTGCCATGTTGAAAAAAGAAATAATTCTTCGATTCCTTTTTTACAAAAATTTGACATGGTCCATGCACTGAAAATGTCATGATGCATAAAATAAATTTGCCATGGACAATTGTAAAAAATTGACATGAAACATTTTTGTCTTGGCAAATTGCTTTTTATTTACCATATTAATTTACCAAGAATATCAATTTGCACATGGCAAAAAATAGGAGCGAAAATGTTCCTTTAACAATTGTGGACTATAAAGGGTTTTGCTCCCTAGAAAAAAAAATGTAGATGGCACATGGCAATTGTAGTTACGTTTTGAAAGTGGGCATGTCCAAAAGTTGCCGTGGGTAATGAAACTAACTTGCAAAAATGTGTCATCAAATCAAAAATGTCATGTGTTATTAGAAGTAAACATGTTTTTACTACGTTTTCCATGAGCCCATAGACCGAAGAATTAAGAAATTATCAAAAAAAAGAACTTTTGCCATGGGATAAAAACATAGCTGCAAATTAGAGAACACAGACATAAAAAAGTCAAGGCAAAACACACACACACACACACACACACACACACACACACACACACACACAAACATCTATGCCAAAACACATCACGGCAAAATTGTGCATATTAAAACATATCATGATGCAAAAGACACTACTTGCCGTTATGTTGAAAAACACATCATAATGACACGCTAGTTTGTTTAGAGTTGCCATCAAAGTTGGATAAAAAAAGGTTCCGGTTTGTAATAAAAGTTTCCATGAGTGTACTATAACAAATGTCACCCCCGAGACAAATATATCATGACCATGAGACCAAGTTTCAATTTGTAAGAAATTGCCAGCATTTCAATTTAATGATTCCCACCCGAATACTAAAAATTATGTTGCCATGCTACATGGCAAAATGGCCATGATGAAGATCTGTTTTCGCTTCAAAATTACCATGGACCTAAAAAATATTTCAACAAATTTCATGTCCTGTGACAGCATACATGCACTAAGCATTAAATGTTCATGGCAATTCCACTACCAAAATTTCCATGCCTGCAACAAAATGATGCTGCCGTGCTACATGGCAAAATGGCCATGATATACATCTATTTTCACCTCAAAATTGCCATGCACCTAAAATATACAAAACATTTCAACAAATAACATGTGCTGTGACAGCCTACGTGCACTAGCCACTAAAATGTTTATGGTAAGTCCACTACAAAAGTTCCCATGGCTGCAAAAAAATTCACATTATCCACTGCAATTTCATGGCAAAAACCACTACACAAATTGCCATGGCTGCAAAAATACACAGTCCACTGCAATTTTAGCCAATACGAAGACCGTTATGGGAGAGGAATCAAGCAAAAAAATCTCACCAATGTCTATGACGACGTACAGTCGATCGACTGGCGCGCGATACGGAGCTGGATCCATGCGAGGTACAGGGAGAAGGAGCAGAGCGCTCATCTATGAAGGGAGCGCGCCGTTGATGTGGGGCTCTGGTCCGTCGCTCCCGTCGGCGAAACGGGCGCTTGTGTGTGGGGCGGAGCTGGAGAGCTCGTTGGGGCTCCTCCAAGCGCGGTTGTCGCAGGCCGCCCATGCTCCTCCACACAAGGGTGTCGCGCGAACTGCATGGCTCCTCGCCGCGTGCTCACCGTCGATGCGCGTGGCGGAGGCGTCGGCCATCGGGCGGGGAGATGGTGAAGGGAGGCGGCTGCGCTGTGTTGCGTTGCGGCGGCGGACGTGCCGCGGGGGATGGGGCCGGCCTCGCTGATCTGTGATACGTCCATTTTACATCATGTTTTTATATTAACTAGCAGAGTGGCCCGCTTGATGCGTCGGCTAGATTTTGTTAAGTTTAATAGTGAGATCATAATATATTATACATCTCAAGAAAAATTGGAATCATATCTAATGGCATTTACAAATATATGTCCTTTGTGAATATATTTTTCTCTTAGGTATTTTTGGTTGTTTATTTATATATAAAAATATACATTATCGATTTTCCATTTACGTTCTGATTATGCATGCCTTACTAACTGTATTCTTTACTATCACTCGTGTTGTATTTATTACATTTCAAAATACATTGTCGGACTATCTCGAATTATAATCATTGTAAATTCATATTTACTAAAACTCTTACTATATCTCGAATTAGTAGGTTTATATTATTATTGTTGAAATACGGAAAATGCATATACTTTATAGTACAACAGAATGATTAAATGAGTACCATCATATGTATTCATTTAGCAAAAGTTGTTCCTTGAAAAGTAGGTGTTCAGGGTGTTTTGAAGGACTAAAATCAATAAGAATGCGACTGAACTTATCATTTTGTTCCCCACTTTGGTGGTGCCCCTCCATGCCATTACGCTTGATGGTAATGCATACTGAGAAGTACACTATAAACTATTTTTTGCATGCTAAATAAATTTCATAAGCTCTATGGAATAGTTGTAGGTTAACAATTTTTTAGAACAATAATTAATAGTCTAGAAATATACAAAAGTGAACCATGCAATTCTTTCTAAAATATCAATTGTTACGCCTCACTATATAAACATAGTGACTTAACAAAAGTTAGTCCAATAGCATTTGCGGCTTCTATGGAGTGCGTGTTCTTTCACCATAGCAGACCTTCCACATGTTTGTTGCTCCCATAGGAGCAAGCTTCCCATTGGATTGTGCTTGTATGGTTGTCATGCTTTTCTTGTGTTCACTGTGTCATCAATGGACTTAACCCATGTTGTACCGATGTTCAAGTGGGCTCGGCCCTTGATGTATTGGCATTCACTTGTTTTTCTGCTAATAAAACTTGGCAACGATCCCTTGGTTTCAGGAGAAAAAAAAGTTAGTCATGGGGGAAGTTAAATAGTGAAGAAAATACCATCTTGTAAACTAATTGAGCAAGACATAAAAAGAGGAATTAAACATACAAATGTGTGTAGTTAAGATATAACACAAAGTTCTGAGAAACCGCAAAGTTATCAAATGTGTATTAATACTTTGTCCAAAAGGATTGTGTAAAATTTGATTTTTAACGATGTAATCACACTAATAAAAAGAATATGAACTGAACTTGTGCTCATCAAAATATTAGGCCTGATAAAAGGTGAGAAATGGACAATTGACACTCAAAGGAATGTGTCGATGCTTTTGTTGTTCCATATTGGTTCCAATATGTTTCCGGCACACCAAGTGATTTTACATATAGGCTATTAAAGAAGACCATTAATGAGACGCTCTTCTCTGTAGATACCCAAGCAGGTTAAAGTTTAAGATCGGACTAATAGAAAATTTTGAACTAAAACTATAAAATCACACATGTAAGTGGATGTGCAGTCAAGTTTCTTCTTAAACAAAAATATACACACATTTGATTTGGTAAATTACATTTTTGGTATCAAATTTTGCTATATTTCCAAACATGCACATTATGCTCTATAGGGAACATACCAAATTGTACTTCTGCTATTGGCCTCTTTGGTATTTAAACAATGATGATATCTTTTGTGAAAAAGATAAATTCTTAATTTTAAGACATTTGGAATAAAATCCTGTGGTTCTTTTTAATTGAAGGCATGTCTACTGATGCGACAGTGTGGCATACTCTGTACGTATCTGCTAAGATTGTGTGTGCTACCTAGTTTTGTGAGAAAAGTCATTATAGGTGAGTGTTAGAAAACTTTGTTCCTCTGTCCCAAATTATAAGATGTTTTTGGTAATACAAAAAACTTCTTATAATTTGGGACAAAGGTACTACAAAGCAAGTTCATAACGGATCAATCAGTAGAATGAATCATTTACCCAAGTAATGTACAAAGACTTTAGAACGTCCTGTGGGTCCGCAAGCTTATTTCTGATCAACATCCGTATTGCTTCTTGATTCAATACTCATGATGCCCCTGAACCTAACATGATAGTCAAGAGCTTGTAGACTGTGTCCTTTTCCTAACTCAAAACCTGAAGTGTCCAGAACAATGGACCAGCTTGTACATGACCCTTTACATCACTCATAAATTTTTATCACAAATCGGTTTACCATATTACCGCCTTTCTAATCAAATACAAATTTCACTTTTACTACCCAAAGTTAGAAACATTACAATGTTGTACATAGAAAAGTACATATGAATAGCAACAGTACAGTCCAGGCGTAAATATGATAACAAATCAGAAGCATTTATATGCACCGGTGTTAACAACTACACAATCATAAAAAAAAAACACAATGCATCAAGGATTCAAGGTGTGTTCAATTTCATCAAGAAGAAGGTGTTTTCACCTACCTAATATTTAATTCAGCCATTAGTACACAATCTGATACGTGGGCATGTGAAAGCGCATAAGCTGTAGGATTCACAAAAAAACACACATAAGCTGTAGATGTCCCCGTTGCATCGCTCAATGTTAGAAATGAATTATAAAAAGGGGAATGATCATTATTGTATTTGAATATAAAAACAAATTTGTAAGTGAACCTGTTTGTGGTACTGTAGTCTAATATGTGACTTGGACCTGGCATGTAATAATACGTGACATCGAAAGAAAAAATGATTGAAAAGTTTAAAGGAAAATTGTTGTAAACTATTACATACCGAATAGCCCAATAATTTTAGATGCTACAACAGTGTCCTTCTTTTATACTTTTTGCTGATGATGCACACCTCTTATTTTGCATGTTATACAATATATGTTTCTTGTATATTGACATATACACACAACCACGAATGATCTACATTGTACAACACTTGTTTTACGTAGTTTATCTAATAAAAATTTGGAGAATTTATGTTGTCTTATACATGTGTGCATAGACAAATCAGAATACCTCACGTACGTGACTGCACCAAGCTGTGTGTAGAGAGTTTTAGAGGTAATATCACTGGTAGTCATAGAACTTGCCTTGCATGTTTAGTTTGGTGCTAAAACTTCGAAAATACGGTTTTGTGGTCACTTAACTTGACTCAAGCGTGCAGATACGGTCACAGTACGCGTATACAGGCATATCAATGTGTATGGCCCCACTTGTGAGTGACTAACGGCGCTAGGCGTGACATATTTTACACAGAACACCCTGAAATTTTTTTTTTGCAGAAGTGAACCGCAGTGATGTATTTTTATAGAAAACACTCTAACTTTTTTTATTTACAGAAAACAGGACCACAATACTGCACATATATGTGAACATTAACAACAAAAATGACATGCCAGAACTCGAACAGACGACCAACTAGTTTTTAACCCGAGAATGCAAATGCAAAAAATTAACGCCAAAAAGAATCTACTAGGACTTGAACCAACCAACTGTTTAAATCAATACAATCTAGCCACTATAACCGGTCAGCTCTAGATGTCTAAAATGGATCAGGAACTTACATATATTAAACGAGCATGTATGTGGAGTTTAAATAGGCTATGGAGACTACGGCATGTTTTATCTGCGGTATTTAAAAATATATACAAACATGTGTACTATATAGATGTGCGTATTGCATATTTGGTTTTCAAAAATATTATTTTAATTATACAAACATTTCAATAATTATATATACGCACATTTTGTATAGTTCAATGTTTGAATAATTAATTAATAATTTAAAATTTAGACTGTTAAACGAATATTCAGTCCTGGCTAATATGTAAGTTATATAACTTTTTTGAATATAAGTCATGAATAAAAAATTTACACAAGCGAATAGTCATAAATATTTAGTAAATGTTTGTGTTCATCATATTTTATAATTTAAATATAAGCCTCAAGTGTATATTTTTTGAATTTTTAAAAAATATTTATCTAATAAACATTATCAATGTCCATATTAACTAAATATAAGCCTTAAGTGTATATTTTTTTTGAATTTTTAAAAAATATTTATCTAATAAACATTATCAATGTCCATATTAACTAAATATAAGCCGCAAGTGTATATTTAAATGTTTTTATCTACTAATCATTATTTGTATATATAATATTTTTTTAACACACAAATATGTAAACTTACAAATTATCTTTTAAAAAATAGTGCGCGCAAAATGGGTCGTAGTACCCGCAGCTCAATTAAGCTCCACATGAGTCCCCGTGAAGTACATATATGTTGATTATCCATATTAGACAAAATACATATATGTACAGTATCATGGTCTTGCTTTTCTTTAAAAATAATTTGAGGGTGTTTTGTGCAAAAAATACGTCGCTGTGGTTGATTGTTTCGGAAAATAATTATTTTCAGAATGTTTTGTGTAAAAATACATCACGCCCAGCGCCATCAGTCACTGACAAGTGGGGCCATACACATGGATACGCCCGCATATGCGTAGTGTGACCGTATCTGCACGCTTGAGTTAAGTTATTTGACCAGAAAACCGTATTTTCAAAGTTCTAGCACTAAACTGAACGTGCGATGCAAGTTCAATGACTTCCGGTGATATTACCTCAAAGTTTTACAACCAATGTCTGGACCATAATTGCATCGTTCTGACTGTTCCTATTGATAAGTATTCAAGTATTCACGTACTCACGAGCGGCCGGTGACGCATGACACACACGTACAAAGCATTGGCTCTAGTCAAACCATCCTTAATTACTCCGGTCAAGGCTCTAGTCAAATCATCCTTAATTACTCCGGCCATTCTTGCCTTGCTTCGACCCGTATATATCAGCGGCCAAGGTCTCGATCCGAAAGCTCGGCGCCCCGTTGAGCGCCAACCTCGTCCACGTACGCTCGCCCATGCATGCATGAGCGCTAGTCAAATTCTGCCCATATATGCATGAGCGCTAGTCAAGTCTTCTCTGGATCTCCATGTAGCTCCTTGGGATGTGGATGCATGAACAAAGCAAGTATAGTGCCGGATGCTCTGATGTACATACATGGGGTTGATGCCTGTACGGCCGGCGGAGCGCACCGATTAGAATTGGGGCGGCGAGAAAATCTTGGATTCCATAACCTAACAACCTAACTTTTTCTAGTAGATATATTGAAGGGGTACGGTAATAATAATGAATGGGACTGGTGGGTAATTTATTTGAACTGTTATATAAATAAATTATTTTGGAGATCCATTGGTCGTAATCAGCTAGTTAATTTAATTAATGGCCGGATGTTTCTATTTTTATGGGATTTTCTAAGCTAATTATCTTTATTCTGGTGATCCCATCAAATACTTTTTATATATAAATAGATATTTATTGTATTATGGGCTGTTATTATTTATTTGGGTATAATACTTATGTATTTTCTCTCTTATTTTACAAGGTTTATATGAAGAGGGAAAATGCCGGTAGCTGGAATTCTGGGCTAGAAAAGGAGCAAATATTAGAGACCTATTCTGCACAACTTCAAAAGTTCTGAAAATTTATGAAGGGTCATTTTGGAAGTAATAAAAATATTGGACAAAGAAAGTACCAGAGGGGACCCACCAGACAGCCACAAGGGTGGAGGGCACGGCCTAACCCCCTGGGCGCACCCCCTACCTTGTCGTCCACCTGGCTGGCCCCCAGTGCCCATCTTCTACTATATGAAGGGTTTTTACATGGAAAAAATCAAGGGAAAGCTTTCGGGATGAAGCGCCGCCGTCTCGAGGCAGAACTTGGGCAGAACCAATCTGGGGCTCCGACGGAGCTGTTCTGCCAGGGAAACCTCCCTCCGAGAGGGGGAAATCGAAGCCATCATTATCACTAACGACCCTATCATCGAGAGGGGGTAAATCTCCATCAACATCTTCACCAGCACCATCTTCTCTCAAACCCTAGTTCATCTCTTGTATCCGATCTTTGTCTCAAAACCTTATATTGGTACTTGTGGGTTGCTAGTAGCGTTGATTACACCTTGTAGTTGATGCTAGTTGGTTTATTTGATGGAAGATCATCTGTTGAGATCCTTAATGCTATTCAATACCCCTCTGATTATGAACATGAATATGATTTATGAGTAGTTACGTTTGTTCCTGAGGACATGGGAGAAGTCTTGTTATAAGTAATCATGTGAATTTGGTATTCGTTCGATATTTCGATAAGATGTATGTTGTCTTTCCTCTAGTGGTGTTATGTGAACGTCGACTACATGACACTTCACCATTGTTTGAGCCTAGGGGAAGGCATTGGGAAGTAATAAGTAGATGATTGGTTGCTAGAGTGACAGAAGTTTAAACCCTAGTTTATGCGTTGATTCGTAAGGGGCTGATTTGGATCCATATGTTTCATGCTATGGTTAGATTTATCTTAATTCTTTTTTCGTACTTGCGGATGCTTGCGAGAGGGGTTAATCATAAGTGGGAGGCTTGTCCAAGCAAGGGCAACACTCAATCACCGGTCCACCAACATATCAAATTATCAAAGTAATGAACGCGAATCATATGAGCATGATGAAAACTAACTTGACAACAATTCGCATGTGTCCTCGGAGCGCTTTGCTTTATATAAGAGTTCGTCCAAGCTTGTCCTTTCCTACAAAAAAGATTGGGCCACGTTGTTGCACCTTAGTTACTTTTGTTACTTGTTACCCGTTACGAACTATCTTATCACACAACTATCTGTTACCGATAATTTTAGTGCTTCAGAGTATACCTTACTGAAAACCGCTTGTCATTTCCTTCTGCTCCTCGTTGGATTCGACACTCTTACTTATCGAAAGCACTACAATAGATCCCCTATACTTGTGGGTCATCAATCTGCACTGCGGCAGCTGGACGTGCCGCGATGAGGCAGCGGCAGTGGGGCGGCAGTTATGCTGGCGAGCGAGAGACCGCAGGGAGAGCAGAGCGGTGGGAGGGGAAGGGATAAGGCTGATAGAGAAAGTGAGGCATTTGCTACGGGTGGATCAGATGACGAACGTTTCCGTGACTTGGCGCTCCAGCCTGCTTTAAGATTCGTAAAGAAAATCTAACGACAGTAACAGCTTTCGGATTGAAAATGTCAAAAATCAGACGTTCGGTAGTTATTGATTCCGTAAAATTAAAGGAAAGAAAAAAACACTATTATGAGCTGGAAGAAAATAAAATTTATAAACTCGTTGTGCCTCTATGATTGCACTGCATGGGCCAACATGAGAGAGAGGACTGATTAAATAAAGAGCAATGCTACACTTCATTTTTTTTACGTATTAAAACCTGTAGATAGAGGTGGATCATTAAATTGGAGGGAGGAGGGCCCCATACCTAAAATTCAGGGGAGATGAATTAGACACCAGCATGTCTTTCCATAGGACAACTTTTGTAATCTTCGTTTGTAGCTGGAGCAAGTTCGCTAAGACTAGTCAGAGTGGGGAGCACTAGTAGAAAAAGGGTCAAACGTGAAGCACATTAGTGCCGGTTTGATTTTGGCCCGGTACTAATGGTATCATTAGTGTCGGTTCGAACGGATTTTCATTAATGCCGGTTCGTGTTGAACCTTTAGTACCGGTTCGTGGCACGAACCGGTACTAAAGGGGTGGCGGCAGGCCGGGGCCCCACGATCACCTTTAGTACCGGTTCGTGGCACGAACCGGTACTAAATGTCTAACCTTTAGTACCGGTTTGTGCCATGAACCGGTACTAAAGGAGTCTGACCTATACTACCGATTTGTGACACAAACCGGCACTATAGGGCAATTTTCAAACTCTACCCCCCCCCCCCCCCCCCGCCGTGTGTCGCCATTTCAGTTTTGAAAAAATCAAAAGAAAATGATAAAAACTTCAAAAAATAAAATCCTTCGAGAAGTAGTTATATTACTACATCTACTAGTTAGGAAAATTTGAAAACTTAAATTTGGACATGTATTGCAAAAAGTGTAGGGAAAATATAAAACGGCTATAACTTTTGCATACGATGTCGGAAAAAAACGTATAATATATCAAAAAATTCAGCACAAAAATCCGCATCCGATGGAGACTACCTACGGCCTGTTTGGAATTTTTTAGAATCCTCAAATTCCAAAAGGAAAAAAAGATATGGTCAAATTTCAGTTTTTTTTAAAAAAATGGTTAAATCTGGTCAAACTACTTATTCAAGAAGTATTAATGTTACTACATAATTATTCAAGAAATTAGTGTTACTAAATAATTATTTCAATTTTTTGAATTTTGGTCAAATCTGGTCAAACTATGGTCAAACTTATTCAAGAAATATTAGCGTTACTAAATAATTACTGTTTTTTAGAATAATAGTTTCAAACTCAAATGGTGAAATGTGTGACTTCATGCTCAAGCTAAACTCCTGAGGGTTAATAGGATTGACATCTTACTATTGTCAGGAAAACAACAAGTGCAGACTCGGGAACGAAGGAGAATAGAACCCGAAAGTTAAGCGTGCTCGGGCTAGAGTAGTGAGAGGGATGGGTGACCGGTCGGGAAGTTAGATGATTTAGAATGATTGATCCACAATTGAGCAGTTAAGAGAGGTGATTAGAGACTAAATCATCAAATAATTCAGAAAAATTAAAAATCGAAAAAAATAAAAAAAATCCAAAATTTTCAAAAAAAAACCTTTAGTACCGGTTGGTAACACCAACCGGTAGTAAAGGTCCCCCATACCAGGGGGCGAGTTCACGCCATGTGGTGGCACTTTAGCGCCGGTTCGTGCCAACCGGTACTAAAGGGGGGGGGGGCTACTACATAACGGGCTCATACAACACTTCATTTATTAGGTTACTTATCTTGTCTTAGTATGTGTGATGTTACTCATACTATGAGTAACTAACTATGTTACCACATGCCCCTCTTTCTTCCTTAATTACTTGTCACATCATCTATTTTGTCTAGATATGTGTGATGTTATCATCTATGTTACTTCCATTATGGATAGTCTAAATGAATAGGCTGGTGCACACAACTACACAAGTAATTAAACCCGTTAAGAGAGAAAGAAGGGCCCAACGCTAGGCTATGTCAAGTGGTGCCCGATTGTTGGTTGCGGTTGGAACAATTTTTTAGATGGAGATGAGGGGGGTTTTCATGAGATGATCTTTTTCTTAGATGGAGGTTAGATTTTTTTCTGAGATGGAGGTGCGAACCCATGTATTTTTTAGAAGGGCCCGTTATGGATTCGGTTACTTGATCGATGGTCTGGGTTGTGTTATGATAAGATGTTTGAATATGACAAAGCCTTAAGAGATTGGGGACATAAATGTGATACATAGCCTTAAGAGATTGGGGACATAAATGTGATACATACGAGTATTGATTGATATTATATAAAAATATTAGTTCACGGAATGTTAGAATTGTGTCGAATATTATTATACAAGGTAGATTACAGTTGGACTTGAAGTTGTATGGTGTGTAGACAGGATATGGAGTCATGTCCAAGTAGGACACTTGTATCTAGGCCTCTTATATAAGGAGGGGGTAGGCACACGATGTAACCTATGCCAACATAATAGCACAGGCACGCGGGGAGCCGATGGCATGTGCTGGCGCTCAGGCGGCCGGGATGCGGTATTGTGCCGGTGTCATGAGGAGGAGCGCCGGTAGTCAGGGTCCGGGCTGTAGCCATATCGGTGAACCTCGTTAACAAATCTCGGTGTCGCGCGACAGATTGTTGGTTTAGAGGATATCAGTGTTCCGTCAATGGAGCAGCTGCGAGGGCTGCCAGATGCCTGCGGTGAGATCGAAGTTGTACGTGGAGGTCAACAGAAAGATCAAAAGCAGTCAAAACGGTGAAAAGCAGTTGCAGGTTTCGATCAAAGCGGTGGTTGACAGCAATCGAAAAAGTTTTCGGCGAGTTTGTGCAACAGCAGATCCGATCGGCGGCTAGGTCACGCAGCAGGCACAGATGCAGCGTTGTAGGAGGTCACTCTGTGCGCTCGGTGTATACTTCTAACACACATTGGCATGTGTGGTATTTGTCGTTATATTTAGTCAATTAGTTTTAGCCCCGGGCTTTGAGAAATCCTGGATCCGCTTATGCTTGTGGTTCCTATGTTTGCCCACATTGCCTCGGCCAATTGCAACCTTTTGCTCTTCCAAGCTTCATTGTCATGTGCCTCCACACCAAGACCGGAGTCATCATAATCGGTCGTCACATCTTATTCCTCTGGCACCAACTCATCATAACCCCATTGTAGGATCCAGTTATGCAGAATGCAACATGCAAGAACAAGCCTAACTTGAATGGGTAAAGGGTGGAATGAGTTCTAATCCAAGATCTTAAATCGATTCTTCAGAGCTCCAAATGCCCTCTTAGACGTAACTCTAAGGTTGGAGTGTCTGAGACTGAACAATTCCTGCATAGTCCTAGGATAGTTCCTAGAAGATAACCCGTTTAGATGGTACCTGATTTTCCTGAAGAGTGGAAAAACACCAGGACGACATGCATAACCATCATCTCCTAGGTAGAACTTGTCATCAAGGATATTGATGCCATCAAGCATTGCACCGTTGTCAGCAAGAATGTTAGCATCACATGATGATCCTCCCCGGCCAACTAACACATATGTGAACTTCAGATAGAAGTCAACATCAACAAGCACACTCTGGCGTGGTAGTGCTTTCTACCCCTGTATGGTGCGACCTATGTCCTCAACACTCTAGTAGTGATATGAATACCATCTATGGCACCAATACAATCATGTGATGGCATGAAAACATATTCTTATGGTTGTGTGACAATATTGCTAGCATGTTATGACATGAAATACGAGTAGTGTTCACCTTGAAGACGAATACCATCTTGGGCTCGTGCGAATTTAACTAGGAGTTTGCCCGGTTGGTGCTTTGATCATGTCTCCTCTGAGCTGCCCAATATCATACAATACTTGCTTCAAATACCATGATTGTCTCATTGGATCTCCTCAGGGTGTTGTGAATAACCCTGAACCTCTGATTATGACCGACGACATGAAGGAACATGGCAACTTGCTCTTCCAGAGGTGTGCATGTTTTCTTCTAGTAGTCTCATGTTCCTAAAGGTCTTCACAAGCTTGGAAAAAGGATGATCTTCGCATTCGAAGCATGTTCATAGCCTCTATATGTCGTCGCTATTGTAGATGTAGTACAGATTGACCGTCATCTCCCTATCTCGGATGACCATTGGACCATACCTAATGACAGATTGTTGACTACAGCGAATTTCTCTCTGGTAAAGGAACATGAGTCTGGCCTAAATCACAGTTATGAGTGTTGTTGACCAAATTGCCAGCTTTGTCCGTTCGTCTGTACCGACCTTGACATTGACTTATCGGGATGTATCGGTAGGCAATGGTCGAATCTAGCGAATGAACAGAGGATGGGGTTGTATATGTTGCTTACCAGCTTCAGAGTCGACGAGGACCGGAGGGCCATGGCTGAGACGAGGAGAACGAGACGGAGGCTAAGATGATGAGGATAAGCAACTCCTACTGCCAGAGAGTGATACTATTGCCATCGCTTGCGCAGATTTAAGTCGTCGCCGTCGCCGGTGCAAGAAACAAGAATGGGCTAGTCTTAGAGCAAGAGGTGAGCGAGTAAATGGGGGGTGAAGCTAAATTTCACGCCATCCCGCGCCAGCACATTTCGGCCTCCTGGCATCTCCGTGTCTAGTTTCCACTGCACTGTCGCGCACGCCACTCACCTTTTTGCGCTTGACTCAGCCTGGCCCGCTAGAAACGGCAGATTTGATCGTTCCTAGCGAGCCAAGTTATGGGCTACTTTAAGGTATGTGCTCATGCGATCCAAGCCCCATTATATGATACCAAACGCGATTTTCTTGCACACACTGGGTTTGTTTGGGATGACGCGGGTAACGGAAGAGGCCCTTTAGGTATGAAACTGAATGCAACAATGTAGATAACAGGCTAACAGGCAAGACCTATCTAAAGCTAGGGTCTCCCGTTCATGTGCCGCCGCCGTCGTATCTGAGAAATTTTGGTCCCCTGGCCTCCTGCTGCCATCTTGGCGTTGAGAGGTGGGGGGCCTCGGATCTTCAAGATCTTTATGTTCTTCGTCAACGTCTAGTGATCATCATAGTTTTGTGAGAATAAATTGTCTCTCATTCTTTTGGCGGTGCCATGAGATTAGAGAGTTTTCTGTCCTTGTGGATCCGAGTATTCGGATGTGATGAGTTTATATTGTTGTGTCAAGCTTTTTTTGTTGGCTTGATTCTTTGTGGAGCTGAAACCTTTCATCGACATCATGGTGAAGATATAGTGATTCGACGACCTGCACTCCTAGGGGATCATCCACGGCCCAAGTACGTTCATCGATCAAGGCTTTCCATCTTTTTGGATGGGCGACTCAAGGCGCTTTCAAAAACCATTACTAGTAATGTTCATGCAGGTGAAAGAGTGACAATATCGTTGCTCCAGTCTAATTGCAGCCTCTTTACCGAAGTCTTTGGAGTATTTCTTCGAGCAAAGATTGATACCACAAAGAAGATGTTTTCAAGGGATTTCATTGTAATTCTAGTCATAAGAGTTACTCTGTATTTTCTTGGGTCTTAGATCAAAATCGGTGTACCTATAACAATTACGAGTGTGAATAAAGTTACAGGTGTTTTCAAAAAAATAACAGGCTAACAGCGCAGCTAGTTTTTTTTCTTTTTCTTTTTGAAAGCAAACAGCGGAGCTTAGCAGTTAGCTAATGCTAAAGGTAGTAAAAGAAACAGAGCGACAGACACGCTACTTCGTTCGTACTAGTAGATGGTGCATGCATGTATGCTCTGGCTCTCCGGCCTCTTGTTCCGCCTACGAGCACTCCCCGCCAACTCCGTTCCCGCCATTCG